>CM038676.1:542463608-543922693 GCA_021605205.1 Aegilops longissima | reverse complement strand
AATGTCTATGATATCAATTCAAAATTTGAACTCCTAAATTTCTGCTTGTGTCTTACCTTCTCTCTTGTATGAAAACTAATTTCAGATGAATCTCCTTGCTCAAAGGATCATACGATCTCAAAACAATAATGGGCTCTGCATTGCTCTTGTCGAGACCTCTCTCCTTTTGCCTTGTAACACTGTACTTAATTAATTGCTATTTGATTATGTATCATCGATCGCACTTTGAGCTTCATTATCCTCTGCTTTCTTCCAATATTATTTGATCTATATTTACTCTTTGCAAAATGTAGAATAATGGCAACGCTTATAAAGAATTTTCTTTGGGGAATTTATTGAATTATCCTTCCATCAACATGGAGAAGGGCTTTGTCCAGCCCGTGTTAACATGTAATGTAAGTTCATCCTTCTCAAGCCTTCAAACTTTGTTCTAGTATAGATTTGGATAGGCATCATTGCCTCCACTGCTGTTTGCTTTGTTGTTTACATCTGATTGGATGTTTGCAACAACTACCAGTTTCAAATTGTAGTTGTAAAAACATGTTCCTTATGTAGAACAGATCCATTTATTTGCTTATATAATTGTGAAACCTGTTACGTGTCTCCTTGTTTCTCTTTCGTAGTCGTATCTCTTACGCCAGGCAGAACTTTAGGGAAGATAGTGAGCCAAACCATATTGAGGACAGCAAGATGACCCCAAGGTCATGCCTTGATGAAGACAGTGAGTTGAAGCTACTCACCAAAGGTGTGAGACAACCTCTGTGCGATTCTGCCTCAATCAGTTCGACTTCTTCAGTCTCAACTTAAAGCGGAAAGGCTTGCTTCAGCTCAGCTCCGACTTGAAGTCAAAGATGCAATGAAGATGTCAGAGGACTGCCGTGCGCACCATCATGCCTTAAATCTAGTGTTGATGCATCTATCGTTGACACAACTGAGGTCTACTCAGCTTCTTCAGCTGTTTGGGGGCCCGACCTGGCCAGGCCTAGTGCCTTCTGAAGTGCTCTCAGTTTTGTATATTCTTTTGTCGGCGCGTTTATTTGCACTGGTGGTGAACTTTGATGCCCAGTGGATGTAATATGTGCGATAGCCGTGATAGCCTAGCGTAAGTTGCTTGCTTATTTATTTCCTTGTTGTCTTGTTTATTTGTTTGCTTGTAGTCATTGCAGTTCTTCCGCGGTTTGCTAGTGGCTGCAATAACCTATTTTTTAAAACAAGGCCACAATAACCATGGGCTAATATTTACTGTAGTGACACTGGGCCTCCTACGGGCCGTAGAAACAGTGGGCCTTCTGCGGGCCGTAGAAACAGCGGGCCTTCTATGGGCCGTAGAAACAATGGGCCTTCTACGGGTCATAGAAACAATGGGCCTTCTACGGGTCATATCATCAATGGGCCTTATACGGGCAGTATGATCGATTTGGCCAAACATGGGCCAATAATAGGCCGCATTATGGCCGTAAACGGGCTAGAGTTGGAATCGTCCGTTCATGAGCCGACCATAATGGGCCATCGTTAATAGGCCGTATTTCATGACGCTATGAAAACGGCCCAACATGTTAACGGACCACAAACGGGCCGACTGTAACCACAGGCTGAATTTGGCCCATAAGCGAAAAATGACGAGAACGGGCCGTAAGTAAGCGAATCTTTGAAATGAGCCCAACAATAAATGGGCTCGAGAAGGCGAAAGATAACATGGGCTGGAAACGGCCCAACGGAATAATGGGCCCTTAATGGGTATAAAGTGATACACTGTTCATTACGGGCCAGTTTCACCACGGGCCGTTAATGGGTGTAAAGTAATACACTGTTCATTATGGGCCAGTTTCACCACGGGCCGTTAATAGGCCAAAAGTTACATAGGGCCTCATATGGGCCGAAAGACGTCATGGGCCATACATGGGCCAGAAGTGAAAACGGGCTGGAATCATATTAGGTGGCCTAGATGACGGTACTGTGCCTAATTCGGATAGGGCGTAACGGGCCTTGGGTTAGCGGGCTGTAAATGGGCTAAATGAAAACATGCCGTTAACAGGCTTTACATGGGCCGGCCCGCCACCTTTTGACCAAGTCAAACGGGCCGGCCTTTTCACAGGAATGGGCCTCTGTTGGGTCGTGCCGCGTCGACGTATCATAGGCGCTTACATCCAATGAGTGGATGACATCTGTCCCAACGGTGAGTCGACACGTGTTTCCTCCACCAATGATGATTTTACCGTGGAAAATCCCCATTGGTCGGGGCTGTCAGCGGGTTATCGGATCCAAAACCCGACCCGATAGCTTAACGGCGTTCCGTTATGGTGGATGCCACGTGTCGGTCACCCTTGACGAAAGCACTTCTGTGACGCGCGATTTATCGTCATGGAAGTGGACACTTCCGTGATGATAATTTTGGTAATGTCATGGAACACTTCTATGACAGCACAGGTATGAGTATCTTGATTCTGTCATAAATTTGTCATGGATGTACATGCATGACAAAAAACACGACCTACTGTGACAAACACGTATCATCTCGGAAGTGTATTTTTTTGTAGTGTTTAGTAGGTGCAGCTACTTTTACTTCTATGGGAGGATGATATTTAAACCACTTCTCCTTGGAGAGATCAACATAAGTAGCAAAAGATTCACAGAATGAAGCTACTATCTCAGAGTCAAGTCCATATTTAGTGCTAAATATATGGAAAACATCGGTATCCATAAAAGACTTAACACAATCAAACTTAGGTGTCATACCTGACTCCTTACCTTCATCGAGATCCCAATCTTCAGAGTTGCGTTTAATTCTATCCAATAAATTCCATTTGAATTCAATAGTCTTTATTAAAAGAGCCAGTACAAGAAGTATCAAGCATGGATTGATTATTATGAGAAAGCCGAGCATAATTTTTTGAAGAATTATTTCTGTTGAGAGCTCATGATTGGGCATGAATATAACATTGATTTAAGCCTCCCCCAAGCTTGAGTGATGCTTTCTCCTTCGCGAGGACAAAAATTTATATATAATTGCGATCACGATGAACAAGATGCATATGATAATACTTCTGATGAAATTCCAATTTCATTCGTTTATAGTTCCATGATCCCATGTCATCACATCGCCTATACCATGTCGATGCATCTCCCTTCAAAGATAAAGGGAAGACCTTCTTCTTAACAACATCATCGGGTATACCTGCAAGCTTAAATAATCCATAAACTTCATCCACATATATTAGGTGCTCATCAGGATGCTTTGTTCCATCTCCTACAAAAGGATTATCTAGCAGTTTTTCTAACATACCCGAAGGAACTTCAAAGGGAACATTTTCATTTTCAGTAGGTTCAATAGGTTGAGGAGCAATTCTTTGATCTCTTGGTCGGGTGAAGATACCCCGAACAAGCCCCTCAGAGGATTACTTTCCATAGTATCAAGTGACAGTAAATATCAGCACACTATAAATTTTTCCTTGCCAAATTCCACCTACCAAAGGCGCTTCACTCCCCGGCAACGGTGCCAGAAAAGAGTCTTGATGACCCACAAGTATAGGGGATCTATCGTAGTCCTTTCGATAAGTAAGAGTGTCGAACCCAACGAAGACCAGAAGGAAATGATAAGCGGTTTTCAGCAAGGTATTCTCTGCAAGTACTGAAATAAGTGGTCACGGATAGTTTTGTGATAAGATAATTTGTAACGAGCAACAAGTAACAAAAGTAAATAAAGTGCAGCAAGGTGGCCCAATCCTTTTTTGTAGCAAAGGACAAGCCTGGACAAACTCTTATATAGAAAAAGCGCTCCGAGGACACATGGGAATATCGTCAAGCTAGTTTTCATCACGTTCATATGATTCGCGTTCGGTACTTTGATAATTTGATATGTGGGTGGACAGGTGCTTGGGTGCTGTTCTTACTTGAACAAGCATCCCACTTATGATTAACCTCTATTGCAAGCATACACAACTACAACAAAAGTATTAAGGTAAACCTAACCATAGCATGAAACATATGGATCCAAATCAGCCCCTTACGAAGCAACGCATAAACTAGGGTTTAAGCTTCTGTCACTCTAGCAACCCATCATCTACTTATTACTTACCAATGCCTTGCTCTAGGCCCAAATAATGGTGAAGTTTTATGTAGTCGATGTTCACATAACACGACTAGAGGCTAGACAACATACATCTCATCAAAATATCGAATGAATACCAAATTCACATGACTACTAATAGCAAGACTTCTCCCATGTCCTCAGGAACAAACGTAACTACTCACAAAGCAAATTCATGTTCATAATCAGAGGGGTATTAATATGCATAAAGGATCTGAACATACGATCTTCCACCAAATAAACCAACTAGCATCAACTACAAGGAGTAATCAACACTACTAGCAACCTACTAGTACCAATCCCGGACTTGGAGACAAGAATTGGATACAAGAGATGAACTAGGGTTTTGAGATGAGATGGTGCTGGTGAAGATGTTGATGGAGATTGCCCTCTCCCGTTGAGAGGAGCGTTGGTGATGACTATGGTGATGATTTCCCCCTACCGGAGGGAAGTGTCCCCGGCAGAACAGCTCTGCGGAGCCCTAGATTAGTTCCGCAAGGTTTAGCCTCGTGGCGGAGTTTCAATCCCAAAAGGTTGCTTATGATTTTTTCCTCAACGAAAGACCTCATATAGCAGAAGATGGTCATCGGAGAGCCAACAGGGCCCACGAGGTAGGGGCGCTGGGGGTAGGCGCGCCCCCACCCTCGTGGCAGTGGGTCCCCTCCGTGTACTTCTTCCGCTTAATATTTATTATTATTTCCAAAATGACTTTTGTGGAGTTTCGGGACTTTTGGAGTTGTGCGTAATAGGTCTCTAATATTTGCTCCTTTTCCAAATTGAATTGAGCTGCCGGCATTCTCCCTCCTTATGTAAACCTTGTAAAATAAGAAAGAATAGGCATAATTATTGTGACATAATGTGTAGTAACAACCCATAATGCAATAAATATCGATATAAAATCATGATGCAAAATGGACGTATCAGATATTGATAGGAGATAGTTGTTACGATAATGACTTGGGGTAAACATATAAGAATTCTCGTTGGACATGAGATTTGGATTTAAGTAGGTGATCCTAGTTGAGTATACATGCTGAGTAAGTCTACATGGTTCGGAGTAAATTGGATTTAGATCGATGATCTCGATCGTGATACCATGTTTCTCAGTGGACAATAAACTAGGAGATTGGATTGATTGTCGGGGTTTAATTAGGGATCTGTATGAGCTTGACCTTGGAGTTTACTTGACCATGACAATGGAAATTGGTGGACTGACTATAGTAAGGGTAGCCCTTTCAAACATATGGGGGTTATAGGACATTAGAAGATCGTGTGGAACACCATAGACATTGGATTTGTAGAATTAATGGATTATATAGTGATTGATGGAAGTTAATGGGCCTTGGAGTTGATCCATAGGAAGGAAACAAGATCTTGGAGTGACATACGACGTGTTTCCTTAGGATAGAGATGCACTATCTTGTACCTTGGAAGAATGGGCTGAGCACTTGGATTGTGATGTTAAATTCAAGCTTAGCAGCTTATATGCTCTACCCATGGATTTTTAGGGGTAGCCATACATATGAGTTCGGGGATCGTAGACATATATGATTTTGTTAGACCTCCTCTCGGGAGCCATGAGGATATGAATCACATGAGTGATGATTGGAGTTGACCTATACGAAATGATGCTTTCAGCGGTATAAGGTGATCTGTTTGGAGGACTAGATAGAACAATTGGCATCTCAGGAATTGTGCTCAAGGATAAGATGATAAACGTTCACTCGCACCCTAGAATCCTTGAAACACTTAAGCCCTACCAAGCTACAACATGGTCGGATCATGACCATGGGTCCTGACTCTAGATCGAGAACACCTTGGACCATACTCAACCGTGACCACCACCAATACTCCCATCCTACTTTATGTACCTCGTGAACAAATTCTTCATGGAGTACTTGGACTAGTTGGTTGTCATCTTTATTTTGGTAACATACTTGTCTACCCGAAGACGGAAGAAGAATCGTTGAGCTGGTCAAGGAACATCTGAAGATCGCCATGTCCAGGAGGAAGAACTACACCAACCACCATCATCAGGAAGTAAACCTCCGCGTCGAAGACCAAGTGTATCTGCAAGCCACTTCTCTCAATGGAACCAAGCATTTCCATGTCAAAGGGATGCTCACACCAAGATTTATCGGCCCTCCCCAAGATCACTGCAACACGATAAATAGACGGCTACCAGCTAGAGTTACCACGTGAGTCACCCACTGTGCACAATATTTTTACACACAACACCACTCCGAAAATGTTTCCGACTTTCTAACTAGTCCGGTCTCTACAAGGACATCGATCACAGAGCCATCGACCTCCAGCCCAGTATGACCTACGCAAGAGACCCCAATTGCAATCAGGATCAAACAGGACGTCCTACAGGAAGCCACGCCATCGAGTACTTCAAGGTTCAATAGAGCACTACTCGGAAGCAGAAGCAGTATGAGGACGTGAAGACTACCCCAAACCTAAGTCTCCGCATTCCCTTCCGCGCCTAGTCTGGGAATCTCGGGGACGCGATTCTTGTAAGGGGGGTAGGTCTGTCACACCTTGATTTTCATGACACAACACTTAAGCTAATAAATCATGATAAAGTGTGGGTTGACAAAAACTTTTGCATTATTTGGCTTTTTATTTGAGTTGGTTTTCTCTCTGTGATTTTCAAGTGCTCTTTAAAGTCAACACAACTCCACCTTCTATACCTCATCTCCTTGCCCAAAGCTTAAGCCCAATGATCATGCCATGTGTATAGAGCAATATAGTATTTTCTTACAAAAATAATTTGTCCAAAAAGTATTTTCTAAAATTAGTTTTCCAAAACCCCTGAATTGAGGTTTGCACTGCAAGTACTTGATTTGGGGTGTGAAAAATCTTTCAAAAGGTATATTTGAATCCTATTAGATATAGGACTCCCATAAACCACAAAAATATAATTTTAAAAGTTATTTTCCTATTTTATTTAAAAGCTTTTTCTTAAGGCCAAAAATGGTCTTTAATAGGGAAAAATATTTTTATTGTTTAAAAATATTTGACAAAAATCAGGGAAACTCAGTGGACATATATTTTACATATATAAGAGTTTCAACACATGGTCATGTTCAAAATATTGGACAAAACCTCCCAAAACCATTTCTGCCCATCTCAAGGATTTGAAATATTTCTACAGGAAATATTTTCATAAAAATCCAAGGAAAATCCATCAAGTCACAAATGCATATTGTGATCACCTTGCAAAGCCTCATCTCAATCAAGGTCATTTTGGTTCACCAAAATGCCCCAAAACCATCTCTGACCAGAAACAAATTTGAACAACTTTGTACTACCAACTTTCTCTCCATGACCCCAACTTTTGTGAGCATGTTTACATGACCAAATGAGGCCACTACACCAAGTGGTGCATCAAGGGGAAGTGATTTGCTCAACTAGATCAACACAAGTTCATTTCTGCTAATTTTTAGGGTTTGCCGAAGTTACATTAGCAAACTCTTCCAAATGGGCTCATCTTCCTTCTACCCTGTCATTTTGTCATGAAAACACCCCTCCCAAGTGTCACAAGAAGGAAATCAATGCAAGTACCCCAAAACCATATCAAACACCTTCTGCATTTTAACTAAAAACCCTGTTTGGGCTTCTTCCACTAATCCAAATGAGTTCTCCTCTTTACCACACCTCCTCCTAACCTCCCCCTACCTCTGGCATTTAGCACAAGTCAATTCTTATTGATCAAGGGATGAATCCACCAATTTTCTATTCTGGACAGCCCCATTTCCACTCTTCTCCTTCCTCTCTCTTCACCCATTGGCCACCCAAAGCATCCAAGGCTAAGATCCCTTCCTTAGCACCCCCCAAATACTACTGGACATGAAAGGGCGCGCCCAAAAGCATAGAAAATGGCCTAGACAGCCATATGGGCGCTCTGGAGCGCGCTACAGTGTGCTCCCGCACTGTAGCCGCCCCCTGCCAACCACCTCCGGGCACCTCGGGCCTCCCCAGTGCGCCCGACGAGGTGCCTCGGCTGCGTCATGCTAAACCCCTGTCCCCGTCCTCCTTCTCCCTCCTGCGGCCCCTCCTCGCACGCGCACCGGCCGCCCGAGAGCTCCAATGAGTGGCCTCACACACGCGGCATCTCTGGCCTTACCCCGCTCTCTCCCTTAGCTCCCCTCGGCGTAGTCCACGCCCAGCAACATCCCAGTCACGGCGCCAGCTCCTCCCGAGCCCTATGGCGACGAGCAGGAGCCCGCCGGCGCATGGGTCCACGGCACCCCGCCGTTCACCTATTTAAGGGCCACCCCGAGCCCTACTCTCCTCACCACTCGCTCTCTCACTCCCCTAATCACCCCTACACCACTCAGCCCTCTCTAGACGAGCCCGAGCTCGAGATCAAGCTCGAGCTCCACCGCCTCGGGTCGCCGTTGATCCCACGATACAGGCCACCCCTGGCCCTCTTTATTGCTTCTCTAGAACGCCCATAGCCCACTGATCGATTCCCCCCCTATTTCCCGCTCGTTTTGCAGTCGGAAACGGCCGGAGCCATCGACGCCCGACGCTCCTCCGCCGCGAACCTCGTCGCCGGTGAACCACTGCTCCCTCCGGTCAACTCGGGCACCACCCGAACGGCGAAACGACGAGGAGTCCAACGGTGCCATCAGCTCACCCTGCCGTGCCCGAAAACGTCGCCGGTGAGCTCGCCGGCCCTCTGTCGCAGGGTTAGGGATGACAGGCGGTCCCCGCCTGTCAGCCTCTCTTCTTCCTCGCCTCCCTCTATCTCTCACTGGCGCCTGGCCCCCGCCCGCCAGGTTCAAACTGTTGGAGATATGCCCTAGAGGCAATCATGTATGATGATATTTCCTATGTGTTTATGAATAAAGATAGTCCTTGGACATTATCAATGATGTGTATCAGCAAGTACGTGACTTGTTTGTGGGACTATGCATTGTATGATGACTGTCCTAAAGGTCCCTAGTTGAAAGGGCTGTGTGGACGCAGCCCGACTAGACTAGCATATGACACGGTCGATGGCTCGGTCTCACTACCCATGGAGCATTGGATGCTAACCGGATAATATGGACTTGGAAAGGTCTGGTCGGATTTGACATAGTCGGATCCGAGTCGAGATAAGGTCCGAGTCGGACAGACCCAACTATGAGATGCAGCGATATGTCATCTGTGAGTCTCTAGTACAACATACGTTCTATGTCCTAAGACCTGAGCTGACGCATGTACTCGAGATGGTGATAGACTTACTTTGGGCCGACCAAACGCTACTCCGTGACTGGGTAGTTACAAAGGTAGGTTTGGGTTTGTCCAATCCCATGCTTTGCGAGACATGGTCGAGCAAGATGGGATTTGCCCTCCGATCGGAGAAATATACTCTGGGCCCTCGTGTGATCCGACCAGAACAGCATGGCCATGCGACAAGGATTATGAGATAATCCGGATAGTGGTCGGTATCCTTTGGAACGAAAAGAGGTCGGCTAGCACAAGGATGACAGTCTCGCCTTGAGCCCGACAACATATATCGTCGCGGCAAAGGGAACGAAGTGTGACACGTTGTACGTGTTCGCCTAACCAGCTTCATAGTGCGCTTGGTGGTCGGCACGCCTTGCTAGAGGCCGCTACCAACCGTGCATGTCGGAGGTGATCCGAATCGTGACCAAGCCGACTTGAACCTAAGGGGTCGCGCGGCAAGGGAAGGAACCTCGAGGTCGGTTCAGAGGACCTTTGTCGGATGTGATCCGAATCGACTAGGAACGTGACCGAATAGACTTTGGGCTTTAGGGTCCGTCACGAGGCCCAAGTGTTGAGCCCGCGACGGACGCCTATATAAAGTGGAGGTGCGGCACACTCAGCGATTGATCGCTTGGCGTTGCGGCTAGGGTTTGCATGTGTTGCGAATAGCCACCTCCACTCGCCGCCCGGCATGTGATCGGACCTAGCAGTCCGCCGCACGACGTTCCTCCCGCACGCGCGATACCGTTAGAGGCGGTGCACTTGCGCCGCTCCGCGAACTTCGTCGTGGGATCGGACGACCGCCGCTCGAGGGAGATCGGACGAGAGAAGACGATACACTCGGACGCCGCTGCCCCAACTCTTCTTCCGCTGCACGGCATCGCGTCTAGTGGTAACGAATCGTGATCCATCTCCGTAGCATGTTCCCGGATGTTCTGCGTAGGAATTTTTAATTTGCAGTCGGCGCACCTATCAGTAGAACCCAACACAAACTCAAGCGCTGCGTCGCTCGCTTCGCTTTGGGCGAATAGCCTCTGGGCACATGCCATCAAGGGTTGTTACGCCCACCACAAAGGGCTTTTTCCTTTTCTTTTTCTGAGAATTTTTGCAAAAATTCCACATTATTAAATATTAATCCAAATGCTATAATTCTAGTTCCCAAATTCTTATAAAAATCCTACCTATTTAATGGTCTAACTTTCACACATGTCCAAACAACTTTTATGTACTGTTCATATTCAAATTCAAATTTGAATATATTTAAACCTCTCTAAAAATCCATTCCTCATATTCTACTACTCCAAATCCAAAACTAGGAATTTTATCCTTCTTAGTTTTCACCCTAGTATTTATTAAATATAGGTTGACATTTTTCGGAGCATTTTGGTTTTTCTGTTTTGCTATTGCCTTATTTCCCCGTCATTTCTTTTGCGACGAGTAGATCCGTATTTGACGAAGTAGTTGGATAAGAATAAGGAGAAGGACTTGAAGACTTTGAAGACCAAGGCAAGCAACCCTTTGACCATGTCTAAGAAACCCTTTTTATGCATGTCATATGGCACTTTTATTGATTGCATCGAAGTAATGAAAAAATGGTGACCACTTGAGGTGGTTTGCCTCCGTTGCTTTTCTCGTTGAGGGAGTCCTGGATTAGGGGGTATCTGTTGGGGAACGTAGTAATTTCAAAAAATTTCCTACGATCACGCAAGACCATGGTGATGGCATAGCAACGAGAGGGAAGAGTGTCCGTCCACGTACCCTTGTAGACCGAAAGCGAAGCGTTATAACAACGCTGTTGATGTAGTCGTCGTCTTCACGATCCGACCGATCCAAGCACCGAGCGTCGGCACCTCCGAGTTACGCACACGTTCAGCTCGATGGCGATCCCGGACTCGATCCAGCAAAGTGTCGGGATGAGTTCCGTCAAGACGACGGCGTGGTGACGATGTTGATGCTCCACCGGCGCGGGGCTTCGCTAAGCTCCGCGACGATATGACTTCTCCGGCGCAGGGCTTCGCTTAAGCTCCGACGATATGACCAAGTGGAATATGGTGGAAGGGGCACTGCACGGCTAAGGAAAGATCCGTAGATCAACTTGTGTGTCATGGGGTGCCCCTGCCCCAGATATAAAGGAGCCAAGGGGTGCGGCCAGCCTTGGGAGGCGCGCTGGAGGAGTCCTACTCCCACCGAGTAGGACTCCCCCTCCCTAGTTGGAGTAGGATTGGGGAGGGAAAGAGGGAAGGGCGCGCCCCTCTCTCCTGTCCTATTCGGACTAGAGGGGAGGGGGCGCGCAGCCCACCTGGCCGGCCCTTCCTCTTCTCCTTGTGGCCCATGAAGGCCCATATACCCCCGGGGTTCCGTAACCCCGGTGTTCCGTAACTTCTGTTTTCACTCGAACCCTTCCAAGTCCAAACATAGGCTTCCAATATATCAATCTTTATGTCTCGACCATTTGAGACTCCTCGTCATGTCCGTGATCACATCCGGACTCGAACAAACTTCGTGCATCAATACTTATAAACTCATAATGAACATCATCGAAGCGTTAAGCGTGCGGACCCTACGGGTTCGAGAACTATGTAGACATGACCTAGAACCATTCTCGGTCAATAACCAATAGCGGAACCTGGATGCCCATATTGGTTCCTACATATTCTACTGAAGATCTTTATCGGTCAAACCGCATAACGACATACGTTGTTCCCTTTGTCATCGGTATGTTACTTACCCGAGATTCGATCGTCGGTATCCAATACCTAGTTCAATCTCGTTACGGTAAGTCTCTTTACTCGTTCAGTAATACATCATCTCACAACTAACTCATTAGTTGTAATGCTTGCAAGGCTTAAGTGATGTGTATTACCGAGAAGGCCTAGAGATACCTCTCCGACAATCGGAGTGACAAAACCTAATCTCAAATCGCCAACCCAACAAGTACCTTTGGAGACACCTGTAGTACTCCTTTATAATCACCCGATTCGTTGTGGCGCTTGGTAGTACCAAAGTGTTCCTCCGTAAACGGAGTTGCATAATCTCATAGTTATAGGAACATGTATGGGTCATGAAGAAAGCATTAACATACTAAGCGATCAAGTGTTAAGCTAACGGAATGGGTCATGTCAATCAGATCATTCAACTAATGATGTGACCTTGTTAATCAAATAACAACTCCTTGTTCATGGTTAGGAAACATAACCATCTTTGATTAACAAGCTAGTCAAGTAGAGGCATACTAGTGACATACTGTTTGTCTATATATTCACACATGTATTATGTTTCCGTTAATACAATTCTAGCATGAATAATAAACATTTATCATGATATAAGGAAATAAATAATAACTTTATTATTGCCTCTAGGGCATATTTCCTTGAGCCTCCCACTTGCACTAGAGTCAATAATCTAGATTACAAAGTAATGATCTTTACACCCATGGAGTCTTGGTGCTGATCATGTTTTGCTCGTGGAAGAGGCTTAGTCAACGGGTCCGCAACATTCAGATCCGTATGTATTTTGCAAATCTCTATGTCTCCCACTTGGACTTGGTCCCAATGGAATTGAAGCGTCTCTTGATATGCTTGGTCCTCTTGTGAAATCTGGATTCCTTTGCCAAGGCAATTGCACCAAGATTGTCACGAAGATCTTCATCGGTCCCGATGCACTAGGTATGACACCTAGATCGGAAATGAACTCTTTCATCCGACTCCTTCATTCGCTGCTTCAAGCAGCTATGTACTCCGCTTCACATGTAGATCCCGCCACGACGCTTTGTTTAGAACTGCACCAACCGACAGCTCCACCGTTTAATAAAAACACGTATCCGGTTTGCGATTTAGAATCGTCCGGATCGGTGTCAAAGCTTGCATCGGCGTAACCATTTACGACTAGCTCTTTGTCACCTCCATATCGAGAAACATATCCTTAGTCCTTTTCGGTATTTCAGATGTTCTTGACCGCTGTCCAGTGATCCACTCTGGATTACTTTGGTACCTTCCTGCCAAGCTTACAGCTAAGCATACGTCAGTCTGGTACACAGCATTGCATACATGATAGAGCCTATGGCTGAAGCATAGGAACATCTTTCATTTTCTCTCTATCTTCTGTTGTGGTCGGGCATTGAGTCTGACTCAATCTTACACCTTGTAACACAGGTAAAAAACCTTTCTTTGCCTGATCCATTTTGAACTTTTCAAAACTTTATCAAGGTATGTGCTTTGTGAAAGTCCAATTAAGCGTCTTGATCTATCTCTATAGATCTTGATGCCCAATATGTAAGCAGCTTCACCGAGGTCTTTCATTGAAAAACTTTTATTCAAGTATCCTTTTATGCTATCCAGAAATTCTATATCATTTCCAATCAATAATATGTCGTCCACATATAATATTAGAAATGCTCTGAGCTCCCACTCACTTTCTTGTAAATACAGGCTTCTCCAAAAGTCTCATACAAACCCATATGCTTTGATCACACTATCAAAGCGTTTATTCCAACTCCGAGAAGCTTGCACTGCCATAAATTGATCGCTGGAGCTTGCACACTTTGTTAGCACCTTTTGGATCGACAAAACCTTCTGGTTGCATCATATACAACTCTTCTTCTAGAAATCCATTCAAGAATGCAGTTTTACATCCATTTGCCAAATTTCATAATCATAAAATGCGGCAATTGCTAACATGATTCGGACAGACTTAAGCATCGCTTCGGTGAGAAAGTCTCATCGTAGTCAACCCCTTGAACTTGTCGAAAACCTTTCGCAACAAGTCGAGCTTTGTAGACGTTACATTACCATCGGCGTCGGTCTTCTTCTTAAAGATCCATTTATTTTCAATGGCTTGCCGATCATCGGGCAAGTCAACCAAAGTCCATACTTTGTTCTCATACATGGATCCCATCTCAGATTTCATGGCTTCCAGCCATTTTGCGAATCTGGGCTCACCATCGCTTCTTCATAGTTTGTAGGTTCGCCATGGTCAAGTAACATGACTTCCGAATAAGATTACCGTACCACTCGGTGCGTATTTTACTCTGGTTGACCTCACGAGGTTCAAGAGTAACTTGATCTCAAGCTTCATGATCATCATCATTAGTTTCCTCACTAATTGGTGTAGTTGTCACAGAACCATTTCTTGTGATGAACTACTTTCCAATAAGGGAGCAGATCTGATTATCTCATCAAGTTCTACTTTCCTCCCACTCACTTCTTTCGAGAGAAACTCCTTCTCTAGAAAGGATCCGAATTTAGCAACGAAAATCTTGCCTTCAGATCTGTGATAGAAGGTGTACCCAACAGTCTCCTTTGGGTATCCTATGAAGACACATTTTCCGATTTGGGTTCGAGCTTATCTGGTTGAAGTTTCTTTACATAAGCATCGCAGCCCCAAACTTTAAGAAACGACAACTTTGGTTTCTTGCCAAACCACAGTTCATAAGGCGTCGTCTCAACGGATTTTGACGGTGTCCTATTCAACGTGAATGCGGCCGTCTCTAAAGCATAACCCCAAAACGATAGCGGTAAATCGGAAATAGACATCATAGATCGCACCATATCTAGTAAAGTACGATTACGACGTTCGGACACACCATTTCTCTGTGGTGTTCCGGGTGGCGTGAGTTGCGAAACTATTCCACATTGTTTCAAATGTAAACCAAACTCATAACTCAAATATTCTCCTCCACGATCAGATCGTAGAAACTTTATTTTCTTGTTACGATGATTTTCCACTTCACTCTGAAATTCTTTGAACTTTTCAAATGTTTCAGATTTGTGTTTCATTAAGTAGATATACCCATATCTGCTCAAATCATCTGTGAAGGTGAGAAAATAACGATACCCGCCGTGTGCCTCAACATTCATTGGACCACAAACATCAGTATGTATGATTTCCAACAAATCAGTTGCTCGCTCCATAGTTCCGGAGAACGGCGTTTTGGTCATCTTGCCCATGAGGCACGGTTCGCAAGTACCAAGTGATTCATAATCAAGTGATTCCAGAAGCCCATCAGTATGGAGTTTCTTCATGCGTTTTACACCGATATGACCTAAACGGCAGTGCCACAAATAAGTTGCACTATCATTATCAACTCTGCATCTTTTGGCTTCAACATTATGAATATGTGTATCACTACTGTCGAGATTCAACAAGAATAGACCATTCTTCAAGGGTGCATGACCATAAAAGATATTACTCATATAAATAGAACAACCATTATTCTCTGATTTAAATGAATAACCGTCTCGCATTAAACAAGATCCAGATATAATGTTCATGCTCAACGCTGGCACCAAATAACAATTATTTAGGTCTAAAACTAATCCCGAAGGTAGATGTAGAGGTAGCGTGCCGACCGCGATCACATTGACTTTGGAACCATTTCCCACGCGCGATCGTCACCTCGTCCTTTGCGGTGCTCATCTATTCCGTAGTCCCTGTTTGAGTTGCAAATATTAGCAATGAACCAGATCAAATACCAGTGCTACTACGAGCTCTAGTAAGGTACACATCAATAACATGTATATCACATATACCTTTGTTCACCTTGCCATCCTTTTTATCCGCCAAATACTTGGGGCAGTTCCGCTTCGATGTCCGGTCTGCTTGCGGTAAAACACTCAGCCAGTGCTTAGGTCCAGACTTGGGTTTCTTCTCTTGATTAGCAACTTTCTTGCTGTTCTTTTGAAGTTTCCTTCTTCTTCCCTTTGCCCTTTTCTTGAAACTAGTGGTCTTGTTGACCATCAACACTTGATGCTCTTTCTTGATTTCTACCTCCATGCTTTTAGCATCGCGAAGAGCTCGTGAATTGTCTTAGTCATCCCTTGCATATTATAGTTCATCACGAAGCTCTTGTAGCTTGGTGGCGTGATTGGAGAATTCATCAATGACACTATCATCCGGAAGATTAACTCCCAGCTGAATTAAGTGATTGTTATACCCGGACATTTTGAGTATGTGCTCACTTGACGAACTATTCTCCTCCATCTTGCAGCTATAGAACTTATTGGAGACTTCATATCTCTCAATCCGGGCATTTGCTTGAAATATTAACTTCAACTCCTGGAACATCTCATATGCTCCATGACGTTCAAAACGTCGTTGAAGACCCGGTTCTAAGCCGTAAAGCATGGCACACTGAACTATTGAATAGTCATCAGCTTTGCTTTGCGAGACGTTCACAACTTCGCTCAAGATCTGCAGCAGTTCGTCACCCAGCGGTGCTTCCAGGGCGTAATTTTTACGTGCAGCAATGAGGATAATCCTCAAATTACGGACCCAGTCCGTGTAATTGCTACCATCATCTTTCAACTTTGCTTTCTCAAGGAACGCATTAAAATTCAACGGAACAACAGCACGAGCCATCTATCTACATAAACATAGACAAGCAAAATACTATCGGTACTAAGTTCATGATAAATTTAAGTTCAATTAATCATATTAAAAATCCCACTTAGACGGACATCTCTCTAGTCATCTAAGTGATCACGTGATCCAAATCAACTAAACCATGTCCGATCATCACGTGAGATGGAGTAGTTTCAATGGTGAACATCACTATGTTGATCATATCTACTATATGATTCACGTTCAACCTTTCGGTCTCCGTGTTCCGAGGCCATATCTGTTATATGCTAGGCTCGTCAAGTTTAACTTGAGTATTCGCGTGCAAAACTGTTTTGCACCCGTTGTAGATGGACGTAGAACTTATCACACCCGATCATCACGTGGTGTCCGGGTACTACGAACTTTGGCAACGGTGCATACTCGAGGAGAACACTTCTTGATAATTTTAGTGAGAGATCATCTTATAATGCTACCGTCAAACAAAGCAAGATAAGATGCATAAAGGATAAACATCACATGCAATCAATATAAGTGATATGATATGGTCATCATCATCTTGTGCTTGTGATCTCCATCGCCAAGCACCGCCATGATCACCATCGCACACCGGCGCGACACCTTGATCTCCATCGTAGCATCGTTGTCGTCTCGCCAACTATTGCTTCTCGACTATCGCTACTCCTTAGTGATAAAGTAAAGCAATTACATGGCGTTGCATTTCATACAATAAAGCGACAACCATATGGCTCCTGCCATTGCCGATAACTTCGGTTACAAAACATGATCATCTCATACAATATAGCATCACGTCTTGACCATATCACATCACATCATGCCCTGCAAAAACAAGTTAGGCGTCCTCTACTTTGTTGTTGCAAGTTTTACGTGGCTGCTACGGGCTGAGCAAGAACCGTTCTTACCTCGCATCAAAACCACAACGATACTTCGTCAAATAGACTCCGTTTAACCTTCTCAAGGACCGGGCGTAGCCACACTCGATTCAACTAAAGTGAGAGAGCAGACACCGCCGGTCACCTTTAAGCAACGAGTGCTCGGGCGGTGAAACCAGTCTCGCGTAAGCGTCTGCGTAATGTCGGTCCGGGCCGCTTCATCTCACAATACCGCTGAACCAAAGTATGACATGCTGGTAGGTAGTATGACTTGTATCGCCCACAACTCACTTGTGTTCTACTCGTGCATATGACATCAACGCATAAAACCAGGCTCGGATGCCATTGTTGGGGAACGTAGTAATTTCAAAAATTTCCTACGATCACGCAAGACCATGGTGATGGCATAGCAACGAGAGGAAGAGTGTCCGTCCACGCACCCTTGTAGACCGAAAGCGAAGCGTTATAACAACGCGGTTGATGTAGTCGACGCCTTCACGATCCGACCGATCCAAGCACCGAGCGTCACGGCACCTCCGAGTTCGCACACGTTCAGCTCGATGGCGATCCCGGACTCGATCCAGCAAAGTGTCGGGATGAGTTCCGTCAACCGACGGCGTGGTGACGATGTTGATGCTCCACCGACGCAGGGCTTCGCCTAAGCTCATGACGATATGACTTCTCCGCGCGAGGCTTCGCCTAAGCTCCGCGACGATATGACCGAAGTGGAATATGGTGGAAGGGGCACCGCACACGGCTAAGGAAAGATCCGTAGATCAACTTGTGTGTCATGGGGTGCCCCTGCCCCAGATATAAAGGAGCCAAGGGGTGCGGCCAGCCTTGGGAGGCGCTGCTGAGGAGTCCTACTCCCACCGAGTAGGACTCCCCTCCCTAGTTGGAGTAGGATTGGGGAGGGAAAGAGGGAAGGCGCCGCCCCCTCTCCTGTCCTATTCGGACTAGAGGGGAGGGGCGCGCAGCCCACCCGGCCGGCCCTTCCTCTTCTCCCTTGTGGCCCATGAAGGCCCATATACCCCCGGGGTTCCGTAACCCCGGTGTTCCGTAACTTCCTGTTTTCACTCGGAACCCTTCCAAGTCAAACATAGGCTTCCAATATATCAATCTTTATGTCTCGACCATTTCGAGACTCCTCGTCATGTATGTGATCACATCCGAGACTCCGAACAAACTTCGGTGCATCAATACTTATAAAGTCATAATGAACTGTCATCGAAAAGTTAAGCGTGCGGACCCTACGGGTTCGAGAACTATGTAGACATGACCTAGAACCATTCTCGGTCAATAACCAATAGCGGAACCTGGATGCCCATATTGGTTCCTACATATTCTACGAAGATCTTTATCGGTCAAACCGCATAACGACATACGTTGTTCCCTTTGTCATCGGTATGTTACTTACCCGAGATTCGATCGTCGGTATCCAATACCTAGTTCAATCTCGTTACGTAAGTCTCTTTACTCGTTCCGTAATACATCATCTCACAACTAACTCATTAGTTGTAATGCTTGCAAGGCTTAAGTGATGTGTATTACCGAGAAGGCCTAGAGATACCTCTCCGACAATCGGAGGACAAAACCTAATCTCAAATCGCCAACCCAACAAGTACCTTTGGAGACACCTGTAGTACTCCTTTATAATCACCCGATTCGTTGTGACGCTTTGGTAGTACCAAAGTGTTCCTCCGTAAACGGAGTTGCATAATCTCATAGTTATAGGAACATGTATGGGTCATGAAGAAAGCATTAACATACTAAGCGATCAAGTGTTAAGCTAACGGAATGGGTCATGTCAATCAGATCATTCAACTAATGATGTGACCTTGTTAATCAAATAACAACTCCTTGTTCATGGTTAGGAAACATAACCATCTTTGATTAACAAGCTAGTCAAGTAGAGGCATACTAGTGACATACTGTTTGTCTATATATTCACACATGTATTATGTTTCCGGTTAATACAATTCTAGCATGAATAATAAACATTTATCATGATATAAGGAAATAAATAATAACTTTATTATTGCCTCTAGGGCATATTTCCTTCAGTATCTGGACAGCCGGACTATATACAACGTCCGGACTATTGAAGTGTGAAGATACAAGACTCAAGACTTCGACCCGTGTCTGGATGGGACTCTCCTTTGCGTGGAGGGCAAGCTTGGCGATCCGGATATTATGTTTCCTTCCTTGTAACCGACTCCATGTAAACCCTAGCCCTCTCCGGTGTCTATATAAACCGGAGAGGCTAGTCCTTAGAAGGCCGATCACAATTACATTCATACCATCATAGGCTAGCTCTTAGGGTTTAGCCTCTACGATCTCGTGGTAGATCTACTCTTGTACTACCCCTATCTTCAATATTAATCAAGCAGGAAGTAGGGTTTTACCTCCATCGAGAGGGCCCGAACCTGGGTAAACATCTGTGTCCCTTGTTTCTTGTTACCATCAGCCTTGACGCACAGATCGGGACCCCCTACCCGAGATCCGCCGATTTTGACACCGACATTGATGCTTTCGTTGAGAGTTCCTCTGTGACGTTGCCGCAAGGCTCGATGGCTCGTCTCATCGTCAAGGACGACATGCTGTAGGCCAGACGCTCCGGCTTGGTGGCTTTATCGTAGCCACCCCATCGGTGGTGGCGCCGACGATGGCCTCTCGGGTCATCAATCATAACCTTCGCGTCAGTTCGGAACTTGCCGAACGGATGGATCCAATGGAGCTCTCCTCCCTTAACGAACTCTTGGATCGCATCGCCGCTCTGGGAGTCGCAACAGACTATGACTGGATCGGGCTTAAACCCGACCTAAGGGACATCTGGTCCCCGCCGGCCACCCATGAGATAGCGATAGTGGAGGAACCACACGCGGATCGCCCCTCAACTTTGAGGACAAATTATGTTCGGATCACCGAACTCCTTGAGCCGAATACTGGCCTCAAGGAAGACATGACCCAGGTCCCGGACTTAGAATCGGGCATCGGGCTGAAGAAATTGGTCGACACTTCAGATCCCGAGCTATCAGGCTCGGGACATCCCACACCCCTGGGTGTCAGGTCGGATCAGAATCCGGACTCAGTCAACAACACCTACCTGGACTTGAACTGTCTCTCCCGCATCAGGCAAGAGTCCCAGGAAACCGTGCATCACTACTGGGCTAGGTTCCTCCTTGCACTTAACAAGGTCAGGGACTGCTGTGAGGAGAATGTGGTCTCACTCTTCTGCAAAAACTGCACGGACGAAGGACTCCTCAATGCTATAAGCCGCCGTGACATAGTGCACTTCGCGGACTTGGCAACCATAGTACGGAAGTACTGCGCGATGGAAAGCGCTTGGAAAACCCAAACGGAATTTTGGGATAGTACTACTCTCACCAAGACCTTCGTCCGCACTAAATGGACGAACTCTCGTAAGTCGTCCGATCCAATCCCCAAGAAACCAAAGCCCATCCCAGGGCGGGGATCCGTATTGGAAGAATGGCTCGACGGGCCATGTAAGCTCCACAGTGCCCCGGATATGATGCCAACTCATAGCCTTAGGGCATGTTGGATACTCCGGGAGGTGGCAAAGAGTGGCGAGGACCTTCTCGTAGGCCATAAAGCGGAACAACATCCTGCCAGCAAACTCAGTATGGTGACAGTCTTCGAGACTTTCACCTCGAACAATAGGCACAAGCGAGCTCATCGAAGTTCCGCTGAAATTTGCCATGTGGCAAAAATAAACCCCTGGAACGACACTGCCATAACTTTTAATGCCATTGATGAACCTCGGTTCCAGACTGTCCGGGCGCCAGCCGCTCTGGTCCTCAGCCTGATCGTGGATGGCTTTTGGCTCACCAAAGTACTCATGGACGTCGGAAGCGGATTAAATATGATTTATGAAGAAACACTCGGCAAGATGGAAATTGACAAAAGCCGCATTGAGCAAAGTGGTACAACCTTCAGGGGAATTATCCCTACTCGGGAAGCACGGTGCGCGGGAAAAATCACACTCGATGTGGTATTCGGCACTCCGGAGACTTACAGGTCCGAAGAAATTGCATTCCAAGTGGCTCCCTTTAGCAGCGGATACCACGCCCTTCTAGGGCGGGATGCATTTACAAGCTTTGGAGGCATTATCACTCTAGCCAGTGATCTGGACGTTGCACTCCGCGCCAAAAATAAAACCGCAGCACTAGCCTTGGAGGCATTATCTGAAGCCCTAGCAGCCGAAGAGTTAACAACACTGCGGGCCACCGTGGACAGGGACGATGTGATACTCGACAAGCGACCCAAGTCCACCTCTTTTAAACCTGCAGATGAGACAGTCAAATTCCAGGTCCATCCAACGGACCCCACGAAGACAGCTTCCATCGGCACACGGTTGAACCCCACGATGGACGCCGCACTGCGAGATTTCTTACGCGAAAATTGGGACATTTTTGCCTGGCACCCATCGGACATGCCAGGTATCCCACGCAGATTGGCCGAGCACAGCCTCAATATTTTAAAAGGATACAAACCGGTCAAGCAGACCCTAAGGCGATTTTCAGAGCCCAAATGACAAGCAATGGGAGAAGAGTTAGCCAAGCTACTTGAAGCCGGATTCATCAGAGATATTAAACATCAAGATTGGTTGGAAAATTTGGTGATGGTGCCAAAGAAGGACAAATCATGGCGCCTATGAGTCGACTTCAAAGACCTCAACAAGGCTTGCCCCAAGGATCCCTTTCCCCTCCCTCGCATCGATCAGATTATCGATGCCACAGCTGGACACGACTCACTGTGTTTTCTCGACGCATACTCTGGATACCATCAAATAAAGATGGCAGAGTCCGACCAAGCTGCAACAGCTTTCATAACGCCATACGACCCTTTTTGCTTCAACACTATGCCTTTCGGGCTCAAGAATGCCGGCGCAACCTATCAACGCATGATTCAAACATGTCTGGAAAAACAAGTCGGCAAAACAGTGGAGGCATACATGGACGACGTGGTCATAAAAACTAGACACGTCGAAACCCTAATAGATGACTTGAGGCTTACATTCGATAATCTCCGGACGTACGACATTAAGTTGAATCCGAAAAAATGCGTTTTCGGCGTCCCCTCGAGGAAACTGCTGGGCTTCATTGTTTCCAATAGAGGAATTGAAGCGAATCCGGCAAAAATCCGAGCTCTGTCACAGTTGGCTATACCAACAGACCTCAAGCATATCCATAAGCTAGCCGGATGTGTGGCCGCTTTGAGCCGCTTTATCTATAGGCTAGGAGAAAAGGCATTGCCTCTCTACCGCCTCCTTCGGTGCACCGAACACTTTGTATGGACGGATGCGGCTGCGGCCGGACTCGATGAAATAAAGACCTTACTGGCCAGTAATCCAGTCCTAACAGCATCGAATATCGGCGAGCCTATGCTACTGTACATAGCTGCAACACATCAAGTTGTAAGCGCAATACTCGTTGTCGAACAAGAGGCTGACGGACACAAATTCCCGCTCCAAAAGCCGGTTTACTATGTATCCACAGTCCTCACTCCATGCAAATCCTGATACCCACACTATCAAAAAATAGCATATGCGGTCTTCATGGCATCCCGGAAGTTGCGACACTACTTTCAAGAGTGTTCCATTACAGTAGCCTCCGAAGTACCACTCAATGACATAATAAATAACCGCGATGCTACGGGCCGGATTGCTAAATGGGCCATCGATCTCCTTCCGTTCAACATAATATACAAACCACGGCGGGCCATCAAGTCACAAGTACTGGCCGACTTTGTCGCCGAATGGATGGAAGCCGAACTCCCTAAAGAGTATGGCGCATACTCCAACTGGATCATGCACTTCGACGGCTCTAAAATGCTGGCCGGATTGGGAGCAGGTGTAGTCCTGACATCTCCCACCGGAGACACGGTCCAGTATGTCCTCCAGATATTATATACAGACTCCAACAATGCAGCCGAATATGAGGCTTTGTTGCATGGTCTTTGGATGGCAGTCTCTATGGGCATCCAACGCCTGGAAGTACGAGGGGATTCGAACCTCGCAATCCCACAAATAAACGGAGACTTCGATGCCAAGAAAATGGCGGCCTACCGTAATGCCGTCCTAAAAATGTCAGCACGGTTCGAGGGGCTCGAGTTCCACCATGTGGCTCAAGAAAATAATCAAGCGGCGGACGTCCTCGCCCGCATCGGCGCCAAACGCGACCCTGTCCCTCCTAACATATTCCTGGAAAGGCTGTTCAAGCCATCCGTAGAGTGGGAAGGGGAGTCCGGCAATACCAGCTCGGACCCGAACACACCCCCAGATCCCCAACCATTAGACACAATCGGAGGCTCTTCCATCAAAATAACATCTTCGGCCCATGAAATCATGGTCGTAATTGCCCCGTGGACCGAGCCTTTCTTGGCCTACCTAAATAGGCAGGAGCTACCCGAGGACCAAAATGAAGCACGCTGCATAGTCCGGTGTTCTAAAGCTTACAAAGTCCACGAAGGGGAACTCTATAAGAAAAGTGCGTCTGGAGTGCTCCAAAGGTGCATCTCCGAAGAGGAAGGGGGTCAACTATTGGCTGAAATCCATGCCGGACTGGGCGGACACCACGCCGCGGCTCGAGCACTAGTCAGCAAAGCCTTCCGCACAGGCTTCTATTGGCCGACGGCCCGAGCAGACGCACATGACCTTGTCCAACATTGCGTCGGTTGCCGCCTCTTCGCCAATCAGTCATATGCCCCTACCGCTCTCCAAACAATCCCCATAACTTGGCCCTTCGCGTCCGGGGCTGGATATGGTTGGACCCTTAAAGGGAAGCCATAAGAAAAATACTTATTGGTCATGGTGGACAAGTTCACCAAATGGATAGAAGCCAAGCCAGTTAAAACGGCCGAATCCGGACCAGTAATAGACTTCATATCCGGGGTCATACACCGATACGGTGTCCCCCACAGCATCATCACTGATAATGGCTCAAATTTCACAGGCGATGAAGTGAAAACTTGGTGCGGCAAAATGGGCATTAAGCTCAACTATGCTTCCGTCTACCACCCCCAAACAAACGGCCAGGTCGAACGGGCAAACGGTCTCATCATGAGCGGCATCAAACCCAGACTAGTGCGGTCTTTAACAGAATCAGATACGCACTGGGTGGAGGAGCTTGACTCCGTACTCTGGGGGCTGCGCACCACACCGAATCGCACCACCGGATATACACCATTTTTTATGGTGTACGGTGCGGAAGCAGTACCACCCTGCGATATAATACATGATTCGCCGCGTGTACGCATGTGCCAAGAGAAGGAAGCCGAGTTAGATCGGCAGGATAACTTGGATGCCCTGGAGGAGGAGCGCGATGTCGCAAAAGCCCGTTCCGCATTCTATCAGCAGCAGGCTCGACGATATCAAAGCAGAGAAGTGCGGGCCAAAACTTACAATATTGGCGAGCTCGTTCTACGCCTACCGGAGAAGAAGAAGGACAAGCTCAAACCCAAGTGGGAAGGTCCCTTCGTCATCGACAAAGTTCTCACCGAAGGAGCATACCGCTTACGTAATGCATCGGACAACAGACTCGAGTCGAACCCATGGAACGCGGCCAGACTCCGGAGATTCTACGCCTAACGCCGAACTTAGTGTTCGTCTCCCTACTCCCCTCTTTTACTTACGCTCCACCCCACTTTTCCTTTCTCGCCCTTTTTTCTCTTCACACAAAGTATTTCATAGAGTGCGGACTACTGGATCACTCCGGCCGTACTATGTGTGTAAGAAATACCTGGGGGCTTCCTTTTTGGAAGCTAAACATAGTTACTTTAAAAGGCTTTTCGCCCATCACATGTGCGTTCTTTTTCCATATGTGCCTTTTCTTCACCATTATATGCATCGATATGACTTAAGATGTGGCCAAGTTGGGTTGCCTGGATCTTGTGTTTATGCCCTACGTTCCCATTAATTCGGCTAGGGCATAAGGGGAGCACCTCTGCGATTGTTACTGCCTGTTCAGCCGGATGTGTACCTCAGACTGGGTGAATCCGAAAGCTAGTTTCCTTAAGAGAATATTCGATCGGTGAACAAAGGATGTATTCGTTGGTTACAACAAAAAAAACCCAGAAGTTTTGTATCCTGCGCCATCATTCACAGGCTGGACATGTGAGTTGACGCATGCGTACCCAGGGAAAGGAACCCCTAACGGAACTATTCTCCCTGGAAGATGTTTCTTACTATCCATGTAATATAACATAACTAGTTGGGTACTTGTCTGTTCAAGCACTTATGACCCCTACGCCTGGTCTCCATGCATACCCCGGTTTTGTATAACCGAGCGGGTATTCGGACACACCCTGGACTATAGGATCTGGGGGCTGAAGCGAAAAGGTTCGCCATGACAAATGATTTCAATCCACCTAGGCTCTACTTATGCCCATTACATTACACAGTCACTTGGACTGACCATACTCCTCCTGTATACCATCTAACAGGCTATCTAGCTTACAATCCTGTTGAGAATACTTAGCGGCTAACGCTACCTAGTCATATACCAGATTTACGGGAATTTCTCGCCCATCGGGCCCCGCCGGTCCTACTTCGGCCATATGGTTCGGGTCCATCTTGGTGTAGCACGTCTTCACCATTGCCCAAGCTTCTCTTGCACCTTGCTGGCATGCTGATATCTTCCACAGACGTAAGCGCCGCCGGGCTCCTTGAAGCAGGTCCGCAAGCTCTCCCAGGCCATTCGGCAGGAGGCTTGATGGCCACAAGGCCTGAGCAATGCCGTGCATCACATGCCGAACACGCTCGTGAAACAGCGGAAGTTCTTGCAGCAAATCACTCGCAGATGAGGGCATCTCCTCTTCAGGGCGACCTGTTAACAGTCCTGCAAGCAAAATTCCTTCAAAAATACTTCCTCGCCGAACTATCATACAGTTCGTTTGAGCACTCACCATAGATGCCGCGTCGAAGCCCTTTGTTCTCCTTCACGGAGTTCGCCAGTTGAGAGCGGACGTCCTTTAATTCGACGTCCAGCCGAATATTGGCATCTTGTAGCTTGTTCCTCTCTTGCGCCACCTGCTTAAGGATGCGCTCGCCAGCCTTTAGCTGCCTTTTGAGATGTGAGTCGTCATCCGTTACGCCCTCCGGATTCACTCCGGGATTGTCTGCATAACTTTCTATTAGACTAATCCAACATCCATTTACTAACTAGTACATCTGCGTACAATAGAGACAAGCATTACCAGAGGGGGCCTTCCGGGACTCCTCTAACTTGGCAACCGCGTCCATCAGCTGGGCCTTACATGCTTCCAGCTCTCGAGCCAATTGTTCATTCTTGTCCACCAGGACCTGTGCATAAATTGATCCTTCAAACAATTGTCCCAACTATTTCAAGTCTCAGGGGCTACTGCTATACATACATGTTAAACTTTCTTACCCGTATATCTTTGGTGTACTGGTTCATCGCCTGGGCAAGCCCGCCTCGAGCAGCTCGGACGTATGCGTCTGCCGAATTGAAGGCATCAAAAGCCTCTTCGGAAAAGATGTTGTTCCGAAGCACGGCCCTCCGACGCCGGGGATTCATGGCACTCTCCACTTCAGAGTTCGTAGCCGAACACATATCCGCGTCCTCTGTCGGAGAATTAAGCGATACTGGCCCCGTGCCCGCCTCCGCTCTCAGAGCCGGTTCTGTAACCTGGCTGGTGGAGGCGTTATTGGCGGGATTCCCGGATATAGTCCGGCTGCTCCTCTTCCTTCCAGACACAAAGGGCGCTGTCATATTTCAAATACTATAATCGCAGGACAGGTTATCACGTTACCTCTGCAGTGGTGTGTCGACCCTCAACGCCTTCCTCTTAAGCCTGCCCGATCCGGACGTCTGTGGTGGACGAGTCCCTAGGGGCTCGGCCCCGCGCTCCGACCGTCGTTTCTGCAAATAGCACGACGCCTTCAGAGTAGGGCATAATGCCTGAGGGAAGTCCTCCTTGGAGGATAGGATTTTTTTAGCTCGGCTTACACGCGACGCAGGGAGCAGTCCGGGATAGTCGGCTGTAATGGCCACTAAGGCACCATCCCAGCTCGCTTGATAAAATACCCCATTGACAAGCTCCACGGCAATATCCGGATCTTCTTTGAGCCCCGGATCCCGGGCCCTTCCGGGGTCCTCCGGCTGCGGGGAGGGGCTGAAGATTCCTTCTACGGCCCTCCTTAGTTCCTGTTCGGAAACATCGTTGCAGGTAAACTTAGCAAGAAGAGTACTCGAGTAAGTGAAGCAGTGAAAAGAATGGCAACTTACCCACGCTGGGGGGTTGTACATGGAGAATCCGTCCCGCGTTTTAATGCGAAGGAATTCCTCCTCTTCCCCTTTGTACAAATCGAACAGTATCCTTGCCAAAGCGGCAGCGGAGTCTGGACCCTTACGCCGCAGCGGGTGGCGTCGTCTTCCCCGTTGAAGTGCCACATGGGCTTTCCCCGATATTGAAGCGGTTGCACTCCGCGCCTTATGCATATCGCCATGACCTCGACTATGGTCAGTCCGGATTTGCCCAGTAGCTTTATCCTGCTCATCAGGGAGTATATTTCCCTTGTGTCCTCTTCTTGAGGGCCCCGGGGGCGCCAGCTTAGGCGTGCCTTCGGCGGGGCATTGCTGAACTTGGGGAGACCCGTCCGGACTGGATCCGGAAGGGGAACGTCATCTATATAGAACCAATCTGAAGGCCAGTTTTCTGGTGCCTTCTCAGGAGTGCCGGACAGGTATCCGGTCTCGGCAATGCGCCATACTTCGGCCCCGCTACGCGACGAGGCAGAACAGCTTCCTCCATAATCCGAAGTGCGGTTCGCAGCATAAAAATAGCTCGCAAAGGGCGACGTACCCCGGTATGTGCAGAATGGAGGCAGGGGTAAGGTCGTGTAACTGGAGACCGTAGAACTCCAGGAGCCCGTGAAGAAACGGATGGATAGGACATCCGACGCCCCTCAACAGATGCGGGATGAGGCATATACGCTCCTCTGGAGATGGATTAGAAGATCCATCTGCTTGTTCCCCTCCGTCATAAGTGGCTATTCCAGCCCGGACGGGGACCATGAACGCCGGTGGGAGAAACCCTTGGGTTTGCAACTCTATCAAACGGCTATGGGGATCTGAGCACTCTCCCCAATCCCCCGACTTGGAACGAGAAGGGCGGGCAGAAGAGTTGCGACGGCCAGCCATGTTGGAATGGGTTTTTGCGGGGCGCTCTGTTGGATGCTAGCTCTGGGAGGGAGAGTGTGGATTGGATCTGAGAATCCCCGTCCCTTCAAATAGACGGTCAGCCCGGAGGGTTGAGGGTGGCAGATGCAAAAATGCCTCGGCTCCTCGCATTCGCTCAACACGTGGAGATGGTCATAATTGAGGCACTGAAGCCGAGGAGCACAACATTGATTGGAGGCCGGACACTATTCGTCGTAACAGGTACTTTGGAGTATTCGTAGGAGGAACCCGCCTTGCAATGCCGAAGACAATACTGCACGCCGGACTCATCGTCATTGAAGCCTGGTTCACGGGCTACTGAGGGAGTCCTGGATTAGGGGGTATCCGGACAGCCAGACTGTATACAACGTCCGGACTATTGAAGCGTGAAGATACAAGACTCAAGACTTCGGTCCGTGTCCGGATGGGACTCTCCTTTGCGTGGAGGGCAAGCTTGGTGATCCGGATATTATGTTTCCTTCCTTGTAACCGACTCCATGTAAACCTTAGCCCTCTCCGGTGTCTATATAAACCGGAGAGGCTAGTCCTTAGAAGGCCGATCACAATTACAATCATAGCATCATAGGCTAGCTCTTAGGGTTTAGCCTCTACGATCTCGTGGTAGATCTACTCTTGTACTACCCCTATCTTCAATATTAATCAAGCAGGAAGTAGGGTTTTACCTCCATCGAGAGGGCCCGAACCTGGGTAAACATCTGTGTCCCTTGTTTCCTGTTACCATCAGCCTTGATGCACAGATCGGGACCCCCTACCCGAGATCCGCCGGTTTTGACACCGACACTCGTTGACACTTGCATGATGCATGACCCTACCTTTCTATGAGGGTTATGCCGGTGGGAGTAGATAGGATGCTAAAGTAGTTGCTATGCAAAAAGGGACGGGAATATGCATGGTGATGGGAGCAAGATTGTTTTCAAAACACTTTTCAAAAACCCTGTCGGGTGCCACTTATGCCCGAAGAAGATAATGAGTTGGGTAACCACTTGATGACGAAGTGGTGTACCGAGGCAAGTGTGTGTGTTGTTTTCAAAACGGATTGGTTTAAGTTGCGACCGTTATTCCAACCTTACATGTGCAACCAATCTACCCTTATATGGGAAAGGGCATTATTGATTACCTAGGCCGATACTAGCTTGGAGCCCGCATTACTAGTGACGGGAGAGTTGTTGTTGCGCTCTCTCGGGACGGGGTCGTGCCAGGTAGGGCGGCCAAGACTGTTTTCACAGGGCACTGGACACACCGTTGGTACCCCGTGCTTGTGGTATGTGATGAATATGGGAGCGAGGCTCCACAATTTTAAGATGCGAAATGTTGGGCACGAGGGTTACTACCAATCGAGTGGACTCTATGTTAGTGACGTCTAGGGAAAGATAGTGATCGGGTGCTTACCCCGGGTACTTGAGGTACCGCGGGTCGTGGATGACACGGAAGTTCCCCGGATCTTGTGGGTAAAGTGTGCAACCTCTGCAGAGTGTAAAACTATTCGAATAGACGTGTCCTCGGTCAAGGACAGTTGGGTAACCACTCTCGGGCTACGTCCACATGTTTACAAACCAGTGTGTGTGTTTGGATAAGTGGGGAAAACTACTTGGGTCAAGTCAAAGGACTTGACATGATTGAGTTGGGTTGATGCCCACTCTATTTATGTTGATATATGTAACCTGTCCTCATGGTTAATTGAATTCTCCTGATGCATGTCTTACAAATTGTTGAACATGTCATTGCACTCAAAACTAGCTTTCTGCAAAAATTTACCTATATCATGCATTGTTGTATCTTGAACCAAAACATGGGTTGCTTGCGAGTACATTCAAAGTACTCATTGGCTTGCCACTGGTTATTTTATTGTCCAGGCATGAAAGACAAGATATATTGAAGAGTTCTTTGGTGACGATCGTGCGAACTAGGACGCTTTCCCAGTCAGAATACCTGTAGGGTTAAGGCAGATGGCATGGGTCCAAGTTATCGACGGAGATTTCCGCTACAAAGTTATACTCAAGACTGGACCATAATGGTCATAATTTATGTAAGACGGTATGTATGGATGTAAGACTTTTTTTATACAACTCCTGTGTGTTCAGTGAGCATGGATCTCTGGGATCACTGTACACGTGCATTCGGTGATCACGACTTATGAGTCGGGGTCCCCACACTGATGGAGACATCGAGCGGATAAGGGGGACTGGGAGGTGGGGCGGTTGGGGTCAATTCCCCCCATTCCACCGCCACCTCCACCTGATCCCGCCGGCTGCCGTCGATGGCGCCCAGCGCCGGCGATCTTCAGAGGAGGACTTCCCCCACAGGCGTGCCGGAAGGTGGAGGCCTGCAGGGGCCCAGGAGCCGGAGCGGAGGCCGGGGCGGTGCTGCTCCAGCGCCGCCGTGAAACGGCGAAGGATCCGGCGAGCCGCCGGTGGAGGCGTTCGCGGGCTTGCCGGGGGCGGAGGCGGCGGAGATGTTGGGGCCTTGGATTGGAAGACGACGTCGCTTCCTCGATCTTCACGCCGGTGGCAGTGTTGAGGTCGGGGATGGTGGCGCCGGGTTCGTTGGTCTCTGCCGGCGTGGTTGGCTCCGGCTTCACAACGGAGTTGAGCCACTGCTCCTCCTCTTCGTTCGGCGTCACCTCCCACTCCATCATGGTGGGCACAGGGCCATAGCCTGGAGGGGCGAAGTGCTCCTCGTCTTCGTCGGCGGGCGTCGACGTTGGGAGGTCCGGGTAGGCGAGCGGCTCATCGATGACCTCCGGTTCCGGTGGTGCAGTGGCCGGCGGTGGAGGGCATGGCCCGTACCCGTGCACGGGGCAAAAATCGCGGGCAGGGCAAGGGCCGTATCCGTGCACCGGACAGAAGGCCACGCCTGCGTCCATGCCATTGCCGAAGAAGATCCCCGGCGGTGGCGGGGCCTGGGCGGCGTCGAAGAACTCCTCCTCGCCCAGGAACGGGGCTGCAGCCTCGGCGGGAGCCCAGTCCATTGGCGGAGCGACGAAGGCCGGCATCAGGGGTGCCTGGTAGGCGTGGTGGACGGCGGTAGATGGGTTGCTTGGTCCTGCCTGCTCTGCAGCGGCGGGACCAGGGTGATCCTGACGACCACGGCGACCACGGCGGCCGTTGCCTGGGCCCCAATGGCGAGGAACACCAGCACTGTGGCGTCTGGAAGATCGACGAATCTCCCGTCCAATGAATCGAACAAGGGCAGAGCCGATTCTATGCAGGTTCATCCCTGCCATCTCACCTTCTCGTCTCTTCTTGTTCGTGCTCTGTTGGTCGAGGCTAGCGTGGCTGATAACGTGTAAAGATTTGATGGAAAACTTGTGTTTATTGATTCTGGGCAAATCCCTATTTATACAAGGATTTGGGGCGCCTCCGGAGAGGCGTCCGTTTACAATAGGCGCATGTGGCGCGAGAAGACGCCCGTACGGACGTTCGCCTCCGTACGGCGCTTTGGACAGACGTGACGACTCTTAGCGCTAATGACGTCGCTTTATTCTTAACACACGGGACGATTTTTGGAACGATATCCTTCAGTGACGTGGCTGGTCGCTCTTGCTTCAAGATTCGTACCACAATTCAACGGTCCTTACAATGTTAGAGCAACTCCAACGCAGGTACACATTTTGTCCGCCGCCATCCGTTTGGGTCGCCGCGGACGAATGCGCTGGCCCAATATGCTGACGCATTCCCAAAACGCGTCCGCTTCGCGTCTGTGCGGACCCATTCGTGGCTGAAATGCGTTGGCGGACGCGCCACGTGCCCTCTCGGTGTTCGTTGCGTCCCATCTGGCGGTCGTCCAGCTACCACGGTCGTCTTTATTAATGACGACCGCCCACCGCGGGCCTATGCGTCAGCGACAACGGTCGGCCTTTTTGTAATCTGAGCGTGCGGTGGGGAGCCGTCCTCATCCGCTTCCAGAGGCCCCCCTCCCCATCTCACCACCCCACTTTGCTCCCTTATCTGCGATAAACCCTAGCCACCGCGATGGGCTTCTTCTTCGGCAAGGGTAAGGGAAAGTCCCTCTCCGCCCCTTTCCCCGCTGGCGTCTTCTCGCTAGGCGCGACAGCTCATCAATGTGCCAGTGCACCAGGCGAAGTGGCACTGGGAGCACCGCGCCCCCCTCCCCTACCCCGACGTGACGCTGGCACAGGCGCACGACGGAGGAGGTTCCCAGTGCCGGCGGCGGCGACGCGGTCGGCGCGGGCACACGCGGAGGAGGTTCGACGCAGGCGACAGCTGCTGACGCCGGAGCAGCATCGCGACTCCGCCTATGTGTTCGGCTCTCCCACTTGGGAGCAGTGGTTCGCGTTAGAGCATGAGGAGGATAGGAGGCGCGGTGTCCGCAACATGCGGCATCGCTCCCTGCCGCCGGCCCTCGTCGAGCACGACGAGGACCAGGAGGCGGAGGCCGCCTACCAGGCGACGCTGGCGGCAGTCCTCCGTGAAAGCGAGGAGGAGGAGCGGCGCAAGGAGGAGGAGGAGGAGGAGGAGGAGGAGGCGTACCAGGCACGCATTGCGGAGGCCATGGCGCTCTCCGTGGCCGGCGACTGCGTCGTGCCGCCTTTGAGGGCACTGTCCCCCGTCAAGGCCGAGCCGGCGCCGATCCCCATCGAGCGCTACTCATGGACCGGCGTGGTGCGTGAGTGGGTCAGCGCCACCCGATCTGTTTGGGGCGGCGCCGCAGAGCAGAGCGGCGTACCTCGAGCAACGGCGGCAAAAAAGGCTGGCCGAGGCGTCGTGAGGGCGAGTACCTCGGCGGAGGGCGACGCGGAGGAGGAGCGCCATGAGAGCGGAGGAGGAGGTGTGCCTTGCCAGCGGTGGGCCAGCCCAGTCGGCGGCGGACGATGTCCTGGTCGACGACGTTCCTGTGGGCTGGCCCGGCGCCAACGCTCATCGACCTCACCTGGCCCGACGACGCCGATAAGGACGCCTAGGGCAGCACGCCTCATAGTAGTTTGTAGTCTTATTTAATGTTTACTTAATGTAAAAATGGACTCATGGACTCTCACCGACCTTTATGACCGGCATTAATGTTTAATTAAAGTTTCTATTTTTTTTAAATGTTTGCGGGAATGTTTTTTTCCACGCCGGCTAAAAAATGGGTCGGGCCAGTGTTAGGCGCAAGCGCCGACCCCAATGTGAAAGCGGACATTGATGTCCGGCAGACCGGCGCAAACAAACAAAAAGCGGGTAAAAGCGCCGTCCGTTTGGGTCGGCGTGTTGTAGTTGCTCTTAGGGCTCAAACTTTAAAAATCTGACGTTTGTTTCTTTATCATTTTTTTAAAAAAATAAAATAAAAAGCTAGCGAGCACGTTTTTTTTTTGAACGTCAATAAAACACAAGCGCTCATATACACGCGCATACACTCACCCCACACACGCACATCCTACCCCTATGAGCACCTCCGAAAGATCGAAAGCAAGATATCATCTTGAGATTTACGAAATCACCGTAGGCGCTTCATCGTCGATGCGAACGCCTCCTCCCATCGAATCGCGATCGCTGAAAATCCTGAAATAAATCTGAAATAAATGCGAAGCAATGCGATTTGAACCGCCGGTAATCTTATAGTCTCTCTAACCATCCAACCACGTTTCGGCTCATTACAGACGTTGATTGTGTAAACACGGCAGATATTATGATTAAAGAAAAAAACACGGCAGATATTTCCGCGGACCACGTTCTCATCCATGGCACCGCCTGTTCCACGTTCTCATCTCATCCACGCGTTCGTCGCGGCTCGCGGACACTGTCAGCCATCAACGGCAGCCACACACACGGCATTTCACATCACATGGCCCGTCGCAACCCCCGAGCAGCGAGCAGCCTAGAAACTTCGCGTTCCGTCGGTGCGGCCCACGCCCGCCCACCCGAACTGAAGCAAACCAAGCCCGGATCCGACCCGGTCTCACCAGCTCCGCTCCCGTTTGATTTCCGCCGCCCACCTGTGACCAGAAAGCCTGACCCGCGGCCGGGCACGCCAGCGAGGCGAAGCCGTGTCCGGTCCGGTAAGGAACCGGTTGGCGCCAGGCCGCCTCCCCCTCCAGCACCGCCTCTGCGCAGGCTACAAAAGGCGCCGTGGTGCGCCGCCTGCACCCCGCGCTCCGGCCTCCTCTCTTCTCCTTCCGAGCCTTCGTTCCAGCCGCGCCTCCGCCCTCGATCGCCACCTCCTCGCGTCTCGGCGACCGTCTCCTTCCCCTTGTCCATCAAATCTCGATTCGTTTCGAATCGCGTCTGAATTGATTTCATTCACCCCCCGTCGCCGTTGCCTTGCTGTGCTCGCAGGGTATTCCAATCCGGCCCGTCTCCTCCGCCTCCGTGCGAGCCCGGGAAGCGATCGATCGGGGGATTCATTCATCTGGTTTGCGAATCTGTCTCAGAGTCTGTTTCGCGTGTCCGCTTCTGTTTGCAACCGCGCCTGGTTTTTGGAACTGGAGCTCTGATTGTGGATCCGGAGGCCGAGGCAAGGTCAGTTTCCCGTGCTCGTTCAGATCGCTTCCTTGGTTCCATCACCTGCGTTCGTCCGTGATATATTCCAGATTTCAAATGGATATGGCCTGGCCCGCGTGATCTTCTGGTTCCCCTAGCGCTGTGGTTTATTCCGTCAAATCATTCGTTGGTACGAGGTGGATTAATTCGAGGCCCTCTTGGATTCGGTGGAGGTTTGATTTCTGTTCATGGTTATTCTGATTGATTGGCTGGTTACGGTTCACCGGTTGTTTATTCTGCACATGGTCAGATCTTCTGGGTGATGGAACTTAGGATCTCTTAGCAACCTGCAAGTCTGGAACCTGCGATCTGCGTTTGGATAATAAATAAATACATCCCTCCCAGTTCAGTTTCTTGGTTCGCACACTAGTCAACGGCGATTCTGATTCTGATTTGTTGGCGCTTCTCCAGAAATTGCATTACAAGGCATAGGTCTCGCTGATCTGCGTTTGGATGATTATTATATTACCCCCTCTGTTTAAATTCCTTCATCTACACGGTTCAGTTTTAGTCTGTTCTGAATTAGAATTGTTCATGGTTGTCCAGAAATTGGGATTATTCGGCTTACCGGGAGCGACTTGTCATTCTTCCTCACCTGTGTTTGGATAATCATTACTCTCTGTTTATTTCCTTTTCTCCACAGTTCAGTTAGTCTCCACGCAATTCTGATTTGGATTTTGGATTTGTTGCTGGTACTCCAGATATTGGAATTATACGGCTTAGCGGGTGGCCCAGTTTTCCTTCGGCACGGCGGTTCTTCTGTGGCTCAACATTTTCTTACTCATCAATCAATCAATATTATAGTTATTAGAACACACCAGACAAGTTTCTCTGCCTTAGTTTGTCAATTGTCAGCTCTTGCAGAAATCGTCTTGGAAGGGATATAATTGGAACCCGTGCTGTCTACCTGACCTTCCCAGACAATACTTCCTTATAACTTTTACCTCCTTAGCTGAGCCTAGTTTCCCCCTAATTTACAGAAAAGTATCTTGCTCGTTGCAGGTCCGACGAGTTGCAGTTGTGACAACCGCAAAGTCTAACCTGATGCTGAGTTGAATCTGTTTGGATTTTTTCTAAATCTAATCAATTCATCATTAATTGGATGACCTTTAAGATCTCTCACTAGGCAATATTTTTAATTCAGATTCATCTGCAGAGGTGCAAGAATGGAGCTTCAAACTAATGGCACATCCTACAACAGAAAAAGACTTCTCCAATTTTTAACTCTTGCCTCTTTTTTTTATTTCACGTAGCTACTTGTTCATGCCTTTGATTTAGGCTTTTTTGCTTCTGTCCCCCTGTGATTGCAGATTTATTTTAGCCCAGAGCGTGTTGGTACTTGGTAGTGAGTCGAAATCTGTTAAAATCGGTTGGTTTGCAATCTATCTCTATGCGGTTCGATTCGCTATCTGTACTCTTATCCTGTCGACTGCAGGACATATTTAGGAAGTTTGGGCTTATGGGCAAATCTCTGTACAGTGAGTCAGGTCAGTGTTCTATCAACGGTTTGTTTGGTTTAGTTGTGTTCCTCCACACATTGGTTGCAGGATTGGATCTGGAGTGTGAAGATCCCTGTGGTGTTATATTTTAAGGGGATTTGAGCAGGTCAGGTTTGAATGGCTATCGCCCGTGTGGTCTTCTGGTTCTTATCACATGTTTCTTCATTATCAGCTAGTATGAGGTGGATTAGAGAGGTCCTGGTGGATTCTTATTGTAGCAGCTGATTGGATAATAGGGTGGAGATTTAGTTTCTGTTTGTCATTTTGATTGATTGGATAATGAAGCTTTGGATCTCTTACCAACCTGGAACTTGTGATCTGCTTTTGGATAATATATATGCCATCCCAATTCAATTTATTTGGTTTGCACAATACAATTTAGCCCTTTGTAGTTCTGATCTGTATTCGTTTGTGGTTTTCCAGAAATTGAGGTTAATTGGTGGAGATTTGGTTTCTGTTCATCATTTTGATTTGTTGGATAATGAAGTTTTGGAACCTGGAACCTGCGATCAGCGTTTGGATAATGAATTCTGTCCCGATTCAATTTATTTGGTTTGCACAGTACAATTTAGTCCTGGCAGTTCTGATCTGTATTCGTTTGTGGTTTTCAGAAATTGGGCTTTGTAAGGTTTAGGAGGAGCAACCTATCCTGTTGCTGATCTGCATTTGGATGATTACGAACCCCTCTATTTAATTATTTCTTCTCAATCAATTTTAGTCTCCGACAATTCTGATTTGGATCTCTTGCTGGTTGTCCAGAAATTGGGATCATATGGCTTAGCGGGAGCGACCTATCTTCTTGCTGACCTGCACTTGGATGATCATTACTCTCTCTGTTTAAGTTCTTCTCCATAGCTCAATTAGTTGCCCGACAATTCTGATTCAGAATTTTTGCTGGTTCTCCAGAAATTGGAATATATGGCTTAGCGGGCGGTCCTATCTTTCCAAGGCATGGCGGTTCTTTCTGTGGCCCAACATATCCGATCTTTTATCCTCCCTTGATAATTGAACTTTCAAATGTTAGTTTCTTTGCCTAGATTGTTAATTCTCAGCTCTTGTAGATGCTAACTTGGGAGCGAAATAATTGGAACCAGTGTTGTCTACCTGACTTTCCAGCCGAGACAGGCTTACTTAACCTTTACCTCAACATTTGATGCTTGCTTTAGCTGAGCCTAGTTTTCCTCTTATATAGAAAGGTATCTCCCTCGTTGCAGGTCGTAGTTGATGATTCGTCCAACCTGACGCCGACTTGAATCCGTTTGCAGTTCTTCTAAATCTATTATTTTCTCAATTCATCAGAACTTAGACAGCGTTTAAAATTATCTTACCAGACAATATTTTGAATTCAGAATTATCTGCCAAGGTTCAACAATGGAGATTCAAACTAATGGAACATCCTACAGTGAAAAAGACTGCTCCAGTTTTAACTCACCTCTTATTTTTGTTTCACGTAGCTACTTGTTCATGTCTTTGATTTAGGTTTTTCCTTCTGCCCTCCCTTTGGTTGCAGATTAAGCCCAAACCATGCTGGTAGTGAGTCGGAATCTGTTAAAATCGTTTGGTTTGCATTCTATCTCTCTCTCTCTCTGGATCAATTTGTTGTTTGTACTCTTGATCCCTGTGCTGGTCTTCTGCATGTATCAGTTGCAGGATATATTTAGGAAGTCTGGGCCTATGTGCAGGTTATATTTGGATATATTGGTGGTTCTCTAGAAATTGGAATTATATGGTGTAGCGGGAGCGACGCATCTTGCTGCTCTGCTTTTGGATAATTATCACTTCCTCTGTTTTACTCTTTCATCTCCACTGTTCTGTTTTGGTTTCCCACAATTCTGATTTAAACTATTTCTTGGTGGCTCTCCAGAAATTGGAATAATATGGCTTAGAAGGCGTCCTATTTTTCCTCGGCATGGCAGTTCCTTCTGTGGCTAAAACTTTTTCAACCTTTTTTACTCTATAATTGAACTCTCTAAACATTAGGTTTTCTTTGCCTTAGTACCTATAAGCTCTTGCAGATACTGACTTGGGAAGGATATAACTGCAGTTTGGAACCGGCGTTGTTGTCCTCCATCATCCATACCTGACCCTAGACAGGCTTTACTTGTTCCCACTTAATCATCCATGCTTTAGCTATTTATAAGCAGCATTTCCCCTAACAATTTTTTTTATAGAAACGGTCTCTTGCTCACTGCAGGTTGTAGTTGACAAACTCCTGTCCAGCCTGATGATGAATCCGTCTACTGATCTTCGAAATCTACAGTGTCGTTTCAATTCATTGCAACTTACATAACCTATAAATTATCTTACCAGACAATTCTTAAATACAGATTCATATGCAGCACGAATATATAAGATGATCCAGAGCCTTCAACTAATGGCACATCCTACAACCGAAAAACACTCTTACCTTCCTTTTTTTTAATTTCATTTAGTTACTTGGCCATCTCTCTGATATAGGTTTTTGCCCCTGCCCTTCCTATGGTTGCAGATTTTTCTTTAGCCCAGGCCATGTGGGCAATGTCTAAACTCTTGATCCCTGTTTTATTGGTCTTCTGCGTGTGTGGGTTGGCAATATATAATTTTTATTAGGAGTTTGGGCCCAAACCTTTGCTCTGTACATGGAGTCAGGTCAGTGTCTCATAGACGGTCTGTTTGTTTCATTTGTTATTGTCGCCTCTACAATTTTGCTTGCAGGACTGGATCTTGATCTGGTCTGGAAGTAAAGCTCCTTGTGGGTTGTGAACGTATGGTGGAGGGGACTCGAGGCAGGTCAGTTTCATGTTTCGTCACGTTGGTTTACTGGATTCCTCATCTGTGCTTGGTGACGTCAGATTTGAGTGGCTATACATTAAGTTCTTCGATTTATGTTCGTCTGATGGCTGTTTGGGATCTTCGTTCGGAATCTTCTTCAACCACAAAAACTTACACCTGGACTCCATGCCTGTTTCAACTGATTTACCAGATTTCACTATGGTCTGACTTTCCTTGAAGAAACTTTAATTATGCTGATTATATTTGGGTTGATTTGCATTGTTGGAGGTTTTATTGCAAGATTGTCGAGTTGGATAGTCAGTTAGCGCGGGGACTTGGTGAAGCAAATGGACTTTCCTGATGGTTTTGACCTCTGATTACTGATCCTGAAGCATAATGATTTGGTCTTTGTGGTAGTTTTCAGTTTGAACTTGCATTCAGTGGCCTCATATCTTTGGTGCAGCTTGGAGTTGGTAGTGTGCACATCTGATGATTCTTTCAACTGTCCTGAAGCATCTTACTTGGTTTCTGTTGTGCCATCCTACTGGTTACGGAATATGATCTTATCTTTTGCTCGAATCAAGAAAATTCTTGAAGTCTCAAACAAGGGTCCAAAATTGAAATATCAGTTCGTACTCAGTTTGTATAGCAGATTATCAAAGTTTGACTTGGCTATTAATTACCCGGTTACCATACTGTTTCATGAAGTTTGGTTTTGGTATTTGGCTGCTTGTATCTTTCAACTTGCAAAGATCGCATGTACATGAGCTCTGAATGCAGTAAAAATGTTAAGCATATTATATGAATATATGTGAATTGGTCATACTTGGATTTGTCAGTCTACTATTCTACATACTCTTGTCCATGATTGTACTTGGTTTGTTTATATACGTTCTTTAGGTTCATCTTATGGCACAAAATCAAATTTTGGTGTGCACATATTGTTAACTTTGGTGATAAAGAAAGATCCCACCCTCGCACTTGTGTTGGCTTAACAGTAGTGGCCTCCTGTAGTTTGGTAATATTGATGACTTGGTATACAGGAAGAGGTTAGGAGTTATTGCTATATACATATACTAAAACAATGGAGAGTTGAAGGTTCTGAACTGGAGTCGTGCCAAGCCTTTGTTGATTGCGTGGGTTGTATGCTCAGCTGAATATAATTGTTTGTAGTGTTTGCTGTTTTTTGTGTGTAAGTAGGAGTAGTTTAACACTGCCTTTGCCGGTCCCAAGCCCGGATGAGAAAATGTGGAGGGAACTGCAGTTAGCTCCTCTGTATCGGTTGCATTAGAGATGTCATGGTCTCTAAATATTTTACATTGAGTAGCAGTGAATGAAGTGAGTAGGTAGTTGCACAGACTGTCTTAGCCGAATACCGAATCGTCACACAATGTGGCAAGCTTTGGAATGAATCCTTAGGCCCTGTTTGGATTACCGTTCTCCGTTTAAATACAGTTGTAAATAATACACGCCTCCGCCCGCCGTTTCTTTTCCAGGCGTAGATTGCTCTACGGCCGGTAAGATACAGGTGTAAGTTAAACACCTCCGTATCGAAATACATCAATTCCAAGCGCGCCCTTAGAGAATCTGGGCAGGTGTAATTTGTAGTCAGTCAGACTGTCCTCCAGGTGTAATTTGTTGATTCCTAGCTGTACAAGGTCAGTGTTTTACTTACGTTCCCAGAGGGAAGTGAGTGTATAGGAAGCTTTGAATCAAAGGCCTCATGTACCATAATTCTCTAGAAAAGAGATTCAAGTTGTGGGTAACTGCTTCCCTAGAAAATGATGTGGTATTGTAGGTAATGGAAGCCTGACCTGCAGTATGCAAGCAAGTCGGGATTGTTCACGAGTTCCCTGAATTTCAGTTTCAGTAAACTGATCCTGATACTGCACTTGGATGGCGTGGTAGTCATAGCAGTGATTCAGGAGCTGGGAAATACATTATTACTAGTTGAGTTAATGATGTCTACAGTACTACTCCCTCCGTTTCAAAATAGATGACCCAACTTTGTACTAAAGTTAGTACAAAGTTGGGTCATCTATTTTGGAACGGAGGGAGTACGTAGGTTAGTAGAGGAATTGTAATAATAATATGTAAAAGCAAGTTCAGGGTGTGTTGGGAAATACATTACTGGTTGTCTTTGAGCAGAGTTGTGGTTGTCGTTCTCACAATCTCATTTGCGCCTATAAGAAAGTCAGAGATGCAGGTATGGTGGTTCATTTTCAGAGTGGAAATTCAGGTCCGACGAAACTGAAGCTTCAACCACGGTCAGGTGATGGCTATCCTACGGTCAGGTGAAAGACCTCTGGAGGCAAAGCTGCGCCCTCACCCCTCAGTCAAAGCTTTGCGCACTAGATAGATGTTGCTGCAGTTTCAGGCTTTCAGCTGTATACAAATTTCCGACCAGAGTCTGTCCCGTCCTGCAATTTCATCGCCCTGGTTTCTTAAACCTTGTCAGCACAGATGTGTCTTTTCTGTTAATATGTTGTTGAATCATTGGCGAGTAGAACGTCCACAGTTTGTTTGTCAAGTGGGTGCTAATGTCCTGGAAGAGGCCATTCGGCCCGACTCTCCCCCGCTTCGTCCCCCGCGGGCGGCTCGGTTGGATCCGCCCCCAGCTCTCCTCCCGCCACCGGCAGGCCACGGCGTGGTGGTGGCTCATGGCGGTGGTCTGGGTCGTTTCACGACGGCGGCTGGACTTCTTCAGCGTCGGTCGGTCGGTGAGTGCGCTTATCGACCTTCGATTCCTCTCGTTGTCATTCGGGCGCTACCTTCATTGAAGGGTTGGCCCTCTCACAGTCCATCGCTCGTCTCGCACCCGGCAGCAGGACCGAGCTCATCTCGCGCCCGACAGCAGGACCGAACTCGTCTCGTGCCCAACAGCAGGATGGGCCGTCGAAGGATAGATACCATCAGCTAGGTAGTATCCCTTATTGTATTGGTGACCATTGATCTCATAGTTGACCTCTGGATAATTGCCTTCCGAAATCCTTGGGAACACCATTGAGCGCTGAAGCACGTTGATGTGATTGTGAGAAATTTCCATGCGAAAAAAAATGAGTGCCAAATCCAGTGATCTTGTAATGCCGCAACTTCAAGTATGAACATGAGTGCAACCATCAACATGTCCCTTATATTGCCCCTGCCAAGCAAATGGATAGTCTTCCTCTCCCAGTGCATACACTTTATGCTTCCAAGCATCACCGGAAAGCCTCTAGAAGCATTGATCAATAACAACCGGGTTGTAGACTCAACATTCGGTTCTCTTAAGTACTCTAGGCCAAACACTCTAATCATAAACATGTACAATGACTCAAGGCATGTGGACTCACACATGCTTACATACTCATCAGCTAGATCATCAGGAACTCTGTATGCAAGCATCCGAACAACTACAGTGCATTTCCGATAAGAGGTCAAGCCAACCATTCCAAGGGCATCATACTTGAAATTGAAGTAATAATCATAACCCATCACTCCCTGCCAAATACGATTGTACAACGGTCTCCCCATCCAGAAGCATCGCCGAAAAAGCATGGTAGGGAATAGTTGTTTTGTCTGATGGAAATAATCATTGAAGAGTAGGACATGGACGCTTTATTATGATTCAACCCAGGAACGTGGACCGGTATCGATCGACTGAACAATAGTCGCGGCCTTGCAATGTGTTCATCCACGAGAAGTGTAGCAACCACAACATCACAATCATCACCAGATGATTCTTTAGACAATGATGAACATATGAAGTTATTATAAAAACAAAAAAACTTGTCCGAGGTATCCGCCATGATCCTTTCGAGTCATGTGAATTTGTACCTTACTAGACAACAGTGGGCGTGGACGAGTCTCGGCCGGGCAATTGGCCGAACACATTGTGGGCGGGCATGGACGAGTCTCGGCTGGTGAAGGGACCGTCCTTAGCCGTCCAGGCAGCAAGGTCAGTGAACCCCACGCCTTCGGCGGTGGTCGTGGAGCTGAGACGATTATGTCGATTGGCGGAGACGACTCTGGGTAGGGTGTGGGCCGCAATTTACATCATCAACGGCAAGAAGCGGAACCAATGCCAGCGGCGTGGCACCAGTGGATGCGGCAGCAATGAGTGGGATGAGGAGGTTGATGGAGTCAGATCCAGCAGATCTCGGTTAGGGGATCCCGAGAAGGTAGCTTCCGTGCGATGTTAACAGAAGATAGGGATTTACGCAGGTCCGGGTCCCTCTCAAAGAGATAATACCCCTACGTCTTTCTTTGATTGTATTGTTTGACGAAGTAGAGATTACAGGTTGATCTACCGCGAGATCCTTGTGTTATCTATGAATTTTGCCCCTCGGCTTGTATAGATACTAGGGGTGTGTAGGGTTTACACATAGGTTGGTTACATATAAGGTAATCACGATGTAGACGACCTCTAAATCTTGGAGTAGGTGCCAAGTCTTTGGAAACATCCCTTCCTAGCGCTCCAGGGTCGACGAGTGATAACCCACAAGTATAGGGGATCGCCAACAGTTTTCGAGGGTAGAGTATTCAACCCAAATTTATTGATTCGACACAAGGGGAGCCAAAGAATATTCTCAAGTATTAGCAGTTGAGTTGTCAATTCAACCACATCTGAACAACTTAGTATCTGCAGCAAAGTAATATGGAAGTAACGGTAACGGTAGCAAAAGTAATATTTTTGGGTTTTGTAGTGATTGTAATAATAGCAACGGAAAAGTAAATAAGCGAAGAACAATATGTGAAAAGCTCGTAGGCATTGGATCGGTGATGGAGAATTATGCCGGATGCGGTTCATCATGTAACAGTCATAACATAGGGTGACACAGAACTAGCTCCAATTCATCAATGTAATGTAGGCATGTATTCCGAATATAGTCATACGTGCTTATGGAAAAGAATTGCATAACATCTTTTGTCCTACCCTCTCGTGGCAGCGGGGTCCTAAGGGAAACTAAGGGATATTAAGGCCTCCTTTTAATAGAGTACCGGACCAAAGCATTAACACATAATGAATACATGAACTCCTCAAACTACGTTCATCACCGGGAGTGGTCCCGATTATTGTCACTTCGGGGTTGCCGGATCATAACACATAGTAGGTGACTATAGACTTGCAAGATAGGATCAAGAAGTCACATATATTCATGAAAACATAATAGGTTCAGATTTGAAATCATGGCACTCGGGCCCTAGTGACAAGCATTAAGCATAGCAAAGTCATAGCAACATCAATCTCAGAACATAGTGGATACTAGGGATCAAACCCTAACAAAACTAACTCGACAACATGATAAATCTCATCCAACTCATCACCGTCCAGCAAGCCTACGATGGAATTACTCAGGCACGGTGGTGAGCATCATGAAATTGGTTATGGAGGATGGTTGATGATGACGACGGCGACGGATTCCCCTCTCCGGAGCCTCGAACGGACTCCAGATCAGCCCTCCCGAGAGAGTTTAGGGCTTGGCGGCGGCTCCGTATCGTAAAACGCGATGAATCTTTCTCTCTGATTTTTTTCTCCCCGAACTATGGAGTTGGAGTTGAGGTCGATGGAGCTCCAGGGGCCCACGAGGCAGGGGGCGCGCCCAGGGGGGTAGGGCACGCCCCCACCCTCGTGCCCAGGTGCGGGCCCCCTGACCTTGATTCTTTCGCCAGTATTTTTATATTTTCCAAAAATAATCTCCATGGAGTTTCAGGTCATTCCGAGAACTTTTGTTTCTGCACATAAATAACACCATGGCAATTCTTCTGAAAACAGCGTCAGTCCGGGTTAGTTCCATTCAAATCATGCAAGTTAGAGTCCAAAACAAGGGCAAAAGTGTTTGGAAAAGTAGATACGACGGAGACGTATCAATGAGTTAGGCCCACTACTGAATCATCTTAGGGGTCCTCGGCCCAGCCCTCCTACCCGGGAGATGATGTGGTGAGCACCCCTAATCCAAGACACCGTCAGTAGCCCCTGAACCGGTCTTCAAGTCGAGGATGCTCCTCGTGCTCCATCTTTGGTCGTCAATCTTGGAAGCTAGTTCAACAAGTCCTTTCTCTTTTCCTTTGAATCGGTTGATAGCAATGTCATGCGACAAAGTATATGTAGCAATTGTGAAGAAGATTTTAGTAATGGAGAATAGACTGGGGAGCATAGGTTCACTAGTGGCATGTCTCTCGAAACAAGCATGTAGTATGGTAAATAAATTACAGTTGAGCAGCGATTGAATTGCAATATTTATATTTATCACTATGATCATTCATACTATAATCTCATATAGGCACTACGTTGGTGATAAGAAGACTGTTCTTCCAACTGCATCTACTACTAATAGTCCACCCCAAAACCACTATCCAGCATGCATCTCAGGGTATTAAGTTTGCAAGGAACAGAGCGCCGCAATAATCAAGATGACATAATGTGAATAGTAAAACATCAATCAATATGACAAGACACCTGTGTCCGTAGCTTTTATACATCTTTTAACAAAAGATGTTGTCTCCTTTTCCATTTCCATTGCATTATTACTCACTAATTTTTTTAGTTTTTTCTTTCTTTGCTAGCAGTGGCTTAGCTTGAATCATACATATGCATCATTTCTCCTATGATTGTGATACGTCTCCAACGTATCTATAATTTTTCATTGTTCCATGCTATTATATTATTCATCTTGGATGTTTTATATGCATTTTTATGCTATTTTATATCATTTTGGGGACTAACCAATTAACCTAGTGCCCAATGCCAGTTGTTGTTTTTTTCCTTATTTTTGTCTTTTACAAAAAATCAATACCAAACAGAGTCCAAACGGAACGAAATTTTTTGGCAATTTTTCTTGGACCAGAAGACACCTAGGAAGCTTCGGGAGGAGGCGAGAAGAGCTCACGGATGGGCCACGATTTATATTGTACTCTGTATCCCATCCACAATCAATATAAACAAGGCAGGACGTAGGTTTTACCTCTTTGAGAGGGCCCGGCCCGAGTATATACCGTTTCCCTATCAATCTTGTTACCATCATTCTAAGATCACCAGCTTGGGACCCCCTACCCGAGATCCGTCAATTTTAGCATCGACATTCGTTGCCCATACAGACCCCGCCGCATGATCGCCGAGGTTCGATGGAAGCCTCATCTGACGATCAAAACCGTTCTCGCGTGTCTCCACACCGGACCCAAGACTTCGGATCAGTTGAAACACATGAGCGCTTTGGAGCCCCTACCTATCATCAGGATCTAAAATCCAATGGACAAAATCTAGCGGTTGAACCCCTTGCTGCACCCTCAGATCCACTCAAAGACCTTAAAACAATCATAGTCGAGGAGTTAGTTCCCCGCTCAGGTGCTGGCTCGCTGCCATGGCCATGCGGGTGGCGTGGTAGTTAGTGTGCCGCGGTCTATGGTGGTGGTGCGGAAAATGTTCTTTTAACGGGCCGTATGTCGGTGTCAAAACCGGCGGATCTCGGGTAGGGGGTCCCGAACTGTGCGTCTAAGGTCGATGGTAACAGGAGGCGGGGGACACGATGTTTACCCAGGTTCGGGCCCTCTTGATGGAGGTAATACCCTACTTCCTGCTTGATTGATCTTGATGAATATGAGGGTTACAAGAGTTGATCTACCACGAGATCATAATGACTAAACCCTAGATGTCTAGCCTGTATGATTATGATCGCCTCTACGAACTAAACCCTCCGGTTTATATAGACACCAGAGGGGCCTAGGGTTGTACAGAGTTGGTTTACAAAGTAAGGAATCTACATATCCGAACGCCAAGCTTGCCATCCACGCAAAGGAGAGTCCCATCCGGACACAGGAAGAAGTCTTCTGTCTTGTGCCTTCATAGCCTATTAGTCTGGCCCATGTTACATAGCCTGGACGCCCGAGGACCCCTTAATCCGGGACTCGCTCAGTAGCCCCTGAACCAGGCTTCAATGACGATGTATCCGGCGTGTAGATTGTCTTTGGCATTGCAAGGCGGGCTCCTCCTCCGAATACTCCAAAACAGCCTTCGAACATAGAAAACGTGTCCGGCTCTGCAAAACACGTACCACACACACACGCGGAGAGTATAATATTTCACGATTCCAATCTACTGACAACTTTTGTAGTGTGACATCACGGCCCTGCTCGGTCATTATTTCGAACCGTTTTTAGCCTCCCACTCCATGTTTTGAGATGCGGTTTTATTGGCACGTCTTGTCAAAGCAGAGATCGTGTCCCCTTATTGTGGGATTCTCATCAATACGGGCATGGGTAATCCAACCGCCCCTTTGGCACGATTCCTTGGGAATAGGCAAGTTTTAAGGCCCATGAGGAGGCGTTCCATATTCATCACCTTTATAAAGGGGCACAAACCCGTCTTTCTCCTCTACGCCTACGTTTTCCTCAACTTTTCCAACCTTGAGCTCCAGCACCCAGGTTTCAACTTAATCGCTCCAAGCCTCCCAGTCATGTCCGGACCCAGCCCTCAAGGCCGGTGGGTGGCCTCCTCTATCACAGAGGAGGATATCACGAAGCTCCGGACGGCAAGGTACCTGACCGCGGAAATCCTCCACAGGCTCCCTGCTAAGGGGCAGGTTATTCCTACACCCAGATCCGGCGAGAGGGTCGTATTCATCTCCCACTTCCTCCGGGGGCTAGGGTTCGCTCTCCACCCCTTCGTTCGGCGCCTCATGTTCTATTACGGGCTAGATTTTCACGATCTAGCTCTGGACTCCTTTCTTCACATCTCGGCGTTCATTGTCATGTGCGAGGCCTTTCTCTACATTCCCCACACTTCGGCTTATGGCTCAAGACCATTAATGTGAAGCTGAAGGTAGTCGACGGGGAGCAAGCAGAGTGTGGTGGTGCTATGGTGAGCAAGCTCGCCAATACTCTTTGGCCAAAGGGCTCCTTCACGGAAACTTCCAACCTATGGCAGCGGGAGTGGTTTTACATCACTGAACCCCACGGTACCAAGTGGACAGCTACACCTGCGTTCCGATCTGACCCTCCATTACGACTCACATCATGGATTAATAAGGGTCTGGACTGGGGATCAATTGATGAAGTGCAGATGCTACAAAGCCGTATCCGGAGCCTTCTTGAAAAGGAAACTAGCCTCATCAACGTGATCCAGGTAATGCTAGTCCGCCGGGTCCTACCGTGCCAGCGGCGGCCTCTCCGCATGTGGGAGTTCAATCCAGAAGGACCACGGACCCTTCAGCACTTCTTCGGCACAATGCACAAAGGGATGTGGAAGTTATTCTTTGGGACCCGAAAGCAGTGGCCGGACACAACCGAGGACATCGGCCTCGACTGTAACCATCCGGATACCTCGCAAGCACTCGATTCCTGAACACAGCTTAGTTGATTATCCCATATCAATATACTGAGAAACCCGCCTTCGACCAGGGATGGATAAAGAAAGCGGAACGAATTAGTTGTTCGGCTCCACTTCCTGAAGACTCGGCTGATCCTGTATTGACAAGGATGCTGGCCCAGGCGCCGTATCAAGTGCCGGCGAAGGAGGACTGTCGGTGTCAAAACCGGCGGATCTCGGGTAGGGGGTCCCGAACTGTGCGTCTAGGCGGATGGTAACAGGAGACAAGGGACACGATGTTTTACCCAGGTTCGGGCCCTCTTGATGGAGGTAAAACCCTACGTCCTGCTTGATTAATATTGATGATGTGTGTTACAAGAGTGGATCTACCACGAGATCAAAGAGGCTAAACCCTAGAAGCTAGCCTATGGTATGATTGTTGTCCCTCCTACGGACTAAAACCCTCCGGTTTATATAGACACCAGATAGGTTAGGGTTACACAGAGTCGGTTACAATGGTAGGAGATCTACATATCCGTATCACCAAGCTTGCCTTCCACGCCAAGGAAAGTCCCATCCGGACACGGGACGAAGTCTTCAATCTTGTATCTTGGAGTCCGGCCATGACGATAGTCCGGCTATCCGGACACCCCCTAGTCCGGGACTCCCTCAGTAGCCCCTGAACCAGGCTTCAATGACGATGAGTCCGGCGCGTTGATTGTCTTCGGCATTGCGAGGCGGGTTCCTCCTCCGAATACTTCATAGAAGGTTTTGAACACAAGGATAGTGTTCGGCTCTGCAAAACAAGTTCCACATAACACCGTAGAGAGAATAATTGTTGCACAGATCTGCTGACGTATTCCGCGGCGTGACATCACACCACGGCCAGGCCTTTATATGAATCGTTTTTTATTGTTCCACCTCAGCGTGTTTAGCGAGGCGGTTTCCTTGGCTCGTCTTATCAAAGCATAGATCGTGCCCCCTTATTCCGGGATTCTCATCAATACGGACGTGGGTAACCCAACCATGCCCGTTGGCCTGCCTTCTCTATCGAAGGCGAGTCCTAATCGACCACGGGGTGGGCTCTTGGTATTCAAGCTCTTTATGATGAGACCAAGGCCCTCTTCTTCTTTACACCCTCCATCGAGTTCGCCTCGTGCTTCGAGTTCGAACACCCAAAGCTTCAGATTCAGGTGCTTCAGACTTTCGACGATGTCCGGCTCCGACCAGCATGGCCGATGGATGTCTTCCTCCGTCACAGAAGAAGATGTGCTAAAGCTGCGAGACGCCAGGTATCTAACCGGCGAGATCTCGCATAGGCTGCCTGCTCCAGGGCAGGTCATTCCCACTCCTGAGCCCGGCAAGAACGTGGTGTTCGTGTCCCACTTCCTTCGGGGTTTAGGCTTCCCGACGGACCCCTTTGTGCGGGGGCTCATGTTTTATTATGGGCTTGATTTCCATGACTTGAATCCGGAGTCCATCCTCCATATCTTGTCATTCATTGTCGTATGTGAGGCCTTCCTCCATATTACCCCCACTTTGGATTGTGGCTCAAGACCTTCAAGGTGGAGCCAAAGAATATCAAGGGACATCAAGCGGAGTGCGGAGGGGCGGTCATAAGCAAATGTGCTGATGCTCCGTGGCCCGAGGGCTCTTTTCAAGAGGAGCTTGGTTGGCAACGGGAGTGGTTTTATATCACCGCTCCTGGGGGCACCAAATGGGCGGCGCTCCCGCCTTCCTCCAGTCCACCACAGCGGCTGGCATCATGGGTCAACAAGGGGCTCGACTGGGGCCGTCCAAGGACGTTCCCTGCTGCAGGGCGTGTTCGAGATCTCCGGAAAGAGGGATCAATCTGGTTGCGATGGCGCATGTTATGGTGATCCGGCGCCTTCAGCCTGCAAACGTCGCCCCTCCTGTGTGGAATTCAATCCGGAGGGACCACGAGCTCTCCAAAATTTTATGGGCACGACGCCCGTGGAGATATATAAACTGTTCTTCGGATCACAAGGGAAGTGTCCGGACTTGACCGACGACGCAGGACTAAGCTGCAATCGCCCAGATACTCAAGTAAGTAGTCATGTAACCGGACAAGCTGTTCATTCATTTATTTCATATATATATGCCCTTTAAAGGAGCCATTTTTTGAACAGGAGCGGATAGCCAAGGCAAAGTTAATAAGGTGTCCGGCTCCCCTCCTAGAGACCACGCCGGATCCCAGTTTGACCAAGATGTTGAAGGTCGCGCCTTTTGAAGAAGGCGAAGGGGGGAGCGGGGAAGCAACCGCCTCTGCGAAGGAGGATATCAAGGAAGGAGGGATTAAGAGTCCCACCTTCCGAGGAGAGAAGAGGACCGCTTCGGAAGATCCGGAGGTCAAGGCCTCAAAGAGGGGGAAGGAATCTTCGGCACAGAGTCCGGCGCTGGGAAGTAACCCAGCCGCATTATTTCCCCAAGGGGATCAGCCCTCCAGCCAGCCGTAAGTAAAAAGAAGGGGTCTTGTAAATAAGGAACATCCCTGTATTTATTCATGAGGATAACCGAAATTGTACCTTGTAGTTCGGACTTCAGCCCTTCTCAGCAGAGCTCGTCTTCGGGGGATCTTCCGGAGATGATGGAGAGCGAAACGCCTCCACCCCTCGCACCCTCATGTGAGGCAGACGACCCGGAGGTGTCGTCGCAGAGGGTTCCCCCAAGTCCGGTGGGGCCGAAAGGTCCGGCGCCAAGTGGCGTGCAGTCAGAGGAGCTGAAGGATCTGCTCGGGCGAGCGGCTATTTCAGAGGATCACCGTGCTCTAATGGGTACGGTGATTGAAAGAATTGCATCCGCGGAGAGCGGATTGCATGAAGCCATCAGAAGCTTACTGACGGGGTTTGAGGTACGCAAAAATGATGTACCTTCTGACAGTTATGCATATAAAATGCGCCCTGTATAGATAGTAGCCCCTGAGACTTGGTATGTTGTCAAAATTGACAATGTGCCGAGGATCAAATTCTCAGTTATAACATATCGCCGCTCCTGAACAGGTGGCGGGGCGTCCGGAGGCCAGCCGGACTGCTGAATATGCCGAACTAAAGCGGCAACTTGACGAGGCGGATGCAGACATCGCGCTGGTCAATAAACGGTTTGACGAGTCACAAGGTATGCGACCTCTATGCGGACACCTTGTAAGGGAGCTTGACGCCCATGTCTTACTGTTTGTATGCTTAATGCAGATGGTGCCGCTGCCGTGGAGGAGCTGCGGGCAGAACTCGCCCGAGCGAAAGAGCAAGCCAGAATTAGTAATGCGGCCACTGTAAAGGCGGCCGAAGAGCTAGAAGCTGAACGGGCTGCTCACTGCCGAAGCAAAGAGGAGATGGCCGATATGGCCAAAAAGTTAAGGAATACTACCGATCGCTGCGCGGTTCTTGAAAAGGAACGTCAAGCGGAACAAGAGGGCCTAAAGAAGGCCGCCGCCGAATCCAAGAATGCCCAATCGGCTTTGAGAGTTTCCAAGGAGGGGCTGAGTCAGGACGGGGCAATTGCGGCTGGAAAACCGTTTACAACTGGAGGAAATATACAGATCCAAAGTATGCTCGGTTGGATAAATTGTAGAGTTCAGAGGATGCTTATCTCGACTTGGCGGCGAAGCGCCAGGACGCGTTGAGCACTTCCGGGGCCAGAAGGGGCACAGAAGGGAAGAGATATATTGGTCGCAATTCCATAGTCCAGAGCGTCCTCTGCCGCTGACCGATCGGTTGGCCGAATGGGCCGAGCTGAATCGATTGTCCGGATTTGCCATGAAGCATGTCTTGACTCACTTGTGGCCGGACGGACCCCAGCCGAAGAGCTATTTTGGTTTAGTGCAGCAGTTTCTTGGTGCGGTGCCATGTATCGACGCAATGAAGCGATCGACGTGTATTGAGGGAGCGCGGATGGCTCTTGCCCGTGTCAAGACATACAGGGCAGAGATGAAGGCCACCGACGTTGCATCCCAAGATTCAGACAAAAGTCGAGTACCTGCCGAGCACTACTTTGAAGAAGTCCTGCCGGGCGCTCGTTTAATAGAGACGCAGTGCTCGAAGGATATTATGTTTGAATGACATGTATGATTTGTGAAAACAATGTTTCAATGTAATATAAGTGCTTTTTATACTTGTGCGTTCAAGTAGTAAACTACTCCCTGTGCGGCCGTTTATGTATATGTGTATATAACCTGAAAGATGGCAGTCCTTGGCTTCAGCCCCCACGCACATAGTGCGGGGTGTTTGCAAAAGCGTTTTTCACACTTAATCCAACGCCTTGGTCCTGTTAAGGAGGTGATATCATAGCAAACCAGGCAACCGACTATAATGCTTTATCACTTTCACTTAGCCATAGGAGTTCGAGGTGGGGCTACTATATAGCCCCTCAGGGCACCGCACTCTCCCGAATTCGGGTGCGTATGTGCTGACCGAAAACCGTCCTTCGTTAATGCGGAGGAATCCTAAACATTCCTGTGAGTCATTGAGTGGTTGACCAGTCTCGCTATATCATGACAATAGTTTTGGCTTTCTCTCGAGGTGCTCGCCCGGCCGAACCGGGCACAATCGCAGAGTTCTCCGGTGCCGCGTTAGCCGTGAAAACGGAACGTAAGGCAACAAAACACAGGAGCCGGGCAACCCAACATTTGACCAAAGACATGATTCAGAGCTGATGCATATAAGGCCTAACTCGAGACACCGAATACTCCCTAAGGTATTCGGTCTTTATGAAAATGGGCAGAATAATGCCCTAAGCCCCTGGTGTCTAGGTACGCGCAAAAATTCTGGTGCGGCCAATGCCAAACTACCAGCCTCCTCCTCGGTTATATTAGGGGATGTATATCAACAAGAGACAGTCAAAAAAGGTTTACGCGGGGTCTTAATCTGAAAAGAATCCTTGCAACGGGTCCCTACTGCACGTCTGCGCCTGTGTCTCCGTTGTGCCGTATCCTGGACGGGTGTAGCACGTTGTTCATCTATAAAAGAGAGGAACTTAGTTTAAAAGAAAAAGGATCGTGCGAAAGATGTACTTAATATTAAATAAACAGAGTACGGTTCGAAGAAATGAATAAAATTGAGCCATATTGTCTCTTGTTATACATGCATGCGGCCCCTCGTATGGGGGTATGCCACTAGTAGGCGCCGGACTCGTCTAGCCGTGTCCGGGGTTTGAATGACCAATTCAGGTTCTTTGCCTAGCAGAGCCGGATAGCAGTGGGGCTGTCAAGGCAGTCTCCCGTTCTTCCGTGCTCGAGTAACACTTAATACTTCCTTTTAACGAGATGATGCCGCATGGACCGGGCATTTTAAGTGTTAGAGATGCATAATGCGGTATTGCGTTGAAACGGGCAAAAGCTTCGCGTCCCAATAGTGCTTGATGGCTACTTTCAAACGGGGCGACTGTCGCCGTACTTATCTGCGGTGTTGAATACTTTGCTCCATCTGATCCTGAGTGCATCTTCCGCTGTTTTGAGCTTCCGCTTCTGCTTTTTCAGGCTACGCGCGGTGGCGACGAGCCTTTTCTGGAGGTCATTTTGTTCCAATGGTTTGTCCGGCGTGAGATCGTCCGGACTGTTGTCTTCGCCGGGGACAGATTGTTTATCCAAGTTGTCTAATTCGGACGATTGGTCGATAGCTTGTTGGTTGTCCACCGGTTCGCCCTGCTCTATGGCTGGGTCTTTGTTGAGGCGGGACTTTGTTTGGCGTTTACGTTGCCGTTTTGACTGCTTTTCGAGGGATTTATCCTTCGTGGCGTCTCGTTGTTCCTCGTCTTCATTTCCTTTAGGTGTATCCACCATGTATACATCATGGGATGAGGTTGTCCAGCATCCTATAGGTGCTGGTTCATTGTTGTCTCCTACATCGCCGCCCATACCGCCGATGTCTTGAGTCGAAATCGAGCACGTCGTGTAAGCTTTCGACAGTGGCTATGAAGTGGGTGGTGGGTGGGCATTGAGTTTCTTCATCGTCCGCATCCCAACCTTCCTGTTCGTAGTCCGGCCAGGGCTCTCCGGATAAAGAGAGAGACTTTAGTGAATTCAGGATGTCGCCGAAGGGCGAGTGCTGAAAGATGTCCGCGGCCGTGAACTCCATAACGGGCGCCCAATCGGATTCGATTGGCAAGGGCACGGAGGGTTCGGAGTCCGGAGATGAGTCCGGCACCCTGGAGTCGAGGTCTTCGCGAAGGACAGGGATGGAGTTCGGCTCGATCACCGTAGAGATTAAAGCCCCCGAGGCGGTGTCCAACCACTCGTCCTCGATCGCGGAATCCGGCTCCGGATTACGGGTCGGAGCGGATTCAGTGCGGCCTCGTGGCACTGCTTGGCTGCGAGCTAGATCATGCCCATCGAGACGGTCTGCGCGTGCTTGGCTGCGGCTCGAATCCGTCGAAGATCAAGTCTCCGCGGATATCGGCCGTATAGTTTAAACTTCCAAATCTGACCGATGGCGGGGCGTAGCTTCGATCTGCCCGGATGGCCAAGCAAATTGGCCCGCAGCAAAGCCGCCGAACACAAAGATCTGTCCGGGAGAAAAGTCTCACCACGGACCGCGTCGTTGTTGATGATCAAAGGAGCCATCGGGCCTGTTGGTGACGACACAGAGGAAGTCTCAATGAAAGCACCAATGTCGGTGTCAAAACCGGCGGATCTCGGGTAGGGGGTCCCGAACTGTGCGTCTAGGCGGATGGTAACAGGAGACAAGGGACACGATGTTTTACCCAGGTTCGGGCCCTCTTGATGGAGGTAAAACCCTACGTCCCGCTTGATTAATATTGATGATGTGTGTTACAAGAGTGGATCTACCACGAGATCAAAGAGGCTAAACCCTAGAAGCTAGCCTATGGTATGATTGTTGTCCCTCCTACGGACTAAAACCCTCCGGTTTATATAGACACCGGATAGGTTAGGGTTACACAGAGTCGGTTACAATGGTAGGAGATCTACATATACGTATCGCCAAGCTTGCCTTCCACGCCAAGTTAAGTCCCATCCGGACACGGGACGAAGTCTTCAATCTTGTATCTTGGAGCCCGGCCATGACGATAGTCCGGCTATCCGGACACCCCCTAGTCCGGTACTCCCTCAAGGACAAAGAGGAGAGCAAAAAGGCCCAAGGTGGCCTCCACTCTAAAGGTACACCAGACGCTATGTCCGGGGAGACCGGAACTCCCTCTTCTGAGGATGAAGGGGAAGAAGAAGCTGATATCCCTTCTCCCCATGGGAAGAAAAGGACCGCCTCTGAAGACTTGGAGGTGGAGGCTCCCAAGAGAGGGAAGATGTCCCTGTCAGATGGTTCGAGTTCGGAAGGCGACGTTGCTGCATAGTTCCTCCGTAAGGACAAGCCTTTCGCCGAATCGTAAGTGAACAAGGGTATTCTAGACATATCCCGTTCTTTTTCAGGTTACAAGGGTAACACCTTTAATATATGTTTGCAGTCCGGCCCGCAGTCTTCCTCAACAGTCCTCCTCCTCGGGTGACCTGCTTCCGGAGATCATGGAAAGCGAGACGCCTCCACATGCTTCCTCGCCCCTTAGGGCGAACGACTTTGAGGTGTCGTCCCGGAGGGTCTACCCCGATCATCAAGTGGTGCGGGGGGCAATGAAGGTAGCGCTCGAAGGTGATACTTCGGTCGTCAAGGGTCCGGGGTGTGCAACCCCTACGGGGACCAACAATAAAGGCCCTGGATTATCCGGTTTACATACGAAGACGACTCTAGGGTCGAGTAAACATATCCCTTTGAAGGGAGTTCGTACCGCAGCCGCTTCCAGGAATTCGGAGGCGCCGGATACGTTGATGGACATGTTGCAAAATGCGTCCGTCTTACATAATGGGTACGGTAGTTGAGAGGATTCTGTCCGCAAGAAGTGGATTGAATGAAGCCTTCATGGGCCTACTAAGAGGCTTCAAGGTATGTAATGCAATATCTTAACCACGCTTTACATACAGAATGCGCCTGTGTATAGATAGTAGCCCCTGAGACTCTGGTCGGCTTCTACAGGGAGGCGATCAGAGGATCAAAAAGATATGCTCAGGAAATGACATGATTAATTTAAAAACAGGCTGTTATGTCAATGACGACTGCCCACGCTGCGGAAGTTGCAGATTTAAAGCAGAAACTTGAGTCAGCGGATGAGGACATTACTCTTGTTAACAGGCGGCTCGACGAGGCACAAGGTATGTTTTGGGGCAGTCAGCTTATGCATGTATAATAATATGAGCACAAAGCTGAGAATTATATACATGGGCATGTATAATTGCAGATGGTGCTGCTGCGGTTGAGACCCTTTGGGCTGAACTTGCCCGGGCCAAGGAGCAAGCCAGAGTGAGCCATGCAGCTATCAAGAAGGCAGCTGCTGGGTTAAATGCCGAAAAAGCCGCTCGGCGCCAGTGCGAGGAGAGAATATATACCATGGCGCGAGAGCTGAAGGATGCCACTGCCAATGCGAATTACTCGAGAAGGATAACAAAGCCAAGGCAGCCGAACTCAACAAGGATTTACAAAAGGCGTGAGAGGCACGGTCCGAGTCTAGAGCAGCTCGGGAGGATATCCGGCAAGCTGGGGAGATAGCGGCTGGTAAGCCCTCACTATTATAGACTAAATTCGGCGACTCGAAGTATGCCCTGCTTAATCAATTGTGGAGTTCTCCAGACTCATTTTTGGACCTGCTGAAGAGTGTGACCGATGCGGCGCAGTTTTACGAAGCACAAGACGGACGTGCAGTGGAGAAGCTTTTCTGGTCACAATTCAACGTGCCAGAGCGTCCGTCGTTGCTGAACGAACAAATGGCCCAGTGGGCCGAGCTCCACAAGGTGTCCGGAGCTGCCATGAAGGAAGTCGTGGTCCGGATGTGGCCAACTGAGCCAATTTCGAATAGTTATTTCGGTTTGGTGCAGCGACTTGTTGATGCGGTGCCGCGTATCGACGTCGTTAAGCGGTCGGCGTGCATTGAAGGTGCACAGATGGTCTTTGCCCACGTCAAGACGTACTGGGCAAAAATGAAGGTCGCCGATGTTGCAGTGAAGAGCCCAGCCGGGGGCAAGGACCATCGCACGCCAGAGCAATATTTTGAGGATGTCCTAGAGGGCGCCCGCTTGATAGAGGGTCAATGCTCGAAAGATATTATGTTCGAGTGAATGTATCGGAATTGTGATAACAATATTATGATATATTAAGGCTGTGTTATATTTATGCCTTTTGCCTGAAAGGTATTTCCTCCCGTGCGGCCGTTTTTCTGTAATCTGAAAGTTTGCCAGTCGTCGGCTTTAGCCCCCTCGCATATAATGCGGGGGTGGTCGGAATAGCGACTGACTACACTTGATCCAACGTCTTGGTCCGTGAAGGAGGTGTCAGTGCTGCGAACTAGGCCATCAGACTATAGGGCTTTAACACCTTCACTTAGCCATAGGAGTTTGACGATGGGTCTATGATATAGCCCCTTGTATGTGTGCATTTATCCGAATACGGCTGCGCTACATAGGTGACCGGAAAACGGTCCTTCGTGTTACACGAAAAAAAACGCAAAAGATTTTAATAAGTCGCCGAGTGGTTGACCAGCTCTCGCTGTATCATGACAGTAAGTTTTTGGCTTTCTCTAATGAGGTGTTTAACCAGGTGAACTGGAAACACAATCGCAGTAGTTCTCCCTTTACTACCCTAGCCAATAGAGCGGAACATAAGGTAGTAAGCACAGGAGCCGGGCAACCCAATTATTGACCAAACACATGATTCGGAGCTGATGCATATAATGCCAAACTCATGACGCCGAAGTATGCTGTAGAGCTGTTCGGACTTGTTGCCAGCTCGATATGTTGCCATATCGAGCCCCTGGCGATTAGTGCCGAGGTGTGTATTTGAAACCACCGAAGAGGTAAAATACAGTTCTACGAGGAAAAGTAAGCACTGAAGGCGGATTATGTTCACTGGAATCTGATTGATATGTCGAACGCAATCTTACAGATTATAACACCCCTTCCCAGGTCAATTTACATACCAGGGGTCGAAGGCTGAGGAAAAAGGCTATATCCAAGTTTTAAATAGAGTGTTTGGTCTACAAAAAATCTTTTGGACCTCATGTCGCACGTCTGTGGTGCCTTTTCCTTAGCGAAGAGGATTCCTTAAGACCTCATGTCGCACGTCTGCGGTGCCTTTTCCTTAGCGAAGAGGATTCCTTAAAGGGAGCAATCTTTGGTTGCCTGGACGAAACTGGGCTCCGAAAGAGTCCTTGTAGGTCCATAGGACGAACAGGTTTTGATTCATCTGTAAAGAAATATAAGAAATAGTTAAACGGAAGCGAGAAAAGTTGTAGGAGGATGAGCCGTACTGTAAGCCTGTCCGCATTATGCCTCCGCCGATGACCAAGGATTTTAAGTGCATAATTGTGCATGCACGATGTGAACTTCGCGGGTATATGCGGCGAACGACGGAGGCGGAGCTGCTAATCCAGCTCTAAAATTGACCGGTCTTGTGTAATAGAGGCCGGTGGCTTAATGGCCGATGAGGTATGCGGTTTAACAAGGCCGCTTTGTACTTCGGCTGTGATGGCCGTGGTATACTCTTCGGAATGGAGGGGGTGTTCCGTGTTTCCATTGATCGTTATGACGCCGCGTGGACCGGGAATCTTAAGCTTTAGATAGGCGTAGTGTGGGACCGCATTGAAATGAGCAAAAGCGGTCCGCCCAAGCAGTGCATGATATCCACGGGAGAACGGAACAATATCGAAGGTCAAGGCTTCGCTTTGGAAGTTGTCTGGCAAACCAAAGACAACTTCCAGTGTGATTGAGCCCGTACATTGAGCTTCTTCGCCGGGTATTACCCCTTTGAAGGTAGTTGTGGTGGGCTTGATCCTTGAGGGAATGCCCATTTTGCAAACAGTGTCTTGATAGAGCAAATTAAGGCTACTGCCGCCGTCCAGAAGGACTCGTGTGAGATGGAATCCATCAATTATTGGGTCGAGGACCAGAGCTGCCGAACCTTTGTGACGGATATCTGTTGGGTGGTCACTGCGATCAAAAGTGATCGGACATGCTGCCCATGGGTTAAATTTTGGTACGACCAGCTTTATGGCGTAGTCGTCTCTTGGTGCGCGCTTGCGCTCCCTCGTAGGGATATGCGTCACAGATATCATGTTTACTGTTTTTACTTCGGGGGGAAATTGCTTTTGACCCCCGGTGTTCGGCTAGCGAGTCTCCTCGTCTTCGCTGTCACTAGGCGGCCCCTTCCCTTTGTGTTCGGCGTTGAGCTTTCCTGCTTGTTTGAAAACCCAACAATTTCTGTTGGTATGGTTGGCGGGTTTGTCGGGGTGCCATGAATTTGACAGGGCCGATCCAGTATCTTGTCTAAACTGGATGGACCATCTTTGTTTGCCTTGAATGGCTTCTTCTGTTGATGGGGTTTGCAACCACGGAATCCGTTGTTGACCGCCGTGTCTTGGGTTCGTACATTGTTTTTTAGATGCTTGTTTTTGTTGCGCCGAGGCTTGCCATTGCCGTCCCTGACCTCAGAGGTGCCAGGATCGCTGGTGCTATTGTTTCATCGAGCAAACAAACTATCTTATCCCGCGCGGAAGCAGGTCATCAGTGTGGTAAGAGCTGCCATAGACTTTGGCTTTTCTTGGCCGAGGTGACGGGCCGACCACTCATCTCGGACGTTATCTTTAAAGGCTGCTAGGGCTTTGGCATCCGGACAGTCGACGATTTGTTTCTTTTTAATTAAGAACCTAGTCCAGAGCTTCCTGGCTGACTCTCTAGGCTGTTGGATGATGTGACTGAGGTCATCGGCGTCCGGAGGCCGGACATATGTACCTTGGAAGTTGTTGCGAAAGGCATCTTCCAGGTCTTCCTAGTTGCCAATAGAGTTTTCTGGGAGGCTGTTTAGCCAGTGCCTGGCTGGTCCCTTTAATTTTAGTGGGAGGTATTTGATGGTATGTAGATCATCTCCACGGGCCATGTGGATATGGAGAAGGAAGTCTTCGATCCATACTGCGGGGTCGGTTGTTCCATCATATGATTCGATATTCATAGGTTTGAACCCTTCTGGGAATTCATGCTCCATTACTTCATCAGTGAAGCAGAGGGGGTGTGCGGCGCCTCTATATCGGGCCAAGTCACGACGTAACTTAGATGGAGTTCGTCTGCGGTTTTCGGCCCGGGCGTGATTATGCTTATCACGTCCGGCTAGATAGCCATCGTCGCGCGTCAGGGTACGCCTCCGCGATCCGTAGATCGATTTGGTCTGACCTGCTCTACTGTGCAGGTCTTGCTGCAGGTCGTATGTATATCCCCGAGCTGTTATATCTCTACCTTTACGGTGAGGTAGTATGGGCTGGTGTTCTGCTTGAGTTGCCGTTTTGTCCCGACCACGAGGTGGTCGGTCAGCCGCATTACGTGCTAATGGTGCGGGCTCGAGGGCATCGTCGTAAAATTGGGGTAGCAGTTTATGCTTCGGGTAACTTTTGGTTGGGCGCTCGGGGCCGTATTCCTCGGCTGCTAGGACATTAGTCCACCTATTGTTGAGCAGATCTTGATCATCTTGAAGCTGCTGCTGCTTCTTTTTCAGGCTCTTTGCAGTGGCAATTAGCCGGCGCTTAAAGCGCTCCTGCTCGAGAGGTTCCTCATGTACAATAAAGTCTTCGTCGCCGAGGCTCACCTCGTCCTCGGAGAGTGGGAGATAATTACTGTTCTCCGAGTCTTCATTTACGGCCTGTTCGTTAGGGCTAACTTGCCCATCTTCCCGATCGTCCTGTTCGAAAGTTGGTTCGACGGGGTCTTCTTTGTCTTCGGCATTGTCCGGTGTGTTGTTTTCTCCTGTGCCGGTATTGCTGTATTTTCCACGGCGTGATTTAGAGCGGCGCCGCTGACGTCGGCGCTTTGGCTGTATCTCTGGAGGTTTATCCCCGATTGGATCTTCTTTGTCATCGCCGTTACCTTCTTTGGGTGTATCCACCATGTACACGTCATATGAGGAGGTGGCCGTCCAGTGTTTGGTAAACGGCGGGTTTTGGGCCTGCTCTTCTCCGGCATCGTCGTCCATACCGGTAATGGAGGGAGCCGTAATCGAGCATGTCAGTTAAGTCCTCGACAACGGCTATGAAGTGGGTGTTGGGTGGGACGTAAAATTCCCTGCACTCAGCCTCTAGACCGGGCTGGGCATAGTTCGGACATTGCTCCTCTGTAATGACAAGGGATCGCATTAAGTCCAGAGCCTCGCTTAAAGGTGAGGTTTGGCCGGGGAGAAGAGAGTCTGTGGAGTACGGCGGGAGGGAGACTCCTTGGCCGAACTCACGATCTTGACTCGAGGGTTGGGAGCGGTGTCCGAGGAGTCCGACTTCGTGATGGTTGCCAGCGACACTGCTTCCTCCGGCTCTCCCGTACTGGGTTTAGTGGCCACAGATAGTACGGCGGGATTAGGAATCCTGTCTTCGGACATGGCGACACGCTCCGGATCTAAAGCCAGAGCGGAGGTTGGGGTCGTGAACCCTTGGAAGATCAAGTCTCCTCGGGTATCAGCGACGTAGTCCAGATTTCCAAAACTAATCTAGTGACCCTGGGCGTGGCTGTCGATCTGCTCTAGATGGCCAAGCGAGTTGGCCCGCAGTGTAAAGCCGCCGAACACAAAGATCTGGCCGGGGGGAAAACCTCCCCCAGGACAGCATTGTTGTAGATGACTAATGGAGCCATCGAACCTTTCGATGACGACACAACGGAACTCTCAATGAAAGCACCAATGTCGGTGTCAAAACAGGCGGATCTCGGGTAGGGGGTCCCGAACTGTGCGTCTAAGGTCGATGGTAACAGGAGGCGGGGGGCACGATGTTTACCCAGGTTCGGGCCCTCTTGATGGAGGCAATACCCTACTTCCTGCTTGATTGATCTTGATGAATATGAGGGTTACAAGAGTTGATCTACCACGAGATCGTAATGACTAAACCCTAGATGTCTAGCCTGTATGATTATGATCGCCTCTACGGACTAAACCCTCTGGTTTGTATAAACAAATAAATCCTCGCAACCAACGTGATAAGGGGTTGTCAATCCCTACACGGTCACTTACGAGAGTGAGATCTGATAGATATGATAAGATAATATTTTTGGTATTTTTTATGATAAAGATGCAAAGTAAAATAAAAGGCAATAAAAATAACTAAGTGTTGGAAGACTAATATGATGGAAAATAGACTCGGGGGCCATAGGTTTCACTAATGGCTTCTCTCAAGAGCATAAGTTTTTACGGTGGGTGAACAAATTACTGTTGAGCAATTGACATAATTGAGCATAGTTATGAGAATATCTAGGTATGATCATGTATATAGGCATCACGTCCGAGACAAGTAGATCGACTCCTGCCTGCATCTACTACTATTACTCCACACATCAACCGCTATCCAGCATGCATCTAGAGTAGTAAGTTCATAAGAATAGAGTAACACTTTAAGCAAGATGACATGATGTAGAGGGATAAACTCATGCAATATGATGTAAACCCCATCTTATTATCCTCGATGGCAACAATACAATACGTGCCTTGCTGCCCCTACTGTCACTGGGAAAGGACACCGCAGGATTGAACACAAAGCTAAGCACTTCTTGTTGGGGAACGTAGTAATTTCAAAAAAATTCCTACGCACACGCAAGATCATGGTAATGCATAGCAACGAGAGGGGAGAGTGTTGTCCACGTACCCTCTCAGACCGAAAGCGGAAGCATTATAACAACGCGGTTGATGTAGTCGTACGTCTTCATGGCCCGACCGATCAAGCACCGAAACTACGGCACCTCCGAGTTTTAGCACAAGTTCAGCTCGATGACGATCCCCGGACTCCGATCCAGCAAAGTGTCGGGGAAGAGTTCCGTCAGCACGACGGCGTGGTGACGATCTTGATGTTCTACCGTCGCAGGGTTTCGCCTAAGCACCGCTACAATAATATCGAGGACTATGGTGGAGGGGGGCACCGCACACGGCTAAGAGATCTCAATGATCAATTATTGTCTCTAGGGTGCCCCCCTGCCCCCGTATATAAAGGAGCAAGGGTGGAGGTGCGGCCGGCCAGGAGGAGGCGCGCCAGGAGGAGTCCTACTCCCACTGGTACTCCGGTATATATCCGATAACTCCCGGAACCATTCCGTTGTCCGAATATAGTCGTCCAATATATCAATCTTCATGTCTCGACCATTTCGAGACTCCTCGTTATGTCCGTAATCACATCCGGGACTCCGGACAAACTTCGGTACATCAAAAACTATAAACTCATAATGAAACTGTCATCGTAACGTTAAGCGTGCGGACCCTACGGGTTCGAGAACAATGTAGACATGACCTAGAACTGTTTCCGGTCAATAACCAATAGCGGAACCTGGATGCTCATATTGGCTCCTACATATTCTACGAAGATCTTTATCAGTCAAAGCGCATAACAACATACGTTGTTCCCTTTGTCATTGGTATGTTACTTGCCCAAGATTCGATCGTCGGTATCCAATACCTAGTTCAATCTCGTTACAGGCAAGTCTCTTTACTCGTTACATAATACATCATTCCGTAACTAACTCATTAGCTACATTACTTGCAAGGCTTATAGTGATGTGCATTACTGAGAGGGCCTAGAGATACCTCTCCGACAATCGGAGTGACAAAACCTGTCGGTGTACTAGAGTAGGGGTACCCTAGTATCCCGAACTCGTGCACGGGCAGATTCTGCACACCAGCGGCGGGGCGGCCTGGTGACCGCCAAGGTCCTCCGCTGCTCCTTTGGAGCCATTCAAGAACAAAGTATTCAAGGCCCGGCAAGAGGAGCTTGCGGGAAGGCCACTAAAGGCACGAAGAAGACAAGACCCCGGCAAGAGGAGCTTGCCGGGAAGACTCGGTGAGCAACAAGCTCCCGAGTGTGACAAGGATTTCAGCCGCGGCAAGGAGCTTGCCGCTGGCGAGCAACTCTCTTCATCTCCGCTCCAGCTCATCCGTAGCGTGTCGCCATGGGGCTATCCCAGCACGCAGCGTGTCAGCAGGCTGTGCAGCCAGCGAGGAGCAGCGATAAGAGGCGCGACAAGCTACCATCATGGCAAGCGGAGGCGCACAGCGGTCCTGTTGCCTTTGTTTAGGCGACAGGGGCGGGCATTATTACTCTTGTCCCTTGCCGTCGAATTAGGTATAAGGCATCAGACACTTGTACAAGTTGGTGTACCAACTACTGTTTTTCCATTTGTACCCTCATCTATGTTGCCACCTGTCGGTGACCCCTTGAGCCTATAAAAGGAGGCCCGAGTGCAACGTAGAAAGGGTTCGGCTCCGTTCGGTTCATTCGACTCATTCGAGATCACACTCACTCTAGATAGGTTTTGTAGCTCCCATTGCTCCCTAGAAAGAACACAATACAATCAACCAAGCAGCAGTAGGAGTGTTATCTCTCCGGAGAGCTCCGAAGCTGGCTAAACTGTTCGTGTGCATCGCCTCGATCTGCTCTTTGTGCAATCTCCGCCCCCCATTGAACCACAAGGGACTCGGTCCGCCAGGTCCCATAGGTGTTCGTGGGTCACGATCAGCTTACCACCTTGTCCGGCAAGAGCCCTGATGCCCACTCCGGCAAGCGCACCTCTTTGGAGTGCTGCGCTACCGTCGAGGACGCACCATCGAGCTCCACTGGCAAGTGCAAGAAGATGATGGCAGCTCCGCCGAAGACCAAGAAGGTGCCCGCCAAGGAGGGCGGCACCGGTGGTACCTTCACCATCGATTGCCACGCTTGACCCTAAATAGGAAGGCGAGCTCGTTGCTTTCTGCGGGCGAATGTCGATGTGTTTGCATGGCAACCATCGACATCACGGTGTTCGTGAAAGTAATTGAGCACCAACTAGCTGTCTGTCCTCATGCGCGGCCCGTCAAGCAAAAAGTTAGGAAACAGCAAAGGGCGCCAAGAGTTCATAGCGAAGAGATCAAGAAGCTGGAAGCAGCAGGCCTTGTCGGAGGTGCTCCATCCCGTGGTTGGCCAATCCGGTAGTTATGCATAAGGCAAATGGGAAATGGAGACTTTGTATTGACTTCACGGATGTTAATAAAGCTTGTCCCAAAGACCCATTTCCCTTGCCGCGATCGACCAAATTGTTGACTCCACGGCTGGATGTGATTTGCTTTCATTTCTTGATGCATATTCAGGATATCATCAGATCTTCATGGCGAAGAGGATGAAGAAAACCGCATTCATTACACCATGTGGCACATCTTTGCTTCATCTGAGATGCCTTTTGGTTTGAAGAATGCTGGTTCAACGTTTGCAAGAGTGGTCCATGACGCTTTTGAGCCGCAAATGCACAGAAATGTAGAAGCCTACATGGATGACATAGTGGTCAAGAGCAAGGACAAAGCAACTCTGGTTCAAGATTTGGATGAGACTTTTGCAAATCTGCGCAAGATCAACCTCAAGCTCAACCCCGAGAAGTGCGTGTTTGGAGTCCCATCCGGCAAGCTTCTCGGGTTCTTCGTGTCTCAGCGGGGAATTGAAGCCAACCCCGACAAGATTAAGGCCATTGAGCAGATTGAAGCACCAAAGCGCGTCAAGGATGTAAGAAGGCTTGCCGGTTGCGTGGCTGCTCTCAGCAGGTTTATCTCTAGGTCAGCTGAGCGCGCCCTGCCATTTTTCAAGATTTTGAACAAGGCAGGTCCAATGAAATGGACTCCCGAAGCGGAGGCTGCGCTGCAAGACTTGAAGAGGTACCTGTCCTCCACTCCAATACTTGTCGCACCTAGGCCACAAGAGAAGTTGCTGTTGTATATAGCGGCAACCAATCAAGTGGTTAGTGCTGCGTTAGTAGCGGAAAGGGAGGCGGATGATGAGCCGGCAACCGAGACAGGTGCATCCAGTGACAAGCAGGGGGTTTCACCGCCAAGCTCTGGTCCCGACAAGGAAGGATCTGCAGCAGACGGCGAGAAGATTCAGAAAAGGATGGTGCAGCGCCCGGTCTACTTTGTCGGTTCCCTTCTGCGAGGGCTAGGTCAAGGTACTCGGTGTGCATAAATTGCTCTTGGCCTCCTCACGGCCTCGAAAGCTGCGCCATTACTTCCAAGCACATGAGATAACAGTTGTCACTCGCTTTCCTTGAAGAGGATCTTGCAAAATCCGAAGCAATGAGCAGGATTGTCGAGTGGGCCTTTGAACTGTCAAGCTTTGGCCTCAAGTTTGAAAGCACTTCAACTATCCAAAGCGAGCATTGGTAGAGTTTATAGCAGAATGGGCGCCGACGCAAGATGAAGAAATTCCAGAGACGAGCATCCCCGTCAAGGAAGCAAGTAAAGAATGGCTGATGTATTTTGATGGTGCCTTCTCGCTGCAAGGCGCCGGTGCCGGCGTGCTGCTTATCGCACCCACCGGAGAGCACCTCAAGTACATAGTCCAGATGCACTTTCCCAAGGAGCAAGCGATAAATAATACTGCAGAGTATGAAGGTTTGCTTGCCGGTCTCATTATTGCAGTGGACCTTGGGATCAAGAAGCTTATTGTCAGGGGTGACTCACAGCTTGTCGTCCGCCAAGTAAACAAAGATTATCAGAGTCCGTTGATGGAAGCCTCGTTGATGAAGTGAAAGCTAGAAGAACACTTTGAAGGCACGCAAATGGAACATGTTCCAAGGGCCTGAAATGATATTGCTGATGGCTCATCAAAGTGTGTTGCACTCAAGTTACAATGGAACCAGGAATTTTGTGCTCAAGCTGACTCAACCAAGCGTAACACCATCAACCGGACAGAGCAAGAAGAGGAAGTTGGTTTTGGTGACTACTTTCCGCGAGCTCCTGAAGCCGCCGCCAAGAAGGTCCCCAAAATCAACGCAGATATCGCCGAGGAGCAGTCTGCTCCGACAAGCCCTAGGGTTTGCTTCGTTGAAGCGAACCTCCCGACAAGTTTTGCTCCAGCAAGCTTGCCGGGGATGATCAAGCTCCGGCCGAACCGCAGGTTCTTGCCGTGGAAGCTGATGTTCCCGCAGCGGCAGATGTGCCTTTAGTCCTTGTTGTCGAGCCGCAAGCTCCAACATGGGCGCAGCAGATCGTCCATTTCCTTGAGACGGAGAACTTCCCAAGAGCAAGAAGAAGCGAAAAGAGTAGCTCGGCAGTCAAGTATGTACCAGTTTGCTGACAACATCCTGTACAGAAGAAGACTCAACGGAGTGAAATTGAATTAACTGGTACATACCAGGTCAATTGTTTGCCGTTTTGGGATTCCCAACCGGATCATCACCGACAATGGCACACAATTCACGAGTCGCACCTTCATGCGATCGTCCAAGATCTTGGCACCAAGGTCTGCTTTATACATGCTCATCCGAGAAGCAACGGTCAAGCGAGAGGGCAACGCTGAAGTGCTGCGAGGACTCAAGACCAGAACTTTTGACAGGCTGCGCAAGTGCGGAAGAAACTGGATTGAGGAGCTGCCGGTGGTTCTTTGGTCGATCAGGACGACGCCAAATCGAGCCATTGGCGAGACACCTTTCGCTCTAGTCTATGGAGCGGAGCAGTTCTCCCCACGGAACTTCGTATCACGGATCACCTCGAGTACTCGCTTATGATGAGCTTGAGCAAGAGCAGCTGCGACAAGATGAAGCGCTGCTCCTCGAGGAGGATCGTCTTGAGCTCTTTGTCGAGCTGCTCGTTACCAACAAGCTTTGCGCCGCTACCATAGCCGCAAAGTTAATGCGGAAGCTTCGAGGAAGGCGACCTTGTTCTTGGCGCGTTCAGTCCGCCAAGAATTCCAACAAGTTGACGCCAAAGTGGGAAGGCCCTTATCGGGTGAAACGAGTCACTAGGCTGGCTGTCCGCTTTGAGACCGAAGATGGCGTTCGGTGAGCAACTCCTGGAATATAGAGCATCTTCGTAAGTTTTACCCATAGGCGCGGTTGCGGAACCCGTTCGGCAACCACCCTTTTGTACAAGTCTTGCCGATGTTGCATGTAATCCTTTGTACAAAGCCGGGAGCAGACCCCGTGCATCAGTAAAGCTCATGTGTTGTGCACAACTTGTCAATTTCATGCTTTCATCATTATTTTGCATGTGTTATCTGACATTTTGTGCAGCACCCACACCCGGTAAGCGATAACGAGCCTCAAGGCTCCATAACTTTATTTTCTCTTCTTTCTTCTCAAAAGTAAGGAAGGTTCATCCACCCACAAGTTAGCCGGGGGGGGGGGGAGGAGAAGATAATGGTGTGGGCACCAAGTGTCACTCGAGGAAGTATCGCCTTGCCGGGAAGCAAACGACAGAAAAGCTAAGTTGGTGTGGGCCACCAAGTGTCGCTCGAGGAAGTATCGCCTTGCCGGGAAGCAAACGACAGAAAAGATAAGTTGCTAAGTTTAAGCAACCAGTTTTTAAAATTTTAAGTTATCTTCCTCGAAAGATAGTACTTTGTATGGAAAACCTGTGCGCGGAGGAACCAACTCGTAACTAGTTTGCGCCCTTACTTTGTTTCGAGTCCGCTCAGCAACTTAAGTGAGCTGCAACTAGTTGCGACAAGGTTGCTTGTCGGAGGCGGCATCGCCAGCAGGCTGCTGACGTTCCGCACTCAGCGCTCGCGGCAAAGGTGCCCGCACCGACAAGTTCCCTAAAAGCGTAGGGCACAAGCATACAAAGGAAGGAATCGAGTAAAAGGAAATAACATTGCGATCGTTTGCCTAAGATAGAGTATATTACAAAATAACTTGTCGCAGATCTAATAAATTGTTCTCCTGAACATAATCTGCAGCGACAAGGGAAAGATAAACTTGGCGGCCTAGTCTACACGGTCGCCATCAACTCTCTTGACTCCGCTCACCCTGTCCATAATGGGTGCGACAAGGGCCTTGAGCGCTTCAACATCAGCAGTTGGCAGCAGGGACTTGAGGACGTTGGCGAAGCTGACGCCTGGATTGCAAAAGGCCACCTTCATCAGCACCTTCTGGAGAGCCCCGGCGCAGATTTGATGCGACTCGTCGGCCAGCTGCTTTGGGATCTCCTCCCGGAGCCGCTGGAGACCCGTCAACACGCCTTTGAAGAACTGGCTGAGCTTGGCGCTGGGTTGAAGGCGCTTGTCGGTGGAGTACCCGAGGTCCACCATCCCCAGCTCCATCAGCTCATTGTGGATGGTGGCGGCGGTATCCACAAGACCCTCCGTCCAGTGCATCACGCTGTCTCTGAGAGTATCCTGGGCGGTCACAGCATTCGCCAGCAGCTCCTCGTTGGCTTTGATCTTCTCCAACAGGCCCGCTTCTCGCTCCTTGGCGCCGTCCAGCGTCTCCGTCAAGGTGGTCAGTTTCAGCTCCAGATCTGCCTTGGAGTCCTTGGCGGCGTCGAGCTCTTTGATCTTCTCAGCAAAACGACCCTGCAACTCACCAAGAGTGTAGGCGTCCTTCTCGCGCTCGCGCTTCAGCCCGGTGACCTCCTCGCCGCTCTTCTAGAGGGTGGCCTCCAGCTGCGCCACCCTCGTCTCCAATTCCTTCTTGGCGGCCTCGGCAGCTGCGGCGGCGTCCTTTGCCTCCTTAAGTGCTCCGCCAATTGATTGCTCGCGCGCGGCAAGATCTTCCTCGTAGCTGTCGAGGTTGATCTTCCGCTGCGCCACCCTTCTTCTTCGTGAGAGCTTCTCGCCGGCAAGCCTTTGCTGCTCCTCGACCTTGGCCTTCTCGAAGATGAAGGCCGTGCGCTCCTCAGCAAGTTGCTCCCGCACTTCTGCTACGTCCCGGAGAGTTTCTTTGTTGGCGCGCCGGAGCTCTTCTGCGCGCTTCTCTATGTCAGTTCCCGCCCTCGCGACAAGTGCTTCCCGCGACTCCAGCTTAGCTTGTCGGGCGCGGTAGAGCGACAACAGCTTCTTCAGCAGCTGCTCTTCCTCAGACTCACCACTGCTGCTGCTTGGCGTGTCAACCAATGACAGCCCAGCGGAGGCGAGCAGCTCCTCGTCGAAGGTCTCTCCCTCGACCGGCGCCCTGGAGCTCGACGCCCATGGAAGCTTGATGAAGACACCGTCGCCGGCCTTCAGATAGGCGCCGGGCTGGGGCTCTTCGGAGCCTGGTGCTGCGTCGGTGGCGGAGGGATCGGCGGTCGGCGTAGCGCCTGGCGCTCCTGCGGCCTCAGGGTCGTCAGTACGATCACCAGACCCCTCCCCAGCCTCTGCGCCAGCAGCCTTGGTGGCCTCCTCGCCGGCGGACCCGTCGGCGCCGGCCTCCTCCTCCATGTTGGCGGCGTCATCATTGTTGCCACGCGCGTCTTCCTCGCCAGCAACCTCATTCTCCATCGGCTCTCCGGCAAATGGATCTGACGATCAGAGAAAGAAAGAACAAGTCAAGCAAATGTTCGAAAAGAAGAACAGAAGAAAAGGAACCCAAGGGAAATTCTCAAGTAAGAAGATTACCTGCAATGGGATCTGTAGCCGCGGTCTCCACCACCGGAGGGTCGTCGGCGCTGCCCCTTGTCGGAGAAGCTCCCCTTGTCGGAGAATCCTCCCTTGCCGGAGAGCGCTCCCTTGGCAGAGATTTCTCCCTTGGCGGCGTAGTTGAAGCAGACAGAACTTCGGGGGCGACTTCCGGGGCCTCCTGATGAGGCTGCTCTGCTCCTACACAAGTCAACAAGTCAGATATCAGTAAAGAAGGAGCACCCATGCACACCGAACCGTAAGAGATAATCCAAACACTTACGCTGGGGGCTGTCTGGGGCCCTTTCGAGGAAGGGTTGCGGGTCCGGCACGGGTCTCGAACACACCTCCCATGCATCATTGGGGAATCGTCTTCGGCGACAACCACGGAGTCTTGGCCCTCTTCGACGCCCTCTGAGCCAGCGACTTGAAAAGGAAAGAGCTCGAAATGAAACAAGTCGATACAAGATAAAGCAATAAATTGAAGAATTACAAGTAGCAGCGACAAGATCTTACTCTTCCTCTTCTTCCTCGGGCTGAGGCGGAGAAGTCAAGTCCGCTCAAAGGCGACGAGCTAGAGGAGTAGGCTCCCTCGGGCGCTTGGCGGGTGCGGGGCGTGGCTCGAAGGCCCGCTCCCGTTCTTTGTGGCGGCATGAGGCGCTCAGCGGCAGCAGATGCTTACAGCGGTGGAGCTGCGCGTCGAGCGCGGCGGCTGTTGGCCCGTCTGCCGCCCCGCCACTTCTCCGGTCTTGCGGAGGCGTCTTCTTGGCGGGGCCGCGGGCTCCTCCTGCGGCAAGCTACTTGAAGGCGGAGGGGAGGGCCCCTGGCAGGCTCGTTCAGCTCAGCATCGGGCTCGGCCTGCTCCTCCTCGCCGGCAAACTCCTCTCGATCGGCAAGGCTTCCCGCCTCGGCTGCCTCTGCCTCCTCTACGGTGAACCCGAACACACTGGCGACAGCAGCTTCTGCCGCCTCCTCCAACCTTGTGGCGATGCGCGCCATCTCTTGCTCGGTGGTGTCGCGGGTGAGCCACTTCTGCTCGTCGGCACGGATCGTCACTTCTTCCACGTTGTCGAAGAACTGCTGCACGATGTCGTCGGCGGGCTCCTGCCAAGTTGGAATGATTCCATGGAATCGCTGCAACGACATCATCGTGGCGGATGCGGTCAAGCGACGAGTTGTTGCATAAAGGCACGACTCCCTCGGCAACATGAACCACTCGGGGTGATCTGCATCAAGCTTGAACAGCTCCCCGCAGCATGGCATCCAGCTCCAAGACAGTGAAGTTCCAGTTGAGGCCCGGACGCAGCCTCATGATGTCCACCGCGTTTTGGAACTCCCAAGCAGGCCTCCCCCTCTCCTGCAAGGGAGGAATGCGGCGGCGAAGGAAATCCGCGCCAACAGCTCCTACGGTAAGCCCGGCATGCCTGAGGCGCAAGATCCGGGTCACGGCAATCTTCAACTTGGCATCCTCCGGCGCCAAGTTGCTCCAATCGTTGCCGCGCACTATGGGAGTTTGGCGCAGGGCAGTGAAAGGCTGCGGGTCCTCCTCTATGATCCAACACCAATCGGCTCTCCACTCCTCCCACTTGCTGCGCAGCTCTCCGTCAAGATATGCTTCCTTCTTGCCGATCCTGGAGATCCATGCAATCCCTCCGGCAAGCGGCTCTCCTCTCTCAACACGGGGCATGAAGTAGTGGCGGAAAAGTGCTACATTTGGGTGGACTCCGACAAAGTTCTCGCAGAGGTGTGCGAAACCGCCATGGTCGGGGCGGCGTTGGGGTGAAATCAAGGAGGCGGAGGCCATATGTGTTCATGACGTCGCAAAAGAATTGGAAAAGGCGGCAGAGCCCGCATGGAAGAAAAGCGAAGAAAGGGTACCCGACGGAAACCTTCTCGGATGTGGCGGCGGAGATCACCCTCGTGCGCGGGTGCGTCCGCGTCTCCGTCGACCAGAAGAGGTAATACAGCTCTCGCAGCTCCTTCGCGTCGAGAAGGGGTCAAGAGGGCCGCTCCTTCCGCAGCGCCCGAGCCGCTGCTGCGCCTCGGCCGACTTCACCCTTTGCCCTTGTCGGCTTTCGAGCCATGGCGGAGGTGGTGGAGGAATCCGGCGGCGTTGGTGGCGCCCGGTGGCAATGGGGGGGGGCGTCGCTCTCTTTGGACTTGAGAAGAAGGGGAGCGCGGTAGTTTTCTTGATGTGACAGCAATGGCAAGGTGGGCGTCTTGCCTGTGTTTCCCCTGCTTATAAGGGGGGAGAGGGGGGCGGACGTTCCAATTTTTTCCAATTAAAGAAAGCCCCCACGATCTCCCCCACGACGCCACGTCCGGCGCGTGCCATTCGTGGGGGACGTGGTGGGACCGGGGCGAGTAATGGCGTAATCTAGGCGCGCGTGCCCGTGCCTTTATTTTGGGCCTGGCCCAACAGAGCTCGGCGCCGTGTGGGCTCCCGAGCCGAGGCTCTGTCGGTGTACTAGAGTAGGGGTACCCTAGTATCCCGAACTCGCGCACGGGCAGTTGCAGCACCCCGCGGCAGGGCCGGCCTGGTGACCGCCAAGGTCCTCCGCGGCTCCTTTGGAGCCATTCAAGAACAAAGTATTCAAGGCCCCGGCAAGAGGAGCTTGCCGGGAAGGCCACTTAAGGCACGAAGAAGACAAGACCCCGGCAAGAGGAGCTTGCCGGGAAGACTCGGTGAGCAACAAGCTCCCGAGTGCGACAAGGATTTCAGCCGCGGCAAGGAGCTTGCCGCGGCAGGCAACCTCTCTTCATCTCCGCTCCAGCTCATCCGCCAACGTGTCGCCATGGGGCTATCCCAGGCACGCGTGTCAACGGGCTGTGCAGCCAGCGGGGAGCAGCGATAAGCGGCGCTGACAAGCTACCATCGTGGCAAACGGAGGCGCACTTGACGGTCCCTGTTGCACGGTTTAGGCGACAGGGACGGGCATTTATTACTCTTGTCCCTTGCCGTCAGAATTAGGTATAAGGCACTGTACACTGTACAAGTTGGTGTACCAACTACTGTTTTTCCATTTGTACCCTCATCTATGTTGCCACCTGTCGGTGACCCCTTGAGCCTATAAAAGGAGGCCCGAGTGCAACGTAGAAAGGGTTCGGCTCCGTTCGGTTCATTCGACTCATTCGAGATCACACTCACTCTAGCTAGGTTTTGTAGCTCCCATTGCTCCCTAGCAAGAACACAATACAATCAACCAAGCAGCAGTAGGAGTGTTATCTCTCCGGAGAGCTCCGAAGCTGGGTAAACTGTTCGTGTGCATCGCCTCGATCTGCTCTTTGTGCAATCTCCGGCCCCCATCGAACCACAAGGGACTCGGTCCGCCAGGTCCCATAGGTGTTCGTGGGTCACGATAAGCTTCCCCGACAAAACCTAATCTCGAAATATGCCAACTCAACATGTACCTTTGGTGACACCTGTAGAGCTCCTTTATAATCACCCAGTTACGTTGTGACGTTTGGTAGCACACAAAGTGTTCCTCCGGCAAACGGGAGTTGCATAATCTCATAGTTATAGGAACTTGTATAAGTCATGAAGAAAGCAATAGCAACATACTAAACGATCAAGTGCTAAGCTAACGGAATGGGTCAAGTCAATCACATCATTCTCCTAATGTCGTGATCCCGTTAATCAAATGACAACACATGTCTATGGTTAGGAAACATAACCATCTTTGATTAATGAGCTAGTCAAGTAGAGGCATACTAGTGACTTTAAGTTTGTCTATGTATTCACATATGTATCATGTTCCCGGTTAATACAATTATAGCATGAATAATAAACATTTACCATGATATGAGGAAATAAATAATAACTTTATTATTGCCTCTAGGGCATATTTCCTTCAGTCCCCCACTTGCACTAGAGTCAATAATCTAGATTACACAGTAATGATTCTAACACCCATGGAGTCTTGGTGCTGATCATGTTTTGCTCGTGGAAGAGGCTTAGTCAATGGGTCTGCAACATACAGATCCGTATGTATCTTGCAAATCTCCATGTCTCCCACCTGGACTTGGTCCCAGATGGAATTGAAGCGTCTCTTGATGTGCTTGGTCCTCTTGTGAAATCTGGATTCCTTTGCCAAGGCAATTGCACCAGTATTGTCACAGAAGATCTTCATTGGTCCCGATGCACTAGGTATGACACCTAGATCGAAAATGAACTCTTTCATCCAGACTCCTTCATTTGCTGCTTCCGAAGCAGCTATGTACTCCGCTTCGCATGTAGATCCCGCCACGACACTTTGTTTAGAACTGCAGCAACTGACAGCTCCACCGTTCAATACAAACACGTATCCGGTTTGCGATTTAGAATCGTCCGGATCAGTGTCAAAGCTTGCATCGACGTAACCATTTACGACTAGCTCTTTGTCACCTCCATAAACGAGAAACATATCCTTAGTCCTTTTCAGGTATTTCAGGATATTCTTGACCACTGTCCAGTGATCCATTCCTGGATTACTTTGGTACCTACCTGCCAAGCTTATTGCTAAGCACACGTCAGGTATGGTAAACAACATTGCATACATGATAGAGCCTATGGTTGAAGCATAGGGAACATCTTTCATTTTCTCTCTATCTTCTGCTGTGGTCGGGCATTGAGTCTGACTCAACTTCACACCTTGTAATACATGCAAGAACCCTTTCTTTGCCTGATCCATTTTGAACTTCTTCAAAACTTTATCAAGGTATGTGCTTTGTGAAAGTCCAATTAAGCGTCTTGATCTATCTCTATAGATCTTGATGCTCAATATGTAAGCAGCTTCACCGAGGTCTTTCATTGAAAAACTTTTATACAAGTATCCCTTTATGCCATCCAGAAATTCTATATCATTTCCAATTAACAATATGTCATCTACATATAATATCAGAAATGCTACAGAGCTCCCACTCACTTTATTGTAAATACAGGCTTCTCCAAAAGTCTGTATAAAACCATATGCTTTGATCACACTATCAAAGCGTTTATTCCTACTCCGAGAGGCTTGCACCAGTCCATAAATGGATCGCTGGAGCTTGCACACTTTGTTAGCACCTTTTGGATCGACAAAACCTTCCGGTTGCATCATATACAACTCTTCTTCCAGAAATCCATTCAGGAATGCAGTTTTGACATCCATTTGCCAAATTTCATAATTATAAAATGCGGCAATTTCTAACATGATTCGGACTGACTTAAGCATCGCTACGGGTGAGAAAGTCTCATCGTAGTCAACCCCTTGAACTTGTCGAAAACCTTTCGCAACAAGTCGAGCTTTGTAGACAGTTACATTACCATCAGCGTCAGTCTTCTTCTTGAAGATCCATTTATTTTCTATGGCTTGCCGATCATCGGGCAAGTCAATCAAAGTCCATACTTTGTTCTCATACATGGATCCCATCTCAGATTTCATGGCCTCAAGCCATTTTGCGGAATCTGGGCTCATCATCGCTTCCTCATAGTTCGTGGGTTCGCCATGGTCAAGTAACATGACTTCCAGAATAGGATTACCATACCACTCTGGTGCGGATCTTACTCTAGTAGACCTACGAAGTTCGGTAGTAACTTGATCTAAAGTTTCATGATCAGTATCATTAGCTTCCTCACTGATTGGTGTAGTTGTCACAGGAACCGGTTCTTGTGATGAACTACTTTCCAATAAGGGAGCAGGTACAGTTACCTCATCAAGTTCTACTTTCCTCCCACTCACTTCTTTCGAGAGAAACTCCTTCTCTAGAAAGGATCCGAATTTAGCAACAAAAGCTTGCCCTCAGATCTGTGATAGAAGGTGTACCCAATAGTCTCTTTTGGGTATCCTATGAAGACACATTTCTCCGATTTGGGTTCGAGCTTATCTGGTTGAAGTTTCTTCACATAAGCATCGCAGCCCCAAACTTTAAGAAACGACAACTTTGGTTTCTTGCCAAACCACAGTTCATAAGGCGTCATCTCAACGGATTTTGATGGTGCCCTATTTAACGTGAATGTGGCCGTCTCTAAAGCATAACCCCAAAACGATAGCGGTAAATCAGTAAGAGACATCATATATCGCACCATATCTAGTAAAGTACGATTACGACGTTCGGACACACCATTTCGTTGTGGTGTTCCGGGTGGCGTGAGTTGTGAAACTATTCCGCATTGCTTCAAATGTAAACCAAACTCGTAACTCAAATATTCTCCTCCACGATCAGATCGTAGAAATTTTATTTTCTTGTTACGATGATTTTCCACTTCACTCTGAAATTCTTTGAACTTTTCAAATGTTTCAGACTTGTGTTTCATCAAGTAGATATACCCATATCTGCTCAAATCATCTGTGAAGGTGAGAAAATAATGATACCCGCCGCGAGCCTCAATATTCATTGGACCACATACATCAGTATGTATGATTTCCAACAAATCAGTTGCTCGCTCCATAGTTCCGGAGAACGGCGTTTTAGTCATCTTGCCCATGAGGCACGGTTCGCAAGTACCAAGTGACACTAGTAGAAAAAGGGTCAAATGTGAAGCACAATAGTGCCGGTTGGAATTTGAGCCGGCACTAATGTGTACACTAGTGCCGGTTCGTGGCGGCGATCAATAGCACCGGTTCGTGGCGAACCTTTAGTACCGGTTCATGCCACGAACCGGTACTAAAGAGGCTGTGTCAGCCTGCGGTCAGGCTATGGCCCCACCATCACCATTTAGTGTTGGTTCGTACCACGAACCGGTACTAATGAGGTTATGGCAAGCTGTTTTAGTCCCACCTCGCTCCCTAACAAGCCTTTTACCACCTTAAATATGTTATTTCTCAAACTATCACAAGCACTTGGTCTTCATTGAACTCTATGTGTGGAATTTATGCGCAATATGAGTCTTCATCGGTTTATAAATCGTTGATGACTCATATTGACAATTCAGATTGTACACACAAAGATCATTGATGATCAAAGTATTTTGATGTTATAAGATCATATTGACAATTTAGATCAAAAAGAAATATAAGATCATGATCTAAATGCTCTTATATTTTTTGCGTTAAGTATGCACCATTCAAAGCGACGCCATCAACTTTCAACCGTTTATGTCTTCATTTGCTATTTTTCATGCATTTAATGATTTGTTTTGAGAACTAAATGACCTTTAAATTGAAAATCACTACAAATGAACTCGAAAAAGTTGAAACTTGGCATGGTATCATCATTTTACCCACATATCATGTTCAAAAAGTAGAGAGGGTTACGGCAAAACTTGATGCACTTCGTTTACAAACTGGACAATCTCTTTCAAGTATTCAGGTTTATGACGAAATTAAACTCATCTGTTACAAAGGCATTTCATTTTTTTAAACTTATTACAAGTCCAGACTTTTTGTGCATTCAGTATGCACCATTCAACTGCTAGGCGGGAGGCTCTTAAGTACCGGTTCCAACTGCTAGGCGGGAGGAGCTCTTTAGTACCGGTTCGTGGCGAACCTTTAGCATCGGTTCGTGCCACGAACTGGTACTAATGAGGTTGTGTCAGGTAAGGCTGGGGCCCCACGAGCACCTTTAGTACCGGTTCGTGGATGAACCAGACGTAAGCTGTTTTTTAGTCCCACCTCGCGAAGTGAGAGGGACTAGGAGAGGTTTATAAGCCCTGAGTGCAGAGACGATGAAGAAGAGGCTCAATGCTCATGTTGTTAGCTTCAAGCCTTCAGAATACGGTAGACTGCACGGAGCTATGCGCAGTGCAGTTTACTATTCCTAAAGGCTTGAAGCAAATTAACAAGCATTGCACCTCTTTTTATTTTTAATAACTTATTACAACTCCGGACTTCTTCATTATGGCAAAAACTAATTGCGTCGACATTTCTTTTTTAAGTTATAACTCCAGACTTTAACCATCAAGTTTGCAAAAAAGAAAAAATAGCAGAAAAGAAAAATAGCAGAAAAGAAGAAAACTATAGCTGAAAAGAAAAAACTATATAAAAAACTACTCAGAAATAAATAGAAGAAAATAAATATAGCAGAAAAGAAAAACTACTCAGAAATAAATAGAAGAAAAATAAAGCAGAAAAGAAAAAACTATATTTGCTATTTTTCAATCGTTTACAAAATGACCGTGAAATTGAAAATCACTACAAAATGAACTCTGAAAATGTTGAATTTTGGCAAACTAGATGAAAAACTACTCACAATATAGAGGAGTTCGAAGGGGTAGCCGCGGCTGGGTTTATAAACCAGTGCGGCTGCCCTTCGCCCGGCGAGGTGGGACTAAACTTTGGGGTGGCAGCACGAGGCCTTTAGTACCGGTTGGAGCCACCAACCGGTACTAAAGACCACCCTTTAGTACCGGTTGGTGGCTCCAACCGGTACTAAATGACTCGTCTTCCCGCCTCTTCGCCTGCCCAAAGTTGGCCTTTAGTATCGGTTGGTGGCTCCAACCGGTACTAAAGGCCTCTCCTATATATACAACACTTACGAAAATTTCAGTTACATCTCCTACTTCTTGGCGTCTCTCAACCTCTCGCTGCCGCCGCTCTCGCCGCGCCGTCGCTTCGCCGCCGTCGTCGCCCGTCGCCCAGCGCCGCCCGTTGTTGCCCGTCGCCCGCCGCCGTCGTCGTCGCCGTCGCCACGCCGCCGCCGCCCGTCGTCGCTTCGCCGCCCGTCGTCGCCGCCGCCCCGTGCGCCGCCGCTACCGTCGTCGTCATCATCGCCATCGCCCGCTGTCGTCGCCAGCGCATTGTACGATATCACGTACACATACACACACATATATACACACACACACACACACACACACACACATACACACACATACACACACATATTTTTTTACTTATTTTCTGTTTTCTGTTTTTAGAAAATTTAATTAGATATTAATTAGCTAGGTATGTGAGATTTGAACTAGTTGAATAATTAATATAACTAGTTTATTTTAGTAAGAAAATTGTCAAACTAGTTTATTTTAGGTATTTGAGATTTGAACTAGTTGAATAATTAATATAACTAGTTTATTTTTAGTAAGAAAATTGTGCGTATCTGAGATTTGATGATCTAATTAAAATATTATTTATTAATGAGTTTTTCTGTTTATTTAATGTTTTATATATTTTGAGTTTATATAAATGTTAGATTAATGTCCAATGTTAGATGAATTAGATAGAAAAGTTAAATATATAGTAATGTCAATTGTTAGAGATAAATATATACAGTTAGATATATATTTGAATTGGCTAGATATTAATTAATGTTAGATAGTAATAAGTGTTTAATGTTTCACCTATATGAACATATAGGAAATGTCATCTGATGACGAAAAAGATTTCATTATGTGCGAACACTGTGAAGACCAGTGCGGCCTGTGCGACAGAAATTTCCTTGTTGATGGTAGGCGCTTCAGCATCAAGCTGAATGAGACATTCGAAGTGGATACGGTAAGTCAAAACGGCAATTATTATTTGAATGCAAAACTTATGCTTCATTTGCTTCAACTTATAATTTTAAAGCATGACTTATGCTTCATTTGCTTCAACTTATAATTTTAAATTTTCACTATTCTACTAGCGCATCCCCAGCCATGCAAGAATTTTTGTCTTGGATAAGATAGGTTTTAGTGCTATAGATGATATGGAGGTAAAGAGAGTTTACTTGAAGACGGAGCATGGGTATACTTTCAATGTCAAATTATATAATGGAGACACATACACCCATTTTGAATGCAAAACTTGGCAAGCACTATGCAAGGCTTATGCATTTGAGCCTGATATGGTTATCACCTTTGATATTCGTCCGGAAGATGATATATTGAAGGTAATATAGACATCTGGGTCGATGTGCAAACGCCTCCAGTTCTACCATTATGTGAGTTTTTCTCAACTATGGATGCATATGTTTATGTCTTTGATACAAACTATACAAAAATAGTTGACAAATAATTTGTATTGTCAGCTTATTTCGTTCAAGCAAACATGTCCGGTAGCTTGGTAGACAGGACCTACTACTGCCCCTGGGCTCAACTAAACTGCGAGGAAATAAGTCATTATGTTTCATGGCTTGAGGATCTTAATACTGTCAAGACAATTTTTTCCTAAACTTAGAAATGTTAGTACTCAAAGCGTCGACCAATGGTGATCGTATTGAACTACGGTCACATCTATAATCGAAAGATGGTAAGATTTTAACTATTTGTCCTTAATTAGTGCATCTTTTGCATACATTATTTTTGAAGCTAAATTTTCATTGCTTAGTATATTAATTACTATACGATGTTCTTTCATCAACAGGGACTTCCGATGACAGTTGTGCCTCGGTGGATCGAGAGAAAAGGTCGCATGTCAATGGTTAGCTTCGACCAAGATTTCCTACATTACACATGAGTGCATTCAGGATTTCTGAAAGCGAAGAATGCTTAATAGTGAAAGATTGGAGCAAAATTATAAACGATCGCAGAGAAGTACTAGGGGCAGCAAGGAGAAGCGCAACCCAAGATTAGGAGACAGATTCATCTGCATGCTCGATATGATGAATCGGAGAGCTATACATGTTCTATGCTATTCTACCGAGAGGGAGCAGCAGGAGTAGCTAGTTCATGCTCTTAATTAATTAGTACTTGTCCTCTCTCATGCATGTCCGTATTGTCCTGAACTTGATGTTGGTGATGATTATATTGAACTCGATGATATCTTTGCTTCATTACAAAGTGAACTCGATGATTATGTTGGTGATTAGATAGCTAGCGGTAATGACTATGATGATTAAATAGTGGTAACTAATGACGCCTATGAAGATTTTAGCTATAGCTAAAGTTTATTTATTTATTAATATGCGATGATGATGACCAGTACAACTCATTATAACGTAAAACAATCCTAAATTAAATTGATAACACAAATTTAATTGAAAAATAAAAAATAAAACAAAAACCCACAAACATTTAGTACCGGTTGGTGTTACCAACCGGTACTAAAGGGCTCCCTGCCCCCGGAGCTGCCTCGTGCCACGTGGTTTGCCTTTAGCACCGGTTTGTGCTGAACCGGTACTAAAGGGGGGGGGGGCTTTAGTGACCACACTTTTGTGCCGGTTGTGGAACCGGCACTAAAAGGCCTTACGAACCGGTGCTATTTCCCGGTTCTGCACTAGTGTGATTCATAATCAAGTGATCCCAGAAGTCCATCAGTATGGAGTTTCTTCATGCGTTTTACACCGATATGACCTAAACACAGTGCCACAAATAAGTTGCACTATCTGTTGGGGAACGTTGCAGAAAATTAAAATTTTCCTACGGTTTCACCAAGATCTATCTATGAGTTCATCTAAGCAACGAGTCACGAGAGAGAGTTTGCATCTACATACCACTTGTAGATCGAGTACGGAAGCGTTCGAGGGAGTGGTGATGATGAAGACGTTCCCAACGTGATTCCGATCACCGATGACCAAAGTGCTGAAAGGACAGCACCTCCGTGTTCAACACACGTACGGGACGATGGCGTCTCCTCCGTCTTGATCCAGCAAGGATGAAGGAGAGGTTGAGGAAGACAACTCCAATGGCAGCACGACGGCGTGGTGCGGTTGGTCGGCAGTTCTCCGGCAGGCTTCGCCAAGCTCGCGTGGAGAAAGAGAGGTGTTGGGAGGGAGGGCTGCGCCTTCAATGGTGTTGCAGCCCTCCCCCACCCCTCTATTTATAGGAGGAGAGGGCAAGGGGGCCGGCCATCTAGGGAAACCCTAGATGGGGGCGGCCAAGGGAGGAGGGAGGTGGCTTGCCCCCAAGCTGGGGCGCCCCTTTAGGGTTTCCCTCCCCATGCCCTAGCCGCATGGGCCTAGGTGGGAGGTGCGCCCAGCCACCAGGGCTGGCTCCCTCTCCCACTTAGCTCATGTGGCCCCGGGAGGGGTGGCCCCTCCCGTGGACCTCCGAACCCTCCCGGTGGCCCCCAGTACATTACAGTATACCCCGAAACTTTCCGAGTCCGTTTAACCACTTTCCATATATAAATCTTTACCTCCGGACCATTCCGGAACTCCTCGTGACGTCCGGGATCTCATCCGGACTCAAACAACATTCGGTAATCACATACTTGTCTTCCTATTAACCCTAGCGTCACCGAACCTTAAGTGTGTAGACCCTACGGGTTGGAGACATCTGAACATGACCGAGACTACCTCAAGTCAATAACCAACAGCGGGATCTGGATACCCATGTTGGCTCCCACATGCTCCTCGATGTTGTCATCGGATGAACCACGATGTCAAGGGTTCAATCAACCCGTATTCTATTCCCTTTGTCGACGGTATGTTACTTGCCCGAGACTCGATCGTCGGTATCCCAATACCTCGTTTAGTGTCGTTACGGCAAGTCACTTTACTCGTACCGCAATGCATGATCCGTGACGGACACTTGATCACTTTGAGCTCATTATGATGATGCATTACCGAGTGGGCCCGGTGATACCTCTCCGTAATACGGAGTGACAAATCCCGCTCGATCCGTGTCAACCCAATGGTCACTTTCGGAGATACCTGTAGTGCACCTTTATAGTCACCCGATTACGTTGTGACGTTTGATACACCCAAAGCACTCCTACGGTATCCGGAATTGCACGATCTCATGGTCTAAGGAAGAGATACTTGACATTGGAAAAGCTCTAGCAAAACGAACTACGATCTTGTGCTATGCTTAGGATTGGGTCTTGTCCATCACGTCATTCTCCTAATGGCGTGATCCGTTATCAATGACATCCGATGTCCATAGTCGAAAACCATGACTATCTGTTGACCAACGAGCTAGTCAACTAGAGGCTTACTAGGGACGTATTGTAGTCTATGTATTCACACGTGTATTACGATTTCCGGATAATACGGTTATAGCATGAATAAAAGACAATTATCATGAACAAGGAAATATAATAATAATGCTTTTATTATTGCCTCTAGGGCATATTTCCAACAGTCTCCCACTTGCACTAGAGTCAATAATCTAGTTTACATTGTGATGAATCGAACACCCATAGAGTTACGGTGTTGATCATGTTTTGCCCATGGAAGAGGTTTAGTCAGCGGATCTGCGACATTCAGATCCGTATGCACTTTAAATTTCTATGTCTCCATCCTGAACATTTTCACGGATGGAGTTGAAGCGACGCTTGATGTGCTGGTCTTCTTGTGAAACCTGGGCTCCTTGGCAAGTGCAATAGCTCCAGTGTTGTCACAGAAGAGTTTGATCGGCCCGACGCATTGGGTATGACTCCTAGGTCGGTGATGAACTCCTTCACCCAAATTGCTTCATCGCTGCCTCCGAGGCTGCCATGTACTCCGCTTCACATGTAGATCCCGCCACGGCGCTCGCTTGCAGCTGCACCAGCTTCTCGCTCCACCATTCAACATATACACGTATCCGGTTTGTGACTTAGAGTCATCCAGATCGTGTCGAAGCTAAGCGTCGGCGTAACCCTTCTGACGAGCTCTTCGTCACCTCCATAAACGAAAACATGTCCTTTGTCCTTTTCGGTACTTCAGGATATTCTTGACCGCTGTCCGGTGTTCCTTGCGGGATTACTTTGGTACCTTCCTACCAAACTTACGGCAAGGTTTACATCAGTTCAGTACACAGCATGGCATACATAATAGATCCTATGGCTGAGGCATAGGGATGACACTCATCTCTTCTTTATCTTTTGCCGTGGTCGGGCATTGAGCTGAGCTCAATCTCACACCTTGCAATCAGGCAAGAACCCTTTCTTGGACTGATCCATTTTGAACTTCTTCAAAATCTTATCAAGGTATGTGCTTTGTGAAAGACCTATGAGGCGTCTCGATCTATCTCTATAGATCTTGATGCCTAATATATAAGCAGCTTCTCCAAGGTCCTTCATTGAAAAACACTTATTCAAGTAGGCCTTAATGCTGTCCAATAATTCTATATCATTTCCCATCAGAAGTATGTCATCTACATATAATATGAGAAATGCTACAGAGCTCCCACTCACTTTCTTGTAAACGCAGGCTTCTCCATAAGTCGCATAAACTAAACGCTTTGATCATCTCATCAAAGCGAATGTTCCAACTCCGAGATGCTTGCACCAGCCCATAAATGGATCGCTGGAGCTTGCATACTTTGTCGACATTCTTAGGATCGACAAAACCTTCCGGCTGTATCATATACAGCTCTTCCTTAAGATAGCCGTTAAGGAACGCTGTTTTGACGTCCATCTGCCATATCTCATAATCATAGTATGCGGCAATTGCTAACATGATTCGGACGGACTTAAGCTTCGCTACGGGAGAGAAAGTCTCATCGTAGTCAATCCCTTGAACTTGCCGATAACCCTTAGCGACAAGTCGAGCTTTATAGATGGTGACATTACCATCCGCGTCCGTCTTCTTCTTAAAGATCCATTTGTTTTCTATCGCTCGCCGATCATCGGGCAAGTCAGTCAAAGTCCACACTTTGTTTTCATACATGGATTCTATCTCGGACTTCATGGCTTCTAGCCATTTGTTGGAATCTGGGCCCGCCATCGCTTCTTCATAGTTCAAGGTTCACCGTTGTCTAACAACATGATTTCCAGGCAGGGTTGCCGTACCACTGCAGTGCGGAACGTGTCCTAGTGGACCTCTGAAGTTCAGCAGCAACTTGATCCAAGTACCTTGATCATCATCATGAATTTCCTCTTGGTTGGTGTAGGCATCACAGAACATTTTCTGAGCTGCACTACTATCCTGTTCAAGAGGTAGTACTTCATCGAGTTCTACTTTCCTCCCACTTACTCCTTTCGAGAGAAACTCTTTTCCGAAAGGTTCCGTTCCTGGCAACAAAGATCTTGCCTTCGGATCTAAGGTAGAAGGTATACCCAAAGGTTTCCTTAGGGTATCCTATGAAGACGCAATTTTCGACTTGGGTTCGAGCTTTTCAGGTTGAAGTTTCTTGACATAAGCATCGCATCCCCAAACTTTTAGAAACGACAGCTTAGGTTTCTTCCCAAACCATAATTCATACGGTGTCGTCTCAGCGGATTTAGGCGGTGCCCTATTTAAAGTGAATGTAGCTGTCTCTAGGCGTATCCCCAAAATGATAGCGGTAAATCGGTAAGAGACATCATAGACCGCACCATATCCAATAGAGTGCGATTCGACGTTCGGACACACCGTTCTGTTGAGGTGTTCGGTAGCGTTAGTTGTGAAACGATTCCACATTTTCTTAAGTGTGTACCAAATTCGTGACTTAAATATTCTCCTCCACGATCCGATCGTAAGAATTTTATCTTTCGGTCACGTTGATTCTCTACTTCATTCTGAAATTCCTTGAACTTTTCAAAGGTCTCGGACTTGTGTTTCATCAAGTAGACATACCCATATCTACTCAAGTCATCTGTGAGAGTGAGAACATAACGATATCCTCCGCGAGCCTCAACGCTCATTGGACCGCACACATCGGTATGTATGATTTCCAACAAGTTGGTTGCTCGCTCCATTGTTCCAGAGAATGGAGTCTTGGTCATCTTGCCCATGAGGCATGGTTCGCATGTGTCAAATGATTCATAATCTAAAGACTCCAAAAGTCCATCAGTATGGAGCTTCTTCATGCGCTTGACACCAATGTGACCAAGGCGGCAGTGCCACAAGCATGTGGGACTATCGTTATCAACTTTACATCTTTTGGTATTCACACTATGAACATGTGTAACATTACGTTCGAGATTCATTAAGAATAAACCATTGACCATCGGAGCATGACCATAAAACATATCTCTCATATAAATAGAACAACCATTATTCTCGGATTTAAATGAGTAGCCATCTCGCATTAAACGAGATCCAGATACAATATTCATGCTCAAACTTGGCACCAAATAACAATTATTAAGGTTCATAACTAATCCGTGGGTAAATGAAGAGGTAGCGTGCGACGGCGATCACATCGACTCTGGAACCATTCCCGCAGCGCGATCGTCACCTCGTCCTTCGCCAGCCTCCGCTTATTCCGCAGCTCCTGCTGTGAGTTACAAATATGAGCAGCGGCACGGTATCAAATACCGGGAGTTACTACGATTCTGGTAAGGTACACATCAATTACATGTATATCAAATATACCTTTGGTGTTGCGGCCTTCTTATCCGCTAAGTACTTGGGGCAGTTCCGCTTCGGTGACCCCTCCTTGCAATAAAAGCACTCAGTCTCGGGTTTGGGTCCATTCTTTGACTTCTTCCCGCAACTTGCTTACGGGCGCGGCAATCTCCTTGCCGTCCTTCTTGAAGTTCTTCTTACCCTTGCCCTTCTTGAACTTAGTGGTCTTATTAACCATCAACACTTGATGTTCTTTCTTGATTTCAACCTCGGCTGACTTCAGCATAGAGAACACTTCAGAATGGTCTTTACCATCCCCGCATGTTGTAGTTCATCACAAAGCTCTTGTAGCTTGGTGGGAGCGATCGGAGGATTCTGTCAATGACCGCCTCATCGGGGAGGTTAATATTCAGCTGGGTCATACGGTTGTGCAACCTAGACATCTTTAGAATGTGCTCACTGACAGAACTGTTTTCCTCCATCTTACAACTATAGAACTTGTCGGAGATGTCATATCTCTCGACCCGGGCGTGAGCTTGAAAAACCAGTTTCAGCTCTTCGAACATCTCATATGCTCCGTGATGCTCAAAACGCTTTTGGAGCCCGGTTCTAAGCTGTAAAGCATGCCGCCTTGAACGAGGGAGTAATCATCGAGACGAGACTGCCAAGCATTCATAATGTCTTGGTTCTGCAGAGACGGAGCGTCACCTAGCGGTCCTTCTAGGGCGTATTGTTTCTGGCAGCTATGAGGATGATCCTCGGGTTCGGACCCAGTCCGTATAGTTGCTGCCGTCATCTTTCAGCTTGGTTTTCTCTAGGAACGCGTTGAAGTTCAAGTTGACATGAGCGTTGGCCATTTGATCTACAAGACATATCATGTAAAAGATTTTAGACTATTGTTCATGATAATAAAGTTCATCTAATCAAATTATTAATGAACTCCCACTTAGATTAGACATCCTCTAGTCATCTAAGTGTTACACGATCCGAGTCGACTAGGCCGTGTCCGATCAACACGTGAGACGGACTAGTCTGCGTCGGTGAACATTCTCATGTTGATCGTTTCTTCCATACGACTCGTGTTCGACCTTTCGGTCTCCGTGTTCGAGGCCATGTCTGTACATGCTAGGCTCGTCAAGTTAACCCTAAGTGTTTCTGCGTGTAAATCTGTCTTACACCCGTTTTATGTGAGCGTAAGAATCCATCACACCCGATTAACACGTGGTGCTTAGAAGCGACGAACTGTAGCAGCGGTGCACAGTTAGGGAGAACACTTCTTGAAATTGTTCTAAGGGATCATCTTATTTACTACCGTCGTTCTAAGTAAACAAGATGTATAATCATAATAAACATCACATGCAATTATAAAGTAGTGACATGATATGGCCAATATCATATAGCTCCTTGATCTTCATCTTGGGCTCCATGATCATCCTGTCACCGGCATGACACCATGATCTCCATCATCATGATCTCCATCATCGTGTCTTCATGAAGTTGTCACGCGACTACTTCTACTTCTATGGATAACGCGTTTAGCAATAAAGTAAAGTGAGTTACATGGCGTACTTCAATGACACGCAGGTCATACAAAATAAAGACAACTCCTATGGCTCCTGCGGTTGTCATACTCATCGACATGCAAGTCGTGATTCCTATTACAAGAACATGATCTCATACATCACAATATATCATCATTCATCACAACTTGGCCATATCACGTCACATGACAATTGCTGCAAAAACAAGTTAGACGCCCTCTAATTGTTGTTGCATCTTTTACGTGGCTGCAATTGGGTTCTAGCAAGAACGTTTTCTTACCTACGAATAACCACAACGTGATCTTGTCAACTTCTATTTACCCTTCATAAGGACCCTGTTCATCGAATCCGCTCCAACTAAAGTAGGAGAGACAGACACCCGCTAGCCACCTTATGCAACTAGTGCATGTTAGTCGGTGGAACCGGTCTCACGTAAGAGTACGTGTAAGGTTGGTCCGGGCCGCTTCATCCCACAATACCGCGGAAGCAAGAAACGACTAGTAACGGCAAGTAAGTTGACAAGATCCACGCCCACAACAAAATTGTGTTCTACTCGTGCAAAGAGAACTACGCATAGACCTAGCTCATGATGCCACTTTGTTGGGGAGCGTTGCAGAAAATTAAAATTTTCCTACGGTTTCACCAAGATCTATCTATGAGTTCATCTAAGCAACGAGTCACGAGAGAGAGTTTGCATCTACATACCACTTGTAGATCGAGTACGGAAGCGTTCGAGGGAGTGGTGATGATGAAGACGTTCCCAACGTGATTCCGATCACCGATGACCAAAGTGCTGAAAGGACAGCACCTCCGTGTTCAACACACGTACGGGACGATGGCGTCTCCTCCGTCTTGATCCAGCAAGGATGAAGGAGAGGTTGAGGAAGACAACTCCAATGGCAGCACGACGGCGTGGTGCGGTTGGTCTGGCAGTTCTCCGCGAGGCTTCGCCAAGCTCGCGTGGAGAAAGAGAGGTGTTGGGGAGGGGAGGGGCTGCGCCTTCAATGGTGTTTGCAGCCCTCCCCCCCACCCCTCTATTTATAGGAGGAGAGGGCAAAGGGGGGCCGGCCATCTAGGGGAAACCCTAGATGGGGCGGCGGCCAAGGGAGGAGGGAGGGTGGCTTGCCCCCAAGCTGAGGCGCCCCTTTAGGTTTCCCTCCCCATGCCCTAGCCGCATGGGCCTAGGTGGGAGGTGCGCCCAGCCACCAGGGGCTGGATCCCTCTCACTTAGCCCATGTGGCCCCGGGAGGGGTGGCCCCTCCCGTGGACCTCGGAACCCTCCCGTGGCCCCTGTACATTACCGTATACCCCAAACTTTCCTGAGTCCGTTTAACCACTTTCCATATATAAATCTTTACCTCCGGACCATTCCGAACTCCTCGTGACGTCCGGGATCTTATCCGGGACTCGAACAACATTCGGTAATCACATACTTGTCTTCCTATTAACCCTAGCGTCACCGAACCTTAAGTGTAGACCCTACGGGTTCGGGAGACATCTGAACATGACCGAGACTACCTCAAGTCAATAACCAACAGCGGGATCTGGATACCCATGTTGGCTCCCACATGCTCCTCGATGTTGTCATCGGATGAACCACGATGTCAAGGGTTCAATCAACCCGTATTCTATTCCCTTTGTCGACGGTATGTTACTTGCCCGAGACTCGATCGTCGGTATCCCAATACCTCGTTTAGTCTCGTTACCGCAAGTCACTTTACTCGTACCGCAATGCATGATCCGTGACCGACACTTGATCACTTTGAGCTCATTATGATGATGCATTACCGAGTGGGCCCGGTGATACCTCTCCGTGTACGGAGTGACAAATCCATCCTCGATCCGTGTCAACCCAATGGTCACTTTCGGAGATACCTGTAGTGCACCTTTATAGTCACCCGATTCGTTGTGACGTTTGATACACCCAAAGCACTCCTACGGTATCCGGGAATTGCACGATCTCATGGTCTAAGGAAGAGATACTTGACATTGGAAAAGCTCTAGCAAAACGAACTACACGATCTTGTGCTATGCTTAGGATTGGGTCTTGTCCATCACGTCATTCTCCTAATGACGTGATCCCGTTGTCAATGACATCTGATGTCCATAGTCAGGAAACCATGACTATCTGTTGACCAACGAGCTAGTCAACTAGAGGCTTACTAGGGACGTATTGTAGTCTATGTATTCACACGTGTATTACGATTTCCGGATAATACAGTTATAGCATGAATAAAAGACAATTATCATGAACAAGGAAAAATAATAATAATGCTTTTATTATTGCCTCTAGGGCATATTTCCAACACTATCATTATCAACTCTGCATCTTTTGGCTTCAACATTATGAATATGTGTATCACTACTATCGAGATTCAATAAAAATAGACCACTCTTCAAGGGTGCATGACCATAAAAGATTTTACTCATATAAATAGAACAACCATTATTCTCTGATTTAAATGAATAACCGTCTCGCATCAAACAAGATCCAGATATAATGTTCATGCTTAACGCTGGCACCAAATAACAATTATTATGTCTAAAACTAATCCCGATGGTAGATGTAGAGGTAGCGTGCCGACCGCGATCACATCGACTTTGGAACCATTTCCCACGCGCATCGTCACCTCGTCCTTTGCCAATCTTCGCAATCCGTAGTCCTGTTTGAGTTGCAAATATTAGCAATGAACCAGTATCAAATACCAGTGCTCTGCGAGCATTAGTAAGGTACACATCAATAACATGTATATCACATATACCTTTGTTCACCTTGCCATCCTTCTTATCCGCCAAATACTTGGGGCAGTTCAGCTTCCAGTGTCCAGTCTGCTTGCAGTAGAAGCACTCAGTTTCAGGCTTAGGTACAGACTTGGGTTTCTTCTCCTGAGCAGCAACTTGCTTACTATTCTTCTTGAAGTTCCCCTTCTTCTTCCCTTTGCCCTTCTTCTTGAAACTGGTGGTCTTATTGACCATCAACACTTGATGCTCCTTCTTGATTTCTACCTCCGCAGCCTTTAGCATTGCGAAGAGCTCGGGAATAGTCTTGTCCATCCCTTGCATATTATAGTTCATCACGAAGCTCTTGTAGCTTGGTGGCAGTGATTGAAGAATTCATCAATGACACTATCATCGTGAAGATTAACTCCTAGTTGAATCAAGTGATTATTATACCCGGACATTTTGAGTATATGTTCACCGATGTAACTATTCTCCTCCATCTTACAGCTATAGAACTTATTGGAGACTTCATATCTCTCAATCCGGGCATTTGCTTGAAATATTAACTTCAACTCCTGGAACATCTCATATGCTCCATGACGTTCAAAACGTCGTTGAAGACCCGTTCTAAACCGTAAAGCATGGCACACTTGAACTATTGAGTAGTCATCGACTTTGCTCGCCAGACGTTCTTAACATCGTCGATTGCATCTGCGAGAGGCACGGCACCCAGCGGTGCTTCGGGGCGTAATTCTTCCGTGCAGCAATGAGGATAATCCTCAAATTCTGACCCAGTCCATGTAATTGCTACCATCATCTTTCAACTTAGCTTTCTCAAGGAATGCATTAAAATTCAACGGAACAACAGCATGAGCCATCTATCTACAACAAACATAGACAAGCAAAATACTATCAGGTACTAAGTTCATGATAAATTTAAGTTCAATTAATCATATTACTTAAGAACTCCCACTTAGACATACATCTCTCTAGTCATCTAAGTGATCACGTGATCCAAATCAACTAAACCATGTCCGATCATCACGTGAGATGGAGTAGTTTCAATGGTGAACATCACTATGTTGATCATATCTACTATATGATTCACGTTCGGCCTTTCGGTCTCCGTGTTCCAAGGCCATATCTGTATATGCTAGGCTCATCAAGTTTAACCTGAGTATTCCGCGTGTGCAACTGTTTTGCACCCGTTGTATTTGAACGTAGAGCCTATCACACCCGATCATCACGTGGTGTCTCGGCCACGAAGAACTTTATAGCGGTGCATACTCGGGAGAACACTTCTTGATAATTAGTGAGAGATCATCTTAAAATGCTACCGTCAATCAAAGCAAGATAAGATTAATAAAGGATAAACATCACATGCAATCAATATAAGTGATATGATATGGCCATCATCATCTTGTGCTTGTAATCTCCATCTTCGAGGCACCGTCGTGATCACCATCGTCACCGGCGCGACACCTTGATCTCCATCGTAGCATTGTTGTCGTCTCGCCAATCTTATGCTTCTACGACTATCGCTACCACTTAGTGATAAAGTAAAGCATTACAGGGTGATTGCATTGCATACAATAAAGCGACAACCATATGGCTCCTGCCAGTTGCTGATAACTCGGTTACAAAACATGATCATCTCATACAATAAAATATTGCATCATGTCTTGACCATATCACATCACAACATGCCCTGCAAAAACAAGTTAGACGTCCTCTACTTTGTTGTTGCAAGTTTTACGTGGCTGCTACGGGCTTAGCAAGAACCGTTCTTACGTACGCATCAAAACCACAATGATAGTTCGTCAAGTTAGTGCTGTTTTAACCTTCGCAAGGACCGGGCGTAGCCACACTCGGTTCAACTAAAGTTGGAGAAACTGACACCCGCTAGCCACCTCTGTGCAAAGCACGTCGGGAGAACCGGTCTCGCGTAAGCGTACGCGTAATGTCGGTCCGGGCCACTTCATCCAACAATACCGCCGAACCAAAGTATGACATACTGGTAAGCAGTATGACTTGTATCGCCCACAAATCACTTGTGTTCTACTCGTGCATATAACATCTACGCATAAAACCTGGCTCGGATGCCACTGTTGGGGAACGTAGTAATTTCAAAAAAAATTCCTACGCACACGCAAGATCATGGTGATGCATAGATACGAGAGGGGAGAGTGTTGTCCACGTACCCTCGTAGACCGAAAGCGGAAGCGTTATAACAACGCGGTTGATGTAGTCGTACGTCTTCACGACCCGACCGATCAAGCACCGAAACTATGGCACCTCCGAGTTTTAGCACACGTTCAGCTCGATGACGATCCCCGGACTCTGATCCAACAAAGTGTCGGGGAATAGTTCCGTCAGCACGACGGCGTGGTGACGATCTTGATGTTCTACCATCACAGGGCTTCGCCTAAGCACCACTACAATAATATCGAGGACTATGGTGGAGGGGGGCACCGCACACGACTAAGAGATCTCAATGATCAATTGTTGTCTCTAGGGTGCCCCCCTGCCCCCGTATATAAAGGAGCAAGGGGGGATGTGCAGCCGGCCAGGAGGAGGCGCGCCAGGAGGAGTCCTACTCCCACCGGGAGTAGGACTCCCTCCCTTCCTTGTTGGAGTAGGAGAGGAGAGGGAAGGAGAGAGAGGGGGAAAGGAAAGGGGGCGCGCCCCCCTCCTTGTCCAATTCGGACTTGGGGGGGGGAGGGGAGTGCGGCTGCCCCTTGGCCACCTCTCCTCTTCCTCCACTTGGGCCCATGAGGCCCATTAACCTCCGGGGGGTTCCGGTAACCCCCCGGTACTCCGGTATATATCCGATAACTCCCGGAACCATTCTGGTGTCCGAATATAGTCGTCCAATATATCAATCTTCATGTCTCGACCATTTCGAGACTCCTCGTTATGTCCGTAATCACATCCAGTACTCCGAACAAACTTCGGTACATCAAAAACTATAAACTCATAATGATACTGTCATTGTAACGTTAAACGTGCGGACCCTACAGGTTCGAGAACAATGTAGACATGACCTAGAACGGTTTCCGGTCAGTAACCAATGCGGAACCTGGATGCTCATATTGGCTCCTACATATTCTACGAAGATCTTTATCGGTCAAACCGCATAACAACATACGTTGTTCCCTTTGTCATCGGTATGTTACTTGCCCAAGATTCGACCGTCGGTATTCAATACCTACTTCAATGTCGTTACCGGCAAGTCTCTTTACTCGTTACGTAATGCATCATTCCGTAACTAACTCATTAGCTACATTGTTTGCAAGGCTTATAGTGATGTGCATTACTGAGAGGGCCCAGAGATACCTCTCCGACAATCAGAGTGACAAAACCTAATATCGAAATACGCCAACTCAACATGTACCTTTGGTGGCACCTGTAGAGCTCCTTTATAATCACCCAGTTACGTTGTGACGTTTGGTAGCACACAAAGTGTTCCTCCGGCAAACGGGAGTTGCATAATCTCATAGTTATAGGAACTTGTATAAGTCATGAAGAAAGCAATAGCAACATACTAAACGATCAAGTGCTAAGCTAACGGAATGGGTCAAGTCAATCACCTCATTCTCCTAATGTTGTGATCCCGTTAATCAAATGACAACACATGTCTATGGTTAGGAAACATAACCATCTTTGATTAATGAGCTAGTCAAGTAGAGGCATACTAGTGACTTTAAGTTTGTCTATGTATTCACACATGTATCATGTTTCCGGTTAATACAATTATAGCATGAATAATAAAAATTTATCATGATATGAGGAAATAAATAATAACTTTATTATTGCCTCTAGGGAATATTTCCTTCACTTCTCCCATTGCAAGAAAGACCAATCTAGTAGGCCAAACCAAACTGATATTTCAAAATGACTTGCAAAGATAACCAATCATACATAAAAGAATTCAGAGAAGATTCAAATATTGTTCATAGATAAACTTGATCATAGACCCACAATTCATCGGTCTCAACAAACACACCGCAAAAGAAGATTACATCGAATAGATTATCCACGAGAGAGGGGGAGAACATTGTATTGAGATCCAAAAAGAGAGAAGAAGCCATATAGCTAATCACTATGGACCCGAAGGTCGGAGGAAAACTACTCACACATCATCGGAGAGGCTATGGTGTTGATGTAGAAGCATTCCATGATCGATGCCCACTCCGGCGGAGCTCCGGAACAGGCCCCAAGATGGGATCACACGAGTACAGAAGGTTGCAGCGGTGGAATTAGGTTTTTGGCTCCGTATCTGGTAGTTTGGGGGTACGTAGGTATATATGGGAGGAAGGAGTACGTCGGTGGAGCAACAGGGGGCCCACGAGGGTGGAGGGCGCACCCCCAACCTCGTGCCCTCCTGGTTGATGTCTTGACATAGGGTCCAAGTCCTCTGGATCACGTTCGTTCCGAAAATCACGTTCCCGAAGGTTTCATTCCGTTTGGATTCCGTTTGATATTCTTTTTCTGCGAAACTCTGAAATAGGAAAAAAAACATCAATTCCGGGTTGGGCCTTCGGTTAATAGGTTAGTCCCAAAAATACTATAACAGTGTATAATAAAGCCCAATAATGTCCAAAACATAATATAATATAGCATGGAACAATAAAAAATTATAGATACGTTGGAGACGTATCAAGCATCCCCAAGCTTAATTCCTGCTCGTCCTCGAGTAGGTAAATGATAAAAACAGAATTTTTGATGTGGAATGCTACTTGGCATAATTTCAATGTAATTCTTCTTAATTGTGGTATGAATATTCAGATCCGAAAGATTCAAGATAAAAGTTCAATATTGACATAGAAATAATAATAATTCAAGCATACTAACTAAGCAATTATGTCCTCTCAAAATAACATGGCCATAGAAAGTTCATCCCTACAAAATCATATAGTTTAGTCATGCTCCATTTTCGTCACACAAGAATGCTCTCATCATGCACAACCCCGATGACAAGCCAAGCAACTATTTCATACTTTAGTAATCTCAAACTTTTTCAACCTTCACGCAGTACATGAGCGTGAGCCATGGATATAGCACTATGGGTGGAATAGAATATAATGATGGGGGTTATGTGGAGAAGACAAAAAAGGAGAAAGTCTCACATCAACGAGGCTAATCAATGAGCTATGGAGATGCCCATCAATTGATGTTAATGCAAGGAGTAGGGATTGCCATGCAATGGATGCACTAGAGCTATAAATATATGAAAGCTCAACAAAAGAAACTAAGTGGGCGTGCATCCAACTTGCTTGCTCACGAAGACCTAGGGTATTTGAAGAAGCCCATTGTTGGAATATACAAGCCAAGTTATATAATGAAAAGTTCCCACTAGTATATGAAAGTGACAAAACAAAGGACTCTCTATCATGAAGATTATGGTGCTACTTTGAAGCACAAGTGTGGTAAAAGGATAGTAACATTGTCCCTTCTCTCTTTTTCTCTCATTTTTTTGGGCCTTCTCTTTTTTTATGGACTTTCTCTCTATCTTTTTTTATTTTTTTATTTTTCCTCACTTGGGACAATGCTCTAGAAAATGATGATCATCACACTTCTATTTATTTACAACTCAATGATTACAGCTCGATACTAGAACAAAGTATGACTTTATATGAATGACTCCGGCGGTGTACCTGGATATGCAATGAACCAAGAGAGACATGTATGAAAGAATTATGAATGGTGGCTTTGCCACAAATACTGTGTCAACTACATGATCATGCAAAGCAATATGACAATGAACGTGTCATGATAAACGGAACGGTGGAAAGTTGCATGGCAATATATCTCGGAATGGCTATGGAAATGCCATAATAGGTAGGTATGGTGGCTGTTTTGAGGAAGATATAAGGAGGTTTATGTGTGAAAGAGCGTGTCATATCACGGGGTTTAGATGCACCCGCGAAGTTTGCACCAACTCTCAATGTGAGAAAGGGCAATGCACGGTACCGAAGAGGCTAGCAATGATGGAAATGTCAGAGTGCGTATAATCCATGGACTCAACATTAGTCATAAATAACTCACATACTTATTGCAAAAATCTACAAGTCATCAAAAACCAAGCACTACGCGCATGCTCCTAGGGGGATAGATTGGTAGGAAAAGACCATCGCTCGTCCCCGACCGCCACTCATAAGGAGGACAATCAAAGAACACCTCATGTTTCAAATTTGTTACATAACGTTTACCATACGTGCATGCTACCGGTCTTGCAAACTTCAACACAAGTATTTCTCAAATTCACAACTACTCAACTAGCACAACTTTGATATCACTACCTCCATATCTCAAAACAATCATCAAGCATCAAACTTCTCTTAGTATTCAACACACTCATAAGAAAGTTTTTACTAGTCTTGAATACCTAGCATATTAGGATTATTTAAGTAAATTACCATGCAATTTAAGACTCTCAAAATAATATAAGTGAAGCATGAGAGAATAATAGTTTCTATAAAACAAAACCACCACCGTGCTCTAAAAAAATATGTGAAGTACTAGAGCAAAAACTATATAACTCAAAAGATATAAGTGAAGCACATAGATTTATTCTAATAATTTCCGAATCATGTGTGTCTCTCTCAAAAGGTGTGTACAGCAAGGATGATTGTGGTAAAATAAAAAGCAAATACTCAAATCATACAAGACGCTCCAAGCAAAACACATATCATGTGGTGAATAAAAATATAGCTCCAAGTAAAGTTACCGATGGAAGTAGACGAAAGAGGGGATGCCTTCCGGGGCATCCCCAAGCTTTGGCTTTTAGGTGTCCTTAGATTATCTTTGGGGTGCCATGGGCATCCCCAAGCTTAGTCTCTTGCCACTCCTTGTTCCATAATCCATCAAATCTTTCACCCAAAACTTGAAAACTTCACAACACAAAACTTCACAGAAAATCTCGTGAACTCCGTTAGCGAAAGAAAACAAAACACCACTTCAAGGTACTGTAATGAACTCATTCTTTATTTATATTGGTGTTAAACCTACTGTATTCCAACTTCTCTATGGTTTATAAACTATTTTACTAGCCATAGATTCATCAAAATAAGCAAACAACCCACGAAAAACAGAATCTGTCAAAAACAGAACAGTCTGTAGTAATCTGTAACAAACGCAAACTCCTGGAACTCCAAAAATTCAGAAAAACTAGGACGGCCTAGAAAATTTGTTTATTGATCAGCAGAAATTGTAATCAATATTTTACCACGTTCTGGTGATTTTTAACAATTATTTTTGTGAACAGAAAGTTTCTAGAATTTCTAGCAAGATCAAATAACTATCATCCAAGAAGATCCTATAGGTTTAACTTGGCACAAACACTAATTAAAACATAAAAAGACATCTAACCAGAGGCTAGATCAAATATTTATTCCTAAACAGAAGCAAAAAGCAAAAAAAATAAAAATAAAATTGGTTGCCTCCCGACAAGTGCTATCGTTTAACGCCCCTAGCTAGGCATAAAAAGCAAGGATAGATCTAGGTATTGCCATCTTTGGTAGGCAATCCATAAGTGGCTCTCATGATAGATTCATATGGTAATTTTATTTTCTTTCTCGGGAAGTGTTCCATGCCTTTCCTTAACGGAAATTGGAATCTAATATTCCCTTCCTTCATATCAATAATTGCACCAATCGTTCTAAGGAAAGGTCTACCAAGAATAATAGGACATGAAGGATTGCAATCTATATCAAGAACAATAAAATCTACAAGCACATAATTCCTATTTGCAACAATAAGAACATCAGTAATTCTTCCCATAGGTTATTTAATAGTGGAATCCGCAAGGTGCAAGTTTAGAGAGCAATCATCAAAATCACGGAAACCTAGCAAATCACACAAAGTCTTTGGAATCGTAGAAACACTAGCACCCAAATCACACAAAGCATAGCATTCATGATCTTTAATTTTAATTTTAATAGTAGGTTCCCATTCATCATAAAGTTTTCTAGGGACAGAAACTTCCAACTCAAGTTTTTCTTCATAAGATTGCATCAAAGCATCAACAATATGTTTGGTAAAGGCTTTCTTTTAACTATAAGCATGAGGAGAATTTAGCACGGATTGCAACAAGGAAATACAATATATCAAAGAGCAATTATCATAATTAAATTCCTTGAAATCCAAAATAGTGGGTTCATTAATATCTAGAGTTTTGATCTCTTCAATCCCACTTTTATTAATTTTAGCATCAAGATGTAAAAACTCCGAATTTTTGGAACGCCTTCTAGGTAAAGGTGGATCATATTCAGTCACATCATCACCAAGATTCATATTGCAAAACAAAGATTTAATAGGGGACACATCAATAACTTTTAGATCCATCTTTATTTTCATAGAAACTAGAAGAACACGCTTTTACAAAGCAATCTTTCTTAGCACGCATCCCAGCGGTTCTTTCTTTGCACTCATCAATGGAAATTTTCATGGCTTTGAGAGACTCATTGATATCATGCTTAGGTGGAATAGATCTAAGTTTCAAAGAATCAACATCAAGAGAAATTCTATCAACGTTCCTAGCGAATTCATCAACTTTAAGCAAATTTTCTTCAAGCAAAGCATTGAAATTCTTTTGCAAATTCATAAATTCTTTAACACTAGTCTCAAATTCAGAAGGCATCTTATTAAAATTTCCATAAGAATTGTTGTAGGAATTACCATAATTATTAGAGGAATTACTAGGATACGACCTAGGATTAAAGTTTCCTCTATACGAGTTATTACCAAAATTATTCCTACCATTCACATCCATAGATTCATTATTATTCTCAATAAAAGTAGACAAAGGCATATCATTAGGATCAGAAGAAACACTCTTAGTGGCAAATAATTTCATAAGTTCATCCATCTTTCCACTCAAAACATTAATTTCTTCTATTGCATGCACTTTTTTATTAGTAGATCTTTCAGTGTGCCATTGAGAATAATTAACCATAATATTATCTAGGAGTTTAGTAGCTTCTCCTAAAGTGATTTCCATAAAAGTGCCTCCATGGCGAATCTAAAAGATTTCTAGAAGCAAAATTCAATCCGGCATAAATTTTTTGTATAATCATCCACAAATTCAAACCATGTGTAGGGCAATTACGTGTCATTAATTTCATCCTATTCCAAGCTTGTGCAACATGTACATGATCAAGTTGCTTAAAATTCATAATATCGTTTCTAAGAGAGATGATCTTAGTGGGAGGAAAATACTTAGAGATAAAAGCATCTTTACACTTATTCCAAGAATCAATACTATTTTTAGGCAAATATGAAAACTAAGCTTTAGTATGATCTCTAAGCGAAAAGGGAATAGCTTCAATTTAACAATATCATTATCCACATCTTTCTTCTTTTGCATATCACACAAATCAACGAAGCTATTTAGATGGGTAGCGGCGTCTTCACTAGGAAGGCCGGCGAATTGATCTTTCATGACAAGATTCAATAATGCAGCATTGATTTCACAAGATTCAGTATCGATAAGAGGAGCAATCGGAGTTCTAAGCAAATCATTGTTTTTGGTATTGGTAAAGTCACACAATTTGGTATTATCTTGAGCCATCATGACAAGCAAGCAATCCAACACACGAACAAACAAGAGACGGGCAAAAAGAGGCAAACGGAAAAGAGAGGGCGAATAAAACGGCAAGGGTGAAGTGGGGGAGAGGAAAACGAGAGGCAAATGGCAAATAATGTAATGCGGGAGATAAGGGTTTGTGGTGGGTACTTGGTATGTTGACTTTTGCGAAGACCTCCCCGGCAACGGCGCCAGAAATCCTTCTTGCTACCTCTTGAGCACTGCGTTGGTTTTCCCTTGAAGAGGAAAGAGTGATGCAGCAAAGTAGCGTAAGTGTTTCCCTCAGTTTTTGAGAACCAAGATATCAATCCAGTAGGAGGCCACGCACGAGTCCCTCGCACCTACACAAAAAAATAAATCCTCACAACCAACGCGATAAGGGGTTGTCAATCCCTACACGGTCACTTACGAGAGTGAGATCTGATAGATTTGATAAGATAATATTTTTGGTATTTTTTATGATAAAGATGCAAAGTAAAATAAAAGGCAATAAAAATAACTAAGTGTTGGAAGATTAATATGATGGAAAATAGACCCGAGGGCCATAGGTTTCTCTAATGGCTTCTCTCAAGAGCATAAGTTTTTACGGTGGGTGAACAAATTACTGTTGAGCAATTGACAGAACTGAGCATAGTTATGAGAATATCTAGGTATGATCATGTATATAGGCATCACGTACGAGACAAGTAGATTGACTCCTGCCTGCATCTAGTACTATTGCTCCACACATCAACCGCTATCCAGCATGCATCTAGAGTATTAAGTTCATAAGAATAGAGTAACGCTTTAAGCAAGATGGCATGATGTAGAGGGATAAACTCATGCAATATGATGTAAACCCCATCTTGTTATCCTCGATGGCAACAATACAATACGTGCATTGCTGCCCCTACTGTCACTGGGAAAGGACACCACAAGATTGAACCCAAAGCTAAGCACTTCTCCCATTGCAAGAAAGACCAATCTAGTAGGCCAAACCAAACTGATAATTCGAAGAGACTTGCAAAGATAACCAATCATACATAAAAAATTCAGAGAAGATTCAAATATTGTTCATAGATAAACTTGATCATAAACCCACAATTCATCGGTCTCGACAAACACACCGCAAAAGAATATTACATCGAATAGATCTCCACTAGAGAGGGGGAGAACATTGTATTGAGATCCAAAAAGAGAGAAGAAGCCATCTAGCTAATAACTATGGACCCGAAGGTCTGAGGTAAACTACTCACACATTATCGGAGAGGCTATGGTGTTGATGTAGAAGCCCTCCGTGATCGATGCCCCCTCTAGCGGAGCTCTGGAACAGGACCCAAGATGGGATCTCACAAGTACCGAAGGTTGCAGTGGTGGAATTAGGTTTTTGGCTCCGTTATCTGGTAGTTTGGGGGTACATAGGTATATATAGGAGGAAGGAATACGTCGGTGGAGCAACAGGGGGCCCACGAGGGTGGAGGGCGCACCCAGGGGGTAGGCGCGCCCCCCTACCTCGTGCCCTCCTGGTTGATGTCTTGACGTCGGGTCCAAGTCCTCTGGATCACGTTCGTTCCGAAAATCACGTTCCCGAAGGTTTCATTCCATTTGGACTCCGTTTGATATTCTTTTCTTGAAACTCAAATAGGCAAAAACAGCAATTACAGGTTGGGCCTCCGGTTAATAGGTTAGTCCCAAAAATAATATAAAAGTGTATAAAAAGCCCAATAATGTCCAAAACAGAATATAATATAGCATGGAACAATAAAAAATTATAGAAACGTTGGAGACGTATCAGTTTACATATCCGAACGCCAACACTACAAAAAATACACTTCCGTGATGATACGTGTTTGTTACAGTAGGTCGCATTTTTTGTCATGCATGTACATCCATGACAAATTTATGACAAAATCGAGATAGTCATACCTGTGCTGTCATAGAAGTGTTCGATGACATTACCAAAATTATCATCACGGAAGTGTCCACTTCCATGACAATAAATCACGCGTCACAGAAGCGCTTTCGTCAAGGGTGACCGACACGTGGCATCCACCGTAACAGAACGCCGTTAAGCTATCGGGTCGGGTTTTGGATCCGATAACCCGTTAACAGCCCCGACCAATGGGGATTTTCCACGTGTAAAATCATCATTGGCTGGAGGAAACACGTGTCGGCTCATTGTTGGGACAGATGTCATCCACTCATTGTACAGAAGGCGCCTATGATACGTCGACACGTGGCACGGCTCAACAGAGGCCCATTCCTGTGAAAAGGCCGGCCCATTTTACTTGGTCAAAAGGTGACGGGCCGGCCCATGGAAAGCCTATTAACGGCCTGTTCTCATATAGCACATTTACAGCCCACTAACCCAAGGCCCGTTACGCCCTATCCGAATTAGGCCCAATAGCGTCATCTGGGCCATCCAATATGATTCCAGCCCGTTTTCACTTCTGGCCCATGTATGGCCCATGACGTCTTTCGGCCCATATGAGACCCTATGTAACTCTTGGCATATTAATGGCCCGTGGTGAAACTGGCCCGCGATGAACAGTGTATTACTTTAGACCCATTAACGGCCCATGGTGAAACTGGCCCGTAATGAACAGTGTATCGCTTTATACCCATTAAGGGCCCGTTATTCAGTTGGGCCGTTTACAACCCATGTTATCTTTCGGCCTTCTCAGAGCCCATTTATTCTTGGGCTTATTTGCAGCATTCGGTTACTTACGGCCCGTTACTGTCATTTTCTACTTGTGGGCCAAATTCAGCCCGTCGTTACAGTCGGCCCGTTTGTGGTCCGTTAGTTTGTTGGGCCATTTTCATAGCATCACCAAATACGGCCTATTAACGGCCCGTTATGGTCAGCCAATAAAACGTACGATTTCCATTATAGGCCTCTCTACGGCCCATTAAAGGCCAGTACAAGACCCATAAATGAGTCGGCGTCCCATGGATCCTACGTGACGTAGAAGGACCATGGATCCTGCGAGACGTAGAAGGCCCATGGACACTGCGAGACATAGAAGGCTCATGGATCCTGCGAGATGTAGAAGGCCAATGGATGCTACGACACGTAGAAGGCCCATGGATCCTACGAGACGTAGAAGGCCCATGGTCGGGCGAGTTGACCCCCGTTTGAACGATATAGCATATTCAAAGAATTATCCTACTCAATACTATCACCACTAAAAAGCATACACTATAAAACAAAGAGATCAAGGCACAGAAAGGTAGAATAATCCTACACTATACAATAAAGAAATTACAGCCGATTATACCCACTGGGCATTATGGTACGGCACAGGTGATAATAAAGCACACAAACAGCAAATTACATACACTGGGCAAATACGGATCATACATCATGGAAGCGCATCAACTTAACTCCATTTGAACTATAATCTCTTCAGAAAATAGGATTGGCCGGATTCAGATAGCACAAATTTCAGTCTGCAAAATCTCCAATTCCTTCATGGTTACCTCGGTGTCTTGTTACATTTTTTTGACTCCTGCATCTAATACCTGCATGTCCAGTCTCAACTTGTTTATTATACGTTGACAATCATGTACACGTTGTCTTGCCACCTCTAGTTGATGCTCGAGAACATCAGCACATTCCAATTCTAATCCATAATCACTCGGCAACGGCCATGCCGCACTGCTCGCAGATTTTTGTGTTGATGTCACTTCATCCTGAAATGTTTCTGTAAGTACACATGACTAGGGAAAAAAATATAGTTACAATAGTGAAGCGAACAAGACACTATTTTGTACTACATGGAAAAACAAGACTAACAATAATGTTACACGTCACTTTCACAAAAAAAATGTTACACGTCATGAAGCATAAGCGGTGATATTTTAAAATTATAAAAAGATAGTCATGCAGCCTGCATACAGAAATCCATCTTAGCTCACCGGAGGTGCATGATGTTGGGGCCCAATCGAAAACACGGACAAGTTACAAATTTAGACAGCACGTTGCGTATAAGTAAGCAAGCAGTTGGCCATTCGTACCTCAATTAAAGTCTTAGGGAGCATAATGAACAGCGAGAGGGTTTCATACAAACATACTACAACAGGCAAAAATATGCAATCATTAGCATAGTATAAACTAGATTGTGAGCCTCATGCAATAATAGTTGGTTAATAGACTTCAAAGCTTGAGCACACTTGACGGAGTAATTAAATGGTAAGGCCTTTAATTATGTCAACTAATAGTGATACATAGTACCAAACATCAGGCATAATTATTTGGGCATCTCATTAAGTGAGGACAAATAAAGCAATTGAAAAGAGAAAATTAACTATGCCTGAAACAAACAAGGAATTGAACTATTGAGTTGCATACAGTGACTTACCTTAGCAGGTTGAAGAGGCTCAGCGCAGCTCCTACTTCTCTTGCAAGGCTCCTTCCTAACATCTTGTACTTGGAAATCCTCAATCTTATCTTCATTGCACCCCCTCTGCAAGGTGACACAAACTAGTTACTCGTCTCCTTGGAACATAAATAAGCATACTTTCCAGTCTGTGAACACAAAAGGATGAGATTATAACAAAACAACACCACATAATGAAACATGTCGCATCTCTTGCACTTGCACACAATGAAATGAGCATTTACTATGTCTGCACTATATAAAAACTAGGCATACCTTCGAACTGGATCTCCAGGTACTCTTGGAGAGCCTACTGTAGTGTACAGCCAAACCTTTATTCACCTATGAGTTAGACAAGGCCCCACTACAGCAGCCCTTAGTGTTTAAATCGTTGACAAGCTCTGTTAGAGTGTTAGGTCAATAACAGCAAGTAATCAAAGCAAACAGTCCTAGTATGGCTGGCTGATGCAAACAAGCAATTGAACAGATGTGTGATTAAATCTTACATATCAAGAAAAGAAGCAAAGAAGGAGGCTTAAAGACCATCACTTGACTGACTAGATTTAAGGGGCATTTAAACATCATGTGCAATGTATGAACTAACATAAACATTGCATATTCCAGATTCTACAATGGAAAGCACATGTATTAGGTTATGCCATGTATGATGATGCCTAAATGTACAGATAGCGAGCGGGAGTGATTCATCATTGCACGCACAATTGAATTGCAGGTTAAGGGCGATTCGATTCCACCTTTTCAGGGTATATTGTCAAAGTAAGCCATAAAAGATGTAAAGAAGTCATTTTTGAGTTATGGGCTTGGGCTTAACTAATTTAAGCTTTGGAGGGGGTGTTTGGGTAGAACCTCACTAAAATTGAAGGGAAGGGAATAGTGAAATGACTCTATTGTGCGCCTATATTACACTCAAAATGCAATCTTGGCCTTTGTGTCACACGACCCTCAAGTAAAAACAAACACGCAAGCATTCATTGCCCTGCCCGCTTGCATCTCCTCTCCCTTTCCCTCTACCTCGATCCCACTGCTGCAGCACTAGGGTTCCTCCAGTGAGCCGTCGCCCTCGGGTCCCATCTGGCCTGGTCCTCGGCGATGCTATGTCCAGCTAGGCTACATGGCGGCGGGTGAGGGCAAACCTCCTGGCTGCTCCTCCCTCTGCACCGCCCCTCATTCTCATGATCTCCGGCAGCTGCTCCACTTGTGGTTCGTCCAACGCACTACTCCAGTGAGCGCTGCACAACTCTGGTGATGCCACCTTTGCGCGTGAAGGCACCTTGTTCCCCCTCCCCTCCTCCCAGGCCATGGCCTTGAGGTGCTGTTGAAGGATGAATTGCTATGAGCTGCTGCTGGTATACGATGAATTGCAGACTGCTGCTGCTGTATGATGAGTTGCTATGAGCAACTACTGCTAATATATGATGCTTTCAGGTGGTGCTGCTATATGATAATAACCAGCCACTTGGACCATCGAATTTCAACAAATAATTGTTCTTCATTTAAATGTGGGTCATGCAATTTTCGTTTAAATTAGGCAATGGGATCTCTATGGAAAACATTGACCAAAGTAGATTGTGCCAAGTAGATGGTATCTTTGTATTTGCATTTTGAGCAAATAGTGATGGTCTGTTTTCCTATCATATTAATTGCTGCACTGGGTTCAATTTGTGATGTTTGCAAGTCAAATTAATTTCCATATGTGCAGCAAAATGAAAAATATATATAATGCAATCTAGACTTTCCACTGATCATACCAAAGGTAAGCTGAAAACGCAATGAAAAGAACTGGTTGGCGTATTACATGGAGCTTATATTCACAGGTGCTTATTTTCTTAGGATAACTCGTAATAACTGTCCCTAAGAAACTTGGCTAATAGAACTGGCATACAAATAACATGTCACGATGATTGCAATGGAGGAGTGACGTACCATAGCACACTGTATAGGCTCACCGCTGCTTTTCCTTTTTTTGCGATGTTCCATGAAATTGCCACATACATCTTGTACTTTTTCATTGTGTAACCCTATCTGCAAGTTGACACGGCTAATTTCAGACATCTCTACATGATACTACATTGCATATCCCTTGCGCATATTTGAACCACCAATTAACGATTGTGTGCGTACCATAAACTATCCATGACTCTGTATCTTTGGACTCGCAGCACTCTAAGGGAGCCTAATGTAATGCCTTGGAATTCCTACATGCCACCTACGATTTTGTGTAATGTCTTGCCCTGTTCCTAAATACATGTCTTTGTAGAGATTCGATATGGACCACATACAGATGTATATAGATGCATTTTCGAGTGTAGATTCACTCATTTTGCTCCGTATGTAGCCTATAGTGGAATCTCTAGAAAGACTTATATTTAGGAGCGGAGGTACGAGGTAGTACCATGTATGACATCTACATATCTAATTTAGCAGCCAGTGGTAGAAATCATTATGCGCACAAAGGATTCTTGGTGAAAATCCTAGCAAAGCACGCCAAGGCGAGCCTGAGAACAATACAAGAGAGAGAGACGCGCTTACAAGATCATAGCAATGCCTCGGTCCAGGATCTTGGTTGGCCAAGCTGTTAGATCCGGAAGAAACATCGTCCTTGTAGTTTTGCCAACTGCATAACAGTAACAATGACCGGTTAGTATATTTGAAGTACATCGGGCGGTGATCTTGGGCGGGTTTAAAGGTGACAAGTACCTAGGCCGTGGCGGGTGCTTGGCATCTCTCGAACAGTGGGAATCAGGTTAGAAACGTCGAGGGTGATGACGCTGCTTGCTGGCTGTCGGTCCGGAAGGAGATCTAGAACCGTCGAGTAGGGTGTTTGTGGAGCGGCTCCGGTAGGGTGGACTACGGTGTGGGCGAAGCGGATCTGTGGCCGTGGACGAGGGCGTAGGTGAAGCTGTTCTGGTGGTTGGGTTAAGGATGGTGCCGATGGCGCGGATCTGCAGCCGTGGACGGGGCGTCAGAAGCTGCTCCGGTGGTTGGGTTAAGGATGGTGTCGACGATGCGGATCTGCGGCCGTGGACGGGGCGTTAGAAGTTGCTCCGGTGGTTGGGTTAAGGGTGGTGTCGATGATGCGGATCTGCGGCGGTGGACGGGGCGTCAGAAGCTGCTCCGGTAGGTTGGATGAGGGTGCGAGGAAGCGGACCTGAGGCCGTGGACTTGTGAGTTGGCAAAGCAGCCCCGGTAGGGTTGAGAATGGTATAGTCGAAACTACTCCGGTAGGGTTGATGCTGGTGTCGGCGAAGCGGCTCCGGTAGGGTTGAGGAAGGTGTCGGCGAAGCGCCTCCAGTAGGGTTGAGGAAGGTGTCGCGAACAGGATCAGAGGCCGTCGACGGGGGCGTCGGTGGGGCGGCTCCGGGGGGTGTGGACGAAGCGTCTCCGGTGGGGAGTATGAATGAGCCGCTACAGATGCGCGGCGGTTGACAAGAGTACCGGCGAAGCAGATCCGGCGACGTGGACAAGGCCGGCACTGAATGGGCTGTGGTACAGTGGTGGATGAGCAGTCTACTTGTTTCTAGGGGAGGTGGGAGGGGTAGATGCGGTGAATGAGCTATGGTGCGCCGGTGGATGAGCAGTCTAGGGTTTCGAGAGGGGAGGGGAGAAAGGGCGATGAAGTATGGATGGCGTGATGTAAGATGCTCTGGTGCTGTGGAGTTAGTCGTTTTTGCGGGAGGAGGGGAGAGGAAATGGAGGTGGCGTGTAGTGGGGGGAACCGGAAGTTACCAAAGCAGCCCCCACCTATCATGTAGATGAGGGCGGTATTGTAACTGTTGGTCTCCATGCACCAAGGACAAAAGGGGGATTTCGCATGCTAAAGACTAAGGTGGCGGAAATTTTAGAAGGAGGCGGGAGATTTTGCTGCCCGCGGGATCGTTCGTATCCAGTTTCAACTAATTTTGGACCGTGCTAGCGGAAGGTCATGCTAGGCTGTGTACACGGGCACGCGTCGTGATTAATAACTGGTGTGAAGTCCACCCCAGAAAAAAAGACAATAACTCGGGATGATGCACCGATAACTTGGCCGTTCACACGGGCGCGGCCAATCATACGGGTGTAGTGGCGCGTTCACAAAAAAGGGATCAAACGCTCAGCCTATGTATTTCTCGTGTAAATAGATAATTTAGTGCCATTGGTTATTTACTTTAAACATAATGCATTGACGTGTTAGTGTAGAGGCGCACAAAAAGAAATGGACATTGTAGTTAGCTACTTAAAAGTGTTACCTCATATGATTACATAGCCTCCATTTCATAAATTGCGTAACCGTTGAATTCATATATGAATATTACATATATATTACTTGAAAATAGAAACTTAAATCATCCAAGACTAATGAATTTGAATGCAAGAGTAACAATGGTGCATGTGCATGATAGCTACATTGGTTGTTTGAAGAAACATCACTGTAACTTTGGCATGCACAACTGAAAAAGGTTTATTTAAATAGAAAAAATGTGATATGTGAGTGTCCAATCTTTATAGCGTTGAATCGATATTGTACCTTTGGCCACGATACGAAGTAGATATTGACTTATGTTCAAGCAATGCACGTCCACGGTCGCTAGATAGTGATACGTGAATGAATTGTGCAATCTCTCTCACACGCATACATATCTCATTTCACTGTGGGCATCGGAATCACACACGCGCACTTCGTGTATCTCTCCCTCCGTCATGGTTAAATTCGTCTTTCTACCCCGTCCTACAAGTCTCTCACACAGAAACACACACGCTCTCTATGTCTAACACGCCCACCCCTTTAATTCCGCCCACCCACAACCACTAATGTCTCAAAGTATAATAATGTCTCTCACACATATGCTATCTACCTATCCCTTAATATAGCTAGATATGTGTCACACAAACTCCTTCTCCCTACTAGCAAGATGCCCATGTGTGTTGCACGGAACATCAAGATGCATTTGTATGAGAAATTTATCTTGTGGGGGAAAAGGATGAACGAGGGAATGCCTTGTTTGCAAATGCGGAGAGGGGTGTGGGTATCTTTTTGCAAAATTGCCATATTTTCCTTCATGTCCGTCGGATATAAATCGGATGGCCTATATTGCAGGACGGCAGGAACACCATCATCACCAACCCTGTTTTTTTATAAGAGTAGAGATATGTGAGTGTCACTGCCCCTTCCCCCCCCCCCACACACACTTCCCAACACCGAAGGAGTAGGGTGACACCTCGATCTTGATACTAATCTATCGACTGGCTTCTCTCTCAAACATACAGACACACACTACCCGGCACCGAAGGAGTAGGGTGACACCTCGATCTTGATACTAATCTATCATTGGATTCTCTCTCAAACATACACACACACACACACACTACACTACCCAATTGAAGGAGTAGGGTGGCACATCGATCTTGATAATAATCTATCGACTCCTCTTTCAAACACACACACACACACACACACACACACTCGCTAGTTATGCCTCTGTGCCTACCACGCACACTCTCGTCGTCTTTCTCCCCCCAACAATGACAGCGGAAGGGTGACAACTCGATCTGATCATAATCATCAATTGGTTTCTCTCTCAAACATTGTGTCTCGGTGCCTCGCTCGGTAGCCCCCTCGATATGTAGACTTCTCGCGTGCACAACTGTAGTGACGATGGCGCTGAACCCAGTGTGCCTTGTTTTACCGGCATCATGTGATAGTTTTCACCCTGTTTTCATTAATTAACAAGGCAACCTTTTCTTTGTTACTACTCCTCCATTCCAAAATAGATGACTCAACTTTGTACTAACTTTCGTATAAAGTTGGGTCATCTATTTTGGAAAGGAGGGAGTACTTGTGAATCTGAAATCATTCGGGGCAGACATAAAACATATCACTTCAACCCAATTATCGCAGCAACTACTTTAAAATAAATTAGCTAGCTGCCCGTGCATTGCACGGAACATCAAGATGCATTTGTATGAGTAGTTTATCTTGTGAGAGAAAAGGTTGAATGAGGGAAGGCCTTATTTGCGAACGTGGAGAGGCGTGTGGGTATATTTTTGCAAAATTGCCATAGTTTCTTTCCTATCCATTAGATATAAATCCGACGGCCTATATTGCAGGATGGCACGCACACCATCATCACCAACTCTGTTTTCTACTCCCTCCGTCCGAAAATACTTGTCATCAAAATGGATAAAAATAGATGTATATAAAACTAAAATACGTCTAGATACATTTCCTTTTATCCATTTTGATGACAAGTATTCGACGGAGGGAGTATATTATCTTTAGAGATTTCAACAAGTGACTATGACGGACCTTACCAACATACTCAAAAAGTAGTCCATAATTTTGATGTTACCCTCTTTTCTTGGCGGTGCGATGCCATCTGGATACCTCATAAATAAATGAAGGACAAATCGGCCCCTTCATGAAAAGACATACGTAGCAAAATGAGTGAATCTACACTCTAAAATATGTCTACATACACATCCGTATGTGGTAGTCCATTTGAAATCTGAAAAAAACAAATATTTAGGAACAAATGGAGTATATATAAGAGTAGACATGGAGATATATCTCCAGCATGGTCTACAACAAAAATGTGCTGGGCTGGTGAGCGCCGAATGCTCGCAAAGCGATGACATGAGTTCGAATTCTGTCTTTTAACTTCAGATTTGTATATTATATATTACTCTACTTATTTAATATATACTTCTTTCGCTACTGTACTAACAGTGGAACCCACAGAGTACTTAGAATATTAAGGATGGAATTGTTTCTTTTTAACTTTCTGTACGAAGCTGTAGCCACCCTACAAGTCACGTGTACACTGTACATGCAATTATCTTTTTATAGAGGGACAATCATACAGGCAATTAACTCAAATGGATTGGATGTCACTCTATTATTTCCAGCATAAAGAGCATCTCCAACGGCAGCCGGCAAATTTCCTCCCGCTTCCTTCCGCGGAGGACGACATCAAATGCCAGCGGCATACATTTTTACAACTCTAACCAACTAGATGAAATTCGTGCAAACACGGACTGATTTCATATAAGCATGAAGGATTTTGTATAAAAAAGCTGGATCTTCATGTAAACATGATGGATTTCATTACATTTACATGAACTAAGAGATGCCAATCCGCCTCTCTTGTATAATTAATACTCCCTCCGTCCGGAAATACTTGTCCTATAAATGGATATATCTAGACTTATTTTATTTCTAAATGGCCGCCCGCGGATCCCTTTGTCTTCCTCATGTCCGTCAGACACTTGCGGGGTCGACGAAGGTCCTCGGAAGAGACGAAGCAGCAAAGAAACCACCTGAATCCGCGGTCGTCGCCTCGGCGGTGGCCTTCATGGGTCCCAAGTGGCAGCGGCCTCTCGTGTTCTACTTCTCCTTGATGATGACGGCGGACAGGGAGAAGCTGGCCACCGACTGGTCGCTCTCCACGCACCCGGCTCCTATCTCTGCCTACATGGCGCTGCCGCAGGCACGGGAGGCGCGCCCACAGACACGGGAGGGGCGGCCACCGCAGACAGTGGTGGCGCGGTACGACGCGGCAGAGATGGCGCTCGTACCGGCATGCTCGCCGCCGTGCTGGCATGGAGCAACTCGCCACTCCTCATCGAGCTGAACTGGAGCGGCGAGTTGCTGAACCACGCGCCTGCTTGGGGCGACAACTGGCTCCGTCGGGCCAGCGAGGTTGGTGAAGCATCGAGCGGCCTCGACCGTATCCGGAGGGCTCGGTGGGCCACCCAGCCAGGTAATATGCCGGAGAACGGCTCATCGGAAGCCGGAGAAAATGGTGAAGGAGGAGATGGGGGAGCGGCGGAGGGGTGCGATTCTTGCCCGCTGTCTGTCTGGCCTTGTGTAAATAGAGGGCGGACGGTAGGAGCTTGGCCGGCGTCTGGCCTCATTTAAACTGAGGGCGGACAGGAGGAGCTTGGCCGGTGTTGCATTTAATTCCGGCCCGCTCATGAACGGACGTGTGGCCGGAGTAGGATTCTCGGGTTGCATGCGGTTTTAACGGAGGGGTTTAATGGAGGCTCCGGGCGTGCAGCAGGCGGCGCAGTACTATTCGTTTTGACAACATCAATGAGCCGTCAAATCACAAAGGCCCACGCCTCTCGTGAAACCGACCGAGCTAGACTGCCCCGCCCTCTAGCCTTTTAAAAATGTATATACTCCACTTTTGTACAGTAGTAGTATCGATGGATTGCGCCATGGAGCAAAACTTGAAATTAAAAAAAAGGTGGTACATATAGAGAGTGCTCGTGAACTATGTGTCATACATGTCAATAAATAAAGTACTACATGATACTTATATGATACATGGCGCAGGAGTACTAAGTATTATTAATACAGTTTTGCTAGAACTCGTCTAGATGAGATATAACTTGGTCTCATTCATCTTTTATAGCCATTGGATGTGATGCTATAAGATGCGTGTGTGCTGACGTGGGTTGTATTTGTTCTTGTGCAACAAACTGACCACTGCATGTCATGTTTGATAGTCTCAAGTCATTAAAAGCATACAAGCCCCACATCTCTTCTTGGTTGATTCCTCTATTTATGTCAAAAAAATAAGAAACAACGTGAGAATTAATACACCACGCCTATGTGTTAGACTAGCCACAATGGTGAGTAACATACACTAGTAACATACACATATCCCTAGACTATGTTACTACCTTCATAGTGGGTACTACCTCCGTCCTGGTTTATAGGTCCCTTTTATAGTTTGTGCCAAATTTTGACTAAAGATTTAACTAACAAAGTGTTAATGCATGTCAAGAAAAAATATCTCATTGGATTCGTCTTTGAACATAATTTTGAAAAATATAATGTTTGATGACATGCGTGAACATTTTCTTAGTTTAATCTGTGGTCAAAATTTGGCAGGAAATACAATGGGGACCAAAATTTGGCATCACTGTAACTAGTACTCCATCCGTCAATTTATAAGTTGTGCTTACCTTTTCCATCAACTTTGTGCAACGCGCGGGCATCTTGCTAGAAACACTAGAATATGTCTATATAATCCGTCTGTGATAGTCCATTTGAAATCTCAAAAAAGACAAATATTTAGGTATGGAGGGAGTAATACATTAGGAGTATATCAAAACAATAGTGATTTCTTTCAAGTTTGTGAACAAATACTACTATTCTACTACTTTGGATCTGTCGCAACACATTGCTAGTAAAAGGAAAGGCCTGCCATGTTTGCGCCGCACCCCCACACGCCCGGGAATCGGGAGTACAACACGGCCCGTCCAGCACGACACATAGCTTAGGGAAGGCGTGTTGCCTAGCAGTGGCGGATCTTGAAGCAAAACGTTGGGCGTGCCAGTCTAGCCAGGCTATAGAAATTACCCTTATGTTGACGTTCCATGCCTCAAAACTAGATGTACAACTACGAAAATCCTGCTAGGTTGGGCGGGCCAGGGCACGTGTTGGCCCTCACGTAGCTCCGCCCCTGTGCCTAGCATTTTCACTTTCATGTGGGACCGCCCGTTGAGCAAACCGACACCCTGCCCGCCGCCGGGTTGGAAAACAGAAACAAGGGGAAGATCTAGCTATAGCACGGAAGCCAAGAAATTTTGTGACAAACGGGGCTGGTTGATAGAGTAGGAGCATTCAGTATTAGTACCACTCCTACCAAGTTTGTACTCCTAATACTATTATATTACTAGTACTACTCTAGATACGTGCACGACACAACATCGTAGGAACAAAAAATGGGAAGATCTTGTTTTGGGTGATTTATCTTTTTCCAATCAACGTAGTATGAATAATATGATGTGGGGGGCACCCATGAAGCTTATGTGGCTTGTTGCATGGCTACGGAATGTTAGAGAAAAATAAATAGATAATGTGTTTAGAGTGCACTCCACTAAATAGATATACTTTGGATCCATTGCAGCGGACCGGCACATCTATATCTATACCCCTATATAGTGTGAAAAACTTTGAAAGTTGGTGGTTGGATGAAGCCAATCTGACGGTACAAAGATGGCAAATCCGAGCACCTCGGCCATTGGATATCATCCACCAGATTCTGCCACATGTATAATCTAGAAGACTCCATGGTTGAACTTAATTCATGACTAAATTTGCCACAACTAAGCTCGAGCAAAGTTATTAATAAGTTCTTCAAAATGAGAGCCACAAGTTGGCAAGCCTAATGGAATCTTGCCACATTTTTGTGTGTATGTCATGTGGGGCAGTGTGGCTTGCCTAAGGTGTGGCTTGAACAAAACACTTAATCAAACTTGCCTAACCTTACATTCCACCAAATTTTGCCACAAGTTGGCAAGCCTAAGGAATCTTGCCACATTTTTGTGTGTATGTCATGTGGGGCCAGTGTGGCTTGCCTAAGGTGTGGCTTGAACAAAACACTCACCTAAGTTAATCAAACTTGCCTAACCTTACATTCCACCAAATTTTGCCACAAGTTGGCAAGCCTAAGGGAATCTTGCCACATTTTTGTGTGTATGTCATGTGGGGCCAGTGTGGCTTGCCTAAGGTGTGGCATGAACCAAACACTCACCTAAGTTAATCAAACTTGCCTAACCTTACATTCCACCAAATTTTGCCACATGTTAGAATCCAGAAAACTACACATGTAGAAGCATAATGCACAAACCACCAGAATCTCATGCGTGCAATGCACGTGTACCTTCCTACTAGTACTAGTAGTAGTAAGAAACAAATTCCAGTTTTGGCACGAGCTCGTACTGCGGGAGCACCACAAGGCCTGCCGCAGGAGTTACATTTTCCTCTCGGGGCCCACGGGACCGAACTTGAGTGGCTTAGTGCCCGGCCTATGAGTCAATGACATGTGGGCCTTAAATGCGGCTGGCCCACATGTCATTCTCATGGTGGTGGCGTGGTTCGCGACTCACTCGTTCGAGATGAACCGGCCGATGGTGGCGTGGCCATGGCGAGGGTACCACAGCTGGGCGTCGGGGCGTTACGAGGCATAGATGGCCACACCGGCGGGTACTACCTGTAGTACATAAGTACTCCAGCTGAGGATTGATGCCCGGGATGAAATGTGTCACAGCCGCTGGATGAAAATTCGATGGTGCGGGAGTATGGATCGAAGCACAGCAGCGGAGCGAGCAAACCGCGTCAATCGGGTGTGTCGTGGTAGAAAGTTGATGGTCGCCGCAGTTCAGCTGGCCCGCATGTCATGCACACAAAGGCGAGGGCGGGTGGGGCGAGAGGATGAGGGCACGAATATCCTACCATTACATCAGCGACATGTGGGACCCATAAGTGTGGGGTCCCACCTGTTAGCGAAGGAAAGGCGGGGCAAGGCGGTGATAGCCACGTCAGAGGATCCATGTCCACGTCGGGGGACGTCGTGCCGTGGGTTGGAGCGGCGTGGTGGGAATCGCGTGTGGGTGTGGCGATGGTAGAAACAAGAAGCGTGATGGTCGCCGTGGTTCAACTTCCATGGACAAGCTGTGGTGTCTGGCGACACATGTATATCAAAACTAGAGTGTTTATATTTCAAGCACATGAACAAGTATTATTCTACTAGTTTGGATTCATTGCAGCGCAGGCCAGCACATTGGTAGTAGTAGTGTCCATCTCTATCTCTAGAGGCCTTCCTCGTTCATCCTTTTCTCTCACAAGATAAACTACTCACACAAATGCATCTTGATGTTCCGTGGAGCATACGAGAATGTTTCCTTGGGGTCTCTCCAGTAGCGGCGTGGCCGTAGTTGCAAGTTGACGCCCTTGAGATGCCGACGTCGAGGGGCACTCGGATTTCCTCCGATGAGCAGGTAAGATGAGTTTGATCACGTAGTAAATGCATTCTAAAGACTACTTCCGTGTCTATTTCCTAATTCTCCCCCTGCCCACTGTTTCACAGGCTAGGCTCGGTGCGAGTGGAGATTGTCTTGCATATGCACGGGAGGGTACCAACATCAATTTGCACAACATTTACAACGGTGACACCGTTCCCCTAGAACCTTTGTCCAACATTGGGATCAGCCATGCAACGGGCCACCGCATGAATTGGTACGATGGAACCACGGTGAGATTGAATAAAGATAGCACGAACCTTGCACATGGCGGTCAAAGGCGGACCATGCTTTGTCTGCGGCCGATTTGTTGCCGTCTGAGTAGGAAGATCTTGTGCTCCTTTCTAACCGCATCTTCGCGGTGACAAACCAGGGACTTATTTTGTATGGGACACATCCTCGATATACTCCTCTCTCCCAGTTTATTTGTTTTGAATCTTTTCGTTTTATAAGTTTCAAATTCAAATTTAGAGCTCCCCATCACATGTTGAGATTACAATGTCCATTAAATCGTTGCGTGCATGTATAGTAAAGAAACAAATCTCGAGTTTGGCACGAGTTAGTGCTGTGGGAGCACCACAAGCCTGGCGCAGGAGTTACATTTCCTCTCGGGGCCGTCGGGACTGAGCTTGATGCTTACTACAACTACCTTTGAGTCAATAACATGTGGACCCGATGGGTGACTGGTCCACATGTAATGCTCCCAAGGCGGAGGGGCGGTGGGGCCAAGAGGGTGAGCCGCAGGTCGGGGACGCGTGGTTTCATGGATTCGAGCGGCGTCGTGGGAATCGCGGGTGGATGTGGTAGAAACTTGATGCTCGCCGCATTTTAGGTGGCCCACATGTCATGCACACAAAGGCAGAGGGGCGGTGCGGCCGAGAGGGGTGAGGCGCATGTCGGGGGGCGTGGTGCCGTGGGTTGGAGAGGCATCGTGGGAATCACGAGATGAAACGTGATGGTCGCCGTAGTTGAACTTCCATGGACAAGCTGTCATGTCTACGGACACATGCACTGTATACCGATCACTGGAAGGAGTAGCAGAGAAAGCTATATATGCGGATAAATAGTTCCTTATAGTCAAGCGGACCCATGCTACTACTCTATTCCAAAGACATGCACACCATCGAAATAGTCCATCTATATCAATATACACCGAGAGGGAATAAATTTTTTTACAAGAGAGGAAATAGTTCATCCATCCATAGTGCCCTCCTGCTGGTGCAGCGTTTTCTTCTTCTTCTTCTTCTTCTTCTTCTTCTTCTTCTTCTTCTTCTTCTTCTTCTTCTTCTTCTTCTTCTTCTTCTTCTTCTTCTTCTTGTTCTCATTCTCTGTGGGAGACGACTTCGCAACAAGCTCTTTGGACCTTGCAGCTATCTCGAAACTCACACGGGCATCGAGGGCAGCATATTTTATCCGCTCGTACGTCATGGGATAATTATCCCATCCAGACGACCTTAATGCCACTGTCTCGTCACCCTTCTGAAGATTTGTACCGAGCACAAAATTTGCTACGTCGAATAGGGATGGTGTATGTTTAGCACAATCTTCTACAGGAATTTTGATTCTGGTTTGTAGGTCAGCGATGCTTTTCAAATCAAGGTTGTACGGCTCCAGCTTCTGTTTGTCCCCTTCGATGGCTGCCCCACAGAAGTATACGTCCTCCCGAGACAAGAAATCGTGAAGCTCACCTGGTATGGAGGGCGAGTGTATGATGTGGTACACCAAAACATCATCTTCGAGGCACAGCTGAAGGACGGCGGCGCGCTGGATCTTCCTAGGGGCACGCTCCGTGTACTCTGCGTCGAGACCGATGACCCTCGTCTCTACCTTTTTGAGGGAGTTGGATACATTGTTGATCCACTGCCGAACAACCCTTGGGTGGACGGTGACGGTGGCAACTATGCGCATCGAGCCTTCGACGAGGACATGTTGGACGCTAAAAACCTGCATCTCGATCTCTTTCACCATTTGGAACTGCTGGAACGGAGGGCTATGGTTTGGAGAATTAGGATTAGATGGCTAGTCTAACTGAAGTAGTAGATGATTATTTAAAGAGGTTAAAACAATGTGAACGCAGTGGGGTTTGGATGCAAATGAAGACGAAGGGGAGGTGAAGAAGCCGAGGCGAATCGGTTCCCGATGGAGAAGTAAATGGGAGAAGTGGCGTGCAGGCAGTTGATTAGAGGGCTAGGTAGACTAAACGAAAAGGCTATGCGGGTAGACTAAGGAGTCGTACCTGTTCGTGTACATGCCCATCCTTCCTGATAGGTGGGACCTATGCAAACAGATAAAAAATGTGTCGTAGCTTTTTTTTTGAGCCCGTGAGTGGGAGACACAACATTCTCTGGTTAAGGAATACTCCCTCCGTTTAGGTGAGTATAAGTCACCTTATGAAAATCAGGTTTTCCCAAAACCTTTAGGCGTGGAGCATTAACTTCCTGCTCGATCCCCTCCCAGCCTCGTTAGCCAGCGTTCTCTTCCTCTGCTGCCGCGTTCTACCTTTCCATTTTTCCTCTTCTCAAGTGTGGAACGATCTGCATGCCGTCCTTGATGCACCAGAACGACCACTGCATGCATCGCGGCAGGGCGTTGATTGGGCATGCACGAGAATTTGGTTCGCTGCAATATGGATGATACCGAGCGATGAAGTGAACAGGCATGCTAGCACGGGAGACCTATTTCCGCTATACAATACTGGAGTGCTCATGTTCCTACTAGTAGTAGTAGTAGTACAACTGTGGTACACTTGATGGTCAAAATACTATTCATCCGGTCCTCACAGTGAAGTGACAACACCCTGCGCCTGACACTAGTCCAGACGAGGCGGCGTGTTCGGGTTACCAAAGTCACCCTCACCCTGTGCACTGTGAAGTCTGTCACCGCTGTTGTACAGCACATTGGCGCCTCGCCTCGTCTCCCTCTCCACTCCCATAGCACCACTCCATCTCCATCTCCTTCTCTGTCTCCGTCTCCGTCTCCATCTCACTGTGCCCCCGTGTACCGTCGCCTCACTCGCCTCCCCCAGTACCACTATTCCCTTGCTAGCCGCTCCAGCACCGACATCCTTCTCCCCCGTAAATCAAGCCCCCTTCCAAACTCCACCATGGCCGAACGCGAACCGCGCAACATCCATATGAGCCGCGATTGGAGCAATCTCCCTAGTGACATCCTCGACCTCTGTTGTTCGTGTATGGATATGTTGACCGCCCTGCGGCTGGCTGCATGCTCGAGGGACATGCACATGGCCATCGTCGAAGCGAGGCCTAAGCTTTTCAAGACACCCTGCTTGCTGCTATCTGGTCTTGCAAGATTGGCTCACCATGATACGGAGGCGTGCATGATGCCCCTCGACTTCAATCCGATCTCCATTAGCCAAAACTTCTTTGCAGGTATGTAGTGTGTCGCCGTACATCATTTCCCTCAACATCGATCCAATCACCATCGCCCGAAACTTCTTGGCAGGTATGTACTGGGTCGGCATGAACTCCCACTGGATGGCTGCCTTCAGAGAAGACGGTAAAAAGTTGGTGCTCGTGAACTTCTAGACCTCCCATGAGATTATCCTTCCTCCGTTGGATTATATAGAGTATTACTATCGCGGTCCAAGTCATCTAGATTACTACGTCAGTTGGACGGACCTTGTTTTGCAGAAGATTGTAATCTGCCAAGTACCCACACGACATGCGAATTACGCAGACTTCAAGCTAATTGCCTTGTTCGACCGCGGACTCGCCTATCTTTACGCCAGTGCCTTTTTTAGCTGGAGACAACTCGGCTCGCAGCGGATCATCATCAAAGCCGATACACACTTCTGCGATGCTATTGAACACAATGGCATCATCTACGCGATCGACAAAGCAGATGGCACCACGTATTGCTGGGACTGTGCGTGTAAGTTGTTTCCGTCTCATGTTAATGATGACGCCATGACACTGTTTGAACTTTTTTTGATGATTGGCATATCCATGTTTGAGCAGAATTTGAGTAGAACTATGGCAATATATTAGAGACGCCGTAAATCAGCTATATTTGGAATGAGTTAATTCATGCGATTGTGACCATGTCATTACAGCCAATTTGTACCTGAATAATCAAGCGGTTAGGAATATATGGATATTATCCTTATTTTACAAGAATCTATATACTACTACTAAATATGAGTGTGTATCAATGGCCATGTTAGTTTCCTCATTTTCATGATGTACAAACATGCACCACACTGTTGGTTTCATCTAACCATACATTAGGGAAGTAAATGTGCATATGGAGAACTCTATATTTGGAAGTAGTGAAATCCTGCAATGCTTACCATGTGTACATACCTATATTAGCCCTTCACAATCAATGACTAGAATAATATTCTCACAAAAATTTTGCCCACGAACACGAGTATATAACAATGCATGGTCATTAGTTACCTTGAAGAATTTGTTTGTGAGGACAGAACATGATTACATAACATGCATGACATGGTAGTTTCTGTGAAGAATCGATTGCGAGATAACATGAGTATAACCATGCATGGCACTTCTATACTTTCGAACCCAGTATACATTTCCCAGTATTTTCCTCCCAGTTCCAACAGGACATATCAATGTTGTTTCTTGCATTATCCTACTCATACTACGAACAATGCTGATCTTACATTAACAATGCTGTCCTTTTTGATATGATGCGGTGTCCCTACATTCTGCCCTTTGTAATTACACCACCTTTGCCAAAAACAGGAAGCACAACTGGTTCCTCGCTCGATCGATTTAACGGAAAAAGACTGATGATCATTCAGACACATGAGCCGGAAAAGTTATATTGCAAAAACCCCACTGTATACAAGCACCGTGTAATACGTGAGTATCCGGACAGTGGCTGTTACGTCTATGAGCAGGATACCGGCTTGTTGGGGCCTTTAGGATTTTTTAGTTGGAGGCGGGTAAACAGCCTTGGTTCACACTCTCTGTTTCTCGGACTCAATTATCCGATTAACCAGGAGATCACCGTTGGCAAGGACCTTGATGGAAGACAGGCTCTGTTTGCTATGGAAAACTGTGTCTACACGGTGAGCCGTAGGAGTTCGGAAGCATACTCCCTTGATTGTCAACGATACAGCCTGCAGCCAAAAGAAGGTGAGAATGACAAAGGCATCCGGATTAACTTTGATCCTTGGATGTCTCAATTACGACATGCAGTGATGTGGTTCAAGCCTTCAGGTTGATAGGTAATTGGGTTGTTGCATCGAAGGGTGGGATTTCTGGGTTTCCCGGATCCCTTGGTCGCTGAAGCGGGGCTGCAAATTATGATGGTGTTGGATCATCTCTTGAATGACTTTGTTGTCTTTGCTGCTGGTTCTGGATGGGTAGTTCTTTCTTTTGTTATGCATATTCCTTGTCATTTGGTCATCCTCGTCTATGTCACTCTTTCTATGTAATAGTTGCTTCTATTTAGAATGTCATTCTTGTCTGGATCACGAGAGTCTGGCTGCGAGATGGGAACGTTTTGGTGGTGTAGCAAGACTTCTTATGAACTATCATGTCTTGCTGTTTATGTCGATAGTAGTCACTAGTCGGTGTTTGAATGTTGTATATATCGTTGTTTGAACTGTTTATTGTCTCGAACTCTGGTTGGCTAAATGAGGGCATCACCATTCTCCGGTGTTGAGTATATCTCATTTTTCAAGTTATATAATTTGAGCTCACTGTCTTTTCGATGATGTAAACTTGTTTGGGCGGTGAGGTGTCGTTGAATATGGGCGAGTAGTAACACAATGCCAAACAGGTCAATTATGACTTTTGGGCGGGCTCTCAAAAGATCCTGAAAAAAAGGCGGGCTCTCCAAAAAAGAAAGAATAAGGACTCTTAGGCCGACATGTGGGCGCCATCGGTGTTTTCATGCGCTTGCGCGCTGAGAGCATATTGGCGCGTGCTTGAAATTCATGCTACCTTTTCATCCCCAGTCTCACGTCCCTCCCCCACCTCTGGAATCTTGATTCCTACTCCAGTTCCCCCAAATCCCCCTCCTGTTCTCCCTGTACTCAAGCGCACTATCATGTCGCCGGTCAACGCGGATCTCCGAGCTGGAGATCCTGAGGTCCGTCCTGCCTTCGGTCGCTGCGTGCTGTCGCTCAACAGTGGCATCGCGGCGCTTGACGACCAATTTGCCGGCAAAGTGTTGATGGTAACCATCAACGGCGACCGGCCTCCCGTCTCGCCGGACGACCTTGTCAAAGCTCTTGGCATTGCGCACGGCATCCAAATAAGTGACTTGCTCGTCGAAGTCTGTCCGCCACCGGCTGATTTCTTCGTCGGGTTCCGAACAACTTTCGACTGCAGTCGTGTGTTCAATCTTCCGGCGTTTGTTCTGCGATGGCGCTACTGGTGAGCTTTGATCGGTGGCACCTGGATGGGGCTCGGTGCCCTCTGAGCTTGAGTTTTTAACAAAGCTTACCTTCCACGGCATGCCTCGACGTGCTTGGAACAACGAGTCCATGAACGAGCTTATCAACGACCTTGGAGGTGAGCTCGTAAGTATGTTTGTTCCTCCAGACAGCTGGGCTCTGATGGTTATGGCATGGATGAAGAAGTAGTCCACCATACCGAAGGTGATTGGTGTTGAGATACCGGTGCAGGAACCGGGGTTGTACTATTCGTCTCCACCAAGGTCGCCGCGGACCACGTTAGGGATGTACCTGTATCGAGTGTTCGTGCATGTTGAAGAAATGATCAATCCATCAATCGAAGTCCTGCCGCCCCCGCTGCTGCCAGGGTCTGTCGACGACGTCCATTACAGGAGTCAACGTCAGACGTTCCCCGTGTTGCTCGGAACGATGGATGGCATAGGGCCTACTCCATCGCGCGGCGGAGGCCACTGCTTCTGTGGGAGAAGAGGCAGGGCTGGCTGCCTGGATGTGCTCTAATTTGAGGTAACAACTGAATCTTGTCAGATAGTACTAGTTAAATCCGAGCTATGGGTCTGAAGCACTGATATGCCAGTACATTTGATTGTGACCTGTTCTAATTTTGTACCTGAATTTTTTTTAGAAAGGGTTGTACGTCAACTTAATGTGCTAGCAGAACTTATTGTGTTGTCTGTCTGTTTTCTTTGCACAACATTCAAGATATTTCCCGTCATTTATAAAGACGATGAACCGTTATGTACGACTTCGTTGGTTTCAACATAGCCCTTCCGTAGCGATCCACTTGCTTCCATCCTGATTGTGCTGCTGCGTGAAATTTTTGTATGCAAGTTCAGTGTGCTATGATGTTCTATATGATTGTGTCAACTATATAAGTTTTCTTGAGCATCAGCAATGCATATGGCTGAAAGATGTATTCTGAGCATCGACCGATGGGTCTCTCTCTCTCTCTCTCTCTCTCTCTCTCTCTCTCTCTCTCTCTCTCACACACACACACACACACACGCACACGCACAAGTGGGACCCATTGAATTATTTATTTTCTCGTGACAGCTTTTAATTAGGTTCCACTGTAATCTAACTTTTTGCTTAAGTTATTAACTGAGCTCAGTGACTTCAAAAAGTTGTACAGAAGCCTTGTTTGGGCCTTTCCGACGTCCCTGAATGTGGGCTGAGTAACCATGTTAGGTTGTACTGTACTACACAGGACTTTTTTTCAACATCAGCAATGCAACTAGGCCGACAGTTGTACACAATATCTGGTCAACTTGTTATCCGCCCCGCTGGGCTGCAAAGTTTCCTAGGAGGTATGCATTAGGCTTAACAAAAAAATGGACTTTAAGAAATAATAAATGGGATGTAATTATAATAACTGGGCAATTACTATGCACCAAACACGTAATTAGTTTGAAAAATATATTATTTTTGGAATTTAGAAATTTTAATTTCATTACTTGTTCTTGTAAGCAATATTTCATTGGATTTTAACGTGATACAACTTTATTTTGAAATTATATTTAACCTGACTAGAAATTTCGGATAAAAATATTTCGGATCCCATTAAAATGTGGGAATTTTTTTTTTGAATTCTGTTTTGAGCGGTTGTTTGAAATTATTAATCGTTGTCCTACCTAGAAGTTGGGTTGTACTTTTAACAAACCCGTAAATGGGCTGTAGTAAATTCCATTAGAATTGAAAAATGGGTTGTACATTCTTACAAATCGCAAATGGGCTATATGTTCTCTGCCAAATCCAAGCTGTGGGCCTACTAAGTTGACGAATACCAAGGGCTTTGTCAACTTAGTCAATATAAACGATTCTAGCTGCAGTGATCGTACGATGTCCATCCAACGGTCGTAGTGCTTCTTTAACCTCTGGTCTTCTTGCTCCAGCCGCCCAAAGCAGCGCCGGTCGTGTCGCGTGCTCCTGCCTCCCGTGGCCGGCTGTGATGCCGCGGAGGCCTCACCGCCCCGTACTACTCCCACCGCTGGCCAGACCATCCCTCTACTCACCCACACCCCCTGTTATTCTGCAGCAACGGCAGCCGAACCAGTGAACCCTCGTACTCCTCTCCGTGCGGGCTACAACTGCTGCGTCTTCCCCGGCTCCGCGTCGTCCCCTTCCTAGGCCTCGCCGTCGTCCAAACCACCACCCTGGTGCTCTCGGCGCGGCGTGGTTAGCGTGGTCAACGACCGACTTCCATCGGAAGAGTAGTGTACGTTGAGAGGCTGACAGCTGGGTCCAGGCGGCCGCAAGGAAGTGCCTCCTTATTACGCGCAAAATAATTATTCCTCCACCTGACAGCAGGGACCCACCGGACGGGACACCTTAGTTTGCGAAAAAACGTTTCCCCCCTGACTGCTGGGACCCACCGGACGGGCCAGCGTATTTCGCGAAAAAAACATTCCCTGCGCTGTCATCTCGGACCCATCGGAAGTGCCTCCTTATTACGCACAAAAAAATGAATACTCCCCCTGCTAACTGGGACCCACCATGGTGGGAGGCTGACTTGTGGGCCTACTAAGTTGACTGGGATGGGGGCCTTTGTTAACTTTAGTCAATATGAACGATTCTAGCTCCAGTGACCGTACGATGGCCATCCAACGGCCGTAGTGCTTCTTCAACCTCTGGTGTTCTTGCTCCAGCCGCCCAAAGCAGCGCCGGTCGTGCCGCATGCTCCTGCCTCCCGTGGCCGGCTGTGCTGCCGCGGTGGCCTTACAGCCCCCTACTATTCCCACCACTGGCCAGGCCCTGCGGCGACGGCAGCCTCACACCGCAGCCGAACCAGTGAACCCTCATACTCCCCTCCGCGCGGGCTTCCACTGCCGCGTCTTCCTCGACTCCCCGTCGTCCCCTTCCTAGGCCTCGCCGTTGTCCACCGCCGTGGTGCTCTCGGCGCGGCGTGGACACTGTGGTCAACGACCGACTTCCATCAGAAGAGTACTGTACGTGGAGAGGCTGACAGCTGGGTCCACGCAGCCGCAAGGAAGTGCCTCCTTATTACGCGGAAAATAATTATTCCTCCACGGACAGCGAGGGACCCACGGACGGGTCACCAGATTTCGCGAAAAAACATTTCCCCCTGACTTGCTGGGACCCACAGGACGGGCCACCGTATTTCGTGAAAAAACGTTCCCCCGCTGTCAGCTCGGACCCACCGGAAGTGCCTCCTTATTACGCACAAAAAAATGAATACCCCCCTGCTGGCTGGGACCAACCTTGGTGGGAGGCTGACTTGTGGGCATACTAAGTTGACTGGGACGGAGGCCTTTGTCAACTTTAGTAAATATATGAACGATTCTAGCTCCAGTGACCGTATGATGTCCATCCAACGGCCGTAGTGCTTCTTCAACCTCTGGTCTTCTTGCTTCAGCCACCCAAAGCAGCGCCGGTCGTGCCGCCTGCTCCTGCCGCCCGTGGCCGGCTGTGATGCCGCGGAGGCCTCACCGCCCCCTACTACTCCCACCGCTGGCCAGGTCATCCCTTTACGCACCCACACCCCCTGTTATTCTGCGGCGACGGCAGCCTCACACCGCAGCCGAACGAGTGAACCCTCATACTCCTCTACGCGTGGGCATCCACTGCCGTGTCTTCCCCGGCTCCGCGTCATCCCCTTCCTAGGCCTCGCCGTTGTCCACCGCCCTGGTGCTCTCGGCGCGGGGTGGTCAACGTGGTCAAGGAATGGCTTCCATCGGACGTGGACAGTACGTGGAGAGGCTGACAGCTGGGTCCACGACCGCAACAAGGAAGTGCCTCCTTATTACGCGCAAAATAATTATTCCTTCACCTGACAGCGGGGACCCACCGGACGGGCCACCGTATTTAGTGGAAAAAAATTTCCCCCTGTCTGCTGGGACCCACCAATTACATCTTCGCACGCAAGGAAGTGCGTCCGAAAAAAAACGATTCGCCCCCCTGACTGCTGGACCCACCAGCTACATCGTCGCACGCAAGGAAGTGCCTGACAGTCGGGACCCACCTGGTCGAAGCGTACGTAGCGTTGTCATTCTGGTCGCGAATGTGTACGTACATATAAACTGGTGGATGTAGAGGCGCGCACGTGTCGTAGTAGAGCGCCGCGTAGCATGTACACGCACGTCTGTGCGCGAGGGTGCAAGAAAGAAAATACGGCCACGTACGTACATACGGGCAGGGTCTCTAACGCCTATCGCGCATACGTACATGGTTGGGTCGGAACGGAGAAACAGCGTCGTCGTCGTGTTCATGGGGATCCAACCGGCTGGGTCGGAACGGAATGCGTGGTCGTGTTCATCGGGAGGGCTTGGATGGAACAGGCGATGGAAACGAGGCCTGGCGTACTGCACAACGGAGGAAACGGCCTTGTGTTCGACCGGCCACGTTTGAAACGGGGTCCTGTTGATCGGGAGGGGCCTGGCGTACCGCAAAACGGAGGAAACGGACCTCCTACGGTCGAAACAGGGGTCCTGTTGATCGGGAGGGGTGTGGCTTACCGCAAAACAGAGGAAACGGACTTCCTACGGTCGAAATGGGGGTCCTGTTGATCAGGAGGGGTGTGGGGTACCACAAAACGGATGAAACGGACCTCCTACGGTCGAAACGAGGGTCCTATTCATCGGGAGGGGTGTGGCGTACTGCAAAACGGGACTCCACGGGATACTGTTCATCTCCACCGTCGACCTCCTCCAGTCCCCACGGGCTACCTTCGACCTCCTCCAGCCTCCACGGGCTACCGTCGACCTCCTCCAGCCTCCACGGGCTCCTGTTCCTCCAGCCTCCACCGCGCTCTACTCCACCGGCTACTGTTCAACCACCCCTCCACGGGCACCCCTCCACCGTCTACTGTTCATCTAGCCCTCCACACCACGGGGTCCTGTTCAACCACCCCTCCACGGCCACCCCTCCACCGTCTACTGTTAATCCAACCCTCCACACCACGGGTTCCTGTTCATCCAGAGGCAACGCCACTGCTCACTATTCATCAAACCCCTCCCCCCATAGCCTCTGCTCATCATCCAGGCAGCATCGATCGGCTTGATTAGCAGCGATGCGAAGAATCGCTCCATCGAGTTCAGATTAACAGCCATCAATCGATCCCTCGGGTTCGATGAACGCGTAGCTGCGCAGTCTGTCGCCGGGTTCATTAGAGCCCAACGCCTCGCTTCGGGTTCATTAGAGCCAACGCCTCGCTTTTACGCGCGCATCGTCACGAGAGAAACACGCATCACTCCGCCCCGACCTCCCACCGTAACCGCAACTCCCGAAATTTTCCTCCCCTTGCTTCTACCACGGTTTTTCCGTCATGGGCGGCCCAAAGAATGTCATGCAGCTGCGTCTCCGCCCGCCCAAAGATGAAAAGCCCATTTTCATCATGATTTTTGTCATAGAAGTAGGAGCCCACCACATCTATGATGATACCGGGTTTCGTCACAATTATCGTCATAGAAGTGTCATATGTATGACAGGAAAAAATTTCGTTCGGCCCAAAATGTCACGAATGTGTCTTTTTTTTGTAGTGCAAGCTTCCATCCACGCAAAGGAGAGTCCCATCCGGACACGGGAAGAAGTCTTCTGTCTTGTACCTTCATAGCCTCTTAGTCCGGCCCATGATACATAGCCCGGACGCCCGAGGACCCCTTAATCCGGGAATCCCTCACCGTGCCCTAGTTGTTTGAGGAGGTCGGACTCCTAGAGGCCGAGGTGAAGCACCAGAATGGTGAAGGGATCGCGGGCATGCAAACTTTAAAGACCTGACTATAGAGGCGGGTTCAACTGCTATCAGAGTGTGCCCACCACCTGTTGGAGTATGAACAACCACGAGATATTACCTAGATGATGCTGGGCGATTTTCCTAAAGAAGAGCTGAAGTCGTGTATGCATAACGTGGATGTGTTAACACGAAGTCTGCCTTAACAGAAGGTACAAAGATTACATAACATGTAACTAGACACATCATGATGTTTAGTCAGGTGGTTGCTAGATAGAAAAAGTCCAAAATAAACCTTAAACTCATGTACGAAAGCTAAATCGAACCATAAACTTCAAATCCCGGAAATCATCACACTGAACTCTCTGATCCCGAGCTATTTTTAACCTTCAGTGAGCTCCCAAACAGGGATTGTGGACGCGGCATGTTAAATCCGAGATTATTCGTTGTGGGCCGGCCCATCAGGCACAAAGCGGGTTTTTTTTCTTTTTCTTAAATAGCAACATAAAAAGTCTTTTTCTTAAAGTGCGAAATAACAAAAACGACTCGGGCAGAGTCGAACTTGGGACCTCGCAATGTTGAGCTCATCCTGCTAGCCACTAGTACAAATACCTCTAAGTATTATAATAAGAGGCCAAGGTTTGATGGAAGCATCATCTTACGATCAAAACCGTTCCCGTGTGTCTCCATGCCAGAGATCCAAAACTTTAGATCAGCTGAAGCACATGAGCTGTGGAGCCCCTACCTATCATCTGGATCTAAAATCCAATGGATAGAATCTAGCGGTTGAACCCCTTTCCGCACCCTCAGATCCGGTCGAAGACCTTAAAACAATCATAGTCGAGGAGTTGGTTCCCCGCTCAGGTGCTGGCTCGCTGCCATGGCCATGCGGGTGGCGTGGTAGCTATTGTGCCGCGGTCTATGGTGGTGGTGCACAAAATGCTCTTTTGACGGGCCGTACCCTACTTGTTTGAGGAGGTCGGACTCCTAGTGGCCGAGGTGAAGCACCCCAACGGTGAAGGGATCACGGGCATGCAAACTTTGAAGACCTGACTATAGAGGCGGGTTCAACTGCTATCAGAGTGTGCCCACCACCTGTTGGAGTACGAACAACCACATGATATTACCTAGATGATGCTGGGCGATTTTCCTAAAGAAGAACTGAAGTCGTGTATGCATAATGTGACCAACGTCGATGTGTTAACACGAAGTCTGCTTTAACAGAAGGTACAAAGATTACATAACATGTAATTAGACACATCATGATGTTTAGTCAGGTGGTTGCTAGATGGAAAAAGTCCAAAATAAACCTTGAACTCGTGTACGAAAGCTAAATCGAACCCTAAACTTCAAATCCCGGAAATCATCACACTGAACTCTCTGATCCCGGTCTATTTTTAACCATCAGTGAGTTCCCAAATAGGGATTGTGTACGTGGCATGTTAAATCCCGAGATTGTTCGCTGTGGGCCGGCCCATCAGGCACGAAGCGATCCAAAATATTTCATTGGATCCAGCTGCAACAATGAAGAGCGCCGTCTTGAAGAAATCTCTTGCTGCTTACTCCACCATGTTCTCCGGTATCTGGTCTTTTCGAAGTAGCTTATTAGCCGATAACCACTAGCTAAGGCATCTAGGTGATGAGGTAATCTCTGCATATAATACCAACAGAGTTGGTTGTTGTTACTACGTGCTGCGAGCATTTGGGAAAATGACAGAAACAGAAAATGGGTTTCTAGCTGCATAAGCACAATTATATATACAGAAAGTAGTCTATTTTTCTTATTTTTCTTGACGCGCGACATAAAAGGTCTTTTTTCTTAAAGTGCGAAATAACAAAAATGACTCGGGCAGAGTCGATCTTTGGACCTCGCAGAGTTGAGCTCATCCTGCTAGCCACTAGTACATATACCTCTAGGTATTATAATAAGAGGCCAAGGTTTGATGGAAGCCTCATCTGACGATCAAAACCGTTCCTGCGTGTCTCCATGTCGGAGACCCAAGACTTGGGATCAGCTGAAGCACATGAGTGCTTTGGAGCCCCTACCTATCATCAGGATCTAAAATCTAATGGACAGAATCTAGCGGTTGAACACCTTGCCGCACCCTCAGATCCGGTCGAAGACCTTAAGACAATCATAGTCGAGGAGTTGGTTCCCCGCTTAGGTGCTGGCTCGCTGCCATGGCCATGCAGGTCGCGTGGTAGCTAGTGTGCCGCGGTCTATGGTGGTGGTGCGGAAAATGTTCTTTAGACGAGCCGTACCCTAGTTGTTTGAGGAGGTCGGACTCCTAGTGGCCGAGGTGAAGCACCCGAATGGTGAAGGGATCATGGGCATGCAAACTTTCAAGACCTGACTATAGAGGCGGGTTCAACTACTATCAGAGTGTGCCCACCACCTGTTGGAGTATGAACAACCATGGGATATTACCTAGATGAGGCTGGGTGATTTGCCTAAAGAAGAACTGAAGTCGTGTAAGCATAATGTGACCAACGTGGATGTGTTAACACAAAGTCTGCCATAACAGAAGGTACAAAGATTACATAACATGTAATTAGACACATCATGATGTTTAGTCAGGTGGTTGCTAGATGAAAAAGTCCAAAATAAACCTTGAACACGTGTTCGAAAGCTAAATCGAACCCTACACATCAAATCCCGGAAATCAGCACACTGAACTCTCTGATCCCAGTCTAATTTTAACCTTCAGTGAGTTCCCATACAGGGATTGTGGATGAGGCATGTTAAATCCCGAGATTGTTCACTGTGGGCCAGCCCATGAGGCACGAAGCAAGTTTTTTTATTTTTCTTAATGCGTGACATAAAAAGTCTTTTTTCTTAAAGTGCGAAATAACAAAAACGACTCGGGCAGAGTCGAACTTGGGACCTCGCAGAGTTGAGCTCATCCTGCTAGCCACTAGTACAGATACCTCTAAGTATTATAATAAGAGGCAAGGTTCGATGGAAGCCTCATATGACGATTGTCGGTGTCAAAACCGGTGGATCTCGAGTAGGGGGTCCCGGACTGTGCGTCTAGGCGGATGGTAACAGGAGACAAGGGACACGATGCTTTTACCTTGGTTCGGGCCCTCTCGATGGAGGTAAAACCCTACTCCTGCTTGATTAATATTGATGATATGGGTAGTACAAGAGTAGATCTACCACGAGATCAGAGAGGCTAAACCCTAGAAGCTAGCCTATGTTATGATTGTTGTATATCTCTATCGACTAGCCTGGCCTCGGTTTATATAATGCACTAGAGGCCTAGGAAAGCAAGAGTCCTAGCCGAATACGCCAGTGGGGGAGGAGTCCTTGTCTTGATCGCCAAGTCTTACTGAATCTTCCTTGTATGCGGCAGCTGTTCGGACTGGCCCATGAGTATACAGCCATGGGGGTCCTCGGCCCAATTTAACAGATCGGGAGATGACGTGGTGAGTATCCCCTAGTCCAGGACACCATCAGTAGCACCCTGAACCGGTCTTCAAGTTTAGGGACGCTCCTCGATTCTTCCGAACCGTTCGTCATCTTCAGTCGTCGATCTTGAAAATTGTTTCAACAAATCTTCTCATCTTCGATCTTGAGGATCGCTGAAATGCATTCGACGAGTTTACACGTCGGGTATCCGAGGAGCCCCTTTAAGTTTCCGGCCTTTATCAATGCCTTGTTATTTTTATGCCACACCTCGAGTTTGAAGTTGTTCCCGGGCGGCAGCGTCCTCTTGCGTCCGAGATCCAACGCCGGACTGCATTCGAGGTATCTTTTGCAGCCGAGCACCAACGCCGACCGCTTCCAGCTCTAACGCCGAATGTATCCGAGCTCCAACGCCGGACTATGTATCCGAGCTCCAACGCCGATCAGATCCGAGCTCCAACGCCGGACTATGTATCCGAGCTCCAAGCCGACCGTGATCCGAGGTGTCGTAAATCACCTTGGTTCAAAGAAGTTTGAAGGAGTTTAGCCGAGCTTAATGCCGAAATGCCCGCTATGGAGCCAGCCACTAGCGCCCGAGCTTTATGCGGACTACTTCGAGGTGGTGCACCACCCGAATGTGGGCCGATTTTTGTCAATATTTTGATTGGTGCAATTTATTCTCTGCCGAGATACATAGCCAGAGCCCTCAAGGTGGGTATCGGTCTAAAACCCGAGATGCACATGAAGGATGACATAAGACCGCTGATCCCGTGGCAGCCGAGACTCGAGTTGATTTGCAAAATCGGTCCGAGGATCAAGTCCTAGCTCGCGAATACTTGGGACACAAAAGTGGCGTGCTCAGTCCTCAAGACTCAGGTTGGGTGCGGTCGACCAACCCGAGGATCAAAATCTCCTCGAGATCAGATTACACTTAAAATTTTCTGCATTGGACAGCAATGCAAGAGCCCCGAGACATCGGGTCGGGTGGCAACACCGCATCGGGGATCGATGTGCCCTTTAATATTTGTAAATAATAAGCCCGAGGCCTAGTAGCCCCCGAGCCTTAATGCGGGCACGGGTGGCCGAATTAAGGATTGATATCCATAGTAAAATCACAAATTATGTGTAATGACTCTATGTACCCAAGTACTTTACGTCATTAATGCTCGGATCCGCATTGTACAAAACTTTGTTGACCGACCATCGGCTTCCACCTCCTCGGCCAATAGCCAAGGAGTGTTTGTCCTACTTTATAAAGCCTTTATGAGGGCAAAGATTTACAACAAACAAGGCAATCTGGCCATACGGTTTTATAAACAAAGATACACAGAGAGATATGCTATATTACTGTTTAATAGAAGAAATGTCTTCCAAAGAAAATAGTCCCTCTATCGGTTCCTTTCTTTGGGTTGTCATGCTAAGCATGATCATGAAACCTCAGCTCAATGTAAGAGCAAAATATCGAGGATTTAGTTTGGGAGGCCGTTAATAGCCCCGGTAGTGTTCGGCGACGATCGAGGTCAAGTCAGAAACACTTCGCCATTTTTATGAATGGCCCGTCATTTAACACCGCCATCGGATCGCTGACCAGTTTACGCTTATTGTGACAGCTTAGTTTTCAGCTTTCTCCATCGAGGTGCTTAACCATTTGAGCTGGAAGCACAATCGCATGGTTCTCCTTTGCACAGCTAGCCAACAAAGCGGAACGTAGGAGGCAAGCGCAGGAGCCGCAACCCAACTATTGACCAAGACACAATTGAAACCGATGCATATATAGCAATATCCGAGAATGTTTTTGCCGAATCTCTAAAGGTGTCCTGCGTTGCCGCGAGACTTATGCTGAAAACACACAAATAGTTTAAAAAGTGCCATAAGCTTGAAAACCAAAAACGCCAAGAAAACTTGACGTCCGAACGAGATCAAGTGTTCGTGCCAATCCAAAATTGGCCTTAGCAAAAGAAGTGCTTCATCGTGCTTTAACATGATACATCCTATCTCAAGACTTGCTGGTCAGCCCTCGGCTTCAACCTCCTATCCCGAGGGCGGAGTACTTCTCATTAGGCCAGTTTAGCAAACTAAACTCTAGCGGATTTGAGAGAGAAATTAGGCTCCCCGGCTAGTGACCACACGTTCGTGTCGAAAAAAGGAGTGACAGATAATAATAATAAGAATAATAAAACTTTGCAACGATGAAGAAGAAGAACACTTATCATAAAACGGCTCATATAAATTTAAGAGCCCCCAAGTGACTTGGGTAAAAGAATGATTGTATGTACCGAAGTACTTATATCATATCTATGTTCAACCGAACTTTAAACGCATCTTAACTGACCGTCGGCTTCTCCCTCTTCGGTCAAGGACCGAAAAGCGTTATGTACTCCATCCGTCGAGAATATCGACGGTGTTTCCAATAACCAGCAATCAGGCCATAAGGCTGTAACAGCACAAAGCGCTCGGGAACTTATGCTATATTATCGCAAAGTGTAAGAAGCATCTTGAAGAAAATAGTACCCCCACCGATACCTTTCTTGGTGCTCATTGTTATTATGAGACTTGTGCAATAGATTTTTGTACTCATGAGTTCCGTTGTGTGCCGACCATCATTGAAAACTATAAGAGCGCTAGCTTTCGGCTTCACCCAGTCTGAGGTCTGGCTCGGATGACCCGATCGTGATAATCGCAGAGGTGCTCCCTTTACTCCCTAGCGGAACAATCCGGAACGTAGGGGTAAACACAGGGACAAGGAACGAAGCCGTACAAGTATAATCATATGCAAGAGGAAAAGCTTCATGAAGGAAGCCCCCAAATGAATTGGGTATTTGAATTTATGCGTCACAAACAAAGTTTGGACAAGAAAAAAATTTACAAGCAACATTTTTCCAAAAAAGTATAATGCTTGGTCGAACCGAACACAAGTTAGAAATTAAAGCTTTGAGCATGAAAGCGACTTAGCTGGTTAATGTGTTCGGTATTGATGACGCGGTCTGAGATTGATATGGGACAAGGTTCCATCCCCCGAGCCAGTCCCGAGGTGGCGGAGCGGAGAGCTCGACACGCCGAAGTGGTGACATAGCACGGTCAATGCAGACCGCAGAGTGACGCCAAGTCCCCGGATCATTTTCCCTGCACAAAAATGGTGCAAACCGGAGATAATAGTAATAATGATAATTAAAAAATCGCTGCATAATAAATAATTTATGCAAAGTGAGTAATAAAAGAAATATGGCCTGGTGTCAAGTCAATGTCGGCGCAGGCGCCGGCGTGATGCGGTAAAGGCGTGGCAAAGCCTGAATTCACAGGTCGGTCCGAGCTCGGATGCGGCGTTCGCCGGACTATGTACGGAAACTGACCGAACCACCATGCGACTGTCGTTAATGCGGCCACCATTTGATAGACCTGTGTACATATGATGGACAAACCAGAGTAATAATTCATTGGGAAAAAATGAAGCCAAACAAGCAAAAAATACTGGGATTAATAGCACCTGGTTTATTTGTTGTAGCAATCCGAAAAGAGGTGATTCCCAAAATTGGGACTCGATCCGCGCACCCATTGCCTGATGGGCGATAAAACGACGGCATGGCAATGATGACAAAGGTTGGCTCGCCGAGGCAAAGCCCTCGGTCCAGCTAACGTGACGGAGCTGGTCGGCTAGTGACGCCGAAGTGTCCAGAGTAGGTTGATGAAGAGATGGCGAAGCCCCCGGTCCAACCGAGATGTCAAAGTAGGTCGGCGTGATGGACACCAGCTTGAAGAAGCAATAGTGCGGCCCTGCCGATGCAGGTCGTGGCGTGGTCGATGCCGCTTGATGAAGCGACCGTGCGGCGATGCGGTATGCCCGCCTCCGTAATCCGTGGGGCGGCGATGTTGGTGATGATTTATCCTTCGCGATGCCGGACTCTTGTTCGCTTGACGAGATGATGATCCAAAGAAGTTGAGCTCGCTCAACAAAGTGACGACGGTTCAGCGCAGGTCGGCAGCCGTGGAGCAATATTGCGGACTGATTTGACACCAAATGATGTTGAAGATCTTGTTCAAAAGATTTTAAAGTTAGTGGGATGTATTTGGGAACCAAACACAATACCCCATACAAAACTTCCTTCAAAAATGATGTCCAAATCCTGCTCATAAAAAGGACGAACTCGGTCGGATTTGTTTTCGCAAGACAAAACAGATCTGAAAAGTGATGCACTAATCGAAGGTTCCCGGAGTTTGGGCGGTCGGATCGAGCTGAAATATTGAGGGTGGTAGATATAGGAATTCGCAATGATCAACGGTTGGATCTTCCAAAGGAGGTCCGAGCTAGAGCTGGACACCATGCCCTAAACTCGTCCAGATTTGACAGGGCTCCGGTATATCGTAGATTGTCGGAGATTCCTCCATCGGAACTCGACGAAATTTAGTGTGGCTGTTGTAGACGTAATTCCGCACTATTCCACCGAAGCAATCGTCAAACCAACGCTCGAGGAGGCGGTGACGGCAGATACAAGTTCGCTGTCCAAAAATACGGCACGGTCGCCCGAGGGCAATGTTGACGTTGAGCCCCCGGGCTCCCTGGATGATTCCTCCATGATCTTGATAGAGATCGGAGCTGATGTTGATGAAAGCCCCTCATCCGAACATGACGATCAGAGGTAGGGCGCAGTCCTTGGTCGAACCAAGGTGACCAGTCGAGCTGGTGACGAAGATGCTGAAGTCGCAGTTGATCTGCAGGCAAGCCATCGACCTTTTGTCGAACACACAGCAGAACTCTCAATGAAAGCACCAATGTCGGTGTCAAAACCGGCGGATCTCAGGTAGGGGTCCCGGACTGTGCGTCTAGGCGGATGGTAACAGGAGACAAGGGACACGATGTTTTTACCCAGGTTCGGGCCCTCTCGATGGAGGTAAAACCCTACTCCTGCTTGATTAATATTGATGATATGGTTAGTACAAGAGTACATCTACCACGAGATCAGAGAGCGCTAACCCTAGAAGCAAGCCTATGGTATGACTGTTGTATATCTCTATGGACTAGCCTGGCCTCAGTTTATATAATGCACCAGAGGCCTAGAATAACAAGAGTCCTAGCCGAATACGCCGGTGGGGGAGGAGTCCTTGTCTTGATCGCCAAGGTCTTGCTGAATCTTCCTTGTATGCGGCAGCTGTGCGGACTGGCCCATGAGTATACGGCAATGGGGGTCCTCGGCCCAATCTAACAGATCGGGAGATGACGTGGTGAGTACCCCCTAGTCCAGGGCATGCAAACTTTGAAGACCTGACTATAGAGGCGGGTTCAACTTTGAAGACCTGTTGGAGTATGAACAACCACGGAATATTACCTAGATGATGCTGGGCGATTAGCCTAAAGAAGAACTGAAGTTGTGTATGCATAATGTGACCAACGTGGATGTGTTAACATGAAGTCCACATTGACAGAAGGTACAAAGAATACATAACATGTAACTAGACACATCATGATGTTTAGTCAGGTGGTTGCTAGATGGAAAAAGTCCAAAATAAACCTTGAACTCGTGTACGAAAGCTAAATCGAACCCTAAACTTCAAATCCCGGAAATCAGCACACTGAACTCTCTGATCCCGGTCTATTTTTAACCTTCAGTGAGTTGCCAAATAGGGATTGTGGATGTGGCATGTTAAATCCCGAGATTGTTCGCTGTGGGCCGGCCCAACAGGCACGAAGCGAGTTTTTTCTTCTTTTTCTTAACGCGCGACATAAAAGGTCTTTTTTCTTAAAGTGCGAAATAACAAAAATGACTCGGGCAGACTCGAACTTGGGACCTCGCAGAGTTGAGCTCACCCTGCTAGCCACTAGTACAGATACCTCTGAGTATTATAATAAGAGGCCAAGGTTCGATGGAAGCCTCATCCGACGATCAAAACCGTTCCCGCGTGTCTCCACGCCAGAGACCCAATACTTCAGATGAGCTGAAGCACATGAGCACTTTGGAGCCCCTACCTATCATCAGGATCTGAAATCCAATGGACAGAATCTAGGGGTTGCACCCCTTGCCGCACCCTCATATTCGATCGAAGACCTTAATACAATCATAGTCGAGGAGTTGGTTCCCGCTCAGTTCTCGCTCCCTGCCATGGCCATGCGGGTGGCTGGTAGCTAGTGTGCCGCGATCTATGGTGGTGGTGCGGAAAATGTTCTTTTGATGGGCCGTACTCTAGTTGTATGAAGAGGTCGGACTCCTAGTGGCCGAGGTGAAGAACCCGAATGGTGAAGGGATCACGGGCATGCAAACTTTGAAGACCTGACTATACACGCGTTTCAACTACTATCGAGTGTGCCACCACCGTTGGAGTATGAACAACCACGGGATATTACCTAGATGATGCTGGGCGATTTGCCTAAAGAAGAACTGAAGTCGTGTATGCATAACGTGACCAACGTGGATGTGTTAACACGAAGTCCGCCTTAACAGAAGGTACAAAGATTACATAACATGTAACTAGACATATCATGATGTTTTGTCGTGGTTGCTAGATGGAAAAGTCCAAAATAAACCTTGAACTCATGTACGAAGCTAAATTGAACCCTAAACTTCAAATCCCGGAAATCAGCACAATCGAACTCTCTCGATCCCACTATTTTTAACCTTCAGTGAGTTCCCAAACAGGGATTGTGGACGCGGCATGTTAAATCCCAAGATTGTTCGCGGTGGGCCGGCCCATGAGGCACCAAGCAAGTTTTTTCTTTTTCTTAATGCCAACATAAAAAGTCTTTTTTCTTATAGTGCGAAATAACAAAAACGACTAGGGCAGAGTCGAACTTGGGATCTCGCAGAGTTGAGCTCATCCTGCTAGCCACTAGTACAGATACCTCTAAGTATTATAATATGAGGCCAAGGCTCGATGGAAGCCTCATCTGACGATCAAAACCGTTCCCGCATGTCTCCACGCCGGAGACCCAAGACTTCGGATCAGCTGAAGCACATGAGTGCTTTGGAGCCCCTACCTATCATCAGGATCTAAAATCCAATGGAAAGAATCTAGCGGTTGTACCCATTGCCGCACCCTCAGATCTGGTCGAAGACCTTAAAACAATCATAGTGAGGAGTTGGTTCCCCGCTCAGGTGCTGGCTCGCTGCCATGGCCATGCGGGTGGCGTTGTAACTAGTGTGTCGCGGTCTATGGTGGTGGTGCGGAAAATGTTCTTTTGACGGGTCGTACCCTAGTTATTTGAGGAGGTCGGACTCCTAGTGGCCGAGGTGAAGCACCCGAATGGTGAAGGAATCAGGGGCATGCAAACTTTGAAGACCTGACTATAGAGGCGGTTCAATTGCTATCGAGTGTGCCCACCACCGTTGGAGTATGAACAACCACGGATATTACCTAGATGATGTCGGGCGATTTGCCTAAAGAAGAACTCAAGTCGTATGCATAATGTGACCAACGTGGATGTGTTAACACTAAGTCCGCCTTAATGAAGGTACAAATATTACATTACATGTAACTAGACACATCATGATGTTTAGTCAGGTGGTTGCTAGATGGAAAAAGTCCAAAATAAACCTTGAACTCGTGTACGAAAGCTAAATCGAACCCTAAACTTCAAATCCCGGAAATCGGCACATTGAACTCTCTGATCCTGGTCTATTTTTAACCTTAAGTGAGTTCCCAAACAGGGATTGCCGACGCGGCATGTTAAATCCCAAGATTGTTCGGTGGGGCGGCTCATCGTGCACGGCGAGTTTTTTTTTATTTTTCTTAACGCGTGACATAACGAGTCTTTTTTCTTATAGTGCGAAATAACAAAAACGACTCGAGCAGAGATGAACTGGGACCTCGCAGAGTTGAGCTCGTCCTGCTAGCCACTAGTACATATACCACTAAGTATTATAATAAGAGGTCAAGCTTCGATGGAAGCCTCATCTGACGATCAAAACCATTCTCGCGTGTCTCCATGCTGGAGACCCAGGACTCCGGATCAACTGAAGCACATGAGCGCTTTAGAGCCCCTACCTATCATCAGGATCTAAAATCCAATGGATAGAATCTAGCGGTTGAACCCCTTGCCGCAACCTCAGATCCGGTTGAAGACCTTAAAACAATCATAGTCGAGGAGTTGGTTCCCCGCTCAGGTGCTGGCTCGCTGCCATGGCCATGCGAGTGGCGTGGTAGCTATTGTGCCGCACTCTATGGTGGTGGTGCGGAAAATGTTCTTTTGATGGGCCGTACCCTAGTTGTTTTATGAGGTCGGACTCCTACTGGCCGGGGTGAAGCACCCGAATGGTGAAGGGATCACGGGCATGCAAACTTTGAAGACCTGACTATAGAGAAGGGTTCAATTGCTATCAGAGTGTGCCCACCGCCTGTTGGAGTGTGAACAACCACGGGATATTACCTAGATGAGGCTGGGTGATTTGCCTAAAGAAGAACTGAAGTCGTGTATGCATAATGTGACCAACGTGGATGTGTTAACACGAAGTCTGCCTTAACAAAAGGTACACAGATTACATAACATGTAATTAGACACATCTTGATGTTTAGTAAGGTGGTTGCTAGATGGAAAAGTCCAAAATAAACCTTGAACTCGTAATGAAAGCTAAATCGAACTCTAAACTCCAAAATCCCGAAATCAGCACACTGAACTCTCTGATCCCGGTCTATTTTAACCTTTAGTGAGTTCCCAAACAGGGATTGTGGACGCGGCATGTTAAATCCCGTGATTGTGCGCTATGGGCCGGCCCATCAGGCACGAAGTGAGTTTTTTTTTTCTTTTTCTTAACATGCGACATAAAAAGTCTTTTTTCTTAAAGTGTGAAAGGATCGAGAAGAGGTGTCTAGAGGGGGGGGGGTGAATAGACTCTAATAGATAAAAGTTGCAGTTTTTAATCTCTTGAGTTGAAGTGGAGTATTAGCACAAGTCTAAACTTTCACAATACATATCAAGCAAGCATGCAAGCATACAAAGAGTATATGAGCAGCGGAAAGTAAAGCATGCAAGTTGCAAGAATGTAAAGAGAAGGGATTGGAGTGTGCAAACGAAATTTGGAGACACTGTGATTTTTTATCCGTGGTTCCGATAGGTGGTGCTATCGACATCCACGTTGATGGAGACATCAACCCACGAAGGGTAATGGTTGCGCTGAGTCCATGGAGGGCTCCACCCACGAAGGGTCCACGAAGAAGCAACCTTGTCTATCCCACCATGGCCGCCGCCATGAAGGACTCGCCTCACTGGGTAGATCTTCACGAAGTAGGCTATCTCCTTGCCCTTACAAACTCCTTGGTTCAACTCCACAATCTTGACGGAGGCTCCCAAGTGACACCTAGCCAATCTAGGAGACACCACTCGCCAAGAAGTAACAAATGGTGTGTTGATGATGAACTCCTTGCTCTTGTGCTTCAAATGATAGTCTCCCCAACACTCAACTCTCTCTCATAGGATTGGATTTGGTAGAAAGAAGATTTGAGTAGAAAGCAACTTGGGGAAGGCAAGAGATCAAGATTTATGTGGTTGGAATGGAATATCTTGACCTCAACACAAGTGTAGGTGGTTCTCTTCTCAGAAAATATGTATTGGAAGTGTAGGCATGTTCTGATGGCTCTCTCCACGAATGAAGAGTGGGTGGAGGGGTGTATATAGCCTCCACACAAAATCTAACCGTTACACACAAATCACCAAACTCGTTGGGACCGATTCAGAGAACTCGGTCGGACCGATTTGGTTCATAATGTGACCGTTAAGCATTTCAGTGGGACCGATCGATCAACTCGGTGGGACCGATGTGCTAGGGTTAGGTAAATCCAAAACTCGGTTTTACCGATTAATCAAACTCGTGGGACCGATTTGGGTAATAAGTGAAACAGAATGTTGGCCAAGCAAACTCGGTAGGGCGGTTGCAAATCGGTTGGACCGAAATTATTGCAACAGCATAACAGAGAGTTTGTAAGCCCATCTCGGTGAGACTGAGATCCCATCGGTAAGACCGAACTGATTAGGGTTTCGGCAAAGGCTATGTCAACTAAACTCGTGGCTCCGGATATGAAATTTCGGTGGGGCGAGATTGACTTTTTAGATTAGGAAATATGTGGAAGTGAGAAAGTGGTTGAGGGCTTTGGAGCATATCACTAAGCACTTTGAGCAAGTAAGCCATTAAGCAACACCTCATCCCTTCTTAATAGTATTGGCTTTTCCTATGGACTCAATGTGATCTTGGATCACTAAATAGAAAATGTAGAGTCCTGAGCTTTGAGCTTGAGCCAATCCTTTGTCCTTAGCATCTTGAAGGGGTTCCACATCCTCTTGTCCATGCCACTCCATTGTTGAACTTATCTGAAACATACTAGGTAGAAGCATTAGTCCAACAAGAGATATGTTGACATTATTTACCAAAATCACCCAGGGAGCACTTGTGCTTTCAATCTCCCCTTTTGGTAATTGATGACAACATACATCAAAGCTTTAGATACGGACTCTTGTTCGCTTGACGAGATGATGATCCAAAGAAGTTGAGCTCGGCTCAACAAAGTGACGACGTGTCTAGCGCAGGTCGGCAGCCGTGGAGCAATATTGCGAGACTGATTTGACACCAGCATGATGTTGAAGATCTTGTTCAAAAGATTTTAAAGTTAGTGGGATGTATTTGGGAACCAAACACAATACCCCATACAAAACTTCCTTCAAAAATGATGTCCGAAATCCCGTTCATAAAAAGGACGAACTCGGGTCGGATTTGTTTTCGCGCACAAAACAGATCTGAAAAGTGATGCACTAATCAGAAGGTTCCCGGAGTTTGGACGGTCGGATCGAGCTGAAATATTGAGGGGTGGTAGATATAGGAATTCCGCAGTCGATCAACGGTTGGATCTTCCAAAGGAGGTCCGAGCTAGAGCTGGACACCATGCCCTAAACTCGCCCAGATTTGACAGGCTCCGGATATCGAGATTGTCGGAGATTCCTCCATCGAACTCGACGAAATTTAGTGTGGCTGTTGTAGACGAATTCGCACTATTCCACCAAGCAATCGTCAAACCAACGCCGAGGAGGCGGTGACGGCAGATACAAGTTCGCTGTCCAAAAATACGCACGGTCGCCCGAGGGCAATGTTGACGTTGAGCCCCTGCTCCTGGATGATTCCTCCATGATCTTGATAGAGATCGGAGCTGATGTTGATGAAAGCCCTCATCCCAACATGACGATCGAGGTAGGGCGCAGTCCTTGGTCGAATTCAAGGTGACCAATGAGCTGGTGACGAAGATGTCAAGTCGCAGCTTGATCTGCAGCAAGCCATCGACCTTTTGTCGAACACACAGCAGAACTCCCAATGAAAGCACCAATGTCGGTGTCAAACCGCGGATCTCGGTAGGGGTCCCGGATCTGTGCGTCTAGGCGGATGGTAACAGGAGACAAGGGACACGATGTTTTTACCCAGGTTCGGCCCTCTCGATGGAGGTAAAACCCTACTCCTGCTTGATTAATATTGATGATATGGTTAGTACAAGAGTACATCTACCACGAGATCGAGAGCGCTAACCCTAGAAGCAAGCCTATGGTATGACTGTTGTATATCTCTATGGACTAGCCTGGCCTCGGTTTATATAATGCACCGAGGCCTAGAATAACAAGAGTCCTAGCCGAATCGCCGGTGGGGAGGAGTCCTTGTCTTGATCGCCAAGGTCTTGCTGAATCTTCCTTGTATGCGGCAGCTGTAAGGACTGGCCCATGAGTATACGGCAATGGGGGTCCTCGGCCCAATCTAACAGATCGGGAGATGACGTGGTGAGTACCCCCTAGTCCAGGGCATGCAAACTTTGAAGACCTGACTATAGAGGCGGGTTCAACTTTGAAGACCTGTTGGAGTATGAACAACCACGGAATATTACCTAGATGATGCTGGGCGATTAGCCTAAAGAAGAACTGAAGTTGTGTATGCATAATGTGACCAACGTGGATGTGTTAACATGAAGTCCACATTGACAGAAGGTACAAAGAATACATAACATGTAACTAGACACATCATGATGTTTAGTCAGGTGGTTGCTAGATGGAAAAAGTCCAAAATAAACCTTGAACTCGTGTACGAAAGCTAAATCGAACCCTAAACTTCAAATCCCGGAAATCAGCACACTGAACTCTCTGATCCCGGTCTATTTTTAACCTTCAGTGAGTTGCCAAATAGGGATTGTGGATGTGGCATGTTAAATCCCGAGATTGTTCGCTGTGGGCCGGCCCAACAGGCACGAAGCGAGTTTTTTCTTCTTTTTCTTAACGCGCGACATAAAAGGTCTTTTTTCTTAAAGTGCGAAATAACAAAATGACTCGGGCAGACTCGAACTTGGGACCTCGCAGAGTTGAGCTCACCCTGCTAGCCACTAGTACGATACCTCTGAGTATTATAATAAGAGGCCAAGGTTCGATGGAAGCCTCATCCGACGATCAAAACTGCTCCCGCGTGTCTCCACGCCAGAGACCCAATACTTCAGATGAGCTGAAGCACATGAGCACTTTGGAGCCCCTACCTATCATCAGGATCTGAAATCCAATGGACAGAATCTAGGGGTTGCACCCCTTGCCGCACCCTCATATTCGATCGAAGACCTTAATACAATCATAGTCGAGGAGTTGGTTCCCCGCTCAGGTTCTGGCTCCCTGCCATGGCCATGCGGGTGGCTGGTAGCTAGTGTGCCGCGATCTATGGTGGTGGTGCGGAAAATGTTCTTTTGATGGGCCGTACCCTAGTTGTATGAAGAGGTCGGACTCCTAGTGGCCGAGGTGAAGAACCCGAATGGTGAAGGGATCACGGGCATGCAAACTTTGAAGACCTGACTATACACGCGGTTTCAACTACTATCGGAGTGTGCCACCACCTGTTGGAGTATGAACAACCACGGGATATTACCTAGATGATGCTGGGCGATTTGCCTAAAGAAGAACTGAAGTCGTGTATGCATAACGTGACCAACGTGGATGTGTTAACACGAAGTCCGCCTTAACAGAAGGTACAAAGATTACATAACATGTAACTAGACATATCATGATGTTTTGTCAGGTGGTTGCTAGATGGAAAAGTCCAAAATAAACCTTGAACTCATGTACGGAAGCTAAATTGAACCCTAAACTTCAAATCCCGGAAATCAGCACACTGAACTCTCTGATCCCAGTCTATTTTTAACCTTCAGTGAGTTCCCAAACAGGGATTGTGGACGCGGCATGTTAAATCCCAAGATTGTTCGCGGTGGGCCGGCCCATGAGGCACCAAGCAAGTTTTTTCTTTTTCTTAATGCCAACATAAAAAGTCTTTTTTCTTATAGTGCGAAATAACAAAAACGACTAGGGCAGAGTCGAACTTGGGATCTCGCAGAGTTGAGCTCATCCTGCTAGCCACTAGTACAGATACCTCTAAGTATTATAATATGAGGCCAAGGCTCGATGGAAGCCTCATCTGACGATCAAAACCGTTCCCGCATGTCTCCACGCCGAGACCCAAGACTTCGGATCAGTGAAGCACATGAGTGCTTTGGAGCCCCTACCTATCATCGGATCTAAAATCCAATGGAAAGAATCTAGCGGTTGTACCCATTGCCGCACCCTCAGATCTGGTCGAAGACCTTAAAACAATCATAGTGAGGAGTTGGTTCCCCGCTCAGGTGCTGGCTCGCTGCCATGGCCATGCGGGTGGCGTTGTAACTAGTGTGTCGCGGTCTATGGTGGTGGTGCGGAAAATGTTCTTTTGACGGGTCGTACCCTAGTTATTTGAGGAGGTCGGACTCCTAGTGGCCGAGGTGAAGCACCCGAATGGTGAAGGAATCAGGGGCATGCAAACTTTGAAGACCTGACTATAGAGGCGGGTTCAATTGCTATCAGAGTGTGCCCACCACCTGTTGGAGTATGAACAACCACGGGATATTACCTAGATGATGCTGGGCGATTTGCCTAAAGAAGAACTGAAGTCGTGTATGCATAATGTGACCAACGTGGATGTGTTAACACGAAGTCTGCCTTAACAGAAGGTACAAATATTACATTACATGTAACTAGACACATCATGATGTTTAGTCAGGTGGTTGCTAGATGGAAAAAGTCCAAAATAAACCTTGAACTCGTGTACGAAAGCTAAATCGAACCCTAAACTTCAAATCCCGGAAATCGGCACATTGAACTCTCTGATCCTGGTCTATTTTTAACCTTAAGTGAGTTCCCAAACAGGGATTGCCGACGCGGCATGTTAAATCCCAAGATTGTTCGGTGTGGGCCGGCTCATCAGGCACGAAGCGAGTTTTTTTTTATTTTTCTTAACGCGTGACATAACGAGTCTTTTTTCTTATAGTGCTAAATAACAAAAACGACTCGAGCAGAGATGAACTGGGACCTCGCAGAGTTGAGCTCGTCCTGCTAGCCACTAGTACATATACCACTAAGTATTATAATAAGAGGTCAAGCTTCGATGGAAGCCTCATCCGACGATCAAAACCATTCTCGCGTTCCATGCCGAGACCCAGACTCGGATCAATCAAGCACATGAGCGCTTTAGAGCCCCTACCTATCATCGGGATCTAAAATCCAATGGATAGAATCTAGCGTTGAACCCCTTGCCGCAACCTCAGATCCGTTGAAGACCTTAAAACAATCATAGTCGAGGAGTTGGTTCCCGCCAGTGCTGGCTCGCTGCCATGGCCATGCGAGTGGCGTAGAAGCTATTGTGCCGCACTCTATGGTGGTGGTGCGGAAAATGTTCTTTTGATGGGCCGTACTCTAGTTGTTTTATGAGGTCGGACTCCTACTGGCCGGGGTGAAGCACCCGAATGGTGAAGGGATCACGGGCATGCAAACTTTGAAGACCTGACTATAGAGAAGGGTTCAATTGCTATCAGAGTGTGCCCACCGCCTGTTGGAGTGTGAACAACCACGGGATATTACCTAGATGAGGCTGGGTGATTTGCCTAAAGAAGAACTGAAGTCGTGTATGCATAATGTGACCAACGTGGATGTGTTAACACGAAGTCTGCCTTAACAAAAGGTACACAGATTACATAACATGTAATTAGACACATCTTGATGTTTAGTAAGGTGGTTGCTAGATGGAAAAAGTCCAAAATAAACCTTGAACTCGTGTACGAAAGCTAAATCGAACTCTAAACTCCAAAATCCCGGAAATCAGCACACTGAACTCTCTGATCCCGGTCTATTTTTAACCTTTAGTGAGTTCCCAAACAGGGATTGTGGACGCGGCATGTTAAATCCCGTGATTGTGCGCTATGGGCCGGCCCATCAGGCACGAAGTGAGTTTTTTTTTTCTTTTTCTTAACATGCGACATAAAAAGTCTTTTTTCTTAAAGTGTGAAAGGATCGAGAAGAGGTGTCTAGAGGGGGGGGGGTGAATAGACTCTAATAGATAAAAGTTGCAGTTTTTAATCTCTTGAGTTGAAGTGGAGTATTAGCACAAGTCTAAACTTTCACAATACATATCAAGCAAGCATGCAAGCATACAAAGAGTATATGAGCAGCGGAAAGTAAAGCATGCAAGTTGCAAGAATGTAAAGAGAAGGGATTGGAGTGTGCAAACGAAATTTGGAGACACTGTGATTTTTTATCCGTGGTTCCGATAGGTGGTGCTATCGTACATCCACGTTGATGGAGACATCAACCCACGAAGGGTAATGGTTGCGCGAGTCCATGGAGGGCTCCACCCACGAAGGGTCCACGAAGAAGCAACCTTGTCTATCCCACCATGGCCGTCGCCCATGAAGGACTCGCCTCACTCGGGTAGATCTTCACGAAGTAGGCTATCTCCTTGCCCTTACAAACTCCTTGGTTCAACTCCACAATCTTGACGGAGGCTCCCAAGTGACACCTAGCCAATCTAGGAGACACCACTCGCCAAGAAGTAACAAATGGTGTGTTGATGATGAACTCCTTGCTCTTGTGCTTCAAATGATAGTCTCCCCAACACTCAACTCTCTCTCATAGGATTGGATTTGGTAGAAAGAAGATTTGAGTAGAAAGCAACTTGGGGAAGGCAAGAGATCAAGATTTATGTGGTTGGAATGGAATATCTTGACCTCAACACAAGTGTAGGTGGTTCTCTTCTCAGAAAATATGTATTGGAAGTGTAGGCATGTTCTGATGGCTCTCTCCACGAATGAAGAGTGGGTGGAGGGGTGTATATAGCCTCCACACAAAATCTAACCGTTACACACAAATCACCAAACTCGTTGGGACCGATTCAGAGAACTCGGTCGGACCGATTTGGTTCATAATGTGACCGTTAAGCATTTCAGTGGGACCGACTGGATCAACTCGGTGGGACCGATGTGCTAGGGTTAGGGTAAATCCAAAACTCGGTTTTACCGATTAATCAAACTCGGTGGGACCGATTTGGGTAATAAGTGAAACAGAATGTTGGCCAAGCAAACTCGGTAGGGCCGGTTGCAAATCGGTTGGACCGAAATTATTGCAACAGACAACAGAGAGTTTGCAAGCCCATCTCGGTGAGACCGAGATCCCATCGGTAAGACCGAACTGATTAGGGTTTCTGGCAGTGGCTATGTCAACTAAACTCGGTGGCTCCGGATATGAAATTTCGGTGGGGCCGAGATTGACTTTTTAGATTAGGAAATATGTGGAAGTGAGAAAGTGGTTGAGGGCTTTGGAGCATATCACTAAGCACTTTGAGCAAGTAAGCCATTAAGCAACACCTCATCCCTTCTTAATAGTATTGGCTTTTCCTATGGACTCAATGTGATCTTGGATCACTAAATAGAAAATGTAGAGTCCTGAGCTTTGAGCTTGAGCCAATCCTTTGTCCTTAGCATCTTGAAGGGGTTCCACATCCTCTTGTCCATGCCACTCCATTGTTGAACTTATCTGAAACATACTAGGTAGAAGCATTAGTCCAACAAGAGATATGTTGACATTATTTACCAAAATCACCCAGGGAGCACTTGTGCTTTCAATCTCCCCCTTTTTGGTAATTGATGACAACATACATCAAAGCTTTAGATAAAGATATAGAGAGCAATAAGCAAAGCTTCGAAAAGACATGTAACATGCGTAGGCTCCCCTCCATGTATGCAATCATGTAATTATGAAACATATGAGCATGTGAATGCATAAGCATGACCGAGTAAGCCATGTGTTACATGTATCTTGGCTATATGCATCAGAGCAAATGATGTGAATATAGGAAATGTACCTTCATGCCCATGAGTCCTTCTTGAAAACAGTATGTACATCAGCAAGAAATCCTCATACACATGACTATGATGCATATACTTAACTTGTGGTTTTGAATTGGCTTAGGAAGGAATGAACCTGAGTAAACAAGGTTAGACAACACAGATACACCTACTAGCCAGAGCAAACAAAAGAAACCACAAGAGAACCAAGACTGGGATGACATGTATAGAGTGAGTACTGGGTACCCCATTGGGTATAAACATGTCCCCAAAGGTAAAGATATGCAATAAAATCAGAGATTTCCTTCCCTTAGATGTCTTGCTCCCCTTGAATCTTGCATGAGATATTGGGAGAAGATAGGGAACAGAAAATTAGAGCAAAAGAAAAACAACATCATTAGTGCAAGCAATCAAATATGAACATGTCTTTCCCCTCTTAAAGACATGTAATTTCTCTCCTCTTGAACACCAAGCATCTGAGGTCTGAGGCTTCTTACACACACTCCCCCTAAGTATCCTCTCCCCCTATAGAAATGATTAAGCACAGAGCTTTGGTGTGATCCCTCTCTCCCCCTTTGACATCAATTTCCAAGAAGGGCTCTTCTGGATTTTTGTTTTATTGCAAAAGGGTTTGGTCCTTGAGTCACAAAGCAAAGCGACTGTGATGCTGGTAGAGACAAGAGTCATTGAGTGGAGCTGGAGCAAAAATACTGTAGAAATAAGTGGCAAGTTGTCTTTCCTGTAGTGAAATCGGTAGCACCGAGTTGTGTGCTTCGGTGGCACCGAGAGAATTCAGTTGGGCTGAAGAAAACAGACCGGTGTGACCGAGTTCATCACAGTAAAACACTTGTCACCTCAGCTCACTAGGCACTCTAAGATCTCACAAGGATTTGCAAGGAATTAGCAGAAAGATTTACAAGGAATTTGATGCAGAAACTGCATAACAGAAAAGAGAAGAAAAGATCTAGATGAAGTTTTTTTAAAGAGGAAACACAAATGCATGAGACAAATACAAGGGGAAACACAAGAGAACTTCATCCAGAATTGGGCGGTGACAAAGTCACCTATGTTAGAGTATATTGACTTAGGAGTCAAGTGAGATTACTTGATCTTTGGTCATACTCATCGTTTAAGCTCAAAATGGGGTTACCATTTTTTGTTTAAGCTTCTTGATGTATTCACATATTGTTGAGTTGCTTTATCCCATGACTTGGAGTAAAGCTTCTCTAAGAGGGAATAGCATACCTTGGGTGGTGGTGTTGATCTTGATCATGTAATCGAACTTGTGTGGGTTGCTCAAGGTTGATGTATCTCATCAAGAGTTGGAAGCACCACTTGGAGTTTGAGTTCATCTTCCTACATGGGTTAGCTTTGCAAGGAAGATCACTTGTGTATCCAAAATGATAATCATAAAATTTAACATAGAATGAGTCAAAGGATATATTTGAGGGGTTTTGTGCTTCCTTGACTTCAACCACCATTGTATAGAGACTTGGTGATGTAGAGATTGCTCAAGATGTGAGTGAGTTGCAATCTCATGGATTTAGATTCATCCAAGTACCTACAAGGATTAGATAGCATGCAAGGGTGCAAAAGTATCCAAGACATATAGATAGCATCATGAAAGAAATATCAAGGATTAGTCAAAGGCTCATGCCTTGCATGTATCCAAATGGAGTTCCTACTCCAAGTTTGAAGCATCAATGATGTTCAATTCACCTCTCAAACGGCAAAATACTTTCTCATCAAGCGGTTTGGTAAATATATCCGCTAATTGCTTATTGGTGCGAACATGCTTAAGATTAATGTCCCCTTTGGCAACATGGTCTCGAATGAAATGATGACGAACTTCAATATGTTTAGTTTGAGAATGTTTCACGGGATTGTGAGCAATCTTAACAACACTTTCGTTGTCACACAGCAATGGAACATGTTTCACATATATCCCATAATCTTTAAGAGTTTGGGTCATCCAAAGTAATTGAGCACAACATGTTCCAGCAGCAATGTATTCCGCTTCGGCGGTGGATAAGGATACCGAGTTTTGTTTCTTGGAGGACCAAGACACAAGAGATCTACCAAGAAATTGACAACTACCCGAAGTGGACTTTCTATCAACCTTGTCTCCGGCATAGTCTGAATCGGAGTAACCAACAAGATCGAAAGAAGACCTCTTAGGATACCAAATGCCAAAATTTGGTGTGTGTATTAAGTATCTCACTATCCTTTTCACAGCCTTAAGATGACACTCTTTAGGGGCCGCTTGACATCGTGCACACATGCACACACTTAGCATAATATCAGGACGAGAGGAACATAGATATAACAATGAACCAATCATAGAGCGGTAAACTTTTTGATCCATCGGATCACCATCTTTGGTCAAATCAAGATGTCCACTAGTAGGCATGGGTGTAGACATACCTTTGCATTCTTGCATATTGAACTTCTTGAATAAGTCCTTGGTGTACTTTGTTTGAGAGACAAAGGTACCTTCCTTAGTTTGCTTGATTTGCAAACCAAGAAAGAATTTGAGTTCACTCATCATAGACATCTCAAACTTCTCCGACATTAGTTTTCCAAACTTTTCACTAAAATGAGGGTTAGTTGAACCAAGTATAATGTCATCAACATAAATTTGGCACAAATAGTTCTCCATTAACCCTTTTAGTAAAAAGAGTAGAATCAATTTTACCAATTTCAAAGCCTTTTTCAATAAGGAACTTGGTCAAGCATTTATACCATGCTCTAGGGGCTTGTTTAAGACCATAAAGGGCTTTGTGAAGTTTGTAGACATGATTAGGTTTCTTAGGATTGACAAAGCCGGGAGGTTGCTTAACATAAACTTCCTCCTCAATTTCACCATTTAGAAAAGCACTTTTAATGTCCATTTGGTACAAGGTGATATCATGGTGATTTGCATAAGCAAGTAAGATGCGAATGGACTCAAGTCTAGCAACGGGAGCATATATCTCACCATAGTCCATACCTTCGACTTGAGTGTAGCCTTGGGCGACTAGGCGTGCTTTGTTGTGGACGACTTCACCATCTTCACCTTTCTTGTTGCGAAACACCCATTTGGTACCAATGATGTTGTGGTTGTTGTCGGGCTTCTCGACCAATGTCCATACTTGATTTCTCTCAAAGTTGTGTAGCTCTTCATGCATAGCATTTATCCAATCCGGATCTTCCAATGCTTCTTCAACCTTCATAGGTTCAATGCTAGAGATGAATGAGTAATGTTCACAAAAATTAGCCAAACGAGTTTTAGAGCGAGTTATTCTCCCGGTTTGGATATCATTGTAGATTTGCTCGACGGGATGATCTTTGGCTCTTCTTGCTCGAACTCGTGGGAGCTTTGGCTTGGCTCGGGGTGGAACATCTTCTTCATCTTGTTCTTCTTCTTGTCCTTCTTCATTGTTGACATTGTCATTCTCTTGTCGTGGTGGAGAAGGAGGTTGTTGATGTTCATCTTGGTGTGCTTCCTCGTTTTCTTTGTCTTGGTGTGTCCCACTTATGGATGCTTCCGTATCAATTCTTGGTTCACCCTGTCGTGAGGTAGAAGCTTCCACTTGGACGGACGAGGTACTCTCCTTCACCTCCATTGGATGTATCTTGCCAATAGACAAGTCTTGGATTGCTTCCAAAGGGTCTTTGTCTCCTACATCAATTGCCAATTGCTCTACTTGCGAGCCGTTAGGTTCATCAAACTTTACATCTACCGTCTCTTCAACCTTTCGGGTGAAATTGTTGTAGACACGGTAAGTGTGAGAGTTTGAGCCATAACCAAGTAGGAAACCTTCATGAGATTTAGGAGCAAATTTAGAACAACGATGCTTATCAAGAATGTAGCATTTTGAGCCAAATACTCGAAAGTATCCAACTTGGGGTTTGTTACCGGTGAGGAGCTCGAATGCCGTCTTGCCGAGTAGCTTTTGAAGATACAAGTGATTTGTTGCATGACAAGCTATCTCAACCGCTTCCACCCAAAAGTGTTTTGGAGTCTTGTACTCATCAAGCATCGTTCTTGCCATCTCAATAAGAGTCCGGTTCTTCCTCTCAATGACTCCATTTTGTTGAGGTTTGTACGTAGCCGAGAACTCATGTGAAATCCTCTCTTCGCCAAGAAAGGTATCCACATTTGCGTTCTTGAACTCCGTTCCGTTGTCGCTCTGAACCTTCTTGATCTTCACGTCAAATTGATTTTGGGCCTTCCTAGCGAAGTTTTTGAAGATCTTTTGGACCTGCGATTTGTCATCAAGAAAGAACACCCACGTAAATATTGAAAAATCATCAACTATGACTAGTCCAAACGAGTTACCACCGAGACTCTTCTAGGCATTTGGACCAAAGAGATCCATGTGAAGTAGCTCGAGTGGTCTTCTCGTGGTCACGATGTTCTTCGCGTGATGACTTCCTCCAACTTGTTTCCCTGCCTGACAAGCACTACAAAGTCTATCCTTGTCAAATATGACATCTTTTACTCCAAGGATATGATCACCTTTAATAAGCTTATCAAGATTTCGCATACCCACATGACCTAGCCTTCTATGCCACAACCAACCCTTAGAAGATTAGTAATTAAGAAAGTTCTAGGTTGAGCCTTTTTAGTGGAATCAACAATGTAAAGATCACCTCTACGTATACCGGTAAAGACCATTTTATGATTGTCTCTTCGAAACATTTGGCAATCTACCTCAGTAAACAGGACATTGAAACTGAAATCAGCAAGTCTAGATACTGAACCAAGGGATTCAACGAGCATGACATTTTGTATGGAGCTATCATGTGAGATGGCCACCTTACCAAGGCCAACCACCTTACCCTTTGAGTTATCACCAAAAGTGACATATTTTCGAGGGCCGTCGTTTTCAGCAAGCTCAAAGAACATATCTGTATCTCCGGTCATATGATCAGTACATCCAGTATCAAGGACCCATTCTGTTGGGGATATTACTACTGGGCGTAAACCGGCCAGGAGAGGCCGGGTTAACTTCATCAGTAGTCAAGTATGCTTGAAGCCCGTGAGGATATTCTATAAGGGCCCAAGGCCCAACTGTTTAAGGCTTGTAGCCGTGAACTGGCATTAGTATGTAACTTGTGTTGTAAGTTAGAAATACTAGAGACCAACCGACACGCCTATGAGCCGGTCTCGATTCTCAGAAACCGACGGGCGCCACCCATGTATATAAGGGGACGACCCGGCGGCGATTCAGGAGGACAGAAAAACAACTCGAGACTTAGGCGAAGCTTGTTTGCTCCCTAATCATCGAAACCCCCATCAATTCCATCACAACTATATGTAGGCTTTCACCTTCATCGAAGGGGACGAACTAGTATAAAATCTCTTGCGTCCTTGTGTCCGCTTTAACCCCTTCAAGCTAACCCGTAGCGATGGCTCCACGACTAAGTCCTTTCATGAGGACATCTGTCGTGACAAAACCACGACAGTTGGCGCCCACCGTGGGGCTATCGCACGATGGTTTCAAGTTCTTGGAGGGCAACTTCGAAGGACTCAAGGGTTACACTGTGGGCCGGATGACCAAGAGTCGCCGCGGCAAGCTCTACATCGACGATTCAGGCTGGGGCCCCGAGGCCGGCTCTATTGAGTACGGGTACCGGGTCCCCTTTGGGGGCATACACGTCTTCATTGGCAAGATCGGTGAACCGAGCCCTGAGCCGGACATCTGCACCGACCTCGTCGAAATGGCTCAGCGTGCGAGATCTGCCCAGGTTAAACCGGCCATGAAGCGTGCCTTCGTGGGAGTGATCCACGGAGGAGAATATGAAGATGGATCAGCATCTAGTAGCGAGACCGTCGTTTATTCCGGCAACGAGTCCTCGACCGGAGAAACCGAATCATTGTATCAGCTACAGGACGGCCGGATTGGGGGCTGTTCCGATGGCGACAGTATTCCGGACCCCTCTGATCTACCCAACCGGGTTGGAATATTCATGGCCGGTACACAGGCGGCTGTCCACTCTTCAACCGCAGTAGCAATGTTCTCTGGATCAGCGGCGGCGGCGGCGGCCGGGGCAGGAGGCTCTGTGTGCCCGCCGGCTCAAGTTTTATTTGAACTGTTTGATGCGTTGGTTGTGCTTACGGCAGAGGTTAACCCGGCAGATCAGGACGCCCACAACGCGGAGATTGCAAAAGTGAGGGAACAGATCACTCAGGCTAAGGCCGACCTGGCGGCTGAGAACAACAGGATGGCCGCAGAGCGGGCCGCTTTGGATGCGCAGGCCTATAGGATTATGCTGGACCAGAACGCGTCGCATGAAGTCTTGAAAAGGAAGCATTGGTCTCGCCTGCCGACGGTTTTCGATGCCAGAAACCTCTTTAATACCCTAGGAGCAGGGACTAGTAACCCGCCGTGGCTAAACCGGCGAGGCACTGGGGCGGTGCGCCGTTCAGCTCGCCGATGGAGCCGCCTCGACGGAATAACATTGTACCTCAGCCTGTCCAGACACCTCCAGGTCACTATTCCAATCCAATGGACAATCTTATCGCTGCCACTTCACGGCTGGAGGCCATCCCGATTGAAGGTGATTCTCCGCAAGCGGTGGAGACGCGTCGGGTTAAGGAGCTTCTTAGAACAACCTTGGTTCAGCAGGAAGCATATTCATATAGCCGTGACCGAATTCACTCCACCCCCGTCCAAGCCGGAGTTATAGCCGGCGGATGGATGAACCGGTCGTATCCAGTAATGCACGGAACCGTGAAGCGCCCCGTGGCCATAACCCGGCGGGTGATGCTCAGGAAGTGGTGGACCGGGCCCGAGCGCGAAGGGATGCTGAGTTAGCAGCGCAACATGAGGCTCGTCAGCTTATGTCGGTTCGTCCAACCACCTCGATCGAGCCAGGAGTTACTTCCAGTTCTTTGGGAGTGCCTTGTCTTGTCCCCGCTTTACGCAATGTGCGCCTGCCCAAGGATTTCAAGGGCCCGCGCAAGGTGCCAAATTACACGGCCGATTTGTCTCCGGAAGCATGGGTAGAGAGTTATGAGATGGCCATAGAGATGCTTGACGTAGATGAAGCGGCATGTGCAAAGTATTTCACCATGATGCTTGAAGGGACAACCCGTATTTGGTTAAAGAGCTTACCAGCCAATTCTAACAGTTCATGGGCCCAGTTGTGAGCCCGGTTTATCCAGAATTTCAAGGATACATGTAAGCAGCCCATGTCGATAGTGGATTTAGCGGCCTGTGTCCAGGAGGAAGGAGAGTCAACAACCCGCTGGGTACGCCGAGTCTCGGAAATTTTGCACTCATCAGACCATATCAACGCTGACTCCACGGTTATAACTTTGGAAAGAAACTAACCTCCGAAGTGGAAATTGGGACGGATGAAGCGCCATTGTAACGATATGGGGACCCTCATGACTGCGTTAGTGAAGTATGCTGATTCTGATGGTACCAAGGATCCCGAGTCTGATGATGACAAGACAGGGAAGGGAAAGAAGAACAGCAACTCCAAGGGGCAGCAACACAACACGGCAGGTCATGGTAACGGAGGCAAGCGTAAGGCGGATGGCAGCATGGACTTTGTGGCTAATACTAGCGCACAGGACAGGGGCCAGCGACGGAAGGGTAAACCGCCAAATCGCGGTGGAGCTCCAAACCCCAATCCGGACCGTCTGACTTATCTATTAAACCAGCCATGTCCAAAGCACGGGACGAAGGAGGCGCCAGCCACCCACCTCTGGAAGGATTGCTATATTATGCAGGAGTTCAAAAATTCTAATGCTTTCCGGTATGATCAGGGATCAGGTGGTGGCTCAGGATCCGGATTCCATGAGCCGGGTCACGGTGGAGGAAATGCCGGTTCAGGCTTCAATGGAGATCAGGGTGGACATAACAATCAAAACAATCAGAATAGCCAGGGTGGTTACAACCAGCAGCAGCAGCAGTCGGGCTATCAGAGCAATCCAAAGCAGTTGAACAGCGGGCAATATCATGTATTCACCACTAGCTTAGACAAGCGAGACCAGAAGCTTCATAAGCGAGCAGTGAATTCTGTCGAACTGGCTGTGCCTCGTTATTTATGCTGGTCCGAATAGCCAATCGTATGGAGCAGAGAGGATCACCCGCCCCGGATTGACAATCCAGGTCAGCTAGCGTTGGTGGTGGCACCTCAGGTGGGAGGTTATAAGTTTACCAAAGTACTCATGGATGGAGGAAGCAACATTAATATCTTGTACTATGAGACCTTCCGTCGTATGGGGCTAACAGACAAGAATCTTAAACCGTCCAATACGGTGTTCCATGGTGTGGTACCTGGTAAGTCGGCATATCCCGTTGGTAAGATAGCTCTGGAGGTGGCCTTTGGAGATGATCGTGATTCCAGGTCAGAAACATTGGTTTTTGAGGTGGTCAAGATCCGGAGCCCGTACCACGCTTTGTTTGGGCGGCCGGCTTATGCCAAGTTTATGGCACGGCCCTGTTACATTTATCTGCAGCTCAAGATGCCAGGTCACAAGGGGACCATAACCGTTCATGGAAGTCGCAAGATTACCTTGGAGTGTGAAGAAGGTGATGCGGCCTATGCAGAGTCGGTTTGTGCCATGGAAGAGTTGAAGTACTACAAGGATAATGTTGATCCGGCTGACATGACTCCGTTGAAAAAGCCAACCACAGAGCATGATCCGGCTCTAAAGTTCAAATCGGCAGCTGAGACCAAGCTTGTTGACTTCAGTGCATCGCGATTCGCCCAAGCAGTTTAGTATCGCACCAACTTGGATCCGAATAGGAAAGCGTGCTCATCGAGTTCATCCATGAGAACCGGACATTTTGCATGGAAGCCTTCGACATGCCAGTGTACCAAGGAACTCGCTGAGCACACTATTAATGTTGATCCTAAGTACAAACCGTGAAGCAGTTTCTCCACGGTTCAACAAAGAAAGGCGCAGCTATTGAGAGGAAGTGGCTGTGCTCTTAGCGGCTGGCTTTATTGTTGAAGTGTTCCATCCTGAATGGCTGGCTAATCCGGTGCTGGTCCTTAAGAAGAACGGCAGCTGGCGTATGTGTGTGGATTACACAGATCTTAACAAGGCTTGTCCAGCGGATCCTTTTGCCCTCCCCCGCATTGATCAGATTATTGATGCTACAGCGGTTTGTGAGCGTTTGAGTTTTCTGGATGCATATTCTGGTTATCATCAGATCAAGATGGCAGTTAAGGACTAGGAGAAGACGGCGTTCATAACTCCTTTTGGAGCCTTCTGCTATGTATCTATGCCCTTTGGGCTCAAGAGTGCCCAGGAAACTTATCAACGGTGTGTACAAAACTGCCTTCATAAGCAGATCGGCCGTAATGTGCATGCCTATGTGGATGATATTGTGGTTAAGTCAAGGGAGAAGGAGACTCTGGTTGATGATTTGAAGGAAACCTTTGATAACCTACGGACATACAAGATGATGCTCAATCCGGCCAAGTGTGTTTTTGGTGTACCGGCAGGCAAGTTATTGGGTTTTCTGGTGTCCAACAGGGGAATTGAGGCCAATCCGGAGAAGATCACAGCTATCACCTCTCTGGCTAAACTGAAATGTATCAATGATGTCCAGCGCTTGGTAGGCCGGTTTGCCGCGTTGAGCCGGTTTATCAGTCACCTCAGTGAGAAGGCAATACCTTTGTATCATATGCTGAAAAAAGCGGATCCCTTTGTCTGGAGTCCGGCCGCTTATAAAGCATTGGAGGACTTAAAGCGGAAGCTAGCCAATCCGCCTGTTCTTGCTGCTCCGATTGACAAAGAACCGTTGCTACTATATGTGGCAGCTAATGCTCATGCAGTCAGCGTAGCTATTGTGGTAGAGCGCAAGGAGGCGGGTAAGGAGTATCCGGTTCAGCGCCCGGTTTACTATATCAGCGAGGTGCTTATTGAGTCCAAGCAAAGATACCCGCATTGGCAGAAGTTGGTGTATGGAGTTTTCATGGCAAGCCGGAAGCTTAAGCAATACTTCCAGGGACATCCCATCACAGTGGTCAGCTCTGCTCCTTTGGGAGATAGAATTCAAAACAGGGAGGCAACTGGCCGGATTGCCAAGTGGGCTATAGAGCTTGGGCCACACGACTTGAAATACGTGCCTCGAACGGCGATCAAGTCTCAAGCACTTGTGGATTTCATCAATGATTGGGCGGAGCTACAAGCACCTGAAGAAAAACCAGATCACACCTATTGGACTATTCATTTTGATGGGTCCAGGCAATTGGAGGGCTCGGGGGCTGGAGTCGTACTAACTTCCCCACGAGGTGATAAATTTTGTTATGTTCTCCGCTTAATGTTCCCTTGTACTAACACTGCAGCTGAGTATGAAGCTTTACTCCATGGTCTCCGGATGGCTAAGGAGATGAATCTCAGCCGAGTCAAGTGCTTCGGTGACTCGGACCTGGTGGCCCAACAACTGTCTGGTACTTGGGATTCTAAGGACCCGCTCATGGAAGCATACCGTCGTGAGGTGGATATCATTGCAGGACACTTCAAGGGATATGAGGTGGATCATGTGGACAGACGGAAGAATGAAGCGGCGGACGCTTTAAGCCGGCTGGGCTCTCAGCGTAAACCGGTCCCGCCTAATGTCTTCTTAGATGTCCTGCATAACCTGTCGGTCAAGCTCCCTGGCGAAGAGGATTTGGCTATTCCTGATCCGGAGGCTCAGTTGGTGGCGGCTCTGCATGTCATTCCGGATTGGACGGTTCCTTATCTTGCGTACATGAACCGGGGCGAGTTACCAGAGGATGAGACGCTAGCCAGACAGATAATTCGGTGATCCAAGTCCATGAGTATTATCAATAGCGAGTTGCATCATTGCAGTGTATCAGTAGCGTTTCAACGTTGTGTGTCGCCAGAGGAAGGTCGTGAGAAGGGGATTGTGGTCACCACGCCGGTTCAAAATCTCTGGTGGCTAAGGCGTTTCATCACGGTTTCTATTGGTTGACTGCTCATGCTGATGCGGAGGACCTGGTTAGGCGATGTGACGGCTGTCAGAAGTTCTCAAGACGCGCTCATGTGCCGGCTCAAGAATTGAGGATGATTCCAATTACTTGGCTGTTTGCGACTTGGGGGCTGGATATGGTCGGGCCTTTCAAACGGTCCAAGGACAAGAAGACCCACCTTTTGGTGGCGGTTGACAAATTTACAAAGTGGGTAGAGGCGGAGCCCGTCAGCCAAGTGTGATGCAGCCACGGCGGTTCAATTCATTAAGAAGGTGATTTTCTGGTTCGGCTTTCCACACAGTATCATTACTGATAATGGTATCAATCTGTCTAAGGGTGCTATGAAGGAGTTCTGTGAACGTGAGCACATCTGGCTTGACATCAGTGGCTCACCCACAGTCCAATGGCCAAGCAGAGAGAGCTAACCAGGAGATCTTACGAGGCATCAAACCCCGGCTTATGGTTCCTTTGCAGCGGACGCCGGGTTGTTGGGTTGAGGAGTTACCATCTGTGTTATGGAGCATCAACACTACACCCAACAGATCGACAGGATACACACCGTTCTTCATGGTCTACGGAGCGGAGGCGGTTCTCCCCAGTGATATCGGTCATGATTCACCTCGTGTAGCAGCTTATGTTGAAGCGGACAACGAGGTAGCTCGGCAAGACGCTTTGGACCTGTTGGATGAGGAGCGTGACATTGCAGCTGCCCGTTCGGTGATTTACCAGCAGGATCTTCGTCGCTATCACAGTCGCCGAGTTAGAACCAGAACCTTTCAAGAAGGAGATTTGGTGCTCCGGCTCATTCAAGACCAGACTGATATGCTCAAGCTATCCCCACCTTGGGAAGTACCTTTCGTGGTCAGCAAGAATCTGCACAACGGGTCGTACTATCTGATTGATATTCGAGAGCATAAAGACTCACGTACATCAGAGGAGGAGACCAACTGGCCGTGGAACATAGCTCATCTTCGGCCCTACTATACTTGAGCCATAGGCTTTACTTATGTACATATTATGACAATGTATATATTATGATAAATACAATAAACCGGAACCTTAGCTAAAGCAGGGTCTCTGTTATTTTTTACATCATGAGTGGTTACACGGAGTTTTTATCTTAAAGCGGTCTCCGGTTTACCCCTTGAGTTAGCTTCTTAACAAAGCTTTATATTATGTCACTTGGGGGCTTGGTCGTGTCCGAACCAATGCAACACCTTTTGACAGGCGAAAGCCACGAGATTAATTGGGGACTTGGTCACGTCTGAACCAGTCATGCCTCTTGGTCGGCCTAAGGCCACAGAATCACTTGGGGGCTTGGTCGAACCCGAACCATCGCTACACCTCTTGATCGGCGTAATGCCACTGCATCATTTGGGGACCTGGCTGACATGAACCATAGCTACGCCTATTGGGGCCTTGGTCGTGTCCGACCATGGTGATGCCACTTGATCGGCTCAAACAACCTCTTTCCGCAAAAGATTTTGTCTTTGCCTTTGCTTGCAATTTGTTTGTCTTTTTGCATATTTCTCTTGTTGTGTTCTTAAACCAACAATTGTTAAACCGATTCGACTGTCAGTTCACGGGACACGGTTTGTTTTTCATTCGGAGACACTTTTGCCCGGTTTGATTTTTGATAAACATCCTATTATGGAGTAACACCGGTGTTCATCTTAACCCGGAACGGTTTACCTGGTAAACCGACCCTATATACACAGGAGCTGTTTTCTCCTTCAGCAGAGCGGGTTTCTTACAACTCCGCTTCAAGATTGGCACAGCCAACTTCATGCCCTACGATGGCAGGTATCATATATTCCCATATTTTATCATATGTTTAATCTAAAGTATTATCTTTAGTTTCATATACATGGATATGGTAACCCGCCTAGTGGTACAACCACAATGGCGTTTTAAGCTTTTTGCTGCAGACAACAATTTAAGGTTGACGATTCAACAAAAACATAAGTTGCAATAAATATGCATGAAGGCATATCAACACAAAGTGTGGCAGCCAGTCTGTTACAAGGCAACACAGTGCCTAGATAAGATAATTGTTTTTGGCATAACATAAGGACACAGTAATGTAAACCGGCCTCCGGTTTATGCTTGGTCGCTAGCTTGGCCTGATGGTTGCGGGTCATCCTGTGCCGCTTCAACTTCTGATTCCCTACCCAGCGGCTGGAAATCAGCAGTCGTCCAGTCGATTCCCATTAATGCTTGAAATACGACTTCATCATTGATCAGCAACGACGGTTCAATATCAAGAGCGTAAGTATGCTTACGGATTGGCGGTATAAGGTTCTCCGCTTCAGGAATCGGTGCAGACACTCGTTTATTTTCTCCATCATATTGGGCCTGATAGTGAGACAGATTTGCCTCTTCAACCAGCTGACAAGCCAAAGGGCGCACTTCCCGGTTTATAGCTCGAAGATCTTCTTCGCTGAATTCCGTCCCGTCTTCTTTCAAGCTTGGGAAGCCATGGGCCGCTTCAATAGGATCGAAGTCCGGCACCCACGCTTTGGCCCGGATTAAGGCGTTTATGGCACCGGTTCTAGCAGCAGATTTCTTTAATTCTTCAAACCAGGCAGGAAGCATTGACAACCTTTTAAGGGTGTCCTGGATCAAGGTCGGTGCCGGGTTGTTATGAGAAGCGGTGCTAATGATCCGCTGCACACTAGTATAGAGTTGCTCTATCAATGTGTAAGAGGCTTTCAATTTCTTCCGCACATCTGATCCCAAGTGGCCAATGCGTGTCCCTATATCATTCAAAGTGTTAATAAACCGGCAATTACATGAGAAAGCTTCATTATGTCAGAAATCAAAAAAGGCTTACCAAAGACAGCGGCGGTCATGGCATGCACTTGCCGCTTTACACTGGACAGTTCATCCACCACCCGTTTAAGGGCAGCTTCAGCATTTTCTGCCCATTGAGTTAAAGCGGCCTTTTCAGTGGCCCAATCCGCCCACTCCTTGTTGAACCTCTCCTTAAGCTTTTCCATGACGCTTAAAGCGCTGGATAATTCATTTTTTGCCTTGGAGGTTTCAGCTTGCTGGGATTTCAGGTTTTCTTGGAGATCAGCGATTTGGCTTTCTTTCTTATTCACATCAGCCTACATACAGAAAATCATTAAGATGCAGACTTGAAGTACCAACCCCATAACAAGTTATGCCTTTGGTACTTGGGGGCTAATGCATATTTGCTGTTCATCCTACAAATTCTATATATCAAAGTCCCAAGCTCAATACAAGTATTCAGTTTGGCACTTGGGGGCTAATGCTTATTTGCTCTGTCCTTGAGGGATACTGGATTTCTTATAAAAGTCCCGGTTTAACTACATTAAGTTGAACCGGCCCTTGGGGGCTACTCTCCCAAAAGTATAGCCTTGCTCAGGATTATATTGGGAAGTCCCGGTTTAAGTTCACATTTTAAACCGTCACTTGGGGGCTATTAGAGTTGACAGATTGAAATGTACAAGCAGGGAGTTATGGAGTTTACCTCATATTTGTCCTTCATCATGTTCACCAGACCGGCTTCATAATCACGGCTGGTATATAACCGGTTCAGATAAATGGAATGAAGATCTTGTGGATTCAAAGCGGCATAAGTTGCCAAATCGGCATTCCACTTGCCTTTACCAAACGCAGTAAATTCATCCTTGGCAGTGTGCTTGGACAAGGCGACAGGATTACCTGGCTCGGAATGGCCAAAACCAGTTGAGGGAGTCCCGGACTAGGGGGTGTCCGGATAGCCGGACTATCGTCACGGCCGGACTCCAAGACTATGAAGATACAAGATTGAAGACTTCATCCCGTGTCCGGATGGGACTTTCCTTGGCGTGGAAGGCAAGCTTGGCGATACGGATATGTAGATATCCTACCATTGTAACCGACTCTGTGTAACCCTAACCTATCTAGTGTCTATATAAACCGGAGGGTTTTAGTCCGTAGGACGAACAACAATCATACCATAGGCTAGCTTCTAGGGTTTAGCCTCCTTGATCTCGTGGTAGATCTACTCTTGTACTACCCATATCATCAATATTAATCAAGCAGGGTAGGGTATTACCTCCATCGAGAGGGCCCAACCTGGTAAAACATCGTGTCCCTTGTCTCCTGTTACCATCCGCCTAGACGCGCAGTTCGGGACCCCCTACCGAGATCCGCCGGTTTTGACACCGACATTGGTGCTTTCATTGAGAGTTCCTCTGGGTCGTCACCGATAGGCCCGATGGCTCCTTCGATCATAAACAACGACGCGGTCCAGGGTGAGACTTTTCTCCCGGACAGATCTTCGTACTCGGCGGCTTTGCATCGCGGGCCAATTAAGCAGGCCATCCGGAGCAGATCGAAGCTACGCCCGCCATCAGGTCAGATTTGGAAGTTTGAACTATATGGCCGATATCCGCGGAGAATTGATCCTCGACGGATTCGAGCCGCAGCCCAGCGTGCCGCATTGTCTCGATGGGCATGATCTAGCTCTGCAGCCGAACAGTGCCCCGGAGGCCGCACCCGCTTCCGCTCCGACCCTTAATCCGGAGCCGGACTCCCCGATCAAGGACGAGTGGTTGGACACCGCCTCGGGGGCTACAATCTCTACGGCGATTGAGCCGAACTCCATCGCTGTCCTTTGCGAATACGTTGACTCCAGGGTGGCGGACTCCTCTCCGGACTCCCAACCCTCCGTGCCCCGGCCAATCGAATCCGATCGGGCGCCGGTCATCGAGTTCACTGCCGCGGACATCTTTCAGCACTCGCCCTTTGGCGACATCCTGAATTCACTAAAGTCTCTCTCTTTATCCGGAGAGCCATGGCCGGATTACGGTCAGGAAGGTTGGGATGCGGACGACGAAGAAATTCAACGCCCACCCACCACCCACTTCGTAGCCATTGTCGAAATCTTACACGACGTGCTCGATTTCGACTCCGAAGACATCGACGGTATGGACGACGATGTAGGAGATAACCATGAACCAGCGCTCATAGGATGCTGGACAACCACCTCATCCCATGATGTATACATGGTGGATACACCTAAAGGAAATGAAGATGAGGAACAACGGGGCGCCACGAAGGATAAATCCCTCGGCAGTCAAAAGCGGCAACGTAAACACGAACCAAGTCCGCCTCAACAAAGACCCAGCCATAGAGCAGGGCGAACCGGTGGGCGACGAACAAGCTATCGAGCAATCGTCCAACAAGACAACCTGGATAAACAACCCGTCCCAGCGAAGACAACAGTCCGGACGATCTCACGCCGGACAAACTGTTGGAGGAAAATAACCTCTGAAAAGGCTCGTCGCCATCGCTGCGTAGCCTGAAAAAAGCGAAGCGAAGCTCAAAACAGCGGAAGATGCACTCAGGATCATATGGAGCAAAGTATTCAACACCGCAGACAAATACGGCGACATTCGCCGAACAAAGAGCTACCCAAAAAGAAAGCTACTGCCCGAATTTGACGAGGAGGCCTTAGAGCCACCACAATCAAAAAGTAAGAAGGCCACCCGGTCGGATGGACGACCCCACGGCAAAAGGAGAGCGGCAAATGGTGCCGCACACAAACCGATATGTGATCCGCATAAGGATCCACATCAAAAGGATGGCCCAGTTAGGTCCATCTATGGGCCAAGAAAACAAGCTCTTCAAAGCAATGCAACACGCCAAATATCCGAACATCACGGCACACCCAAATACAGGGGCGCCGCACACCCCCTATGTTTCATCGATGAGGTGCTGGATCATGAATTTCCAGCGGGATTCAAGCCCGTAAACATAGAGGCATACGACGGAACAACAGACCCTGGAGTCTGGATTGAGGATTACATCCTCCACATACACATGGCTAGAGGAGACGATCTCCACGCCATAAAATACTTACCCCTCAAACTCAAAGGGCCAGCTCAGCATTGGCTTAAAAGCCTCCCGAAAATACCATTGGAAGCCGGGAAGAGCTCGAGGATGTGTTTGGGCAAATTTTCGGGGACCTATGTCCGCCCTCCGGATCTGAGCGATCTAAGTCACATAACTCAACAGCCCGGAGAGTTAGCCCGGAAATTCTGGAACAAGTTCCTTACTAAAAAGAACCAAATAGTCGACTGTCCGGACGCCGAAGCCTTAGAAGCCTTCAAACACAACGTCCGAGACGAATGGCTCGCCAGACACCTCGGCCAAGAAAAGCCAAGAACAATGGCCGCATTAACAAGCCTCATGACCCGCTTTTGCGCGGGAGAGGATAGCTGGCTAGCAAGATGGAGCACCAGCGACCCAAGTACATCCGAAATCAGGGATGGAAATGGGAAACCACGGTGCAACAAGGACCAGCGCCGGATTAAGAGGAACGGTCCAAAGAGCGCGGCAGCCAACGCCGGATTCAAAAGCTCATGGCAGAACAATAAAAAACTGCCCCTTAAGGACAATAGTGATGAGCTATCCAATTTAAACAAAATCTTGGACAAGATATGTCAAATCCACAGTACTCTCGGGAGGCCTGCAAACCATACCCACAGAGATTGTTGGGTCTTCAAACAGTCCGGCAGACTCAACGCCGAACACAAGGGGCTCGACACACCAAGTGAAGATGACGACGAGCACCACAAGCAGAGCCCCGGAAAACAAAAGAATTTCCCACAAGAGGTTAAAACAGTAAACTCACTTCACGTGATTAAAGGGAAAAATAGAGCGGCGCCCACTAAAATATGCGCCGCACACTGGTTGTCAAAACCAATCACCTTCGACCATCAGGACTATTCCGAAAGTATTCGGAACGCAGGATGGACTGCCTTGATATTGGATCCTATAATCGACGAATTCCAATTTACACAAGTCCTCATGGATGGCGGCAGTGACATAAACCTGATATATCAGGACACAATCCGCATAATGGGGATAGACCCAACCAAAATTCGCCGTAGCAACACCCCCTTTAAAGGAGTAATGCCAGGCCCATATGCCCATTGTACGGGCTCCATACTGCTAGAAGTTGTGTTCGGTTCATCCGACAACTTCCGTCGTGAAAGGTTAATCTTCCATGTCGCCCCGTTCAAAAGTAGCCATCAAGCACTATTGGGACGCAATGCTTTCGCCCGCTTTAACGCAATACCGCATTATGCATCTCTAACACTTAAAATGACCGGTCCACGCGGCATCATCTCATTAAAAGGAAGTACTAAGTGTTACTTGAGCACGGAGGAACGTGAGACTGCCTTGACAGCCCCACACCTATCCGGCTCCGCTAGTTAAAAAGCCTGAATTGGTCATTCAAACCCCGGACACGGCTAGACGAGTCTGGCGCCTACTAGTGGCATACCCCCACAAGGGGCTGCAAGCATGTATCACAAGAGCCAATAAAGCTCAATTTTATTCACTTCTTTGAATCGTACTATGTTTATTTAATATAAAGTACATCTTTCGCACGATCTTTTTCTTTTAAACTAAGTTCCTCTCTTTTACAGATGAACAACGTGCTACACCCGTCCAGATACGGCTGCGGAGACACGAGCACGGGCGTGCGTAGGTACCCGTTGCAAGGATTCTTTTCAGATTAAGACCCTGCGTAAACCTTTTTTACTGTCTCTTGTTGATATACATCCCCCGGTTTTTACTATAACCGAGGAGGAGGCTGGCGTTTTGGCATTGGCCACACCAGAATTTTTGCGCGTACCTGGACACCAGGGGCTTAGGGCATTATTCCGCCCGTCTTTATAAAGACCGAATACCTTAGGGAGTATTCGGCGTCTCGAGTTAGGCCTTATATGCATCAGCTCCGAATCATGTCTTTGGTCAAATGTTGGGTTTGCCCGGCTCCTGTGTTTTGCTGCCTTACGTTCCGTTTTATCGGCTAACGCGGCACCAGGAGAACTACTGCGATTGTGCCCCGGTTCGGCCGGGCGAGCACCTCGATGAAAAGCCAAACCGATCGTCATGATATAGCGAGAGACTGGTCAACCACTCAATGACTCATCGGAATGTTTAGAATTCCTCGCATTAATGAAGGACCGATTTTGGTCAGCACATACGCACCCGAATTCGGGAGAGTGTGGTGCCCCGTGGGGCTATATAGTAGCCCCACCTCGAACTCCTATGGCTAAGTGAAAGTGATAAAGCATTATAGTCCGGTTGCCTAGTTTGCTCGCTACCACCTCCTTAACAGGACCAAGGCGTTGGATTAAGTGTGCAAGAGCGCCTTCTTTGCAAACACCCCGCACTATGTGCGTGGGGGCTGAAACCAAGGACTGCCATCTTTCAGTGTTATATATACATATACATATATGGCATACAGGGGAGTAGTCTACTACTTGAACGCACAAGTATAAAAAGCTCTTATATTATATTGAAACTTTGTTTTCACCAAACATACATGTCATTTAAACATAACATCCTTCGAGCATTGCGTCTCTATTAAACGAGCGCCCTGCAGGACTTCCTCAAAGTAGTGCTCGGCAGGTACTCGGCTTTTGTCCGAGTCTTGGGATGCAACGTTGGTGGCCTTCATATCTGCCCAGTATGTCTTGACACGGGCCAGAACCATCCGCGCTCCCTCAATACACGCCGACCGCCTCATGGCGTCGATACGCGGTACCGCACCAAGGAACTGCTGCACTAAACCAAAATAACTCTTCGGCTGGGGTCCGCCCGGCCACAAATGAGTCATGACATGCTGCATGGAAAGTCCGGATAGTCGATTCAGCTCGGCCCATTCGGCCAACCGATCGGTCAACGGAAGAAGACGCTCCGGACTATGGAATTGCGACCAATATAGCTCTTCCCTTCTGTGCCCCTTCTGGCCTCGGAAGTGCTCAATCGCGTCCGCAGTGCTCACCGCTAAGTCCAGATAAGCATCCTCCGAACTCCACAACTTGTCCAATTGAACATACTTTGGATCCGCATATTTCCTCCGCAGCAGAAACGGTTTTCCAGCCGCAATTGCCCCGGCCTGACTCAGCTCCTCCTTGGCAGCTCTCAAAGCCGAATGGGCATTCTTGGATTCGGCGGCGGCTTTTTTCAGGCCCTCTTGCTCCGCTTGACGTTCTTTTTCGAGAACCGCGCAGCGATCGGCAGCATTCTTCAACTTTCTGGCCATATCAGCCATTTCCTCTTTGCTTCGCAGTGGTAGCCGTTCGCTTTCTAGCTCTTGACCGCCTTAAAGCGGCGCATTACTATTTCTGGCTTGCTCTTTCGCTCGGCGAGTTCCGCCGTAGCTCTTCCACAAGCAGCGGCACCATCTGCATTTAGCATACAAATAGTAAGACATGGGCGTCAAGCTCCCTTACCAGGTGTCCGCGTAGAAGTCGCATACCTTGTGACTCGTCAAACCGTTTATTGACCAGTAGCGATGTCCGCATCCGCCTCGTCAAGTTGCCGCTTTAGTTCGGCATATTCATCGATCCGGCTGGCCACGGACGCCCGCCACCTGTTTAGGAGCGGCGATGTGTTATAATCGAGATTTGATCCTCGGCACGCTGTCAATTTTGACAACATACCGAGTCTCGTGGGCTACTATCTATATAGGCGATTCTATATGCATAAGCTGCCGGAAGGTGCATCATTTTTGCGTTCCTCAACCCCGTCGATAAGCTTCGACGGCTTCATGCAATCCGCTCTCCGGATGCAATTCTTTCAATCACTGTACCCATTAGATCACGGTGATCTTCGAGATAACCGCTTCGCCCGAAAGCAGATCCTTCACTCCTCCGACCGCACACCACTTGGCGCTGGACCTTCCGGCCCGCGGACTTGGGGAACCCTTCACGACACCTCCGGGTCGTCCGCTTCACATGAGGGTGCGACAGGTGGAGGCGTTTCGCTCTCCATCATCTCCGGAAGAAGATCCCCCGAAGACGAGCTCTGCTGAGAAGGGCTGAGGTCCGAACTACAAGGTACAATTTCGGTTATCTTCATAAATAAATGCAGGGATGTTCCTTATTTACAAGACCCCTTCTTTTTACTTACGGCTCGCTGGAGGGCTTATCCCCTTGGGGAAATAGTGCGGCTGGGTCACTTCCCAGCACCGGACTCTCCGACAAAGATTCCCTTCCCCTCTTTGAGGCCTTGACCTCCGGATCTTCCAAAGCGGTCCTCTTCTCTCCTCGAAAGACGGGACTTTTAATCCCTCCTTCCTTGATAGCCTCCTTCGTAGAGGCAGTTGCTTCCCGCTCCCCCTTCGCCTTCTTCAAAAGCGCGACCTTCAACATCTTGGTCAAGATGGGGTCCGGCGTGGTCTCCGGGAGGAGTCGGACACCTTATTAACTTTGCCTTGGCTATCCACTCTGTTCAAGCGGCTCCTTTAAAGGGCATATATATATGATAAATGAATGAACAGCTTGTCCGGTTCTGGACTACTTACTTGAGTATCTGGCGATTGCAGCTTAGTCCTGCATCCTCGGTCAGGTCCGGACACTTCTTTTGTGATCCAAGAACAGTTTATACATCTCCACGGGCGCCGTGCCCATAAAATTTTGGAGAGCTCGTGGTCCCTCCGGATTGAATTCCCACGGGCGGAGGGGGCAACGTTCTTGCAGGCGAAGACGCCGGATCAACATAACCTGCGCCATCGCAACCAGATTGATCTCTCTTTCCGGAGGTCTCGAATCGGCCTCAGAAGCAAGGCGTCCTTGGACGGCCCCCAGTCGAGCCCCTTGTTGACCCATGACGCCAGCCGCTGTGGTGGACCTAAGCGGAAGGCAGGGAGCACCTCCCATTTGGTGCCCTTGGGAGCGGTGATATAAAACCACTCCCGTTGCCACAAACCAAACTCCTCTTGAAAAGAGCCCTCGGGCCACGGAGCATCAGCACATTTGCTTATGACCGCCCCTCCGCACTCTGCTTGTTGCCCCTCGATCATCTTTGGCTCCACCTTGAAGGTCTTGAGCCATAATCCAAAGTGGGGGGTAATATGGAGGAAGGCCTCACATACGACAATGAATGACGAGATATGGAGGATGGACTCCGGATTCAAGTCATGGAAATTAAGCCCATAATAAAACATGAGCCCCCGCACAAAGGGATCCGTCGGGAAGCCTAAACCCCGACGGAAGTGAGACACGAATACCATGTTCTCGCCGGCCTCAAGAGTGGGAATGACCTGCCCTGGAGCAAGCAGCCTATGCGAGATCTCGCCGGTTAGATACCTGGCGTCTCGCAGCTTTAGCACATCTTCTTCCGTTACGGAGGAAGACATCCATCGGCCGTGCTGGTCGAAGCCGGACATTTCGAAGGTCCGAAGCGCCTGAATCTGAAGCTTTGGGTGTTAGAACTCGGAGCGCGAGGCGAACTCGATGGACGGTGTAAAAAGAAGAGGGCCTTGGTCTCATTATAAATAGGTTGAATACCAAGAGCCCGCCCCGTGGTCGATTAGGACTCGCCTTTGATAGAGGAGGTGTGCCAACGGGCACAGTTGGGTTACCCACGTCCATATTGATGGGAATCCCGGAATAAGGGGGCACGATCTATGCTTTGATAAGACATGCCAAGGAAACCGCCTCGCTAAACGCGCTAAGGTGGAACGGTAAAAAACGATTCATATAAAGGCCTGGCCGTGGTGTGATGCCACGCCGCGAAGTATGTCAGCAGATCTGTGCAGAAGTTATTCTCTCTACGGTGGTATGTGGAACTTGTTTTGCAAAGCCGGACACTATCCTGGTGTTCAAAACCTTCTATGAAGTATTCGGAGGAGGAACCCGCCTTGCAATGCCGAAGACAATATGCGCGTCGGACTCGTCGTCATTGAAGCCTAGTTCAGGGCTCTTGAGGAGTCCGGACTAGGGGTGTCCGGATAGCGAACTATTGTCACGGCCGGACTCCAAGACTATGAAGATACAAGATTGAAGACTTCGTCCGTGTCCGGATGGGACTTTCCTTGGCGTGGAAGGCAAGCTTGGCGATCTGGATATGTAGATCTCCTACCATTGTAACCGACTCTGTGTAACCCTAACCTATCCGGTGTCTATATAAACCGGAGGGTTTTAGTCCGTAGGACGAACAACAATCAGACCATAGGCTAGCTTCTAGGGTTTAGCCTCCTTGATCTCGTGGTAGATCTACTCTTGTACTACCCATATCATCAATATTAATCAAGCAGGAGTAGGGTATTACCTCCATCGAGAGGGCCCAAACCTGGGTAAAAACATCGTGTCCCTTGTCTCCTATTACCATCCGCCTAGATGCACAGTTCGGGACCCCCTACCCGAGATCCGCCGGTTTTGACACCGACACCAGTAATCACAACATCGTCATCCTTGGCTTCGCCGGTTCGCACTGGGGTCGCCAGTTTATCCGTCTGCTTTGGTGGACTCGTTGTCTTGTCAGTTTGTGCAGGACTTGTGGGTTGATTTGAAGGACCGGTGGTATCAACATACGCCTCTTCAACAGTAACATCATGACCTTGCAATGGTGGGTCAGTCAGTATATCATCCTAGATGTGTTCCTCAGGTTTTGGTATTTGGGTCGGTTCAGGAGCATTGTCTTCTGCCGCTTTATCCAGGCGAGCTTTCTTGCTTGGCCTAGGCTTGGCTCTGAAAGTAAAAAGACAGATCAGTCCAATGAACATTGAAAGTGGTATACCAAACAACATTATCGGGAATATGGCTCACCCAAGCACTGTCTTGAGCAGCGGGAGCTGGGTGCCTGTCGACTCGCCAGAGGAAGAATGAGAAGTAACCTGATAATCGGAGTCAGATGGATTAAGAGGTTGACGAATGCAACCCGCTTTAGGATAAGCATTGACGAAACGGTTAGAGACCTCTGAACGGTGTTTCCGAACCGGACTGTTCGGTAAACCGGTGGAGGTGACTACCTGGCCGCTGTGCCGGGTTGCGCGACGAGCTTCATGATGTTGTGTCTTCATAAGAAAGTTTCGATCCAAGTAAGCAAGAGGATGAGAAAATTTAACTTTCTGGTTTGCCCGACGGATTTTTACTGAAGGTAAAGGGTTTGAATCGGAAGAAAGAGCGATTACCTCTACAACATCAGCGTGACTAGCTTCAGCATCATCCTGGCAGTAATCATTATCAATAAGGTGTGTAAAAAATAGACCAAGTGAGTCAAGTTCTACCACAAGGTCCGGATTACCCACATCATCGTCAGCTGGTGGATCGGAGGAGGCAGTGGTTTTCTTTCTATTGGCTGGTTTCTTCACAACTTTGGTCTTGGGCCGGGTTATTGCCACCGGTTTCTCTTGTGGAGTCTTCCTGCTCCAAAATGGATCATCACCCTATTTGAAAGATGTTAACATCAACAAAGAGTACTCGAACATAGTCAGATCTTATAAAGGCACAAGATATGAGTCTTACGGCTGGCGGTTTATTAACGGCAGAGAAGGGAGCCAGGCCGGTTTGGGCGCAAGCAGCTTCCGGTTCGTTCAACATCCTCTTAACAGCCTCAGTAACTTCATCATCTGTCAGATGGATCTCAATATGCCGTAGAGGGTCTTTAACATCTTCTGTGTATTTGCACATCAAACCGGAGCGCAGGCTTAGGGGCAGTATACTCCAAGATATCCAGCAGCGAGCAAGATCAATTCCTGTCAACCCGTTGGCCACGAAGGCCCGGAGCTTGGATAGTTGAGGAGCATATTTGCTTCTCTCCTTAGCAGTCAGTCTGTGAGGGAGGGGATGCGTGTTGCTTAGCCGCTCCGGACGGTAACCCGGTAAGAGATTTTCTCCCTCGGGGGAGGTATCTTTGCAGTAAAACCATGTTGAATTCCACTCTTTGGGATGGCTGTGCAGTTTGGCGTGAGGGTAAGTGACCTCTTTCCGCTTCTGAATCGCCACACCACCCAACTCAGTGTTGGGACCGTCAGAAAATTCAGTGTGGCGGTTTAGATGGAAGCAATCTCTGAACAATTCAACTGTGGGCTCCTCTTGAAAGAACACCTCACAGAGCACTTTAAAATGACACATATTGGTTATGGAGTTGGGGACAATGTCTTGTGGACGCAGCTGGAAGCTAGCCAAGACATCTCGATAAAACTTTGAACCGGGTGGACTGAAGCCCCGGGCTAAATGATCAGCAAACACAACAACTTCTCCATCCTTGGGTTCTGGAGAACTCTCTAGGCCAGGGACCCTCCAGTGAATGACGTCTTTTTTGCCTAAGGCGCCAGTGCGGACTAAGTTATCCAGTTGAGTTTCAGTCACTCGAGAAGGGGCCCAGTTACACTCGTACACTTGCTTGGCCATGATGCAATCTGCAAAGCAGTAATACCGGTTCAAGAGTATGTTGGAAGGTTATATATTGATACATTCATTGTTAAACCGGAAGAAGTTGCTTATAAACCGGAGTTTTGCAAGGTGGCAATACATAAACCAGAAAACCCTGGCGGTTCAACAAGGGGACTAATGGTATATGCCGAGTTGTCAGCTTCTCTACAAAGTCAAACCGCCTGGTCTGAAACATTAGCGAATCAAAAGTAGATGTGCGAAAACAGGTTTCACAAAAGCTTATCACAGTTTTGGATCTGAAGCATATTCAGAAAAGAAATAAATATTCAAGATCTAAAACGGAGCGGTACCGAATCAATGAGAAAAGATGCAAGGAGATCTATGACCTTGAGATGCGTAAGTGACAGCGGATGCTAAAAAACTACAGCTACGCGGAACAAAGATTCGCAGACTTAACTAAAAGTTAGCATATGAGCAAGAAGCAAGCGAGGAGTACCGAAGAATAGGGAAACCCTAGAACAGATCTATGATGAAAGGACAGAAGACTTACCGGGGCTGAGGAAGAAGCGGAAGGTCGGCGCAATGCTCTGGTACGTTCAGGATGATGCGCGGCCAAGGTTGGTGCATAAGTTGACGGCGGCGGCGGAGCTCCGAAGCTGGGCAGCGCGAGGAAGACGAAGCAGAGGGGCACGAAGGGGAAAAATAAATGACCCTTCGGTCTATTTATAAAGGCAAAGGATATGTGTCAGGCGCGAAAATCAAGGGGCCGCAAGTTTGGAAGCAGAGTTGTCGCCTCGATTGTTGCAGACTCATTAATGAAAAGATGTTATATACAGTTATTTATGATAGATGACATCAAGCCGGTTCACCACAATATGAGAAGATGACGTCACGGCGGTTCAACCAAGAAGATGTCGAAGACGAAGTTTTTACTAAGGATTGACATGAACCTGTTCAAATCAATCGGGGCCTAATGTTAGGGATATTACTCTTCGATGTAAACCGGCAGAGAGGCCGGGTTAACTTCATCAGTAGTCAAGTATGCTTGAAGCCCGTGAGGATATTCTATAAGGGCCCAAGGCCCAGAACCGGTTTAAGGCTTGTAGCCGTGAACCGGCATTAGTATGTAACTTGTGTTGTAAGTTAGAAATACTAGAGACCAAACCGGACATGTCTATGAGCCGGTCTCGGGACTCTGCAAACCGACGGGCGTCACCCATGTATATAAGGGGACGACCCGGCGGCGATTCAGGAGACAGAAAAACAACTCGAGACTTAGGCGAAGCTTGTTTGCTCCCTAGTCATCGAAACCCCCATCAATTCCATCACAACTAGACGTAGGCTTTTACCTTCATCGAAGGGGCCGAACTAGTATAAACTCTCTTGCGTCCTTGTGTCCGCTTTAACCCCTTCAAGCTAACCCGTAGCGATGGCTCCACGACTAAGTCCTTTCATGAGGACATCTGCCGTGACAAAACCACGACACATTCCTTTCCTCCAGCCATGTAGCCGCAAAGATTTGCCATAAGACCAAAGTGTCTCATTGCATCATCAAGATCATAGTCACTATCATCATCATCCTCATCATAGTATCCATATTCAACATCATCTTGTGATTGATCAATTCCTAGAGAGGGTAATTCATTAGATAAATGATCACTTCTATGGTTATCTTTATGGATTCTAATAGCTTCGGAAATGATATTGCTAATGATCCCAACATCTCCTATGGTACGCATGAGATTTGTAAGCTCAAATAGGCAATCACCAAAGCTAGGATCACTAGAATTCATCTTACTCAAGGCAATAGACTTATGGAGAATTTCGTCTAAATTTTTCAAGGAATAATCTGGAAATCATTCCTCAAGAAATCTCCATATAGTATAGGCACAATCAAGAGTAGGCAAACTAGCAATCAAATTTTTGGGCAATTCTCTTATGATAAGATTGATAGTTCTAAGATTGTGAATCATGTCAAGATCCTCTTCGAGTGTGGGATGCAAAGGATCAATATGAGGTGCACAAGGGCTAGTAATGTACTTGTTCAAATGATATTCATTGAAAATCTCAAGCATTTCATTTTTTTCACTCATGAAAATATTCTCCATCAAGAATAGGCACTCTACGTCTAAGACTCCCCAAAGTAGACACATCCATCTTCCTCCAAAGGTGTTTAAACCAAGGCAATGGAGACCAATGCTCTAATATCAATTGAAAGGATCGAGAAGAGGTGTTTAGAGGGGGGTGAATAGACTCTAAGAGATAAAAGTTGCAGTTTTTAATCTCTTGAGTTGAAATGGAGCATTAGCACAAGTCTAAACATTCACAATACATATCAAGGAAGCATGCAAGCATACAAAGAGTATATGAGCAGCAAAAAGTAAAGCATGCAAGTTGCAAGAATGTAAAGAGAAGGGATTGGAGTGTGCAAACGCAATTTCGAGACACGGGGATTTTTTTATCCATGGTTCCGGTAGGTGGTGCTATCGTACATCCACGTTGATGGAGACTTCAACCCACGAAGGGTAACGGTTGCGCGAGTCCATGGAGGGCTCCACCCACGAAGGGTCCACGAAGAAGCAACCTTGTCTATCCCACCATGGCCGTCGTCCACGAAGGACTTGCCTCACTCGGGTAGATCTTCACGAAGTAGGCGATCTCCTTGCCCTTACAAACTCCTTGGTTCAACTCCACAATCTTGTCGGAGGCTCCCAAGTGACACCTAGCCAATCTAGGAGACACCACTCTCTAAGAAGTAACAAATGGTGTGTTGATGATGAACTCCTTGCTTTTGTGCGTCAAAAGATAGTCTCCCCAACACTCAACTCTCTCTCATAGGATTGGATTTGGTAGAAAGAAGATTTGAGTGGAAAGCAACTTGGGGAAGGCTAGAAATCAAGATTTATGTGGTTGGAATGGAATATCTTGACCTCAACACAAGTGTAGGTGGTTCTCTTCTCAGAAAATATGTATTGGAAGTGTAGGCATGTTTCGATGGCTCTCTCCACGAATGAAGAGTGGGTGGAGGGGTATATATAGCCTCCACACGAAATCTAACCGTTACACACAAATCACCAAACTCGGTGGGACTGATTCAGAGAACTCGGTCGGACCGATTTGGTTCATAATGTGACCGTTAAGCCTTTCGGTGGGACCGACTGGATCAACTCAGTGGGACCGATGTGCTAGGGTTAGGGTAAATCCAAAACTCGGTTTGACCGATTACTCAAACTCGGTGGGACCGATTTGGGTAATAAGTGAAACAGAATGTTGGCCAAGCAAACTCGGTGGGGCCGGTTGCAAATCTCGGTGGGACCGAAATTATTGCAATAGACAACAGAGAGTTTGCAAGCCCATCTCGGTGAGACCGAGATCCCATCGGTGAGACCAAACTGATTAGGGTTTCTAGCAGTGGCTATGTCAACTGAACTCGGTGGCTCCAGATATGAAATTTTGGTGGGGCCGAGATTGACTTTTTAGATTAGGACATATGTGGAAGTGAGAAAGTGGTTGAGGGCTTTGGTGCATATCACTAAGCACTTTGAGCAAGCAAGCCATTAAGCAACACCTCATCCCTTCTTAATAGTATTGGCTTTTCCTATGGACTCAATGTGATCTTGGATCACTAAATAGAAAATGTAGAGTCCTGAGCTTTGAGCTTGAGCCAATACTTTGTCCTTAGCATCTTGAAGGGGTTCCACATCCTCTTGTCCATGCCACTCCATTGTTGAACTTATCTGAAACATACTAGGTAGAAGCATTAGTCCAACAAGAGATATGTTGACATTAATTACAAAAATCACCCAGGGAGCACTTGTGCTTTCAAAGTGCGAAATAACAAAAACGACTCGGGCAGAGTTGTACTTGGGACCTCGCAGAGTTGAGCTCATCCTGCTAGCCACTAGTACAGATACCTCTAAGTATTATAATAAGAGGCTAAGGTTCGATGGAAGCCTCATCAGACGATCAAAACCGTTCCCCGTGTCTCCACAGCGGAGACCCAAGACTTCGGATCAACTGAAGCACATGAGCGCTTTGGAGCCCCTACCTATCATGAGGATCTAAAATCCAATGGACAGAATCTAGCGGTTGAACCCCTTGCCGCACCCTCAGATCCGGTCGAAGACCTTAAAACAATCATGCGGGTGGCGTGGTAGCTAGTGTGCCGCGGTCTATGGTGGTGGTGCAGAATATGTTCTTTTGACGGGCCGTACCCTAGTTGTTTTAGGAGGTCGGACTCGTAGTGGCCGAGGTGAAGCACCCGAATGGTGAAGGGATCACGGGCATGCAAACTTTGAAGACCTGACTATAGAGGCGAATTCAACTACTATCAGAGTGTGCTCACCACTTGTTGGAGTATGAACAACCACGGGATATTACCTAGATGATGCTGGGCGATTTGCCTAAAGAAGAACTGAAGTCGTGTATGCATAATGTGACCAACGTGGATGTGTTAACACGAAGTCTGCCTTAACAGAAGGTACAAAGATTACATAACATGTAACTAGACACATCATGATGTTTAGTCAGGTGGTTGCTAGATGGAAAAAGTCAAAAATAAACCTTGAACTCGTGTACGAAAGCTAAATCGAATCGTAAACTTCAAATCCCGGAAATCAGCATAGTGAACTCTCTGATCCCGGTCTATTTTTAACCTTCAGTGAGTTCCCAAATAGGGATTGCGGACGTGACATGTTAAATCCCGAGATTGTTTGCCGTGGGCCGGCCCATCAGGCACGAAGCGAGTTTTTTTCCTAACGCGCGACATAAAAATGCTTTCTTCCTAAAGTGCAAAATTAGAAAAATGACTCAGGCAGCGTCGAACTTGGGACCTCGCAGAGTTGAGCTCATCCCGCTAGTCACTAGTACAGATACCTCTAAGTATTATAATAAGAGGCCAAGCTTCGATGGAAGCCTCATCTGACGATCAAAACCGTTCCCATGTATCTCCACGCTGGAGACCCAATACTTCGGATCAGCTGAAGCACATGAGCGCTTTGGAGCCCCTACCTATCATGAGGATCTAAAATCCAATGGATAGAATCTAGCGGTTGAAACCCTTGCCGCACCCTCAGATCCGGCCGAAGACCTTAAAAAAATCATAGTCGAGGAGTTGTTTCCCCGCTCAGGTGCTGGCTCGCTGCCATGGCCATGCGGGTGGGGTGGTAGCTAGTGTGCTGCGGTCTATGGTGGTGGTGTGTAAAATATATTTTTTACGGGCCATACCCTAGTTGTTTGAGGAGGTCGCACTCCTAGTGGCCGATGTGAAGCACCCGAATGGTGAAGGGATCACGAGCATGCAAACTTTGAAGACCTGACTATAGAGGCGGGTTCAACTGCTATCAGAGTGTGCCCACCACCTCTTGGAGCATGAACAACCACGGGATATTACCTAGATGATGCTGGGTGATTTGCCTAAATAAGAAGTGAAGTCGTGTATGCACAATGTGACCAACGTGGATGTGTTAACACGAAGTCTGACTTAACAGAAGGTACAAAGATTACATAACATGTAATTAGACACATCATGATGTTTAGTCAGGTGATTGCTAGATGGAAAAAGTCTAAAATAAACCTTGAACTCGTGTACGAAAGCTAAATCGAACCCTAAACTTCAAATCCCGAAAATCAGCACACTGACCTCTCTGATCCCGGTCTATTTTTAACCTTCAGTGAGTTCCCAAACAGGGATTGTGGATGCAACATGTTATATTCCGAGATTGTCCGCTAGGGGCCGGCCCATCAGGCACGAAGCGAGTTTTTTTTTTCTGTTTCTTAACGCGTGACTTAAAAAGTCTTTTTTCTTAAAGTGCGAAATAACAAAAACAATTCGGGCAGAGTCGAACTTGGGACCTCGTAGAGTTGAGCTCATCCTGCTAGACACTAGTACAGATACCTCTAAGTATTATAATAAGGGGCTAAGGTTCTATGGAAGCCTCATCTGACGATTAAAACCGTTCCCGCGTGTCTCCACGCCGGAGACCCAAGACTTCGGATCAGCTGAAACACATGAGCATTTGGAGCCCCTGCCTATCATCAGGATCTAAAATCCAATGGACAGAATCTAGCGGTTGGACCCCTTGCCGCACCCTCAGATCCGGTCGAAGACCTTAAAACAATCATAGTCGAGGAGTTGGTTCGCCGCTCAGGTGCTGGCTCGCTGCCATGGCCATGCGGGTGGCGTGGTAGCTAGTGTGTCGCGGTCTATGGTGGTCGTGCGGAAAATGTTCTTTTGACGGGCCGTACCATAGTTGTTTGAGGAGGTCGGACTCCTAGTGGTCGAGGTGAAGCACCCGAATGGTGAAGGGATCACGGGCATGCAAACTTTGAAGACCTGACTATAGAGGCCGGTTCAACTTCTATCATAGTGTGCCCACCACCTGTTGGAGTATGAACAACCATGGGTATTACCTAGATGATGTTGGGCAATTTGCCTAAAGAAGAACTGAAATCGTGTATGCATAATGTGACCAACGTGGATGTGTTAACACGAAGTCTGCCTTAATAGAAGGTACAATGATTACATAACGTGTAATTAGACACATCATGATGTTTAGTGAGGTGATTGCTAGACGGAAAAAGTCCAAAATAAACCTTGAACTCGTGTACGAAAGCTAAATCAAACCCTAAACTTCAAATCCCGGAAATCGGCACACTGAACTCTCTGATCCCGGTCTATTTTTAACCTTCAGTGAGTTCCCAAACAGGGATTGTGGACGCGGCATGTTAAATCCCGAGATTGTTCGCTATGGCCCGGCCCATCAGGCACGAAGCGAGTTTTTTTCTTTTTCTTAACGTGCAACATAAAAAGTTTTTTTCTTAAAGTGTGAAATAACAAAAACGACTCGGGCAGAGTCAAACTTGGGACCTCGTAGAGTTGAGCTCATCCTGCTAGCCACTAGTACAGATACCTCTAACTATTATAATAAGAGGCTAATGTTCTATGGAAGCCTCATCTGACGATCAAAACTGTTCCCGCGTGTCTCCACGCCGGAGACCCAATACTTCGGATCAGCTAAAGCACATGAGCGCTTTGGAGCCCCTACCTATCATGAGGAACTAAAATCCAATGGGCAGAATCTAGCGGTTGAACCCCTTGTCGCACCCTCAGATCCGGTCGAAGACCTTAAAACAATCATAGTCGAGGAGTTGGTTCCCTGCTCAGGTGCTGGCTTGCTTCCATGGCCATGCGGGTGGTGTGGTAGCTAGTGTACCCCGGTCTATGGTGGTGGTGCGAAAAATGTTCTTTTGACGGGTCGTACCCTAGTTGTTTGAGGAGGTCGGACTCCTAGTGGCCGAGGTGAAGCACCCGAATGGTGAAGGGATCACGGGCATGCAAACTTTGAAGACCTGACTATAGAGGCGGGTTCAACTGCTATCAGAGTGTGCCCACCACCTGTTGGAGTATGAACAACCACGGGTATTACCTAGATGATCTTGGGCGATTTGCCTAAAGAAGAACTGAAGTCGTGTACGCATAATGTGACCAACGTGGATGTGTTAACACGAAGTCTGCCTTAACAGAAGGTACAAAGATTACATAACATGTAACTAGACACATCATGATGTTTAGTCAGGTGGTTGCTAGATGGAAAAAGTCCAAAATAAACCTTGAACTCGTGTACGAAAGCTAAATCGAACCGTAAACTTCAAATCCCGAAAATTAGCACACTGAACTCTCTGATCTCGGTCTATTTTTAACCTTCAGTGAGTTCCCAAATAGGGATTGCGGATGCGGTATGTTAAATCCCGAGATTGTTCACTGTGGGCCGGCCCATCAGGCACAAAGCGAGTTTATTTTCTTAACGCGCGACATAAAAAGTCTATCTTCTTAAAGTGCGAAATAACAAAAACGACTCGGGCAGAGTCAAACTTGGGACCTCGCAGAGTTGATCTCATCCTGCTGGCCACTAGTACAGATACATCTAAGTATTATAATAAGAGGCCAAGGTTCGATGGAAGCCTCATCTGACGATCAAAACCGTTCCCGCGTGTCTCCACACCGGAGACCCAAGACTTCGGATCAGCTGAAGCACATCAGCGCTTTGGAGCCCCTACCTATCACCAGGATCTAAAATCCAATGGACAGAATCTAGCAGTTGAACCCCTTGCCACACCCTCAGATCCGGTCGAAGACCTTAAGACAATCATAGTTGAGGAGTTGGTTCCCCGCACAGGTGCTGGCTCGCTGCCATGGCCATGCGGGTGGCGTGGTAGCTAGTGTATCGCCGTCTATGGTAGTGTTGCGGAAAATGTTCTTTTGACGGGTCGTACCCTAGTTGTTTGGGGAGGTCGGACTCCGAGTGGCCGAGGTGAAGCACCTGAATGGTGAAGGGATCACGGGCATGCAAACTTTGAAGATCTGACTATAGACGCGGGTTCAACTGCTATCAGAGTGTGCCCACCACCTGTTGTAGTATGAACAACCATGGGATATTACCTAGATGATGCTGGGTGATTTGCCTAAAAAACAACTGAAGTCGTGTATGCATAATGTGACCAACTTGGATGTGTTAACACGAAGTCTGCCTTAACAGAAGGTACAAAGATTACATAACATGTAACTAGACACATCATGATGTTTACTCAGGTGGTTTCTAGATGGAGAAAGTCCAAAATAAACCTTGAACTCGTGTACGAAAGCTAAATTGAACCGTAAACTTCAAATCCCAGAAATCAGCACACTGAACTCTCTGATCCCGGTCTATTTTTAACCTTCAGTGAGTTCCCAAACAGGGATCACGGACGCGGCATGTTAAATCCCGAGATTGTTCACAGTGGGCCGGCCCATCAAGCACGAAGCGAGTTTTTTTTTCTTAACACGCGACATAAAAAGTCTTTCTTCTTAAAGTGCGAACTAACAAAACGACTCGGGCAGAGTAAAACTTGGGACCTCGCAGAGTTGAGTACATCCTGCTAGCCACTAGTACAGATACCTCTGAGTATTATAATAAGAGGCCAAGGTTCGATGGAAGGCTCATCTGACGATCAAAACCGTTCCCGCGTGTCTCCACGCCAGAGACCCAAGACTTCGGATCAGCTGAAGCACATCAGCGCTTTGGAGCCCCTACCTATCACCAGGATCTAAAATCCAATGGACAGAATCTAGCGGTTGAACCCCTTGTCGCACCCTCAGATCCAGTCGAAGACATTAAGACAATCATAGTCGAGGAGTTGATTCCCCGCTCAGGTGCTGGCTCGCTGCCATGGCCATGCGGGTGGCGTGGTAGCTAGTGTGCCGTGGTCTATGGTAGTGGTGCGGAAAATGTTCTTTTTACGGGTCGCACCCTAGTTGTTTGAGGAGGTCGGACTCCTAGTGGCCGAGGTGAAGCACCCGAATGGTGAAGGGATCACGGGCATGCAAACTTTGAAGACCTGACTATAGAGGCGGGTTCAACTGCTATCAGAGTGTGCCCACCACCTGTTGGAGTATGAACAACCACGGGATATTACCTAGATGATGCTGGGTGATTTGCCTAAAGAACTAAAGTCGTGTATGCATAATGTGACCAACATGGATGTGTTAACACGAAGTCTACCTTAACAGAAGGTACAAAGATTACATAACATGTAACTAGACACATCATGATGTTTAGTCAGGTGGTTGCTAGATGGAAAAAGTCCAAAATAAACCTTGACCTCGTGTATAAAGCTAAATCGAACCGTAAACTTCAAATCCCAAAAATCAGCACACTGAACTCTCTGATCCCATTCTATTTTTAACCTTCGGTGAGTTCCCAAACAGGGATTGCGGACGCGGCATGTTAAATCCCGAGATTGTTCACTGTGGGCCGGCCCATCAGGCACGAAGCGAGTTTTTTTCTTAATGCGCGACATAAAAAGTCTTTCTTCTTAAAGTGCGAAATAACAAAAATGACTCGGGCAGAGTAAAACTTGGGACCTCGCAGAGTTGAGCTCATCCTGCTAGCCACTAGTACAGATACCTCTAAGTATTATAATAAGAGGCCAAGGTTCGATGGAAGCCTCATCTGACGATCAAAACCGTTCCCGCGTGTCTCCACACCGGAGACCCAAGACTTCGGATCAGCTGAAGCACATGAGCGCTTTGGAGCCTCTACCTATCATCAGGATCTAAAATCCAATGGACAAAATCTAGCGGTTGGACCCCTTGCCGCACCCTCAGATCCAGTCGAAGACCTTAAGACAATTATAGTCGAGGAGTTGGTTCCCCGCTCAGGTGCTGGCTCGCTACCATGGCCATGCGGGTGGCGTGGTAGCTAGTGTGCCGCGGTCTATGGTAGTGGTGCGGAAAATGTTCTTTTGACGGGTCGTACCCTAGTTGTTTGAGGAGGTCGAGCTCCTAGTGGCCTAGGTGAAGCACCGTAATGGTGAAGGTATCACGGGCATGCAAACTTTGAAGACGTGACTATAGAGGCGGGTTCAACTGCCATCAGAGTGTGCCCACCACTTGTTGGAGTATGAACAACCACGGGATATTACCTAGATGGTGCTGGGCGATTTGCCTAAAAAAGAACTGAAGTCGTGTATGCATAATGTGACCAACATGGATGTGTTAACACGAAGTCTGCCTTAACAGAAGGCACAAAGATTACATAACATGTAACTAGACATGTCATGATGTTTAGTCAGGTGGTTGCTAGATAGACTACTACTATAGTAGAGCCATCAAATTGCAAGTTTGAATCCTCAAGTTTGCATCTTATTTTTTTTCCGCGAGATTTAAAAGTCAACACCAAAAATGCAGGTCTAGACACTTTATTGGGATGTGGTGGTGATCACGGAAGGCCGCCCAAAAAAATTAGATACCGGACGTGTTGCGGGAATGAAAGAAAAATCAGGATTTACAAAGGACGTGTGAGGATCATTCGATTTGGATCCGACGGCATGTAAAGCTTTCGGATTTGTTGCAATATCGCGGTGGTTCGGAAATTAGCTTTTCCATCCAAAAATAAGAACCAAACAAGTGAGCACATTGGTCGTGTAAACACGGCAGCTCATATATACCCTCAAAAAAGAAAAACACAGCGAATCAACCTATGGTTGAGTTGGTCACCAGGGTTCAAATCCTGATGCTCGCATTATTCCTGGATTTATTTCAGGTTTTCCGGCGATGCACTTTCAGTGGGAGGAGACGTTCTCGTCGACGACGAGGCGCCTACGGTGACTTCGTAAATTTCAAGATGATATCGGCTCGGTCTCCGGAGGTCTTTCATAAGGATAGGATGTGCGTGCGTGCGTTCGTAGGGGTGAGTGTATGCGGCGTGTATGTGGCGGCGTTTGTATGCATCGATCTTTAAAAAAACACGGGAGCTGATTCGGCGGATCACGTTTAGGACCAGGGCAACGCTCCTCCGCCAGCGCACCAGTCGCGTGTTGCACGTTCTCGTCCACGCGTTCGTCGTGGCTTGCGCGCACGGACACGGTCAGCAATCAACGGCAGCCACACACGGCGTCTCCCGTCACATGGCCCGTCACAGCCCCCGAGCAGATAGCCCCCTAGAAATTTCGCGTTCCGGTGCGGCCCACGTCCCAACCCCCGACCAACCCGAGATGGACGCGCAACTGGCTTAGCCGACCTGCCAGCCGCCCGCCCACCCGAACCAACAACCCAAGTCCGGATCCAGCCCGGATTCACCAGCTCAACTCCCTTTTGATTTCCGCCGCCCACCCGTCCCCGCAGAGCAGAATTATGGCTTGCCTAACCCGCGGCCGGGCACGCCAGCGCGGCGAAGCCCTGTCCGGTAAGGAACCGGTTGGCGCCAGGCCGCCTCCCCCTCCCGCACCGCCTCTGCGCAGGCTACAAAAGGCGCCGTGGTGCGCCCCCTGCACCCCGCGCTCCGGCCTCCTCTCTTCTCCTTCCGATCTTTCGTTCCAGCCGCGCCTCCGCCCTCGATCACCCGAAACGCCTCCTCGCGTCTCCGCGACCCTCTCCTCCCCCCTTGTCCATCAAAATCTCGATTCGTTTCGAATCGCGTTTGATTTCGCTCCTCGCCGCCTCTGCCTCCGTACGAATTCGGGAAGCGATCGACCGGACGATTCATCCATTTGGTTTGCGAATCTATCTCAGAATCTGTTTCGCGTGTCCGCTTCTGTTTGCATCTGTGGATCCTGTGTTCCTCGTCGGTCGTGTTCGCATCCGCGCTCGCAGGTTGCAGGATCGTGCCTGGTTTTTGGGATTGGAGCTCTGATTGTGGAGCCGCCGAAGGCAGAGGCAAGGTCAGTTCCCCGTGCTCGTTCAGATCGCTTCCTTCGTTCCGTCACCTGCGTTCGTCCGTGATATATTCCAGCTTTCAATTGGATATGGCCCGTGCGATCTTCTGTTCCCCGAGCGCTGTGGTTTATTCCGTCAAATCATTCATTAGTACAGGGTGGATTAATCGAGGCCCTCATGGATTTGGTGGAGGTTTGATTTCTGTTCATGATTATTCTGATTGACTGGTTGGTTCCGGTTCAGCGGTTGTTTATTCTGACATGGTCAGATCTTCTGGGTGATGAAGCTTAGGATGTCTTACCAACCTGGAACCGGTGATCTGAGTTTGGATAATACAAATATAATTCCCTCCCAGTTTAGTTTCTTGGTTCGCACACTAGTCAACGGCAATTCTGATTTCCATTCATTGGTGCTTCTCCAGATATTGGATTACAAGGCACAGGGGGAGCGGCCTATCTTGCTGATCTGCGTTTGGATGATTATTACCCCCTCTATTTAATTCCTAAATCTTCAAGGTTCAGTTTTAGTCGGTACTGATTTAGATTTGTTGATTGATTGTCCAGAAATTGGGATTATACGGCTTAGCGGGAGCGACTTGTCATTCTTCATGAACTGTGTTTGGATAATCATTACTCTCTGTTTATTTCCTTTTCTCCACAGTTCAGTTAGTGTCTCCACACAATTCTGATTCGGATTTTCGATTTGTTGCTGGTACTCCAGATATTGGAGTTATACGGCTTAGTGGGTGGTCCAATTTTCCCTCGGCACGGCGGTTCTTCTGGGGCTCAACATTTTCTTAGTCAATTATATAATTAGAGAAGTTTCTCTGCCTTAGTTTGTCATTCTCAGCTCTTGCAGACACCATCTTGGAAGGGATATAATTGGAATTGGTGCTGTCTACTTGACCTTCCCAGCTCAGACTTCCTTATAACTTTTAGCTCATCCTCGTTTGAAGCATGCTGTTGAGCCTAGTTTTCCCCTAATTTACAGAAACGTATCTTGCTCGTTGCAGGTTTGACGAATGCAAAGCCCAACCTGATGAATCTGATTACAGTTCTTTCTAAATCTAATCAATTTATCATTACTTAGATAACCTTTAAGATCTTCTCACTCACTAGGCAATATTTTAAATTCAGATTTATCTGCAAAGGTGCAAGAATGGAGCTTCAAACTTGGCAAATCCTACAAACAAAAAAGAGACTCCTCCATTTTTAACTCTTGCCTCTTATCTTTGTATCACGTAGCTACTTGTTCATGCCTTTGATTTAAGCTTTTTTGCTTCTGCCCCTGTGATTGCAGATTTATTTTAGCCCAGAGCGTGCTGGTAGTGAGTCGTAATCTGTTAAAATTGTTTGGTTTGCAATCTATCTCTATGTGGTTCAATTCGTTATCTGTACTCTTATCCTGTGACTGCAGGCCATATTTAGGAAGTTTGTGCTCTGTACAGTGAGTCAGGTCAGTGTCCTATCAACGGTTTGTTTGGTTTAGTTGTGTTCCTCCACACATTGGTTACAGGATTGGATCTGGAATGTGGAGATCCCTGTGGTGTTGTATGCCGAAGGGGATTTGAGCAGGTCAGATTTGAATGGCTATCGCCCGTGTGGTCTTCTTGTTCTCATCACGCATCATCAGTTAATATGAGGTGGATTAGAGGTCCTGGTGGATTCTTATTGTAGCAGCTGATCGTGCTTTTGGTGTGTGTTTGTGCTCCTTTGCTTGCAGCAGATGCAGGAGTGTAGTAGTTCTGCACAGATGAATCATAGGATGGAGGTTTGGTTTCTGTTCGTCATTTTGATTGATTAATTGGATAATGAAGCTTTGGATACCAACCTGAAACTTGTGATCTGCATTTGGATAATGAATTTCATCCCAATTCAATTTATTTGGTTTGCACAGTAGAAGTCCCTGGCAGTTCTGATCTGTAATTGTTTGTGGTTTTCCAGAAATTGGGCTTAATAAGGTTTAGCAGGAGCAACCTATCTTCTTGTTGATCTGTGTTTGGATGATTCTAAGCCCCTCTATTTAATTCCTTCTCCACAATTCAATTTTAGTCCCTGACAATTCTGATTTGGATCTGTTGCTGGTTGTCCAGAAATTGGGATTATATGGCTTAGCGGGAGTGACATATCTTCTTGCTGACCTGTGTTTGGATGATCGTTACTCTCTGCTTAATTTCTTCTCCACAGCTCAATTAGTTACCCGACAATTCTGATTTAGATTTGTTGCAGATTAAGCCCAAACCATGCTGGTAGTGAGTCGGAATCTGTTAAAATCGTTTGGTTTGCGATCTCTCTCTGGATTGATTTGTTGTTTGTACTCTTGATGGCTGTGCTGGTCTTCCACGCGTATCAGTTGCAGGATATATTTAGGAAGTCTGGGCCTATGTGCAGTATTTGGATATGTTGGTGGTTCTCCAGAAATTGGAATTATATGGCTTAGCGGGAGCGACGCATCTTGCTGCTCTGCGTTTGGATAATTATCACTCCCTCTGTTTTACTCTTTCATCTCCACTATTCTGTTTTGGTTTCCCACAATTCTGATTTAAACTATTTCTTGGCGGCTTTACAGAAATTGGAATAATATGGGTTAGAAGGCGGTCCTATTTTGCCTCGGCATGGCGGTTCCTTCTGTGGCTAAAAACTTTTTCAACCTTCTTTACTCTAATTGAACTCTCTAGACATTAGGTTTTCTTTGCCTTAGTAATTATCAGCTCTTGCAGATACTGACTTGGAAAGGATATAACTGCAATTTGGAACAGCATTGGTGTCCTCCATCATCCATACCTGACCCTAGACAGGCTTTACTTGTTCCCACTCATCATCCATGCTTTAGCTATTTAATAAGCAGCATTTCCCCTAACAAGTTTTTATAGAAACGGTCTCTTGCTCGCTGCAGGTTGTAGTTGACGAACTCCTGTCCAGCCTGATGATGAATCCGTCTACTGATCTTCTAAATCTACTAGTGTCGTTTCAATTCATTGTAACTTACATAACCTATAAATTATCTTACTAGACAATATTTTAAATACAGATTCATATGCAGCACGAATATAAGGATAATTCAGAGCTCTCAACTAATGGCACATCCTACAACCGATAATGATTCTTACCTTCCTATTTTTTAAAAAATTTCATTTAGTTACTTGGCCGTCTCTCTGATATAGGTTTTTGCCCCTGCCCTTCCTATGGTTGCTGATTTTTCTCTAGCCCAGGCCATGTGGACAATGACTAGCTCTCTATGCTTGTTATCTGTACTCTTGATCCCTGTGTTCTCTTGGTCTTTTGCGTGTGTGGGATGGCAAGATATAATTGTTATTAGGAGTTTGGGCCCCAAACTTTGGTCTGTACATGGAGTCAGGTCAGTGTCTAGTAGACGGTCTGTTTGTTTCATTTGTTGTCTTCGCCTCTACAATTTGGCTTGCAGGACTGGATCTCGATCTGGTCTGGAAGTGAAGCTCCATGTGGTGTGTGAACGTATGGTGAAGGGGATTCGAGGCAGGTCAGTTTCCCATGTTGGTCACATTGGGATTCCTCATCTGTGCTTGGTGACGTCAGATTTGAGTGGCTATACATTAAGTTCTTCGATTTATGTTCGTCTGATGGCTGTTTGGGATCTTCGTTCGGAATCTTCTTCGACCACAAAAACTTACACCTGGACTCCATGCCTGTTTCAACTGATTTACCAGATTTCACTATGGTCTGACTTTCCTTGAAGAAACTTTAAGTATGCTGATTATATTTGGGTTGATTTGCATTGTTGGAGGTTTTATTGCAAGATTGTCGAGTTGGATAGTCAGTTAGCGCGGGGACTTGGTGAAGCAAATGGACTTTCCTGATGGTTTTGACCTCTGATTACTGATCCTGAAGCATAATGATTTGGTCTTTGTGGTAGTTTTCAGTTTGAACTTGCATTCAGTGGCCTCATATCTTTGGTGCAGCTTGGAGTTGGTAGTGTGCACATCTGATGATTCTTTCAACTGTCCTGAAGCATCTTGGTTTCTGTTGTGCCATCCTACTGGTTACGGTATCTTATTCAACTTGCATGTGGTTTGGATGGAATATGATCTTATCTTTTGCTCGAATCAAGAAAATGCTAGAAGTCTCAAACAAGGGTCCAAAATGGAAATATCAGTTCGTACTCAGTTTGTATAGCAGATTATCAAAGTTTGACTTGGCTATTAATTACCTGGTTACCATACTGTTTCATGAAGTTTGGTTTTGGTATTTGGCTGCTTGTATCTTTCAACTTGCAAATTTGTCACCTAATAGGAAGTAAAGATCGCATGTACATGAGCTCTGAATGCAGTAAAAATGTTAAGCATATTATATGAATATATATGTGAATTGGTCATCCTTGGATTTGTCAGTCTACTATTCTACATACTCTTGTCCATGATTGTACTTGGTTTGGTTATATACGTTCTTTAGGTTCATCTTATGGCACAAAATCAAATTTTGGTGTGCACATATTGTTAACTTTGGTGATAAAGGAAGATCCCATCCTTGCACTTGTGTTGGTTTAACAGTAGTGGCCTCCTGTAGTTTGGTAATATTGATGACTTGGTATACAGGAAGAGGTTAGGAGTTATTGCTATATACATATACTAAAACAATGGAGAGTTGAAGGTTCTGAACTGGAGGCTTGAACAAATATTTTGTCCTGAACACTCCACTCATGCCCACTGAATATGATTCTGGTTTGTTGGTATGGAGTTGATTTTCAGTGATGTTCTTCTCATTGGTGCTTCTCCAGTGAGATCTGGATTCTTCCATGCATCTTCTCGGTTTGCTGGGGAACTTCCTACGTTAAATTGACAACTAGCAAAACAGTCTGGCATTTGATGATCCCTAAACACTCTGGCTAATTTGATGATGAATTATACTGATTACTTTCGACGTATGGAAAATTTGTTTCCTGCTTCATTCATCCTGGATTTAAAGAAACAGCGCTCACACATCTCTATGGTCCTCCAATGGCTAATTTTATCTATATTATGAAATCTTCCATTACATACTTACTAAATCTATAATAATTGCATACGTTCACACATCTTATGGTCCTCAATGGCTATTGACCTTCTTTTCCGCCGAACAGCTAATGTGTTATGGATTATGGAATCTTCATACATATTGTTAAATCTATGAATCTATAATTTCATCGCGTTTCACGCATCTTATGGTCCTCTAATGGCTAATTGACCTTCTTTTCTGGCGAACTGCTAATTTGATCTGGATTCTAACCACATAATTCTCTTTAATTACATGTCCTTACTTTTCTGGCAACTTCCTAGTTTTAATTTAGTTGGTAACTAGCAAAGTACTAATTTGATGATTCCATTCTTAAATTGAAACTTAGACAGACCCATTCTGTTTCATACTACATAATACAATCCTATATAGATTTTAAAGACACGGAAGTATCTGTTCACACATCTTATGGTCCTCTGACCCTGTATAAACTACGAAAGCTTTCTCTGTGCAAAGATTTGAATCTCGCTCATCCCACTAGATAAATTAGTTACTCCCATTCAGGTTCTGGAATTTATGGCATTCTTTGTTTGCGCCCCATGTCAGTCTTATGATGTTGTGAAAACGTTGCGTCAATATTTATTGCCAATCGCTTGTCGTGCCAATGCTGCCTTTGGTTGATTGCATGGCTTGTATGCTTAGCTGAATATAATTGTTTGTAGTGTTTGCTGTTTTTTGTGTGTAAGTAGGAGTAGTTTAACACTGCCTTTGCCGGTCCCAAGCCCGGATGAGAAAATGTGGAGGGGACTGCAGTTAGCTCCTCTGTATCGTTTGCATTAGAACTGTCATGGTCTCCTAATATTTTAGCAGTGAATGAAGTGAGTAGAAGTTGCAGACTGTCTAGTCGAATGCCGAATCGTCGCACAATGTGGTGGCATGCTTTGGAATGCATCCTTTGTTACAAAGAATCTGGGCAAGTGTAATTTGTAGTCAGTCAGACTCCAGGAGCTTGCTGATTCCTAGCTGTACAAGGTCAGTGTTTTACTTACGTTCCCAGAGGGAAGTGAGTGCATAGGAAGCTTTGAATGAAAGGCCTCATGGACAATAATTCTCTAGAAAAGAGTTCAAGTTGTGGGCAACTGCTTCCCTAGAAAATGCTGTGGTATTGTAGGTAATGGAAGCCTGACCTGCAATATGCAAGCAAGTGGGGATGGTTCACGAGTTCCCTGATAATTTCAGTTTCAGTAAACTAGCAGGTATTGTTTGCATGACTGATCCTGATACGCACTTGGATGGGCGTGGTAATCATAGTTCATAGCAGTGATTCAAGAGCTGGGCAATACGTACATTATTAATTTATTATTACTAGTTGAGTTAATGATGTCTACTACTAGGTTCGTAGAGGAATTGTAATAATAATATGTAAAAGCAAGTTCAGGGTGTGTTGGGAAATACATTACTGGTTGTCTTTGAGCAGAGTTGTGGTTGTCTTTCTCACAATCTCATTTGAGCCCATAAGAAAGACAGAGATGCAGATATGGTGGTTCATTTTCGGAGTAGAAATTCAGGTCCGACGAAACTGAAGCGCTGCAAGCCTCAACAGGCGAAGGCTATCCTACGGTCAGGTGAAAGACCTCTGGAGACAAAGCTGCGCCCTCACCTGTGATGTCCCAAGCAGAGTTGGGGATCACAGGATGAACTCACAAGTGAGTACAGGGGTTGACCGAGGAAGAACGAAGGAGCTGCTGCTCAATTCATTCATTTTCTATTCGATGGCTACTTCAGAACAGAGGGGCAGGCATATAAGCACCACACACACACAGAGGACACCTACACTCAGTCCACCATGGCAGCAGGTGGACCTGACCTGTCATACACCACCATGTATTAGGTGGGGTGTGACAATTGCTCCTCCTTGAGTGGCAGGCTAGACCCCCAAAAAAAACTTGCATCACTAGAACAAGCTCAAAGACTAGGTGATCTTCAGCAACATTTTGTCCATGCTCCCACCAAAATTGATACTTTACCAGGATATGGTTTCAGCTCAACCATTTGGTGCTGGCTCATCTAGTAACTCCAAAGCATGAACGGTATCCTCAGAAAGAATTTCGCCACAATCACCCACTTGTATGGTCAGTAGTTGGGCAGGCGGTTTGCATTTGTGCTCACGGCTATACTTGTCTCCGCACCGGAAACAAAGTCCTTGAGCTTGTCTGAAGTCTCGTAACGCACGCTCCCGAGCAAACTCATCCTTGTCTCGCTGGGGTTCCACTGCCCCTTGATGTGGATGGGCCATATGGTGTTTGATTGCTGCAGTAGGGCCTGCTCTTGGACGGTGGCAATTGTCATTTTCTTCCTCCTGAATTTTTGCTAGATGAGCTGCCTTAGTTACACTAGCTGGATGCTGCAATCTGACTGATGCTCTAAATTCATCACGCAAGCCATGGATGAAATGAGAAACAAACCATTTTGAGTTCAGAGAAGCATCAACAGATAAGAGGTGGTACATGCAGGACTCAAAATTGTGCTTGTATTCGGCCACTGCTCCAGTCTGCTTGAGCTGCAACAGAATTGACATCTGACCATCATAGTCATCGCTCCCGAACTCAGCAACCAAGGCCGTGACCAAGGAATCCCAGTTCAGCTGCCTGTGAGTACGCTTGTATGCTTGTAGCCATAGAGCAGCATGATCTTCAAAGTACAAGGTTGCAGTGCTAACCCAATGGCGATCAGGCACACTGTACATCTCAAAATAATTATAGCAATTGTCGATCCAGAGTAAAGGAAACTGCCCTTTAAAGACCGGAAAGGAATGCTTGGGAGGCTTGAGGTGAAAGTTGTCGTGGCGGTCGTACACGCCGGCATCATCGCGGCGGACATGACGCTCTTGATAGGCGTCGTCCTCGTTGGGATAGGCCACGCCGTGCAGCAACCCGTTGCCGCGAGGCCCATACGCCATGTCGAGGTTGGCGCCGTGGCCGCGGCGGTCAGGGTAGTGGTTGCGACCGCCGTCGCGACCGAACCGGCGCTCGTGGGCGCCATCGAAGTCGCGGTGGCTCTCGAGGCGTCCGCGCGGGACCCCTTCACCCCGGGGAGCGAACTGCAGGTCGGGCTCCTTCGCAAGGTCCCCTTCGTCGCAGATCGGCACGGGGCGCGGAGGGGCGCTGGAGGTCGCGGCGGCGAGCGGCTTCTGCGCGGGCTTGAGAGCAGAGTTCTCAAGCGCGCAAGTGCCCCTGAGCTCGTCCAGATCCGCTCGCAGGGCGCGGACATCGTCCATCAGGGGAGTGAGCCGCGCGTCGAACGCGGCATCTACTGCCTTGTTGATGGAGGAATCGAGCGCCTTGGTGAGGGATTCCAGCAGGCGTTGCTCCATTTCTTCCATGGCAGTCAACACGAACCGCGTTTGTGGATTGGGGATGGTGGATTTTGGCGGTGCCGTGGCGTGGTGTAGATCGAAACGAGTGGGATAGATCGAAACCGTAATCTGATACCAATTGTGATGTCCCAAGCAGAGTTGAGGATCACAGGATGAACTCACAAGTGAGTACAGGGGTTAAGCGAGGAAGAATGAAGGAGCTGCTGCTCAATTCATTCATTTTCTATTCGATGGCTACTTCAGAACAGAGGGGCAGGCATATAAGCACCACACACACACACAGAGGACACCTACTACTCAGTCCACCATGGCGGTAGGTGGATCTGACCTGTCATACACCATCATGTATTAGGTGGGGTGTGACAATTGCTCCTCCTTGAGTGGCAGGCTAGACCCCCCAAAAAAATTGTGATGTCCCAAGCAGAGTTGGGGATCACAGGATGAACTCACAAGTGAGTACAGGGGTTGACCGAGGAAGAACGAAGGAGCTGCTGCTCAATTCATTCATTTTCTATTCGATGGCTACTTCAGAACAGAGGGGCAGGCATATAAGCACCACACACACAGAGGACACCTACTACTCAGTCCACCATGGCAGCAGGTGGACCTGACCTGTCATACACCACGATGTATTAGGTGGGGTGTGACATCACCCCTCGGTCCAAGCTTTGCGCGCTAGATGTTGCTGCAGTTTCAGGCTTTCAGCTGTATACAAATTTCCGACCAGAGTCTGTCCCGTCCTGCAATTTCATCGCCCTGGTTTCTTAAACCTTGTCAGCACAGATGTGTCTTTTCTGTTAATATGTTGTTGAATCATTGGCGAGTAGAACGTCCACAGTTGTTTGTCAAGTGGGTGCTAATGTCCTGGAAGAGGCCATTCGGCCCGACTCTCCCCCGCTTCGTCCCCCGCGGGCGGCTCGGTTGGATCCGCCGCCCCCGGCTCTCCTCCCGCCGCCGGCAGGCACTGATAGAGGCAAAGCCTCTTGTGGTGGCCGGTGGCGGGGCCTTCTTCCTCCTCTGCTGGGGCGCACAGTGCGGGACGTGGCGGCCCGGCTAGGACTCAGCGACGACGGGGCGCGTGGCCGGGTCAACGACGCGGTTGTGGAGGTTGCGTGGTGGCGGCGCGCCCTGCAGATCTGGTGTGGTGGCGGCTCTGGTGGTTGGGGATCTGCGGGCGGCGCGTGGAGGTGGTGGCGGCCCGTCATGTGTCGCTGCAACGGGGTCGCGGCTTGGCCTTCGATCTAGTTGCGAGGTGGGCGGAGGTATCATGCTGGCGGTGCAAATCCATCGTGGATTCGGCATGGCAGTGCAGGCCCGGCGAGGTGGTGGCGGCGGCAGCGGCGCGCGCGCCACCGTGGCTTGGCGGCGATTACTGCGTCCGGTGGTCGCGGCGCGGTGGCGGTGCAAGGGTGGTGGTGGTGGTTCGTGCTGGTGGCGGCGGTGTGGGCTTTGGCCGGCCCTTGCGTGCGGCGACCTTTGGAGGTGAGGGTGGTGGCGTTCCTGCTGCAAGATGGCCCAGGGCTGCCCCTCGGGGTCCCGGCGTGGATGTGGGCTGCCACGGCGTGGTGGTGGCTCATGGCGGTGGTCTGGGTCATTTCACGGCGGCGGCTGGACTTCTTCGGCATCGGCCGGTCGGTGAGTGCCCTTGTCGACCTTCGATTCCTCTCATCGTCGTTCGGGCGCTACCTTCATCGAAGGGTTAGCCCTCTCACAGTTGCGTTCCATCGCTCGTCTCGCGCCCGGCAGCAGGACCGAGCTCGTCTCGCGCCCGTCAGCAGGACCGAGCTCGTCTCACGCCTGGCAGCAGGACGGGCCGATGTAGGATAGATACTGTCAGCTAAGTAGTATCCCTTGTTGTATTGGTGGCCATTGATGTCATAGTTGACCTCTAGGGAATTGCCTTTCGAAATCCTCGGGAACACCATTGAACGCTAAGCACGTTGATGTGATTGTAAGAAACTGCCATGCCAAAAAAATAAGTGCCAAATCTAGTGATCTTGTAATGCCGCAACTTCAAGTATGAACATGAGTGCAACCATCCACATGTCCCTTATATTGCCCCTGCCAAGCAAATGGATAGTCTTTCTCTCCCAGTGCATACATTGTATGCTTCCAAGCATCACCGGAAAGCCTCTAGAAGCATTGATCAATAACAATCTGGTTGTATACTCAACATTTGATTCTCTCAAGTACTCTAGGCGAAACACTCTAATCATAAACATGTACAATGACTCAAGGCATGTGGAATCACGCATGCTTACATACTCATCAACTAGATCATCGGGAACTCCGTATGCAAGCATTGAAACAACTACAATGCATTTAAGAGGTCAAGCCAACCCTTCCAAGGGCATCATACTTGCAATTGAAGTAATAATCATAACCCATCACTCCCTTCCAAATACGATTGTACAATGGTCTCCCCATCCAGAAGCATCGCCGAAAAAGCTTGGTAGGGAATAGTTGTTTTGTCTGATGGAAATAATCATTGAAGAGTAGGGCATGGACGTTTTCTCTATTATGATTCAACCTAGGAACTTGGCCCGGCATCGGTCCACTGAACAATGGACGCCGCCTTGCAATGTGTTCATCCATGAGAAGTGTAGCAACCACAACATCACAATCATCACCAGACTATTCTTCAGACAATGATGAACATATGAAGTTATTGTAAAAAAAACTTGTCTGAGGTATCCGCCATGATCCTTTCGAGTGATGTGAATTTGTACCTTACTAGACAACAGTGGGCGTGGACGAGTCTCGGTCGGGCAAATGGTCGAACACCTTGTGGGCGGGCATGGACGAGTCTCGGCTGGTGAAGGGACCGTCCTTGGCCGTCCATGCAGCAAGGCTGGTGAACCCCACGTCTTTCGACGGTGAATGCGGAGGTGGAGACAGTGTGCCGATGGGCAGCGACGACCCTGGGTAGGGTGCAGGCCGCTATTTACATCGTCGACGGCAAGAAGCGGAACCAATGCCGGCGGTGGGGCACCAGTGATGCGGCAGCGGCGAGTGGATGAGGAGGTTGACGGAGTCAGATCCAGCAGATCTCGGGTAGGGGATCCCGAGAAGGTAGCTTCCGTGCGATGTTAACAGAAGATAGGGATTTATGCAGGTCCGGGCCCTCTCAAAGAGATAATACCATACGTCTTGCTTTGATTGTATTGTTAGACGGAGTAGAGATTACAGGTTGATCTACCGTGAGATCCTTGTGTGTCATCTATGAATCTTGCACATTGGCTTGTATAGATACTAGGGGTGTGTAGGGTTTACACATAGGTTGGTTACATATAGGGTAATCATGATGTAGACGACCTTTAAATCTTGGAGTAGGTGCCAAGTCTTTGGAAACATCCCTTCCTAGCGCTCCTGGGTCGACGAGTTAGGCCCACTACTGAATCATCTTAGGGTCCCCGGCCCAGCCCTCCTAGCTGGGAGATGATGTGGTAAGCACCCCTAATCCAAGACACCGTCAGTAGCCCCTGAACCGGTCTTCAAGTCGAGGACGCTCCTCGGTTCTTCCGAGCTGCTCCGTCTTTGGCCGTCGATCTTGGAAGCTAATTCAACAAGTCCTTTCTCTTCTCCTTTAAATCGGTTGATAGCAATGTGACACGACAAAGTATAAGTAGCAATTGTGATGAAGATTTTAGTAATGGAGAATAGACTGGGGACCATTGGTTCACTAGTGGCATGTCTCTCGAAACAAGCAAGTAGTATGCTAAATAAATTACAGTTGAGCAGCGATTGAATTGCATTATTTATATTTATGACTTACGATCATGATAAGAAGACTGCTCTTCCAACTGCATCTACTACTAATTAGTCCATCCCAAAACAGCTATCCAGCATGCATCTCGTGGTATTAAGTTTGCTAGGAACAGAGCGCCGTAATAATCAAGATGACATAATGTAACGCCCGGAAAATTAAGCTACAGTAACCCCTTGTTAATGATGCCACATCACCGCGTTTACTGTTGTTAAACTCGCGTTGGTTCAAAAACTAGTTCAAATTCAAATTTGAAACAAAGTCAAAAATAAAAGCTTTCAAACGTCAAAACAAGAATGTGCAAACTATAGAAAATAATTCATAAGTATTGTTGGTGAAGAAACCAAATTGTTATAGAATATTTAAATGCACTTAAATAATTAAAACAATGGCTTTACCAATTAATTAAATGCCTTTCCTAATTTATAAAATATTCAACTATATTATTTAAATACCAAACTTTTGTGGCAGAGGTATAAGTAGTAATACTAGTTTAGCAACTACTTTTGTGTTTTAACTAAACTCAAATATTGTGGAGAATGAATAAAACTATAAAAATAAAATTAAATAAAAACAAAACACAAACATAAACAATAAAAGAAAATAAAAGGGGCCCTCCCAACCCCCGGGCCTCGGCCCACCAGGCCATCAGCCTGGTCGGCCCACCTACCCCTCCCTCCTCCTCCTCTTCACGAGGGGGGTCGTGGAGGGCATCGGCCATGGCCTTGGCCAGATGCCGTTCATCCATCACGCCCCTGCCTACTTGTACTCCCTCCCGGCGCCCGGACCCAACCCTAGCTCCTCCCCGACCACTCCTATTTCCCCCTGGATCCAGACGCCGCCGCCACCAACGCCATGGCCATCGTCGTCGTCGCGGCCACTGACCACCCGCCGTTAGGGAATGCGCCGGGAGGATCGCCATCGTCTGCTGCTTCCTCTTCGTCCACGACCTCGAGCTTGGAGTCCCTCCATCGCGTGGATCGGGCGGCTTCATCGTCTACGGCCACCGCTGCCTCCGCCATGGATCCGCGCCACCGCACCGTCCCGGCCCTTCCCGAGCTCTCCCGACGCTCTCTGTGAGCTCCCCATCGGCTCCCCCTCCTTCTCCTTCTGATTTATCGCCGTAGGCCACACCCCTCGCGCCCGAGCTCCCGGAGAGCTCGTGGTCGACGCGCCTGTGCGACCCGCCACGGTTGTCCACGCCTTCTCCTGGCTCGGCTCGCGCTCACCCTCCTCTTCCCGTGTTCGCCTTTGCTTTGGCCGCGGCCTGCGTTTGCGCGTGTGCCCGCGTGGCCCTGTTACCGTGCTGCCCCCCCTCGCGCCTGCTTGCCCCCTCGTCGCGCCTGCCTGGCCATGGCTGCGCCCGGGGCCTCTTCCCCTGACGCGTGGCCGGACGGCCCCGCCGCTCGCCGGCGCTGGCCGACCCTTTCCCCTACCTCGCCGGCCTCTGGCGCCCCGACGACCTTCGCCTGCGCCCCGGGTTCGCTCATACGGGCGTCCACGCCCGAGCGTCCGGCCCGCACTGACGCCGCCCTCCATCGGCGTCGCCCTCCGCCGGTGCCGCCGCACCGCCCACCCCCGCTGCCGCCGTGGTCGACGCCCACCGGCGCCGTCGCCCCGTCTGGGCGGGTTCCCGGTCGCCCAGGCGGGATTGCCCGCACCCGGTTCCACTCCCCAGCGCCCGATAGGCCCCCTCGGGCATATGACATATGGGCCCATGCCCTTGTTTAGATAAAAAAAGAAGTGTAAAAAAACATATTAAAATTAATTAATTAATTAGTTAAACGCCTAATTAACTTAATTAATTAATCTTAATTAAACTAATGAACTAGATTAGTTAACTTAATCAGTAGTTAGATAAATGTGTGCATGACAGGGGGACCCCACCCCCTGTTGACCAGTAAAACGTTAACTGGTCAACTGGGACCCCCTGGACCCATTGGTCAGCCCCGTGGTGCACTACACCGGGTGCACTTAGCAATTTTGCTGTTTTAATTCGAATTAATAATAAATCTAGAATATTGTTTAAATCTTTGAAAAATCGTAGAAATTAAACCGTAGCTCGGATGAAAAAGTTTTATACATAAGAGTTGCTCAGAACGACAAGGAGAATCCAAGTACGCAGCCCGTTCGTGTGCCACACATCCCTAGCATAGCGAACCTACAAACTTTTTCCTCCGGTTTATTTGTCTGACAGACGCCCGGGACCGGGAAAGCTTTCCCGGATGTTTTTCCCTTCGCCAGTAACGCCTAGCACTGCGTTAGAACACCTCTAGCCCGCTTGTAATCATGTTATGCATATGTTTGCGTGTATTTACTGTTTCTTCCCCCTCTTCTCTCCGCTAGACCCCGAGACCGCTGCTAATGCCCCTGTGATCGACTACGTCGATGACGACCCTTCTTTCCTTTCAGCGGAGCTTCCAGGCAAGCCCCCCCTTTGATTATCCCGATATCGCTCATTCCATTCTCTCATGCTTGCATTAGATTTTTCTACTGTTATTGATTGCTCCTATTCTGATGCATAGCCTGCTTTTGTATCTACTATTGTCACCTACCTGCTTATCCTAAACTGCTTAGTATAGGTTGGTTAGTGATCCATCAGTGACCCCCACCTTGTCCTTGTTGGCCCTGCTTCATCATCGATGACTCGATCTACATGATTGATGACCAGAGCCCGACACCTCACATCACATCACGCCCCTTTTGTTGCTCGACTCTACAGAGCTACTATCGAGTGCCGAGGGTGATCCCTCATAACGCAATCCTGATGATCATTATGTAGTGTATCTATTCGGTGTGGTCATCGAGGTGGTTCCTCTTTCACCATTCCCGATCTGACTACTTGCGCAACACCTCAAGTGTGAACCTCGAGGGTGGTTCCTCTTACGTTCACCTTGATGATTACATCGAGTGGAATCCTACGAGGTGATTCCTTGGGTTTTCCCTTGATGTCCGGACACACGCTTACCTTGACTTTCTTGGAGACCGTTGTGAAATCCGGGCGGGCCGAGAGCACCCGTCTTGATGTGACAATGGCGGTGGGTCATTTAGCGGTATCATCCGGGAGGGTGATAGCTCCGGACTTATCCCGACGGCCGTCCTCCTTTTAATAATGCACTAACGGTTTGGGTATTTGTTCGAATTGGCCTTTGGCCTTTACGCACCAACCACCACGTGAGAATAGTTATGGGCCTCGGCGTCGTGGTATCGGCCAAGCTTTGTCGACGTCCGATTCAAAGCGATGCGGCACGCGGCCGGGCCGGCACCATCTGTAGTGGTGGAGCTGGACCCGCCAGATGCAACGATCCGAGTGCAGCAGGCGATGGGCCCGCACCCTGAGCACTTAGGATGTAGACCGTGGGACCTCTCTGCTGAGCCTTGGTAGGGCTGCGACGTGTTGATCTTCCGAGGCCGGCATTGACCCCGAAAGGTGTGTCCGGCGAGTGATCGGCGTGTTGGAAAACATGGTGCACCCTGCAGGAATATCTTTATTCAATACCGTGTCCACGGTAATGGGCGTTCAGACTTGTATCCGATCTTATACAACTAGAAATGGATACTTGATATGTGATGGATATGTTGGCTCGAGATTGCTTTCTCGCAGGAGTCGAGGAAGGATCTCGGGCCTTAATGTTACAACATGCTTGTTAATTAAACTGCTATTCTTTACTCTTCTACATGCTGCAAGATGCTTGGAGCTGCTTGAAGATGCTAGACTTCGATAGGCTAGGCCTTCCCCTCTATTCTGGCATTCTGCAGTTCAATCCACAGATACAACCCTTTCATTTGATACCAATGCATACTTGATCTGATGCTTGCGAGTACTTTGGATGAGTACTCACGGTTGCTTTGCTTCCCCTTTTCCCCCTTCCTTCTTCATTCCGGTTGATGCAACCAGATGGTGGATCCCTGGAGCTAGATACCACGGCTGACGGATACTGCTACTTGGAGACCGCCGACGACCAGGAGTAGTTAGGAGGTCCCAGGCAGGAGGCCTTGCCTCTTCGATCGTGTTGCTTTTGTGCTAGCCTTCTTAAGGCACCCTTGTCTAACCTTATGTCTGTACTCAGATATTGTTGCTTCCGCTGACTCTTGTGCTTTCGAGCTTCTGTATTCGAGCCCTTGAGGCCCCTGGCTTGTAATATGAAGCTTGTATTATTTTATTTGTGTCTAGAGTTGTGTTGTGATATCTTCCCGTGAGTCCCTGATCTTGATCGTACACATTTGTGTTCATGATTAGTGTACGGTCGAGTCGGGGGCGTCACACATAATGTGAACAGTAAAACATCAATCAGATGACAAGACACTGTGTCCGTAGCTTTGTAAGTGCATCTAGTGCCCCTTAGTGATTTTGGTGTATTGAAGACTTATAGGTTAAGGGACTAATGTGTTTGTGAGTGTACACAGGTCTATAAGTCTATGAGGATTTTGATATTTACAATGAAAGTCGACCCCTAAAAAATGTCTTCAACTAAAGACTTTGGCTTTCTGAAGATTTTGAAAGTGAAGAAATTGGTGTGACCGTGAAGACTTGATATTCGTGCGAGGAACATGAAGCATGAAGACTTTTGTTTTCTTAGTTTTGTTTTCTCTTTCTTGATTCATAGGAAACACCGTACTGTTAAAGGGGGTCGAGGAAAAACTAAGGAAAAGTTTCCAAGTGATGCTCATCTCAAAATCCTACACCTACCAATCCCTTCGAGTGAAGCCATTGGAAATCTCATACAGATTCAATCAATTTCTTGATGGATGAGACAAAGATCTTCTGGTCTCTGAGGAATTTGTTCTGACTGAGGAGTTAGGAATTCGCCAGTTCGGATTGCCTACAAGTGAGGAACATGATAGCCCTGAGGAATTTGAGAGCTCAAATTTCCGACCGTTACTATGCTACGCGCCAGCTGTCCCAAAATATCTACTCACCTAGTGGTCATATCATTGAAGGACTTTGAGCTAAAATCATCAAGTGAGGAAAACCCAAACCCAAACACCTACAAACCCAAATTGATTGAGCATCACTTAAGAGATTGTTCCTGTGTGTATCCGACGCTTGTTAACTTTGAAGACTGTGCATCTTCCAGACGGTTAGGCGTCATGGTTTAGAGCATCCAAGAGGAAATTGTGGATCGCCGAGTGACCGAGCTTGTGAAGGTTTGGAGGTCACCTGAAGACTCACCACGAGTGATTGGGCGAGGTCTGTGTGACCTTAGATCAAGGAGAATATGGTGAGGACTGTGTGTCCTCAGGTTTAAATACCTAGCCGCTCCAACCAGATGTACGAATGTCACAGCAGTTGGAACTGGTCTATGAAATCACTGTCTTCACCGAGCTAACTGGTTCTATCTCCTCAACCCTTCCAATTTCCTCATTCTGTGTTGTTGTACCTGATCGTTACTGTTCGAAGACTTTGACTGAAGACTTTCTCAATTTCCTCAGTTCAGTTTCTTTAGTCAGTTTGTCTCCAACCTGCTTATCCTGTGTTTACGCTATTTGTACTCTGTGCTTGTTTTCATTTCATCATGATGTCCGTGCTTCTGCTCTGTTTTGTTTACTTTTGAGTACTTATTCCGCTGCTAGTTGTTCGTGACTTAGGAATTTCCTCTCTGTGAAATTCCTCAGTGACGAATTTGTAAAAATCGCCTATTCACCCCCTCTAGCCGATATAACACACTTTCAAGCTTTTATACATCTTTTAACAAATGATGTTGTCTCCTTTTCCATTTCTATTTCCATTGCATTATTAATCACCAATTTTTTAGTTTTTCTTTCTTTGCCAGTGGCGGCTTAGCTTGAATCATACATATGCTTCATTTCTCCTATGATTGTGATACGTCTCCAGCGTATCTATAATTTTTTATTGTTCCATGCTATTATATTATTCATCTTGGATGTTTTATATGCATTTTTATGCTATTTATATCATTTTTGGGACTAACCTATTAACCTAGTGCCCAGTGCCAGTTGTTGTTTTTTCCTTGTTTTTGTCTTCTACAAAAAATTAATACCAAACAGAGTCCAACTGGAACGAAACTTTTTGACAATTTTTCTTGGACCAGAAGACACCTTGGAAGCTTCGGGAGGAGGCGAGAAGAGCTCACACATGGACCATGATTTATATTGTACTCTGTATCCCATCCACAATCAATATAAACAAGGCAGGACATAGGTTTTACGACTTTGAGAGGGCGCTAACCCGGGTAAATACCGTGTCCCTATCAATCATGTTACCATCATTCTAAGATCACCAACTTGGGACCCCCTACCCGAGATCCGTCAATTTTAGCACCGACATTGGTGGCCCATACAGACCCCGCCGCGTGATCGCCAAGGTTCGATGGAAGCCTCATCTGACGATCAAAACCGTTCCCGCGTGTCTCCACGCCGGAGACCCAAGACTTCGGATCAGCTGAAGCACATGAGCGCTTTGGAGCCCCTACCTACCATCAAGATCTAAAATCCAATGGACAGAATCTGGCGGTTGAACCCTTTGCTTACCCTCGGATCTGGTTGAGGACCTTAAAATAGTCACGACCGAGGAGTTGGTTCCCCTCTTAGGTGCTGGCTCGCTGCCATGGCCATGTGGCTGGCATGGTAGCTGGTGTGCCGCGGTCTATGATGGTGATGCGGAAATTGTTCTTTTGACGGGTCGTACCCTAGTTGTCTGAGGAGGTCGGACTCCTAGTGACCGAGGTGAAGCACTTGAATGGTGAAGGTATCATGGGCATGCAAACTTTGAAGACCTAACTATAGAGGCGGGTTCAGCTCCTATCAGAGTGCGCCCACCACCTGTTCGAGTATGAAGAACCACGACATATTACCCGGATGATGCTGGGCAATTGTCTAAAGAAGAACTGAAGTCATGTATGCACAATGCGACCACTGTGGATGTGTTAGCATGAAGTCTGCCTTAACACGAAGGTACAAAGATTACATTGTAACATGTAACTAGACACATCATGATGTTTAGTCAGTTGGTTGCTAGATAGACTACTACAACTAGTAAAATGCACGTGCTTTGCACGTTGAATTACAAACAGTTGGCGATGCCATGGATTTAAAGGCAATTGCCAATTTGTTGGCAATTTTCATGGATTCGTTCCATGAAAGTGAATATATTTCTTTCCTTCACAACCTTGCTGTTGATTATAACTTATTTCCACGATAGTGAATTAAGTCCATCCAATCATACTTTTTTTGAACACCCCTCCAATTATACCTTTTGTTACACTACAAAGCTTACTATTTGCTTATTCAGTTTTTTGAGTTTAATTTATTTATACAAATTTGGTTACGATTGAAAAATAAATCAACTTAGAATAAAAGAGGGGTAAGCAAATAAATTGATAATCATGTAGAGTTTTGTTTTTGCAAATCAATCCTGTTTTAAATAGGAATACTTTTATACCTCACTAAATAGGAGTACTTTTACGGAGCTGGACATCAACTGTTACAGCTTAGTTAGAAGTATACTTGTACTCCTTGCAAAAAAAAGAAGTATACTTGTCCAGTCCTTAAACCAAAAAAAAAAACTTACCACCTCACGTTTAGACTATTTTAGTCTTTAGACGTGGGATTGATGTAGGCCGCATACTTATTTTTATTGTAATACTGCGTTAGCAGGGTCTTGAACTCAAGGCCTCTTGGCTCAGATACCATATTGGATTCATGCTCCAGCCAACTCATCCAAAAGTCCGAACTGATGAAGGAAGGCGGGCAATCCCACTTTCAACAGCCGCTGCACCTTTCCGTGTGTCTGTGTTCAGCCTGCCATGGTCCCCTTTCACGTGTCCTACTGATGAACCCTGGCGACTCTCCTCGTCAGCACTGGAAGGCATCGGACATGTGAGGACGGTGGCGAGACGGAGGTAGGCATGCACAGTGGTGATCAAGCTTGCCGCGGGTGTCTTCCCCAGCAATGGCATGTTCCCCGACGGCGCCACGTCCAGCCACCGCAACGCCTCCATACCTCACGGTCAAGCTCCTGGGGTACACCATAGGTCCTAGCAACTCCTACTTTTTTTTGTCAGAATCTCCTCCCCTTTTTTTTCTTTATAATCAATGATCATGGGGGATTCCAGAGAGGACCGAGATTTTGGCGGGCTACTAATCTGCACATTGGAGAGCTTAACTTTAGAAATTGAATGTTCAAGAAACCAATTTCATGACATGATTCCCTTTGCTCATGAACATGATGTACATAGGAACTGTGGAATCTTTGGTCAATCGCTCGATTTCTCAGATGAATTCATTCTATATACATTGTGGAGATGCAGTTTGAAGCTTCCATCCTCTTTGTTTGTTCTTGATTTTATCATGAAATCCAAAATTTCTTTTAAAACATGGTGTTTTTGTCTCAATGTTGCAATGAGTTAGTCTGAATTTGCTCTTAATAGTCCATCACCGATGTTTCACTATGTTTATTCATTTTCTTGTTCGAAAATGAGTGGAATTTTTGGACGGTTTATTTGAATTAAGCTGAGCACCACGTGGCACAATCTGAATACATCTAAGTAGTTGATCCAATTGTTGGCGATGTCCAGATTTGACATCTCTCAGCCATCCGATCGAGTTTATCCAATAGTGGGTATTCAAAGTTATTCCCACACTATGTAGTGGTACAGACACATATTTTTATGATGATGGCTACCTTATGTTGGGCATTGTGACTTAAGGATAATGATGTGGTTTCTAATAATAAATGTGTTTCATCTTCTATCCAAGTTATTCACAGTGGCGGACCTAAAAAGTATTTGGAGTGGGGGCAAACTAATTGAGTGGGGGCATATTCTATAAAATTCAAAGAATTTAAGCATATTTTTCCAAAAAACATAAGAAAATCTTACCGTAATTTGAAATTTTCAGTGGGTGCCTGGCCCCCACTCACCATAACGTGGGTTCGCCACTAGTTATTCATGCTTGTACACAATAACTCTGTACTCGGTTTATCCTGTAGAGGTCAGAGGACATAGACCTCTTTATGATGGTGTCCACCCAGCTGAAGCATACAGTCAGAAAGGTTTCCCTTCATGAATGGCGGTGTAATATTCGGATAGGATATACCCCATGTTGGGGATATACCCCGCGGTATGACCCGGCCGGAGTTATAACCCGGCTGGGACTTGGTATTTCAGATGGTAAACCGGCAGACAGTTAAGATAGATAGTAAACCAGCAGATGGTAAACCGGCTGACAGTTAAGTCAGATGATAAACCAAATGGTAAACCAGCAGACAGGTAAGTCAGATGATAAACCAGATGATAAACCGGCAGACAGATAAACCAGATGGTAAACCGGCAGACAGTTAAGTCAGAAGATAAACCAGATGGTAAACCGACAGATAGATAAACCAGATGATAAACCGGCGGACAGTCATAACCCAGCAGACAGAGTCGCCTGGGGTGAATAAACCCGATGACGTTAAGAAATCCATGGTGAGACGTCAGAATAGATTAAGTCCCAAACCGAGGTGGACTCTGTATGTAACCCGCCCCTTCAACTTATATAAGGAGGGGCAGGGCACCCGAACATGGAAGAGGAGATAATCTTAAAGTTAGACACAACTAGGAGAGCCGGTTTACGGCGACTCCCTCGTGATGATAATGAGACCTAGCCACAAACAGCATGTAGGGTTGTTACCGGATGATGTTTTCCGGAGCCCGAAGCTGTCTAAATCCTTGTCTTGTGTTGCGTCTCTCGATTCCGCTCAACCCCTCTCAAGCTACCACATAGATGCGTTGGCCTCACGACTAAGTCCTCACACTAGGACATCTGCCGTGAAAAACCCACAACAGTTGGCGCCCACCGTGGGGCCTGCGCACGGTTGTGTTGAGTTCTTGGAGGGATCTTCCCCCGGGATCGAGAAGCTTACAATTTTCCGTGGCTGTCCCACGTCTCGAGAAATTTCATGGGATAAGGAAAAGACTGCAGCAAAAAGATCTACATCATCAACGAACAGTCAAACCAGCATGTTCAGATTCGATCCAGGCAGGTTAAGGTTCTGCAAAGTCGGCCGGGTCAAGACTGTCCCGTGGATTGCCGGGTCAAGACTGCTCGCACGTCGCCGGAGCGAGATCGTCCAAAACTTTCATTGAAAGAGCAAGCGCCACCCATCAGAAGTTGTTGTGCTACTGTTCCCCACGTCATGATACCAGGGATCAATCAAATTATCGCTGCCTACCCTAGGTTGAGCTATCAAATCTTTATCTTTACCTAATAATCAAGAAAATTGGGTTTCTGTGCGTCCGTCGTCGCTAGCGATTTTGCAAAAAGTCCCTCGGTTTATAAGAAATTAACCCGCAGTCCTATTTTAAGTGTTTTCTGGTGACAATGTTTTGTTTTTGCAAACAAAACCCTGCATTATTTACAATTCTATCCATGATCCTTACTCCTTATCCATTGTCGTCCTCCACCTCCCGGTACGCGCTGCCGCTTGCCGTCGGCGTCCACGCCGCAGCAGTAAGGAAGTGGTGATGCGTCGCGGCGGGCGTCCGCACCGCCCGAGCCCAGGAACGGGGTGAGGCATCGTGGCGGGCGTTGGAGAGCAAGGCGGACAGGAAGTCGCCGAACGTGGCCTTGGTCGGCACAGGGGTGAACTCGCGGGCGCGCTTGCGGTAGGGGAGCCTAGCCCGCAAATCCTCCTGCTGCTTGGCGAGGCCCTTGGCCTTCCTGCGTGCCTTGTCAGCCTCGGCGCTAGCCTTGGCGGGCCGAGGCGTCGCGGTGGAGGCGGCCGCCGTGCTCTCTTGGGGTTCCCGAGAATCGCTGTGGGATTCCCGGCACCACGCGGATGAGGAGCCGCTGATGGCAGGAGGCTGCAGCTTTGGCCCGTGCCATAGTCGGGGAAGAGGAGAGGAGCGAACCAAAGTTGCAGGCGTCGTAGTTGGAGGTGCGGCGGCTGGGCAGAGAGATCCAGACGGCAAGGGAGCCCGGGGAAGAAGGGACCATAGCCACAGCTGCAGGCAGGCGAGCGGAAGACCAGAGGCTCGCCGGGGAAGGACATGCGCAGCGGCACGGTCGCGTGTGAAGCTGCCGGCTATAGGAGCGTGCAGGCAGCGCTCGGGCAGTGGCGACGCCATGGTCGTCCGACGAGGTGGCAAGAAACATGACGGGCGCGGGCGGCATGCTGCTCGAGCGACAGGAGGAGAAGCAGGAGTGAGGCGCGAATGAGGTGTTCATTGCCGGAAGCGGGGCCAGATGTATCGGACGCACGCCCTCGCGCCCCACTATCAACGCATACACAGCGGCCGTGGCGGCTTGGGTTGATGCAGGAGGACGAGGAGGAGCTCGAGAGGAATGAATTCGTTGGTGCGGCTGGAATATTTGTGGCCGTCGGTGGCTGGGGAGAGAGGAAGGGGAGCTGCGGCGCTGTGGTGCGTGAGGTCGCAGGAGGAACAATGGAGGCAGAGCGATGACGAGCTTGTGGAGAGTAAATTGCTGAAAGCCACCACATTTGTGGCAAGGGTACTCCAAAACTACCATTTTTATCGGAAATCACAAAAGACCACCACTTCTGTGGCAATTGAATAAAAAAATGCACTAAACAGAAACTGAGCCGCGTCTAACAGTAGAACTGACGGGTTGGCCCCACATGCCAGGCTGATCTGGCATGCCTATGTGGATAATACGTTGAGGTGGATGGTGGACCCACCTGTCAGCCTCCTTCCTTTAAGCTCCCCTTTTTTTTATTGATCATGTTCTTCTCTCTCTCTCTCTCTCTCTCTCTCTCTCTCTCTCTCTCTCTCTCTCTCTCTCGGCGAAGGTGCTAGTACGACCATGGTCGCCGGCAGGCAGAGCGCCCCCCCAAGCCTCGCCGCCGGGAATCCTCTTCCGCCGAGAAGCCCCGCCGCCCAACGAGCCCCGCCGGTGAACACCGGGGACGGCATCTCCTACCCGCCTCCTGCAGCGCCCTGCATCGCCGTCGTCTACCTTCGCCGTCCTTCTCTCTCTCTCTCTCTTCCTTCAATTGGGAGGCAGGGGAGAACACCGGCCGACAAGCGAGACGACGATGTCTTGTCCTACCTCGCCTGTGGGATGGATCCAGATATTGAGTCACGCTCGCCGCCCTCGTCCGCCTCGCTTGGGCGGAGGGGGAGCTCGTATTGGACTGCTTTGCCGCGGCCACTTTGTCCTCTTGCGTCGGAGGTAGATGCAGGAAGGGCGGCGTGGTTGTGGTGCTGCCGCGTGGGGGAAGCAGGGTCGGGGCTGGTGGGTGGAGGGGAGGCGTCGGGAGGAGCTGCTGGGCGGCGCTGCTGGGGGAAGCGGGTCGGGCTGGTGGGTGGAGGAGGCATCACGGAGGAGCTGCGAGCGGCGCGCCACGTGGGGAAGCAGGGTCGGGCTGGTGCGTGGAGGGGAGGCGGCACCGGAGGGAGCTGCAGGGGGTGGCGCGGACTCGTGGGGGGAGTCGGCCGTGCGGCAGATCAGGTGCGCCGCAGACCAGAGCCAGCGGGCATGGCGTTGACTATGAAAGAAGAAGAAGAAGAAAGTGAAAAGAGATAAGAGGCTGACTAGTGGGACCATCTTCCACCTCATCATACTATCCATGTAGGCATGCCAAATCAGCCCAACAGACGGGTCCCGCCAGTCAGTTTTCCAGTTAGACGCGGCTCACAGCACGTTTAGTGCTTTTTGTTACTCACTTGCCACGGAAGTGGTGGTTTCTCGTGATTTTTGGCAAAGATGGTGGTTTTGCAGTATCCTTGCCACAAATGTGATGGCTTTCAGCAATTTACTCGCTTGTGGATAATATAAGGGACACTGCTCGGTGGGCTGGCTACTGCTTTTTTTTCATCGAACTAAATGTTGTGGTGGCACCGAGTAGAAGCCGCTAGATGTCCCTCTACGTGTTAGCAGCCTAGCACCGAGTACAATTCCAAAAATAATAATTTGATGAACCGAGCACCTGGCCGCTATTTTGTTTGTACGATCGTGATTTAATAGTAGATAGTAATTAAAATACGTGTGATTGAAATATTAAAAAGAAATATTTTTTTGAAGAAAACATATTTGGGGCTCTCTTGTAGACTAGCTTACCATCAATAAATTCCTCCACCCTATATGTTACCAGTGCCGTTGGTGTGAGATACAGAGGAGAGAGGGAGAGATGGGGAGTTGAAAGAGTACAATGACGGTGCATCTTGCTCGAACTGGGTGAAGGAGGGACAACTTTCTGTTCACCCCGCACGTCGGCTATGGAGAGAGAGAGAGGGAAGCATGTGGTCATGCCTAGCATGACCATGTCCTCGGTCCTTCCATACCCCACCTTCATGTGGCTACTCTCTATTGTACCATCTCACCCCTAGCTCTGCATGCCCCAATACTGGTCCTCCTTGAGACGGCGATGATGGTGTCAAGGGAAGTGGCTGCATTGGCGCAGTCGGTGTGCTCCTACTGTTGACGACATAGTGTGAACAAAAGAGGATCAAACATTGTAAACCCTTTATTGTCTAACCAGCCATCTTATATTTTAAGTGGGCAAGTTTAAAATACGAATTCACATTAAGATGAGGAAGAATTTAACGGGCAAAGAGATATAGCTCAGTATTACGCCACGACATATAAACTCCCAATATCACGTGAACTTTAAAATTTATTTTAAACCTGTTGCAACGCATGGGCTCTTTTGCTAGTCACCAAAAAAGACTCAGAAGCTACCTGTACCGCTACTCTCTTCAACTCGGATTCGATTAAAAAAAGAAAAAAAAAAGAGGGGATTGACTCAGCGAAACAAAAGAAGTCCCAGGTAGTCACGACGGGAAGTGGATGAGGCCTAGATTCGGTCTTTGCTTTCCAGCGGTCGGTTGCTCTCCACATCGGCCGTGGTCGAGTCGCCGCCGCGTGTCCATCTGTGGTACGACCCCGCTACCTCCGTGAGCCGCCCGATTCCGCCTCGATCCGGCCTCGCTCTGCTTTGGCCACGAGCCGCCTACCTCTGCCGCAGAGCCGCCTTCGCCAAGTCGATGTGAGTCGCCCCCGGCCTCGTTCAACCGCCACCCGCAGTGTTGGTATCGAGTCGCCGAAAGCTTCACGCCAAGTCGCCGGCCACCGTGTTAAGCCAGCACCGGTCTGCCGTCTTTGTCGCTTCACCTACCACACTGTGACCTGCCGGCCTCTATTGAGCCGCCCGTCGCCGGTGCATCTCTGAGTCGCCGCCCCAATGAACTTGAGCTGCCCCCTGGCCGGTTTTCTCCGCCTCGTCAAGTCGCCAATGGAGAGCTATAGCCCGGCGCTATCGTCCGCCACTCTCGTGCGCCCGAGTCCGCTGCCCCGTCGGCCACGTTTGTTTTTCCGCGCTCGCCGGTTCGCGGATCCGCCCCCGCACCGGTTCACCATTAGCGCTGTCTCCACTGATCTCCGCGAGCTACCGCCACTGCTGCGTGCTTCCACGACCCACCTCCGAGCTTGCCTCGCCTCGCCGGTTTACTCCTGCCGCAAGTCGGCCCTGCCTCCCCGACCTCCGCTGCCGCTTCAACAGCTTTGAGCCGCTGCTGCTAGCAAGCCGCCGCCAGTCTCGCGCCGTTGCTAACCTGCCTTTCCTCCACCTTGAGTTTCCTTGTCGGGTCACCTCCGCTGCTGAATTGTGAGAGCATCTCCGGCCGTTGGCCCCCCAAGCGGCGATTTTACGCGTCCCCTGGGGCGAGCCGGCGCTAAAATCAGCGCGGGGGCGAGCGGGTTCCCAGCAGCTCGCCCATGGGTCGTCCCAGACGCTTTTTTTTAATTTGAATTCGGAAAAGTTCGGCTAAAATTCGGCAAACTTGATATTTATATTGAACATGTTCAGCGTTTTACATAAACTATTTAAAAAAATCAAACTACGGGGCGAAGAAGTCGATCAGCGCAGCGAAGTCACCGATGTTGCCACCGTCCTCGTCGTCGTCGGCGGCCTTCTCCTTCTTGATGGCGCGGCTGCCGCTGCTGGACCCCTGCTCGCCGTCTCCATGGCGGACAGGCGGTGGCGGCGCGTCGTCGTCATCGCTGTTGTCGAGGACGATGATGCCTCCCTCATCCCGGCCACAGCGGCGAGCTTCGAACCACGCGAAGGCGGCACACTGGCGCTCCCTCTCCATCTACACCCAGTCGTCGCGCGCCCATTTGAGGGCCGCTTCGTCGTCGAGCGCCTCCTCCTTGACGGGCTCTGTCTTCACGACGGGGAGCCCCGGCTTTGGCTTGACGACAGCGAGGCCCGGCTCCGTCTTGGGCTTGATGAAACACGGAGGAGTCGAGGAGGTGGCACGCCGGCCACCCTCGTTGATGACGATGCCGGTGTTGCGGGTGCGCCGGCCGAGCGGCGTCTCCGCGGCGGGCTCTGCCTTGACGCCCAAGAGCACCGGCGAGCCGGAAGAGTGGGAGGAGGAGCGGGAGGAGGAGGAAGAGTGGGAGGAGGAGGAGGAGGCGGCGAACCTCCTAGGCACCCACGGCTCGGCGCTCCGACGAGGGGCCAGCACGGCCACTGTGGCTGGGTACGCCAACGGCGGGTTGTTGCCGCCCTCGAGGTGTGCGATCACCTCGTGCAGGGTGCGGCCGGGGACCCCCCACCAGACGCGGCGGCCATCGCTGTTCTTTGTGCCGCCCACCACCGGCGCCCCGTTCGTGAACGCCAGCCTCTGCGCCTGCCGCCGCTGGAAATATTCCGTCCAAGCCGTGTGGTTGTCGGCGGCGTACTGGGGGAGGGCGCGCTGCTCCTCCGACAGGGACGACCGCACGCGGTCGACCTCGGCGGCGAAGACATCGGGACGCGTGTCGATGTCGGGAACAGGGGGATGGGGACGCCGCTGTTGCTGAGCTTCCACCCCATCGGCCCGGCGCGCATTGAGGGAGTCCTGGATTAGGGGGTCTCCGGACAGTCGGACTATATCCTTTGGCCGGACTCTCGGACTATGAAGATAGAAGATTGAAGACTTCGTCCCGTGTCCGGATGGGACTCTCCTTGGCGTGGAAGGCAAGCTTGGCAATACAGATATGTAGATCTCCTCCCTTGTAACCGACTCTGTGTAACCCTAGCCTCTTCCAGTGTCTATATAAACCGGAGGGGTTAGTCCGTAGGACAACAACAATCATACCATAGGCTAGCTTCTAGGGTTTAGCCTCTATGATCTCGTGGTAGATCAACTCTTGTAATACTCATATTCATCAAGATCAATCAAGCAGGAAGTAGGGTATTACCTCCATCGAGAGGGCCCGTATCAGGGTAAACATCGTGTCCCCCGCCTCCTGTTGCCATCCGTCTTAGACGCACAGTTCGGGACCCCCTACCCAAGATCCGCCGGTTTTGACATCGACATTGGTGCTTTCATTGAGAGTTCCACTGTGCCATCACCGTAAGGCTTGATGGCTCCTTCGATCATCGGTAACGATGCGGTCCAGGGCGAGGTTTTCCTCCCCGGACAGATCTTCGTATTCGGCGGCTTCGCACTGCGAGCCAACTCGCTTGGCCATCTGGAGAAGATCGAGAGCTACGCCCCTGGCCACCAGGTCAAGTTCGGAAACTTGAACTACACTGCGGTCGTCCGCGGAGACTTGATCTTCGACGGATTCGGACCCATGCCAGGTGCGCCGCATGGTCACGACAAGCAGGATTTAGCTCTGCCGTCGGACAGTGTTCGGGAGATCGCGCCTGCAACTACTCTGACCCTCAATCCGGAGCAAATCTCGCCATCCGAGGACGGATGGATAGACCCCACCATGGAGGCCGCACTCTCAGTGGTGATAGAGCTGGATACTGACTTCACCCCCTACGAGAGCCATGTTGCCGAACTACTGGATTCGTCCCCGGCCACGGACTCCGAGCTGCCTGCGCCCATGCCTATCAAATCCGATTGGGCGCTGATCATGGAGTTCACCTCCACGGATATTTTTCAGCACTCACCTTTCGGCGACATGCTAGAGTCATTAAGTTCCCTCTCCTTGTCAGGAGAACCTTGGACGAACTATGTCCGGCTAGAATGGGATGCGGACAACGAAGAAATTCACCGCCCACCCACCACCCACTTAGTAGCCACTGTCGACGATCTAACCGACATGCTCGACTTTGACTCCGAAGACATCGACGGTATGGACGATGATGCAGGAGACGAACAGGAACCACCTCCCACGTATACCGGGCATGACCTCATCATATGATATATATATATATATATATATATATATATATATATATATATATATATATATATATATATATATATATATATATATAGGTGGAAACCCCAAAGAAGGCAATGGCGACAAGACAAATAAGGATGACCCCTCCAAGAAGCAACCCAAGACCGACGTCGTCGGGCGCCGCTCTAAGTCCCGCCACAGCAAAAATAGTGATACTGGCACAAGAGATAATAACACTCTGGATAGTGCCGAAGACGACGACAATCCCCTCCAACACGATTTAGAGCGGGAGGATGAACAAGCTAGCCCTCCAGAATAGGCAGCAGATGGAGAAACAGAGGATGACAATTACATGCCTCTCTCCGAAGACGAGGTGAGCCTCGGCGACGAAGAATTTATCGTGCCTGAGGATCCCGTCGAATAGGAGCGCTTCAAGCGCCGGCTTATAGCCACAGAAAATAGCCCGAGGAAAAAGCAACAACAGCTTCAAGCTGATCAAGATTTGCTAGCGGACAGATGGACCGAAGTCCTTGTGGCCAAGGAATACGAACTCAGACGCCCGACCAAGAGTTATCCAAAGAGCAGGTTGCTACCCCAACTAGAGGAGGAAGCATTGAAACCTACATCACCAGCGTACGACGCGGCTGACCGGCCATCTCGTGGCTGAGACAGAGAGGCGTTTCAGCCTGAAGACCAGCCTGCACCCCGCCGCCACTCAAACATAAATACCAAGGCCCGGGGCAACACGCGGGACCTGCGAGACGTATTCTAAAACAAAGCAAAACATGCAAGATCGATCTACGGATCACGGGGTCGTGCCCCAACGCGTGACGATGACCGTCACGCCGTATACACTAAAAGCAAATCCGGCCGGGCCAAACACAGCGGACAAGACTCTTACGAACTGCGTCGTGATATAGCCCGGCATAGAGGCGCCGCACACCCCCTACGCTTCACTATTGAAGTAATGGATCATGAGTTCCCAGTGTTGGGGATCGTTGCAGAAAATAAAAATTTTCTACGCATCACCAAGATCAATCTATGGATTCATCTAGCAACGAGAGGGGAGTGCATCTACATACCCTTGTAGATCGCGAGCGGAAGCGTTCAAGAGAACGGGGTTGATGGAGTCGTACTCGTCGTGATCCAAATCACCGATGATCCTAGCGCCGAAGCGGACGACACCTCCGTGTTCAACACACGTACGGTTGGGAGAGACGTCTCCTCCTTCTTGATCCAGCAAGGGGGAAGGAGAGGTTGATGGAGATCCAGCAGCATGACGGCGTGGTGGTGGAAGCAGCGGGGATCTCGGCAGGGCTTCGCCAAGCTCGGCGAGAGGGGGAGGTGTTACGGGGGGAGAGGGAGGCGCCAGGGGCTTGGGTGCTGCTACGTCTTGAGCTTGCATTGGTTTTCCCCGAAGAGGAGAGGATGATGCAGCATAGTAGCGTAAGTATTTCCCTAAATTTTTGAGAACCAAGGTATCAATCCAGTAGGAGGCCACGCGCAAGTCCCTCGTACCTGCACAAAACAATAGCTACTCAAAACCAACTCAATTAGGGGTTGTCAATCCCTTCATGATCACTTACGAGAGTGAGATCTGATAGAGATAATTTTTTTGGTATTTTTGGTATAAAGATGCAAAGTAAAAAGTAAAAGCAAAGCAAGTAAATAAAGTGATGGAGATTGATATGATGAGAATAGACCCGGGGGCCATAGGTTTCACTAGTGGCTTCTCTCAAGAGCATAGATATTCTATTGTGGGTGAACAAATTACTGTTGAGCAATTGACAGAATTGAGCATAGTTATGAGGTTATCTAGGTATGATCATGTATATAGGCATCACGTCCGAGACAAGTAGACCGAAACGATTCTGCATCTACTACTATTACTCCACTCATCGACCGCTATCCAAATGCATCTAGAGTATTAAGTTAAAAACAGAGTAACGCCTTAAGCAAGATGACATGATGTAGAGGAATAAATTCATGCAATATGATAAATACCCCATCTTGTTATCCTCGATGGCAACAATGCAATATGTTCCTTGCAACCCTTTCTGTCACTGGGTAAGGACACCGCAAGATTGAACCCAAAGCTAAGCACTTCTCCCATTGCAAGAACTACCAATCTAGTTGGCCAAACCAAACGGATAATTCGAAGAGAGTTGCAAAGATAACTCAATCATACATAAAAGAATTCAGAGAAGATTCAAATATTATTCATAGATAAGCTGGATCATAAACCCACAATTCATCGGTCTCAACAAGCACACCGCAAAAAGAAGATTACATCGAATAGATCTCCACGAGAGAGGGGGAGAACATTGTATTGAGATCCAAGAAGAGAGAAGAAGCCATCTAGCTACTAGCTATGGACCCGAAGGTCTGAAGTAAACTACTCACACTTCATCGGAGGGGCTATGGTGTTGATGTAGAAGCCCTCCGTGGTGGATGCCCCCTCCGGCGGAGCTCCGGAACAGGCCCCAAGATGGGACCTCGTGGATACAGGAAGGTACGGCGGTTGAATTAGGTTTTTGGCTCCTCCTCTGCTCTTTTGGGGGTACGTAGGTATATATAGGAGGAAGGAGTACGTCGGTGGAGCGTCAGGAGGCCCACGAGGTAGGGAGCGCGCCCAGGGGGGCGCCCTCCACCCTCGTGACCGCCTCTGGCACTTCTTGGAGTAGGGTCCAAGTCTCCTGGATCACGTTCGGTGAGAAGATCACGTTCCCGAAGGTTTCATTCCGCTTGGACTCCGTTTAATATTCCGTTTCTTCGGAACAGTAAAATAGGCAAAAAACAGCAATTCTGGGCTGGGCCTCCGGTTAATAGGTTAGTCCCAAAAGTAATATAAAAGTGGAAAATAAAGCCCAATATAGTACAAAACAGTAGATAAAGTAGCATGGAGCAACAAAAAATTATAGATACGTTGGAGATGTATCAGGCATCCCCAAGCTTAATTCCTGCTCGTCCTCGAGTAGGTAAATGATAAAAAGAGAATTTTTGATGCGGAGTGATACTTTGGCATAATTTCAATATAAACCTTCTTACTTGTGATATGAATATTTAGATCCGAAAGATTTAAAACAAAAGTTCATATTGACATAAAAATAATAATACTTCAAGCATACTAATCAAAGCAATCATGTCTTCTCAAAATAACATGGCAAAAGAAAGTTCATCCCTACAAAATCATATAGTTAGGCTATGCTTCATTTTCGTCACACAAAGATGTTCCCAACTTCTATATCCCTGATGACAAGCCAAGCAATTGTTTCATACTCAAATAATCTCAAACTCTTTCAACCTTTACGCAATACATGAGCGCGAGCCATGGATATAGCACTATGGGTGGAATAGAATATGATGATGGGATTGTGTGGAGAAGACAAAAAAGGAGAAAGTCTCATATTGACGAGGATAATCAACGGGCTATGGAGATGCCCATCAATTGATGTCAACATGAGGAGTAGGGATTGCCATGCAACAGATGCACTAGAGCTATAAGTATATGAAAGCTCTACAAAAGAAACTAAGTGGGTGTGCATCCAACTTGCTTGCTCACGAAGACCTAGGGCACTTTGAGGAAGCCCATCATTGGAATATACAAGCCAAGTTCTATAATGAAAAATCCCCACTAGTATATGAAAATGACAAAATGAGAGACTCTCTATCATGAAGATCTTAGTGCTACTTTGAAGCACAATATATGAGACTCACTACATGGAGAACAAGGTGATACTTTGAAGCACAATATATGAGACTCACTACATGAAGAACAAGGTGCTACTTTGAAGCACAAGTGTGGTAAAAGGATAGTAGCATTGTCCCTTCTCTTTTTTTCTCTCATTTATTTATTTATTTGGGACTTTTCTCTTTTTTTATGGCCTCTTTTTTTTCGTCCGGAGTCTCATCCCGACTTATGCGGGAATCATAGTCTCCATCATCCTTTCCTCACTTGGGACAATGCTCTAATAATGACGATCATCACACTTTTATTTCTATTACAACTCAACAATTACAACTCGAAACTTAGAACAAAATATGACTCTATATGAATGCCTCTGGCGATGTACCGGGATGGTGCAATGAATCAATAGTTACATGTATGGAAAATAATGCATGGTGGCTTTGCCACAAATACGATGTCAACTACATGATCATGCAATGGTAATATGACAAAAGTAATGTATGTCATAATAATGATGATGGAAGTTGCATGGCAATATATCTCGGAATGGCTATGGAAATGCCATGATAGGTAGGTATGGTGGCTGTTTTGAGGAAGATATAAGGAGGTTTATGTGTGAAAGAGCGTATCATATCACGGGGTTTGGATGCACCGGCGAAGTTTGCACCAACTCTCAAGGTGAGAAAGGGCAATGCACGGTACCGAAGAGGCTAGCAAATGCGGAAAGGTAAAAGTGTGTATAATCCATGGACTCAACATTAGTCAAAAGAACTCATATACTTATTGCAAAAATTTAGAAGCCATCAAAAATCAAGTACTACGCGCAATGCTCCTAGGGGGATAGATTGGTAGGAAAAGACCATCGCTCATCCCCGAACGGCACTCATAAGGATGCACAAGCCAGGTACACTTCATGTTTCAAATTTGTTACACAACTTTACCCATATGTGCATGCTACGGGACTTGCAAACTTCAACACAAGTATTTCTCAAATTGACAATTATCAACTAGCACGACTTTGATATTATTACCTCCATGTCTCAAAACAATTATTAACCATTAAATCTATCTTAGTATTCAATTCACTCCAAAGAAAGTTTCACATATCTTGAACACCAAGTATATTAACATTAAGCAAATTACCATGCTATTAACGATTCTCAAAATAATCTAAGTGAAGCATGAGAGATCAAGTTTCTTTAAAACAAATCCACCACCGTGCTCTAAAAGATCTAAGTGAAGCACTATAGCAAAAATTATCACGCTCAAAAATATATAAGTGAAGCACTATGAGCAAAACTATCAAGCTCAAAAGATATAAGTGAAGCACATAGAGTATTCTTACAAATTTCAAATCATGTATGGCTCTCTCAAAAGGTGTGTACAGCAAGGATGATTGTGGTAAACTAAAAAGCAAAGACTCAAATAATACAAGACGCTGCAAGCAAAACACATATCATGTTGGTGAATAAAAATATAGCTCCAAGTAAATTACCGATGGAAGTGGACGAAAGAGGGGATGCCTTCCGGGCATCCCCAAGCTTTGACTTTTTGGTGTCCTTGGATTATCTTGTGGGTGCCATGGGCATCCCCAAGCTTAGGCTCTTGCCACTCCTTGTTCCATAATCCATCAAAATAATTCACCCAAAACTTGAAAACTTCACAACACAAAACTCAATAGAAATCTCGTGAGCTCCGTTAGTGAAAGAAAACAAAAGACTACTTTAAGGTACTGTAATGAACTCATTCTTTATTTATATTGGTGTTAAACCTACTGTATTCCAACTTCTCTATGGATTATAAACTATTTTACTAGCCATAGATTCATCAAAATAAGCAACAACACACGCAAAACAGAATCTGTCCCGAGTCGCCGAACCACATCGGCCGCCCCCGCCTCTTCGCCGACAGCCTCTAGGGGGCGGGCCCGCGGATGCCGATGGCTCCCACCACCGGTGCCCCCACCACTCCCGCTTCGACGACAACGAGGAGGACGACAACATCTCTGAGCGCTCCCGCTCCCCATCTCGTGAGCCCGCCGACCCCCCCTGAGCCGCCGCGACCCGAGGGGGGTCGGCCGACGAGATGGGGAGCGGAGCGCCAGAGATGTTGTCGCCCTCCTCGTGTCGCCGGCGGGAGTGGTGGGGCGCCGTGGTGGGAGCCATCGGCATCCGGGCCCGCCTTGAGGCTGCCGGGCGAAGAGGCGGGGCGGCTGATGGTTCGGGCGGCTCAGGCTGATGGTGAGGTCGATCCGCTGCCCGAAGCGCCTCAGACCCGAGTGTCCGCCGCTGACCTCGCGGTGGCTCTTGACTGGCCGCACTTCAGGGCGCCTCTCCCTGCCTCGAGTCGGCCGGTGACATCTCGAGTGTTGGTCTGCTCGTCGTGCCCCCTTGTCGCCCGTCTCTGTCCGCCGACTCCGCTCGTCGCTCCTCTCCATCTGGTCCGGAACCACCGTCCCCCCGGCCCCGACCCCTCCGGTCCTCACGGGTGGTGACGGTGGGACCCCTCCCCTCGGAGAGCCCTCTCCGGTGCTCCCGCCTGTGGGGGATGCGTCTGGCGACACCACAGCTCACACCCGCTCCCCGCTGGTGGCCCCCGACGCCCACCCCACTTCCCCTGCCTCCCCGGCTTCGGCGGTGGCCGTGGTCGTCACCACTCCGGTCTCCGTGATCCCTCCCCAGACGCCAGTGACTGCGTCTCGCCGCAGCGCCCGCCTCGATGCGGCCCGCCCGACCAATGCCTCGGTTCCGTCCATCGCCGAGCGTGCTGAGATCCGGGCTGCTGCCCGGAACCTCGAGTCAGGTGTGGATTCCGCCCTCCCCAGTTCTTCCTGTTGTTCCTTTTCCGCGCTTGCGGCCGTTCCTCTTGGACACCTTGCCAAGCTGGCCACTGACTCGGACATCGTTTTCAGGGGGGAAGTGGGTCCCCCCTTAGAGCAGATCGCGGCCATTAGGGCTCGCGAGATCCTTGATGGCAAGCTGGCTGAGACTTGGGCTCGCCTGCGTAGGACCCATGAGGACCAGACTGCCCGTACTGCTGTTCAGGCCCCTCCGGTGGTCGACGGGGCTATTCGTGGGCGCACTTGGTCCTGCACTGCTGCTCTCCGCGCCCAAAGCGCATCTCGTGTCCTGGGGTCAAGCAGCCCCCCGATTGGGGCTTAGATGCGGGCCCTTTTTGGAACATCCGCGGCTTCAGTCATGATGGCCGACGCCTCCAACTAGTTGAATACATGCATGACGAACACATTGACAACATTGCGATCCAGGAAACCATGCGTACTGAGTTCTCCCTCCATGAGCTTGACTGCCTCAGCTCTCACCTCTTCGCCTGGCATTGGCTCCCTTCTAGTGGGACCACGAGCCACTCCGGTGGCATCCTTTTAGGGGTTAAGGATGCCACCTTCGAGGTGGGCGGCATGGATCGGGGCGAATTCTTCGTTAGCATGGAGATTCTTGAGCGAGCTCTGAACTTCAAATGGGAGGTCGTGATTGTCTATGGTCCGGCGGATCACCGCCGTTCCCCGACCTTCCTTGCGTAGCTCCACCAAAAGATCTCCGCCTCCCTCCTCCCAGTAGTTGTGGGCGGAGATTTTAACCTCATCCGTTCTCCGGACGAGAAGAATAATGATAGGATTAACCTCCCCCGGATGCAGTTGTTCAACGACTGGATCACGGAGCTCGGCCTCTGGGAGATCGAGCGGACGGGGGTGCGATTTACCTGTACTAACCGCCAGGCCGACCCGACGCGATCCGTCTTGGATCGTGTCCTAGTTTCCCCGGAGTGGGAATTGAGGTGCCCCCTGACCTCGCCCCGGGCGATTACCCGGATTGGGTCTGACCACGTCCCTCTCCTCCTATCCTCTGCGGATGAGCGCCCCCCCTGCCCGCCGCGGTTTAGGTTTGAGTCCTTTTGGCTCAACCAGGACGGCTTTCGGGATGCGGTCTCTGCTCGTTGGACTCTTGCTTGCGCTTCTCCCCATCTCTTCATGTCCGCCGTTGACTCATGGCACTTCTACGCCAAGCTTGCCCGCCAATTCATGAAGGGCTGGGGTGCTAATCTTGGCCGTGACCTCTGCGAGCGTAAAAGATCTCTCCTGTTGGCTATTCAAGCTTTGCACGCCCGGGCCGACTCCTCCGAGCTCTCCCTAGATGAGTGGATGCTGAGATATGATCTTGAGGATCAACTCTCCTCCATCTACACAGATGAGGAGGCATACTGGAGGTCGCGTGGTACCCAAAGATGGGTGCTCCACGGCGATGCGAACACTGCATATTTCCAGGCGGTTGCGAATGGCTGACGCCGGAGGAACTCCATCCACTACTAGTGGGAGGATGACGCTCCCCTTGTCCGCCCCGCGGCCATTCGGGCCCATGTAGACGGCTTCTACAAAGCCCTCTTTACCCCCACCCCTCGAGGTGGGGCTATTCTCTCCCCCGACACTTGGACGGGGGTGGAGTTGGTTTCCGACGAGGCCAACGCGGCCCTTGTTGCCCCCTTCGCCGAAGAAGAGGTCCTCGCGGCCATTAAAGGAATGAACCCCTCCTCGGCCCCGGGTCCGGATGGCTTGCCCGTTACGTTCTTTAAAACGCTTACGCGATAATCAAACCTGAGGTCATGGCCCTATTCGAGGAGTTCTATTCGGGCTCTATGGACCTTGGACGCCTCAATTATGGGATCATTACCCTCATCCCAAAGGTTCCGGGCGCCTCTGATATTCGCCAGTTCCGTCCCATCACCTTGATTAACGTGATATTCCGGATCCTGGCCAAAGGGTACGCCAATAGGGTGACCCTGCTTGCTAACTCGATCACTCATCCGAACCAATCGGCCTTCATCCAAGGACGGTTTATTTTACATGGCGTGTTGGTCTTCCATGAAGTCCTCCACGAAGTTCGGGTGAAACAACATCGCGCTGTCTTCCTGAAGCTGGATTTTCATAAAGCTTATGATACTGTTCACTGGCCTTTCCTTCGGGAAGTGCTGCTGCGTAAGGGCTTTGACGACCGCTGGGTGACTCGCGTGATGCAATTAGTCTCCTGTGGGCGGACCGCGGTGAACATCAACGGCGAGATTGGGCCATACTTCCCCACTCTCTGTGGGGTGCGTCAGGGGGACCCGTTCTCGCCGTTCCTGTTCAACATGGTGGTCGATGCTCTGGCCGCCATCCTGGACAAAGCCAAGGGTGCCGGCCATATTCACGGCATTGTCCCCACCTAGTCGAGGGGGGTCTCCTCCTTCAATACGCCGGATGAAACCATAATAATGGTTGAAGGTTCTACTCAGGACGTGGCTAACCTGAAGTTCCTCCTCCTGTGCTTCCAGCAGATGTCGGGCCTAACGATCAACTTCAATAAGAGCGAAGTGATGGTTCTTGGTTACCCTCCGGTGGAAGCTCAGGCTATCGCTGACCGACTTAACTGTCGGCTTGGTTCTTTCCCCACGACCTACCTGGGGATCCCCATTAGTGATTCGCGTCTCACTGTGGCGGACCTCCGCCCCACGGTGACCCGTATGCAACATCGCGTCGAGCCTTGGAAAGGGCGCTGGCTATCGAAGGCTGCGCGTGTGATTCTCATCAACTCCTCACTCGTCAGCCTTCTTTGGTTGCTCGTGAGCTTTTATAGCCTCCATGAAACGCTGCACACGGAAATTGCCAAGTACCAATCCAGGTTCTACTGGGCTGGCGAAGATGACAAAGGGAAGTACCATATGGTCAGTTGGCCGGACATATGTAAACCCAAGGACCATGGGGTCTGGGGATTTTGTCCTCCCGACGCATGAACATCGCCCTCCTGACCCGGTGGCTATGGCATATTGCTAATGGTGATGGAGGGCTTTGGCTCACCATCATCCGGAACAAGTACCTCCGTGGACAGCCTCTGGCTTTCTGTCAGCGTTCGGGCGGATCCCAGTTTTGGCAGGCCATCATTCAGCTGCTCCCTGTGCTTCGCATTGGCACGTCCATCTCGGTTGGGTCTGGGTCCGCGACCCTGTTATGGTTTGATTGGTGGATCGGCGGCACCCCTCTGGCCGCCCGCTTTCCCGAGCTCTTCGCCATTGCTGTTGACCCTCGGGTCTCTGTTGAGACGACCCTTATTGACTTAGGGCGCCTCGCGTTTCGCCGCCCTTTTGGCCCGCCCGAAGTGGCCGCCTAGGATGCCCTCCTCGAGGACATCGCCCTTCTCCCGATGAGCGTCACCTACACCCCGGACGCCATCTCTTGGCGCCTAGAATCTTCCGGACGCTTCTCTACTAAGTCCCTATCTGCGCCATCGCGCCTTCGCTGCCCCCGAGCCCTTCGCTTGATTCGGATATCCGCCGCCATCAAGATTAGGATCTTCCTTTGGCAATGGATCCGTGGACGCCTCCCCTCTGGAGTCGAAGTCCTCAAGCGTAACGGACCTGGAGATGGGCTTTGCCCCCTGTGCGGCACGGTGGAGGACGCTAACCACATCTTCTTCGCGTGCTCCACGGCCCAGTTTCTTTGGTCCAGTTTCCGCGAGACGGTTGGTGGACAGTGGTGCAATTCCTTCCCCGACCTTCTCGCAGAGATCCATGCCTCCCCCCTCACTACCGACATATCCGTTGGCTCTGCGTAGGGGTCCTCACCTGGACGTTGTGGACTGTCCGCAATAAGCTTGTCATCCAAAAGGTCACTCTCAGACGTGCTACTAACGCCATTTTTCAAATGTGTGGGTTCCTGCAGCTTTGGCGGCCGCTTAGCCACCCTCAGGATCGGGACGTCATCAACACCCTCCCCGCCGACCTTCGATCACTCGCCTTCCGCCTGGCGCCACTGCTCGCCCCCGGAGCCCGACTAGATGCAGTCGTTTATTTCTGTTCTAGGGCTTGTTGAGCTGTGCCCTCAGCATTAACCCGTATGGATCCTGTGTTTTGTGTGAACTTGGTGTGTGTGTGTGTGTGTGTGTGTGTGTTTGAACCTTTGTGGATTGTTGGCTTGGGCATGTGCTTTATAATATAAAGCGGGACGAAAGCCTTTTTCGGTAAAACAGAATCTGTCAAAAACAGAACAGTCTGTAGTAATCTGTAACTAACGTAAACTTCTGGAACCCAAAAAATTCTACCAAAATTAGACGACCTGGAAAATTTGTTTATTGATCAGAAGCAATTGGAATCACTATTTTATCACGTTCTGGTGATTTTTAACAATTCGGGCACTGAGCGCAAAGATTCTGGAAATTACAGCAAGATCAAATAACTATCCCCCAAGAAGATCTAATAGGTTTAACTTGGCACAAACACTAATTAAAAGATAAAACCACATCTAAACAGAGGCTAGATGGATTATTTATTCCTAAACAGAAGCAAAAACAAAAACTAAAAATAAAATTGGGTTGCCTCCCAACAAGCGCTATTGTTTAACGCCCCTAGCTAGGCATAAAAGCAAGGATAGATCTAGGTATTGCCATCTTTGGTAGGCAATCCATAAGTGGCTCTCATGATAGATTCATATGGTAATTTTATTTTCTTTCTAGGAGAGTGTTCCATGCCTTTCTTTAATGGAAATTTGAATCTAATATTTCCTTCCTTCATATCAATAATTGCACCAATCGTTCTAAGGAAAGGTCTACAAAGAATAATAGGACATGAAGGATTGCAATCTATATCAAGAACGATAAAATCTACGGGCACATAATTCCTATTTGCAACAATAAGAACATCATTAATTCTTCCCATAGGCTTTTTAATAGTGGAATCCGCAAGATGCAAGTTTAGAGAGCAATCATCAAAGTCACGGAAATTTAGCAAATCACACAAAGTTTTGGGAATAGTAGAGACACTAGCACCCAAATCACACAAAGCATGAAACTCATAATCTTTAATTTTAATTTTAATAGTACGTTCCCACTCATCATAGAGCTTCCTAGGGATAGAAACTTTCAACTCAAGTTTTTCTTCATAAGATTGCATCAAGGCATCAACAATGTGTTCGGTAAAGGCCTTATTTTGACTATAAGCATGAGGAGAATTTAGCACGGATTGCAACAAGGAAATAGAATCAATTAAAGAGCAATTTTCATAATTAAATTCCTTGAGATCCAATATAGTGGGTTTAGTAATATTTAGATTTTTATTTCTTTCAATCCCACTTTTATCAATTTCATCATCAAGATCTAAAAACTCCGAATTCTTAGAATGCCTTCTAGGTAAAGGAAGATCATATTCAGTTTCATAAAGATTCATATTGCAAAACAAAGATTTAATAGGGGACACATCAATAACTTTCATATCTTCATCTTGATTTTCATAGGAATTAGAAGAACACGCTTTAATAAAGGCATCATTGGAAGCACGCATCCTAGCGGTTCTATCTTTGCACTCATCAATGGAAATTCTCATAGCTTTGAGAAACTCATTGATATCATGCTTAGGAGGAATAGATCTAAGCTTTAAAGAATCAATCTCAAGAGAAATTGTATCAACGTTCCTAGCCAAATCATCAATTTTAAGCAATTTCTCTTCAAGCAAAGCATTAAAACTCTTTTGTGAATTCATAAAATCTTTAACACTACTCTCAAATTCAGAGGGAATCTTATTAAAATTTCCATAAGAGTTGTTGTAGGAATTTCCATAATTATTAGAAGGATTACTAGGATAAGGCCTAGGATTAAAATTCCCTCTATACGCGTTGTTACCAAAATTATTCCTACCAACAAAATTCACATCCATAGATTCATTATTATTCTCAATCAAGGTAGACAAAGGCATATCATTAGGATCAGAAGAAACACTCTTAGTAAATAACTTCATAAGTTCATCCATCTTTCCACTCAAAACATTGATTTCTTCTATAGCATGCACTTTTTTATTAGTAGATCTTTCAGTATGCCATTGAGAATAATTAACCATAATATTATCTAGGAGTTTAGTAGCATCTCCTAAAGTGATTTCCATAAAAGTGCCTCCCGCAGCTGAATCTAAAAGATTTCTAGAAGCAAAATTCAATCCAGCATAAAAAAAATTGCATAATCATCCACAAGTTCATACCATGAGTAGGACAATTACGTATCATTAATTTCATTCTCTCCCAAGCTTGTGCAACATGTTCATGATCAAGTTGCTTAAAATTCATAATTTCGTTCCTAAGAGAGATAATCTTAGCAGGAGGAAAATACTTAGAGATAAAAGCATCTTTGCACTTGTTCCAAGAATCAATACTATTTTTAGGCAAAGATGAAAACCACACTTTAGCACGATCTCTAAGCGAAAAAGGAAATAGCTTCAATTTAACGACATCATTATCGACTTCTTTTTTATTTTGCATATCACATAAATCAACGAAGCTATTCAGATGAGTAGCGGCATCTTCACTAGGAAGGCCGGCGAATTGATCTTTCATAAGAAGATTCAACAAAGCAGTATTGATTTCACAAGATTCGGTATTGGCAAGAGGAGAAATCAGAGTGCTAAGGAAATCATTATTATTGGTATTGGTGAAATCACACAATTTGGTAGCATCTTGAGCCATTGCGATGAACAAGCAAACTAACACACGAGCAAACAAACGGACGAGGAAAAAGGCAAAGGAAAAAGGAGGAGGAGATTTGGAAAGAGAGGGCAAATAAAACGGCAAGGGTGAAGTGGGGGAGAGGAAAACGAGAGGAAAATGGCAAATAATGTAATGCGAGAGATAGGGATTGTGATGGGTACTTGGTATGTTGACTTTTGCATAGACCTCCCCGGCAACGGCGCCAGAAATCCTTCTTGCTACGCTTGAGCTTGCGTTGGTTTTCCCCGAAGAGGAGAGGATGATGCAGCACAGTAGCGTAAGTATTTCCCTCAGTTTTTGAGAACCAAGGTACCAATCCAGTAGGAGGCAACACGCAAGTCCCTCGTACCTGCACAAAACGATAGGTTTTCGCAACCAACGCGATTAGGGGTTGTTAATCCCTTCACGGTCACTTATGAGAGTGAGATATGATAGAGATAATATTTTTGGTATAAAGATGCAAAGTAAAAAGTAAAAGCAAAGCAAGTAAATAAAGTGATGGAGATTGATATGATGAGAATAGACCCGGGGGCCATAGGTTTCACTAGTGGCTTCTCTTAAGAGCATAGATATTCTACGGTGGGTGAACAAATTACTGTTGAGCAATTGACATAATTGAGCATAGTTATGAGGTTATCTAGGTATGATCATGTATATAGGCATCACGTCCGAGACAAGTAGACCGAAACGATTCTGCATCTACTACTATTACTCCACTCATCGACCGCTATCCAACATGCATCTAGAGTATTAAGTTAAAAATAGAGTAACACCTTAAGCAAGATGACATGATGTAGAGGAATAAATTAATGCAATATGATTAATACCCCATCTTGTTATCCTCGATGGCAACAATACAATACGTGCCTTGCAACCCTTTCTGTCACTGGGTAAGGACACCGCAAGATTGAACCCAAAGCTAAGCACTTCTCCCATTGCAAGAACTACCAATCTAGTTGGCCAAACCAAACGGATAATTCCAAGAGACTTGCAAAGATAACTCAATCATACATAAAAGAATTCAGAGAAGATTCAAATATTATTCATAGATAAGCTGGATCATAAACCCACAATTCATCGATCTCAACAAACACACCGCAAAAAGAAGATTACATCGAATAGATCTCCACGAGAGAGGGGGAGAACATTGTATTGAGATCCAAAAAGTGAGAAGAAGCCATCTAGCTACTAGCTATGGACCCGAAGGTCTGAAGTAAACTACTCACACTTCATCAGAGGGGCTATGGTGTTGATGTAGAAGCCCTCCATGGTGGATGCCCCCTCGTGAGCTCCTAACAGGCCCCAAGATGGGATCTCGTGGATACAGGAAGGTACAGCGGTGGAATTAGGTTTTTGGCTCCTCCTCTGATCTGTTGGGGGTACGTAGGTATATATAGGAGGAAGGAGTATGTCGGTGGAGCGTCAGGGGGCCCACGAGGTAGGGGGCGCGCCCAGGGGGGGTGCCCTCCACCCTCGTGACCGCCTCTGGCACTTCTTGGAGTAGGGTCCAAGTCTCCTGGATCACGTTCGGTGAGAAGATCACGTTCGAAGGTTTCATTCCGTTTGGACTCCGTTTAATATTCCGTTTCTTGAAACACTGAAATAGGCAAAAAACAGCAATTACTGCTTTGGGCCTCCGGTTAATAGGTTAGTCCCAAAAGTAATATAAAAGTGGAAAATAAAGCCCAATATAGTCCAAAACAGTAGATAAAGTAGCATGGAGCAATGAAAAATTATAGATACGTTGGAGACGTATCAGGTGCGCAGCCCTACGTCCCCCCTCTTTATATAGGGGCCCTGGGGGGCGCCGGCCACCTAGAGATCCAATCTCAAGGGGGGCGACAGCCAAGGGGGGGAACTTGCCCCCCAAGTCAGGTGGGGCACCCCCCACCCCAGGATTTCCAACCCTAGGTGCAGGGGGAGGCCCATGGGGGGAGCACCAGCCCACCAGGGGCTGGTTCCCTTCCAACTTCAGCCCATGGGGCCCTCCGGGATAGGTGGCCCCACCCGATGGAACCCCGGGACCCTTCCGGTGGTCCCGGTACAATACCGGTGATCCCCGAAACTTTCCCGATGGCCGAAACTGGACTTCCTATATACAAATATTCCCCTCTGGACCATTCCGGAACTCCTCGTGACGTTCGGGATCTCATCCGAGACTCCGAACAACTTTCGGGTTACCGCATACTAATATCTCTACAACCCTAGCGTCACCGAACCTTAAGTGTGTAGACCCTACGGGTTTGGGAGACACGCAGACATGACCGAAACGACTCTCCGGTTAATAACCAACAACGGGATCTGGATACCCATGCTGGCTCCCACATGCTCCATGATGATCTCATCGGATGAACCATGATGTCAAGGATTCAAGTAATCCCGTATACAATTCCCTTTGTCAATCGGTACATTACTTGCCCGAGATTCGATCGTCAGTATCCCAATACCTCGTTCAATCTCGTTACCGGCAAGTCACTTTACTCATTCCATAATGCATGATCCCATGACCAACCACTTGGTCACATTGAGCTCATTATGATGATGCATTACCGAGTGGGCCCAGAGATACCTCTCCGTCATACGGAGTGACAAATCCCAGTCTCGATCCGTGCTAACCCAACAGACACTTTCGGAGATACTTGTAGTGTACCTTTATAGCCACCCGCTTCGTTGCCAGACGTTTGGTACACCCAAAGCACTCCTACGGTATCCGGGAGTTGCACGACCTCATGGTCTAAGGAAATGATACTTGACATGAGAAAAGCTCTAGCAGACGAACTACATGATCTTGTGCTATGCTTAGGATTGGATCTTGTCCATCACATCATTCTCCCAATGATGTGATCCCGTTATCATTGACATCAAATGTCCATGGTCAGGAAACCGTAACCATCCATTGATCAACGAGCTAGTCAACTAGAGGCTCACTAGGGACATGTTGTGGTCTCTGTATTCACACATGTATTACGATTTCCAGATAACACAATTATAGCATGAACAATAGACAATTACCATGAACAAGGAAATATAATAATCATTTTATTATTGCCTCTAGGGCATATTTCCATTAGTCTCCCACTTGCACTAGAGTCAATAATCTAGTTACATTGTGATGAATCGAACACCCATAGAGTTCTGGTGTTGATCATGTTTTGCTCGCGGAAGAGGTTTAGTCAACGGATCTGCGACATTCAGATCCGTATGCACTTTGCAAATATCTATGTCTCCATCTTGAACATTTTCACGAATGGAGTTGAAGCGACGCTTGATGTGCCTGGTCTTCTTGTGAAACCTGGGCTCCTTGGCAAGGGCAATGGCTCCAGTGTTGTCACAGAAGAGAGTCATCGGCCCCGACGCATTGGGAATAACTCCTAGGTCGGTAATGAACTCCTTCATCCAGATTGCTTCATGTGCTGCCTCCGAGGCTGCCATGTATTCCGCTTCACATGTAGATCCCGCCACAACGCTTTGCTTGCAACTGCACCAGCTTACTGCCCCACCATTCAAAATATACACGTATCCGATTTGTGACTTAGAGTCATCCAGATCTGTGTCAAAGCTAGCGTCGACGTAACCCTTTACGACGAGCTCTTCGTCACATCCATAAACCAGAAACATACCCTTAGTCCTTTTCAGGTACTTCAGGATATTCTTGACCACTGTCCAGTGTTCCATGCCGGGATTACTTTGGTACCTTCCTACAAAACTTACGGCAAGGTTTACATCAGGTCTGGTACACAGCATGGCATACATGATAGAACCTATGGCCGAGGCATAGGGGACGACACTCATCTTTTCTCTATCTTCTGCCGTGGTCGGACATTGAGCCGAGCTCGATTTCACACCTTGCAACACATGCGAGAACCCCTTCTTGGACTGATCCATACTGAACTTCTTCAATATCTTATCAAGGTATGTGCTTTGTGAAAGACCTATGATGCGTCTCGATCTATCTCTATAGATCTTGATGCCTAATATGTAAGCAGCTTCTCCAAGGTCCTTCATTGAAAAACACTTATTCAAGTAGGCCTTTATGCTCTCCAAGAGTTCTATATCATTTCCCATCAACATTATGTCATCCACATATAATATGAGAAATGCTACAGAGATCCCACTCACTTTCTTGTAAACGCAAGCTTCTCCATAAGTCTGCATAAACCCAAACGCTTTGATCATTTCATCAAAGCGAATGTTCCAACTCCGAGATGCTTGCACCAGCCTATAGATGGAGCGCTGGAGCTTGCACACCTTGTTAGCATTCTTAGGATCGACAAAACCTTCCGGCTGCATCATATACAATTCTTCCTTAAGAAAGCCGTTAAGGAATGCCGTTTTGACGTCCATTTGCCATATCTCATAATCGTAGAATGCGGCAATTGCTAACATGATTCGGACGGACTTAAGCTTCGCTATGGGTGAGAAGGTCTCATCGTAGTCAACCCCTTGAACTTGTCGATAACCCTTAGCGACAAGTCGAGCTTTGTAGATGGTAACATTACCATCTGCGTCCGTCTTCTTCTTAAAGATCCATTTATTTTCTATCGCTCGCCGATCATCGGGCAAGCCTGTCAAAGTCCATGCTTTGTTTTCATACATGGATCCTATCTCGGATTGCATGGCTTCAAGCCATTTGTTGGAATCTGGGCCCGCCATCGCTTCTTCATAGTTCGAAGGTTCACCGTTGTCTAACAACATGATTTCCAGGACGGGGTTGCCATACCATTCTGGTGTGGAACATGTCCTCATGGACCTACGAAGTTCAGTAGTGACTTGATCTGAAGTACCTTGATCATCATCATTAACCTCCTCTCTAGCCGGTGCAGGCACCATAGGAACATCTTCCTGAGGTGCGCTACTTTCCGCTTCAAGAGGCTGTACTTCATCAAGTTCTACTTTCCTCCCACTTACTTCTTTTGAGAGAAACTCTTTCTCCAGAAAGGACCCGTTCTTGGCAACAAAGATCTTGCCTTCAGATCTAAGGTAGAAGGTATACCCAATGGTTTCCTTAGGGTATCCTATGAAGACGCATTTTTCCGACTTGGGTTCGAGCTTTTTAGGTTGCAGTTTCTTGACATAAGCATCGCATCCCCAAACTTTTAGAAACAACAGCTTAGGTTTCTTCCCAAACCATAATTCATACGGTGTCGTCTCAACGGATTTCGACGGGGCCCTATTTAAAGTGAATGCGGCAGTCTCTAAAGCATAGCCCCAAAATGAGAGCGGTAGATCGGTAAGAGACATCATAGATCGCACCATATCCAATAGAGTGCAATTACGATGTTCGGACACACCATTATGCTGAGGTGTTCCAGGCGGCGTGAGTTGTGAAACGATTCCACATTTCCTTAAGTGTGTGCCAAATTCGTGACTTAAATATTCCCCTCCGAGATTTGATCGTAAGAACTTTATTTTTTTGTCACGTTGATTTCAACCTCACTCTGAAATTCCTTGAACTTTTCAAAGGTCTCAGACTTGTGTTACATTAAGTAGACATACCCATATCTACTCAAGTCATCAGTGAGGGTGAGAACATAACGATAGCCACCGCGTTCCTCAACGCTCATTGGACCGCACACATCAGTATGTATGGTTTCCAATAAGTTGGTTGCTCGCTCCATTGTTCTGGAGAACGGAGTCTTGGCCATTTTACCCATGAGGCATGGTTCGCACGTGTCAAATGATTCGTAATCAAGAGAATCCAAAAGTCCATCTGCATGGAGCTTCTTCATGCGTTTGACACCAATGTGACCAAGGCGACAGTGCCACAAGTATGTGGGACTATTGTCGGTGTCAAAACCGGCGGATCTCGGGTAGGGGGTCCCGATCTGTGCGTCAAGGCTGATGGTAACAGGAAGCAAGGGACACAGATGTTTACCCAGGTTCGGGCCCTCTCGATGGAGGTAAAACCCTACTTCCTGCTTGATTAATATTGATGATATGGGTAGTACAAGAGTAGATATACCACGAGATCGTAGAGGCTAAACCCTAAGAGCTAGCCTATGATGGTATGATTGTAATTGTGATCGGCCTTCTAAGGACCAACCTCTCCGGTTTATATAGACACAGGAGAGGGCTAGGGTTTACATGGAGTCGGTTACAAGGAAGGAAATATAATATCCGGATCGCCAAGCTTGCCTTCCACGCCAAGGAAAGTCCCATCCGGACACGGGCCGAAGTCTCGAGTCTTGTATCTTCACGCTTCAATAATCCGGACGTTGTACACAGTCCGGCTGTCCGGATACCCCCTAATCCAGGACTCCCTCAGTAGCCCCTGAACTAGGCTTCAATGACGATGAGTCTGGCGCACAGTCTTGTCTTCGACATTGCAGGGCGGGTTCCTCCTCCGAATACTCCAAGGTGATTGTCGAACACTTAAACCGTGTCCGGATCCACAAGATGGTCTTCGCACGGCATAAACTTGATCTGCTGGCAGTCTTCGTGCATCGTGGCCCGGTCCAACGCGAATCGGCGTTTCTTACCCCATGACGCCTCGCATTACGAGGCGGTTTTATTGGCACGTCCCATCGGGGCAGAGATCGTGTACCACTTATTACGGGATTTTTCCATCAATATGGGCGCACACAACCCTACGACGGCTATTGGTATAACTCCGTGTGTTCTTAGATAAGCCTCAAACGGCCACTCCGGGGACTCTTGATATTCATCCCCTTTATAAAAAGGGGTCGAGGCCTACGCCTCTTTTTCACCTTCCTCGCGCCTTCTTGTACCTCGAGTTCTAACACCCGAGACCTAAGCCTCAACACCCCAGATCCGCCGATATGTCCGGATCCTTCCCTCAAGGCCAATGGGTGGCCTCCTCGATCCAAGAGGACAACATTGTGAAGCTTAGGGAGGTTGGATAGCTGACCGCCGACATCCAACACAGGCTTCCTGCATCCGGGCAGGTCATCCCCACACCGGAGCCTAATGAGTGCGTCGTTTTTGTCCCACACTTCCTCCGCGGCCTGGGCTTCACCCTCGATCCCTTTGTGAGGGGGCTCATGTTCTATTATGGGCTGGATTTTCACGATCTGGCTCCAGACGCTATCCTCCACATCTCATCGTTCATTATAATGTGTGAGGCCTTCCTCCACGTCACCCCACACTTCGGCTTATGGCTCAAGACCTTCAATGTGAAGCCGAAGATGATCGAGGGGCAACATGCGGAGTGCAGAGGTGCTGTAATAAGCAGGAACGCTGATGCCCCATGGCCAGAGGGTTCTTTCCCAGAAGTATCCGATGTATGGCAGCGGAGGTGGTTTTACGTCACGGCTCCCCGAGGCACGAAGTGGGTGGCTGCCCTCGAGTTTCGCTCGGGCCCTCCGTCGCAGTTGGCGTCTTGGACGGACATAGGACGGAATTGGGGGCCTGCTGGTGATATACCAGTGCTGCAGAATCGCATTTGGGAGCTTCTTGAGAGGGACATTAACCTTGTCAGCATAATGCAAGTGATGTTAATCCGGCGGATGTTGCCGTGTCAACGCCGGCCTCTTCGGATGTGGGAGTACAACGCGGAGGGTCCGCGGACTATTAAACACTTCTTCGGCTTGAAGCTCGAAGAGATGTGCAAATTATTCTTCGGACGGAAAGTAGTGTGTCCGGACACCACCGAGGATGCGGGCCTAACCTACAATCACCTAGATACCCAAGTAAGTAGCTTTGATGCCGGACACCCAGTTTTGTATTTGTCACGATTGTTTGTTTTGAAAATCATCCATGGCCAGGAATGGCTCAGCAAGGCAGAGAGAATCAGGTGTCCGGCGCCACTTCCCGAGGGCTCGCCTGGCCCCGCCATGGCCAAGATGCTCGACCGGGTGCTCAGCAGAATGCCCTCGGGGAAAGACAAGGGGAGGATCGAAGAAACCGAACCCCACGTGCTACGCATCCGAACCGGGGGAATTGTTACCTCCCTCAAGGAGGATAGTCGGGAAGGGGAGGCTAAGGCCTCCTCCACGCGCGGGAAGAAGAGGGCTGCTTCCGAAGACTCGAAGATGGAGATGCCCAAACCAGGGAAAAAGATAACACCAGGGGGGTCTGCCCCAACGGGCACCCTCACCGCATCGTGCACACCAACGGGCCAGCCCTCCACCGAGCTGTAAGTTAATTTTTAATTCGAAGGTACTGCGTTCCTCCTAGATCAATAACCAGGATTCGTCTTTCGCAGTCCGGCTAGCAGCCCTTCTCAACAGAGTACGTCTTCGGGGGACCTTCCTCCAAAGATGATGGAGAGCGAGACCCCACCTACCTCTCCGGCTCGCGAAGCGGGCGACGCCGAAGTGTCGTCACGGAGGAGTCCGGATCTGACGAAGTCGGAGGCCAATGTGTTAGCCGCCCTGAGCTCGGAGACTTTGGCTCCCGCAAGGGGCAATGGGAAGGGTCCGACACAGTTCGATGTCCGGCCGGACGTACTGACGGGCCTACTGGAGCGAGCTGCGCTCTCGGAGGAGCACTTCTCATTAGTGAGCACAGTGATCAAGAAGATTTCGTCCGCTACAAGCGGTTTGAATGAAGCATTTGCAAGTCTGCTCAGAGGCTTTGAGGTATGTAGTGAAGAATACACTGTTTTTGGCTGTGAGGCACGCGTTAGGTGTGCTCCATATAGATAGTAGCCCCTGAGACTCTGGTTGCCCGCCCTAGGGAGCAAACGGGGGATCATAAATCAATGATTGCGCTATAAATATGTGCAGGTACCTGTGAGTCCGGCCGCTGACCAGTCCGTGGAAGTTTATGAACTGACCAGGCAGATTCGATCGATTGATGCCGATATCACGCTGGTGAACGAGCGGCTAGAGAGGTCACAAGGTATGTGCTCTGCCTTCCCTTGTATAGGAAAATATGGAGGCGGCATGATATTAATGTAATATGTTTGGGCTGCAGATGGTGCTGCTGCCGTGAAGGCCCTGAGGGCAGAACTTGTCCAAGCCAAGGAACAAGCTCGGGTTAGCAATGCGGCTGTCCTAAAGGCGGCCGAGGAACTGAGAGCCGAACAGGCTGCTCATCGCCGAAGCGAGGAAAAGATGGCCGAGATGGCTATTGAGTTAGAAAATGCCGCTGACCGGTATGAGCTCCTTGAAAAGGAGCATAAGGATAGCTTGGCCGAGCTGGAAAAGGCACGCAATGCCACCAAGGAAATACGGACCGAGCTCAGGGGTGCGCGGGAGGAGCTTCAACAGGCCGGTAAAATCGTGGCTGGAGGTTCCTACTTGCTGCGGACGAAGTTTTTTGATCCGAAGTATGCTCCCCTGGATGGGCGCTGAGTCCTATGGACGCCAGATGCAGATTTGGCGAAGAGTACGGCCGCGCTGCCAAGTTCTTCGAGGGTCAGGGTGATAAGGAAGTGGAGAAGCTTTTTTGGTCGCAATTCAATGCTCCCACTCGCCCACTGCCATTAAATGAAAAGATGGCTGCTGTAGCGGAGCTTCACAGGCTGTCCGGTCTTGCAATGCGGTTTGTGATAGACCATCTTTGGCCGGAAGGGCTTAAGCCGGACAGTTACTTTGGCTTGATGCAGCAATTCCTTGGGGCCGTGCGTCGGATCGATGCCATGAGGAGGTCAGCGTGCATAGAGGGTCCACGGATGGCTCTTGCCCGCTTTAAAGCCTATTGGACAGATATGTAGGCCAATATTATAGCGACCCAAGATCCGGCGGGGGGCCAATATCCGGCCGAGCACTACTTGGCGCAGGTCACAGAAGGTGCCCGCCTCATAGAGGCGCAGTGCTCGAAGAATGTATTATTCGAGTGATAAATTGAATTATTGTAAGAACAATGTTATTTTGGTTATAATGCTATATTTATACTTTTTGCCCGAAAGTATTGTTGTGTCCCCTGTGCGGCCGTTTACATATATATATATATATATATATGTATATATATAATATGCATGTGTAATCTGAAAGATAGCTATCGTCGGCTTCAGCCCCCACGCAAACAATGCGGGGGTGTTCGCAAAAAATATGCATAATCACACTTGATCCAACGTCTTGGTCCATGAAGGAGGTGATCGCACGTCGAACTAGGCAACCGGACTATATAGCTGTAACACTTTCGCTTAGCCATGGGAATTTAATGTTGAGGCTACTATGTAGCCCCTGGTACATTTCGCGTGCATCCGAATACAGGCGCGTGTGTACATGACCGGGTAACAGTCCTTCGTTAATGCGGAGGAATCCTAAAGATTCCGATAAGTCTTCGAGTGGTTGAACAGTCTCTCGCTGTATCATGACAGTCAGTTTTCGGCTTTCTCTACCGAGGTGCTCGTCCGGAATAACCATGGCACAATCGCAGTAGTTCTCCTTTGGCCACCTTAGCCGATATTAACGGAACGTAAGGCGGCAAACCCAGGAGCCGGGCAAACCCAACATTTGACCAAAGACATGATTCGGAGCTGCTGCATATAAGGCCAAACTCATGACGCCGAACACTCCCGAGGGTATTCGGACTTTATAATAGTCGATGGGCTCAAGAATGCCCATTCGTTATAAACCCTGTTTTTCCAGGTACGTGCGTTAATCTGTCGTGGGGAGATGCCAAAAACGGCACTATCCTCTATGGGTATGGAACCCATGGGATGGTTAAACAACAAGAGGCAATAAAAAGGTTTACGCAGGGGCTTAATCTAAAAAGAAACCTGTTGAACGGGGCCCTGCTGCACGTCTGCGCCTTTATCTCCGTTGTGCCGTATCCTGGAAGGGTATCGCGCGAACGTTGTCTGTGGAAAAAAGGAAAACTCGTAGAAGAGTACAACGTAAGTGTGCGGTGGATAATAAAAGTGTAAGATGTTGGCCTGCCCATAAGGTTGAGCCAACTGTGGGACTGTGTTAAGTATTTACAGCCCCTGATGTCCACCATGGAATTATATCTATGGTGCCCTGGTTCGATTTTATCCGGGCGACCGGACTCGTCTAGCCGAGTTTGTGTCCTTTAACGACCAGTCATGTTTTCTTATGTTGGAGGCCGCTTATAGTCTGGCCGCGAGGGCCGTCACGTGTTCCTCTGCGCGTGACGAGCGCTCTGTTAGTTCGCTAACGGTGATGACGCCACGTGGACCGGGCATCTTAAGTGTAAGGTAGCCAAAGTGCGGCAATGCGTTGAAGCGGGCGAAGGCCGTTCTTCCGAGCACTGCGTGATAGTCGCTTTGGAAGGGTGCGATGATGAAGAGTAGTTCTTCGCTTCTGGAGTTGCCTGGCGAGCCGAATGTTACCTCCAGTGCGACGGAGCCCCTGCTGTGGGCTTCAACGCCTGGTATCACCCCTTCAAAGGTGGTGTTGCTTTGGTTAATTCTGGATGGTTCTATCCCCCTCCCGCGGACAGTGTCCTCATATATTAAATTGAGACTACTGCCGCCATCCATAAGGACATGGGTGAGACGGTATCCGTCGATTATCGGGTCAAGCACCAAGGCCTTTGATCCTCCGTGCCGAATACTAGTTCGGTCATCCGAGTTATCAAAAGTGATCGGATAAGGCATCCAGTGGTTAGGCGTGAGTACGATGTGCTCTATATCGAGCGCGTCTCTATGCGCGCGTTCGTGCCTCCTCATGGATGTGTGAGTCGCGTGGATCATGTTCACTGTTTTAACCTCTAGCGTGAATTTTTTCTGTCCTTCAGTGTTCGGCTGGCGAGGTTCATCCTCGTCTTCACTTGGTGTTTCCCTTTCCTTGTGTTCGGCATTTAATTTGCCTGCCTGCTTGAAAACCCAGCACTCTCTGTGCGTGTGGTTTGCAGGTTTGTCAGGGGTGCCATGAATTTGGCATAGTCTATCTAGGACTCTATTCAGACCGGACGGTCCCTCTTTGCTGCCTTTAGATGGCTTGTTTTGCTGATTAGGTCGAGAGCCCCTGAATCCGGCATTAACCGTCGTGTTATCCGGGCTCTCTTCCTTGTTTTGGCATTTGTTTTATGACGCCGTGGCTTCCCGTTGCCATCCCTTATTTCGGATGTCTTTGGGGTCGCTGGTGCCTTCTGGGCTAGCTAGCTATCTTCTCCCAGCAAAGCGGGTCATAATGCTTGTTAGGGCTGCCATTGTCCTTGGTTTTTCTTGGCCGAGGTGTCTGGCGAGCCACTCGTCACGGATGTTTTGTTTGAAAGCTGCTAAGGCTTCGGCATCTGGACAGTCAACAATTTGATTCTTCTTAGTGAGGAATCTGTTCCAAAACTTGCGGGCGGATTCTTCGGGCTGTTTGGACTATGTGACTTAAGTCGTCAACATCCGGAGGCCGGACATAGGTCCCTTGAAAGTTGGCCCTGAAAGCGTCCTCGAGTTCCTCCCAGCTCCCAATTGAATTTTCGGGGAGGCCTTTCAACCAGTGCCGAGTTGGTCCCTTCAGCTTGAGGGGGAGATATTTGATGGCGTGAAGGTCATCCCCACGAGCCATATGTATGTGCATGATAAAGTCCTCGATCCAGACCCCTGGGTCAGTCGTTCCATCGTATGCCTCTATGTTCACAGGTTTAAAGCCCAGTGGAAATTCATGGTCCAGTACTTCATCGGTAAAGCACAGGGGGTGAGCAGCTCCTCTGTATCTGGACGTGTTGTGGCATGTCGTCGGCTGTTGTTGTGTCCGGTCTTTATTCCGGACTGGTATTCGATTGGCGTAATCGTTTTGGCGACCGTAGTCCTTCGTCGGGGTGCGTCCTTTGGATCCATAAATGGACCTGGCCGCTCCAGCTTTCTTATTCAGGTGTTCTTGTGAATCGGTAGCCGCTTTGTTGCGGTTATGAAGTGGTACAGCTTCGTCGTCGAATTCTGGCAGTAGTTTGCGTTTTGGATAGCTCTTTGTATGGCGATCATCGCCGTATCTTTCTTCGGTGTCTAGCACTTTATTCCATCTATGGTTGAGCGTTTCCTGTGCGGCCTTGAGCCGTTGCTTCTGCTTCTTTAGACTTCTCACGGTGGCCATAAGCTTTCTATGGAGGTTATCTCGTTCCACGTGTTTTTCCGGGATTGCATCATTATCCGGACTGTTTTCCTGTGCTGGTTCATTTTGATGACCTTGTCCGTCGGGATCATTGTCCTGGGCGTCTGCTCCGAACTGTGTTCAGGGTTACCTGGTTCGTCTTGCTCCATCGCTGGGTCCGTATGGTCATTGTTGCCTTTGGAGTTGATTGTAGTATCGATCCTTCTGGCACTCTTGTCACTATTTTTACTGTTGCTGGACTTAGAACGGCGTCTGCGCCGTCGCTTTGGAGCATTACGGTCTCACCGAAAAGAGCAAATCGGTCCCACTGAGTTTACCTGACCAAGTCTCTAGAAAGCTTATTACCAAATTGGTCTCACCGAGTTTGTGTAATCGGTCTCACCGAGATTACGTTATGCCCTAACCCTAACCGAATCGGCCTCGCTGAGATGCATGTCAGTCCCACCAAAAATCACTAATGGTCACTAGGTTTACTAAATCGGTCCGACCGAGTTTAACGATTCAGTCCCACCGAGTTTGGTAAATTGTGTGTAACGGTTAGATTTTGTGTGGAGGCTATATATACCCCTCCACCTCTTCTTCATTCATGGAGAGAGCCATCAGAAAGAAACTACACTTCCAACTTACCATTTCTAAGAGAGAACCACCTACTCATGTGTTGAGGCCAGGATATTCCATTCCTACCATATGAATCTTGATCTCTAGCCTTCCCCAAGTTGCTTTCCACTCAAACCCTCTTTCCACCAGATCCAAAACCTATGAGAGAGAGTTGAGTGTTGGGGAGACTATCATTTGAAGCAAAAGAGCAAGGAGTTCATCATCAACGCACCATTTGTTACTTCTTGGAGAGTGGTGTCTCCTAGATTGGCTAGGTGTCACTTGGGAGCCTCCGACAAGATTGTGGAGTTGAACCAAGGAGTTTGTAAGGGCAAGGAGATCGCCTACTTCGTGAAGATCTACCGCTAGTGAGGCAAGTCCTTCGTGGGCGACGGCCATGGTGGGATAGACAAGGTTGCTTCTTCATGGACCCTTCGTGGGTGGAGCCCTCCGTGGACTCGCGCAGCCGTTACCCTTCATGGGTTGAAGTCTCCATCAACGTGGATGTATGATAGCACCACCTATAGGAACCATGCCAAAAATATCCGTGTCTCCAATTGCGTTTGAATCCTCTAAACCCTTCCCTTTACTTTCTTGCAAGTTGCATGCTTTAATTTCCGCTGCCTATACACTCTTTGCATGCTTGCTTGAATTGTGTGATGATTGCTTGACTTGTCCTAAAATAGCTAAAATCTGCCAAACTCTAAAATTGGGAAAAGGTTAAGTTTTTATTGGTCAAGTAGTCTAATCACCCCCCTCTAGACATACTTCAAGGTCCTACAAGTGGTATCAGAGCATTGGTCTCCATTTGCTTTGATTTCCATAGCTTTTGGTGGTCATAGCCTTGGTTTCACAACCTAGGAGAGTATGGCGTCTAGCGAGGGAAATTATCACCGTAGAGGTCCTTACTTTGATGGTACTAATTTTGCTAGTTGGAAGCATAAAATGAAAATGCATATTCTTGGACATAACCCCGCCGTTTGGGCAATTATTTGTATTGTCTTGCAAGGTGAGTTCTTCGATGGGAGAGAACCGAACCGTGAAGCTAATGCGGAAGAATTGAAGATGCTGCAATACAACGCCAAGCATGTGACATCATCTTCAGCGGATTGTGCCTCAAGAATTCAACAAAATCAGCTGTCTTGAGAATGCAAAGGAAATTTGGGATACTTTGATTGATATGCATGAAGGTACCGAGTCCGTCAAGGAATCCAAGTTGGATGTGCTCCAAAGTCAGCTTGACAAGTTCAGAATGAAGGATGGTGAAGGTGTCGCTGAAATGTACTCTAGGCTTGCTCTTATCACAAATGAGATTGCCGGCTTAGGGAGTGAAGAGATGACCGACAAATTCATCATCAAGAAAATCCTAAGAGCATTGGATGGAAAGTATGATACCATGTGCACATTGATCCAAATGATGCCAAACTACAAAGATCTCAAGCCAACGGAAGTCATTGGAAGGATTGTTGCTCATGAGATGTCACTCAAGGATAAGGAGGAACTTCACAACAAGTCAAGTGGTGCTTACAAAGCCTCAAGTGAAGCCCCCACATCATCAAGTGAGAAACCAACCTTCAATGAAGAATTGAGCTTAATGGTGAAGAACTTCAACAAATTCTACAAAAGTAGAAGCAAAGAAAGAAGCTCCAAGTCAAGGTCTTACAATGACAAGAGATCTTCTAGTCGAGAGCGCAATTGCTACAATTGTGGGAGACCCGGACACTACTCCAATGAGTGTACGGCACCCTACAAAAGAAGAGAAGATTCTCCAAGAAGAAGGAGCAAAAGAGAAGAATCACCGCCGAGAGAGAGGAGGAGTAGAGATGATCATTATGAACGAAGACCCTCACGGAGAAGTAAGGATTCAGAAAGAAAGGACAAGTCATCAAGGAGCTAAACAAAACGAAGACATCAAGCTCATGTTGGTGAATGGGTTTCCGGCTCCGACTTCGACAATCACTCCGAGAGAAGCTATCACTCCGACTCCAAATATACTCAAGATGAAGGTGTTGCCGGTCTAGCACTTGTGTCAACCAACTCCTACGACATATTTAACTCACCAAATGAAGGTGCTGGAAGATGCTTCATGGCCAAAGGTCCAAAGGTAACACATCCCGAGTATGTTGATTTTAATAGTGATGAAGATGACTTGCTTGTGGATGATGATTTACTTGTTGACAACTCTAGTGATGAATACTATGATCAAACGTCAATTAATCATGCTAATCAAACGAATGACAATGATAAGGAGAAAATTGAGCTTCTAACTAAAGAACTAAACACTCTGAAGTTGGCTCATGAAACTATCTTCGAAGATCATCGGGAATTTTTAAGGGCTCATGAGAAGTTACGCTTTGAAAAGCTCAATCTTGAGCAAGAGCATGAGTTCTTAAAGGCAATCAATGATGATCTCCGCAACAAAATTTCTTCTTACATTGCCAAGCGTTTACTCTTATCTACTTACATGCCTCAAGTCAAGTCTAGTAACTAGTACAAGAAAGAAACTTCCTCTAGTAGTAACAATAATAATGTCAAATCGAATGTTGTTGCTTCTAGTAGTTCTCTTGATTCCACTAATGATTCTCTTAGCCAAGTTACACTTGAGCAAGAAAATAGTTTATTGAAGGGAATTATAGAGAAAGGTGTTTACAAGAGCCTTGCGGGAGTAAGCAATTGAGGAAATTGTACATAAGCAAGGAAGGCACCGGAAGAATCAAGGTGTTGTGTTTTGAACGAAAGTTCAACGCCAATGGAGTTGAGTGGGAAGAAGATCAATACCCCAAGACAAAGTTTGTTCCTCAACAAGAGAAGTATGATCCTACTTCCTTCAAGGGACACAAGCTCAAGATGATCTTCCACCACAAGACCACAAGAACAAAGGCAAGGACAAGCTTCAAGAAGAGATTGATGCATTTGAAGAAGCACCTAAAGCCTCGTTCAAGTGGGTCCCCAAGACTACGCCAAGTTCTACTTCATCAAGTACAACTACAACTCCAAGGATTCCCATCAAGATGATGTGGATCCCGAAGAAGAAGAACTAGAGAGTTCTTGAGGGTGACTCTGCCAACATTCTTCACTCATATCATTTTGGCAAGAACAAGTGCAATCAACTTTCACATCTTGCACTAGTTCAAGGAGTCACAAACCCTCATGTTGGTAAGGCAAGGGACAAGGTAACCTAATGTTTTCATGGACATCATCTTGTGTGTGCATCACTCTATGTCTATGGATATTATTGTTTGTTCCTTGTGGGACTAACCCATGTAGGCAAGTTGAAAGTGCAACTCACTCCAAAGGATTGCTCCAAATGATCTACATCAACATTGAGCATCTACATCTTCAACACCTACATGAAGTCATCATCGACAAAACCCAAGGTTAGTTCATCCCTCTAAGGGGGGATCTCACATCTAGGGGGAGCTTAACTCTAAGAATTGAGTCAAAGCAACTCTAATGGTGTGAACACAATAATGCATTATGTAAAAGTGGTAACCCCACCTGAGCTTAAACGATGAGTATGACCTATGATCAAATGTTCTCATTTGACTCCTAAGTCAATATACTCATATATAGATGACCTAGTCATCGCCAATTGCTTGATAGATGCTAAAATTGGTTGTGCATGCTTTGCTACATATTTCAATTGCCATCTTATTGTGTGAGCATGTTGGTGCATATTTTACTCATTCAAGGACATCCACTTGTTGTTTTGTTTGTTTGGATTCTTTTCTTTGTGCCAAGTGGATGGACAAGAATGCCTAAGAACCTTCTTTAGCTATCCATGATTTTCTCGTCTCAAACTCTATTCATGCTACATCACAAAATTTGATCAAGTCAGATTCGAACCACTCTGTGTGAGGAGCACTCGGAGTCCCCGATTTGTCATAGACTTAAACTTCCAAAACCTCTTAGTGATTCTCGGTCTGACCGATCCTTCCATTTCGGTCCTACCGAGATCATCAAGTTGATCTGAGTTTTCAATCTCGGTGCAACCGATTTGAACTTTTCGGTCTCACCGATTTGCAGTGAACACGCTTATGCATCTCGGTGCCACCGAGTTGTTCCACTCGGTCACACCGGCAGTGGTCGAGCTATATATAGCCACGGGCAAAATTTTGAAATTTCTCCAAACCCTTCGCCCGCGCAACAGCCGCTCTGCCATCGTGGTCTCCGGATCGTCTCCTCGCCGCCAACAGCCTCCCGTCGCTGGTCTCCGCCGTCAACGGATTTCGTCCCGCCGTTGCCGCCGTAGCAAGTCCACCGCCAAGTTAGGGTATGGACTTAATCTTTGTGCTATCCACGTCGATTCCTGGCACATTGTTTTCATATTGATTCTTGCCACGATTGAAACTCTTCTATCCAGCCAAAGTAGTTCATAGATTAGATGTGATTCAAATTTTTAGGGTTAGGTTTCTGCCGAAACCATCTCGGACCCACCGAGTTGAAAAACTCGGTCTCACCGATTTGGCTTATGCCATTGCACTAGTGACTCTCGGTCTGACCGAGAATTACTAATTGGTGCAACCGATTTGAGGATTCTGTGAAATCCTAGCAGTCTTGGTACCACCGAACTGAAACTCGATCCAACCGAGATCATCAGTTTAGGTTCCAAAACTGCTTCGGTATCACCGAGTTTGAAAATCGGTGGATCCGAAATGCTTTCTGTGGAAAACTAAGATTGAACTTTTGAGTCATTCTTCTGCAAAAACCTCTGCATTTTGTGATGCTCATCTTTTCTATCTCATCTATAACTCTTCACGAGGTCAGCGATCAGCTTTGCGGTATGTCCGATCAAAGTGAAAGCGAGCAGTCGGAAGAGCAGATGGACTTGAGTGAGGGCACTAGTCCCTCAACTTCAGATGAAGGGAGCAGAAGTACTCCTAGCAATTTGCCTAAGGCTGCAACTAGGCAAAGGAGGAAAAGAACTTCAGACTCAGAGGATGAAGATTACAAAGATGAGGAAGACGAGGCTACTTCCAAGAAAGAGGTGCTCAAGAAGGAATATGGCTCAGCAAAGAATACAAAGCCAGGCATGAAAACCAAAAGGCCTGCAGGAAGACAACTAATGTCCAAGGCCAGAGCATCAACTCAACCGCCTAAAAGGCCTGGTCCCAAAGAGCCAGCTGCTAAAGGAAAGAAGAGGAAGGAAAGGTTCAAGAAGACCATGGCCAAAATTGTTGGTCAACCTTCCATGATGGAAGAGGAAGAGCTTGCTGCACCAACTCCAAAGGCAGCTAAGCTTATGGGAGATGCAATCAGATCAGGGGCTGCAACATCCAAGCCCAAGGAATCACCCAAGGCCAAGCAAGTTCCAAAGAGGAATATTAGGAGTATTCCAATTCTTTGAGAAGAACAAGGCCCCAAAGCCCAATGTTGTCAAGATTGAAGAAGAAGGACATGTTCTAATAAAACTCAAGCCCAAGATACCAGACCACAATGATGCCCATCCTGTGGCTGAGGACATGAGAATCAGGAAGGATTCAGGGCTGAGACTGTGGAGAATGGAAGATCCATATGCTTCAAGAAGAAGAACTGTTGTTGACTACAGGTTCCACACAAATGAACAGCAGGACTTCTATGAAACAATTCTGTTGGACAAGAAGCCCATAGTCTGTGACATGAGGTGGGTTGACTGGAAATTCATCAAGGAAAATGAACAACACTATCCTGGAGTGCAAGACAACTTTGTTGCTTGTGGAGTTGCAGATTTTGTTGGACAGAAGTTCACCAACTGGAATGATGAGCTTATCATGCAGTTCTACTCCACAACACAATTTTACCCAGATGGAAGAATAGTTTGGATGTCTGAAGGTACAAGGTACCAGTCCACTATTGAAGAATGGGCAAGTCTGATCAATGCCCCCAAGGAGAATGAGGATGACCTAGACATTTATGCAAAGAAGAAGTTGGGTCACAATTCAATGGCTCACATGTACAAGGAAATTCCAGACAAGGCATTAGAGACTCACAAGTTTGGATCAGTTCACTTTCTGCTGTCAGGGTTGCCAATCATAAATTGGATTCTGAGGCACACTTTGTTGCCCAAGTCTGGTGACCATAACATGATCAGAGGGCATGCCATCAACATGTTGCATGTGTTTGATGTGCCACAGAAGTTCAAAGTCATGAGCCAGATCATTGAAACAATCAAGAGGACTGCAGCAGATCAGAAGAGGAGCTGTGGATATGCACCTCAGATTCAAGAATTGATAAACTCAAAGATGGGCACAGGAAAATATCAGTTGGATAAGGAACACTTTCCACTTTATCCAGACTTTGAGGACAATGAGGTTGTCATGAATGAAGATGATCCACAATCAGTTCAAGCTCAGGAGAAGAAGGAGAAGGCAAAGAGGGAGAAGGCTGCCAAGATGCCAACTCAAGAGGAGGCATCTGAATATTTCTTGAACACCAAACAGGAGCAGCTTGGTTACTTGATAGCATCATCTCTGAGGATTGAGAAGGGGTTGTCCACCCTAACTCAAAACCAGGAGAGCCTGGAAAGAATCATGGAACAAAAATATTATGATCTAGATGTCAAGGTAACTGAGATTCAATCAGTTGTGGAGCAGCTGCAGGATGACATGCAGGAGAGGAAGGGCAAGAATACCACCAATGTGTTTGCCAGAGTGCCCAGAGCCTAGAGGTCAGTTGCAGTGCCAGTGACAGACACTAGAGCAACAACTTCAGCACCAACCACTTCCCCTACAGTTCCAGTGCAACCAGCTCCAGCACCAACTCCTCCAGCTCCCTCCACTTCAACTGAAGCCTTCATCCAAGGAGCCATCTCTACACCACCACCAGAAGATCAAGCCTGAGATTCGATCTAACACTATGCATTTTCTATGAACTTTTTGGTAACTTGTTGCCAAAGGGGGAGAAAAATGTATAGATCACAGGCTTCGAGAGAGAGAGTGTTGCCTTAGTTCTCTCTTGCTTTATTTGGTGGTTTTTCAATCTTTGTTTGCTTTTGGTTGAGATACTATGCTTGTGAGACATTGATGATCATGTGTTTGATCATAAGCTACACTTATGCATGCTTGATATTATCCTATCTATCTTATGTGATCACTCACTATGCTTGGTGATCAGTGCATGTATTCATTGTTTATTATTTTGAGCGCTCCACCAAGATGTATGTGACATGGAAGAGTAACCCATGAGCCTAATTCATTGTGCATTTGCAGTCCAAAGCAAATCTAAAACTATGCACAAATTTAGGGGGATCTCTTGCTTATCACATACTTCTCAAAGCGACGATGTTATTTAAATTTTATTATCATTTGTCGAAGCTTTGATCTATATGTTGTCATCAATTACCAAAAACAGGGAGATTGAAAGTGCAACTATCCCTAGGTGGTTTTGGCAATTCATAACAACATATAGCTCATTGAGCTAATGCTATTCCAAGACTATTGTTTCAGGAAAGCTCAATGAATGCCATGGCATGGATGATGAAAGTGGATCCCTCAAAATACGAAGGACAAAGGATTGGCTCAAGCTCAAAAGCTCAAGACTCTTCATTTTACATTTTAGTGATCCAAGATCACATTGAGTCTATAGGAAAAGCCAATACTATCAAGAAGGGATGAGGTGTTGCTTAATGAGCCTCTTGCTTCATGTGCTTAGTGATATGCTCCAAAACCCTCAACTACTTTCCCACATCCACAAATGACCTAAACCTAAAGCCAAATCGATCACACCGATTCTTTCTATCCGGCGCCACCGATTCCAAAAGTCATAGCCACTGCCACAAACCCTAAGCAAATCGGTCTTACTGAAAGGGATCTCGGTCTCACCGAGATGGGGTTGCAATCTCTCTGTTTCCCTTTGTAACGTTTCGGTCTAACCGAAGTGAGCGATCGGTCCCACCGAGATTGCAATGTAAACTCTCTGTTTCCTTTTTGTAACATTTCGGTCTCACCGAAAAGAGCAAATCGGTCCCATCGAGTTTACCTGACCAACTCTCTGGAAAGCTTATTACCAAATCGGTCTCACCGAGTTTGTGTAATCGGTCTCACCGAGATTACGTTATGCCCTAACCCTAACCGAATCGGCCTCACCGAGATGCATGTCAGTCCCACCGAAAATTACTAACGGTCACTAGGTTTACTAAATCGGTCCGACCGAGTTTAATGATTCATTCCCACCGAGTTTGGTAAATTGTGTGTAACGGTTAGATTTTGTGTGGAGGCTATATATACCCCTCCACCTCCTCTTCATTCGTGGAGAGAGCCATCAGAACGAACCTACACTTCCAACTTACCATTTCTGAGAGAGAACCACCTACTCATGTGTTGAGGCCAAGATATTCCATTCCTACCATATGAATCTTGATCTCTAGCCTTCCCCAAGTTGCTTTCCACTCAAACCCTCTTTCCACCAGATCCAAAACCTATGAGAGAGAGTTGAGTGTTGGGGAGACTATCATTTGAAGCACAAGAGCAAGGAGTTCATCATCAACGCACCATTTGTTACTTCTTGGAGAGTGGTGTCTCCTAGATTGGCTAGGTGTCACTTGGGAGCCTCCGACAAGATTGTGGAGTTGAACCAAGGAGTTTGTAAGGGCAAGGAGATCGCCTACTTCGTGAAGATCTACCGCTAGTGAGGCAAGTCCTTCGTGGGCGACGGCCATGGTGGGATAGACAAGGTTGCTTCTTCGTGGACCCTTCGTGGGTGGAGCCCTCCGTGGACTCACAAGCAGCCATTACCCTTCGTGGGTTGAAGTCTCCATCAACGTGGATGTACGATAGCACCACCTATCGGAACCACGCCAAAACATCCGTGTTCCAATTGCGTTTGAATCCTCCAAACCCTTCCCTTTACTTTCTTGCAAGTTGCATGCTTTAATTTCCGCTGCCTATACACTCTTTGCATGCTTGCTTGAATTGTGTGATGATTGCTTGACTTGTCCTAAAATAGCTAAAATCTGCCAAACTCTAAAATTGGGAAAAGGTTAAGTTTTTATTTGTCAAGTAGTCTAATCACCCCCATCTAGACATACTTCAAGGTCCTACAGTTCTCAAGGCGCCCACTCCCCATGATCACGGGGTGGGGAGAGGTCGCCTCACCCGTCGCCTCGGTCCCGCATGCTTGCCACGTGGTCCTCATGCGCTTGGGGTGGCGAACGGTGGAGGCGGGAAACCGGGCCATCGCGGGCCGGGGCAGTGGGTTGGCCCCAGTTCCCTGCGCCTCCCACGTCTTGATTGGCGGAGTCGAGGCGGCCGTGCCCCCACCTCGTTCCTTTATAAATAGCGGGCGGGGGAAACGTCGTCCGCATTCTTCCATCTTCTCCTTTCTTCACTTCGCTTCCCTCCTCCATCCGCCATGGAGAGAGGGAATCCTGGTTCTTCAATGGTGGCGGCAAGGGTCGCTGCCGACAACGCGTCCTTCCTTCTCCTTCACTGCGGTGGCAGAGTCAACCGTGAGGGAAGGGGAGAGGCGAGGCCGTGGGGCGGGCCGAGGCGCCGAGGAAGAGGAGAATGAAGCGGCGCGCCGATCCTGCCTCCGCCTGTGGTTCCTCCCCCCACGGAGGGCCATGTTGAGGATTACCCTTGCGAGTTCTTCGTCAGGCTGCGCCGGCCGCCTCGCCGTCGCCTTCGCCTACCGACTCCATTCGCGAGCGAGATGGAGCAGGATCCGCCGGAGTCATTGCGGCTGCACATGAGGGGCTGTTGGATCAGCGGTACGCGAGTTCGCGTCGACTTTCCAGCCCCTCAGGTGATGTATCTTGGTCGAGGGTTGAAGACGTTCGCCCACGTCCACCGCTTGACGGCGGGGCTCACTCTCCATTTCAAGCTGATGGAGGGCGGCCTCCTCTCCGTCAAGGTCTTCGGGTGCTTCGGGACTCGGGCATGGTGCTGTGTGGAGAGCTCTTCTGATAGCGAAGGCTCCTCCTCGAGCGGGAGTGAGGACAGCGGCAGCGACGATGAGGGTAGCAGGCGGCAGGATGACGGGTCCGACTAGGTGTCGGGCGTCGCTCCGTGCGGCACCGGCGATCCCATCATCCGTGTCCCCGGCTTCCTGAACTTCTCGAGGTCGTCCCCTTGGGCGGCTGGCTTTGGGAGGCTGCGGAAGAGGAAGAGGGTGGGCGGCAAGGCCTTCGACGCGTGCTGACGTCCTGCCGCCTCGTCTTCGAGCTCTGCTTCCGGCGCCACCATCACCATCCAGCTTTCGGACGGCCACCGAGATGTTCTCTTGGTGCCTCCTGCCACCCGTAGCTCGCCTAGGCGCTCCTTTTGCCCTTTTCGCCCCCTTTACCTGCCTCCTGAGGAGAGGGACAAGGAAGGGGTTACGGGCACCATATCTTTTTTTAGTTTGTAAGCCTTCGGGCCTGGACTGAATTTAAACTTGTAATCCATCATTCATGTTTTTCATTCCCTATGGACTGTACCTGAGTGGAATGTTTTTAATGAAAAAGGAATGCTTGCCGGGTCATCTGTTCGCGGGTAGAACCCACGACAAGGAGTAAATCCTTGATATCTTTAAGATAAACATTTCCTTGCCCCGCAACAGGCCCTGCCGTCTTCCCACTTCGCTCAACCTTTCTCACGCTTTCGGCGGAGGCAGGGATGAGGTGGGTCCAGGCTCCTTGTTTCATCCTTTTGCTGCTGCGGCTACGACCAAACCTGGCCCCAGGAACGAGCCCTAGGGCCTAGAGTTAGGGGAGCACGGTAGCTTCGGGAAGAAACGAGGTTTCACATACCTTAGTCCATAATGGAATGCATGATAAGGGATGAAAAACTTATCTGAAGCTGTAGCCCCCGGCAACTCTGGCTTGCCGTGGGTGAATCTTTGTACTCGCAGCCCCCGGCAATACCGGCTTGCCGGGGTCTAGATGCCAGTCTGTCCCCCTTTTTTTTTTCTTTTTCGTCTTTAAGTGATCCGGCAAGGATATCTGTGAGTCCTGCGAACCAAAGGAGACAAAAGAACGGCAAAGAGACGCACACTCGACCTCTAAGATAGGGGTTAGTCGCCGTCAAGCACTATCAACCCTAACCCAAGGATGAGACTCGACCTAGCATGCATGCTATAACTTAGGGCACCAGCGCTTCATTTATTTATGCTCAGGGTCTGCGCCTGGCTTTGTACAAAGGGTTACATGCACCATCGGCAATGCTTGTACAAAAGGTGGCTTGTCGGGGCCCGCAAGCCGCGCTTCTGGTAAAAATTGCGAAGATGCTCAATGTTCCAGGAGTTACTCACCGGAACGGCATCTTCGGTCTCCAGGCGGACTGCGCCGGGCCTGGTGACTTGATTACCCGATAAGGGCCTTCCCACTTTGGCGTCAACTTGTTGGAATTCTTGTCCGATTGAACGTGCCGAAGGACAAGGTCGCCTTCGTCAAGGCTTCGGGCATGAACCTTGCGGCTATGGTAGCAGCGTTAACGCTTGTTTGGTAGCGTGCTTGCTCACAGCCGCCAAGAAGATCTTTCTCAAGGAGCATCAAGCGCCATCTTGCCGCAGCTTGCTCTTGCTCAAGCTCGTCATAAGCGGGCACTCGAGGTGACCCGTATATGAGTTTAGTGGGGAGAACTACTTCTGCCCCGTATACCAGGGAAAAAGGCGTCTGGCCTGTGGATCGATTTGTCGTCGTCCTGATCGACCAAAGAACCGCCGGCAACTCACCAATCCAGCGCCTTCCACTCTTGTGCAGCCTGTCAAAGGTCTTGGTCCTTAATCCTCGCAGATTTCAGCATTTGCCCTCTCAGCTTGACCATTGCTTCAAGGGTGAGCAACGGAAGCAGAAATGCTGCACGCCGAGGTCTTGGGTATATTGCATGAAGGTGCGGCTTATGAACTGTGTGCCGTTGTCGGTGATAACCCTGTTGGGTACGCTGAAACGGCACACTAGTCCCTTGAAGAACTTGACGACTGACTGAGCTGTGACCTTCCTCACTGCCTCCACCTCCGGCCACTTTGTGAACTTGTCGATGGCAACGTACAAGAACTCAAAGCCCCCGGTGGCACGGGGGAAAGGGCCCAGTATGTCGAGCCCCCAGACCGAGAAGGGCCAGGAGAGAGGAATGGTTTGAAGAGCTTGAGCTGGCTGACGAAGCTTCTTTGAATGAAACGACACGCTTCACACCGGTGACTAGTGTCGCCGCATCTCGGAGGGCGGTGGGCCGTAAGAAGCCTTGCCGAATGCCTTGCCGGGTAAGGGACCTGACCCAATGTGGGATCCACATATGCCTCTCGTATCTCGCCAATAGCTCCAGTCCTTCCTCTCGAGGTATACACTTCAATTTCACACCGCTCGCCTCTTTACGCATAAGACGCCATCGACGAACTGGTACATGGTAGAGCGACGGGCTACTTTTTCCGCTTCTTCCTGCTCCTCAGGAAGTTCCCCTGTTTGGAGGAATCGGACGGTATGTTGTGCCCACGCCGGAGCCTGGGGCACGATGGCGAGGACTAAAGGCATTTCCTCCGCTACAGGAGCGGCTGTCTCAATGACAAGAGCTTGACGCTCCGCTGGAGCCAGTCGTCCCGTGGCGGGCTCAAGATTCTGCAACATCCTTGCCGGGCGGCTCCGGGAGCTCGGCGGGAAAGTACTTGTCGGGCCCTGATTTCTCCTCTTATTCTGCTCTGCTGATGGATCAACGGATGGCTGAGTTAATCAAGCAAAAGGTACCTGGTTCCACAGCAGCTTGAGGGCAGCGTTTGACGTGTAATCGGCGATATCGTTTCCGCTCGGGAACGTGTTCAGCTCAGATACCGTCAAACGCTTCTTCCAGCTTTCTCACTTCATCAACGTAGGCCTTCATCAACGGGCTCTGGTAATCCATGTTGATTTGTTTGACGACAAGCTGCGAGTCCCCCCTGACGATAAGTTTCTTGATTCCGAGGTCCGCCGCGATCCTAAGACCGGCAAGCAGCCCTTCGTACTCTGCTGTATTGTTTGTCGACACCTCCCTGGGGAAGTGCATCTGGATCACGTACTTGAGGTGCTCTCTGGTGGGCGCGACAAGCAATACGCCAGCCCCGGCGCCGTGTAAGGAGAAGGCTCCATCAAAGTACATGATCCAATCACAACTTGCCTCTTTGCCGGGGAGAGCAGTCTCTTGAATTTCTTCGTCAGGTGTTGCGGTCCATTCTGCAATTAACTCTGCTAGGACTCGGATCTGAATCGTCGAGGAACTTTCAAACTTGAGGCCAAAGCTGGACAGCTCCAGTGCCCATTCCACAATTCTTCCCGTTGCATCCGGATTGTGCAATATCCGTTGCAGAGGGAAGCGAGTGATGACAGTGATCTCGCAGCTCGGAAGTAGTGACGCAGCTTCCTCGAGGCCATAAGGAGGCCGAAGAGCAGTTTCTGCACACCGGAGTACCTTGACCTAGCCCCCTGCAGGAGGGAACTAACAAAGTAGACCGGGTGCTGCATCATTTTCTTCTTCGACGGCACTTCAACTGGCCGTGTCGTCTCTGCATTGGTGGCGTCGGGCCCTGCCGCTGCCATTTCCTCGTCGTCAACCTCTCTCTGCGCCACCAGTGCAGCGCTGACCACCTGGTCTGTTGCCGCTAGGTATAGCAGCAACGGCTCCTTTGGCCTAGGCGCAACTAGTATTGGCGCGCAGGAGAGGTACTTCTTCAACCCTTGTAACGCCGCTTCGGCTTCCGGTGTCCACTCCATTGGGCCCGCCTTTTTCAAGATCTTGAAAAAGGGGAGGGCACGCTCGGTAGACTTGGAAATGAACCTGCCCATGGCGGCGACGCAACCAGCAAGCCGACGCACATCCTTGATCCGCTTGGGTGCTTCAATCTGCTCTATAGCTTTGATTTTGTCCGGATTGGCCTCTATCCCATGATGTGACACCAAGAACCCGAGGAGCTTGCCTGATGGGACGCCAAAGACGCACTTCTCAGGGTTCAGCTTGAGATTGATCTTGCGCAGGTTTGCGAAAGTTTCTTGCAAATCCGGTATGAGGGTTGCCCTGTCTTTGGTATTGACCACTATGTCATCCATATAAGCCTCCATATTTCTATGGAGCTGGGGTTCAAAACCAATCTGGACCACCCTTGCAAATGTCAAACCAACACTCTTCAACCCGAAAGGCATCCGCATGCAACAATACGTACCACATGGGGTGATGAATGTTGTCTTCTCTTCGTCTTCTCTTGTCATGAAGATCTGGTGGTAGCCGGAGTAGGCATCGAGGAACGACAACAGATCACACCCAGCCGTGGAGTCAACAATTTGATCGATGCGCGTCAGTGGGAAGGGATCTTTAGCCTTATTGATATCTGTGTAATCAATACACAACCTCCACTTCCCATTTGCCTTGCGGACCACGACCGGATTGGCCAACCACGTTGGATGGAGCACTCCCCTTACCAAACCCGCTGTTTCCAGTTTCCGGATCTCTTCTGTGATGAACTCTTGTCGTTCCAAAGCTTGCTTTCTGACCTTCTGCTTGACGGGCCGCGCATGAGGGCAGACAGCAAGGTGGTGCTCAATCACTTCCCTGGGAACACCGGGGATGTCGGAAGCTTGCCATGCAAACACATCGACCTTCCTATTTGTCGCCAAGGGTGGAGCTTATGGTAAAAGCTCCTCACGTGCCGTCCTCATTGACAGAAACCTTCTTGGTTCCCGCCGGTATGGCTCTGGGCTTCTTGTTTCCGCCGGTGGAGCTCTCTGGCACGTCCTCGACGGCAGCGCTACACTCAAGAGGTGCGCTTGCGGAGTGGGTGTCCGAGGTCACACCGTCTTCTTCTTCTTCTTCCTCCCGGTCCCAGCGACAGAGCAAGTGCCCTAGCGGCGGCAGCTGCTGAACCGCTTGTTGGTATAGTTGGTCGCGCAAATCAGCGATCTTTCTTGTCGGAGGGAATGGTGATGATCGCCACAGGTCCCGCATCTTCGTGGTGTTGTAGGCGTGGTGACGCCGCCATGAACTTGGCTAGCCGGGCGGCCAAGGATCCTGTTGTAGGGCAAGGATCTTGGCAACATCGAACACGCATCCTCTCCATCCCGAAGTTCGTCGCTCCAAAGGTCACGGCAGCGTGACCTTTCCCTTGCTTGGCTTCTTCCCGGATTGACCCCGAACGCGCCCGCCTCTTCGAGGTCTCCATCAGAATCTGCAGCCGATCATGGCAAAGTAGATCAAGTTCAGACCGCCCCGCCATCGACTAGCATCTTCGTCACCTTGAGGTTGTGTATTGTTGGTGAAACCAACAATGGCAAGCACCCAACCGCAGTGGTGCGATCAGGGTGATCCTCGGCGTCAAAGATGATAGGTGTGCTGGACCACTGTAGTGGCCTTTGGGCATCAAACGACGGCTCTGCTGCTGTAATCTCTCGCGCCCATTGTTTAAGCCGGCGGTGAGAAGTATGCAGCGAGGCGCCGCCGTCGACGCACATGGCCTCTATAGCTTTCTGAAACTCTTGGTCGCCAGATTCGTCGTCCTGTTCGTGATCGTCGTCTTCTGGCTTTCTGTCACGGCCCTGGGCGGGCCTCTCCTGTTGCTTATCCTTGTCGCGACGTCCCGCCTGGCCGTCACGCTTCTTGCCGGATCCCTTAGCACCGTTCGGACCCTTCTCCTTGTCCCGCCTCTCATATTCAGCCCTGTGCTTCTCAGCGAGGAGCTCAACCTGTTGGCAGTCCTGGAGAGCATGGCCTTTGGTGCGATGGATCTTGCAGTATCGCTTGTCGGAGTTTCCTGGCTTCTCGGCAGCCGTCAAGGCCAGACAGGCGACGCACCCGGCAACCTCCTTGCCGGGGTCGTCTGCCTTGGTTTTCTTGGTGGAGCCGGTGTCATCAGATCCCTCAACGGCAAGCACGGTTTTTCCCTTACGCTTCCTGTTGCGGCACCGGCCTTTCTTCACCGGGGCGGCAATATCCTCATCTGAAGAGTCGGTTTCCACGCCGTCATCTTCGCCAGGGTACTTCCTTCCCTCTTCAGCTCGGGCACATTTGTCAGCAAGAACATAGAGTTCTGCTACATCTCTCACCTTGTTCATTGCCGCCTCTTCACGCATCTTGCGCTTACGCACGCTCGATGAAATGCGCTGATGATGGCGGCAGGGTGAACATCAGGGATATTGTACCGTACCTGGCTGAACCTCTGAATATACTTGCGGAGACTCTCGCCTCCCTTCTGGGGAATGACGTGCAGGTCCCTTGCTTGGCCATGGGCTTGGTGGCCTCCAGTAAAGGCGCCTACGAACTCATGGCACAAATCCGACCAGGAGGAAATAGAGTCTACCGGCAAGTGCATCAACCACGACATGGCGTTGGGTTTGAGAGCTAACGGAAAGTAGTTCGCAAGCACCTTATCGTCGCGGGCTCCAGCAGCCTGCATCGCGATGGTGTAGACGCTGAGGAACTCGGATGGGTGGGTCTTGCCACTGTACTTTTCGCCCACGTCGGGTTTGAAGGTGCGGTGAGTGGGCCATTGGAACTGCCGTAGCTCACGGGTAAAAGCCGGAGAGCCTACCTCGTAAGGTAAGCCTCCAGGGCTCCCCGGTGCCGGGTGGCTCACAGCAGGCCCTGCTCGCCTGTCGGATTGGTGGCGCGCTCCGTGCCGGCGCTCGATAGTGGTTCGAGCGTCTTCATGTTCTCGTTCCCAAAGAACTTGGCGCTGGTCACAGTGGGCCCACGGGTCGGACGATGCTACGGAGATCTCGTCGCCCGTAACATCGCGACGGGCTGGCGTCCGCGGGACCGGGCGAGGAGGAGGTGAGTGCACCGTGGTTGCGGCGCCGTCGGCTCTCCTGCCAATGGTGCGTGGGACTCCGTCGGAACATCGACCCGGGGGCTCCACCGGACTCGGTTCGTCTTTGTTGGCCACCGCAACAAGGCTTCGGATGGTGGCTCTCCATTCGTTGAGTTTCCACGTAGTGGGAGGAAAATCAAGAGCAATCGCGCCGCCAGTGGCTTCGCTGGCGCTGGCGGAGCGAAACCTGCACGGATCGCGACGCGCTTCGACTTCTGACCATGTTAAAAGGAGCTCTATCACGACCCTGCGGTCGCATGCCATCTTCACCAGCGCCTCGGCGAGCGGGCAGGTCTTCTAAACCCGGAGGTGGCGCTGGGGCTTTTTCCGCGCGACGCCGGGGTCCTCGGCGTGATTACGCTGCTCGTCGCTGGCCGCTGAGAAGAGCGCGCGCCGTCGGCGCCGCGTGGGAGTCTTGAAGCCCTCGCGTCGCCTGCAAGCGGGTGGCAGCAATCTTGAAGGCCCCACGCCACCTCAGAGGGCCTCGACTCCGTTTTGATTTGCCGGCGTGCGGCCTGCTACCATGCGCACGAACATCTCCGCCTCCCAAACTTCGGCTGCTGGGACGGTGTTGGTGTTCGCGAATAGCGCCCGGTCCTTTCTGCGACCGTCCGCTGCTCGCCTGCTGCCGAGACGGGTGTCCGCTTCCGACGGGCCAACCACCACCGCCGTCTTCTTCTTGGGCGCCATGACGATGAAGAAGCGCCGAACTAATCGCTAGAGCTGATTCTCACAACCGCGCTTCTACCGGCGTACAAAGATGTCGGTGCGGGGATTTACACCTATGGGATCACAAGAATCCCAACTACGGTTGCGGGGCGTGGGGTCGTGAGAGGAGCAGATCAAACAGATAGCACACAGGTTCTTTATCCAGGTTCGGGCTGCAAGATGCGTAAAACCCTACTCCTGCTTTGGTGGTTAGTTTATCTGAGTTCTTGAGCTAGCTATGGGGCGTGAGGAGCTCCAAAAGGCCGAATCCTCCTCCTGGTCGCCTCCGGCCTCCTTTTATAGGGAAAGGGGTCGCCACAGTGGCACACAGGAGGTGGTAAGGGTACAGTTGATGCGAAGTTTATCCTCGCATTACATGACAAGGTGCATTTAATGCGCCTTGCTTAGGTGTCCTTACTTTATCGGGACGGGAGAGCCTGGTCTGTCCGTCGCCGCTCCCTTCCGTGTTGACACGCGCCCCGCCATGGTGCTCGCGATAGCCATGTAGGCAGCGCAAATGAGGTGGCGCAGTGGTGGGTTTCACGAAGGTTCACATACAACCACGCAGGTGCCTGCCCAACTGGTTGGGTCGGCAGCTGCATGGTGGAGGCTTGATTGGCGCGGGCCTGATGGTGGCCCTACAGGTATCCTTGGCAGGGGCCTTTCCGCAGCCCCGGCAAGGGTTTTGCCGGGGCCCCGGCAAGGGTCTTGCCGCGGCACCTGCTGTCATCCCCGGCAAGGCTCTTGCCGGGGGCCTTGTGGTCCTCCTTGGCCGGGATCCCGCCAAGGGTCGTCATCTTCTATAGTGTGTATCTGATCTTGAATGTCTTCACAAAGATCTGCATGCGACCACCGGGATGTCTCCCGAATCCTTCGCCCCATGGGGGCAGTGGACTCAAAGGTGATCCGCTCCATAGGCGTGGGGCGAGCCGCTCCGGCAAGGGCCTTGCCGGGTTTGCTAAACCCGCACCCCGGCAAGGATCTTGCCGAGGGGAGTCTTCTTCGTCCCCTTTGCTCTTTGTGGCCTTGGTCTTGGCGTTGTTCTATTCCTCTTGAGCTTCGGCTTTACCTTGGCTCACCTCCCTTGCCTTTCTCAGTGTGGCGGCGCCCGCGGCTCAGACTGCCCGTGCACAGTTAAAAGGTGTACCCCTCTTTTTGTACACCGACAGCTAGGGTTTACATGGAGTCGGTTACAAGGAAGTAAATATAATATCCGGATCGCCAAGCTTGCCTTCCACGCCAAGGAAAGTCCCATCTGGACACGGGCCGAAGTCTCGAGTCTTGTATCTTCACGCTTCAATAGTCCGGATGTTGTACAGAGTCCGGCTGTCCGGATACTCCCTAATCCAGGACTCCCTCAACTATCATTATCAACCTTACATCTTTTGGTATTCACACTGTGAATATGTGTAACATCACGTTCGAGATTCATTAAGAATAAACCATTGACCAGCAGGGCATGACCATAAAACATATCTCTCATATAAATAGAACAACCATTATTCTCGGATTTAATGAGTAGCCATCTCAGATTAAACGAGATCCGTATACAATGTTCATGCTCAAAGCTGGCACTAAATAACAATTATTGAGGTTTAAAACTAATCCCGTAGGTAAATGTAGAGGTAGCGTGCCGACGGCGATCACATCGACCTTGGAACCATTCCCGACGCGCATCATCACCTCGTCCTTCGCTAGTCTCCGCTTATTTCACAGCTCCTGTTTTGAGTTACAAATATGAGCAACCGCACCGGTATCAAATACCCAGGAGCTACTACGAGTACTGGTAAGGTACACATAAATTACATGTATATCACATATACCTTTGGTGTTGCCGGCCTTCTTGTCCGCTAAGTACTTGGCGTAGTTCCGCCTCCAAAGGACTACTTCCTTGCAATAAAAACACTCACCTCGTGCTTGGGTCCATTCTTTGGTTTCTTCCCGGCAGCTTGCTTGCCGGGCGCGGCACCTCCCTTGCCGTCTTTCTTGAAACCCTTTTTACCCTTGCCCTTCTTGAACTTAGTGGTTTTGTTCACCATCAACACTTGATGTTCCTTTTTGATTTCCACTTCCGCTGATTTCAGCATTGAATATACTTCAGGAATGGTGTTCTCCATCCCTTGCATATTGAAGTTCATGACAAAGCTCTTGTAGCTTGGTGGAAGCGACTGAAGGATTCTGTCAACAACCCCGTCATCTCGGAGATTAACTCCCAGCTGAGATAAGCGGTTGTGCAACCTGCATATTTTGAGTATGTGCTACGACGTAACTATTCTCCTCCATCTTACAATCAGAGAACTTGTCGGAGACTTCATATCTCTCGACCCGCATGAGCTTGGAAAACCATTTTCAGCTCTTGGAACATCTCACATGCTCAGGCTGCTCAAACATTTTGGAGCCCCGTTCTAAGATGTAAAGCATGCCGCACCGAACGAAGGAGTAATCATCGACACGCCGATCGCCAAGCTGCTCATAACGCCTTGGTTTGTCAAGGGTGCATCACCTAGCGGTGCTTCTAGGACATATGCTTTCTTGGCAGCTATGAGGATGATCCTCAAGTTCGGACCCAATCCGTATAGTTGCTACCATCGCCTTTCAGCTTGGTTTTCTCAAGGAACGCGTTGAAGTTGAGGTTGACATGAGCGCTGGCCATTTGATCTACAAGATATATTTGCAAAAGTTTTAGACTAAGTTCATGATAATTAAGTTCATCTAATCAAATTATTTAATGAACTCCCACTCATGTACATCCCTCTAGTCATCTAAGTGATACATGATCCGAGTCAACTAGGTCGTGTCCGATCATCACGTGAGACGGACTAGTCATCATCGGTGAACATCTTCATGTTGATCGTATCTTCTATACGACTCATGTTCGACCTTTTGGTCTCTTGTGTTCCGAGGCCATGTCTGTACATGCTAGGCTCGTCAAGTTAACCTAAGTGTTTTGCATGTGTAAATCTGGCTTACACCCGTTGTATGTGAACGTTAGAATCTATCACACCCGATCATCATGTGGTGCTTCGAGACAATGAACTTTCGCAACGGCGCATAGTTAGGGGGAATACTTTCTTGAAATTATTATGAGGGATCATCTTATTTATGCTACCGTCGTTCTAAGCAAATAAGATGCAAAAACATGATAAACATCACATGCAATCAAATAGTGACATGATATGGCCAATATCATTTTGCTCCTTTTGATCTCCATCTTCGGGGCGCCATGATCATCATCGTCACCGACATGACACCATGATCTCCATCATCATGATCTCCATCATCGTGTCTTCATGAAGTTGTCTCGCCAACTATTACTTCTACTACTATGGCTAACAGTTTAGCAATAAAGTAAAGTAATTACATGGCGTTATTCATTGACACGCAGGTCATACAATAAATTAAGACAACTCCTATGGCTCCTGCTGGTTGTCATACTCATCGACATGCAAGTTGTGATTCCTATTACAAGAACATGATCAATCTCATACATCACATATATATCATTCATCACATCCTTTTGGCCATATCACATCACACGGCATATGCTGCAAAAACAAGTTAGACGTCCTCTAATTGTTGTTGCAAATTTTTATGTGGCTGCTTTAGGTTTCTAGCAAGAACGTTTCTTACCTACGCCAAAACCACAACATGATATGCCAATTTCTATTTACCCTTCATAAGGGCCCTTTTCATCAAATCCGATCCGACTAAAGTGGGAGAGACAGACACCCGCTAGCCACCTTATGCAACTAGTGCATGTCAGTTGGTGGAACCTGTCTCACGTAAGTGTACGTGTAAGGTCGGTCCGGGCCGCTTCATCCCACGATGAGGCTGAATCAAGATAAGACTAGTAACGGCAAGTAAATTACAATATCGACGCCCACAACAAACTTGTGTTCTACTCGTGCAAAGAAACTACGCATAGACCTAGCTCATGATGCCACTCTTGGGGATCGTTGCAGAAAATAAAAAATTTCTACGCATCACCAAGATCAATCTATGGAGTCATCTAGCAACGAGAGGGGAGTGCATCTACTTACCCTTTTAGATCGCGAGCGGAAGCGTTCAAGAGAACGGGGTTGATGGAGTCGTACTCATCGTGATCCAAATCACCGATGATCCAAGCGCCGAACGGACGGCACCTCCATGTTCAACACACATACGGTTGGGAGAGACGTCTCCTCCTTCTTGATCCAGCAAGGGGGAAGGAGAGGTTGATGGAGATCCAGCAGCACGACGGCGTGTTGGTGGAAGCAGCGGGGATCTCGGCAGGGCTTCGCCAAGCTCAGCGAGATGGAGAGGTGTTACGGGGGGAGAGGAAGGCTGCAGGGGCTTGGGTGCGCAGCCCTCCCTCCCCCCTCTTTATATAGGGGCCCTGGGGCGGCGTGCCGGGGGAACTTGCCCCCAAGTCAGGGGTGCCTCACCCCTGTGGTTTCCAACCCTAGGCGCAGGGGAGGCCTGTGGGGCGCACCAGCCCACCAGGCTAGTTCCTTCCCACTTCAGCCCATGGGGCCCTCCGGATAGGTGGCCCCACCCGTGGACCTCGGGACCCTTCCGTGGTCCCAGATATACCGTGACCCCTCAAACTTTCTCGGTCAAACTGGACTTCCTATATACAAATCTTCACCTCCAACCATTCCGAACTCCTCGTGACGTCCGGATCTCATCTGGACTCAACAACTTTCGGTTACCGTGATACTAATATCTCTACAACCCTAGCGCCACCGAACCTTAAGTGTGTAGACCCCACGACTACAAGAAATATGTCAACTTATGACCATTCACTATTGGTCACTAAAAGGTCACAAATTTCCATTTATGACCTTTTTGTGACCAAAATAGAAGGTCAAAGCTGGCCGTCAGAACTGACTATAGCGACCTTTCTACTGGAATGGTCAAAGACGTTTACGACCAAAATATTCCTACTGTGGCATTTTGGTCACTAGCAACCTCCCCAGGCCACGTAGGCATCCAGTGTGGCAAGCTGATGTGGCACAAGATTAAGCCCGGTCCGATTTGGTGTTCTACATGGGCCGAGCCCATTAATTCGGCCTTTTTACCGTATATTTTCTCTATTAATTTTCTAGCTACATGGGCCTAGCCCAACAATTTGGCCTTTTTATTTTATGGGTCATGGCCTTTTGTACAACAGCTTTTAGTTTTTTTATAAAATGGGTCCACTAATCAAATGATCCCACTTGTCGTTCTCGATAAGTGGGTCCTAGCTATTAGGCCCAGATTCTTCATATTTCAATTTGACAATAAGAAAATAACTAGTAGTTAAATTGGCAAGGAAAACACACAAGATACTTCAAATAACAATAGCCGATTCAATACAAGCTCTACAAATGACACGCCCCACAAGTCAGTAGCATATACAAGCTTATTTACAAGCTCTACAAATGACAAGTCCTACAAGTCGTAACATTTACAAGTTACACGTAATACAAGCTTAGCTGATACAAGCTCTACAAGTATGGGAATCGCCACAAGCTCTACAAGTATTTTCTTCTTCTACATGTAGCTCCTTCAATAGCGATCAAATGCCGCTCACTCGAGAGTCGATCGGGCCTTCCACGACGCCTGTTACATGAATCAACTGATAAAAATTAGAAAAACTGGAGACAATATATTATGAACATTCCATTCAAAAAGGAGTAACTCATTGAAGTGAACACAGCAGCAGTTTTTCTCATTGAAGTGAACACAAGAAAGCAGTTTTTCTCATTGAAGTGAACACATCAGCAGTTTTTCTCATTGAAGTGAACACAACAAAGAACAGTTTTTCTCATACAAGATGTGTCTTAATATAACTCCTAAGAAATGTTCACAACCTGAATTAACTACACTTTTTCTCATTGAAGTGAACACAGCAGCAGCTTTAATCAACAACCCCATAATTTACTATAGAATGTTTCTTCTGAATGCATAGCTTAAAGGCGGGGCGGGGCTGAGAATCATCATAACAGGATATGTATATATATATGTAGAGAGAGAGAGAGAGATCACCTTAACAATAGATGGTGGGCATCCTCGCCGGATCGGAGCAGCTTGTCCCTGGCCCTCCCCACGGGATGGTACCAAACTGCACACACACCAAGCAAGAGAGCACGCATCAGATCATATGAGAAAATAAACAAAAAATAGAGAGGAGGAGGAGAGGGTCACCTTGGCAATGATGAACAAACTTTGGTCATTTGGCTCTGCCTCGCCGGATTGAAGCATCTTGTCCTTGGCCCTGTCCACACACCAAGCAAACTACGTAAAAAACACGCAATGAAAAACTCAAGATCACAGTCTATGGAAAATCAAGATCATAGTGATGATAACATACAAACAAAGGATCTTTGGCCCATCAAGTTTTAAGACAAAAAAAGAGCAAAACCAACAATGCTACAAATCAGAGATTACAGGAACAACAACAGAAGGTTGTTTAACAAGTTTGAACGACCACTATATATAGCACAATGTATGTAATGTAAAATTTCTGGATGAACAAGCTTTAATGGCTACAGTACTGTGATATTGTGATAATGGGAGGAGGCTTCCCATAAAACAACAGGAAAATGCACTACTATTGTGATATTCCTCCCATAAAAAACACTAATATTCCAGTAGAGATCAAATGCTTGTGAGCAGGAAAATAATGGTACATTCACAACTTCAGTTCGGGTAAATATCACCACATGTATAAGTATACAGCAGCAATAGTATCATCGAAAGCACGTAAAAAATAGCAGCTTGACCGATGTAAGTCATAGCTCTTTAGAGAGAAAGAAAGAACAGGTTCAGCTAGCTATGTATTCATAGTTGAGAGCTAAGCAATTTGTTTGTTTATGCTGTAATTGATGCATCTAGTACAAGAAACAAGCCAAGTGAAACAATATTGACTAATTCGATGGCAATACAAGCTAATCTACTTAGCTAGTAGGTGACCATCCAATCCATGATGCAAAGAGAAGGTGCAAATATGATATGATGTGAAGAAGAAGCTAGTGGAGAGGTTGGGGATGAAACCAAAATTACAAACCATTGGCGGACCTCACATCACCACAGCTTTATCATTTTATAAGCAATCGAAACTATGCAGAGCAGAGCGCATCGGCAAGAAAAGAATTATCAAGTAGGGCAAAACAGCAAAAGGCCATCAACTCATAGCCCTCAAGAAAGAAAGAACCAATAGGGTCAGCTACTTATTTATTCAGAATTGAGAGTTGAGCAATCATTAGAAAACTAAAGATACTGCTCAGCTAACTAAATAACACATGATTCAGTACACACTTGAGCTTTTATGTTTGGAGGATCAGGTTGGTTAAACAGATACAGTGGATGGAACATAGCGAGATAGGCCAAGATAGCTCCAGCTTTTAGTCATCCCAAAGGAATATTCATAGCAAAGCAAGATAGGTTGAAGCTAGACAAGCGGATTTCGAGTGTTGATAAGCACCGTAATGCTAGCAAATTGGCCTATATTTATATGTTCACTTTCTTTATAATTCACTAATGCAAAGGTGCAAATCTTCATCCTTCTTTAATGACGACACAGATAAACAAGTTTTATCCAAAAAAGGTGTCTAAACAATTCAATTACTGATCCCTGACCTGCATGGATCAGGCGCATGTAGAAAACTGAGTGAACAAGGCCATGCGAGCTCACCTAATCGAGCTAGTGTTGCACACGAGGATGCCTTGGACGAGGGCGGCAGGGTCGGTTGAGGACCGCAGCGGCAGAGGCGACTGTGCCTGCAGCGGCGGAGGCCCCGCCGTCCGACGCCCGAGGGCGGCAGATCTGCCGAGGTACACGGCGGCGATACCGGCTGCATGGGAGGGGGCCTGGGCCGCGTGTAGCTTGGGTGGATCCTCCTTGAGGAGCTTGGCCTTGGCGCGGGCGGATCTCGCGCTGAGCACGCACTGCCGATGGTGGAGAGGCGGCCGCCCGAGCAAATCAATGAGAAGGGGTCAGAGGTCGTGGCCATGCGAGGCAAATCGCCAGTAAAATGACTTAGCTGCGGGAGGAGACGAACCTGATTTGGCCGGCGGGGACCGCTGCGTGTCCTCGCCATCGAGGATCTGGCCGCCGTCTCGCTCGCACGGCCTGGATCCGCCCGCCACGTCGTGGTCAGAGTGGAGAAGATGGCGAGGTCGGCGGCGGAGCCGAAGGGGCCGGAGACGGAGGCTGGCCGCGCCGGGGACGCCATGAGATGCTCTGCGATCCGCGGGCGAGGAGCGAGGCAATGACGAGCAGCGCGGGCGCGAACGGCGGGAGCAGGTGGTCGTCCACGAAGGCGAGGAGGAGCGGCTTGAGGTGGGAGGGGAGGTCGCGGCGGGATCGGCCGCCGTAGGTGGCGGCGGCGGTCCAATGAAGGGAGAGGGGAGAGGGGTTAGGGTTTGGGCTGCGGATCGTGGGGGGCGGGGAGTGGTGTGCGGGGGGAGGGGGGGAGTGGTGTGCGGTGGGTGAGTGGTGTGCGGTGGGTGAGTGGTGGCATTCGTCCACTGATAGGTGGGCCCGCGAGGAATTAGGCCCACATGTCAGTGTCCTCAACGACGTGTGGTGTAGGTGAGGGGAGCAGCTTTCGGGTGGGTGTGGGTGGCGAGAGGATGAGGGTGTGGGCTGTTGGATCTGGCAGTATCCGACGGTCTGTAATGCTTGATCCGCGTGATATGCCCATAGACCAATCAGAACGGCGCGGGCTTATGACCATCTAAAATTGTTGTAATTGATTAACAATAGGCGCTACCAACACAAAGACCACAAATACCGGCGAACTCCATTGCAGCGTGAGCTCCAACGCAGCACCACGATGCCCGATGGTAAGTTTCTTCTTTTTATGACAATGTTAGTTAAGTTTTCAAATAATTAGTAGTGTTATTCCTTGAATAACGAAAAATCAATTTTCCATTTTGGAGTGCCCAAAAGAGTTTTTTGTGAAGGACCTGCCATATATTTGTTGCAAAATTGGACCAAATCAATTTTCTAAAATACTAGGACATATTTAATGCATAATTGACCAAATGGTTGGGTGTCAAAAGCTTTTATCCACCTCTCGTGAAAAAGACAACTTTCCGCCGATTTAGTGGAAGGGGTCAAATTTGAACTGTAGCTGCATTATAGTTTGCTCTTTATTTTTCCAAAATCATTTCTAGGTACATAAGTATCTATTTAATCGAGAAACATCAAAAGTTTTCCAAGATTCAACCACTAGCTAGGAACAATCAAGCCCACTGCTTTGACCGCATTTTCAAACGGGCATAAAAATTAAAAAAAATAAAAAATTGGAAAACCTTCAGATTGTGTCATTATGTGTGACCAAGTTTCCAGGAAAAATAATAATCTTGTAATACAGAAATTATTTTAGAAAAGTGTTCTCATAAATGAGCTATCATGTGTGAAGATTCATGGATTTCAACCCAAACGCTCAATCTCATGGTCACATTCATGGCATAGTTTGTTCAAATGATCTCATATTGTGCACAAGGGTGCATCTTGGAAGTCCAAACAATGTTGCCAAAGGGAGTTTTCATTTTCTTTGCACGGAAAATTCATTTTCCATTTTTCGTGTGCCCGAAATGAGGTTTTTTTGTGAAGGAACTACCATATATTTGTTGCAAAATTGTACCAAATCATTTTTATAAAATACTAGGCCATATTTAATGCACAATTGACAAAATGGTTGGGTGTCAAAGTTTTGATCCACCTCTCGTGAAAAAGACAAATTCCGGTGATTCTGTGGAAGCGGTCAAATTTGAACTGCAGCTGCCTCATAGTTTGCTATTTATTTTTCCAAAATCATTTCTAGGTACATAAGTATCTATTTAATCAGAGAAACATCAAAAGTTTTCCAAGATTCAACCACTAGCTAGAACGGTCAAGCCCGCTGCTTTGACCGCATTTTCAAACGGCATAAAAAATTCAAAAAATCAAAAATTGGAAAACCTTCGATTGTGTCATTATGTGTGACCAAGTTTCCAGGAAAAATAATAATCTTGTAATACAGAAATTATTTTAGAAAAGTGTTCTCATAAATGAGCTATCATGTGTGAAGATTCATGGATTTCAACCCAAACGCTCAATCTCATGGTCACATTCATGGCATAGTTTGTTCAAATGATCTCATATTGTGCACAAGGGTGCATCTTGAATTCCAAACAATGTTGCCAAAGGAATTTTCATTTTCTTTGCACGGAAAATTCATTTTCCATTTTTCGAGTGCCCGAAATGAGGTTTTTTTGTGAAGGAACTACCATATATTTGTTGCAAAATTGTACCAAATCATTTTTATAAAATATTAGGACATATTTAATGCACAATTGACAAAATGGCTGGGTGTCAAAGTTTTGATCCACCTCTGGTGAAAAGACAAATTCCACCGATTCTGTGGAAGCGGTCAAATTTGAACTGCAGCTGCCTCATAGTTTGCTATTTATTTTTCCAAAAATCATTTCTAGTTACATAAGTACCTATTTAATCATAAATACATTTTTGGGTGGTGATACGTCGAGGTTTGGGCGGTGGCCGAGGGCCCCAACTCTAGAGCGCCAGAACTCAAGATGCCTCACAAGTGGTCACTCACAGGACTGTATGCTGCCATGTGTTCTGGGCAGCCTAGGAATGTCTAGTGGGTTGAGCACTCCCGGTAGGTGCTAGGAACAAAATTACAACATAAGATTCTCACGAGGAGACCGATCGATGCTCAAACATGAATTAGCGGCCAAGTGTTTGATTAGCGGTACGGGAAATGTACATGGCTAATGGGCGTGAGTTTTGGCTGAGGATGATCAGTTACTAAGAAGACCGTCTTCACAAATTTCCAGCTCAAAAGGAGGACCCTAGGTGGTACTTGCTTTGCAAACCACCACACTGGACATAAATACGAATGCTGAAGCTTGGCTCAAAATAATGAATGGATTGAGCTGGCATTTGGTGGAGGATCGTTATTTGGTCATAGGAAAGCACTGTAGAAAATGGATACTATTTGGACATGCCAAAGTGGTACTTCCTTCACAAAATGTTACTCTGAACAGAATAGGAAAACGAATATTTTTGAATTATTTTTGAACTAGGCAAAGAAGATTTTTACATATTTGATGAAGATATGACCCAAAGAATTTATGAGATTTTTTTGGGAATTTTGGAAATGATAGAAATATAGGTTGCTTCACAACCTAGGGCAAAAACTGCCACATGGACATGACACATAGGCAAAACTGATGAGATGGCGCCTAGTCATCACAACCCACCACAATCTACAAGGTTATGACCATGTATATTGGTCATTAACAACTAGAAATAAGGCAGCGGACTAGCACTGTTTGCTTTGTGACCATTTCGTGTACGGAAATTACGACCTTTCTGACCAAAATGGTCGCAATGGTTTAGGGTTTGAAGCCCCCTGAACAGCTTTTGACCAATTGGTCTAAAATGGTCATAAATTTATGACCAATTCTTCGAGGGTCACTGACAGAAGGTCATAAGTTGACATATTTCTTGTAGTGACGGGTTCGGGAGACACGCAGACATGACCGAAACGATTCTCCGGCCAATAACCAACAACGGGATCTAGATACCCATGTTGGCTCCCACATGCTCCATGATGATCTCATCGGATGAACCACGATGTCAAGGATTCAAGTAATCCCATATACAATTCCCTTTGTCAATCGGTACGTTACTTGCCCGAGATTCGATCGTCGGTATCCCAATACTCGCTCAATCTCGCTACGCAAGTCACTTTACTGCTCCATAATGCATGATCCCGTGACCAACCACTTGGTCACTTTGAGCTCATTATGATGATGCATTACCGAAAGGGCCCAGATACCTCTCCGTCATACAGAGTGACAAATCCCGGCCTCGATCTGTGCCAACCCAATGTACACTTTCGAGATACCTGTAGTGTACCTTTATAGCCACCCGCCACGCCAGATGTTTGGTACACCCAAAGCACTCCTACGGATCCGGAGTTGCACGATCTCATGGTCTAAGGAAATGATACTTGACATTAGAAAAGCTCTAGCGCATTTAACTACATGATCTTGTGCTATGCTTAGATTGTCTTGTCCATCACATCATTCTCCCAATGATGTGATCCCGTTATCAATGACATCAAATGTTCATGGTCAGGAAACTGTAACCATCCATTGATCAACGAGCTAGTCAACTAGAGGCTCACTAGGGACATGTTGTGGTCTATGTATTCACACATGTATTACGATTTCCGGATAACACAATTATAGCATGAACAATAGACAATTACCATGAACAAGGAAATATAATAATCATTTTATTATTGCCTCTGGGGAATATTTCCAACACCCAGAAGGGTTTAAACCTGTGAACATCGAATCCTATGATGGTACAACAGACCCCGCGGTATGGATCGAAGATTTCCTCCTCCACATTCACATGGCCCGCGGCGATGATCTACATGCCATCAAGTACCTCCCACTAAAACTCAAAGGACCGGCTCGGCATTGGCTGAATAGCCTATCGGCAAACTCCATCGGCAGTTGGGAGAACTTGGAAGACGCGTTCCTTCACAACTTCCAAGGCACTTACGTGCGACCACCGGATGCTGATGACTTAAGTCACATAACCCAACAACCCGGAGAGTCAGCCAGGAAATTCTGGACTCGGTTCCTAACTAAAAAGAACCAAATTGACGACTATTCGGATGTCGAAGCCTTAGAGGCCATTAAGCATAACATCCATGACGAGTGGCTTGCCCGACATCTCGGCCAAGAGAAGCCGAGGTCTATGGCAGCCCTCACAACACTCATGACCCGCTTTTGTGCGGGCGAGGACAGCTGGCTGGCTCGTAGGAATAACACATCAAGAAATCCTGGCAATTCAGATGCCAGAGACAGCAACGGCAAGCCACGATGCAGCAGACACAAGCGTCGCAACAATGGCGACAACGCCGAAGACACGGCAGTCAACGCCAGATTCACTGGTCCTAAGTCCGGTCAGTGGAAGAAGCCATTTAAAAGAAACAATCCGGGCCCGTCCAGTCTGGACCGCATACTCGATCGCTCGAGTCAAATTCACGGCACCCCCGACAAACCAGCCAACCACACCAACAGAGAATGATGGGTGGTCAAATAGGCCGGCAAGGTAAATGCCCAAAACAAGGAAAACGGGCTGCATAGCGATGACGAGGAAGAGCCCCGGCCGCCAAACACGGGAGGACAGAAGAGGTTCCCCCCACAAGTGAAGACGGTGAACATGATATACGCAACCCACATTCCCAAGAGGGAACGGAAGCATGCACTAAGGGACGTCTATGCGATGGAGACCGTCGCCCCAAAGTTCAACCCATGGTCCTCTTGCCCGATCACCTTCGATCGCAGGGACCACGCCACTAGTATCCATCATGGCGGATCAGCCACATTGGTCCTAGACCCCATCATTGATGGATTTCACCTCACTCGAGTCCTCATGGACGGCGGTAGCAGCCTGAACCTGCTCTATTAGGATACAATGCGTAGGGTATAGACCCTTCAAGGATCAAACCCACCAAAACCACCTTCAAGGGTGTCATCCCAGGTGTAGAGGCCCATTGCACGGGCTCAATCACACTGGAAGTGGTCTTCGGATCTCCAAATAACTTCCGAAGCGAGGAGTTAATCTTCGATATCGTCCCGTTCCGCAGTGGCTATCACGAATTGCTCGAGCGAACCGCATTTGCAAAATTCGATGCGGTACCGCACACGCATACCTCAAGCTCAAGATGCCGTGACTGGAGGGGTCATAATACCAATGGAAACACAGCGCCACTCCGCGACGGAGGAGCACACCGCGACCCTCGCAGCAGGCTAATAAAGCAGCCTTTTAAGGCAAACCGCCAATTCGGCGATACAGCCCCTGACACCGCTGCGAGTCCGAGTAACCTACAGCAGGATCTCCGGCACGCTCGTGAGCTCGCCGCACGCTCGTAGCTCTCCTAGCAATTCGCCCTGTCCTAGTCCTAGTCAAGCGATTTAATCTGTGCGCCGCACATAACTACGCACTAAAAATACCATGGGCACAAAGGGGGCATGATCAGGCACGCCCCGCAATGCGGCTCAACCACCCTTGGGGCTGCACACCTTCATCATTTCTTCTTTCAGACCTTACTCGAAGACCTTCCAGCAGATGATTGCCGTATACATTACGAGAAGGAACAACCAAGGAGGCAAGAAGCTAAGTTGTACAAGGGAACCCCCGGGTGGTATCTAATAACAATCAATATATCCGCTTTTTAATTCCCATACGCAGCCTGCCCTTGGACAGGACATGTCAAATAGTCCTATTTTTTGCTTATTGGACTACTTGTATCAGTACGCCTCGGCGTATTATTTAATAAACAACGCATGGCATTAGTCTATTATTGCATTATACATCATTTTTCTTATATGTTTATTTACGACAATTTGCACCCATACATTCTGCTACGGCCAGTACGCCAGGGGCTTTCGTATACCCCACAATACGGCGTGAGATGTCCGAACACTTTCTACAGTGCGGCACCCCGAACTTATAGCATTATATGCATCAGCTCCGAATCATGTCTTGGGTCAATAGTTGGCTTTGCCCGGCTCCCATATTTTGGTATCTTACGTTCCGCTATATTGGCTAAGGTAGTGCTGGGAGAACTACTGCGATTGTGTCCCGGTTCTTCCGGACGAACACCTCAGTAGAGAAAGCCGAAAACTGACTATCATGATAAGGCGAGAGCTGGTTGCTGTTCTAGAGGTCTCAAGTCCTTAAAGACTTTTTCCGCTTTGGGCTAGGAGTCGGCCTTGCCCGACTTAGGCGTATATAGAGCCCCATATTCGGCCTTCTGAATACTAGGGGCTTCGCCAACATTTAAAATTGTAGACTTCTATGGCTAAGTTGGAGTGTTAAAGTCTGGTTCACAGTTGAACACCTCCTCAAGGACCCAAAATTGGGATAAAGAGTGCTCAGATTTATCCCTAACACCTCAAGATTAGTTACATGGGGCGTGTTTATTGGCCAACTCTCAAATTTTATAAATGGCCGCATTGTAAGGTAATATTTTAAATGCAAAAAGCGTTGCATAGTGCAAATGAACTAGTTTCACATTACAGGATCACATGAGCACGTTCATTCAAAAATTACATCTTTAGCACATTCCTCTGCCACAAGGCGGGAACCCTGCAGGACACTGTCATAGTACATCTCGTGGCGGCGATGCTCTTTGCCCTCCGGCGGCTCCTCCTTCACCAGCTTCATGGCGTCAATCTTTGCCCAGTGCACCTTCGCCCGGGCAAAAGCCCTGCGTGCACCCTCAATGCAGACGGACCGCTTTATGACTTCAAGTCGTGGGCAGGCATCCACAAGCCGCCTCACCAGACCGAAGTAGCTGTTAGGAAAGGGATCGCTAGGCCACATACGGACTATAAGACCCTTCATGGCCTGTTCGGCCGCCTTGTGAAGCTCGACCAGTTGCTTCAGCTGGTGGCTCAAGGGCATGGGGTGTTCGGTCCCAGTATACTGAGACGAGAACAACTTCTCGGTCGAGCTCCCCTCCTCGGCCCGGTGGAATTCCGCGGCATCTGACACACTACGGGGTAGATCTGCAAACGCTCCTGGATAGCTCCGAACTCGGGTAAGTAAAAAGAAATTTTTCTTCACATGCTTGCTTTGCATAATGAATGCCTTACCCGCCGCTATCTTCTTAATCGCCTCAATTTCTCGGAGGGCCTTTTGGGCTTCGGCCTTGGCATGTTGTGTGTTTTCGAGGGCTTTCGCAATCTCGGACTCTCGCGTATTAGAGTCAAGCTCCAAGGACTCGTGTTTTTTAACAAGAGCCTGGAGCTCTTGCTGCACCTCGCCTACCCGGGCTTCTTGCTTTTTTCGCTCAATGCGCTCCTTGGCCGCTTTGTTTTCGGCCTCGGACAGTGTTGTGGAATTGACACGGCAGATGTCCTCTTGCAAGGACTTAGTCGTGAGGCCATCGCAACTAGGAAGCTTAAAGGGGTTAATCGGGACAAAGGACACAAGAGTTATACTAGTTCGGCCTACGTCTAGTTGTGTTGGTATTGCTTGATGTTTCGATAACCAAGGAGCGAGATACGCTATGCCTGGCTCTCGAGGAGTGGTTTCTTGCCCTAAGCCGCCAGCGGGTCATCCCCTTATATACACGGGTGGACGCCCTGCGGTCTACAGAGTCCCGACCGGCTCATAAACAGTGTCCGGCTCAGTGACTAGTTAATTCTACCTTATGATACAAGTCATGTCATCACAGCGGTCTATCACCGTGGGCCTTAAGCCGCATACGGGCCTTAGACCCTTTATTGAACTGCCATCTTCATGCTTGGCCTCTGGGCTTCTCTTGAGATGAGTCTTCTTTGCGTAACCCGGCCCCTCCTGGGCGGCTTACTCAAATAGTTATATCCCCAACATTAGGCCCTAGATTGATTTGAACTTGTTCATGTCAATCTTAAAATACCTTAAGAAATAAACCTTTAGCCTTCTGCTTGTGCAAAAGGTTTTTTAACCCGCCATGACGTCATCTTCTGGATCCGCGTTAACCCGCCGTGACGTCATCTTTGCTTAAATTCATATTTTTTCTTCACCGTATCCTCCAACGGATCTTTGCTTTTATTGACCGTTCCGAAAACCGAGGCGTCTGGGCCGCTGGATAATGATGTCTGGCCTCCTCGTTTCTTGCGCCGTCTCAGTCAGCCCTTCCTTATAAATAGGCACGACCTAGGTCTTTTCCGTTCTCCCCTTTCGTTCATCTTCTTCCTCTCGCTATCTCTCTGCTGCTCGAGCTTCGGCGCCGCCGCCGCCGCCGCAGATCTCCTCGTCTTCTCCAACTCAGGCCGCTGCATCAACCTGATTTGACCAGAGAAATATGACGGAACCTTGCAACAGCTCTGCATCCGTAAGTCCTTTTCTTTCCCTGCTTTTAGATCTGCATTGCGGCCTCCCGTGTTCGTCGGTGTTCATCGCCGCCCGTTGCAGACCCTTAATAATTTTCCTTTCCAGTGCTCCTTTTGATACTTTAGACAACTAGAACTACTGTGGTAGCTGTTCCGCATCCGTCTCGAATAGAAATAGATCTCATTTCCCTTGTTTAAAGGCCTCCTTTGAATGTATGAACTTCTCCGCACTAGTTTTTAGGTCTAGAAATTTTTCTTTTCCGAACGACCGTTTGATCCAAAATAATAGCTGTAACTTATGAAACATGTTTGTTCCACACTTAGCCAAAAAACTGCTTCTGTTAAATCTGTTTCACACTGTAGCTCAAGCAGCCGGTTTAAGAAGACAATATTGATCATCAGCCTCACCTGCTTCTGGCGACTTAAGAAAATTTAAATGCCTTTGATATCTGTAACGGCTTAAATATCATTGCATAGTTATCCATATGCCATTAGTCCCCTTCTTAAGCCGCCATCTTGAGTAGACTTAAAATGTTTTCCTCCGGGTGAAATTTGAACCGGAAACTCTTATTTTGTCATAGGCTTCAATTTATACAATGGCACCCAAAGCTCCCAAAGCTCCCGTGACCTGCAACTGGGTCAAATCCACTGTTACGGAGAGTACCTTGTCTGAATTTGGGTACCTTGTCTTATCGTGCTCCTAACCCGTCAAAGGAGAAGCCTCAACCCAAGGAAGGGGAGGTGATCGTGTTTACTGATCACATGAACCGGGGCTTTGCTCCACCCGGTTCAAAATTCTTCAGGGATGTTTTGCATTTCTTTGATCTCAGACCTCAAGACATCGGGCCCAATTCCGTGTCAAATATTTGCAACTTCCAAGTTTTCTGCGAGGTGTACCTTGGAGAAGAACCCAACATACTTTTATTCAGAGAATTGTTCTACTTAAACCGGCAGAAAGAACGTGCCAACGGGCCCAGTCTGGAACTTGGTGTCATCTCGATTCAACGGCGGAGAGACTGCCTTTTTCCTTATGCTGAACTGCCAAGTCATCCAAAGGATTGGAATCAGACATGGTTTTACTGCCAGGACACTTCTTCGACTAAAGAAAACCCTCTTCCCGGCTTCCGCGCCTTGCTCCTTGAATCCAACCACCCGCTGCCGGATAAACTGACTACTGTTGAGCGTCTGCAACTTGCTCCCACCAGTAGTAAAATCAAAGCTCTTCTGGGAAATGGCTTAGATGGCACTGACCTGGTCCGGGTCTGGGTCGCTTGGCGGGTGATTCTGTTAAGTCACCGCCCCGGCTTAATGTGCACCTACTCAAAGTAGAAGAATGACCCATCGCCATAGTCCCGACGACTTACCAGATGATGTGGTGGAGGCTACGACCCAGACATTGTTGAAGGAGGGCACGGTGACTAGTAATGCCTTTGGCTTACTTCCCTTCTGCAAGAAGAACCCGACCCCCGCAGTGAGTCATCAACTTCAATGAATATTCTTTACTATATTACACCTTGATTTTACTCATAATCCTTTATCATTTTTCACAGGCCGATGACAACTTCGAAGGTCAAGTACGACCATGAGGCGCCAAACAAGCCAGAGCGGCAAAAGAACCAAAGGAAAGCCACCAAGATCGAACTCAAGGAAAAGGAAGCTAAGCGCTTCAGATTTACTTAAATTGATGACACTTCGACGCATTTAAGAAGAGGTAATCCTTAATTCTCCTAACTCTTTTATCATTATTTTATTGACATTCTGTCCTTTTAGGAAGATACGGGGAACAACCAAGCAGTTGACGAAGAGGTAACTATAATCTCCTCCGACTCAAAGCCTTTGCCAAAGACAAAAATCCGAAGGGTAACCCGGAAAGTACGATTTTCACATCCTTTGGCTTACCAAGATCCTCAATTTCTTTTGAAGCAACAACAATTTGAAAGGCGGAGGTAGACCAGGACAAGCAAGGATATAGAGCTCTCCTCCGGCTTACTTGACGTAACTAGGAAGCGTCGGGCTGAGGTTATCTCCGATTTACGTTCTGTTTGTCCTTTGGCGGGTTTAATTCGTCAACCTCTCAATTCATCTGACTCCAATTATCAGGATACCTCTCCTTCCTCCCATGAAGTCTATGCAATCTAACATGCCGGCTTTCAAAACTGCCCCGGTAATGTAATTTTGTTTACCTTATGCTTTACCTTACTCATGCTTTTGTACTCATCCTTTCTCGCCTTGTCCACAAGCAGCAAGTGAAGCCCAAGAAGAGGGCAAGAAAGAATAAACCATCCCAAGACCCGTAGTAATCGAGCCGAACTCTGAACAGCCGCCCGACACTTCCACTCATCAATCGCCACCGAACCGCTTATGACATTCCAAAGACCAACCTCCGATCCGCCTCAACAAGAAACTCTTGGTGGCTCTGATAAACCGGAAACTCCTAGCCCGGCCAAGACAATTGATCTAGAAGTTGAGATTATCAAGACTCAGTTTGTCGTGCCAAGTCAGCCCATCGTCCTTGCCAAGTGATCTGCCAAGGAGGATCTTTTGGAGCGCCGAAAGGACAAATTAGACCTTGCAGATTATACTCATTTGAGCATTGGAGATATAGTCTCTGGCTATATCAATCAAGTACATAGCAGCCATGACCTGGAAGTTAACATGGTGAAGCAAATACAGCAAAACTCTGAGGTATAACTTATGCTACTTTCCTTAACCATACTTATCAGATCAGCCCCCAAGTCTATTGCTTATGAATGAATATGTCAGAGACTTAGAAATCTGCCTAGCACTGCTTTGTCCAGCTTATAAAGAAGATATTTAACCCGGTTGCAACATGAAACTTTGAACGTGCAATACACATTAGCCCCCAAGCGTCAAGTACCTTTGCTTGCAAAGTGCTTGGGACTTAATTACCATGAACCGACAAAGTAAGTTAAAATTCTTCAGCATACATTAGCCCCCAAGTGTCAAGTATCTTTTCTTGCAAAGTGCTTGGGACTTAATGTTTTCTTATTATGATTCTGACCATAACCCGGCATCAATGCAGGCCACCACAAGTCAATTTGAGTCACAGATTGCTGACCTGAAGAGCCGCCTGGCAACTCAAGAGCTTGAACTTCAAAAGGCCAACTCCAAATTTGAATTCAGCGTCTCTGAACAAGAGAAGTTGAAGGATAATTTTGATGTGGAGAAGAAAATCTGGGCTGATGAGAAGGCCTCACTGGTGACCCGGGCCGAGACACCAGAAACATCACTCGCAGAAGTAACAGCCGAGCTGTCCGACTTAAAGCGCCAGATATCTCAAATGGTCTCAGCAATCTTCGGTAAGTTACTATATATAACCTCAAATATTGCAATCCTTCCTTTGATGGCTATTTTAAGTGCTATCTCCGGCTCACCTTATGTTTATGAACGAGGCCCTGTGAGCACAAACCTCAAGCGTAACATGTTGATCAAGTCAAGGCGGTTTACACTGTGGAACAGCTATACACCGGTCACAACGCTTTGGCCGCTGCCAGTAGCTTTGTCAAATGATGTTCCCATCTCCCGCAAGATGTGCTAAAGCGGTTTGCCATGCTACCCCAGCGGATCCAAGAGCTAAGACGGCATCTGCCGTAACCGGGCTATAGCTGCCTTGAGCCGGCCAAGGCGTTGCTTCCAGTTAGGCCCGCAGACGTTGTTTTGGATATCCCAGCTTGAAGGAAGACGGCTCAGATTCGATTTAAATGACTTTACCGCCTATGTGAGAGTCAGACGTCTCTATGGCTACCATCATTGGGAATGATATTGATCTTACCAAGTATCACCGGCTATGATAGCGAGAACCGGAGAATTCCAACACCTCACTATGATGACGCCACCGATCCCTCCAACTCGTAAGCACACCTTTGCCCTCGAAATTGACCCAGCCGTTTAATAGATGATGAAGCTGAGTTTGAAGCCTTGCGGCATTGATCGGCCTCGCTAACCTTCCAGGGCAGGGCAGCTGACGGAGAGGCGGAGAAGGATAACCCGGAATCTTCAAGCCCACAAAAGGAGTGAACCGCCAGGCACTTATGACTTTGTGAAAACAATGCTTCATTATTCAGACTCGGGGAGTCTTGTAATAGGGTAGAAAAACCTCTTGATTTCTGTCATGCCTTCGCGCATGTTTATGGCATTTAATACTTTCGTAAACCGTCATCGCAATGTACTTCCAGCTTATGTTGATCTTTCCTTGATGTTAAAAATTTGCTTGCCTTATCCTGCATATAAAACAAGCAGACTTCCCTTGGCGACTTATCGCGACGGGGGTCACATAAGGTATTGATAACCCGGAATGTAAACCTAGACATCACATAAAGGCCGGCTGATGACCATATTTGTTAAACATAATCACAATAGCATACATGTGATCCATTTGGTAGTCTTGCCGGTTATGTGACCCAAATCATGAGGGTAAGTTTAACTCCTGAAAGTTGGCACATAGGATGTTCACCTGGCCTTTAACAACTAAAGTGACCAATGTTAAACCTGTGGAACGAGAACCCCATAGTGCTTTTGAGAAGGCCTCACGATAGTCAAACATTTATACTTACAAAATATGATAAATAATAAACCAAACTTAAAAGGCCTCTGATTCGAATACGATCAGTGAACCACTCCAAAGGGGTTAAGCTAAGATTCAGATATTTATCATATAGCCCCAAAGGGTTTTGGCGATGTCGATCAAGTGGGTATCGACAGCTATGTTCTCTTTGGTTCAATACGACCTATGTTTGAACAGAAGCCCCCAAGTGACCATAAGAGTTGTTTAATGACGCTGATTCGAATACGATCCACGTCAGACCCAAAGGGGTTAAGCTATGATTCAAATATGATCAAGAAGCCCCCAAGTGGGTTTGGCAGTATGCCAATCAAGTGGGTATCGACAGTTGTGTTCTCTTTGGTTCAAATACGACCTATGTTTGAACAGGAAGCCCCCAAATGATCATGGCTAGATTCAGATATGATCATAAGCCGGACCAAAGGGAAAGCCGGATTCAGATATGATCCGTTCCCTGTTGGTTGTTTCCACCACCTGGTAAAGAAGACATGTAAACCTTTGAGGGTGAAAAGAACAGAGGTCCTGCTTTATTGCTTCATATAATATATACGTTGTCAAAAATAAAAATAAAAAATATATATCTTGAGAGCCGGTGGTTCAAGTATAGTAAGGCTGAAGATGGGCGACATTCCACGGCCGGCGGGTCTCCTCCTCCGACTTAAGTGAGTCTTTGTGCTTTCAAACATCGATAAGGTAGTATGACCCGTTGTTCAGATTCTTGTTGACCACAAAGGGTCCCTCCCAAGGAGGGGATAGCTTGTGCATATCAGATTGATCCTGGATGAGTCGGAGCACTATGTCGCCTTCCTGAAAGGTTCTGCTTCTAACCCGGCGGCTATGATAGCGGCGCAGGTCTTGCTGGTAAATCGCCGAGCGGGCTATTGCCAAGTCTCGCTCCTCATCCAACAAGTCAAGTGCATCCTGACGAGCTTTTTCGTTATCGGCCTCAACGTAAGCCGCCACGCGGGGTGAGTCGTGCCGGATGTCACTTGGTAGGAATGCCTCTGCTCCGTACACCATAAAGAAAGGTGTGTAACCCGTAGATCTGTTAGTCGTAGTGTTGATGCTCCACAGTACAGAGGGTAGCTCCTCCACCCAACAACCCGGAGTTTGATGTAAGGGAACCAAGAGCCGGGGTTTGATACCTTTCAAGATCTCTTGATTAGCTCTCTCTGCTTGACCATTAGATTGAGGGTGAGCAACAGTCGAAACATCAAGCCGGATATGTCTCGTTGACAGAACTCTTCCATGGCACCCTTGGAGAGATTAGTGCCATTATCAGTTATGATGCTGTGTGGAAAATCAAAATGAAATATCACCTTTTTCATGAACTGAACCGTCGTGGCTGCATCACACTTACTGCCCGGCTTTGCCTCAACCCACTTTGTGAATTTATCCACCGCCACCAAGAGGTGTGTCTTTTTATCCTTAGACCTCTTGTAAGGTCCAACCATGTCAAGCCCCTGCATCGCAAACGGCCAAGTAATTGAATCATCCTCAACTCTTGAGCCGCTCATGAGCTCGTCAGTGAGAATTTTTGACATCCCTCACATTTGCTGACCAGATCCTCCGTGATCAACATGAGCCGTCACCAATAGAAACCATGACGGAAAGCCTTGGCCACAAGAGATTTTGAGCCGCATGATGACCACAATCTCCTTCATGGATCTCACGGCATCTCCTGTCCCTCCGCAGCGACATAATAACGTTGAAATGCCCCAGTAACACTGTGGTGATGTAACTCGCCATGAACAATTGTCATAGATTTGGACCGCCTGATGATTTGTCTCGCCAAGGTCTCATCCTCAGGCAACTCTCCCCGGGTCATATAGGCCAAATATGGGACTGTCCAATCCAGGATAGCATGAAGAGCTGCCACCAGCTGTGCCTCCGGGTCTGGCACTGCTAGTTCTTCCTCTGTAGGCACTTTGACAGAAGGGTTATGCAAAACATCGAGAAAGGTGTTAGGCGGCACCGGCTTAAAGCATCAGCCGCCTCATTCTTCCTCCGATCAATGTGCTCCACTTGATAACCTTTGAAGTGCCCAGCCACTGCATCAACTTCACGATGGTAAGCCACCATAAGGGGATCCTTGGAGTCCCACGTGTCTGACACCTGTTGAACTACGAGATCTGAGTCGCCCAAGCACCTTACTCGGCTCAAATTCATCTCTTTGGCCATCCGGAGACCATGGAGTAAGGCCTCGTATTCAGCTGCATTGTTAGTATAAGGAAACATAAGCCGGAGCACATAACAAAATTTGTCACCTCGAGGGGAAGTTAAAACAACCTCAGCCCCCGAGCCTTCCAACTGCCTGGACCCATCAAAGTGAATGGTCCAATATGTGATATCTGGCTTATCCTCAGGTGCCTGCAACTCTGTCCAATCATTGATAAAATCCACCAGGGCTTGAGACTTGATAGCAGTCCAAGGCATGTATTTCAAACTATGAGGCCCAAGCTCAATGGCCCACTTGGCGACTTGTCCTGTGGCCTCTCTATTCTGTATGATGTCTCCTAAGGGGGCAGAGCTACTACACAGAATAGGATGACCTTGGAAGTACTGCTCAGCTTTGCTCGCCATAAACACCAGAAACAAGTTTCGCCAATGTGGATACCTTTGCTTAGACTCAATGAGCACCTCATTGATGCAGAAACCGCCGCTGAACCGATGCTCCTTGCCAGCCTCCTTGCGCCCACCATGATGAAAACATCGACGGCTCGGGCGTTAGCAGCCACATATAACAAGAATGGCTCTCTATCAATGGGAGCCGTAGGACCGTGGCTCGATAACTGCCTCTTTAAATCTTCAAAGGCAGCGTTAGCAAAGATCACCCGCATAAAAGTGTCTGTTTTCTTCATCATCTGATACAGCGGTAGGGCCTTCTCACCTAACCGGCTTAAAGCGGCAACACGACCCGCCAGTCGCTGAACATCATTGATGCACGCCGGTTTAGCCAAAGAGGTGATTGCCTTGATTTTCTCCGGGTTAGCTTCAATGCCTCTGTTTGAGACCAGAAAGCCCAGAAGCTTGCCTGCAGGTACACCAAACACACATTTGGCCAGGTTAAGCATCATCTTATAAACCCGGAGATTATCAAAGGTCTCCTTTAAAACAGATATCAAAGGTTCCTTCTCCCTGGATTTCACCACGATGTCATCCACATAAGCGTGAACATTGCGCCCAATTTGACTGTGGAGACAGTTTTGTACACATCTCTGATAAGTCGCCTGGCAATTTTGAGCCCAAATGGCATCGATACATGGCGTAAGGCTCCAAACGGAGTGATGAAAGCCGCTTCTCCTGGTCCTTAATCGCCATTTTGATCTCGATGATAGCCGAGTAAGCATCCAAAAGCTCAATCGCCGCAGCCCGCCGTAGCATCGGCGATTTGATCAATACGGGAGGGCAAGGGATCACCGGACAAGCCTTATTTAAGTCCGTAATCCACACACATCCGCCAGTGCCGCTTCTTCTTGAGTACAAGCACCGGGTTAGCCAACCACCCGGTGAAAAACTTCAACAATGAACCCAGCCGCTAAGAGCCGCTAATTCTTCTCCAATAGCTTTCGCCTTTCCTCATTGAACCATTGAAGAAATTGCCTGACCGCTTATACTTCGGATCAATATTCAGAGTGTGCTCAGCGAGTTCTTCTCGGACGCCCGCATGTCGGGTTTCCATGCAAAGATGTCCCGGTTCTCATGGATGAACTCGATGAGCGCGCTTTCCTATTTAGAATCCAAGTTGGCACTGATGCTGAACTACTTGGAAGAGTCGCCTAGAGTAAAGTCAACAAGCTTTGTTTCAGCGGCCGATTTAAACATCAACGCCGGGTCATGCTCTGCAGTTGGCTTCTTCAAAGAGGTCATATCCGCCGGGTCAACATTATTTTGATAAAACTTTAGCTCTTCGCTGCACAAACAGACTCAAGATAAGCCGCGCCGCATTCTTCACACTCCAAGGCTACCTTTCACTCCCATGCACAATGATGGTGCTTTGTGACCCAAAGATCTTGAGCTGCGATAAACATAACACGGTCGTGCCATGAACTTGGCATAAGTCGGCCGCCCAAACAGAGCATGATATGGGCTCTTGATTTTGACTACCTCAAACGTTAATTTCAGCCCCGAATCATATTCATCTCCAAAGGCCACCTCCAATTCAATCTTACCGACCGGTATGCCGACTTACCGTGCACCACCCCATGGAAAAACGGTGTTGACGCCCCAAATCCTTGTCACCAAACCCATGCGCCGAAAGGTCTCGTAATAGAGGATGTTGATACTGCTACCTCCGTCCATGAGTACCTTGGTAAATTTATATCCACTGACCTGAGGCGCCACCACCAAGGCTAATTGACCCGGATTATCAACCCGGAGCGGGTGATCTTCCCTGCTCCATACAATGGGCTGCTCTGAACACCTCAAGTAACGGGGAACTACCGGCTCAACGGAGTTCACGGCCCTCTTACGAACCTTCTGGTCACACTTGCATAAGCTAGTGGTGAACACATGATACTGCCCACTATTCAGCTGCTTCGGATGGCTTTGATAACCCGACTGCTGCTGCTGTTGTCCCCCTTGACCAGGCTGCTGTTGATTATAGCCCCTTGATTTCCCGAAGCGGAACTTGAACCGCCGCCGGCTATGAAAGCCGCCGCCCCCTGAGCCGCCGCCCGATCCATGATTGCCATCAAACATGTTGGAATTCTTGAAAGCCTTCATGATCGCGCAATCTTTCCATAAGTGGGTGGCGGGTCATTCCCGTGTGCCATGTCTCGGGCAAGGCTCATTGAGAAGCTGCTCAAGAGATGGGCCTGACCCGCTAGATCGAGGGGGCGGTTTTCCCTTACGTCTCTGATTGTTACCATGTGCATTGGCATTGGCCACAAACTCCGGGTTACCCTCCGCCTTACACTTGTTGCCTTCTTGATTTGTCGGGTTATGTTGCTGACCCTTTCCATTGCCGTTCTTCTTTCCCTTCCCTGTCTTTTCCTCATCAGACGCGGGATCCTTGGTACTATCAGAATCGGCATATTTGACTAAAGCCGCCATCAGCGTACCCATATCATTGCAATCACGCTTAAGGCGCCCAAGATTCGCCTTTAGCGGCTCAAAGCGCAATTCTTCTCCAACATGAGGACTACAGAGCCGCATCCATCTAATCGATGAATGTATTATTTCCTTGACCCGCGCACTCCAATGAGTTGTGGATTCACCCTCCTCCCGCCATAATTTGTCAAGTCCACAATCGACATGGATTGCTTGCAAGTGTCTTTGAAGTTCTGGATGATGCGGGCCTTTAGCTCCGCCCATGAACTAATGGAGTTGGGCGGCAAGCCCTTTAACCACGACCGGGCAGTTCCATCTAACATCATGGTGAAGTACTTAGCCATTGCTGCATCGTTGACCTCCAACAGCTCCATGGGCATCTCATAACTTTCAATCCATGCTCCGGGCTGCAAGTCGGCCGTGTAATTCGGCACCTTCCGAGGTCCCTTGAAGTCCTTGGGTAGGCGTACATCACGCAAAGCCGGCACCAAACAAGGAACATCGCCGGTTCTAGTAACTACTCCCGCCTCAACGGAAGTCGTCGGATACTCTTTATGAACCGTCTGTTGAGCTGCTAGCTGAGCCGCCCGCTCGTCCTCCTGACGTATTCGGTCTTGCACCGGGTTATAGCAACCGGGCTGGTTACGACGCTGGGCATTGCTTGACAAAGCTTCTGACTCCATGTGTCTGCTTAACTCGGACTCCGGTTTTGACGAGGCGGTGCTAACCAAGGCGGAGGAGTTGAATGAATCATGTCCCGGCTATAAGAATAAGTCTGTTGCTGCGCCAAGGCCGTCTGAACAAGTTCTCTGATCCTCCGGGTCTCCACCGCTGTCGGATCATCACCGTCCACTGGGAGAGCCGCCAAACGCACCGATGCTGCGATTAAGTTCTCCATGGGGTTGGAAAAGTGACCCGGTGGTATTGGTACATAGCGGGGTGGGGCCATACTCCCATGAGGAGGCGCCATCTCTCGAAGCTGAGCCGGTCCTCCCGCTCCGGCTGTTGTGAACTAATTTGCTTCGGGCGGGTTGCTAGGGCCGACACCGGGTGTAGCGAAAAGGTTCTGAGGGTCTTAAACTGGAGGTAAACGGGATTGAGTTTTCTGGTGCCTCCTTCTCATTACCTCATTAGATGCGTTCAGGCTCATATTAAGCTGGAAAGCCTCTGACTGGAGCCGCTGCGCCCGTGCATCCAAAGCCGCTCGTTCTGTAGCGAACCTGGTGTCCTCAGCTTCCAAGGCCTCCTTGGCCCGAGCTATCGCTTCACGCACCTGTGCCACCTCCGCGTTATGCTCATCTTGATTTGCAGGAATAACCATGGCGGTTAACAGGGCCATAAGCTTATCCATGAGATCCATCAAGATCCGAGCCGGGCGGCGACAGGCCTCCTGCCCGCCGCCTCCCCGACCTGGATGTTATTGCAAGAACGTCGAGAGTTTTGGCCGGGTTGAGTCCCAGCCATGAAGACTCCTTCCCAGCTTGGCTCATAGGGTCCGGAATACCGGAGCCATCGAACAACCCCCAAGCACGTCATCTTGCACTTGATACAACGAATCTGTTGAACCGGCGGATGAATCACCATCCGAGAGGACAACGTCCCACCACCATCTTCAGATCCTTTAGAAAGTTCTTTCCGTGGACGCAACCCACGAAGACACGCTTCATGACGGGTTGAACTCGGGCGGGTCTCGCACGCTGAGCCGTCTCGACGAGGTCGGTGCAGTTGTCCCGCTCAGGGCCTGGCTCACCAATATGGTCGATGAAGACGTGGATTCCGCCGAAGGGGACCCGGTACCCATACTCAATTGAGCCGGCGTCGGGGCCCCAGCCTTCGTCGTCGATGTAGATCTTGCCACGGCGACTCTTGGTCATCCGGCCAACTACGTATCCTTGAGCCCTTCAAGCCGCCTTCTTCAAGAACTCAACCACTGCGGCGCTGGCCCCACGGTGGGCGCCAACTGTCGTGGAATTGTCACGGCAGATGTCCTCTTGCAAGGACTTAGTCGTGAGGCCATCGCAACAAGGAAGCTTAAAGGGGTTAATCGGGACAAAGGACACGAGAGTTATACTAGTTCGGCCCCTTACAGTGAAGGTAAGGCCGACGTCTAGTTCGGTTGGTATTGCTTGATGTTTCGATAACCAGGGAGCGAGATACGCTATGCCCGACTCTCGAGGAGTGGTTTCTTGCCCTAAGCCGCCAGCGTGTCGTCCCCTTATATACACGGGTGGACGCCCTACGGTCTACAGAGTCCCGGCCGACTCATAAACAGTGTCCGACTCGGTGACTAGTTAATTCTACCTTATGATACAAGTCATGTCATCACGGCGGTCTATCACCATGGGCCTTAAGCCCCATACGCGCCTTAGACCCTTTATGGAACCGCCATCTTCATGCTTGGCCTCTGGGCTTCTCTTGAGATGAGTCTTCTTTGCGTAACCCGGCCCCTCCTGGGCGGCTTACTCAAATAGTTATATCCCCAACAGACAGCGCCTTCTTCAGGGTTGCCACTTCAGTCGTGCTCCCTGGCACATTCATGATGATCCTATTATTTTTACAACCAATTTCCTTTTAATATATAGACAAGGTATTGCTTACCTTTGCTCTCCTCGAGCTGCCTCTTGGCACGACCGAGCTCTTCCTCGGACCGCTCAAGGTCCTGCTTCAATGCAGCGACCTCCGCAGTATGTGCGGCAGCGCCAGCAAAGGAAGCTCGTGATACGATATAGACATATTCGATTAGACTCTGGTCATTATTTGATCCTCTATTCGCTTTTCTTCGTGAACGCCAAATGAGCATCGGGCTACCGCCTATGCGGTAATATTTTCCTACATTTTGATTACTTACCTCAAAGCTCGTTAGGAGGCTAGCGCAAGCTTCGCTAATCCGCTTTTGGCGGATCGAACCTTCTCGATCACCGCACTCATGATAGTGTGGTGTTTCGTCGATGGAAGCGCTTTGAAGCGCTTCCAAAGAAGTTGTCCGCCTCTCGATGGACAGAGGCCACCGGCACAGGCGGATTACCCCTCTTAACATGGGATCGCCTGTCGGAGTCCGGAATCACCGGAGGCTCCGGTGCAGTGTTCGGTCGGGGCCGAACTTGGAGCCCTTGGGATTCTTGCTCCCTTTGCGCCCAGGGTCCAGAAGGTCGCCTAAGACGCCTCTAGGACTACCCCCTCAGCTCAGTGCCCTCTGAGAAAACACCTCGGCGTTGTCCGTAGGGCGAGGGGAGGAGGCGGTCGGAAGTGAACCACTATTCATATCCGACGGGTCCAAAGAACCATCCGACGAAGATACGTCGATACGAGCTCTGGACGGACTGCATAATCATATTCGGTGTAAGGAGAAGCAGTGCAATTAAACATACCATGAATTACTATGGGATCCGGATGCTTACGATTTCGCCAGGGGCTTGTCCCGGGGCAACCACTTGTTTTCGCTTGTCGGCGCCGCTAGGAGTAGTCCGAAGGAGGGTCTTTCCTTCATGGACCCTTCGCCTCCTCGGTTGGGGCGGCCTTCCTTTGTCCCCCCTACCGGGGAGGGGAGAACTTTCTCTTCCTCCTCCTCATCTTCATGGGAGGATTATGCCGGAGTTTTCGGGCGATGAGTCCGATATCACCTCATACCGGAGACCCTTTCGGTCCCTGCGGCCTTCTTCTTTTTTTCTCCTCAGACTCATAAGGTGCCGAACCAGCATCTCCGCGAGGGCGCTCTGCTGGATCTTCGGCAGGCGGGCTGGACAATTGCTCGCCTCATGTCTCGACCCAGTCCCGCAAAATAGCGTGGGGGCTTAGATCCCGCAAGATGGTCAAACCGGGAAAATGAACATCTTATAAAGATATAAAGGACTTACTGGATTCGAGGGCGCTGGCGCTGAGTCCGCTGGTCCTCGGTAAGGGAGGTGGTACCGCACCCTTGAACAACACCTCCAGACGCCCTTGTGCGTGGTCCTAGAGCTCTCACAGCTGCCCGGTGCTTGGCCGGTCGAACTCCCACAAATTAAATGCTCGTCGTTGACATGGGAGGATCCGGCGGAAGAGCATGACCTGGACCACGTTGACGAGTTTGATTTTCTTGCTCATCATGTTCTTGATGCAGGTCTGGAGTCCGGTCAGCTCTACTGGGGAACCCTAGGACAGGCCCTTCTCTTTCCAATAGGTGAGCCACATGGGGATTCCGGATCGAAATTCGGGGACCGCCACCCAGTTGGTGTCGCGCGGCTTGGTGATGTAGAACCACCCCGATTGCCACCCCTTTATGGTCTCCACATAGGAGTCTTCGAGCCAGGTGACGTTAGGCATTTTGCCCACCATGGAGCCTCCGCACTCCGCTTGCTGGCCGACCACCACCTTCGGTTTAACATTCAAGGTCTTCAGCCACAGGCCGAAGTGGGGCCTGATGTGGAGGAAGGCCTCGCACACGATGATAAACGCCGAGATGTTGAGGATGAAATTGGGGGCCAGATCATGAAAATCCAGCCCGTAGTAGAACATGAGCCCATGGACAAATTGGTGGAGGGGAAATCCCAGTCCGCGTACGAAGTGGGGAAGAAAAACCACCCTCTCATGTGATTCTGGAGTCGGGACGATCTGCCCCTCACTTGGCAGCCGGTGTGCGATATCCGCAGCCAGGTATCCGGCCTCCCGTAGCTTTTTGATGTCCCCCTCTGTAACGGAGGAGACCATCCACTTGCCTCCCGCTCCGGACATGCTTGGAGTGGTTTGAGGAGAAACGCGAACTTGGGCGCTGGAGCTCGAGTGCGCAAGAATAGATGAGCAAGGAGAAAGAAGGCATGGGTAAAATGCGTGAATCCTTGTCCCTTTATAAGGGCGGTAGAGGCGATGCGCCCCCACTCACCTGGTAAAATCGCTTATTCCCCAAGCACCATAATTGATGGCGCGGTTAGGTTACCCACACCCGTATTGATGAGAATCCCGTGATAAGGGGACACGATCTCGCTTCGACGTTAAGGAAACCGCCGCGATATAAAAGCGGTGGCTGGTTGCTAAAATGGTACGTAATAAGGACCGAGCTATGGTGTGACATCATGCTGCTAAATGCGCCAAGAGATTAGATTTGTGGAAATATTATTCTCTCTCAAGGTGGTATGTGGAATTTGTTTTGCAGAGCCGGACACTACCCTTTGTGTTCAAGATCTTCTATGGAGTATTCGAGGAGGAACCCGCCTTGCAATGCCAAGACAATCCGTGCGCCGGACTCATCGTCATTGAAGCGTTCAGGCTACCGAGGAGTCCTAGATTAGGGGGTCTCCGGACAGCCGGACTATATCCTTTGGCCGGACTGTCGGACTATGAAGATACAAGATTGAAGACTTCGTCCCGTGTCCGGATGGGACTCTCCTTGGCATGGAAGGCAAGCTTGGCAATATGGATATGTAGATCTCCTCCTTGTAACCGACTCTGTAATTCTAGCCCTCCGGTGTCTATATAAACCGGAGGGGTTAGTCCGTAGGACAACAACAATCATACCATATGCTAGCTTCTAGGGTTTAGCCTCTATGATCTCATGGTAGATCAACTCTTGTAATACTCATATTCATCAAGATCAATCAAGCAGGAAGTGGGGTATTACCTCCATCGAGAGGGCCCGAACCTGGGTAAACATCGTGTCCCCCGCCTCCTGTTACCATCTGCCTTAGATGCACAGTTCGGGACCCCCTACCCGAGATCCGCCGGTTTTGACACCGACATGCATGTCCACGGCGGCGGGATGTTCGCCTCGAAGAGAAGCTGTGACTCGCACTCGAGGCGTCGGCGGCGGTTGCTGCTGCAGCCGCGGCATCGCCGGGGAAGCGTTCGGCCATGGAGAGAGAAGGGGAAGGAGAGGGAAGGGGAGAGCAGCAGAGCTCGGTGGCAGAAGGGAGGGACGGCGGCTGGTTTGGGCTCGGCGGACTCGGGCTGGTGTGGCCAGCGGCGAGGGAAGCCTCTATTTTATATAGCCCCAGGCCGTGTGAACGCGTGGCAGAAGGGGAGGCATCGTCGCGCCTGCCCGCCCGTGATGCACCGCCCGTGAGAAATCAATGGCAAGGCTGACCGGCGGCAGCCTTTACCATTGACTCCTCACGGGAAACCGAGGCGTTCTGGGGAAGACGAGGTGCGTGCCGCTGACTCGGCGGAACCGCCGAACTTTCGTGCCAAAACCCCTCGCCCCGGCGCCCCCGAGTGCGCCGGGTTCGGCCTGGGGCTGCCGGTGCCGATTTTGGCCCAAGTCAGCGAAAAACGGGTTCCTGAAGGCGTGACAGGGCCGAATTTTAGGCGCCCGCGTGACAAAAACGCCTGAAAAGGGCCTGTTGGGGCCGCGGCTATAGATGCTCTGAGCCGCCTTCACCAACTCGCCTCGGTAGACGCGGGCTGCTTCTATTGTGGCCTTGCCTCGCCGTCCGCCGTTACCTCCGTGACCGGCTTTTGTTGCATGTTGTTGCCGCTCCAAACCGCCGCCGCTCAGAACGGTATTCAAATTGGTGTGCCCCAAGGACAAGTCTGGAGGCGTTATTTCTCCTAACCTGTTGACGAGACTGAGGAGGTGCAGATTTTAAACAGTGCAAACGGAGGATGCTTCAGAAGAAAGTGTTGCAGGCGCTCTACTGCAGAGATCTCACACCAAATATGACCCCAACTCCAGATGCCTGCAGTCTGAATCCGTTTGTCCAGCTTCAAACATAGTTTTACACCATTGGAAGGAAAAGTGACTACGTTGTTTTGAAGAGAGAGGGTCAAACTACTTGTTTGACTCCCATACACATGCATGGAAGAAAAATTAGTTAGTACTACAGAGTACTACTACGACCCACGCGGAGATCAAATGAAAAAGAAGATCGGCAGCATCAACACAAATATGCTTTGGATAAATATATGGATCAAAGGGAATTCAGTAACAGTACTAAAATATTATCTACGGTCAGATGATCCGTCGTAAAAAAAGAATCAGATGATATCCATCTAAATCTATTTTATTAGCACAATACTGTTTTCGTCAAAGAAACAATTATTTTGGTCTGTATTTTTTTGTATGCAGGGCAAATATTTATTTCCAAATGACTTTATATCGCAGAAATTTGTCCTTTCCGTGCCACTCAATAGAAGCACCCAAGCTGTTGCTCTTGCAGACCAATCCATATCGTCATATCAGGGTCGCACCCGCTCATACAAGCTGCCCAATGGACGTTTGTAAACCGCCACACTGCGGTCCGGTTTATTCCAACAAAATCTGAAGCAATTAATGATATCAGCTCCCGCCTATACCGGATGATTCAATTGACAGGCGCACAAGTCGCCGCCACTGCATTTTTGGTTAAAATTCAACGACCAGCCCGGACGAACTGTCGGCCGGGTTACTGACATAATTCATATGGGGTCATTTATAACCCGCCACAATCAACCTCAACTTTCTGTGGGTTTACATCGCGTTATCAACGTTAAGGATATACAATGAGTATTGCGAAGATCATCAACTCTCCACCTTGCCTTCAGCTTCAACATATTCCAGCGTTCCGCTGTTTAAATTATATGCCAGTTTATATCACTATCAAATATGGAGAATCTCAAGCTAACTCCTCGAGTCGTCTTAAATACTCGGGGGATACACAGACATGACACAAGCAATGTTGCCGGTCTCAGCAAATATTCAAGAACCCTGGGTCATTGGAGGGAAGATAACCCAGTTCCAGAGGCTATTGTTGTATTGATGAGAGGGCCTTCAGAAAATTTCTGGCTTAAAATGAAGGATCTTGGTTTAAAATCCGGCTCAAGGGAAAACTGTCCTTCACCAAGCATTGAAGTTCTCAGTATCCGATTTAATATCCGGCTCAAGAGAAAACTGTCTTTCACAAAGCTTTGAAGCTCTCAATATCCGGCTTAAAATTCTGGTTCGAAAAGAATCCGCCTCTCAAAAGTTTGAGTTCTCAGAAAAAATTAAAGGTTGCCAAAGAGAACTTGCTGCCATGATGCGTGGTTCAAACATGGGTATCCTGCCTTATGGTTTTATCTTATTATGGTCACATGGGGGCTTCCGGCTTATTGAGCGAAGCTATGATTACCCTTTGATCCGGCTTATACAACATGCTTACAAAAACACTTGGGGCTTGCTACCCAGGTTAAAGGGACCAAAGAGAGTCTGTGGCAAAGAACAACTCAAACATATGTGTCCCTTGAGCACCGCTCAAAAATATTGCTTGGGGGCTCTTTGTTCAAAAGAACAAGACTTTTTATGACCCTTGTAATAGGCTTAAAAATCAGGCTTGGAAGCCAGGTGTATTCACCTCAAACCCCGGGTTATCCTGCCTTTTTAAGTCTGCCACTCCGCCCAGGTAATCCTGGAATGACCCGCCGTACATTTGACAAGTCAATCTTATGCAGACCCTGAACTTGTCAAAGTTAAAACGACGATTGGTTATGTGAGGTCCGTCTTATAAGGTTTAAAAGGTTTAAACTCAGTGGCTGTGCGGCCCGTCAAAGCACTTGAGTTTTAGGTCTGGCCGCCTATGAAAGCCTTGATTTTTTGTTGTTGTTTGATTTGAACATTTTTTGAGGTTTTTCCTCATGTGACATAGTAATACATGGTTATAAAGCCGATGAGGGCTGTGATGCCTTATGGTTTATACATGAAACTACCCGGTGTTTATTAACTCGGCTTGGCTTTGGACTATAAGTCGCCAGTATATGATGAGAAAGTATCCGGTATTTATTAACCCTGCCTGGCTTTGGACTATAAGTCGCTAGTATGAGATAAGATAATATCCGGTGTTTATTAACCCGGCCTGGCTTTGTTCATAAGCCGACAATATATGACAATTCAACAGAGCATTATGTGCTCAAATTTTTGGGTTATCACCCTTACTGCATTGGTTTGATAAGCCGGCAGTATGATTAAATTTCACAGGAACTGGTTTTCAAACCGGGTTATATTATTCAAATCTTTAATATCCAATATGGCTGAATTTTTATTATGGTTATCAATAACCAGTATTATGATTGATGTTTTCAAAGTCGCTTTAGCGCAATGGCTATTATTTTATCAATGGATATGATTTATTCTACAATGGAAGGAATAGTCCCGAGTCACTGCAGGCTTACGACCCGACACTTGGGGGCTACATTATTCAAGTTGAGATTACATCAAATATGCAAGTCTCATGTCACTGCCAGCATGCACCATGGCACTTGGGGGCTAATGCAAAGTCATTTTTTGCTCACCTTATTGAAGACCCGACTCATCACATTGTAAGGAGCCGGTCCTTGGGGGATACCAATTACTCCTGTTAAAATTCAAGGTACGCAAGACTTATTCCATCATATTGAAGGGTCCACTGCTCAATTGGTAAAGCACAAAGCTCTTAACCTTGTGGACGTGGGTTCAAGCCCCATGATGGGGGTTACATCATATGATGTTATTTTCAATGAAGTATATATATAAAGTCCCAGCTCAGTATTATCTTGCTGAGCCGGATCTTGGGGGCTACACGTTGTTGTTCAAGTCTACATGATCATATCTACAAAGTCCCTGCTCATTATTGCATAATGAACCAGCCCTTGGGGGCTGCATTGGTTGAAGTTTTTATGAGCATCAGGCAATTACAAGTCTCAGGTTGCTGCAAGCATGATAACCCGACACTTGGGGGCTACATATGTGGAATACTCAGTTTATGACTAATGATTGAGATGAACAACCTGGATTTCTTTAAGCTTGTGATATTTATATTGAAGCAAGTCTTAAGTCATCACTTTACTCTACTCAAGACTTGGGGGCTACAGGTAATGTGGATATGAGGGAGAGAAATCTTCAAATTCTTAGTTTTGACCCGGCGTCGGCAACAATTATGATTCGGCGTCATCTGTTTATAACCCGGCAATTTTGGCAATGATAAACCGGCAAGTTTTACATCCTTAAACCGGCTGAAAATTATATGAGTATTTCAAGACCAATATTTTTATCAAGTTGGAGCATTGGAAGCTGAATCAAATGAATTATTCTTCACAATATTTTTCTGTGAAAAATCAGTGTCAGCAAATTGATTATGAAGCTGGCTTATTGAACCGGATTTTCTAGAAGAAGGAAATGACAAGGACTTAAGAATGATCAGGTGTCGGCTTATAAGAATTCTTAACACGGAGCACAATCTGTCAAAATTGCTCTTGTGTTTGTTTTTACAGGATCAGTTTAACATGGATAAATTCAAATTAAGCTGGGGGCTAATGTCTGGGATATACCCCGCAGTATGACCCGACCGGACTTATAACCCGGTTGGGACTTGGTATTTCATATGGTAAACCGACAGACAGTTAAGATAGATAGGAAACCAACACATGGTAAACCGGCTGACAGTTAAGTCAGATGATAAACCAGATGGTAAACTGGCAGACAGTTAAGTCAGATGATAAACCAGATGGTAAACCGACAGACAGATAAATCAGATGGTAAACCGGCAGACAGTTAAGTCAGATGATAAACCAGATGGTAAATCGGCAGACAGATAAACCATATGGTAAACCGGCGGACAATCATAACCCAGCAGACAGAGTCGCCTGGGGTTAATAAACCCGATGACGTTAAGAAATCCATGGTGAGACGTTAGAATAGATTAAGTCCCAATCCGACGTGGACTCTATATTTAACCCGCCCCTTCAACTTATATAAGGAGGGGCAGAGCACCCGAACAGAGAAGGGGAGATAATCTTAAAGTTAGACACAACTAGGAGAGCCGGTTTATGGCGACTCCCTGTCACGACCGGATTTTCAATAAAAATATTTATTGAACAACCGACCCATGGAAATCCAATATGAGGATAAATCCTCCATATCGTTAGACAAAACTTTGATACAAGAAGCCAGTAGCATTACAATATTACAAGGGTCGGACTAAAGATGCCCAACCAATTATTACAACATGCCAATAATTATACATGATGGCGGATATGGCACAAGGTGTAGGGTGGAAATACTACTGACTTGGAGTATGCGTGGTTGGTGGAATAACACAAAGGGGTGGTTAATAAGTCTCATCAGATCGCGGCTCATCGAGCCGAGGTGAGACTCGATGAATTTATTTGGGTAGCGAAGCGGATATTTTACAAGGACTAATCTAGGGTCGCATGAGACTGATGGACTCCTCTAGGTGTCGGACTCGCTATCGAACTCTTCATCCAAGAGATCGCCGTCACAAGATCCGCCAAATCAATAAGCCGGTGAGTACTATGAAAGTACTGCAAGACAGTTCGACAAAAGATATAACAAATGGAAGCATGAATGCGACATAGTTAATATTAACAATGCTCAATTAAAGCAGTATAGAAAAATAATTAAATGGGAGTCGGCGTAGTCCGCCGAAACCCAAGGAGGCAAACTTGAAACCGATCGGTGTCCGGCGGCGCCTCGAAGGTGAATAAATAAGCAAAATATTGCCACAGTTGGGCGTCTGAGCTACACCTCATAAAGGGCTTATATTGAAATAAAAAAATGCATGCGTGCCGCAGTCGGACGTCTGAGCGACATCACAGAAAGGGCTTATAATAAAATAAGTAACATCAAAGCCGCAGTCGGACGTCTGAGCGACATCAAAGAAAGGGCTTATAAGAAAAATAAGTAACATCAATGCCGCAGTCGGACGTCTGAGCGACATCACAGAAAGGGCTTATAAGAAAAATAAGTAACGGCAATGCCGCAGTCGGACGTCTGAGCGACATCACGGAAAGGGCTTATAATAAAAATAAGTAACAGCAATGCCGCAGTCGGACGTCTGAGCGACATCACGGAAAGGGCTTATAATAAAAATAAGTAACAGAAATGTCGCAGTCGGACGTCTGAGCAACATCACAGAAAGGGCTTTCATCACAAAGATGTAACACTCATAATAAATCTACAACACATGAATTTAAACGGGTTAGTCCATCCACAGGAATAAACATTTAACCGGACTTAGTACTCATGTGATTCACCGGAGTATCTGTCACCAAAATTGACACTTGTCAGGGTAAGATAATACAGAACTTGGACATGGATAAGATGATTCGAGGATTTATGACTCTGCAGAGTTTGTACTAAAATTACCCACAGCCAACGGATTTCCGTAGTCCTGAAGGACTAGTTCCGTTTATGGTATTTCGGAAGAAACACAGCTAACCAGTACACATTCATTCTACCTCACGATGCCAGGAATCACCCTAGACATCGTCCAAGAAAAACTTTTGAGACGGGAGATCACAATCTCGAATAGCATGGGATCAAATTTATATTCGCGCTCTAAGGGTGCCCCCTCTCGGTCCCAACCGAAACACCCATGCCCCTGACCGGATGGCTGGCTTTAATCCAGGCCATGGAACCATCATCATGCCTCTCCTTTTGGTGTGTACCAGGAAAGCGGTTTGCTACTTACTAAGCCATATCCCTTGCGGAAAACATGTGGTAGTACGGGAAGGGAAATGGATGGGAACCAAACTGATACGGGTTGACACTGAAGTCAAATAGTATGGCATAAGACTGGCATGCTACAACAGTGCCATCTTACCCATCCTCATGCCAACACATGGCCGTGCACATTCACATCCAACACGCATGGATTATTGAACTCACTTGCCTCAACTTTGCATGAAAAACAACATTCATCGGTATGCTCACAAACATGCCATGAAACTACTTAATGCAAACCTGCCAAAACACTCATCATATCAAAAGTTCAAACATGCTTGCCTGGTTCAGAGTAGTCGGAGCCTAGCTCGGTGAAGTTTGCGGTCCCGTCACCTCCTTCGGTATCTACGGTATAAACAAAACATACGCGCTAACGTAAATACCGTGAGGTGCACAAAAATTACTCCAAATATTTTTCAAATAAATCTGATAAAAAACTAGACAAAATTTCAAAGAGGACAGAAAAGAATCAATCAAAAATACTTTTCTGATTAAAAGTTATAAGAGTTTTGGTCCAAGGACCCATCTGTAATGAAACAGAAAGTTTCCAGGGGGTTCTGCGGAAAAGTCCAGATAACGTTTCGTTTAAAAGAAACGGCTGAGAGACTGACAGGCGGGCTCCACCTGTCAGGTTTGAATTTTCAAACGAGGGAAAACAGAGCGCGACGGCGCCGAGAGGTGCGGTGGTCGCCGGCGGCGATCCACGGCGAGGTAAGGTGATCGGGGTGTACCTTCGTGATCATGCGCCCTTCCGCGCCTGTGGGTGGTGGCAGAGGTCGTCGGCGAGCACCTCGTCGACGGTGGCCCTTGCTCCGGCGGACGGCGGTTCGGACGGTCGTGGATCTCGCCGGAGAGAGCTGCGGGGCCAAAATTGAGGTGGGGGTTATCCTACTAGAGGTGGTACGAGGCTACGGGCGAAAGTAGGGCGGCGGAGGAGTTCTCACTGGAGAGAATGATGCCGGAGCCCGAGGCGGACGGAGGTGGCCAGAGTCGAGGAAGAAAGGCCCCACGAGGCCCCTCTAGTGGCTAGGTGGGGTCTGGTGAGGTGGTGGAGTTGTGCGGAGGCGAGAGCAAGCTCGGGGTGCTATATATAGCCGGCCCAAGTCGGTTGCCGTGAACGGATAAGTCTGGCGAGTTGATTACGGCGGCGTTGTGGCTGGACGGTCGGCTTAGGAGCCTGAGCATCGCCTAGGAGCAGTATTGGAGTCGTTCTCATGTCCAACTCAGCATGGGAGGGCTGGTTACGGTCTGCCCTCAACGGAACGGCCGCACGGCCCGTCGGCGGCAGAGAGCGCGCTCTGCGCGTGCCAAGCCACGGCGACGGTGCCACATGCGTGCGCTGGCAAGGAGGTGGCCACGTGGAGCCACCAGGACGCCTGGGCGGCGCCGAACGGCGTTGCGCCGCAGTTTTGCCCCATGTCGCCGTTACGGTGGTGCAGCCGCCGCAAAGCACGCCGGCGCAGGCGGGCCAGGGCGCCACCGACGCCAAGAACGCGCCAAGCGCTCGTGTGAAGCTCCGGACAAGGGGGATAGGCTGCGAGCAACGTGCCAAGGGCACTGTGGACTCGTGATCAAGTTACCGACGGAGATCGACACTGAACTTCTGAATTTTCCGAAGTGAACAGACTAGTGCATGCAAGGTGTTCGACAGAATGATCTAGGCATGTAGGGATTTTTCCTTGGGCTGGTTTTTGGTGGAGGGACCTCTCATTGCATCTAGAGGCTGCCTGAATATTTGTGGAATTTTGGAGTAATGTAGATATGAATTTCACCAAATTTGGCAAATCTGGTCCAAACTTGCAGGACTATAATTTGAAATTTTTGAATGAAGAGGAGTGGATCTTGATAGTTCTAGGTTGTGGGTACCAAGGACTATCCAAGGGAGTTGGTTTGAGGTAAAATTAAATGCATTAAGGTACTTGCTTTGCAAATTACCTAGGCTCAAAATAATTGATGAAAAGATTTGGGAGAGAAATAATTGAAATAAAAATTCAGAAGAGAGTTGAACTAGTAGAGATAGAGTGTTTGGATTTCCCAAAGTGGAAGGAGATATATTTGGGAAGATTTTACCATGTGGTGTATGGCCAAACCATAAATGATCTCAAATATGGGAGAGGATGAAAAACCCTTAGAGTTTCTTTTTGAAAGAAAAAATAAACTTCAAATTTTTTTCTTGAATCCTTGAGGAGAGAGTAATCAGAGGAAAAATTTAAAAACCAAACACCAGAGTTGAAGGAGATGCAAAACTAAAATATTTGCCAGAGGGAAAAAGCTTTTGATAGAGATTTTTGGAAGGGTTTTGGTGACCTCCTTCAAATCCAACAAAATTTTGAAGAAAACCAAAGGAAAAATTTTGGAGTGTCACAACGCCTACCCCCTTAGGAAAAATCTCGTCCCCGAGATTCCAGTTGATCCTCAAATAATTGTGGGTGCTCCGCTCGAAGGAAATCCTCTCTTTCCCAAGTGGCTTCACTCTCGGTGTGGTTGCTCCACTGAACTTTGAAGAACATGATGGTTTTCTGTCGTGTCCTCCTTTCTGACTCTTCCAAGATTTTTATCGGATGCTCCCGATACGTAAGGTCTGGTTGCACGTCAATGTTTTTATGGGGTACCTGTTTCTCTGGGTTGCTTACGCACTTCCTCAATTGGGAGATGTGGAATACGTCGTGGATGTTGGATAATTCTTCGGGTAAGTCTAGCTGGTAGGCCACCGTGCCTCTTCGTGCTACTATGCAGAAAGGTCCGATGAATCTTGGTGCTAGCTTCCCTTTAATCTTGAATCGGTGCAGGCCTCTCATGGGTGATACTCGTAGGTACACAAATTCACCGGGTTCAAAATGGACTCCACGATGCTTCTGATCGTAATAACTCTTTTGTCGACTTTGGGCTGTCTTGAGTCGGTCCTTAATTACCTTGACTTTATCTTCGGCCTCTTTGAGCAGATCTGGGCTGAAGATATGACTGTCTCCGGTTTCCGACAAATTTAGCGGGGTACGACATCTTCGTCCGTACAGAGCTTCAAATGGTGCCATTTGCAGGCTGGACTGATAGCTGTTGTTATATGCAAATTATGCGTATGGTAAGCTCTCCTCCCAACTGGTCCCATAGGTGAGGACACATGCTCTCAGCATATCTTCTAGAATCTGGTTTACTCGCTCAGTCTGCCCATCTGTCTGGGGATGGTATGCGGTACTGAATGCCAGCTGAGTCCCCAGAGCTTGTTTTAAGTGATCCCAAAACCGGGAGACGAATTGAGTGCCTCTATCCGAGATTATTTTCTTTGGGAGTCCATGTAGGCAAACGATACGGGAGAGGTAGAGCCTAGCAAGCTTCTGAGTGGTGTGTGTTGTCTTCACGGGGATGAAGTGAGCTACTTTAGTCAGTCTATCAGTGATTACCCATATGGCATCATGTCCGTGTCGCCACCGAGGTAGTCCAACTATAAAATCCATTCCAATCTCGTCCCATTTCCACTCGGGTATCTTATTTGGTTGCAATAGCCCGGCCGGTTTCTGGTGCTCGGCCTTGATGCGTTGACAAGAGTCACAACATGCAATAAACGTGGCTATGTCTCTTTTTATTCCATGCCACCAAAATGTTTCATGAAGATCTTTGTACATTTTTGTTCCTCCAGGATGGATTGAATATGGAGCGGTGTGGCCTTTAGCCAGGATTTGCTGTTTAAGGTCATGGATATTTGGTACGCAAAGCCTATTCCCGTACCACAATATTCCTTGCTCATCAATAATGAACTCCGAGGCCTTGCCCAACTTCATCTTCCGCTTTATGCCTTCAATGTTGGGGTGTCCACGTTGAGCCTCTTTAACCTTCTCTATCAGGGTAGGCTGTACTTCTAAGTTTGACACACTGCCTTCGGTGACCACCATCAGGTTGAGCTTTGCGAATTCCTGCTGGAATCAGGTCTTAAGTCTGGCATGCCGTCGTTGTCCGGACTGGGGTTCCGACTCAGAGCATCTGCTACAACATTTGCCTTGCCCGGGTGGTAGTGGATCCCAACATCATAATCCTTTACTAATTCCAACCAGCGTCGCTGCCGTAAATTTAGTTCTGGTTGTGTGAAAATATACTTGAGGCTTTTGTGGTCCGTGTATATTTCACAACGATTACCAAGTAAAAAGTGTCTCCATTCCTTGAGTGCATGAATAACTGCTGCTAATTCCAGGTCATGAGTAGGGTAATTTTCCTCATGCTTGCGAAGTTGTCTGGAAACATATGCGACAACCTTGCCCTCTTGCATCAATACGCACCGAGGCCCTTTCGAGATGCGCCACAAAATACCTCAAAATTTTGTGTATATCCGCACAATTAGTACTTGGTGCTGTCCGCTTTCCTCTTCAGTTCTTGGAAACTTTTCGCAAGCTTCCGCCCATTCAAACTTCCTGTCTTTCTTGAGTAGTTGTGTCATTGGCTTTGCTATGGTGGAGAATCCTTCAATAAATCTTCGTAGTATCCTGCCATACCCAAAAAACTTCATACATCCGTCACGCTGGCTGGCGGCTTCCAGCCAAGTACGGCCTTGACCTTTTCCGGGTCTACGGCGATACCTTCTTGAGTCAGTACGTGGCCCAGAAAACCTACTTGCTTTAGCCAAAATTCACACTTGTTGAATTTAGTGTACAACTGATGTTTCCTGAGTTCTCCTAGTACAATCCGGATATGTTCAGCGTGTTCTTCTGGTGTTTTGGAGTATACCATAATATCATCGATAAATACCACAACAAACTTATCCATAAACTTCATGAATACTTTGTTCATGAGGTGAACAAAATATGCGGGGGCGTTTGTTAGTCCGAATGGCATCACGGTGAACTCGTACAATCCGTATCTGGAGGTGGAAGCGGTCTTGGGAATATCCTCGGTTCGTACTTTCAGTTGATGATATCCCGATCTCAAGTCAATCTTTGAGAACACCTTGGCCTTAGCGAGTTGATCGAATAAATCATTTATTCGCGGCATCGGATATTTGTTCTTGATTGTGACCATGTTTAGCGCTCGATAGTCTATGCACAATCTCAGTGTTCCATCCTTCTTTTTGGCGAATAAAATTGGTGAACCCCAAGGTGAGGAACTGGCTCAGATGTACCCTTTTTCCAACAGTTCCTTTATTTGCTTATTTAGTTCCACCAATTCGGATGGTGCCATTCTGTATGGTTTCTTGTATATGGGAGCGGTTCCGGTGCTAGCTCTATGCTGAATTCAATCTCTCTATCCGTGGCATGCCCGGTAGTTCTTCGGGAATACATCTGAAATTCACACACTACTGGCACCTTGCTCAATTCAGAAATATCTACCTTGTTCAATCTCGGTTGTCGGCATATTTTTCTTTCCTTGGCTGAAACCTTTATGGTCTTCCCGTGGTGATGGGTGAGAATTACGGTCCTGTTGAAGCAGTCAATAAAACCTTTATTGGTGGTTAACCAATCCATCCCTAAGATGACATCCAGGCCATTATTTTCCAATACGATAAGATTTGCGTGGAACTTCAACCCTTCAAACTCGATAACCACATCCTGACAATAATTCTGGGTAACTTGCTTGATTCCAGGGGACTTGACGATCATAGATTTTCCCAAGGGAAGCATCGAAAAATTATTTTGCAAAGCAAAACTTTTCGAAACGAACGAGTGAGAAGCTCCAGAATCAAACAAAACCATGGCAGGTATTGTGTTGACAGGAAACGTACCGAGTACGATATCTGGGGCATTTTGTGCTTCCTCTTTGGTCACGTGGTTCAGATGACCCTTCCTGTGGTTGTTATTTGGGTTGAAATTGTTGCGCTTTGGTGCCGAATTATTGCCTCCGTTGTTCGGCTTTGGGGCCGAGTTTCTTGGCTTGGGGCACTGCTTGGCATAGTGCCCTTCTTCTCCACAAGCGTAACAGTAACGCTGGGCGGTATGTGAACTCCTTGTCCCTTGCGTGGAAATTCTTGCTTGGGCGTGAGACGCTTGTCGGGTTTGGGTGTCCAGTTTTTTTGAACGTATGTCTTGTTGCGGTGGTTGCGGGTGTGTTTAGACTGGTCCCTCTTCCGTTTGCGGAAATCTTCTAAGTTGCGTCTCTCATTTTCCAAGGTAATGGCCTTATCTACCAGTGTCTTAAAATTTGGAAATGTGTGTACGACCAACTGACATTTAAGCGCGGGTGTCAGTCCGTCTAGGAACTTCTCCATCTTTTTGTTTTCTGACATTCATTCCTCGTTGGCGTAGCGAGACAGCAGGGTAAACTGACTGTTATATTCGGACACTGTCATTGTTCTTTGCTTGAGGTCGTCAAATTCTCTCTTTTTGATCTTCATCAGACTCTTAGGAATATGTGCCCCACGAAAACCTTCCTTAAATTCCTCCCATGATATATTATTTTCGTTGGGGTGCATGTGTAGGAAATTTTCCCACCACGATGCGGTTGCTCCAAAGGAGATAGTGCGGAGCATAAAGCACTTTCTCAAGGTCTGAACACTGGGCGATAATTAATTTTCTCTCCATGTCTCGAAGCCAGTCCTCGGCTTCCAGAGATTTTTCAGTGTGAGAAAATGTTTGGGGACGCGTCTTCTGTAGCTCGGATAACTTGGATTGCTGCTGATACTGTCCGTGGTGATTCCCCATATTGATGACTTGGTTCAGTATTTCCTGATGTTGCTGCTGACTTTGTTCATAAAGACGGCATATCTGGGAAAGTGCCGTTTCACTGTCTTGTTGACTTGTCTGTCCCTGTGTGAAATTGTTGCCTGGGGGTGTGCCATAATTTTCCTCTGTCGGAGTTGGCATGGAGCGCGTCCAAGGACGAGACATAATTTACTCTGGGGATATAATTTAAAACACTCATAAGAAAGTGGAAAAAAAGGTCGCAAAAATTAAGTCCATAAATGCATAAGGATGGCAAATAAAAAAAGCCCAAGATTTTTAAGAAAACAAGTCGATTGCGCACGGAGAAGGACTGCTCATTACATATCTTACACGCAAGCAGTAATTATACAATACATCACTCAGGATATGCGTACATAAATCCTGACATGTTATTTAGTCTAGTGCACTCCTTCAGATCCTACATGATGCACAAACAAACTACTTCTCACAGCCTATGTACATATAAACATATCGTACAAGTCGGTACATTGCATGGCGGCTAAGCGTACTTAGTCGGAGATGGTAAGGATTTCCCTTGGCCTGCCAAGGGTGAGGCGCAGAGAGGCTGGGGACTCAACCTCCTCTTCGAAGATAGGCTCCAGACGAGAGGTGCTGCACGGAGTTGGTGGAGCAGGTGCCCTGTGTGGGACAACTCGAATCTGAGCGGGCACGAGGGGTGGTGCAGAACGAACCGGAGTAGGTGCAATGACATGGTTGAATTCCTTCGTGGTAGGCAGGCGACGAGTAGCGATGCGAGCAGTAGGAGCGAACGATGCTGATGACGAGACGAAAGTCAGTGGCGGTGCAACACGCAGGAGCTCCCTCCTGTTGGCAGCACAGCCATGGACTGAGTCCATGCGGGCAGCTACAAAGTCGTCCACCAGGTTGTCGAAGGCTGCCTCCAAAGCCCGGAGATACTCGATGAGCATCTCAAAAGCTTCGTCCCGTTCTCCTCTGGGGCAAGAGAACGCGTAGTGGCAGGTGTATGGCACGTGACATGGCAGGTAGCGGTAGCGACGAGTCTTCATTGAAGGCAGGATATCCCTGAGACGGGCTATCGCCTCACGGGCTGCCATCTGTAGCGCGTGCTTCTCTATGGGCATGGCTCTCCCCACAAACCGGTAACGCTCAACTCGTCCTCTCTTGAATTCCACTGCAGCTTGGTGCATGGTTAGACGGTCATTGACCTTGTGCTGAGAGAGAGAGAAGACTGGGCGCACATCTGGCCCCATCGCGACTTGGACGATGAAGGAGAGAAGCTTGACAAACCCATCGGGCATGTTGGCGAACATCTGCGACTCGCAGTTGTTGCTGGCCATCTACAAAAGTAGGCAAAAATCCTAAGTAGTCAAATCATAAATTTATGCTGACTGTCAGAAATTGACTACATTTGTAAAAATAATAAATAGCTCTATTATGCCAATAACCGATTAGCGATCGCACTAGTGGCTTCCTACAGTCAGCTTGGCTCTGGTACCAAGCTTGTCACGACCGGATTTTCAATAAAAATATTTATTGAACAACCGACCCATGAAATCCAATATGAGGATAAATCCTCCATGTCTGTAGACAAAACTTTGATACAAGAAGCCAGTAGCATTACAATATTACAAGGGTCGGACTAAAGATGCCCAACCAATTATTACAACACGCCAATAATTATACATGATGGCGGATATGGCACAAGGTGTAGGGTGGAAATACTACTGACTTGGAGTATGCGTGGTTGGTGGAATAACACATTAGGTGGTTAATAAGTCTCTCAGATCGGCGACTCATCGAGGTCGAGGTGAGGCTCGATGAATTTATTTGGGTAGCGAAGCGGATATTTTACAAGGATTAATCCAGGGTCGCATGAGACTGACTGGGACTCCTCTAGGCGTCGGACTCGCTATCGAACTCTTCATCCAAGAGATCGCCACAAGATCTGGCCAAATCAACAAGCCAGGTGAGTACTATGAAAGTACTCGCAAGACAGTTCGGACAAAAGATATAACAAATGGAAGCATGAATGCGACATAGTTAATCTTAACAATGCTCAATTAAAGCAGTATAGAAAAATAATTAAAATGGGAGTCGGCGGTAGTCCGCTCGAAAACCCAAGGAGGCAAACTTGAAACCGATCGGGTGTCTGAAGCGACGCCTCGAAAGGTGAATAAATAAGCAAAATATTGCCACAGTTGGGCGTCTGAGCTACACCTCATAAAGGGCTTATATTGAAATAAAAAATGCATGCGTGCCGTAGTCGGACGTCTGAGCGACATCACAGAAAGGGTTTATAATAAAATAAGTAACATCAATGCCGCAGTCGGACGTCTGAGCGACATCACAGAAAGGGCTTATAAGAAAAATAAGTAAAATCAATGCCGCAGTCGGACGTCTGAGCGACATCACAGAAAGGGCTTATAAGAAAAATAAGTAATGGCAATACCACAGTCAGATGTCTGAGCGACATCACGGAAAGGGCTTATAATAAAAATAAGTAACAGCAATGCCGCAGTCGGACGTCTGAGCGACATCACGGAAAGGGCTTATAATAAAAATAAGTAACAGCAATGTCGCAGTCGGACGTCTGAGCGACATCACAGAAAGGGCTTTCATCACAAAGATGTAACACTCATAATAAATCTACAACACATGAATTTAAACGGGTTAGTCCATCCACAGGAATAAACATTTAACCGGACTTAGTACTCATGTGATTCACCGGAGTATCTGTCACCAAAATTGACACTTGTCAGGGCAAGATAATACAGAACTTGGACATGGATAATATGATTCGAGGATTTATGACTCTGCAGAGTTTGTACTAAAATTACCCACAGCCAACGGATTTCCGTGGTCCTGAAGGACTAGTTCCGTTTATGGTATTTCGGAAGAAACACAGCTAACCAGTACACACCCATTCTACCTCACGATACCAGGAATCACCCTAGACATCGTCCAAGAAAAACTTTTGAGACGGGGAGATCACAATCTCGAATAGCATGGGATCAAATTTATATTCAGCGCTCTAAGGGTGCCCCCTCTCGTCCCAACCGAAACACCCATGCCCCTGACCGGATGGCTGGCTTTAATCCAGGCCATGGAACCATCATCGCGCCTCTCCTTTTGGTGTGTACCAGAAAGCGGTTTGCTACTTACTAAGCCATATCCCTTATGGAAAACATGTGGTAGTACGGGAAGGGAAATGGATGGGAACCAAACTGATACGGGTTGACACTGAAGTCAAATAGTATGGCATAAGACTGGCATGCTACAACAGTGCCATCTTACCCATCCTCATGCCAACACATGGCCGTGCACATTCACATCCAACACGTATGGATTATTGAACTCACTTGCCTCAACTTTGCATGAAAAACAACATTCATCGGTATGCTCACAAACATGCCATGAAACTACTTAATGCAAACCTGCCAGAACACTCATCATATCAAAAGTTCAAACATGCTTGCCTGGTTCAGAGTAGTCGGAGCCTAGCTCGGTGAAGTTTGCGGTCCCGTCACCTCCTTCGGTATCTACGGTATAAAGAAAACATACGCTAACGTAAATACCGTGAGGTGCACAAAAATTACTCCAAATATTTTTCAAATAAATCTGATAAAAAACTAGACAAAATTTTAAAGTGGACAGAAAAGAATCAATCAAAATACTTTTCTGATTAAAAGTTATAAGAGTTTTGGTCCAAGGACCCATCTGTAATGAAACGAAAAGTTTCTGGGGGTTCTGCAGAAAGTCCAGATAACGTTTCGTTTAAAAGAAACGGCTGAGAGACTGACAGGCGGGCTCCACCCGTCAGGTTTGAATTTTCAAACGAGGGAAAACAGAGCGCGACGGCGCCGAGAGGTGCGGTGGTCGCCGGCGGCGATCCCCGGCGAGGTAAGGTGATCGGGGTGTACCTTCGTGATCAGTGCGCCCTTCCGCGCCTGTGGGTGGTGGCAGAGGTCGTCGGCGAGCACCTCGTCGACGGCGGCCCTTGCTCCGGCGGACGGCGGTTCGGACGGTCGTGGATCTCGCCGGAGAGAGCTACGGGGCCAAAATTGAGGTGGGGGTTATCCTACTAGAGGTGGTACGAGGCTACGGGCGAAAGTAGGGCGGCGGAGGAGTTCTCACCGGAGAGACGATGCCGGAGCCCGAGGCGGATGGAGGTGGCCGGAGTCGAGGAAGAAAGGCCCCACGAGGCCCCTCTAGTGGCTAGGCGGGGTCTGGTGAGGTGGTGGAGTCGTGCGGAGGCGAGAGCAAGCTCGGGGTGCTATATATACCCGGCCCGAGTCGGTTGCCGTGAACGGATAAGTCCAGCGAGTTGATTACGGCGGCGCTGTGGCTGGACGGTCGGCTTAGGAGCCTGAGCATCGCCTAGGAGGAGTATTGGAGCCGTTCCCGTGTCCAACTCAGCACGGGAGGGCTGGTTACGGTCTGCCCTCGACGGAACGGCCGCACGGCCCGTCGGCGGCAGAGAGCGCGCTCTGCGCGTGCCAAGCCACGGCGACGGTGCCACATGCGTGCGCTGGCAAGGAGGTGTCCACGCGGAGCCACCAGGACGCCTGGGCGGCGCCGAACGGCGTTGCGCCGCAGTTTTGCCCCCTGTCGCCGTTACGGTGGTGCAGCCGCCGCAAAGCACGCCGGCGCAGGCGGGCCAGGGCGCCACCGACGCCAAGAACGCGCCAAGCGCTCGTGTGAAGCTCCGGACAAGGGGGATAGGCTGCGAGCAACGTGCCAAGGGCACTGTGGACTCGTGACTGAAGTTACTGACGGAGATCGACACTGAACTTCTGAATTTTCTGAAAGTGAACAGTACTAGTGCATGCAAGGTGTTCGACAGAATGATCTAGGCATGTAGGGATTTTTCCTTGGGCTGGTTTTTGGTGGAGGGACCTCTCATTGCATCTAGAGCTGCCTGAATATTTGTGGAATTTTTGGAGTAATGTAGATATGAATTTCACCAAATTTGCAAATCTGGTCCAAACTTGCAGGGACTATAATTTGAAATTTTTGAACAGAAGAGGAGTGGATCTTGATAGTTCTAGGTTGTGGGTACCAAGGACTATCCAAGGGAGTTGGTTTGAGGTAAAAATTCAAATGCATTAAGGTACTTTCTTTGCAAATTACCTAGGCTCAAAATAATAGACAGAAAAGATTTGGGAGAGAAATAATTGAAATAAAAATTCAGAAGAGAGTTGAACTAGTAGAGATAGAGTGTTTGGATTTCCCAAAGTGGAAGGAGATATATTTGGGAAGATTTTACCATGTGGTGTATGGCCAAACCATAAATGATCTCAAATATGGGAGAGGATGAAAAACCCTTAGAGTTTCTTTTTGAAAGAAAAAATAAACTTCAAAATTTTTTCTTGACTCCTTGAGGAGAGAGTAATCAGAGGAAAAATTTAAAAACCAAACACCAGAGTTGAAGGAGATGCAAAACTAAAATATTTGCCAGAGGGAAAAAGCTTTTGATAGAGATTTTTGGAAGGGTTTTGGTGACCTCCTTCAAATCCAACAAAATTTTGAAGAAAACCAAAGGAAAAATTTTGGAGTGTCACACTCCCTCGTGATGATAATGAGACCTAGCCACAAACAGCATGTAGGGTTGTTACCGAATGATGTTTCCCGGTGCCCGAAGCTGTCTAAATCCTTGTCTTGTGTTGCGTCTCTCGATTCCGCTCAACCCCTCTCAAGCTACCACATAGATGCGTTGGCCTTATGACTAAGTCCTCACACTAGGACATCTCCGTGACAAACCCACGACACCCACCTTAAGCTGGACCAATTTATCATAGCTCTAAACGACCTTTCATTTTTTTTAGTTAATACTAATTTTACCCCTAAAATTGGCCAAAGAGACGGAAAATTAGCCCCCAAAATGAGAACGGTCACATTTTTACTCTTAATTTAAACTAGCAAAAAGTACATGCTTCGCATGTCAAAACACTAAACATATTTGTTCGTTAGATGTAATCTTAAAAAGTGATGCGTAGGGGAAACAGATTTGCAAATGACTAAATGTATAGTACCATGAGTATTATTTATACTACTTACACATGTCATTATTCTCACGCATATCATCTTTTGTTTGGTATATTCTAGAAAGTTCTTTACTTTGGAGAGACCCCAATTACAGGTTATGGTTTAGGAGAGGAGAAACATTGAGAGGGGTATGACTTGAGACTCGCGATGGTGATATTTTTTTGATAAAAGAGAGCCCTCTCTCCGATTTCCATTAAGAGAAATCACCATGTCTTACAAAGAAAAACAGGAAAGAAAAAACTACAACATAAAACCCCCTTCGCGAAGGCTAACACTATTGAGGGGGGGAGGAAAGCCATCCCTTCCCCTGCATTATCCTCAAAGCAGCACCCACATGGATCCAAGGCCTGGGCTCAAAAAAGGTCCCAACACCCGGCTTGAAGCAAGTCTTAGAACGCAGAAATAAGTTCAAAGAGGCAACACAGACAACCCCCTCTAAACACAGATGTCCATCATCCTACATATTTATTACTGTCCCAGGAGCAAAAGATCAAAGAGCAGGATGAAACAGAGAAGGCAACTCGATGTAGCTTGTTGAAGCGTCTGTTTTTTACAGCACCGGAGAATGATTCCCTAAATGTTTGAAGCTGGTTACCCCAGGATTCTCCTGGTCTTCAGGCGCCATCCATGAGCTGCTTTAAACACTTCTCCAGCCACCTCGCCGACTTGTTTCACTCCAGCCTCCATCATCTTACTTCTTATGGGGTTTGTCTGCAAAACATTTCAATCATGCAAGTTTTTGAGAAGCAGGTTAACAGGTACACAGGGATCATTCACCCTGTTGTTATCAAATATAATACTATTTCTCAACTTCCAAATAGTCTAGCAAATCGCTGAGATACCTATCATAACCAAACCCTTTTCATCTTTTTCAAAAGTCTTCACCCAAGTTCTCATTACCAGGTCAAGATCTTCTGGGATGCTTTTTAAATTGAAAGCACATTTTAAGAGGTTCCATAGTAACCTAGCAACAGAGCAAGAGAGGAAGAGGTGGTTTATATTTTCTTTATGTCCATAGAAAGGACATTTATCATCACCTTTCCAACCCTGCGAAGCAGATTATCTTTTGTAAGAATACTGTTTCTAAGAGCCAACCACATAAAGACTTTGACTCTAGGTGGCATCTTAATTTTCCACATGTACAGCTGTGGGTATTTAATACCATTTTCAATCATATGTTTGTAGAAGGATAAATCCCTTTCTTAGGCAGTGTCCATTTTACCTCATCTTTGTCTTCATTCAAAGTCACTGAGCTACAACCTTCCTTATATGCTCCCAAAGTTCTCTTGAATCCCCTGTCAAAGTTCTCCTAAAATGCATGTTATCTATTCCATTATCTAGGACCTCCTTGACTGTTTTCTTTTTATCAAAGTATATATCATATAATCTAGGGAAGTTTTTGCTAAGTGGAGCAGACCCAATCCATCAGTCTTCCCAAAATCGTGTTTTGTCCCCATTTCCCACTGTGAACTTACATAAAGAAGTAAAATGGACTCTATATTTCAGGATCTCCCTCGAAAACTGAGTCTCCCTGATTGACAGATACACTGCCCAGGTTTTTGTTTCTTATATATTTTTTCAAAATAATATCCTGCTCTCGAGATGGTGATAGAATAGAAGTAATGAGAGATGTCTAGATTGGTGTGACCACTGGCTACACAAAGGCTGGAGTACACGTGACACAATCTAGTTCAATAGAGGAGCGATCCAACGGTTAGAAGTGTAAGGATTTGCCAAGTCTCCACCGTCGGATCGAGTGCATCCAACAACTCACATTTAAAGTTATTCCCACACTATATAGGGGTATAGATAGTAGAGCCAGCAAGTTGCAAGTTTGAATCCTCAAGTTCGCATCTTATTTCTTTTCCCGAGATTTAAAAGACGGCAGCAAAAAAAAATCAGATCTAGGCGCTTTATTTGGGATGTGGCGGTGATCACGGAAGACCGCCCAAAAAAAATCAGATACCGAACGTGTTGCGGGAATCAAAGAAAAATCAGGATTTACAAAGGACGTGTGACGATCGTTCGGTTCGGATCCGACGGCAACGTAAAGCGTTTGTATCCGTTGCAATATTGTGGTGGTTCGGAAACTAGCTTTTCCGTCCAAATCCAAAAATGAAAACAAAACAAGTGAGCACATTGGTCGCGTAGACACGGGAGCTGATTCGGCGGATCACGTTTAGGACAAGGGCAACGATCCTCCCCCAGCGCACCAGTCGCCTGTTCCACCTTCTCGTCCACGAGTTCGTCGTGGCTCGCGCGCACGGATACGGTCAGCAATCAGCGGCAGCCACACACGGCGTCTCCGGTCACATGGCCCGTCGCAACTCCCGAGCAGCGAGGAGGTTGTTACTACTAGTATGAGTAACTTCACACATATCAAAACAAGATGTGTCTATAGCCTAATAAATGAAGTGTTGCATGTTATCACACAAATATTACTCCCCACTATAGAGGTAGTAACATATTGTAGTAACATAGGCATGGAGAGCGGCGATAGCGTGCTCGGGCACGCGCGCTCCTGGTATGAGAGCAAATGGAGCAAGGTCACGTGGCTGGTGGCAGTTATGACTGCTGGAAATGCAGATACGTATTAGCGCGATAAATGGCGGATACACCGTAGTGGCACCGTATACTCGACTTGACGGAACGATGCATTGCCGTGAAGGAATTCCACCATGATGTACGGGTGGACTGGTGGTACAGGTCCTACAGAACGAGGTGTCCTACAGAACGAAATGTAACAAAATTTTGACAAAATGATTCTCGCGTACATCTTAAGTGCATACAAACTCGTTTCGTAGAAAACCGACAATTTTTGTGTCACATGCAAAAAAGACAAAATTTAGTGTTAGAAAAAGGATTTTCATGAGACTTTATTTTGTCTTTTTTACACAAGGCGTATAAAATGTCGGTTTTTCATGAAACTTGGCGTGCGCACATACAATGTTGAGATGTGCGTGTCAAATTTGTGTTCGGAATTTTTTGACATTTTGAAATATATTTTTTGAAGGCAGGAGCATATACTCCCATGTGCCAAAGGGAATTTCTATCTAATTAAGTCCTTATTGAACAGCAGGTGGAAACAACAACGTAAAAAGGTGTAAAGGTTGTTTGGTTCCTTCCCACACTTTGCACACCTCACCTTAGACAAGTTTGACCAAATTAGGTGGGTGTTTGATTCTAGCCACACCTAAAACAATTCTTTTATGAGTAGTAAGCCCTTCATGTCGTAGACATAAAAGGTGTGGCAACATTCCCTAAGGCAAGCCAAAATGAAGCTATGGATTTGAGCAACTTAAGTAAGGCAAGTGTGCCAAAAATAATATGGCAATATGTGGCAAAAATAGTCACAATCAAAATAGGCCAGTAATGTTTCTAGTTATTCTGCGCGGACATGTTGTTCTTGAAAATATGTCGGCGAAGACTGATATCCATGCAACGGTGAGGGAGTATGCATTCTTATGCGAGGCATGGTCAGCCACAAGTACGTGGTTTGTAACCATGAAAAATAGGGCACGATATTTTGGCAACATGTGTATTATTGGTTTCACGAGTACAAGCATTACACGTCCTATAATTTAGATGTGTTCCATGATCGCAATGAGAAGTCGTTGCTACATCGGTGGTACACTATTTTGAAATTCCTCATGAAGTTTTCCAACATGATTTCACAAGTGGAAGAAGGTGGCTAATGGTCGACGTACTATCGGATAGAGAGCTAACCTTCACATTTATTCACTGTTGGATAAAACTCAAAGGCCAGCCCATCTAAGAGAGCATGTGGTGATGAAGGTCATACTCAAGGAGGTAAAGTTTGAGATAAAGGTCACTTACGAGGACCAAGGAGTATGTTTGAATTCGAGATCGATGAATTTAAAAACTTGTAGAACATCCAATGTTTTTATTTGTGATTTCAATGTATGATTAAATTGGCTCAATGACTGCATGCTGGACATTTGAATAGTTGTATTCTTCTTATTTTTTAAAAAGAGGCGGACATTTGGAAGCGGTATATTGGCTCTCGGGTGTATATGCACCCATGGGTGAACAGTAGAATAGTTAAAATAGTTTTAAAATCCTTTTTTGGTGACGCGATATGCTCATGTACATGAAGTCCGTGCCAAATTTTGTAGAGTTTAGACATTTCAGTAGCTCTCGATAAAGAAGACAAATTTCTACCTATGAGAAACTTTTGAAAACAACACTTTTGGATCTCATTTTTTTCATGAGCTCCTCAAATGTCATTTAGCGACGAAATTTTTCATGCACCGGCGCACTGAATTATCCTGGATTCAAATTTTGTTCAGTTTTATTGAATTATTTTTGCTATTTTTATTTTATTGTTCACTGGGTGCAGATAAGCTTGGGCACCAAATTAAATGCAAACAGTTGATGTAAATGGTTCAACGTCTGGCTCTACTAGCGCTATCCAGATTCTCAAAGTTGTAAGATTTTTCTGCAAATCCAAAAAATGTGGGGCTCCTTAAAATATGATTGCGATGAGACACCATAGACGAACGACCTGCCGGGCGTGTCACGGATACCATTTTGACCGAACAAGCAGGCTGGTACAGGACACCACGGCTCTCACGTACCTGGCGGAAAGCTCTGCATGTGGGTCCGCTCTTTACCTATATGGCAGGGAATACTTAATTTGCGTTTGTGCTATACACCCCATAATACCTGACACATCCCGCATCCTGATGCAAACGTGCGCTTCGATTCGGGAGCGAAGCGAAATTCGTCCGCTCCCGCGAATTCTGCGACGCGTATTCTTACTTTACGTTATCGCCCATCGCGGCTAGGCCTTAGGACCAGGGCAACGATCCTCCCCCAGCGCACTAGTAGCCTGTTCCACGTTCTCGTCCACGCGTTCGTCGTGGCTCGCGCGCACGGACACGGCCAGCAATCAACGGCAGCCGCACACGGCATCTGCCGTCACATGGCCCGTCGCAACCCCCGAGCAGCGAGCCCCCTAGAAATTTCCCGTTCCGTGGGTGCGGCCCAGTCTCAACCCGAGACGGACGCGCAACTGTTATCTCCGCGTCGCGTGGCTTTGCCGACCTGCCAGCCGCCCGCCCACCCGAACCAACAACTCAAGTCCGGATCCACTAGCTCAACTCCCTTTTGATTTCAGCCGCCCACCCGTCCCCGCAGAGCAGAATTATGGCTTGCCTAACCCGTGTCCGGTAAGGAACCCGTTGGCGCCAGGCCTCCCCCACCGCCTCTGCGCCGGCTACAAAAGGCGCCCCAGGTGCGCCCCCTGCACCCCGCGCTCCGGCCTCCTTTCTTCTCCTTCCGAGCTTTCGTTCCAGCCGCGCCTCCGCCCTCGATCACCCGAGCCGCCTCCTCGCGTCTCCGCGACCGTTTCCTCCCCCTGTCCATCAAAATCTCGACTCGTTTCGAAATTTCGCTCCTCGGCGCCTCTGCCTCCTGTGCTCGCAGACAGGGGATCGTCCGCCTCCGTGCGAGTTCGGGAAGCGATCGATCGGGGATTCATTCATTTGGTTTGCGAGTCTGTCTCAGAATCTGTTTGCAACTGTGGATTCTGTGTTTCTCGTCGTCTTCGCATCCGCGCGCGTAGGTTGCAGGATCGTCGAGCCTGGTTTTTGGAATTGGAGCTCTGATTGCGGAGCCGAAGGCAGAGGCATGGTCAATTTCCCCTGCTCGTTCAGATCGCTTCCTTGTTACGTCACCTGCGTTCGTCCGTGATAGATTCCAGATTTCAAATCAAATGGATATGGCCCGTGTCGTCTTCTGGTCCGTTATTCTGCCAAATCATTCGTTAGTACGAGGCGGATTAATTCGAGGCCCTCATGGATTTGGTGGAGGTTTGATTTCTGTTCATGGTTATCTTGATTGATTGGTTGGTTCCGATTCAGCGGTTATTTATACTGATATGGTCAGATCTTCTCGGGTGATGAAGCTTAGGATTTCTCTTACCAACCTGAACCTGTGATCTGCGTTTGGATTATAAATACTAAATCCCTCTAAATTTTAGTTTCTTGGTCAGCATATATACTAGTCAACGGCAATTCTGATCTGAATTCGTTGGTCCTCCAGGAATTATAAATTGGATTACACGGGCATAGCAGGAGCCGGGAGCAACATCTGCGTTTGGATGATTAATTACCCCCTCCATTTAATTCCTTCATCTACACGGTTCAATCTTAGTCGGTTCTGATTTAGATTTGTTGATGGTTGTCCAGAAATTGGGATTATACGGCTTACCGGGAGTGACTTGTCATTCTTCCTCACCTGTGTTTGGATGATCATTCTCTCTCTGTTTATTTCCTTTCCTCCACAGTTCAATTAGTCTCTACACAATTCTGATTTGGATTTGTTGCTCGTACTCCAGAAAATTGGAATTATACGGCTTAGCGGGTGGTCCTATTTTCCCTCGGCGTGGCGGTTCTTTTTCTGTGGCTCAACAGTATTTCTTACTCAATAATATAATTATTATTAGAACACACCAAACAAGTTTTCTCTGCCTTAGTTTGTAACCTCTCAGCTCTTGCAGACATCGTCTTGGAAGGGATATAATTGGAACCGGTGCTGTCTACCTGACCTTCCCAGACAAGACTTTCTTATAACTTTTACCTCCTCATTTGAAGCATGCTTTAGCTGAGACCTAGTTTCCCCCTAATTTACAGAAAAGTATCTTGCTCGTTGCAGGTTTGACAAACGCAAAGTCTAACCTGATGCGGAATTGAATTTGTTTGTAGTTCTTCTAAATCCAATCAATTCATTATTACTTAGATGACCTTTAAGATCTTCTCACTAGGCAATATTTTAAATTCAGATTCATCTGCAAAGGCGCAAGAATGGAGCTTCAAACTAATGGCACATCCTACAACAGAAAGACTCTTCTCCATTTTTAACTCTTGCCTCTTATTTTTATTTCACGTAGCTACTTGTTCATGCCTTTGATTTAGGCTTTTCTGCTTCTGCCCCCTGTGATTGCAGATTTATTTTAGCCCAGAGCGTGTTGGTACTTGGTAGCGAGTCAAAATCTGTTAAAATTGGTTGGTTTGCAATCTACCTCTATGCGGTTTGATTTGTTATATGTACTCTTATCCTGTCGGATGCAGGCCATATTTAGGAAGTTTGTGCTTATGAGCAAAATCTGTACAGTGAGTCAGGTCAGTGTTCTGTTAACGGTTTGTTTGGTTTAGTTGTGTTCCTCCACAGATTGGTTGCAGGATTGGATCTGGAATGTGGAGATCCCTGTGGTGTTGTATGTTAAGGGGATTTGAGCAGGTCAGGTTTGAATGGCTATCGCCTGTGTGGTCTCCTGGTTCTCATCACGTGTTTCTTCACCTTTAAAATTATCTTACCAGACAATATTTTGAATTCAGAATTATCTGCCAAGGTTCAACAATGGAGATTCAAACTAATGGAACATCCTACAGTGAAAAAGACTGCTCCAGTTTTAACTCACCTCTTATTTTTGTTTCACGTAGCTACTTGTTCATGTCTTTGATTTAGGTTTTTCCTTCTGCCCTCCCTTTGGTTGCAGATTAAGCCCAAACCATGCTGGTAGTGAGTCGGAATCTGTTAAAACCATTTGGTTTGCGATCTCTCTCTCTCTGGATCGATTTGTTGTTTGTATTCTTGATCCCTGTGCTGGTCTTCTGCGCGTATCAGTTGCAGCATATATTTAGGAAGCCTGGGCCTATGTGCAGGATATATCTGGATATGTTGGTGGTTCTCCAGAAATTGGAATTATATGGCGTAGTGGGAGCGACGCATCTTGCTGCTCTGCGTTTGGTTAATTATCACTCCCTCTGTTTTACTCTTTTGTCTCCACTGTTCTGTTTTGGTTTCCCACATTTCTGATTTAAACTATTCCTTGGTGGCTCTCCAGAAATTGGAATAATATGGCTTAGAGGCGGTCCTATTTTTCCTCGGCATGGCGGTTCCTTCTGTGGCTAAAACTTTTTCAACCTGTTTTACTCTATATAATTAAACTCTCTAGACATTAGGTTTTCTTTGCCTTAGTAATTATCAGCTCTTGCAGATACTGACTTTGAAAGGATATAACTGAGTTTGGAACTGGCGGTGTTGTCCTCTATCATCCATAACCTGACCCTAGACATGCTTTACTTGTTCCCACTCGTCGTTTCATCCATGCTTTAGCTATTTATAAGCAGCATTTCCCCTAACAATTTTTTTATAGAAAAGGTCTCTTGCTTGCTGCAGGTTGTAGTTGACGAACTCCTGTCCAGCCTGATGATGAATCGGTCTACTAATCTTCTAATCTACTAGTGTCGTTTCAATTCATTGTAACTTGCATAATCTATAAATTATCTTACTAGACAATATTTAAAATACAGATTCATATGCAGCACGGATATATAAGGATAATCCCGAGCTTTCAACTAATGGCACATCCTACAACCGAAAAAGACTCTTACCTTCCTATTTTTTTCAAATTTCATTTAGGTACTTTGCCATCTCTCTGATATAGGTTTTTGCCCCTGCCCTTCCTATGGTTGCAGATTTTTCTCTAGCCCAGGCCATGTGTCCAATGACTAGCTCTCCATGCTTGTGATCTGTACTCTTGATCCCTGTGTTCTCTTGGTCTTGTGCGTGTGTGGGTTGGCAAGATATAATTGTTATTAGGAGTTTGGACCCAAAACTTTGCTCTGTACATGGAGTCAGGTCAGTTTCTAGTAGACGGTCTGTTTGTTTCATTTGTTGTCGCCGCCTCTACAATTTGGCTTGCAGGACTGGATCTCGATCTGGTCTGGAAGTGAAGCTCCATGTGGTGTGTGAACGTATGGTGAAGGGGATCCGAGGCAGGTCAGTTTCCCATGTTGGTCACATTGGTTTACTGGATTCCTCATCTGTGCTTGGTGACGTCAGATTTGAGTGGCTATACCTTAAGTTCTTCGATTTATGTTCGTCTGATGGCTGTTTGGGATCTAAGTTCGGAATCTTCTTCAACCACAAAAACATACACCTGGACTCCATGCTTGTTTCAACTTATTTACCAGATTTCACTATGCTCTGACTTTCCTTGAAGAAACTTTAAGTATGCTGATTATATTTGGGCCGTTCATTGATTTGCATTGTTGGAGGTCTTATTGCAAGATTGTAGAGTTGGATAGTCAGTTAGCGTGGGGACTTGGTGAAGCAAATGGACTCCCTTAATGGTTTTGACTTCTGATTAGTGATCCTGAAGCATGATGGTTTTTGTGGTAGTTTTCAGTTTGAACTTGCATTCAGTGGCCTCATATCTTTGGTGCAGCTTGGAGCTGGTAGTGTGCACATCTGATCCTTTCAACTGTCCTGAATCATCTTACTTCGTTTCTGTTGTGCCACCTTACTGGTTACAGTATCTTCTTCAACTTGCATGTGGTTTGGATGGAATATGATCTCATCTTTTGCTCGAATCAAGAAAATGCTAGAAGTCTCAAACAAGGGTCCAGAATGGAAATATCAGTTCGTACTCAGTTTGTATAGCAGATTATCAAAGTTTGATTTGGCTATTAGTTACCTGGTTACCATACTGTTTCAGGAAGTTTGGTTTTGATATTTGGCTGCTTGTATCTTTCAACTTGCAAATTTATCACCTAATAGGAAGTAAAGATCGCATGTACATGAGCTCTGAATGCAGTAAAAATGTTAAGCATATTATATGAATATATGAATTGGTCATACTTGGATTTGTCGGTCTACTATTCTACATACTCTTGTCCATGATTGCATTTGGTTTTTTTATATACGTTCTTTAGGTTCATCTTATGGCACAAATCAAATTTTAGTGTGCACATAATTTTTAACTGAAAGATCCCACCCTCGCATTTGTGTTGGTTTAACAGTAGTGACCTCCTGTAGTTTGGTAATATTGATGACTTGATATTTGACTATTAAAGATGTTAGGAGTATAAAACAATGGAGAGTTGAAGGTTCTGAACAAATATTTTGGCCTGAACACTCATTGGTATGGAGTTGATTTTCAGAAGTGATGTTATTTTCATTGGTGCTTCTCCTGTGAGATCTGGAATCTTCAATGCATCTTCTCGGTTTGCTGGGGAACTTCCTACGTTAAATTGACAACTAGCAAAACAGTCTGGCTAATTTGATGATTCCTAAACACTCTGGCAAATTTGATGACGAATCCCGCTGATTACTTTCAACATACGGCAGTTTGTTTCCCACTTCATTCATCCTGGATTTAAAGACACAAAGCGCTCATACATCTCTACGGTCTTCCAATGGCTCATTTGATCTCTTTACAGCAAACTGCTAATTTGATCTGGATTATGGAATCTTCCGTTACATATTCTTATTAAATATATAATTTCATAGCGTTTACACATCTGACAGTCCTGTAATGGCTAATTTGACCTTCTTTTTGGCCGAACTGCTAATTTGATATGGATTATGGGATCTTCAATTACGTAAATCTATAATTTCATGGCGTTCACACATCTGACAGTCTTCTAATGGCTAATTGACCTTCTTTTCTGATGAACTGCTAATTTGATCTGGATTCTGAATCTTGAACCACATATTCTATTTAATTACATATTCGTAGTTTTCTGGAAACTTCCTTGTTTTAATTTAGTTGGCAACTAGCAGAAGTACTAATTTGATGATTCCCGTCGATTGCTTAGACAAACCCATTCTGTTTCATATACTACATAATAAATCCTATATAGGTTTTAAAGACACGTAAGTATCTCTTCACACATCTTATGGGTCCTCTGACCCTGTATAAACTACGAAAGCTTTCTCAGTGCAAAGATTTGAATCTCGCTCATCCCACTAGATAAATAGTTACTGCCATTCAGGTTTTGGAATTTATGGCATTTTTTGTTTGTGCCGCATGTCAGTTTTATGATGTTGTGAAAATGTTGCGTGAATATTTATTGCCAATCGTGTGTCGTGCCAATGATGCCTTTGGTTGATTGTGTGGCTCGTATGGTTAGCTGAATATAATTGTTTTTTGGGTTTAAGTAGGAGTAGTTTAACACTGCCTTTGCCGGTCCCAAGCCCGGATGAGAAAATGTGGAGGGGACTGCAGTTAGCTCCTCTGTATCCTTTGCATTAGAACTGTCATGGTCTCCTAATATTTTACATTGAGAGCAGTGAATGAAGTGAGTAGAAGTTGCACAGACTAGTCGAATACCGAATCGTCACACAATGTGGTGGCAAGTTTTGGAATGCATCCTTTGCTATGAAAAATCTGGTCAAGTGTAATTTGTAGTCGGTCAGACTGTCCTCCAGGAACTTACTGATTCCTAGCTGTACAAGGACAGTGTTTAATTTACGTACTCCCTCGGTTCCGAATTACTCGTCGTAGAAATGGATGTATCTAAAACTAAAATACATCTAGATACATCCATTTCTGCAACGAGTAATTTGGAACGGAGGGAGTAGGTCGTGGTAGTCAAGCAAATATGGCCAGCTTGTCCAAATTAAAGAAGCCAGCAGCATACCTTTGGCAGCCATATCTCAGTAGAATGCTTAATAAAGCACTTCTGATTATGATATTTTACAAACTAAACTTAATAAAGGATCACATCTAAAAGACTCTCCAGATGCACTAATTAAATTTGCTTTCACATTAATTTGCACATTACAAGGATGCAACGAGACAGCCATTTTCATTCTGTAGAAGCCTTAAATAGAACACCACTATCTGCAATTCATAATCTGGGTTAAATTAGAGTCTGTAGGTAATGGAAGCCTGACCTGCAGTATGCAAGCAAGTGGGGATGGTTCAGAGTTCCATGATAACTCCAATTCCAGTAAACTATCATAGCAGGTATGGTTTGCATGACTGATCCTGATACTGAACTTGGATGGGCGTGGTAATCATAGCAGTGATTCAGGGGCAGGGACATACGTACATTATTACTAGATGAGTTAATGATGTGTACTGTAACATCCCAAATTTCCTATTTGGAATGTTTTACAATTATAGCTAAGCATCTATGCATCCTGTTTGAATTTGAATGCCATTTGGAGTTTCAGAAGAGATTTGAGTTTTGAATTTAAATTCAAACTTTGGCAAGTGGGAATCATTTCAAAAAACTATGCCTGATAAATACTTGATCAAAAGTATGAGAGGAGTAAACATGACACTCCAAAAATATCAGAGGAAACAATGCCAAAAGTTTTGAATTCAAATTTGGGTTTTATTTGAATATTGAAAAAAATGAATTCTTATAAAGTTTGGATTTTGCCATTGGAAAAATGTTCAAATGATAGGGAATATTCCCCTGATCATTTTGGTATATATATGTCATATATAAAATATTTATATTTTATAATTTATCTCTGTTTTTGTTTTATTAAAAAAATTTAAAAACAACCCCCTCTCAGCGCCACCAAAGCATCGACCCAGCCAGCCGGCCACCCACCAGACTGCCCACCAGTGCCCAGCCAGCCAGCCAGCAAGAGCCGAGCCGAGCCGACCCCCTCACCTCGCCTGAAACCTCTCGGCTCGGTCGCCCGATCAGCCACGCCTTCTCTCCCCACCGCCAGCGGACCCCACCTCCTTCAACCCCCACCACGCAACGCCACCGCCGATCGCGGGATCCGTGAGATCCGGATCCGATCCCTCCCGATCGCCTCCTTGCCACGCCGAGGCGCCCTATTTATACCCCCCCCGCCCCATTCCCCGCCTCGCCGAACCCTCCTCCTCTCTCACGCCGTCGCGGAGCCCGAGCTCACCGCCGCCATTTCCCTCGCCGCCGCCGCCCTAGACCTACCCGACCCTCGCCGACTCCACCAAACACCTCCCCGAGCTCGTCCGCACCCGCCGGAGCTCTCCGCCGACCTCCCCGACGACCGGAGAGGCCAACGCACTCGCCGCCGCCGCCGCCGCCGAGCTCCGGTAAGCCACCGGAGATCATCTCCCCCGTCCATTTCGTTCTCGACGGCGTAGATTAGAACACCCCCGAAGGGGTATGTTCTTTATATAAAAACCCGGTTCGACCGGTTTAGTCCGGTTTAGTTTTTAGTTAGGGTTTTTTTTTATTTAGCCCGGCCCGACTCGTTTAACCCTAGGCCCGTTTAGTTTATATTACGCTCAGTGCGTAGTTTAGGCCCATTAGGCCATTTTTCATTTATTTTCGTTTTCTGTTTTAACAGAATAGTTCCTGTTTTGAAAAATTCATATCTTTTATTCTATTTAATATTTTTAGGTGATTCTTTTTTTGTTGGTTTGCAAATTGCTTATAGTTTCTGTAGAAAATATAATTAGCTATGTTAAAACTAATTAAAATTGCTTTAATTTAGTTTTAGTCAGAATAGTAAATCTGTTATAACATGAGCTAGGAAAATTATTTTTGGATGATTCTTTTGTCCCAACTTTATTTTGACATTGCCAAACCATAGGAATTAATTTGGGTATTTTAGGATTAAAAAATTAGTTTTAAGCAGAATCTTGTTAATCCTAATTAATTAACTAGCTACTGTTTTCCTATTATTTTAAGTAGTAAATAAATTTATTTTTCACATGTGATTGATTATTCTAGGATAGTTTCTGTCACTTTATAGGATGAACTTTTATTTATAATAAATAAAAGTTTTATTTTATTTTCTTAATAGAAATTGAATTAGGCCTAATAGGAGTTTCATAATAGGTTTTAAAATGATTCTTTTTGCTCCTAGTTGCTTAATGCATTCTTTTCTGTTAAGTTATGTTGAGAAAATTTTTGTTATATAAAACTATTCTAGTTGTTGTTTGAAGTAGGAAACCTTTGAATTGGATTTTCCTTGAGTTTTCCCTTGGGTTTTGATTTGGTTGTTTTGGTGTGTTATGTTGCTATTGCTATGCTATTGTATTATGTGATCCTATGCTATATGCTTATTGTGATTATTGTTTGTCTCGGTAGAGTTTCCGGAGTGCGAAGCTTGCTACTACGAATCTTTAGCTTACGAGGATCATCAGCAAGGCAAGTCTTGATCATGTTATTTTCAATACCTATGATTTTGTGCATTAGAAATTATACCACCCCACCATGCATGCAGTAGTTGAAATTTTGAAGTTATTAATCTTGAGTAGTATCATGTGGTAGGATGAACCAATCCCCTTGTTACCATGACCCCGGACTAAGTAGTTTATTTTGCTATGCTCGAGACGGGTTTTGGTTGAGTGAAATTCATAAGAACGATGTGAGAGTCAATGATGATGACAACCCCATGAACTACAAGAATCAAGATGGACTTGAATTCACTCATCGGGTGGAGGATTTGTTGACGGGCACCCTGGAGAACCCAGTGGTTGGCCGGGATGCATGGAGAAGTGCCATGACATCTCGCGAAAGCTTCACCCAGCCACGAAGAGACGGATGGATGCCCTTTGACCGGAAGCTTACCTGCAGCCGCAAGCCATTATGGGCTCGCTGGGTCAACCCTAGTAGTGACGCTGGCTGGACGGTACTACGAGATGTAGAAGAACGGTAGGATTGATGGGTACCGCAGTAGCTGAAGAACCCTTTGAAGACCTGTTTCATTCGTCCCGTCTTCAAACACCATGAAGTGCGAAGACTTAAAAGGAGGGAATGATTCTTGCGGGTAAAGTGCGCAAACCTCTGCAGAGTTTAAAGATCTAATCGATTAGCCGTGTCCCCGGTTACGGACAATTTGAGCCTCTGGAACTTGGAAGTATTCGGAAATCTCAACACTAAAACTAATGAATTAATTTGAGGGGTTTATGACTTAATAATTTGGGAATGAGATATTGGTTGGCGGAACCATCTCAATAACTACCAACAATTTGTAGTAATTTTGCAAGCAAGTCCACTGTAGTAGGAGAAAATTGGCTTTTCGCAAAATGATGAAACTTAGAGCCCCACAGCCAAAATGCATATAGTGTTAGTAATTTTATTATTGTTATTCTCTTCATGACTTGCCACTTATTCAAAAGCTGACCTACACGGCTGCAACGCCTTATGTTGCGTAGATTTATTCTGATCAGAGTGAGGCTACGCTCGCGCTTGGCGATTGCCCTTTGGAGTCGGATGGACTCGCTTTATCTTCTACGCTTCCGCAGCATTAGTAGTTTATTTCTCATGAGTTGGCCTTGAGCCAAATTTATTCTCTTGTAATAAAGACTCTATATGAGAATCGTAATAAATTCAGGTGTGATTGAACTTTGATTATTTCATCGATGTACTGTGAGTACCAAATGATCTTGGGATGGTACAGATACGTAGATTTGACCGATTTTGGGTCAGTCGCTTCACAGAGATGGTATCGAGCACACGCTGATCGTAGGATCGTAACCCCTAGGATCGGAAAGCCATAGGAAGAGACCATTTACTTTATATCCTTCTCATTCCGTAATTCTCCCTGTTCATTTCTAACTCCTCTCCGATTTTCAACATTCTAGATGGCCACGAGTTCACCCCGCTTTGCTACGGAGTTTTGCCACCCCGATGAGACGATGCCCTTCGGCAGAAGCTGGTCCAGATGGTGAAGAAGCTGAAGATTGCTCTACCCTCGATCACCGAAGCCAACCAATGCACTTCCGGCGCACACCCGCCACAGATTGAAGTGCATATCCTGTGGAGAACCTTCGGAGGACATACGGAGCCTATTGACTTTGAGTTCACCGACTTCAACTGGATCATCGGAAGGGACATGGCGATCTATCGTGCCCTCGGATATCTCCGAGAGGAGTACAGGGCCGAGCTCGATCCCTTAGACCTCGCCATGGTTTCTCGCAGGGCAAGGAATGGAGATATCATCCGTACCGTGGAGGACGACTCCATTCTCTCTTATGTCCAGGACTTGGAGTGTCTCCTCAGAAACGGGAGATTCGCATCGCCGTAACTCAAGGCACATAGGAGACTTTTGTTCCGTGAACTGGAACCGGAGGAGAAGGCACACGCAGACTTCCTTAACCATGAGGAAGAAGTCGCGACTTCATGGAGACAATCGACGACCAAGATGAAGCTTGCCGCGATAGAGGAAAAGATGGACTTGGGAGAAGACCTTTTTCCGAGTGGAGATGACGGACCCCTCGTGAGTAATGATCAGGATTATGAAGGGAGTTCCACTGAAGGAAGCCGCAAGAGGAGGCGCCACAATAGAGGACATCACACCAGAGGACGCAAGGAGTATTGATGAAGACTCCTAGTCGACCACCATGTTATTTTACTTTTTCGTCGATCAGTTAGGCCGATATTTTCGATTAGTCATGAGCTTTTGTAATCGAGATTGAACCATGTTTGAGTGGAATGAATAAATGATTGGTGTGTTTATGATTGTGCATTCATATGGGTAGTGTTATTTCCATTAGACCATTGTTCTATTCTAACTTTCTCATCCACTCCAAAAACACCAGATGCCTCCGAGACGTGACACCGGTTTTCCGCCAGAGCTCACCCAGCTGCTCCAGCAGCAGAATGCCCTTATGCAGCTACTCATCCGTAATCGAACAACAACACCAACAATCCACCGCCACCACCCCTCGTGGACAACTTGACTCGATTCTCGAGGCTGAATCCGCCAGTGTTCTCTAGTAGCACCGAGCCGATTGTGGTGATGATTGGCTCCGCAAAGTCGGAAGAGAGCTAATCACCGTTGGATGCACCGATGCAGAGAAGGTGCGCTTTGTCAGCGCATCAACTTGATGGACCTGCAACTTCTTGGTGGGAGAACTACACCGCCACTTATCCCATTGGTGCCATCACGGGATCAATTCCAGCAGCCTTCCGCACCGCTCATGTTTCAGCCGGAGCCATGAGTCCAAGAAGCGTGAGTTCCGCAACTTACGCCAGGGAACCGTCATCGTGGCACAAGACGTGGATGAGTTCAGCAAGCTAGCTCGCTATGCCCCGGATGATGTGGCCACGATGCCGCAGCAGGAGAAATTTCTCGAGGACTCAACGATGAGCTGAGTATGCAGCTTATTGTGGCTACCTTCAACAACTACCGGAGCTGGTAGACAAGGCCACCATACTTGAAGGCAAGCAGCAGCAGATTGAAGTCGCAAGCGGAAGTACAGCCGGGGAAGCACAACTCAGAGCTCAGCGAAGCCCGTTACGCACCATACTCGGAGGGCACACCCATCATAACCATGGAGGTCATAACCATGGAGGAAATGGGAACAACCGCAGCCAGACAACAAGTCGGCCATGGCAATGGCAATGGAAACGGTAATGGCAATCAGCATCGTTCTGCCCGGCTCAAAGGATCTGAGCCACATCACCGCTTCAAGTGCCGAAGACAGGCACTACGCCACCGACTGCCCGGAGGCTAAGCAAAGGAATGGAAACGGCAATGGAGGCTCAGCGAAGAAGCCCAATCCGCTCCATCGTGCTCGGTGAACCACATTGACGTGGAGGACGCCTATGATCAGCCGTATAATCGTGGTTGGTAAGTTTTATTGAATTCACGTTCAGATTGGTACTCTTTGATTCGTGCAACGATTCATTCATATCAAGGGTAGTTGTGGAAAAGTACGGGTTGCCCACTAAAACCCTTAGAAGCCCCCTTCGCGTCGGCCCGCAGGAGGAGAAATGATGGCAGGTTTAGGCTGTCATGCAACCCTCAACATCGGGAACCATAAATTCCCCGCAGACCTCATAGTGTTGGAAACCCGGACCTTGGATGTAATCCTAGGCATGGATTGGTTGACGGTTCAAGGAAACATAGATCGTGCTCAAGAAGTCTATTCTCGCTCACCACCCCGGAGCGTAAGAGGATCAAGTATGTAGCCAGCACAGCCGGATGAAGAATCAGTGCATTCCCTCACGGAGTTGTTCAGAGGAAGTGCCGAGAGTGCAAGACTTTCCCGATGTGTTTCCGGAGGAATTACCAGAATGCCACCGGACAGGACATTGAATTTTTGATCGAGTTATTGCCCGGCACAACCCCAATATCCAAGAGACCTTATCGGATGCCACCGAATGAATTGAAAGAGATCAAGGATCAAATTAATGAGTTATTGGAGAAAGGATATATTCGGCCAAGCTCATCACCTTGGGGAGCCCAGTTCTTTTGGTAGAGAAGAAGGATGGAAGCTTGAGGATGGTTGTGGATTATCGTGCGTTGAACGGTAACCATCAAGAACAAGTACCCTCTGCCGATGATTAATGATCTGTTTGATCAGCTAGTTGGAGCCAAGGTATTCTCTAAGATCGATCTTCGATCAGGGTATCATCAGTTGAAGATCCGTGAAAAGGATATACCCAAAACAGCATTCACTACCAGGTATGGTTTATATGAGTATACCGTCATGTCATTTGGATTGTCTAATGCCCCTGCCTACTTCATGAATTTCATGAATAAGGTATTTATGGAATATCTGGACAAGTTTGTCGTGGTGTTCATCGATGATATATTGATTTTCTCCAAGAGCGAGGAAGAGCATAAGGAACATTTGCGTCTAGTTCGAGAAACTTGAGAACATCGCTTGTATGCCAAGTTCAGCAAATGTGAATTTTGGTGAAGGAAGTTGGATTCCTCGGACATGTTATTTCAGGAGAAGGAATAGCAGTTGATCCCGCCAAGGTTGAATCACCACCGATTGGCGATCACCCACCTCGACCAAGGAGATCCGCAGTTTTCTGACTCGCAGGATATTATCGGAGGTTTATTGAGAACTTCTCGAAGATTGCCAAGCCCATGACCGAGCTGTTGAAGAAGGAAGCCAAGTATGTTTGGACCGAGGATTGTGAAGCCAGTTTTCAGGAATTGAAGAAACGGTTGGTTACAGCCCAAAGTTGATTTTGCGGACATACACAAGGAATACCAGGTTTATTGTGACGCTTCTCGTCAAGGACTCGGAGGAGTACTAATGCAGGAAGGAAAGTTGTAGCTTATGCCTCCGACAGCTACGACCTCACGAGATGAATTATGCCACACATGATTTGGAGTTAGCAGCCGAGTGCATGCACTCAAGACTGAGACATTTCCTCATCGGAAACCGCTGCGATGTTTACACAGATCACAAGAGCTTGAAGTATATTTTCACGCAGAAGGAATTGAACCTCGTGCAGAGGAGATGGCTAGAGTTGATAAAGGACTACGACATGAGATTGCATTACCACCTGTAAGGCTAATGTTGTAGCAGATGCTTTGAGCCGTAAGAGTTATGTGAATACTCTTACAGCAGGAGGATTACCCCAGAGTTAGTCGATGACCTCGAGATCTCCGATCGGAGATAGTTCCGAGAGGATTTGTTGCAACTCGAAGTTCAGTCCACTTTGGCCGAAAGGATTCGTGAAGCCCAGAAGTCGGACAAGTAAATTGATGAGATAAAGCAGAAGATGAATGAAGGAAAAGCTAAGGGATTCCGTAAGGATGAACACGGAACTATATGGTTCGAGGATCGATTTATGTACCCAATGATCCCGAACTCGTGAAGCTAATTCTTCAGAGGCTCATGATTCACCGTACTCGATTCACCCCGCAACACCAAGATGTACCGGATTTGAAGGAAAGTTTCGTGGATGGTATGAAGAAGGATATTGCCGAGTACGTAGCCGTATGCGATGTTTGTCAACGTAAAAAGGCGAACATCGAAGCCAGCAGGGTTACTTCAACCTTTGCCGATTCCCGATTGGAAATGGGAGAAACTTGGAATGGATTTCATCACGGATTACCCAGACCCGCTCAGTTATGATTCTATCTGGTAGTGGTTGATCGTTTGACCAAGGTAGCTCACTTCATTCCCGTGAAGACTACCTATACCAGTGCTAAGTTGTCCAAGATATATATGACCATGATCGTATGTCTGCATGGAGTTCCGAGGAAAATCGTGTCAGATAGAGGAACACAGTTTACTTCAAAGTTTTGGAAGCAGTTGCATGAAACTTTGGGTACGAGGCTCGAATTCAGTACAGCTTTTCATCCGCAGACAGATGGACAGACCGAGAGAGTCAACCAGATTCTGGAGGACATGTTGAGAGCTTGTGTACTAGACTATGGGTCTAGCTGGGATGATAATTTGCCATACGCAGAGTTCTCATACAACAACAGTCATCAATCCAGTCTGAAGATGGCCCCTTTCGAAGCTCTGTACGGAAGGAGGTGCAAAACACCATTGCTGTGGGATAGTGTTGGAGATCGATCACTTTTCGGTTCCGACCTTATCAGGATTCAAGAGAAAGTCAAGCTGATTCGAGACAGACTCAAGATAGCACAATGAGACGTAAGAGTTATGCCGACAAGAAGCGCAAGGAAGTGACTTACGGCCGGAGACCGAGCATATCTTCGTGTGTCTCCACTTCGTGGAATCAAGAGGTTTGGTGTCAAAGGAAAGTTAGCACCCCGATTCATTGGCCCCTACAAAATCCTCGAACGTCGTGGAGAAGTTGCTTACAAGTTGGAATTTCCGGAAGGATTGTCCGGAGTTCATGATGTCTTCCATGTTTCTCAGCTGAAGAAGTGTCATGCCGACATGGCCGATGTTCCGTTGAGAGACACAGTGCCCCTAGAGGCCATACAGCTTGACAGTGATCTGACCTACAAGGAGAAACCCGTCCGAATTCTCGAGACTGCTAGCAGAGTCACCCGCAGCAAGGTCATCAAATTTTGCAAGGTGCTGTGGAGTCACCACACCGAGGAAGAAGCCACCTGGGAGCGCGAAGAAGACCTTCTTCGAGATCACCCGCACCTATTTGCTAGCCAACCCGAGTCTCGAGGGCGAGATTCATCTTAAGGTGGGTAGGTTTGTAACATCCCAAATTTCCTATTTGGAATGTTTTACAATTATAGCTAAGCATCTATGCATCCTGTTTGAATTTGAATGCCATTTGGAGTTTCAGAAGAGATTTGAGTTTTGAATTTGAATTCAAACTTTGGCAAGTGGGAATCGTTTCAAAAAACTATGCCTGATAAATACTTGATCAAAAGTATGAGAGGAGTAAACATAACACTCCAAAAATATCAGAGGAAACAATGCCAAAAGTTTTGAATTCAAATTTGGGTTTTATTTGAATATTGAAAAAAATGAATTTTTATAAAGTTTGGATTTTGCCTTTGGAAAAATGTTCAAATGATAGGAATATTCCCCGATCATTTTGGTATATATATGTCCTATATAAAATATTTATATTTTATAAGTTATCTCTGTTTTGTTTTTATTAAAAAATAAATTTAAAAAACAAACCCCCCCTCAGCGCCACCAAAGCACGCCCAGCCAGCCCAACCCACCGCACTGCCCACCAGCGCCCAAGAGGGCCAGCCAATGAGCCGAGCCGACCGACCCTCCCTCGCCTGAAACCTCTCGGCTCGGTCGCCCGATCCGCGCCACTCTCTCCCCACCGCCAGCGGACCCCACCTCCTTCAACCCCCACCACGCAACGCCACGCCCGCCGATCGCCGGATCCCGTGAGATCCGGATCCGATCCTCCCGATCGCCTCCCTTGCCACGCCGAGGCGCCCTATTTATACCCCTCCCCGCACCCCATTCCCCCGCCCCGCCAAACCTCCTCCTCTCTCACGCCGTCGCCGGAGCCCGAGCTCACGGCCGCCGCCATTTCCCTCGCCGCCGTCGCCCTAGACCTCCCCGACCCTCGCCGACTCCACCAAACACCTCCCCGAGCTCGTCCGCACCCGCCGGAGCCCTCCGCCGACCTCCCCGACGACCGGAGAGGCCAACACACTCGCCGCCGCCGCCGCCGCCGTCGAGCTCCGGTAAGCCACCGGAGATCATCTCCCCCGTCCATTTCGTTCTCGACGGCGTATATTAGAACACCCCCGAAGGGGTATATTCTTTATATAAAAACCCGGTTCGACCGGTTTAGTCCGGTTTAGTTTTTAGTTAGGGTTTTTTTTATTTAGCCCGGCCCGACTCGTTTAACCCTAGGCCCGTTTAGTTTATATTACGCTCAGTGCGTAGTTTAGGCCCATTAGGCCATTTTTCATTTATTTTCGTTTTCTGTTTTAACAGAATAGTTCCTGTTTTGAAAAATTCATATCTTTTATTCTATTTAATATTTTTAGGTGATACTTTTTTTGTTGGTTTGAAAATTTCTTATAGTTTCTGTAGAAAATATAATTAGCTATTTTAAAATTAATTAAAATTGCTTTAATTTAGTTTTAGTCAGAATAGTAAATCTGTTATAACATGAGCTAGGAAAATTATTTTGGATGATTCTTTTTGTCCCAACTTTATTTTGACATTGCCAAACCATAGGAATTAATTTGGGTATTTTAGGATTAAAAAATTAGTTTTAAGCAGAATCTTGTTAATCCTAATTAATTAACTAGCTACTGTTTTCCTATTATTTTAAGTAGTAAATAAATTTATTTTTCACATGTGATTGATTATTCTAGGATAGTTTCTGTCACTTTATAGGATGAACTTTTATTTATAATAAATAAAAGTTTTATTTTATTTTCTTAATAGAAATTGAATTAGGCCTAATAGGAGTTTCATAATAGGTTTTAAATTGATTCTTTTTGCTCCTAGTTGCTTAATGCATTCTTTTCTGTTAAGTTAACCTAAATCCATGATTAGGTTATGTTGAGAAATTTTTTGTTATATAAAACTATTCTAGTTGTTGTTTGAAGTAGGAAACCTTTGAATTGGATTTTCCTTGAGTTTTCCCTTGGGTTTTGATTTGGTTGTTTTGGTGTGTTATGTTGCTATTGCTATGCTATTGTATTATGTGATCCTATGCTATATGCTTATTGTGATTATTGTTTGTCTCGGTAGAGTTTCCGAGTCTGAAGCTTGCTACTACTGAATCTTTAGCTTACGAGGATCATCAAGAAGGCAAGTCTTGATCATGTTATTTTCAATACCTATGATTTTGTGCATTAGAAATTATACCACCCCACCATGCATGCAGTAGTTCAAATTTTGAAGTTATTAATCTTGAGTAGTATCATGTGGTAGGATGAACCAATCCCCTTGTTACCATGACCCCCGGGACGAAGTAGTTTATTTTGCTATGCTCGTAGACGGGTTTTGGTTGAGTGAAATTCATAAGAACGATGTGAGAGTCAATGATGATGACAAGCCCATGAACTACAAGAATCAAGATGGACTTTGGAATTCACTCTTTGGGTGGAGGATTTTGACGGGCACCTGGAGAACCCAAGGTTGGCGGGATGCATGGAGAAGTGCCATGACATCTTGCGGAAAGCTTCACCCAGCCACGAAGAGATGGATGGATGCCCTTTGACCGGAAGCTTACTCTGCAGCCGCAAGCCATTATGGGCTCGGCTGGGTCAACCCTAGTAGTGACGCTGGCTGGGCGGTACTACGAGATGTAGAAGAACGGTAGGATTGGATGGGTACGGCAGTAGCGTAAGAACTCTTTGGAAGACCCTGTTTATTCTGTCCCGCCTTCAAACACCATGAAGTGCGAAGACTTAAAAGGAGGGAATGATTCTTGCGGGTAAAGTGCGCAAACCTCTGCAGAGTTTAAAGATCTAATCGATTAGCCGTGTCCCCGATTACGGACAATTTGAGCCTCGAACTTGGAAGTATTCGAAATCTCAACACTAAAACTAATGAATTAATTTGAGGGGTTTATGACTTAATAATTTGGGAATGAGATATTGGTTGGCGGAACCATCTCAATAACTGCCAACAATTTGTAGTAATTTTTCAAGCAAGTCCACTGTAGTAGGAGAAAATTGGCTTTTCGCAAAATGATGAAACTTAGATCCCCACAGCCAAAATGCATATAGTGTTAGTAATTTTATTATTGTTATTCTCTTCATGACTTGCCAGCTTATTCAAAAAGCTGACCTACATGGCTGCAACATCTTATGTTGCAGAGATTTATTCCGATCAGGAGTGAGGCTACGCTCTGCGCTTGGCGATTGCCCTTTGGAGTCGGATGGACTCGCTTTATCTTCTACGCTTCCGCAGCATTAGTAGTTTATTTCTCATGAGTTGGCCTTGAGCCGAATTTATTCTCTTGTAATAAAGACTCTATATGAGAATCGTGTAATAAATTCAGGTGTGATTGAACTTTGATTATTTCATCGATGTACTGTGAGTACCAGCATGATCTTGGGATGGTACAGACACAGAGATTTGACCGATTTTGGGTCAGGTCGCTACATGTACTAGGTTAGTAGAGGAATTGTAATAATCTGTCAAAGCAAGTTTAGGGTGTGATGGGAAATACTCCCTCCTTAGTAGTGATCTAAACGCTCTTATATTTCCTTACGGAGAGAGTACATTACTGGTTTTCAGACTTGTGGTTGTCGTTCTCACAATCTGATTTGCGCCCATAAGAAAGTCAGAGATGCAGATATGGTGGTTCTTTTTCAGAGTAGGAATACAGGTCCTACAAAACTGAAGCTTCAACCACTGCAAGCCTCAACAGGCGAAGGCGAGTAAATTGCATAAAACCACCACATTGAGGGCTAGCTTTGCGAAAAACACTAGGATACAGAATCGTTGCAGAAAGCACCACGTCTAGCGTAATTCTTTTGCAAAACCACCGATCGGCGGATCGGGCCGTGTTAAGTGAGTTTATGACAGCCGGGCCCGCTTTTTACGCCTCGTGGCACTCGAGCCGTCCGACAGCGGCAGACGGCGTTAGACGGCGCCGTTCGGTCTCGTCTGTCAAAAGCGCCAACCGTTACTCCACTCTGCTCGCTCGCTCTCTTCTCGCTCTCGCTCTCGCTCTGTTCTTGGTCGCCCCGCGCCACCGCCGCAGCACCATGGTGTCGTGGAGTGATGGGTCGGATAGCAGCGAGCACACCAAGCTGTACATGAGCTCAGATTCCGACGACGGCACCATTAAGGTCAGTTCTTAGATTTAGGGTTAGGGTTAGATATTTGGGGATTTCGAATGAGCTTTTTTAATGATTGGACCAAATCTGTGTCATTCCTTTGCACTCCGTGTTCTGCTAGCACCAAGACTTAGATTTCGAGGCCCTGAGACAGATATGTATGTTTTGTGCCATGGACACGGGAAGGCAGCAGAAAGGCGTGTTGCTTTCGAAGTGATTCACACTGGCAGGAGGTTTCTTTGTTGTGCGGAGAAGGTATGGTTCCAAATGAACTAATTGGAAGTTGTGGATTTACCAAACAGATATGTCATTTGTTTACCATGGATATGTATTGTGGAAGCAGTCATTGTATCATATTGTGAGGTTAGGACAAGGGATGCAGTCATTGTTTCTTGTGGAAGCGAGCATTGTATTATAGTATGAAGTTTGGACAATGGATTCATTAATTGTTTACTCTGCCAGCATTGTTTAGTCTGGTTCGGCAACATTGTTTAGTTAGGTCATTTTGTTAACTCTGTCAAAAGTTAGCATATTTTAAGAGAGTAGATGCATGGGTTGGCGGACCAGCATTTTTAGTTTGGATCCGCAATATTGTTTAGTTAGGTCATTTTTAACTCTGCCATGTTAGCTTATTTTAGGACAGAATATTCATGGGTTAGCACACTAGCATTGTTTACTTAGTAGTTGTTTACTTTAGAGCATGATCTGAATTTTAGTATAAAGTAATATAGCCTATCACTGTAAGCAAGTCACTGTTATGTAATTCATTTTGTTAATACTCTTTTTCCAGGAAGGTAAAAACTGTGGACTAGTAGAATGGATTGATCCATCTTGGCCCACTACCCTTGAGAATGCACTGTCCAAGTTATGGGCTATGTATGAACAGAGTAAGATGGACAGGAATGAGGAATGTCGATGCATTCATTTACAGCTCATGACCGACACAAGAGAAGAAGAAACTCTGTGCCAGCTATGAGAAGTTGGTTGAAGATGTCAATGCACTTATGGATGCCCAGGAGCAGAGGGCAGTGATAGAAAGGAAAGATGATGAAACAACCAAGTTGCAGGAGAAGTATGACACTTTGAAGAACATAGCAGCTGCTCAAGGTACTGCCATTAGGAACATGAAGTTGAAGCCAGCTGAAGAGAAGAAGAATTTGCAGATCCACATTGATGAGCTCAAGAAGACAGTTGAATAGAGCAATGTGAAGCTGGTGGGGATCAAGGCCATCATAAATGGATAAGCAGTGCAAGAGAAGAATGGGAAATATCATTTGGCATTTGCTGACCTTTTGCAGGGTGTGGTTTGGCATTTGTTGAAATGATAGTAGTTTAAATTCTATTAAATATGAGTACTCCTGAACTATGGATATGTAATCTTAAGTAAGATGTTTGCATTTGAACTAGTGCTGAATGTGGTGATATTTGAACTAGTGCTGAATGTCAAACTATGATTATGTATGGATTTGAACTAGTGCTGAATTTGGTGGTATTTAGAGCTGGTTAATGTTATCTTAAGTAATCTGTTTGCAAATGATGTTAGGGTTTTTGGGTTTTTATCGACGCCGAGGCATCAAGTAGGCCAAGTTAGGGGTTTTGGGTTCTTATCGACGCCGAGGCATCAAGTAGGCCAAGTTAGGGTTTTTGGCTTTTCATCGACGCTGAGGCATCAAGTAGGCAAAGATATGGTTTTTGGGTTTTTATCGACGCCGAGGCATCAAGTAGGCCAAGATAGGGTTTTTGGGTTTTTATCGACGCCGAGGCATCAAGTAGGCCAAGTTAGGGTTTTTGGCTTTTCATCGACGCCGAGGCATCAAGTAGGCAAAGATAGGGTTTTTGGGTTTTTATCGACGCCGAGGCATCAAGTAGGCCAAGATAGGGTTTTTGGGTTTTTATTGACGCCGAGGCATCAAGTAGGCCAAGTTAGGGTTTTTGGATTTTCATCGACGCCGAGGCATCAAGTGGGCCAAGATAGGGTTTTTGGCTTTTTGTCGACGTCGAGGCATCAAGTAGGCATCAAGTGATGGGTTTTGGATTTTTGTCGACGTCGAGGCATCAAGTAGGCATCAAGTGATGGGTTTTTGGATTTTTGTCGACGTCGAGGCATCAAGTAGGGGGTTTTTGGCTTTTTGTCGACGTCGAGGCATCAAGTAGGCATCAAGAATATCACAGCATCAAGAGTATCACAGCATCAAGACTATCACAGCATCAAGAATATCACAGCATCAGCAGTACTACTAGAATGGCATAGTTTGACACAAATTGATCATAACAGTTGAGCATCACAGGACTACTAGAATTCCAAAGTTTGATACAATATCAACATTACCAAATCACCATCAACACTGGAGTAGCATAACTGGAGTAGCACAACTTCAACAACATAGTTTCACAACACAACCAAAATCCCATAGTTTGATAAAACATCAACACAACCAAATCATCACCATTTTGCACCCGAGGCAGTCAAGTAATCCTTCATTATGTTGTTGGGCTTCCTGACTCTCTGGGAACCATCACTCGGTCTTGGAGGCATGAAAGCTAACCTTGGTCCCTTCGCAGTAGCTGATGAAGATCTGGTTGCTGGTGCCTTACCCTTGGGAGCAGCTGGTGCCTTACTCTTGGGAGCAGATGATGAAGATTTACTGGCTGCTGCCTTACCCTTGGGAGCAGCTGGAGCAGCTGGCTGCCTCCTAGCTGGAGCAGCAGCAGATGTTGCCCTCCTTGCTGGAGCTGGACTGGCAGCAGATGTTGCCCTCCTTGCTGGAGCTGGACTGGCAGCAACAGAGGCTGCAGTCCTTGCTGGTGCTGGTGTGCTTCTACTATCAGGTGGGTAAGAGCTGGTGCTTGGCTGCAATGAAACAAGTAGTTTAATATTAGTAAGCAACAAAGTAACAACAAATTTAGTCTTTCTCATAGCAGAGTGGTTACCTGATGTTTGTTCTTTCTCATAGCAAGTGCAGGCTTTAGAGCATCATGGCAATTGGTGTACCTATGGCCCACCTTTTACAGCTTGGAGCAGTAATTGAGGCCATTCTTGAAGTGTCTTTGGGAGTTGGCTTCTCAAATTGGCCCTTTCTCCTCTTAGTCTGTGCTCTGCCCTTGTGTTCTTTGAAAACAGGAGCCTCAATGTCCAAACTATCTGTCCTTGGCCACATGTCAGGGCCAGGTACAGGATATATTATAGGACTGTAAGCTGCGAGGTACATAGGTTTTTTGAAGAAATCATGAACAAAGTCCTCTGGCTGAAGTTTAGCCTTGTGTATAGCAGAAATAGCATGATTGCAAGGAACTGTTGTCATATCCCACTTCTTACAACCACAAGTCCTTTGTGCTAGGTTGACAGCATATGTTCTCTCCTCACTAGTAACTTGGAAAAGGTTGGGGCTAGCCATCAATGATTGGCAGTTTCTAGACCACTTCTTTGCTTCCTCCAATTTCTCTGCATATGTTGGACAAATCTCCCATCTGACAGTCTGAGTCTTTGTTCTATTTGTATTAAACTTGACCATTAATTTTGTTCTAATTCCATCAATCATGGTCCTTATTGGCTTGGCCCTGACATCTAGAACCCACTTGTTGAAAACCTCACTTCAGTTGTTAACTACTAAGTCTGTTTTGCAATTTGTGTCCATGGCATGTCTGGCCCAAGTGTGCTTTGGGATTTTACTAAGCCAAGCCCATGCTGCCTCACACTCTCTCTTCAACTCATCCATTGCAACATTATAACCATGTTCAGTGTATGAGTAACTTGCTTCATCCATGTATTTCTTCAATTCTGGCCCTCTAAACCCAGCATTTTTAAAGTTCTGGTAAATGTGTCTGAGGCAAAACCTTTGTGGACAATTGGGAAAGACTCTGTTTATGACTTTAAGCATCCCCTGTGTGAATTTAAGTAAAGCTAACTTAGTGACTACACCTAAATGATTGTCTAACTACTAGAAAGAACTAAATGATTGTGTACAGAAAGTAGCTACACCTAAATGCAAGTAACTACTAGAAAGAACTAAATGAAAGCTAGCACAAGTGGATTTCATTACCTTCTGCCTATCAGAAATTATTGTGTAGTTGCCAAACTTCCCAGATTGGCCACCTAGTGCTACCTTCAGCTGATACAGAAACCAAGTCTAGGAATCTGTGTCCTCCTTATCAACAATTCCAAAAGCAATGGGAAATATATTATTGTTCCCATCTCTTCCAGTAGCAGCAAGGATCTGTTGACCAGTAGTGAGCTTTATGAAGCATCCATCCAGACCTATAACAAGTAAACACATTAGGCAAACTATTTGAAAACACACATTATTCAAACACAATTAGATACCAAGAAATTACCTATGAATGGTCTGCAGCCACTCAGAAACCCTTCTTTGCATCCATTTAGGCAATAGAATAATCCATGAAACCTAGGGTTTGTGCTTGGATGCTCCCTCAAATGTCTTGTTGTCACTATACACCTTGAACCTGGATTAGTATCTAGCACAACCTGCAAATAATCCCTAATCCTGGTGTACTGGGCCTTCTGATCTCCTAACACTACATTCTTTGTTGCCTTCTTAGCCCTGTATGCCATGAGGGTTGATATTTCCACTCCATACTTGCTCTTTGCAGTGTTAATTATAGTAGTGATTGTTGTGCATGGGTCATTTCTGATTGCTTCCTCACAAAACTTTGCAACCCACTTAGCAAGAACTTTTGTGTTCTCTCACACGAATGACAGTGTGCACCACATAATGCTTCCTTATGGTAAAAGTCTTCTCATTTGCAATCTGGGAAGCTGATATATAAAAGGGCATGTCTCATCTATGCATTGTGCTATAACCTCACATTTGCAATTTCTATGATACTCATAGTTCTGTTCGTGCAATGTGCATTGTTTGAAGTGCATTCTGAATCGGTACACATCAATGAAGCAAAGATGCCTCACAAATTTCTCAGCTGGGTGAGCTCTATTCTCATCATACCATAACCTTTTCTTCATCTTCTTAGCTCTGCTTTTCCTGCCATTGGGCAAAACATATGCCAATGCCTCTGCACCATCATCATCTTCCACACCCAAGTCCATTGGTTTCTTGTCTTCATCAGAAGATGGTATCCAATCCTCCTCAAACAAATCCTCTACACTTGCATGTGATCTGCTTGTTGGGCCTTTTCTGTGTTTCTTCTCCTTTTCTTCTTCATCCCATCTTGCCCTACCTGCTCCAGACATTTCTCTTCCTCCAGAGTACTCTCTTCATCCTCTTCCTCCTCTTCTTCACTTTCAGGCTCATATAGTGCATCCTCCTCCTCTGTATCATACATTTCCTCAACATCTGTGTCCCCTTCATAATGAAGGAGTGGATCTTCCCTCTGTCTTTTCATCTCCTCAAGCCTAGCAAGGATATCACCATATTCTTCCAAATCATCATCATCACTGTCCTCCTCATTATCCATCATCGCAGCTTTTCTCTTCAAAGAAGTGTCCTTCTTTATTTTTCTTATTCTTCCTAAACATTTCAATTTCCTTCCTCCTTGTCTCCTCCATAACCTTTTCAATTTCCATTTGCTCCTCTGAATTGTTTACAGGATTTTCTTCCACTTGTACATAACCTAAAGCGAGTTGCTCCTCCAAATTGTTTGTGCTATGTTGTGTTTGAAACTGTATGGGCATTGGCTCCAGTTCTGCTGCTTCTGAACTTCCTGCTGCTACATGCACATTTCCTGCATTGAACAGCACTCCTCCTTCATCTATCTGATATAGTTTGGGCTCTCCAATTTCTTCTAGAGGGATTTGCTGCTCAATAACATTGGAGCTGGTGTTTATAGTTGCAGCATTGGGAGAACTGGCCCTAACAACTGTCACATTCAATATCTTTTGATTTTGCAATGCTATGTTGTCTAGAATTTCCTCAAGCTTGTCATCATCATCTATTTCTTCCATTCCTTCTATACCTAGCCCAGGATCCCTGACATAGTACATGTAATCTTTAAATCCATAACCTTCTGTTTCTATCAGTGCTACTAGGTTGTAAAATGTTATGTCTGACATCATCATAGATCTCTCAATATTGTCTCTGCTATGGAAATGCATCCTCAATTCCCAAACCTCATTATCCGACTGCAAATAATATAAAATAGATAGCAGTATAAGTGCTTAATTATAACTGAATAACACTAATGAAACAACTCATGTCGGTGCACTAATACAATCCTTTGTCACTTATAAATCAGATAACAGATAACTCATTTAACAAAGAACCTAACCAAATGTCTAACTTCACTACAATTAACAAAGTACCTAAAATAAACTGAATAACAAAGCACAAACATGCATTTTTCTAAGTTAATAATATCATAATCATATACTATACCAGGATAATTTTGCTGCTCGTTTATAAAATCAACTAAATCAGCTTATTTGTCAACTAATCTAAAAATGTCAACCCTAGGGCAAAGGATAAACAAATCACAGAATCTGAACTAATCTAAATTATGTCAACCCTAGAGCACATGACAACAAATCCACAAAGATCTACTCCATCCGATAGGATAGAGCAATATGAACCCTAACCCTAGAGTACACTAGCAACGCAATTGAATGAGAGTACTCATTGAATGGAGAACGGAAGGGAAGAGCAAACAAAAGTGGATCTCACTATACGCCGTAGGATGACCCGATGTGTTGGCTTCCGTCGGATTGGCCTTCACCGCCATGGCGAATGCTCTCGCCGCCAAGATTCCATCGAATCTGCGGGTCCTCCTCCTCTGATTCCTCCGTAGGCTTGCTAGGGTTCGAGCTCCCGCAAAGCTCGCCTGGATCCATCATGGGTCCTCCTCCGCCGCCGGGCGGAGCGCCACCACCAAAGAACTCCACCTTTCACCTCTACGATGCGGTCAGCGGGCAAGGGGGCGGCGACGCGGGGAGCGCGGGGGGGCAACGGCATGGGAGCGAGGGGAGGGGAAGAAGAATGGGGACAGATGCGGGATGACTAAAGACGAGACCGAACAGGCGCCATCTAACGCTGTCTGCCGCTGTCGGACGGCACGAGTGCCACGTAGGCGGCAAAACGGGCCCACTGTCATAAACTCACTTAACACGGCCCGATCCGCCGACCAGTGGTTTTTGCAAAAGAATTACGCTAGACGTGGTGCTTTCTGCAACGATTCTGTATCCTAGTGTTTTTCGCAAAGCTAGCCCTCAATGTGGTGGTTTTATGCAATTTACTCGGCGAAGGCTGTCCTGTTGGAAATATGCCCTAGAGGCAATAATAAAAGGATTATTATTATATTTCCTTGTTCATGATAATTGTCTTTTATTCATGCTATAATTGTATTATCCGGAAATCGTAATACACGTGTGAATACTTAGACCACAACATGTCCCTAGTGAGCCTCTAGTTGACTAGCTCGTTGATCAACAGATAGTAATGGTTTCCTAACTATGGACATTGGATGTCGTTGATAACGGGATCACATCATTAGGAGAATGATGTGATGGATAAGACCCAATCCTAAGCATAGCACAAGATCGTGTAGTTCGTTTTGCTAGAGCTTTTCCAATGTCAAGTATCTTTTCCTTAGACCATGAGATCGCGTAACTCCCGGATACCGTAAGAGTACTTTGGGTGTACCAAACGTCACAACGTAACTGGGTGACTATAAAGGTGCACTACAGGTATCTCCGAAAGTGTCTGTTGGGTTGACACGGATCGAGACTGGGATTTGTCACTCCGTGTTACGGAGAGGTATCACTGGGCCCACTCGGTAGTGCATCATCATAATGAGCTCAAAGTGACCAAGTGTCTGGTCACGGGATCATGCATTACGGTACGAGTAAAGTGACTTGCCGGTAACGAGATTGAACGAGGTATTGGGATACCGACAATCGAATCTTGGGCAAGTAACATACCGTCTGACAAAGGGAATTGAATACGGGATTAATTGAATCCTTGACATCGTGGTTCATCCGATGAGATCATCGAGGAGTATGTGGGAGCCAACATGGGTATCCAGATCCCGCTGTTGGTTATTGACCGGAGAGCCGTCTCGGTCATGTCTGCATGTCTCCCGAACACGTAGGGTCTACACACTTAAGGTTCGGTGACGCTAGGGTTGTATGAATATGAGTATGCAGCAAACCGAATGTTGTTCGGAGTCCCGGACGTCACGAGGAGTTCCGGAATGGTCCGGAGGTAAAGAATTATATATAGGAAGTGCTATTTCGGCCATCGGGAGAATTTCGGGGGTTACCGGTATTGTATCGGGACCACCGGAAGGGTCCCGGGGGTCCACCGGGTGGGGTCACCTATCCCGGAGGGCCCCATGGGCTGAAGTGGGAGGGAACTAGCCCCTGGTGGGCTGGTGCGCCCCACTTGGGCCCCCTGCGCCTGGGTTGGAAACCCTAGGGTGAGGGCGCCCACTTGCCTTGGGGCAAGCCTCCCCTTGGCCGCCCCCCCTTGGGAGATCAGATTTCCAGGGCGGCGCCCCAGGGGCCTATATAAGGAGGGAGGGAGGGGCAGCCGCACCTTGCATCTTGGCGCCTCCCTCTCCTCGCTACACCTCTCCTCCTCCGTCACGTGCTTGGCGAAGCCTGCCGAGTGCTGCTTCTCCACCAACACCACGCCGTCGTGCTGCTGCTGGAGCCATCTTCCTCAACCTCTCCTTCCCTTTGCTGGATCAAGAAGGAGGAGACGCCATCCGCTCCGTCGCGTGTGTTGAACGCGGAGGTGCCGTCCGCTCGGCACTCGGTCATCGGTGATTTGGATCACGGCGAGTACGACTCCATCATCCACGTTCTAGTGAACGCTCACCGCGATCTACAAGTGGTATGTAAATGCAATCTCTCTCCCATGACTCGTTGCTTAGATGAACTCATAGATGGATCTTGGTGAAACCGTAGGAAAATTTTTAAATTTCTGCAACGTTCCCCAATAGTGGCATCATGAGCTAGGTCTATGCGTAGTTCTCTATTGCACGAGTAGAACACAATTTTGTTGTGGGCGTAGATCTTGTCAACTTGCTTGCCGCTACTAGTCTTTTCTTGCTTCAGCGGTATTGTGGGATGAAGCGGCCCGGACCGACCTTACACGTACGCTTACGTGAGACAGGTTCCACCGACTGACATGCACTAGTTGCATAAGGTGGCTAGCGGGTGTCTGTCTCTCCTACTTTAGTTGGAGCTGATTAGATGAAAAGGGTCCTTATGAAGGGTAAATAGAAGTTGACAAAATCACGTTGTGGTTATTCAGAGGTAAGAAAACGTTCTTGCTAGAACCCAATTGCAGCCACGTAAAAGATGCAACAACAATTAGAGGACGCCTAACTTGTTTTTGCAGCAATTGTCATGTGATGTGATATGGCCGAAGTTGTGATGAATGATGAATGATATATTGTGATGTATGAGATCATGTTCTTGTAATAGGAATCACGACTTGCATGTCGATGAGTATGACAACCGCAGGAGCCATAGGAGTTGTATTAATTATTGTATGACCTGCGTGTCATTGATTCAACGCCATGTAAATTACTTTACTTTATTGCTAAACGTGTTAGCCATAGTAGTAGAAGTAATAGTTGGCGAGCAACTTCATGGAGACACGATGATGGAGATCATTGTGTCATGCCGGTGACAAGATGATCATGGAGCCCCGAAGATGAAGATCAAAGGAGCTATATGATATTGGCCATATCATGTCACTACTTTATATAATTGTATGTGATGTTTATTATGTTTATGCATCTTGTTTACTTAGAACGACGGTAGTAAATAAGATGATCCCTTATAATAATTTCAAGAAAGTGTTCCCCCTAACTGTGCACCGTTGCTAAAGTTCGTCGTTTCAAGCACCACGTGATGATCGGGTGTGATAGATCCTTACGCTCACATACAACGGGTGTAAGACAGTTTTACACATGCATAAACACTTAGGGTTAACTTGACGAGCCTAGCATGTACAGACATGGCCTCGAAACACAAGAGACCGAAGGTCGAACATGAGTCGTATGGAAGATACGATCAACATGGAGATGTTCACCGACGATGAATAGTCCGTCTCACGTGATGATCGGACACGGCCTAGTCGACTCGGATCATGTAACACTTAGATGACTAGAGGGATGTCAAATCTGAGTGGGAGTTCATTAAATAATTTGATTAGATGAACTTAATTATCATGAACATTAGTCTAAAATCTTTGCAAAATGTCTTGTAGATCAAATGGCCAACGCCATGTCACCATGAACTTCAACGCTCCTAGAGAAACCAAGCTGAAAGACGATGGCAGCAACTATTCGGACTGGGTCCGGAACCCGAGGATCATCCTCATAGCAGCCAAGAAACAATATGTCCTAGAAGCACCGCTAGGTGATGCACCATCTCGAGAACCAAGACATTATGAATGCTTGGCAGTCTCGTCTTGATGATTACTCCTCGTTCAGTGCGGCATGCTTTACAGCTTAGAACCGGGGCTCCAAAAGCGTTTTGAGCAACACGGAGCATATGAGATGTTCGAGGAGCTGAAAATGATTTTCCAAGCTCATGCCCGGGTCGAGAGATATGAAGTCTCCGACAAGTTCTATAGTTGTAAGATGGAGGAAAACAGTTCATCAAGGAGCACATACTCAAAATGTCTGGTTGCACAACCGCTGTCCCAGCTGGACATAAACCTCCCGGACGAGGCGGTCATTGACAGAATCCTTCAGTCGCTCCCACCAAGCTACAAGAGCTTTGTGATGAACTACAATATGCAGGGGATGGTGAAGACCATTCCCGAAGTATTCTCAATGCTGAAGTCAGCAGAGGTTGAAATCAAGAAAGAACATCAAGTGTTGATGGTCAATAAAACCACTAAGTTCAAAAGGGCAAGGGTAAGAAGAACTTCAAGAAGGACGGCAAGGATGTTGCCGCGCCCGCTAAGCAAGTTGCCGGAAGAAGTCGAGAATGGACCCAAACCTGAGACAGAGTGCTTTTATTGCAAGGAAGGGCCACCGAAGCGGAACTGCCCCAAATACTTAGCGGACAAGAAGGCCGGCAACACTAAAGGTATATTTCATATACATGTAATTGATGTGTACCTTACCAGACTCGTAGTAACTCCCGGGTATTTGATACGGTGCCGTTGCTCATATTTGTAACTCACAGCAGAGCTGCGGAATAAACGGAGACTGGCGAAGGATGAGGTGACGATGCGCGCCGGGAATGGTTCCAAGGTCGATGTGATCGCCGTCGACAAGCTACCTCTACATTTACCTACGGGATTAGTTTTAAACCTCAATAATTTTTATTTAGTGCCAAGTTTGAGCATGAACATTGTATCGGGATCTCGCTTAATGCGAGATGGCTACTCATTTAAATCCAAGAATAATGGTTGTTCTATTTATATGAGAGATATGTTTTATGGTCATGCTCGATGGTCAATGGTTTATTCTTAATGAATCTCGAACGTAATATTACACATATTCATAGTGTGAATACCAAAAGATGTAAAGTTGATAACGATAGTCCCACATACTTGTGGCAATCGCCGCCTAGGTCACATTGGTGTCAAGCGCATGAAGAAGCTCCATTCGATGAACTTTTAGAGTCTCTCGATTATGAATCATTTGACACATGCGAACCATGCCTTATGGGCAAATGACCAAGACTCCGTTCTCCGGAACAATGGAGCGAGCAACCAACTTATTGGAAATCATACATACCGATGTAAAAGCGGTCCAATGAGTGTTGAGGCTCATGGAGGATATCGTTATGTTCTCACTCTCACCGATGACTTGAGTAGATATGGGTATGTCTACTTGATGAAACACAAGTCCGAGACCTTTGAAAAGTTCAAGGAATTTCAGAATGAGGTAGAGAATCAACGTGACCGAAAAATAAAGTTCTTACGATCAGATCGTGGAGGAGAATATTTAAGTCACGAATTTGGTACACACTTAAGGAAATGTGGAATCGTTTCACAACTCACGCCGCTGGAACACCTCAGCGTAACGGTGTGTCCGAACGTCGAATCGCACTCTATTGGATATGGTGCGATCTATGATGTCTCTTACCGATTACGCTATCATTTTGGGGATACGCCTAGAGACAGCTACATTCACTTTAAATAGGGCACCGTCTAAATCCGCTGAGACGACACCGTATGAATTATGGTTTGGGAAGAAACCTAAGCTGTCGTTTCTAAAAGTTTGGGGATGCGATGCTTATGTCAAGAAACTTCAACCTGAAAAGCTCGAAACCAAGTCGGAAAAATGCGTCTTCATAGGATACCCTAAGGAAACCATTGGGTATACCTTCTACCTTAGATCTGAAGGCAAGATCTTTGTTGCCAAGAATGGATCCTTTCTTGAAAAGAGTTTCTCTCGAAAGGAGTAAGTGGGAGGAAAGTAGAACTCGATGAAGTACTACCTCTTGAACCGGAAAGTAGTGCAGCTCAGAAAATGTTCTGTGGTGCCTACACCTCTTGGAGAGGAAATTAATGATGATGATCAAGGTACTTGGATCAAGTTGCTACTGAACTCAGAGGTCCACAAGGACACGTTCCACACCAGAGTGGTATGGCAACCCTGTCCTTGAAATCATGTTGTTAGACAACAGTGAACCTTCAAACTATGAAGAAGCGATGGCGGGCCCGGATTCCAACAAATGTCTTGAAGCCATGCAATCCGAGATAGGATCCATGTATGAAAACAAAGTATGGACTTTGACAGACTTGCCCGATGATCGGCGAGCGATAGAAAACAAATGGATCTTTAAGAAGAAGACGGACGCGGATGGAAATGTCACCATCTATAAAGCTCGAATTGTCGCTAAGGGTTATCGGCAAGTTCAAGGGATTGACTACGATGAGACTTTCTCTCCCGTAGCGAAGCTTAAGTCCGTCCGAATCATGTTAGCAATTGCCGCATACTATGATTATGAGATATGGAAGATGGACGTCAAAACGACATTCCTTAACGGTTATCTTAAGGCAGAGCTGTATATGATGCAGCCGGAAGGTTTTGTCGACCCTAAGAATGCTAACAAGGTATGCAAGCTCCAGCGATCCATTTATGGGCTGGTGCAAGCATCTCGGAGTTGGAACATTCGCTTTGATGAGATGATCAAAGTGTTTGGGTTTATGTAGACTTATGGAGAAGCCTGCGTTTACAAGAAAGTGAGTGGGAGCTCTGTAGCATTTCTCCTATTATATGTAGATGACATACTTTTGATGGGAAATGATATAGAACTCTTGGACAACATTAAGGCCTACTTGAATAAAAGTTTTTCAATGAAGGACCTTGGAGAAGCTGCTTACATATTAGGCATCAAGATCTATAGGGATAGATCGAGACGCCTCATAGGTCTTTCACAAAGCACATACCTTGATAAGATTTTGAAGAAATTCAAAATGGATCAGTCCAAGAAAGGGTTCTTGCCTGTACTGCAAGGTGTGAGATTGAGCTCGGCTCAATGCCCGACCACGGCAAAAGATAAAGAAGAGATGAGCGTCATCCCCTATGCCTCAGCCATAGGATCTATTATGTATGCCATGCTGTGTACCAGACCTGATATAAACCTTGCCGTAAGTTTGGTAGGAAGGTACCAAAGTAATCCCGCAAGGAACACCGGGACAGCGGTCAAGAATATCCTGAAGTACCGAAAGGACAAAGGACATGTTTCTCGTTTATGGAGGTCACGAAGAGCTCATCGTAAAGGGTTACGCCGACGCTAGCTTCGACACAGATCTGGATGAATCTAAGTCACAAACCGGATACGTATATGTTGAATGGTGGAGCAAGAGCTGGTGCAGCCGCAAGCGAGCATCGTGGCGGGATCTACGTGAGGCGGAGTACATGGCAGCCTCGGAGGCAGCGCATGAAGCAATTTGGGTGAAGGAGTTCATCACCGACCAAGGAGTCATACCCAATGCGTCGGGGCCAATCAAACTCTTCTTGTGACAACACTGGAGCTATTGCACTTGCCAAGGAGCCCAGGTTTCACAAGAAGACCAGGCACATCAAGCGTTGCTTCAACTCCATCCGTGAAAATGTTCAAGATGGAGACATAGAAATTTGCAAAGTGCATAAGGATCTGAATGTCGCAGATCCGTTGACTAAACCTCTTCCGCGGGCAAAACATGATCAACACCAGAACTCTATGGGTGTTCGATTCATCACAATGTAACTAGATTATTGACTCTAGTGCAAGTGGGAGACTGTTGGAAATATGCCCTAGAGGCAATAATAAAAGGATTATTATTATATTTCCTTGTTCATGATAATTGTCTTTTATTCATGCTATAATTGTATTATCCGGAAATCGTAATACACGTGTGAATACTTAGACCACAACATGTCCCTAGTGAGCCTCTAGTTGACTAGCTCATTGATCAACAGATAGTCATGGTTTCCTAACTATGGACATTGGATGTCGTTGATAACGGGATCACATCATTAGGAGAATGATGTGATGGATAAGACCCAATCCTAAGCATAGCACAAGATCGTGTAGTTCGTTTTGCTAGAGCTTTTCCAATGTCAAGTATCTTTTCCTTAGACCATGAGATCGTAACTCCCGGATACCGTAAGAGTACTTTGGGTGTACCAAACGTCACAACGTGAATCGGGTGACTATAAAGGTGCACTACGGTATCTCCGAAAGTGTCTGGGTTGACACGGATCGAAATCGGGATTTGTCACTCCGTGTTACGGAGAGGTATCACTGGGCCCACTCGGTAGTGCATCATCATAATGAGCTCAAAGTGACCAAGTGTCTGGTCACGGGATCATGCATTACGGATGCAGTAAAGTGACTTGCCGGTAACGAGATTGAACGAGGTATTGGGATACCGACGATCGAAACTCGGGCAAGTAACATACCGTCTGACAAAGGGAATTGAATACGGGATTAATTGAATCCTCGACATCGTGGTTCATCCGATGAGATCATCGAGGAGTATGTGGGAGCCAACATGGGTATCCAGATCCCGCTGTTGGTTATTGACCGGAGAGCCGTCTCGGTCATGTCTGCATGTCTCCGAACCCGTAGGGTCTACACACTTAAGGTTCGGTGACGCTTAGGGTTGTATGAATATGAGTATGCAGCAAACCGAATGTTGTTCGGAGTCCCGGATGATATCCCGGACGTCACGAGGAGTTCGGAATGGTCCGGAGGTAAAGAATTATATATAGGAAGTGCTATTTCGCCATCGGGAGAATTTCGGGGTTACGGTATTGTACCGGACCACCGGAAGGGTCCTGTGGGTCCACCGGTGGGGCCACCTATCCGGAGGGCCCCATGGGCTGAAGTGGGAGGAACCAGCCTGGTGGGCTGGTGCGCCTCACTTGGGCCCCCGCGCCTGTGGTTGGAAACCCTAGGGTGGGGCGCCCACTTGCCTTGGGGCAAGCCTCCCCCTGGGCCGCCGCCCCTTGGGAGATCAGATCTCAAGGGCCGCCCCCAGGGGCCTATATAAAGGGGGAGGAGGGGCAGCCGCACCTTGCATCTTGGCGCCCATCTCCCCTGCTACACCTCTCCTCCTCCGTCACGTGCTTGGCGGCCCTGCCAGAGTGCCGCTTCTCCACCAACACCACGCCGTCGTGCTGCTGCTGGAGCCATCTTCCTCAACCTCTCCTTCCCCTTGCTGGATCAAGAAGGAGGAGACGCCATCCGCTCCGTCGTGTGTTGAACGCGGAGGTGCCATCCGCTCGCACTCGGTCATCGGTGATTTGTATCACGGCGAGTACGACTCCATCATCCACGTTCTAGTGAACGCTTCCGCACGCGATCTACAAGTGGTCAGTAGATGCAATCTCTCTCCCATGACTCGTTGCTTAGATGAACTCATAGATGGATCTTGGTGAAACCGTAGGAAAATTTTTAAATTTCTGCAACGTTCCCCAACATGTCCTACGGTCAGGTGAACAACCTCTAGAGACAAAGCTGCGCCCTTCATCACCTCGTGTGTAGAGGTTCATTTTAGTACAGTCAATCTTTGTGCAGTAGATGTCGCTGCAGTTTTGGTTGTTTACAGATTTCCGACCAGAGTTTTCCTCGTCTCGTAATTTCATCGCACTGGTATCTTAAATCGTGTCAGCACAGATGTGCCTTTTCTGTAAATATTGCTGAATCTTTGCGAGTAGAACGTCCGCAGTTGTTTGTCCTGGAACTGTGGGTTATTTGGCATAAGTGACCTTCTTTTAGGGGAAATTTGGCATAAGTGACCTGTTTTTCCTTTATAATGAAGCATAGGGCCTTTTTCAACACAAGCAGCTTCTTATACCACACCAAACCTGCTTCCCTGGTCAACTTTACGCAAAGACCGGACCCCAACGTCCCTCCCTGAGGCAACACGGCCCATCGCTGGCCCACCGCTGCTGAGGTCCTGGGCGCAGCTCCCCTTTCCCCTGGCGGCGGCGTGGTTTCCGTCCGGTGGCAATATTGGCGGTGTGGTCCGGCTGCGTCACTGCTTGGTGACAGTGGTGGTGGGACGAGTTTTGCCCGGTGGCGTGCCCTCGACTGTAGCATTGTGGTGGTGCAGGTGGCTGTGATGTGCTTGACGTGTTATTGGTGCTTGTGGGGCGTGACGATGCGGCTTCAACGACTTGGTGCTTCTACGAAAGCGGAGTAAACCAACATGGGCGGTGATTCCGGTGGGCAGGGATGTAGCTGATGATACAGATGAAATTCTGACACGTCTCTGGACGGTGTTAGCGGCAACAGTGCCCATGGGTGTTGTTCCCCTCCTTGAAGGCATCGTTGTTTTCGAAAAAAGGCGTTTTATTATTTAAAAGGTTTAGACATTACACTCAGCCTCTGCATAACTAAGATGTACACAGCCAATAAAGTCTACACGACAGGCCAAAATAAAAGAAGAAGACGAAATACAAAGATGAATATCTATATGACTCCTAAACGATAGGAGGCTCAATCTTAAGATCATGCTGCCACCCATGTTGGGTAAAAGTATCCCTCGCCGCAACCTCCAATCGTGTACACACCTCCGTAAACAGGTCTCGATTCTTCACTCGCTGTAGAGAGGACCATAAACGAAGCGTCCCGGTACATCTGTAGATAACCTGCATAAGAGGAGTACTTTTATCATTAAAAACCTTATCATTTCTACATAGCCAAAGCGACCAAATCACGGCAAGCGCTCCCACCCTGAGAAGAATTCTAAACTTGTGATCAATCCCATGTAACCAGTTGCCAAATATATTAGCAACACTACACGGAGGATACAAGTCAGAAGCTATCTAGATGACTAACCATATAGAACGAGCCAATTTACAATGAAAGAACAAATGTTTTATTGTCTCATCATGCGGACAAAATACACAGTGCGTACTTCCATGCCAATTCCTCCTAAAAAGGTTATCTTTAGTAAGAATGACTCCGCGACGAAGATACCATGCAAAGATTTTATTCTTAAGAGGTATATTCATCTTCCAGATCTTCTTATTATTATCAACTGGCACATCTGACTAGATCAGAGCTCTATACATAGACTCCACTAAGAACTACCTATTCCCTTGTAGGTTCCAACGAAAGATATCGGACCCTTGTGATAACTGTACCGTGGTTAACCGTTGGAGCAGTATGTTTCACGATTGGAGTCTAGGTCCAATTAAATCCCTTCTGAACGTCACATTTGACGGAAATGATTCCAAAACCTTGGCAATAGTATCGCCCTTGTGACGCACAATATTGTACAGAGCTGGATATTGTTCCCGGAGAGTAGCACTACCTAGCCACTTATCCTCCCAGAATCTAATTTCCGAGCCATCCTTAATTGAGAAGGAACCATAGCGGAAGAAATATTTCTTCGTTGCCATTAGTCCGGCCCAAAAATGAGAGTCCCCAGGCTTCTAGTATAATTGGGATACCGCCTTAGAACCCACATATTTTCTTCTTAGGAGGGTTTGCCATACACCATCTTCCGTCAACAACTTAAACAACCATTTGCCAAGGAGGGCCCTGTTCTTAACCTCAAGGTCATGAATGCCCAACCCGCCTTGGTCCTTGGGACGGCAAACCACACTCCATTTAGCCAACCGATATTTTTTCCTCTCGCTATCTCCTTGCCAAAAGAATCGCGATCGGAAGTAATCCAATCTATGTAATACTCCTTTCGGCAATTGGAAGAAGGAAATCATATATAGTACCATGTTACTTAGTACTGAATTTATGAGGACCAACTTTCCACCCAGAGATAGCAATTTACCTTTCCAACTACTAAGTATTTTTTGTAGTCTCTCCTTGACGTGTTTCCATTCAACATTTGTGAGTCTCTGATAATGTATCGGTATCCCCAAATAAGTGATCGGAAACTAGCCCAATCCGCATCCGAATAGCTCAGCATACAGATGGGCCTCGTCTTGAGCTTCGCCAAAACAAAATAGTTCACTTTTATGGAAATTGATCTTAAGCCCTGAGAGTTGCTCGAATGCTGATAAAATTGATTTCATATTTCTTGCTTTCTCGAGGTCATGATCCATAAAGAGAATCGTATCGTCCGCATATTGGAGGATAGATAGGCCACCATCCACTAGATGATTCACTACCCCATCAATTTGGCCATCAACCTTGGCACGCTCAATCATGACCGCTAACATATCAGCCACTATATTGAATAGCATGGGCGATATTGAGTCACCTTGTCGCAATCCTTTCTTTGTTTGGAAATAGTTTCCAATGTCATCATTGACTTTAATGGCAACACTACCTCCAGACATGAAACTATGGATCATAGCGCGCCACTCAGCGGAAAAACCTTTCATTCTGAGAGTCTGTTGAAGAAAGGACCACTTGACTTTGTCATAAGCTTTTTCAAAGTCGATTATAAGAACCACCCCATTTAGTTTTTTTTGATGCAATTCGTGAACTGTTTCATGAGGGACAACAACCCCATCTAGGATGTTTCTGCCTTGCATGAAAGCAGTTTGAGAAGGACGAACCACATGTTCAGCAACCGAATTTAGCCTAATCGTCACTACCTTGGTGAATATTTTAAAACTAACATTAAGGAGGCAAATTGGCCGATATTGTTGTATCCTTTCAGCCTCATTAACCTTAGATAATAAAATAATTTCACCGAAGTTTAACCGGAACAACTCTAGTTGGTCAGCGTGAAGGCATCCAAACAAGAGTAGGAAATCTTGTTTGATGACCTCCCAAAAATTCTGGTAGAACTCAGCGGGAAACCATTAGGACCTGGTGCTTTTGTTATGCTCCATTAGGAAAACCGCCTTTCTAACTTCCTCCTCGGAAAATGAAGATGTTAGAAGGCTATTTTCCGCATCAGAGACCTGGGGGATGTCATCTGTTCGAGACTCATCCATCGAGAAGTTTCCTTCCTCAGGGGTTCCGAATAGATTTTTATAATAACTAGTGATATAAGACTTAAGTTGCTCATGCCCTTCAATCGTGCCCTCCTCCTATTGTAGGGAATGAATAAGTTTCTGCCAATGTCTACCATTAGCGACACCATGGAAAAATCTCGTATTTGAATCACCTTTCAGGATAAACTGAGAGTTTGAATGTTGGTACCACTTGAGTTCCTCCTCGCGCAACATGCGAGCTAACTGGGCATTTGATTGACTCTTGATCTCTATTTCGATGTCACAGAGAGGTCTAATCTCTGCCAGAGCTTCTAAATCATCAATAATAGATGAAAGACGGAGCTTCTCCTTTTTGAGGATACCCGCTATGTGCCTAGCCCATCCACAAAGGAACTTACGTAATGCACGCATTTTGTTGTTCCATATGTGTATTGGGGTAAGCCCGGCAACCGATTTATTCCACACCTCCTTGACCATTTCATGGAATCCATCCCGATGCAACTGACCCAGTTCAAACTTGAACCTGCGTTGGTGCTGTGGTCGAGGTAATCCAGTGGTTAAGAGAATGGGTGCATGGTCTGAAATAGCCTCTATACGAGGAAGAGCGCGAAGGCACCGTTGTGGTGTGTCGAAACCTTACTCTCTCTCTCACTTGGTTTGTTGTCTCTAAGCGAAAGCTTAGGTCCATATCCGGACGAAAGATGGCGGCGTCCATGAAATCGTTCTCTGTTGGGAACATGGTTTTGGAGAAACGGCTTGGAGGTTCTATGTTGCGTTTCTTTGGTACTCGCCTGCAAGGGCGCTATGTAAACCGTCGCAGGTGAGTCTAAGACCCTGTTTGTTTGGGCTTTTGCTTCTACTTTTCCAGCTTTTCCACTTTGACCAAAAAGCCATAGAAGCTCCTAAATAGGTGCTTTTAGCACTTGTATTGCTCCTGGAGCTTTTATGGCTTTTGACGAATCATTATAACGACATTTAGCTCCAAAAGTCATAAAAGCGCTAAAAGCACCTATTTAGGAGCTTTTATGCCTTTTTGGCCAAAGTGAAAAAGCAGCAAAAGCAGAAGCAAAAGCCCAAACAAACAGGGCCTAAGACAATGGCTTTCTCATGGCTATCCAAGTTCTGCCACCCATTTGTCAACTTTTTTAGGCGCTCAAGGGTGGTTGATGTGTAGAAAGAAGAGTTTTTTTGTGTTGTTGCTCATTGGTGGTGATACGCGTTTATCAATATGCCGCTTTGTTCGTCAGTTTAGAACAAGTTTTTATGTTTTGTGGTTGTTTTGTGTGTGTTTGAGTTGTAGGGTGATCACAATGAACCAGATGCATAGGATAAAACTTCTGATTAAATTCCAATTTTAGCCAGTTCCAATCCCACATTCCAATATCATCACATAGCCTATACTATGTCAATGCCTTTCCCTCCAAAGATAAAGGAAAAATCTTCTTCTTAAATCCATTCTTGGATAAACCTGCAAGCTTAAACAATCAATAAAATTAATCCACATAGATTAAGTGCATATCGGGATGTATTGTTTCATCTCCTGCATAAGGATTAGCTAGCAGTTTCTCTATCATACCCGAAGGAATATCATAATAAATATTTCCAGTATGTTCAATAGGTTGAGGGGCAACTCTAATTGCTTCCGGTCGAGGTGAAGATTGATAACCCACAAGTATAGGGGATCAATTGTAGCCTCTTTCGATAAGTAAGAGTCTCGAACCCAACGAGGAGCTAAAGGTAGAACAAATATTCCCTCAAGTTCTATCGCCAACGATACAACTCTACGCACGCTTAACGTTCGCTTTACCTAGAACAAGTATGAAACTAGAAGTACTTTGTAGGTGTTTTTGGATAGGTTTGCAAGATAATAAAGAGAGCGTAAATAAAAACTAGGAGCTGCTTAGATAAAGACACAATAAAGCAAATATAGCGAGTGTGGAAAAGTGGTGGTAGGAGTTGCAAAATTGTCCCTAAGCAATTGACTACTTTACTAGACCGATAGCAAGTTTTATGTGGGAGAGGCCACTGCTAGCATGTCATCCCTGACTTAGAATTCTATGCACTTATGATTGGAACTATTAGCAAGCATCCGCAACTACTAACGCTCATTAAGGTAAAACCTAACCATAGCATTAAGATATATTGATCCCCCTTCAATCCCGTATGCATCAATTTCTATGCTAGGTTGAAGCTTCTGTCACTCTTGCCCTCCAATACATAGTCCTATCGACATACAACTAACCCTATGGTGTGATCCACGCGCGCGCTCATATGATGGGCAACAAAGGACAACAATATAACCACAAGCAAATTAAATCAATCATAGCAATTCATCAACCACCGATAGGACAACGAAAATCTACTCAGACATCATAGGATGGCAACACATCATTGGACAATAATATGAAGCATAAAGCACCATGTTCAAGTAGAGGGTACAACGGGTTGCGGGAGAGTGGACCGCTATAGATAGAGGGGGGAAGGTGATGGAGATTTTGGTGAATATGGCGGAGGTGTTGGTGAAGATCGCGGTGATCATGATGGCCCCCGGCAGCGTTCCGTTGCCACCGGAAGCGAGGGGGAGAGAGCCCCCCTCCTTCTTCTTCTTCTTCCTTGACCTTGTCCCTAGATGGGAGAAGGTTTTCCCCTCTGGTCCATGGTCTCCATGGCGTGGGAGGGGCGAGAGCCCCTCCAAGATTGGATCTGTCTCTCTGTCTCTCTCTGTTTCTGCGCTCTGCTATTCTGCCCTTTCACCGTTTCTTATATATATGGAGATTCGTAAGTCCGATTGGATTGAAACCTTCGCCCAGATTTTTCTCCAAAAAATAGCTTTCTTGCGGCAAAAAAATAGTAGCAACCACCTTACGGGGGCCCACGAGGGGGGCGCGCTGGGGGCAGGCGCGACCCCTGCCTCGTGCCCCCCTCGGGCACCGTCTCACGTTGATTCTTCTTCCCATATTCTCGAAATATTCCAAAAATATTCTCCATCCATTTTTATTCCGTTTGGATTCCCTTTGATATGGGGTTTCTGCGAAACATAAAACATGCAACAAACAGGAACTGGCACTGGGCACTAGATCAATATGTTAGTCCCAAAAATAGTATAAGAAGTTGCCAAAAGTATATGAAAGTTGTATAATATTGGCATGGAACAATCAAAAATTATAGATAAGACGGAGATGTATCAACATCCCCAAGCTTAATTCCTGCTCGTCCTCTAGTAGGTAAATGATAAAAAAGATAATTTTTGATGTGGAATGCTACCTAGCATAAGCTTGATCATGTAATCTAATCATGGCATGAATATTAAGACACGAGTGATTCAAAGAAATAGTCTATCATTTGACATAAAAACAATAATACTTCAAGCATACTAATAAAGCAATCATGTCTTTTCAAAATAACATGGCCAAAGAAAGTTATCCCTACAAAATCATATAGTCTGGCTATGCTCCATCTTCACCACACAAAATATTCACATCATGCACAACCCCGATGACAAGCCGAGCAATTGGTTCATACTTTTTAACGCGCTTCAGCTTTTTCAACCCTCACGCAATACATGAGCGCAAGCCATGGATATAGCACTATGGGTGGAATAGAATATGATGGTGGAGGTTGTGTGGAGAAGACAAAAAAGGAGAAAGTCTCACATCTACGCGGCTAATCAACGGGCTATGGAGATGTACATCAATTGATGTCAATGTGAGGAGTAGGGATTGCCATGCAACGGATGCACTAGAGCTATAAGTATATGAAAGCTCAAACTGAAACTAAGTGGGTGTGCATCCAACTTGCTTGCTCATGAAGACTTAGGGCATTTGAGGAAGCCCATCGTTGGAATATAGAAGCCAAGTTCTATAATGAAAATCCCCACTAGTATATGAAAGTGATAACTCAAGTGACTCTCTATATGAAGAACATGGTGCTACTTTGAAGCGCAAGTGTGGTAACATTGCCCCTTCTCTCTTTTTCTCTCCTTTTTTTCTTTTTTTCTTTTTTTTGGGCCTTCTCTTTTTTTTGGCCTTTCTCTTTTTTTATTCTTTTTTTCCGTCCGGAGTCTCATCCCGACTTGTGGGGGAATCATAGTCTCCATCATCCTTTCATCACTGGGGCAATGCTCTAATAATAATGATCATCACACTTCTATTTACTTACAACTCAATATTACAACTCGATATCTAGAACAAAGATATGACTCTATATGAATGACTCGGCGGTGTACCGGGATGTGCAATGATCTAGCGTAGCAATGATATCAAAAAACGGACAAGCCATGAATACATCATGCTAGCTATCTTACGATCATGCAAAGCAATATGACGATAAATGCTCAAGTCATGTATATGATGATGATGGAAGTTGCAAGGCAATATATCTTGGAATGGCTATGGAAATGCCATGATAGGTAGGTATGGTGGCTGTTTTGAGGAAGATATAATGAGGTTTATGTGTGATAGAGCATATCGTATCACGGGGTTTGGATGCACCGGTGAAGTTTGCACCAACTCTTGAGTGAGAAAGGGCAATGCACGGTACCGAAGAGGCTAGCAATGATGGAAGGGTGAGAGTGCGTATAATCCATGGACTCACATTAGTCATAAAGAACTCATATACTTATTGCAAAAGTTTATTAGCCCTCGAAGCAAAGCACTACTACGCATGCCCCTAGGGGGATAGATTGGTAGGAAAAGACCATCGCTCGTCCCAGACCACCACTCATAAGGAAGACAATCAATAAATACCTCATGCTCCGACTTCGTTACATAACGGTTCACCATACGTGCATGCTACGGGAATCACAAACCTCAACACAAGTATTTATACTAATCCACAACTACCCACTAGCATGACTCTAATATCACCATCTTTATATCGCAAAACTATTGCAAGGAATCAAACATATCATATTTAGTGATCTACAAGTTTTATGTACGATTTTATGACTAACCATGTGAATGACAAATTCCTATCATCTCTCTAAATAGATATAAGTGAAGCAAGAGAGTTTAATACTTTCTACAAAAGTTATGCCCACGCTCTAACAAATATAAGTGAAGCAAAAGAGCATCCTACAAATGGCGGTTTGCTATGTAAAGAGAAACAGACAATCCAAACTTCAAATGATATAAGTGAAGCACATGAAGCATTCTATAAAGCCATACTCAAAAGATATAAGTGAAGTTCAAAGAGCATTCTATAAATCAAACAAGGACTATCTCTTACCAGCATGGTGCATAAAATAAAAAATGAAAACTAAATGCAAAAGACGCTCCAAGATTTGCACATATCGCATGAACGAAACGAATCCGAAAACATACCGATACTTGTTGAAGAAAGAGGGGATGCCTTCCGGGGCGTCCCCAAGCTTAGACGCTTGAGTCTCCTTGAATATTTACTTGGGGTGCCTTGGGAATCCCCAAGCTTGAGCTCTTTCCTCTCTTCCTTCTCCTCACATCGAGACCTTCTCGATCATCGAACACTTCATCCACACAAAACTTCAACAGAAAACTCGGTAAGATCCGTTAGTATAATAAAGCAAATCACTACTCTAAGTACTGTTGCAAACCAATTCATATTTTGTTTTTTCATTGTGTCTACTGTAATATATCTTTTCCATGGCTTAATCCACTGATATAAATTGATAGTTTCATCAAAACAAGCAAACTATGCATCAGAAACAGAATCTGTCTAAAACAGAACAGTCTGTAATAATCTGAACATTCACCATACTTATGATACTTGAAACTTTCTGCCAAAATTAGGAAAAATAAAAAATTTGTATATAAAGACAGTGCAAAAAGAATCAGAACCATTTGACGTTCAAGTAAAAACTTAAAAATCACGCAGTACAGACAAAGTTTCTGTCCTGCACCGTACAAACCAACAAGCATTGTAAACATCATAAAGGCAAACCTTGGCACATTATTTTTATAATACAATGGAATTATACAAGGGGATAATTATTTTTGTTGAAAAGTTTCTGTAATTAATATTCACAAAGTTTCCATGGGCATGAACAAAGTTCAAGGACGTCCCCCACTTTCACAATGCTCGTCTATCTCATTTTCACTTTTATTTTTGAAAAGTTTTGGGTTCCCCTTTTTATTTTTTTTGTTTTTAAACTATATAAAAGCACATAACAGAAATAAATGACTCTCTAGAACTTCCGGGTTGTCTCCCTGGCAGCGCTTTCTTTAAAGCCATTAAGCTAGGCATATAGTGCTCAAGTAGTGAATCCACCCGGATCCCAAGGTATATCAAAGCCAATTTTAATTAACAAAGATTTGGCATTTAGTAGTGAGCACAAAGAAACATATATCAAGCAATGACGAAGTCTAACTCTCTTCCTATGCATCGGCATGTCATAAAAGAAAAATTCATGCACACATAGTAAAGGCCAATGGATAGTATAAACAGTTTCTTGCAATTTTATCGTGTGGGAAACATAGAGATGTGGAGATATAGTTCCTCTCTCATAATAACTGCAAGTAGGAGCATCAAGAACATGCATATTATATCTATCAAAATCATCATGTGCAACCGTAAAAGGCAACCCATCAATATAATCCTTAATAAGTGCAAACTTCTCCGATATAGTGTAGTCGGGAGAATTCAAAAAGATAATAGGACCATTATGTGTGGGTGCAATAGCAACAATTTCATGTTTAACATAAGGAACTATAGCAAGTTCATCTCCATAAGCATCATTCATATTGGCATCTTGGCCACTAGCATAGCAAGCATCAAGTTCATCAAAAAGGGATATTTCAAACGAATTCAAGGGATCATAGCAATCATCCTTCGGTAAGCATGAAGGGAAATTAAACATTGAAGAGTTACTCTCATTAGAAGGTGGGCATGGGTAGCTAATCCGCTCTTCCTCCTTTTGTTCTTCGCTCTCCTCCTCATCTTTTTCATCCAATGAGCTCACAGTTTCATCAATTTCTTCTTTCATAGACTCATGCAAAATATTAGTCTCTTCTTGGACAGCGGAGACTTTCTCAATAAATGCATCAATATAGGAATTGTATTCATAATTCTCATAGCAGTATTTCAATATAGCAAAATGTTCAGGCCTATAAACATCATCATCAAAAGCTTCATACTTTTCAAACAAAGATTCAATTTCATAAGCACCCTTAAAAGCAACAAATTCTTCTATTTGTTCCACATCATAGTAATCATATATACCATTAGCATAAGAAGCTAAGGTTTTGTTATCATTAAATTTGCATGAAAAGGGAAGGTGTGGAGCCTTCATCCTAGAGCAACAAGTATAATCATATCTCAAGCATAGTTGCCTAGCATACCAACGCAACATATAAATTTGATCCCATAATAGTTTCCCTTTTTGAGTCAAGCAATAATCCCTAAAGTATTCACGTTGATCCAACGTGTCTCCCATTACATAATTGAATGAGGTTTTCTCAGGATTATCAAAGTGGTACATAATATTTTTCACATAATGATCATCGAGGATTTTAGGAGGTTCCCCATCTCCATGAGTAGCAAGTACACCTATTTTTTTTGGTATTTCGTGTTCCATATCCATAACTAAAGATAAAGAACAACTAAGAACAGCAAATAAAAATTACTTAGTGATAAAGCAAACAAACACATACGAGAATATTCACCCCACGCTATTGCTCCCCGGAAATGGCGCCAACAAAAGGTCTTGATAACCCACAAGTATAGGGGATCAATTGTAGCCTCTTTCGATAAGTAAGAGTCTCGAACCCAACGAGGAGCTAAAGGTAGAACAAATATTACCTCAAGTTCTATCGACCACCGATACAACTTTACGCACGCTTAACGTTCGCTTTACCTAGAACAAGTATGAAACTAGAAGTACTTTGTAGGTGTTTTTGGATAGGTTTGCAAGATAATAAAGAGAGCGTAAATAAAAACTAGGAGCTGCTTAGATAAATACACAATAAAGTAAATATAGCTAGTGTGGAAAAGTGGTGGTAGGAGTTGCGAAATTGTCCCTAAGCAATTGACTACTTTACTAGACCGATAGCAAGTTTTATGTGGGAGAGGCCACTGCTAGCATGTCATCCCTGACTTAGAATTCTATGCACTTATGATTGGAACTATTAGCAAGCATCCGCAACTACTAACGTTCATTAAGGTAAAACCCAACCATAGCATTAAGGTATATTGGTCCCCCTTCAATCCCGTATGCATCAATTTCTATGCTAGGTTGAAGCTTCTGTCACTCTTGCCCTCCAATACATAGTCCTATCGACATACAACTAACCCTATGGTGTGATCCACGCACGCGCTCATATGATGGGCACCAAAGAATAGCAACATAACCACAAGCAAATTAAATCAATCATAGCAATTCATCAACGGACAATAATATGATGGCATCACATCATAGGATGGCAACACATCATTGGACAATAATATGAAGCATAAAGCACCATGTTCAAGTAGAGGGTACAGCGGGTTGCGGGAGAGTGGATGATACGTCTCCAACGTATCTATAATTTTTTATTGCTCCATGCTATATTATCTATTGTTTTGGACCATATTGGGCTTTATTTTCCACTTTTATATTACTTTTGGGACTAACCTATTAACCGGAGGCCCAGCCCAGAATTGCTGTTTTTTTGCCTATTTCAGTGTTTCGAAGAAATGGAATATCAAACGGAGTCCAAACGGAATGAAATCTTCGGGAACGTGATTTTCTCATCAGATAAGATCTAGGAGACTTGGACCCTCGGTCAAGAAAGGAGGGAGGCGGCTACGAGGGTGGTGGGCGCCCCCCCTAGGGCGCGCCCCCCTGCCTCGTGGGCCCCCCCAAAGCTCCACCGACGTACTCCTTCCTCCTATATATACCTACGTACCCCCAACAGATCAGATACAGAGCCAAAAACCTAATTCCACCGCCGCAACTTTCTGTATCCACGAGATCCCATCTTGGGGCCTGTTCCGGAGCTCCGCCGGAAGGGGAATCCACCACGGAGGGCTTCTACATGACCATCATAGCCTCTCCGATAAAGTGTGAGTAGTTTACTTCAGACCTTCGGGTCCATAGTTAGTAGCTAGATGTCTTCTTCTCTCCTTTTGGATCTCAATACAATGTTCTCCCCCTCTCTCGTGGAGATCTATTCGATGTAATCTTCTTTTTGTGGTGTGTTTGTTGAGACCGATGAATTGTGGGTTTATGATCAAGATTATCTATGAGCAATATTTGAATCTTCTCTGAATTCTTTTATGTATGATTGGTTATCTTTGCAAGTCTCTTCGAATTATCCGTTTGGTTTGGCCAACTAGATTGGTAGTTCTTGCAATGGGAGAAGTGCTTAGCTTTGGGTTCAATCTTGCGGTGTCCTTTCCCAGTGACAGTAGGGGCAGCAAGGCACGTATTGTATTGTTGCCATCGAGGATAACAAGATGGGGTTTTTATCATATTGCATGAATTTATCCCTCTACATCATGTCATCTTGCTTAAGGCGTTACTCTGTTTTTATTAACTTAATACTCTAGATGCATGCTGGATAGCGGTCGATGAGTGGAGTAATAGTAGTAGATGCAGGCAGGAGTCGGTCTACTTGTCTCGGACATGATGCCTATATACATGATCATACCTAGATACTCTCATAACTATGCTCAATTCTGTCAATTGCTCAACAATAATTCATTCACCAACCGTAAAATACTTATGCTCTTGAGAGAAGCCACTAGTGAAATCTATGGCCCCCGGGTCTATTCTCATCATATTAATCCTCCTATGCTTTATTATTGCTTTGCTTTTTTACTTTGCCTTTTATTTTACTTTGCATCTTTATACCAAAAATATTATCTATCATCTCTATCAGATCTCATTCTCGTAAGTGACCGTGAAGGGATTGACAACCCCTATTCGCGTTGGTTGCGAGGAGTTATTTTCTTTGTGTAGGTACGAGGGACTTGCGTGTGGCCTTCTACTGGATTGATACCTTGGTTCTCAAAAACTGAGGGAAATACTTACGATACTCTGCTGCATCATCCTCTCCTCTTTGGGGAAAACCAATGCAAGCTCAAGACGTAGCAAGAAGGATTTCTGGTGCTGTTGCCGGGGAGTCTACGCAAAAGTCAACATACCAAGTACTTATCACAATCCCTTATCTCTCGCGTTACATTATTTGCCATTTGCCTCTCGTTTTCCTCTCCCGCACTTCACCCTTTCCGTTTTATTCGCCCTCTCTTTTTCGTTCACCTTCTTCCTGTATGTATCTTTGTTTGTGTTTCCTTGTGCCTTCTATATGCTTGCATCTTTGCTTGTTGAAAATCTATTGATATGGATCCACTTAAAGTGTTCTACTTGGATCATCTTCGATCCTTATGCGCTTGTGCTGAAACCCCAACTAGCCTAGTTGATGGGAAATCTTTAGATGAGCATGCTCATTTTGTGCGTCATCGTTTGTCTGAAAAGGGGAAGCTCTTATGGTATCATATAAATAGTTTGCTATGCTATGCTTGGAATCTTTGTGAAATGTGTGATTTTACTTGTTGCTCTAAGAACCCTAAAAAACACCTTCCCTACCTATGTGAGTTCAATGATAATGAAATCTTATCTTCTTATGCAAAGGTGTTTATAGCTACTATGATATCGAACAAATTGAAGAATTTGTCGTTTTTAAGGGTGCTCATGAAGTTGCTTCTTTGATTGAAAAGTATGATTTTACTCCCAACAAATCTGAAAATTCCGTTATACTTAAATATTGCAATGATAAACTTGCTCATAATGTCTATGTCCAAGAATTTATTGAAAGAATGACTGTTGCTTTGGAAGAAAATAATGATATGCATGAATCTATAGATAATGATGATTCTGATGATTTGATTGAAATATCCCTTGATGAACATTATGCTTGCTATTCTTGTGGCCATGATGCCAATATTTGTGAAGATGAATTTGCTATAGTTCCTTATGTTAAACATGAGATCGTTGCTATTGCACCCATACTTGACAGCTCCTTGAATAAAAAGCATGATTGCAATGATTTTACTATAAATTCTCTTGAGGTCAATTGTGCTAATAAGATGCAAAACCCTAAGCTTGGGGATGCTAGTTTTGCTATGTCTACTACTTGTTGCAATGATCATGATTGGGGTGATTCTTCTTATGATCTTGAAAATTTATTTAAGCCCCATGATGAATATGAGATTGATAATATTGTTTGCAATAATATTGAAAGTGGGTTTGGAGAGGTCATGACTTTAGTTAATGATAATCCCACTATTTTGGAAGAGTGTCAACTTTGCATGCATGTGGATCGCGTTGAGAATATACTTTGTGATAGCTATTTTTTTGAATTTTCCTATGATCCTACATGTAATTATTATGAGAGAGGAAAATATGGTTGTAGAAACTTTCATGCTACTAAATTACCTCTCGTTATGTTGAGATTGCTAATGTTTCTTTCCGCTTGCTTGCATATGCTAATTTTTGATTGCTATGATAATTTGTTTGCCTATAAGATGCCTATGCATAGGAAGTATGTTAGACTTAGATGTGTTTGTCACATGTTTCATGATGCTCTCTTTGTGCTTCAATTCTTGTCTTTCTTGCGAGCATCATTAAAATTATCAATGCCTAGCTAAAATGCTTTAAAGAAAAGCGCTTGTTGGGAGACAACCCAATATATTTCCTTTATGTCGTGGAATAAATATTTGATCTATCCTCTGGTTATATATGTTTTTATGTTTTAATTAGTGTTTGTGCCAAGTTAAACCTATAGGATCTTCTTGGATGATAGTTATTTGATCTTGCTGTAATTTCCAGAAACTTTCGGTTCACGAAAACAATTGTTAAAAATCACCAGAACGTGATAAAATAGTGATTCCAATTGCTGCTGATCAATAAACAAGTTGCCTAGGTCGTCCTGTTTTGGCTGAAGTTTTGGAGTTTCAGAAGTTTGCATTAGTTACATATTACTACAGACTGTTCTGTTTTTGACAGATTCTGTTTTTCGTGTGTTGTTTGCTTATTTTGATGAATCTATGGCTAGTAAAATAGTTTATAATCTATAGAGCAGTTGTAATAAAGTAGGTTTAACACCAATATAAATAAATAATGAGTTCATTATAGTACCTTGAAGTGGTCTTTTGTTTTCTTTCGCTAACGGAGCTCACGAGATTTCTGTTGAGTTTTGTGTTGTGAAGTTTTCAAGTTTTGGGTGAAATATTTTGATGGATTATGGAACAAGGAGTGGCAAGAGCCTAATCTTGGGGATGCCCATGGCACCCCCAATATAATCCAAGGACACCAAAAAGTCAAAGCTTGGGGATGCCCCGGAAGGCATCCCCTCTTTCGTCCACTTCCATCGGTAACTTTACTTGGAGCTTTATTTTTATTCACTACATGATATGTTTTTTGCTTGGAGCATCTTGTATTATTTGCGTCTTTTCTTGTTAGTTTACCACAATAATCCTTGCTGTACACACCTTTTGAGAGAGCCATACATGAATCGGAATTTGTTAGAATACTCTATGTGCTTCACTTATATCTTTTGAGCTTTATAGTTTTGCTCTAGTGCTTCACTTATATCTTTTAGAGCATGGTGGTGGATTTGTTTAAAAGAAACTATTGATCTCTCATGCTTCACTTAGATTATTTTTAGACTCTTAAATAGCATGGTAATTTGCTTAAAATAATAATATGCTTGGTATTCAAGATTTGTAAAACTTTCTTTTGAGTGCGTTGAATACTAAGAAAAGTTCGATGATTGATAATTGTTTTGAGATATGAAGGTAGTAATATTAGAGTGCTAGTTGAGTAGTTGTGAATTTGTTAAATACTTGTGTTAAAGTTTCTGATTCCTGTTGCATGCACGTATGGTGAACCGTTATGTGATGAAGTCGGAGCATGATTTATTTATTGATTGTCTTCCTTATGAGTGGCGATCAGGGACGAGCGATGGTCTTTTCCTACCAATCTATCCCCCTAGCAGCATGCGCATAGTACTTTGCTTTGATAACTTGTAGATTTTTGCAATAAATATATGAGTTCTTTATGACTAATGTTGAGTCCATGGATTATACGCACTTTTCTCACCCTTCCACCATTGCTAGCCTCTCTAATACCGCGCACTTTTCGCCGGTATCATACACCCACCATAAACCTTCCTCAAAACAGCCACCATACCTACCTATCATGGCATTTCCATAGCCATTATGAGATATATTGCCATGCAACTTTCCACCGTTCCGTTTATTATGACACACTCCATCATTGTCATATTGCTTAGCATGATCATTTAGTTGACATTGCATTTGTGGCAAAGCCACCGTTCATAATTCTTTCATACATGTCACTTATGAATCATTGCATATCCCGGTACACCACCGCAGGCATTCACATAGAGTCATATTTTGTTCTAAGTATCGAGTTGTAATTCTTGAGTTGTAAGAAAAATAAAAGTGTGATGATCATCATTTTTAGAGCATTGTCCCAAGTGAGGAAAGGATGATGGAGACTATGATTCCCCCATAAGTCGGGATGAGACTCCGGACGAAAAAAAAGAAAAGAGGCCATAAAAAAAGGAGAAAAGGCCCAAATAAAAAAATGAGAGAAAAAGAGAGAAGGGACAATGTTACTATCCTTTTACCACACTTGTGCTTCAAAGTAGCACCATGATCTTCATAATAGAGAGTCTCTCATTTTGTCACTTTCATATACTAGTGGGAATTTTTCATTATAGAACTTGGCTTGTATATTCCAATAATGGGCTTCCTCAAATTGCCCTAGGTCTTCGTGAGCAAGCGAGTTGGATGCACACCCACTTAGTTTATTTTGTTGAGCATTCATATACTTATAGCTCTAGTGCATCCATTGCATGGCAATCCCTACTCACTCACATTGATATCTATTGATGGGCATCTCCATAGCCCGTTGATACGCCTAATTGATATGAGACTATCTTCCCTCTTTTTGTCTTCTCCGCAACCACCATTCTATTCCACATATAATGCTATATCCATGGCTCACGCTCATGTATTGCGTGAAGATTGAAAAAGTTTTGAGAATGTCAAAAGTATGAAACAATTGCTTGGCTTGTCATCGGGGTTGTGCATGATTTAAATACTTTGTGTGGTGAAGATAGAGCATAGCCAGACTATATGATTTTGTAGGGATAACTTTCTTTGGCCATGTTATTTTGAGAAGACATAATTGCTTTGTCAGTATGCTTGAAGTATTATTATTTTTTATGTCAATATTAAACCTTTGTCTTGAATCTTTCGAATCTGAATATTCATACCACAATTAAGAAGAGTTACATTGAAATTATGCAAAGTAGCACTTCGCATCAAAAATTCTCTTTTTATCATTTACCTACTCGAGGACGAGCAGGAATTAATCTTGGGGATGCCTGATACGTCTCCAACGTATCTATAATTTTTGATTGCTCCATGCTATATTATCTATTGTTTTGGACCATATTGGGATTCATTTTCCACTTTTATATTACTGTAACTTCCATTAGGAGAGGCATCCTCGCTCAGTTTCAACTGGTGGTTACTTAAGTTTATTTTCTCTGCCTACCTATTAACCGGAGGCCCAGCCCAGAATTGCTGTTTTTTTTGCCTATTTCAGTGTTTCGAAGAAACGGAATATCAAACGAAGTCCAAACGGAATGAAATCTTCAGGAACATGATTTTCTCATCGATAAGATCCAGAGACTTGGAACCTCGGTCAAGAAAGGAGGAGGCGGCCACGAGGTGGGCGCCGCCCCAGTCGCGCGCCCGCCTCGTGGGCCCCAGCTCCACCGACGTATTTCTTCCTCCTATATACCTCGTACTTCCAACAGATCGAGATCACGGAGCCAAAACCTAATTCCACCGCCGCAACTTTCGTATCCACGAGATCCCATCTTGGGGCCTATTCGAGCTTCACGGAAGGAATCCACCACGGAGGGCTTCTACATCATCATCATAGCCTCTCCGATGAAGTGTGAGTAATTTACTTCAGACCTTCGGGTCCATAGTTAGTAGCTAGATGGCTTCTTCTCTCCTTTTTGATCTCAATACAATGTTCTCCCCCTCTCTCGTGGAGATCTATTCGATGTAATCTTCTTTTTGCGGTGTCTGTTTGTTGAGACCGATGAATTGTGGGTTTATGACCAAGATGATCTATGAGCAATATTTGAATCTTCTCTGAATTCTTTTATGTATGATTGGTTATCTTTGCAAGTCTCTTCGAATTATCCATTTGGTTTGGCCAACTAGATTGGTAGTTCTTGCAATGGGAGAAGTGCTTAGCTTTGGGTTCAATCTTGCGGTGTCCTTTCCCAGTGACAGTAGGGGAAGCAAGGCACGTATTGTAGTGTTGCCATCAAGGATAACAAGATGGGGTTTTTATCATATTGCATGAATTTATCCCTCTACATCATGTCATCTTGTTTAAGGCGTTACTCTGTTTTTATTAACTTAATACTCTAGATGCATGCTGGATAGCGGTCGATGAGTGGAGTAATAGTAGTAGATGCAGGCAGGAGTCGGTCTATTTGTCTCGGACGTGATGCCTATATACATGATCATACCTAGATACTCTCATAACTATGCTCAATTCTGTCAATTGCTCAACAGTAATTCGTTCACCCACCGTAAAATACGTATGCTCTTGAGAGAAGCCACTAGTGAAATTTATGGCCCCCGGGTCTATTCTCATCATATTAATGTTCCTACGCTTTATTATTGCTTTGCTTTTTTACTTTGCCTTTTATTTTACTTTGCATCTTTATACCAAAAATACCAAAAATATTATCTATCATCTCTATCAGATCTCACTCTCGTAAGTGACCGTGAAGGGATTGACAACCCCTATTCGCGTTGGTTGCGAGGAGTTATTTGCTTTGTGTAGGTATGAGGGACTTGCGCGTGGCCTCCTACTGGATTGATACCTTGGTTCTCAAAAACTGGGGGAAATACTTACGCTACTCTGCTGCATCATCCTCTCCTCTTCGGGGAAAACCAACGCAAGCTCAAGACGTAGCAGTGGACCACTGTAGATAGAGGGGGGAAGGTGATGGAGATGTTAGTGAAGATGGCGGAGGTGTTGGTGAAGATCGTGGTGATGATGATGGTCCCCGGCGGCGTTCCGGTGCCACCGGAAGCGAGGGGGAGAGAGCCCCCTCCTTCTTCTTCTTCTTCTTCTTCCTTGACCTTCTCCCTAGATGGGAGAAGGGTTTCCCCTCTGGTCCATGGTCTCCATGGCGTGGGTGGGGCGAGAGCCCCTCCGAGATTGGATCTGTCTCTCTGTCTCTCTCTGTTTCTGCGCTCTGGTATTCTGCCCTTTTACCATTTCGTATATATATGGAGATCAGTAACTCCGACTGGATTGAAACCTTCGCCCAGATTTTTCTCCAAAAATTAGCTTTCTTGCGGCAAAAGAATAGCAGCAACCGCCTTACAGGGCCCACGAGGGGGCAGGCGCGCCTAGGGGGTAGGCGCGCCCCCTGCCTCGTGCCCCCCTCGGGCACCGTCTCGCGTTGATTTTTCTTCCCATATTCTCCAAATATTCCAAAAATATTATCCATCCGTTTTTATTCCGTTTGGATTCCGTTTGATATGGGGTTTCTGTGAAACATAAAACATGCAACAAACGATGGCAGCATTGAGCAATTGGATCAATATGTTAGTCCCAAAAATAGTATAAAAAGTTGCCAAAAGTATATGAAAGTTGTATAATATTGGTATGGAACAATCAAAAATTGTAGATACGACGGAGACGTATCAAAGATACCCCAAACAAACCCCTCAAAGAATTGTTTTCCATAGTGACAAGTGATAGTAAATTTTAGCATGTAATATAAGTGTTTCTTTACCAAATTCCACTTATCAAATGCGCTTCACTCTCTGGAAATGGCTAGAAAATAGTCTTGATGACCCACAAGTATAGGGGATCAATTGTAGTCCTTTCTGAGAAGGTCGGACTCCTAGTGGTCGAGGTGAATCACCAGAATGGTGGATGGATCACAGGCATGCAAACTTTGAAGACCTGACTATAGAGGCAGGTTCAACTGCTATCAGAGTGCGCCCACCACATGTTCGAGTATGAAGGACCACACGATATAACCTGGATGATACTAGGCGATTGTCTAAAGAAGAACTGAAGTCGTGTATGCACAATGTGACCAACGTGGGTGTCTTAACACGAAGTCTGCCTTAAAACGAAGGTGTAAATATTATATAACATGTAACTAGACACATCATGATGTTTAGTCTGGTGGTTGCTAGATAGACTACTACTATAGTAGAGCCATCAAGTTGCAAGCTTGAATCCTCAAGTCTGCATCTTATTTATTTTTCCCCAAGATTTAAAAGACGACAGCAAAAAACAAGTCAGATGTAAGCGCTTTATTTGGGACATGGCGGTGATCATGGGAGGCCGCCTAAAGAAATAGGATATGTGACGTGCGGGGTCGCAGGAGTCAAAGAACAATCAGCATTTACAAGGGACGTGCGACGGTCGTTTGATTTGGAACCAGCGAAGAGGATGACGATGCGAACACCGGCAGCCGCTCTGAAGCCCCAAAGCCCATCGTCGGAGAGGAAGAACGCCACGACGTCGCAGCATGCCCTAGTTCGGACCTTCCGGCCACCGCCCAGGAACGAGCCCGGGCCCCAGCGCCCCGGTGGCCCGCAGCCGCCGACGGTGGGGAAGGTGGTGCGTGGTGGACCGAGGGTCGCACCCGCAGAGGAAGGGGAAGAGGGGGAGGGGTAGAGGTCGAAGAGGAGGCGATCACGACGGCCTCAGCAAGCTGGTTGCCGAACCGGCGAAGACGCCAGGGAATGCCAGCCGCGGCCTCCGTCCGGTCATCTTCCACCGCCCAATCAGCCCAGCAGACACGGCCGGCGGACCCCGGGCCGGGGTCCGGTGTCTGGGCGCGTAGCGGGGAGGGAGGGGGAGGCGGGGAACGGGGGCGAGGAGATGCCCGCAATCGGAGCGGAGGAGCGGCAAGGGCGGACGGCGAGGGCGCGACGCCAAGGAGGGAGGGGGCGGAGGATGCGCGCCGGCAGCGAGGGAAGCCACCGCGCACGCCATCGCCTCCGTCGTATCTACTTTTCCAAACACTTTTGCCCTTGTTTTGGACTCTAACTTGTATGATTTGAATGGAACTAACCCGGACTGATGTTGTTTTCAGCAGAATTGCCATGGTGTTGTTTTATGTGCAGAAAATAAAAGTTCTCGGAATGACCTGAAACTCCACGGAACACCTTAGAAAAAATAATAAAAAATCCTCGCCAAAGATGAAGACCAGGGGGCACACACCCTGCTCACGAGGGTGGGGGCGCGCCCCCCTACCTCGTGGGCCCCCTGGCGGCCCTCCGACGCCAACTCCAACTCCATATTTTGGCTTTCGGGGAGAAAAAAATCAGAGAGAAAGTTTCATTGTGTTTTACGATACGGAGCCGCCGCCAAGCCCTAATCTCTCTCGGGAGGGCTGATCTGGAGTCCGTTCGGGGCTCCGGAGAGGGGATTCGTCGCTGTCGTCATCATCAACCATCCTGCATCACCAATTTCATGATGCTCACTGCCGTGCGTGAGTAATTCCATCGTAGGCTTGCTGGACGGTGATGGGTTGGATGAGATTTATCATGTAATCGAGTTAGTTTTGTTAGGGTTTGATCCTAGTATGCACTATGTTCGAGATTGATGTTGCTATGACTTTGCTATGCTTAATGCTTGTCACTAGGGCCCGAGTGCCATGATTTCAGATCTGAACCTATTATGTTTTCATGAATATATGTGTGTTCTTGATCCTATCTTGCAAGTCTATAGTCACCTACTATGTGTTATGATCCGCAACCCCAAGTGACAATAATCGGGACTACTCCGGTGATGACCATAGTTTGAGGAGTTCATGTATTCACTATGTGCTAATGCTTTGTTCGGTTCTCTATTAAAAGGAGGCCTTAATATCCCTTAGTTTCCAATAGGACCCGCTGCCACGGGAGGGTAGGACAAAGATGTCATGCAAGTTCTTTTCCATAAGCACGTATGACTATTTACGGAATACATGCCTACATTACATTGATGAATTGGAGCTAGTTCTGTGTCACCCTATGTTATGACCGTTACATGACGAACCACATCCGGCATAATTATCCATCACTGATCCCGTGCCTACGAGTTTTCCATATACTGGTTTACGCTTATTTACTTTTCCGTTGCTACTGTTACAATCACTACAAAATACCAAAAACATTACTTTTGCTGTCTTTACTTTTGTTACCGTTACCGCCACTATCATATTACTTTGCTACTAAACACTTTGCTGCAGATACTAAGTTTCCAGGTGTGGTTGAATTGACAAGTCAGCTGCTAATACTTGAGAATATTCTTTGGCTCCCCTTGTGTTGAATCAATAAATTTGGGTTGAATACTTTACCCTCAAAAACTGTTGCGATCCCCTATACTTGTGGGTTATCAAGACCTTTTTCTGGCGCCGTTGCCGGTGAGCATAGCTCTATTCTTTGAGTCACTTGGGATTTATATCTGCTGGACACTATGAAGAACTTGAAAGACGCTAAGACAACAATTTATCCCTCAACTACGAGGGGAGGTAAGGAACTGCCATCTAGCTCTGCACTTGATTCACCTTCTGTTATGAGTAGGCTAGCGACACCTAAACCTGCTTCTGCTATTCGTTCTGATATGTCGCATTTTATTGATGATGCCACTTCTGCTATGCATGATACTTATGATGCAACTACTTCTATGCTTGATACTACTGTGCCCCTTGGTGAATTTCTAGATGAACAAATTGCTAAGTCTAGAGAAAGAGAAATTATTGAACCTGAATACGATGATGTTAGTGATGATGAAAATATGCCTGCTATTCCTGAGGGTTATCTTTTTGATGCGGAATCTTCTGCAGCTATTCTTGCTTGCCAGGATAGACTTGAACTTAAGAGGTTGCTAGTTAAATGGAGTAAAGAATATTTTAGAGATAGAATGAGACCCGGCCCTACATTTGCTACTTCACCTATTTGTGTTCCCGATAAGGATTATTATGATTTTTCTGTTAATCCAGATATAATTACTTTGGTTGAATCTGATCCTTTTTATGGCTATGAATCTGAAACTGTTGTGGCACATCTTACTAAGTTAAATGATATAGCTGCCCTGTTTACTAATAATGAGAGATCACGCTACCTTTATTTACTCAAAATATTTCCGTTCTCATTAAAGGGTGATGCTAAGATATGGTTAGTTCTCTCGATCATGGTTGTGCTTAAAGTCCCGTGATATGATTTATTACTTTTCGCTAAATATTTCCTGCTCATAAGAAACAAGCTGCTTTGAGGATATATAATTTTGTGAAAATTGAAGAAGAGAGTCTCCCACAAGCTTGGGGGAGGCTTCTCAAGTTACTTAATGCTTTGCCTGATCATCCTCTTAAGAAACCTGAAATACTTGATATCTTTTATAATGGACTAACCGATGATTCCAGAGATTACCTGGATAGGTGTGCTGGTTCTCTTTTCAGGGAAAGAACACCGGATGAAGCTGAAATTTTATTGAATAATATGTTGACAAATGAAAATAATTGGGCACCTCCTGAGCCAACTCCCAAGCCAGCTCCTGAGCCAATTACTGAACCTATCCCTAAACCAACTCCGAAGAAGAGAGGTGTTCTATTTCTCAGTCCCGAAGATATGCAAGAGGCAAATAAATCCATGAAAGAAAAAGGTATTAAAGCTGAAGATGTTAATAATTTACCTCCTATTGAAGAAATACATGGTCTTAATTTACCGCCTCTTAAAGAAGTGTATGATCTCAATTCCTTATTTACTGAAGAACCTCCCGATATCCCGACACAGGTAGTAAAGGTAAATTCTCTCTATAGATATGATAAAGCTGAAGTCCCTCCTGCTAAAATTGCTAGTCAGTGCTTGGATGAGTTTGATGACTTTATGTTTAAGAAAGACGACTTTAATGCTTATTTTGGTAGACAATTAAAACAGAATACCTTTATGATTAAACGCTTGAGTGATTATATGGCTAATATTAGAGGTGAATTTAAACTTGTTAGCAAACATGCTTCTATGGTTACCACTCAAGTAGAACAAGTACTTAAAGCTCAAAAAGAAGTGCTTAATGAAATGAATAGTAAGAAAAATGATTATGCTGTTAGAGTGGCTACTAGAACTGGTAGAATGACTCAGGAACCTTTGTATCCTGAAGGCCACCCTAAGAGAATCGAGCAAGATTCTCAGAGAAATAATATTGATGTACCTAGTTCTTCTAAAAGGAAGAAAAATAAAAATGATAGAACTGTGCAAACTTCTAGTGAACCTGTTGCTGAACCACCTGAGAATCCAAATGATATCTCTATGTCTGATGCTGAAACACAATCTGGTAATGAACATGAACCGAGTGAAAATGTTAATGATGATGTTCATGATAATGCTCAACCTACTAATGATAATGATGTAGAAGTTGAACCTGCTGTTGATCTTGATAACCCACAATCAAAGAATCAACGTTATGATAAAAGAGACTTCGTTGCTAGGAAACTGTTGGAAATATGCCCTAGAGGCAATAATAAATTAGTTATTATTATTATATTTCCTTGTTCATGATAATCGTTTATTATCCATGCTATAATTGTATTGATAGGAAACTCAGATACATGTGTGGATACATAGACAACACCATGTCCCTAGTAAGACTCTAGTTGACTAGCTCGTTGATCAATAGATGGTTACGGTTTCCTGACCATGGACATTGGATGTCGTTGATAACGGGATCACATCATTAGGAGAATGATGTGATGGACAAGACCCAATCCTAAGCCTAGCACAAAGATCGTGTAGTTCGTATGCTAAAGCTTTTCTAATGTCAAGTATCATTTCCTTATACCATGAGATTGTGCAACTCCCGGATACCGTAGGAATGCTTTGGGTGTACCAAACGTCACAAAGTAACTGGGTGGCTATAAAGGTACACTACGGGTCTCTACGAAAGTGTCTATTGGGTTGGCACAAATTGAGACTGGGATTTGTCACTCCGTGTGACGGAGAGGTATCTCTGGGCCCACTCGGTAGGACATCATCATATGCGCAATGTGACCAAGGACTTGATCATGGGATGATGTGTTACGGAACGAGTAAAGAGACTTGCCGGTAATGACATTGAACAAGGTATGGAGATACCGACGATCGAATCTCGGGCAAGTACTATACTGGTAGACAAAGGGAATTAAATACGGGATTGATTGAATCCTTGACATCGTGGTTCACCCGATGAGATCATCGTGGAACATGTGGGAGCCAACATGGGTATCCAGATCCCGCTGTTGGTTAGTGGTCGGAGAGTTGTCTCGGTCATGTCTACGTGTCTCCCGAACCCGTAGGGTCTACACACTTAAGGTTCGGTGACGCTAGAGTTGTTATGGTAAATAGTATGTGGTTACTGAAGGTTGTTCGGAGTCCCGGATGAGATCCTGGACATGACGAGGAGCTCCGGAATGGTCCGGAGGTGAAGATCGGTAATATTGGACGAAGGGTATTGGAGTCCGGAATTGTTCCGGGGGTACCAGGTGATGACCATCGTGTCGAAAGGGGTTTGGAGACCCGACAAGCGTTGGGGGCCTTATGGGCCAAGGGAGAGGCACATCAGCCCACTAAGGGCCTGGCGCCTCCCACCCCATCTCACGTAACCAGGAGAGGTGGGGCGCCACCCCTAGGCGGCCGCCTCCCGGCTTGGGGGCAAGTTTCCTAGGGTGTGGGGCGCCCAAACCCATCTAGGGTTTCCCGTGGCCCGCCCTCCCTAGGGAACCCTAGGCGCCTCCCCTCCTCCCTTCCCCTATATATAGTGAGGGAGAGAGGGGCAGCCGCACCTTTCCTGGCGCAACCCTCGCCTCCTCCAACACCTCCTCCTCCTCCGTAGTGCTTGGTGAAGCCTGCCGGAGAACCATGAGCTCCATCACCACCATGCCGTCGTGCTGTCGGAGTTGTCCCTCAACTTCTCCTCTCCCCTTGCTGGATCAAGAAGGAGGAGACGTCCCCGGGCTGTACGTGTTTTGAACGCGGAGGCACCGTTGTTCGTGCTTAGATCGGAATCAACCGCGATCTGAATCGCTGCGAGTACGACTCCTTCATCCGCGTTCTTGCAACGCTTCCACTTAGCGATCTACAAGGGTATGTAGATGCACTCCCCTTTCCCTCGTTGCTAGTTTACTCCATAGATTGATCTTGGTGATGCGTAGAAAATTTTGAATTTCTGCTACGTTCCCCAACAGTGGCATCACGAGCTAGGTCTATGCGTAGTTTCTATGCACGAGTAGAACACAAGTTGTTGTGGGCGTTGATTTTGTTCAATATGCTTACCGTTACTAGTCCAATCTTGTTTCGACGGTATTGTGGGATGAAGCGGCCGGACCGACCTTACGTACACTTACGTGAAACAGGTTCCACCGGCTGACATGCACTTGTTGCATAAGGTGGCTAGCGGGTGCCAGTCTCTCCCACTTTAGTCGGATCGGATTCGATGAAAAGGGTCCTTATGAAGGGTAAATAGCAATTGACATATCACGTTGTGGTTTTTGCGTAGGTAAGAAACGTTCTTGCTAGAAACCCATAGCAGCCACGTAAAACATGCAAACAACAATTAGAGGACGTCTAACTTGTTTTTGCAGGGTATGCTATGTGATGTGATATGGCCAAAAGAATGTGATGAATGATATGTGATGTATGAGATTGATCATGTTCTTGTAATAGGATCACGACTTGCATGTCGATGAGTATGACAACCGGCAGGAGCCATAGGAGTTGTCTTAATTTATTGTATGACCTGCGTGTCAATGAACAACGCCATGTAATTACTTTACTTTATTGCTAAACCGTTAGCCATAGTAGTAGAAGTAATAGTTGGCGAGACAACTTCATGGAGACACGATGATGGAGATCATGATGATGGAGATCATGATGATGGAGATCATGATGATGGAGATCATGGTGTCATGCTGGTGACAATGATGATCATGGAGCCCCGAAGATGGATATCAAAAGGAGCAAAATGATATTGGCCATATCATGTCACTTTTTGATTGCATGTGATGTTTATCATGTTTATGCATCTTATTTGCTTAGAACGACGGTAGTAAATAAGATGATCCCTCATTAAAATTTCAAGAAAGTGTTCCCCCTAACTGTGCACCGTTGCGAAAGTTCGTTGTTTCGAAGCACCACGTGATGATCGGGTGTGAGCCAGATTTACACACGCGAAACACTTAGGTTGACTTGAGGAGCCTAGCATGTATAGACATGGCCTCGGAACACAAGAGACCGAAAGGTCGAGCATGAGTCGTATGGTAGATATGATCAACATGAAGATGTTCACCGATGATGACTAGTCCGTCTCACGTGATGATCGGACACGGCCTAGTTGACTCGGATCATGTAATCACTTAGATGACTAGAGGGAGGTCCATCTGAGTGGGAGTTCATAAGATGAACTTAATTATCCTGAACATAGTCAAAAGGTCTTTGCAAATTATGCCGTAAGCTCGCGCTTTAGTTCTACTATTTTAAATATGTTCCTAGAGAAAAATTTAGTTGAAAGTTGATAGTAGCGATTATGCGGACTAGGTCCGTAAACTGAGGATTGTCCTCGTTGCTTCGTAGAAGGCTTATGTCCTTAATGCACCGCTCAGTGTGCTGAACCTCGAACATTGTCTGTGGATGTTGCGAACATCTGACATACACGTTTTGATAACTACATGACAGTTCAGTTAAACGGTTTAGAGTTGAGGCACCTTCGAAACATCGCGGAACATATGAGATGTTTCGAGGGCTGAAATTGGGATTTCAGGCTCGTGCCCACGTCAAGAGGTATAAGACCTCCGAAGATTTTCTTAGCCTGCAAACTAAGGGAGAAAATCTCAATCGTTGAGCTTGTGCTCAGATTGTCTGAGTACAACAATCACTTTAATCGAGTGGGAGTTGATCTTCCAGATGAGATAGTGATCTTTCTCCAAAGTCATTGCCACCAAGCTGCTAGAGCTTCGTGATGAACTATAACAGATCAGGGATAGATATGATGATCCTTGAAATATTCGCGTGTAGAAATCAGGAAGGAGCATCAATTGTTGATGGTTAGTGAAACCACTAGTTTCAAGAAGGGCAAGGGCAAGAAGGGATACTTCATGAAACAGCAAATCAGCTGCTGCTCTAGTGAAGAAACCCAAGGTTGAACCCAAACCGAGACTAAGTGCTTATGTAATAAGGGGAGCGATCCTTTGGAGCAGAATTACCCTAGATACTTGGTAGATGAGAAGGCTGGCAAGGTCGACAGAAGTATATTGGATATACATTATGATGTGTACTTTACTAGTACTCCTAGTAGCACCAGGGTATTTAAATACCGGTTCGGTTGCTAAGTGTTAGTAACTCGAAATAAGAAGCTACAGAATAAACGGAGACTAGCTAAAGGTGAGATGACGATGTGCGTTGGAAGTGTTTCCAAGGTTGGTGTAATCAAGCATCGCATGCTCCCTCTACCATCGAGATTGGTGTTAAACCTAAATAATTGTTATTTGGTGTTTGCGTTGATCATAGACATGATTGGATTATGTTTATCGCAATACAGTTATCCATTTAAGGAGATTAATGGTTACTCTGTTTATTTGAATAATACCTTCAACGGTCTTGCACCTAAAATGAATGGTTTATTAAATCTCGATCGTAGTGATACACATGTTCATGCCAAAAGATATAAGATAGTAATGATAGTACCACATACTTGTGACACGCCATTTGAGTCATACTGGTATAAAAGCATGAAGAAGCTCCATGTTGATGGATCTTTGGACTCACTCGCTTTTGAAAAGATTGAGACATGTGAACCATGTCTATTGGTATATACGCATGAAGAAACTCCATGCAGATGGACCGTTTGGACTCACTTGATTTTGAATCACTTGAGACATGCAAATCATACCATATGGGCAAGATGACCAAAGCCTCGTTTTCAAAGAAATGGAACAAGAAAGCAACTTGTTGGAAGTAATACATTTTGATGTGTGCAGTCCAATGAGTCTTTGAGGCTGCAATGGATATCGTTATGTTCTTATTTCACGAGATGATTTGAGTAGATATCTTGAGTATATTTACTTGATGAAACACAAGTCTGAATTATTGAATGGTTCAAGTAATTTCAGAGTGAAGTTGAAGATCTTCGTGACAAGAGGATAAAATGTCTATGATATGATCATAGAGATGAATATGTGAGTTACGACTTTTGGCACGCAATTAAGACATTGTGGAAATTGTTTCACAATTAATACCGCCTGGAACACCATAGTATGATGGTGTGTCCGAACATCATAGTTGCACCCTATTGGATATGGTGCGTACCATGATGTCTCTTATCGAATTACCACTATCGTTCATGGGTTAGGCATTAGAGACAACCGCACTCACTTTAAATAGGGCACCACGTAATTCCATTGAGATGACACCGTATGAACTATGGTTTAGAGAAACCTAAGCTGTCGTTTCTTGAAAGTTTGGGGCTGCGACGCTTATATGAAAAAGTTTCATCCTGATAAGCTCGAACCCAAAGCGGATAAATACATCTTCATAGGACACCCAAAACAGTTGGGTATACCTCCTAATTCAGATCCGAAAGCAATAGGGATTGTTTCTTGAATCGGGTCCTTTCTCGAGGAAAAGTTTCTCTTGAAAGAATTGAGTGGGAGGATGGTGGAGACTTGATGAGGTTGTTGAACCATCACTTCAACTAGTGTGTAGCAGGGCACATGAAGCTGTTCCTGTGGCACCTACACCAATTGAAGTGGAAGTTGATGAAAGTGATCATGAAACTTCGGATCAAGTCACTACCAAACCTCGTAGGATGACAAGGACAGGTACTGCTTCAGAGTGGTACGGTAATCCTGTCTTGGAGGTCATGTTGCTATACAACAATGAACCTACGAGCTATGGAGAAGCGATGGTGGGCCCGGATTCCAACGAATGGCTCGAGGACATAAAATCCGAGAGAGGACCCATGTATGAAAACAAAGTATATACTTTGGAAGAAATACTTGATGGTCGTAAGGCTGTTGGGTACAGATGGATTTTAGAAGAAGATGGACAATGATGGTAAGTGTCACCATTAAGAAAGCTCGACTTGTTGTTAAGATGTTTTCCGACAAGTTCAAGGAGTTGACTACGGTGAGGCTTTCTCACTCGTAGCGATGCTGAGAGTCCGTTGAAATTGGATTAGCAATTACTGCATGATTTATGAAATCTTGCAGATAGGATGTCAAAACATTGTTTCCTCGACGATATCCTTGAGGAAAGGTTGTATGGGATACAACCAGAAGGTTTTGATAATCCTGAAAGACGCTAACAAGTATGCAAAGCTCCAGCAATCCTTCTAAGGACTGGAGTAAGCATCTCGGAGTTGGAATGTATGCTTTGATGAGATGATCAAAGATTTTGGGTTTATACAAATTTTATGAGAAACTTGTATTTCCAAAGAAGTGAGTGGGAGCACTATAGAATTTCTGATGAGTATATGTTGTTGACATATTGTTGATCAGAAATGATGTAGAATTTCTGGAAAGCATATAGGGTTATTTGAAAAGTGTTTTTCAAGGGAACACCTGGATTAAGCTACTTGAACATTGAGCATCAAGATCTATAAGGATAGATCAAAAAATGCTTAATGGTACTTTCAAATGAGAACATACCTTTACATGATCTTGAAGGTGTTCAAGATGGATCAGTCAAATAAGGAGTTCTTGCCTGAGTTGTATGGTATGAAGTTAAGACTTAAAGCTCGACCATGGCAGAAGAAAGAGAAAGGACGAATGTCGTCCCCTATGCTTCAGACGTAGGCTCTATAGGATGCTATGCTGTGTACCGCATCTGATGTGTGCCTTGCCACATGTCTGGCAAGAGGGTACAAAGGTGATCAAGGAGTGGATCACCAGATAGCGATCAAAATTATAAGGATATGTTTCTCGGTTATGGAGGTGATAAAGAGTTCGACGTAAAGAGTTCCGTGGATGCAAGCTTAACACCTATCCGGATAGCTCAGAGTAGAGATACCGGATACGTATAATGGAGCAACAATTTGGAATAGCTCCAAGTGGAACGTGGTAGCAGAATCTACGATTATGACATAAAGTTTTGCGAAATACATAGGGATCTGAATATTGCAGACCCGTTGACTACAACCTCTCTCACAAGCATAACATGATCAAACCCAGAACTCATTGAGTGTTAATCACATAGTGATGTGAACTAGATTATTGATTCTAGTAAACTCTTTGGATGTTGGTCACATGGCGATGTGACCCGTGAGTGTTAATCACATGGCGATGTGAACTAGATCATTGACTCTAGTGCAAGTGGGAGACTGTTGGAAATATGCCCTAGAGGCAATAATAAATTAGTTATTATAATTATATTTCCTTGTTCATGATAATCGTTTATTATCCATGCTATAATTGTATTGATAGGAAACACAAATACATATGTGGATACATAGACAACACCATGTCCCTAGTAAGCCTCTAGTTGACTAGCTCGTTGATCAATAGATGGTTACGGTTTCCTGACCATGGAGATTGGATGTTGTTGATAACGGGATCACATCATTAGGAGAATGGTGTGATGGACAAGACCCAATCCTAAGCCTAGCACAAAGATCGTGTAGTTCGTATGCTAAAGCTTTTCTAATGTCAAGTATCATTTCCTTTGACCATGAGATTGTGCAACTCCCGGATACCGTAGGAATGCTTTGGGTGTACTAAACGTCACAACGTAACTGGGTGGCTATAAAGGTACACTACGAGTGTCTCCGAAAGTGTCTGTTGGGTTGGCACGAATCGGGACTGGGATTTGTCACTCCGTGTGATGGAGAGGTATCTCTGGGCCCACGCGGTAGGACATCATCATATGTGCAATGTGACCAAGGAGTTGATCACGGGATGATGTGTTACGGAACGAGTAAAGAGACTTGCCGGTAACGAGATTGAACAAGGTAGGGAGATACCGACGATCGAATCTCGGGCAAGTACTATACCGGTAGACAAAGGGAATTGAATATGGGATTGATAGAATCCTTGACATCGTGGTTCATCCGATGAGATCATCGTGGAACATGTGGGAGACAACATGGGTATCCAGATCCCGCTGTTGGTTATTGGCCGGAGAGTTGTCTCGGTCATGTCTACGTGTCTCCCGAACCCATAGGGTCTACACACTTAAGGTTCGGTGACACTAGAGTTGTTATGGGAAATAGTAGGTGGTTACCGAAGGTTGTTCGGAGTCTCGGATGAGATCCCGGACATGACGAGGAGCTCCGGAATGGTCCGGAGGTGAAGATTGGTATATTGGACGAAGGGTATTGGAGTCCGGAATTGTTCCGGGGGTACCACGTGATGACCAGCGTGTCCGAAAGGGGTTTCGGAGGCCCCGGCAAGCGTTGGGGGGCCTTATGGGCCAAGGGGAGAGGGCACATCAGCCCACTAAGGGGATGAGCGCCCCTCCCACCCCATCTCACGTAACCAGGAGAGGTGGGGGCGCCACCCCTAGGGCAGCCGCCCTCCCGGCTTGGGGGGCAAGTTTCCTAGGGTGTGGAGGCGCCCAAACCCATCTAGGGTTTCCCCTGTGGCCGCCGCCCCTCCCCTAGGGAACCATAGGGCGCCTCCCCCTCTTCCCTTCCCCCTATATATAGTGAGGGAGAGAGAGGGCAGCCGCACCCCTTCCCCTGGCGCAGCCCTCTCCCTCCTCCAACACCTCCTCCTCCTCCGTAGTGCTTGGCGAAGCCCTGCCGGAGAACCACGAGCTCCATCACCACCATGCCGTCGTGCTATCGGAGTTCTCCCTCAAATTCTCCTCTTCCCTTGCTGGATCAAGAAGGAGGAGACGTCCCCGGGCTGTACGTGTGTTGAACGCGGAGGCACCGTTGTTCGGTGCTTAGATCGGAATCAACCGCGATCTGAATCGCTGCAGTCGACTCCTTCATCCGCGTTCTTATACGCTTCACTTAGCGATCTTCAAGGGTATGAAGATGCTCATCCTCTCCTCTCTTGTTGCTAGAATCTCCATAGATTGATCTTGGTGTTGCATAGAAATTTTTGAATTTCTGCTACGTTCCCCAACAGAAACATGGTAAAGAAAGAGAACCATGGGTTCAGAAACCCATGCCTTTTCCTCCCAAACCATCCAAGAAAAAGGATGATGAGGATTTTGAGCGCTTTGCTGAAATGATTAGACCCATCTTTTTGCGTATGCGATTGGTGATATGCTCAAAATGAATCCTTATGCTAAATATATGAAAGATATTGTTACAAATAAAAGAAAGATACCGGAAGTTGAAATTTCCACCATGCTTGCTAATTATACTTTTAAGGGTGGAATACCAAAGGAACTTGGAGATCCAGGAGTACCTACTATACCATGCTCCATTAAGAGAAATTATGTTAAAACTGCTTTATGTGATCTTGGAGCCGGTGTTAGTGTTATGCCTCTCTATTTATACCGTAGACCTGACTTGAATAAGTTAACAACTACTGAAATATCTTTGCAAATGGTTGATAAATCAACTGCTATACCTGTCGGTATTTGTGAGGATGTGCCTGTTATGGTTGCAAACGTTACTATTTTAACGGACTTTGTTATTCTTGATATTCCTGAGGATGATAGTATGTCTATTATTCTTGGAAGACCTTTCCTTAATACTGCAGGGGCTGTTATTGATTGCAACAAAGGCAATGTCACTTTTCATGTTAATGGTAATGAGCATACGGTACACTTTCCGAGGAAACAACCTCAAGTTCATAGTATCAACTCTATTGGAAAAAATCCATCGATTATATTTGGAGGTTTTGAATTTCCTCTCCCTACTGTCAAGAAGAAATATGATATACTTATTATTGGGGATGTCGATATCCCCATTGAGGTAACATAGTGTTATTCGAAATTTCTTCGGTTCCATGATTATCGGAATGAGTTTGTTAACAAGACTTGATCAACCTTATTAGTGGATTCTTTTTATGAGCATGAGATGGATGAAACTAGAAGCACAACCTTCTGTACCCTCTTTATATTCTCTGTTATTTAGTAGAAATAAAGTAAAATAGTATTTTTCTGTCTGTTTCCTGATTTATCTATGCAATATAAAAATATCTCGAAAATAAAAGTCCTCAGAATGACATGCCAATTTAATATGATTTTTTCGGGAATATTTGAGGATTTTTAGTGCAAAAATTACCGCGGGGGGAGCTGCCACCTGGCCACGAGGGTGGAGGGTGCGCCCTACCCCCTTGGGCGCGCCCCCCTGCCTCATGGGCCCACGGTGGCCCTCCTCCACTTATCCCTGCACCCATCTCCTTCCTCTGCCTCACACAAACCCGAAAAACCAACTCAAGCTCGTGTTCCAGCTGCTTTTGCTATGATTTTCGATCTCCTTGCTCAAAGCACCTCTCGCAAAACTGCTTGGGGAGATTGTTCCTTGGTATGTGGCTCCTCCATTGGTCCAGTTAGTTTTTGTTCTAGTGCTTTATTCATTGCAAATTTGTGCTGCATAGGTGACCATGTTCTTGAGGTTGCATGTAAATATATATGGTTCCAAGTAGTTCTAATGCTTGATATATGCTCTAGGCACTTGTATGAGTAGTTGCTATCAGTTTTATTGAAGTTGGTTCACTTTTGTTTGAAGTTACTAAAAATTTCAGATTGTTTCTGAAATAATGAAGAAATTTTTGAGGGGCTCGTCGAGCCGAAGCTCGAGGGAAAAACAAAAGGAAGAAGAGCAGAAGCACAAATTTAATTTGCCTCGCACCGCGGAGGTCCGACCATGTGAATGGCCTTCCGATGACTTCTTGAGGAGAGCCGGGATTTATGAGGATTTCTATCTATTGATTGAGAACGCCGGCCTCACCAACTTCCTCCGTGACCAACGTCATCAGTCCTTACATTGTTCCATGGGCGGCTATTCAAGCCTATCGGAATCCTGCACCAGCCCCGTAACCGGAGCCACAAGATGAGCCTCCACGAATGTCTGTTTATTCTTGGGATCCTGAGGCGGTTGCCAGTCAGTGGAAGTCAGAGTCCTCTTCATCACATTATGATCCCAACTATTCTTCATCGCAGTACGACCCCAGCTACACCTACGGGTATCCGCCAGGCTATCCTTGGCAATAGACCAACCTAGGCCAAAAGCCTAAGCTTGGGGGAGTACGTATTTCTCACCGACATTACATTTATGCTCACACACACTCATTGCTAGATGTCGGTGCTCATACTCTTTCACTGTAATTTCCATGTTAGTTTAAATTTCTTTTTCTAGCTTTCTTCTTGTGTGTTTGATAAACCTTAAGAAAAAACAAAAAAAATAGTTAGTCTACTTTCCATGCTTGTAGTAGAATTAAAAAGAAAACCCAAAAATATTTCCCGTTCTTCTTTTTACTTGTTGGGAGCTTTCCGTGTAAATAGTTTTATTTTTCTTTTCCTTTCTTTGGGGTCGAGAAGACCATATTGAAAATGCTTAGTGGCTCTCATATGCATGATCGTTTATTTAACTTAGAGCCCATATTACTTGTCTTCTCTCTCTTGAGTTGAATGCTTGCGATTCCAGCTTAGTCCAATGCCGTGCACTCTTATTATTATACACACCGTTCGGTCGTGCAAGTGAAAGGCAATAATGATGATATATGATGGACTTATTGGGATGAGAAAAGCTGGTATGAACTCGACCTCTCTTGTTTTTGTAAATATGATGATTCATCGTTCCTGATTCAGCTATTATGAAGTAAACATATTTGCAATGACATTTAGAGATTATAGTTGCTTGTGCCATGCTTGATTAGCTATGAGTTATAATGGTTTACCTTGCGTGCCAACATGCTATTAGAATGATTATGATATGGTATGATGGGATGGTATCCTCCTTTGAATGAATTGAGTGACTCGACTTGGCACATGTTCACGCATGTAGTTGAATCAAATCAACATAGCCTTCATGATATTTATGTTCATGGTGGATTATATCCTACTCATGCTTGTATTCGGTGTAAATTAATTTTAATGCATGTTTACTATTGTTGTCGCTCTCTCAGTTGGCCGCTTCCCAGTCTTTTGCTAGCCTTCACCTGTACTAAGCGGGAATACTGCTTGTGCATCCAAACTCCTTAAACCCCAAAGTTGTTCCATATGACTCCACTATACCTTCCTATATGCGGTATCTACCTGCCGTTCCAAGTAAATTGGTATGTGCCAAACACTAAATCTTCAAATAAACATTCTGTTTTGCATGCTCGAATAGCTCATATGTCAACTAGAGCTGCCCTTATCTTCCGTGTTAGGTGGGTTATTCTCAAGAGGAGTGGACCCCGCTCCTCATTGACGAGAAAATGGCTGGTATCCGGGATGCCCAGTCCCATGCTTTATGCAAACTAAATCAAAATAACTGCAAACAAAACTCCCCTTGGGACCCGTTGAATGTTGGAGGCACTCGTTGTTTCGAGCAAGCCATGGATTGATGCTTGTGGAGGAAGGGGAGTATAAAATTTACCATTATGTTTGGGAACCGCCTATAATCTGTTTAGCATGGAAGATATCGTCATCTCTTAGTTGTTATGTTGACAATGAAAGTATGCCGCTCAAAATATAATTATCTCTATTTCAAAACCGAGCTCTGGCACCTCTACAAATCCCTGCTTCCCTCTGCGAAGGGCCTATCCATTTACTTTTATGTTGAGTCGTCACCCTTCTTATTAAAAAGCACCCACTGGAGAGCACACTATCGTTTACATTCATTATAATTGGTTTATATTGGGTATGACTTGACTGGATCTCTTTTACCATGAATTACAATGTTTAGTCAGTCCTTGATCTTTAAAGGTGCTCTGCATTTATATTTTGCGGTCTCAGAAAGGGCTAGCGAGATACCATTTCGTTATATCATGTTATGATTATTTTGAGAAAGTGTTGTCATCCGAGTTTTATTATTATGGCTCGCTAGCTGATTATGCTATTGATATGAGTAATTATGAGACCTACGTGTTATTGTGAGTATGGTTAGTTCATAATATTTGCTGAAACTTGAATGCTGGCTTTTCATGTTTACAACAACAAGAGCAAACGAGTTTGTAAAGTTTTCTTTTCTCTTTCAGTTTGTCAACTGAATTGCTTGAGGACAAGCAAAGTTTTAAGCTTGGGGGAGTTGATACGTCTCCGTCGTATCTACTTTTCCAAACACTTTTGCCCTTGTTTTGGACTCTAACTTGTATGATTTGAAAGGAACTAACCCGGACTGACGCTGTTTTCAGTAGAATTGCCATGGTGTTGTTTTATGTGCAGAAAATAAAAGTTCTCGGAATGACCTGAAACTCCACGGAACACCTTAGAAAAACAAAAAAAATCCTCGCCAAAGATGAAGGCCAGGGGGCCCACACCCTGCTCACGAGGGTGGGGGGCGCGCCCTCCCCCCTGGGCGCGCTCCCCTACCTCGTGGGCCCCCTGGTGGCCCTCCGACGCCAACTCCAACTCCATATTTTGGCTTTCGGGGAGAAAAAAATCAGAGAGAAAGTTTCATCGCGTTTTACAATACGGAGCCGCCACCAAGCCCTAATCTCTCTCGGGAGGGCTGATCTGGAGTCCGTTCGGGGCTCCGGAGAGGGGGATTCGTCGTTGTCGTCATCATCAACCATCCTCCATCACCAATTTCATGATGCTCACCGCCGTGCGTGAGTAATTCCATCGTAGGCTTGCTGGACGGTGATGGGTTGGATGAGATTTATCATGTAATCGAGTTAGTTTTGTTAGGGTTTGATCCCTAGTATCCACTATGTTCTGAGATTGATGTTGCTATGACTTTGCTATGCTTAATGCTTGTCACTAGGGCCCGAGTGCCATGATTTCAGATCTGAACCTATTATGTTTTCATGAATATATATGTGTGTTCCTGATCCTATCTTGCAAGTCTATAGTCACCTACTATGTGTTATGATCCGACAACCCCGAAGTGACAATAATCGGGACCACTCCCGGTGATGACCATAGTTTGAGGAGTTCATGTATTCACTATGTGTTAATGCTTTGTTCCGGTTCTCTATTAAAAGGAGGCCTTAATATCTCTTAGTTTCCAATAGGACCCCACTGCCACGGGAGGGTAGGACAAAAGATGTCATGCAAGTTCTTTTCCATAAGCACGTATGACTATTTACGGAATACATGCCTACATTACATTGATGAATTGGAGCTAGTTCTGTGTCACCCTATGTTATGACCGTTACATGACGAACCACATCCGGCATAATTATCCATCACTGATCCGGTGCCTACGAGTTTTCCATATACTGGTTTACGCTTATTTACTTTTCCGTTGCTACTGTTACAATCACTACAAAATACCAAAAACATTACTTTTGCTGTCTTTACTTTTGTTACCGTTACCGCCACTATCATATTACTTTGCTACTAAACACTTTGCTGCAGATACTAAGTTTCCAGGTGTGGTTGAATTGACAACTCAGCTACTAATACTTGACAATATTCTTTGGTTCCCCTTGTGTCGAATCAATAAATTTGGGTTGAATACTTTACCCTCGAAAACTGTTGCGATCCCCTATACTTGTGGGTTATCAAGGGCCATCTCGCAGCCACTCGAGCTCGTGAGGTGGCAGCAGCTGCGGAGGTCCCACCCCCTACGCCCGCGGGGCTGGGGGTCGGGGTCGCCTTGCGGACGACCTGGGTGAGATCCGTGGTCGGACACGTTCTCGTACTGCCCAGTTGTGTCGTGCCCTTAGCGCTACTACTACAGTCGGGTCCCGGGAGGACCTGCTAGGAGAGTGATCATGCGCGCTCTATTTTGGAACCTGCGGGGCTTCGGTCACGATGTCCGCCGTAGGCAGCTCATTGAATACATGCGCGATGAGTCCATAGATGTGGTAGAAACAATGCGCACTGAGTTCTCTCTCGTGGATCTTGAGCGCCTTAGCAGGCATCTATTCGCACGGCACTGGTTGCCATCTAGTGGAGTGACGGGTCACTCTGGTGGCATCCTTCTAGGTGTAAAGGATGCCACCTTTGAGGTGGGCTCCATGGACCGTGGATCCCACTTTGCTAGCATGGAGGTCTGGGAGCGCGATATGAACTTCAAGTGGGAGATCATCATGGTGTATGTCCCTGCCGACCATAGTCGCTCGGCCACTTTCTTGGCCGAACTACACGCCAAGATCACCTTCACGACCCTTCCTGTTGTGGTAGGGGGAGATTTCAACCTCCTTTGCTCCGCCGAGGAAAAGAGCAACTCGTGTGTTGATCTTGCAGAGATTCGTCGTTTCAACGACTGGGTTGCGGACCTAGGACTCCTAGAGCTGGACAGGGTCGGTGTTGGGGAACGTAGCAGAAATTCAAAATTTTCCTACGAGTCACCAAGATCTATCTATGGAGAGACTAGCAACGAGGGGAAGGAGAGTGCATCTACATACCCTTGTAGATCTCTAAGCGGAAGCGTTCAAGAGAACGGGGTTGAAGGAGTCGTACTCGTCGTGATCCAAATCACCGGAGATCCTAGTGCCGAGCAGGACGGCACCTCCGCGTTCAACACACGTACAGCCGGTGGCGTCTCCCATGCCTTGATCCAGCAAGGAGAGAGGAGAGGTTGGGAAGACTCCATCCAGCAGCAGCACGACGGTGTGGTGGTGATGGAGGCGTGGCAATCCTGCGGGCTTCGCCAAGCACCCAGGGAGGAGGAGGACTTGGGAGGGGGAGGGCTGCGCCGAGGGGCAAGGTGCAGCTCCCATGTGCCTCCCCACTATATATAGGGGTGGAGGGGATTATTTCTTGCCCTCCAAGTCCATTGGGGCGTTGGCAAGGTGGGTGGAAAGAAATCCCATCCTTTCCTTTCCCCACAGATTGTTATCCCCCTTTTAGGGATCTTGATCTTATCCTTGGGATATGATCTTATTCCTTCTAATGGGGATCTTGGTGCGCCTTGACCAGGGGTGTGGGGCCTTGCCCCCACTACCCACGTTCATGTGGGTCCCCCATGCAGGTGGGCCCCACTCCGAAACCTTCTAGAACCTTCCGGTACAATACCGAAAAATCCGAACATTTTCCGGTGGCCAAAATAGGACTTCCCATTTATAAATCTTTACCTCCGGACCATTCGGAACTCCTCATGGCGTCGGGGATCTCATCCGGACTCGAACAACATTAGGTAACCACGTATATCTATTCCTATAACCCTAAGCGTCATCGAACCTTAAGTGTAGACCCTATCGGTTCGGGAACCATGCGAACATGACCGAGGCGTTCTCGGTCAATAACCAATAGCGGGATCTGGATACCCATGTTGGCTCCCACATGTTGCACGATGATCTCATCGGATGAACCACGATGTCAAGGACTCAATCAATCCCGTATAGAATTCCCTTTGTCTAGCGGTATTGTACTTACCGAGATTCGATCGTCGGTATGCGATACCTTGTTCAATCTCGTTACCGCAAGTCTCTTTACTCGTTCCGTAACACATCATCCGTGATCAACCCCTTGGTCACATTGTGCACATTACGATGATTTCCTACCGAGTGGGCCCAGAGATACCTCTCCGTTACGGGAGTGACAAATCCATCTCGATTCGTACCAACCCAATGACACTTTCGGAGATACCTGTAGTGCACCTTTATAGCCACCCGATTCGTTGTGACGTTTGGTACACCCAAAGCATTCCTCGGCATCCGGAGTTGCACAATCTCATGGTCTAAGGAAATGATACTTGACATTAGAAAAGCTTTAGCATACGAACTACGATCTTTGTGCTAGGCTTAGGATTGGGTCTTGTCCATCACATCATTCTCCAAATGATGTGATCCCGTTATCAACGACATCCAATGTCCATGGTCAGGAAACCATAACCATCTGTTGATCAACGAGCTAGTCAACTAGAGGCTTACTAGGGACATGGTGTTGTTTATGTACCCACACATGTATCTGAGTTTCCTATCAAAACAATTATAGCATGGATAATAAAAGATTATCATGAACAAGGAAATATAATAACAACTAATTTATTATTGCCTCTAGGGCATATTTCCAACAGTCTCCCACTTGCACTAGAGTCAATAATCTAGTTCACATCGCCATGTGATTAACACTCACAGGTCACATCGCCATGTGACCAACATCCAAAGAGTTTACTAGCGTCACTAGTTCACATCATCATGTGATTAAGACTCAATGAGTTCTGGGGTTTGATCATGTTTTGCTTGTAAGAGAGGTTTTAGTCAACGGGTCTACAACATTCAGATCCGTATGTACTTCGCAAATCTCTAGGTCATATTGAAAATGCTGCTTCCACGCTCCTCTTGGAGCTATTCCAAATGGTTGCTCCACTATACGTATCCGGTTTGCTACTCAAAGTCACTCGGATAGGTGTTAAAGCTTGCATTGACGTAACCCTTTACGCTGAACTCTTTATCACCTCCATAATCGAGAAACATGTCCTTATTTACTCCAAGGACAATTTTGACCGCTGTCCAATGATCCATTCCTGGATCATTCTTGTACCCTATAGTGACTCATGGCAAGGCACACTTCCGGTGCGGTACACAGCACAACATACTATAGAGCCTACGTCTGAAGCATAGGGGACGACCTTTGTCCTTTCTCTCTATTCTGCCGTGGTCGAGCTTTAAGTCTTAACTTCGTACCTTACATCTCAGGCAAGAACTCCTTCTTTAACTGATCCATCTTGAACACCTTCAGTATCATGTCAAGGTATGTGCTCATTTAAAAGTACCATTTAGCGTTTTTGATCTATCCTCATAGGAATTGATGCTCAATGTTCAAGTAGCTTAATCCAGGTTTTCTATTGAAAAACACCTTTCAAATAACCCTATATGCTTTCCAGAAATTCTACATCATTTCTGATCAACAATATGTCAACAACATATACTCATCAGAAATTCTATAGTGCTCCCACTCACTTCTTTGGAAATACAAGTTTCTCATAAACTTTGTATAGACCCAAAATCTTTGATCATCTCATCAAAGCGTACATTCCAACTCGAGATGCTTACTCCGGTCCTTAGAAGGATAGCTGGAGCTTTGCATACTTGTTAGCGTCTTCGAGATTGTCAAAACCTTACGGTTGTATCACATACAACCTTTCCTCAAGAAAACTGCCAAGGAAACAATGTTTTGACATCCTATATGCAAAATTTCATAAATAATGCGAGAATCGCTAATCCAATTCAACAGACTCTTAGCATCGCTCTGAGCGAGAAAGCCTCACCGTAGTCAACTCCTTGCACTTGTTGGAAAATATCTTTAACGACAAGTCGAGCTTTCTTAATGGTGATACTTACCATCATTGTCATCTTCCTTTTAAAATCCATCTTTACCCAACGTCCTTACGACCATCAAGTATTTCTTCCAAAGTCATGGATCCTCTCTCGGATGTTATGGCCTTGAGCCATTAAATCGAAATCCGGGCCCACCATCGCTTCTTCATAGCTCGTGGGTTCATTGTTGTCAAGCAACATGACCTCTAAGACAGGATTGCGTACCACTCAAGTAATACGCGTCCTTGTCGACCTCACGAGTCGGTAGTGACTTGATCCGAAGCATCATGATCACTATCATCAGCTTCCACTTCAATTGGTGTAGGTGCCACATGAACAACTTCTTGTGCCCTGCTACACACTGGTTGAAGTGATGGTTCAATAACCTCATTAAGTCTCCACCATCCTCCCACTCAATTCTTTCGAGAGAAACTTTTCCTCGAGAAAGGACCCGTTTCTAGAAACAATTACTTTTGCTTCCGGATCTGAGATAGGAGGTATACTCAACTGTTTTGGGTGTCCTATGAAGATGCATTTTTATCCGCTTTGGGTTCGATCTCATCAACCTGAAACTTTTTCACATAAGCATCGCAGCCCCAAACTTTTAAGAAACGACAACTTAGGTTTCTCCAAACCATAGTTCAAACAGTGTCGTCTCGACGGAATTACGTGGTGCCCTATTAAAGTGAGTGCGGTTGTCTCTAATGCCTAACCCATGAACGATAGTGGTAATTCGATAAGAGACATCATGGCACGCACCATATCCAATATGGTGCAACTATGATGTTCGGACACACCATCACACTATGGTGTTCCAGGCGGTATTTATTGTGAAACAATTTCCACAATGTCTTAATTGCGTGCCAAAGCTCGTAACTCAGATACTCATCTCTATGTTCATATCATAGACATTTTATCCTCTTGTCACGAAAATCTTTAACTTCACTCTGAAATTACTTGAACCATTCAATAATTCAGACTTGTGTTTCATCAAGTAAATATACTCAACATCTACTCGAATCATCTGTGAAGTAAGAACATAACGATATTCACTGCATGCCTCAGCACTCATTGGGCTGCACACATCAAAATGTGTTACTTCCAACAAGTTGCTATCTTGTTCCATCTTACTGAAATGAGGCTTTTCAGTCATCTTGCCCATGTGGTATGTTTTGCATATCTCAAGTTATTCAAAATCAAGTGAGTCCAAACGATCCATCTGCATGGAGTTTCATCATGCGTATACACCAATAGACATGGTTCGCATGTCTCAAACTTTTCAAAAACGAGTGAGTCCAAAGATCCATCAACATGGAGCTTCTTCATGCGTTTTATACCAATATGACTTACATGGCAGTGCCACAAGTAAGTGGTACCATCATTACTATCTTATATCTTTTGGCATGAAAGTGTGTATTACTATGATCGAGATTGAATAAACCATTCCTTTAGGTGCAAGACCATTGAAGGTATTATTCAAATAAATAGAGTAACCATTATTCTCCTTAAATGAATAACCGTATTGTGATAGACATAATCCAATCATGTCTATGCTCAACGCAAACACCCAAATGACAATTATTTTGGTTTAATACTAATCTTGATGGTAGAGGGAGCGTGCGATGTTTGATCACATCAAACTTGGAAACACTTCCAACACATATCGTCAGCTCACCTAGCTAGTCTCCGCTTATTCCGTAGCCTTTTATTTCGAGTTACTAACACTTAGCGACCGAACCGGTATCTAATGCCCTGATGCTACTAGGAGTACTAGTAAAGTACACATTAACATAATGTATATCTAATATACTTCTTTCGACCTTGCCAGCCTTCTCATCTACCAAGTATCTAGGGTAATTCTGCTCTCAGTGGTTGTTCCCCTTATTACAGAAGCACTTAGTCTCGGGTTTGGGTTCAACCTTGGGTTTCTTCACTGGAGCAGCAACTGATTTGCTGTTTCATGAAGTACCCCTTCTTGCCATTGCCCTTCCTGAAACTAGTGGTTTCACTAACCATCAACAATTGATGCTCCTTCTTGATTTCTACACTCGCGGTGTCGAACATTGCGAATAGCTCAAGGATCATCATATCTATCCCTGATATGTTATAGTTCATCGCGAAGCTCTAGCAGCTTGGTGGCAATGACTTTGGAGAAACATCACTATCTCAAGCGGAAGATCAACTCCCACGATTCAAGTGATTGTTGCACTCGGACAATCTGAGCACAAGCTCAACGATTGAGCTTTTCTCCCTTAGTTTGTAGGCTAAGAAAATCGTCGGAGGTCTTATACCTCTTGGCGTGAGCACGAGCCTGAAATCCCAATTTCATCCTCCAAACATCTCATATGTTCATGACGTTTGAAAACGTCTTTGGTGCCTCAACTCTAAACCGTTTAACCGAACTATCACGTAGTTATCAAAGCGTGTATGTCCGATGTTAGCAACATCCACAGAGCGGCGTTTGGGGTTCAACACACCGAAGCGGTGCATCAAGGACATAAGCTTTCTTCTGTCCGCATAATTGCTACTGTCAACTTTCAACTATATTTTCTCTAGGAACATATCTAAATAGTGGAACTAAAGCGCGAGCTTACGACATAATTTGCAAAGGGCTTTTGACTATGTTCAGGATAATTAAGTTCATCTCATGAACTCCCACTCAGATAGACATCCCTCTAGTCATCTAAGTGATTACATGATCCGAGTCAACTAGGCCGTGTCCGATCATCACGTGAGACGGACTAGTCATCATCGGTGAACATCTTCATGTTGATCGTATCCTCCATCGACTCATGCTCGACCTTCGGTCTATTATGTTCGAGGCCATGTCTGCATACATGCTAGGCTCGTCAAGTTAACCTAAGTGTATTGCGTGTGTAAATCTGGCTTACACCCGTTGTATGTGAACGTAAGAATCTATCACACCCGATCATCACGTGGTGCTTGAAGCGACGAACTTTACATAGCGGTGCACAGTTAGGGGAACACTTTCTTGAAATTTTAATGAGGGATCATCTTATTTACTACCGTCGTTCTAAGCAAATAAGATGCATAAACATGATAAACATCACATGCAATCAAATAGTGACATGATATGGCCAATATCATATTGCTCCTTTTGATCTCCCTCTTCGGGGCTCCACGATCATCATCGTCACCGGCATGACACCATGATCTCCATCATCGTGTCTCCATGAAGTTGTCTCGCCAACTTATTACTTCTACTACTATGGCTAGCGGTTAGCAATAAAGTAAAGTAATTACAAGGTGTTGTTCAATGACACGCAGGTCATACAATAAATAAAGACAACTCCTATGGCTCCTGCCGGTTGTCATACTCATCGACATGCAAGTCGTGATTCCTATTACAAGAACATGATCAATCTCATACATCACATATCATTCATCACATTCTTCTTGGCCATATCACATCACATAGCATACCCTGCAAAAACAAGTTAGACGTCCTCTAATTGTTGTTTGCATGTTGTTACGTGGCTGCTATGGGTTTCTAGCAAAACGTTTCTTTCCTCATAAAACCACAACGTGATATGCCAATTGCTATTTACCCTTCATAAGGACCCTTTTCATCGAATCCTTTCCGACTAAAGTGGGAGGCGGCACCCGCTAGCCACCTTATGCACCAAGTGCATGTCAGTCGGTGGAACCTGTCTCACGTAAGTGTACGTGTAAGGTCGGTCCGGGCCGCTTCATCCCACAATACCGTCGAAACAAGATTGGACTAGTAACGGTAAGCATATTGAACAAAATCAACGCCCACAACTACTTTGTGTTCTACTTGTGCAAAGAATCTACGCAATAGACCTAGCTCATGATGCCACTGTTGGGGAACGTAGCACAAATTCAAAATTTTCCTACGAGTCACCAAGATCTATCTATGGAGAGACTAGCAACGAGGGGAAGGAGAGTGCATCTACATACCCTTGTAGATCTCTAAGCGGAAGCGTTCAAGAGAACGGGGTTGAAGGAGTCGTACTCGTCGTGATCCAAATCACGGAGATCCTAGTGCCGAGCAGACGGCACCTCCGCGTTCAACACACGTACAGCCGGTGGCGTCTCCCATGCCTTGATCCAGCAAGGAGAGAGGGAGAGGTTGGGGAAGACTCCATCCAGCAGCAGCACGACGGTGTGGTGGTGATGGAGGAGCGTGGCAATCCTGCAGGGCTTCGCCAAGCACCGCGGGGAGGAGGAGGACTTGGGAGGGGGAGGGCTGCGCCAGGGGCAAGGGTGCAGCTCCCATGTGCCTCCCCACTATATATAGGGGTGGAGGGGGATTATTTCTTGCCCTCCAAGTCCATTGGGGCGTTGGCAAAGGTGGGAGGAAAGAAATCCCATCCTTTCCTTTCCCCACCGATTGTTATCCGCCCTTTTTAGGGATCTTGATCTTATCCCTTCGGGATATGATCTTATTCCTTCTAAGGGGGGATCTTGGTGCGTCTTGACCAGGGGTGTGGGGCCTTGCCCCCACTACCCACGTTCATGTGGGTCCCCCCATGCAGGTGGGCCCCACTCCAGAACCTTCTAGAACCTTCCCGGTACAATACCGAAAAATCCTGAACATTTTCCGGTGGCCAAAATAGGACTTACCATATATGAATCTTTACCTTCGGACCATTCCGGAACTCCTCGTGACGTCCGGGATCTCATTTGGGACTCTGAACAACATTCAGTAACCACGTATATCTATTCCCTATAACCCTAGCGTCATCGAACCTTAAGTGTGTAGACCCTATGGGTTCGGGAACCTTGCAGACATGACCGAGACGTTCTCCGGTCAATAACCAACAGCGGGATCTGGATACCCATCTTGGCTCCCACATGTTCCACGATGATCTCATCGGATGAACCACGATGTCAAGGACTCAATCAATCCCGTATAGAATTCCCTTTGTCTAGCGGTATTGTACTTACCCGAGATTCGATCGTCGGTATGCCGATACCTTGTTCAATCTCGTTACCGGCAAGTCTCTTTACTCGTTCCGTAACACATCATCCCGTGATCAACCCCTTGGTCACATTGTGCACATTATGATGATGTCCTACCGAGTGGGCCCAGAGATACCTCTCCGTTACGGAGTGACAAATCCGATCTCAATTCGTGCCAACCCAATGACACTTTCGGAGATACCAGTGCACCTTTATAGCCACCCGATTACGTTGTGACGTTTGGTACACCCAAAGCATTCCTCGGCATCCGGAGTTGCACAATCTCATGTTCTAAGGAAATGATACTTGACATTAGAAAAGCTTTAGCATCTAACTATGATCTTTGTGCTAGGCTTAGGATTGGGTCTTGTCCATCACATCATTCTCCAAATGATGTGATCCGTTATCAACGACATCCAATGTCCATGGTCGAAACCGTAACCATCTGTTGATCAACGAGCTAGTCAACTAGAGGCTTACTAGGGACATGGTGTTGTTTATGTACCCACACATGTATCTGAGTTTCCTATCAAAACAATTATAGCATGGATAATAAACGATTATCATGAACAAGGAAATATAATAATAACTAATTTATTATTGCCTCTAGGGAATATTTCCAACAGTCGGGGCGAGATTTACCTGGACCAATAGACAGGTTTCCCCGACCCTTAGTGTCCTTGACCGTGTGTTTTTCTCCCCCTACTGGGAGCTTCGGTTCCTTTTGGCCTCTCTCCAGGCTATTACCCGCATTGGGTCCGATCATGTTCCCCTTCTCTTATCATCTATGGATGAGAGACCACGCCCCCCTCCGCGGTTCTATTTTAAGGCTTTCTGGCTCCGGCAGCCAGGCTTTATGGCAGCCGTCCAGGCTCACTGGGTCTCGGCTTCAGCCGAGCCCCATGGGCAGATGTCGATCCTGGACGAATGGCATCACCTGTCCAAGCTCTCCAGGCAGTTCATGAAGGGATGGTGTGCTAATATTGGGAGGGACCTTCGGATCCAGAAGGCCTCCTCCTCGAGGAGATCCGGGCCCTTGATCTCCGCGCAGATATTGCTGGGATCTCCGCCGAGGAGTGGGCTCATAGATACAATCTGAAGACTCTCACATGGAGATCTACTCCAAGGAGGAGGAATTTTGGCGCCAGCGTGGCTCTATGAATTGGGTGCTGTTTGGGGATGCCAACACTGCTTACTTCCAGGCCATCGCTAATGGTCGTAGGCGACGCTGCTCCATTCCCCTTTTATGGGAATGAGGTCAGCTGTTTCAAGACCCTCAGGCTATCCGCTTGTTGGTCGACGACTTCTACAAGTCGTTATTTGAGGGGCGCCCTCGGAGTGGTATTGTGACACCCGAATTTTTTTTCCATGTTTTGTAAATTAAAATCTTGCCACGAAATTTAACTTTCCTTTTTCTTGGTTTTTCTTGATTTCAAAACCTTTCCTTCCTTGGTTATCTTGGAATTATTCCCTAAAATGAAAATCTTTTTATTTTGGACTTGTTTACCCTCTCAAGAAAATCTTTTCTGTTATGAGAAGAATTGATTATATAAATTTCTTCTTGATCTTTATTATCTTAAAAATGGTTTCCCCATAGTTTATTGGTCCCATTTATACTACAACCCTTTTATATATTTATTCAAAAATCCCACCATATTTTGGAGATGTCATATAGAGTATTTGAACCACTCTTGTGCAAAAATATCTTCTACCCATTGTATATTTTGAGCTCTACACCATATTTTCAAATCTGGTCCAGAGAGCATTTTTGCACTACAACTCATTCAAATATTTCTTTAAAACTTCTATCAAAATTTTGGGATGTCAGTAATAGCATGCAATTCAACTTTTTGCAAAAACCTAGTGTTGTTCTTTGGAAAATTTGAGTGAAACATCCTCCTTTCCATTCTGGTCCAACTTCAGGTTTTGTACTCCAACCACCTTTTTAGTTACCCCTTTATCCTTGATTATTTATCCTACTTATAGTACTCCCTGTTAAACCTCTAAGTCCAGGAGCATGCACCCATTGGATCATTTTTAGTTCATGAGGTAATGCCATTTACTTTTTGCCCAGATCTGAAGTTTTGCAAAACTTGCACTAGCAAGTTTGAACTTTGGACAAACTAACCTCACCATCCTCTCTTTCATCCAAAGAGACCCTGATCTGGGAGATTTGGCCACCCCAAGTAATGCCTAAGTGCCCCTGGCATTTTTATCAAACACCTTTTGGGCACGATCAGATTTGACATGAGTTTTTATTTGCACTGTGGACTTGATCTCCTGACCTAACCACCATGCCCATTTACCTCCTGACTAACCCTACCTAGCCCTGTCTCTTGCCAGCCTCACCCGCGACCTCTAGCAGGCAGTGACATTTGGCCGAGCACGTCCCGGGCGTGCCGAGAGCGTGCGTTTGGCACGCACGTGCGCCCGAGCCGCCGCGTCTCGCCCCGCACCCGTTCCGGCCCTTGGCCAACAGCTGCTAGCATGCCACGCATCCCCTGCACCGCCACGCCACCCCGACCACCCCTGGCACTCCACAGCGCCACCGTCCGGACGGCCGTGGCGGCTAGCTGACGGCCTCTTGCAGGCCCCGACCGTGTCAGCGCCGCCCGAGCCACTCCCGCTCGCCAGCTCGCCCTGGAGCAGTGCTCCGCTCGTCCGCTAGCTCCTGCCGCCATCCTCAGCCCGCCCGTCCCCCTCGGCGCTCTGAGCGTCGATCGCCGGCGATCTTATCCCTACCGCCGCGGAACCGCCTTGGCGTGCCTATTTAAGAAGCTCCGAGCCCATGCGAGCACGCGGGCAGCTTCACACCATCCTCCTAGTGCCCCCGTTGCCGTAAATTGAGGGGGAACAGGCCATCTTTGCCCACTCCGGCCAGTTCGGCCACCGCCGCCTCCCAGCTCCGTTCGGCACAACCAGAGCCTCCCCGGCCCTCCCAACGCCACCAGACGACTCCACTCCTTCTTGCGGTGCCACCCAGACCCCCAGCTGCGACGGAGAGCCACCATCACCGCAAACTCACTTCGCTCCCGAGACCACCGGCCGCCCTTGGCTTCGTCGATGGCGAATCCCTCCACCTCCGACAACCCTTCAACCACCGGAAGGATCGCCCCAGATCCGCGGATCCATCCCCGCCCTCAGCTCCCCGCAAGGACCCGCCGTTCGCCGGCGACGGTCGCCAGAGTCCCGCCTCCGCTTGGGACCGAGGAAGAAGAGGGGAGGTGGACCAGTCAAACCTGACCAGTGGGCCAGGCAGGCCCACTGTCAGTGACTTGCGTACCGTCCACGCTGGAGTAAGTGGAAGCGTAAACCTATAATACGCCTTCGACGTGTACGCGTTTTATTGAAACGTTTTATTTTCTGTTTCTTTTTAAAATAACAGATTTGACTAAACTCTGACTGGCTGTAACTTTTTAAATAAAACTCCGCATGAGTTGATTCTTTTTCTTACCACTCAAAAATATTGTCTAGTTTATTTTAAGATTTATTTCAAAAATTTCAAACAATTTTTTTGTGCTGTTTTGAAAAATGTATGTTAATTCAAATTTATTTCAATTAGGGTTTTGAAGAGAGGGGAGAAAACTTTCAAAAGTTTTGGAGAGCACCTCACCCCACCACAACTTGAAGGCAAGCATTCTGAACCCCAACATAAGAATTTTTGTGTGTTATTCGACACGTTTATAACACCACCCCATTTGGAAGAGCTCGTTATTTCATGTGATATGATCATTTGCACGGATGCATATTAGTGATTTCCATGCTGTTGGAAATGAACACACTTGTGTTGGTAATCATCCCCATGTGCCTTGCATGCATACCGGAAAGGGTCTGGAAAAGCCTCTGCCTTGGGTAGGCATGAGCTTGCCACCGGCCTTCGCCGGGACGATTATGTCCGGTACGGCATAGTAAGGTATAATGAGTATTGATGTGTTGGTTAAAAATACTTTGTTGTATATGTCATGCAGGGACGTTTATAAATCTCTTGAGTCGACCCCTCATCAAGTCTTATTCCAGTAACCCCATACTTGCCCGTACTACCACTTGTCCCTGCTATATGTGGGGTACGGTTCAGTCAGTTGTCAACCCCTTTCAAGCACACACCGTACAGAGAGGCCATGGTGGAAGATATCGGTTGAAGCCGGTAGGCATGTCACCTGGTCCGGGGGCATGGGTGTTTCCGGTTGAGACCAAGAGGGGAGGCCACCCCTTAGAGCGCGCGTTATAAATTTGATCCCATGCTACGCAAGGTTGCAGCCTCCCCACTTAGAGTTTTGCTTGACAGGTGTCATGGGTGATTCCAGACACGGGTAAGTTAAGCTGGTGTGTGCAAGTCAGGTGTGTTTTCAATTAAAAGACCGTAGACGGAATTAGTCCCGAAGGACTAAAGAAATCAGTTACTCGTGGATAAAGAGTAAACCCTCTGCAGAGAGTAAACCTATTCGAATAGCCGTGTCCTCGGTTAAGGATTCCAGTCTAGGATGGGTCAGGTGTCAGTCTTAGTGTCAGTCTCCGGAGGAGGACTACTAAACCAGAACTTGGTTTATGATTCGTGACTTGTGATGATGATGATTATTATCATGGACTAACCCATTTATATTATTTGAATTATTGAGTATCCCTGGGACGGTTCTACCTCCTGGATATTCACTGTGTTTATTTATAAGCCCTTTATGTGGTGTCGCTCAGACGCCCGACTGTGGCATTGCTTCTGTTTATTTATAAGCCCTTTATGTGGTGTCGCTCAGACGCACGACTGTGGCATTGCTTCTGTTTATTTATAAGCCCTTTATGTGGTGTCGCTCGACGCCTTGATCGTAACATTGCTTCTGTTTATTTATAAGCCCTTTATGTGGTGTCGCTCAGACGCCCGACTGTGGCATTGTTTTGTTTATTTATAAGCCCTTTATGTGGTGTCGCTTAGACGCCCGACTGTGGCATTGTTTTTGTTTATTTATAAGCCCTTTATGTGGTGTCGCTTAGACGCCCGACTGTGGCATTGTTTTTGTTTATTTATAAGCCCTTTATGTGGTGTCGCTCAGACGCCCGACTGTGGCATTTATTGCTGCTCCGTCATTACATATTTGTGGTCACTTATTAATAATCCACATGTATGCACCAAGGATTTCGTTTCTTTATGAATGACGTTATGATCATAAAATGTTCATCAAGGCATGATTTTTGATTGTTATATTATACCTGTGTTCATAATGTTTGCGAGTACATTCAAAGTACTCACTGGCTTGTCCCTGGCTATTGTCTTGGCCAGATTTCTTGCGTGGAGAGGAGCGTTGCGACGACCGCCCCGGAACCTACACAGCGGTGATAGCAGCCTCACGAAGATAGGAGTTAACATGGTCAGCTGTTCCCGTGGGAAATGGAGTTCCACTGATGATCCGCAAACCGCTTCCGCCATCAACCACTAGAAACCTTTTGTTGTACTCGCAGGCCAGATTGGCCTTGTACCTCATATCATGTACTTTTGCTTGGATTTTCTGTACCAAGTTGATGCCTCATCAGCTAACAGTAATCCTGGGGCTGATGAGTATGACGGCCATTTTCTGGAATTTAATATCCGGAAAAACCGGTCGCGACAGACTTGGTATCAGAGCCAGGCTGACCATTGGCTAATCCTATCTTAGCCAGGTCAATAAACTTAGGCAAACAACCCACCAAACCATAAGCAAACCCCAGCCAAGCTTCTCGTGCAAGATAGCCACACAGTGACCCGACGCCTTTTGGCAGTCGGTGCCCAACCTATCAACCAAGCCCGTCTATCACGCACCAGTGACCAGCACCCAAGGTGTCTCATTCGCAAGTGTGCAAGGGAAGACTCCGTCCCCTTTTTCTATAAAAAAGGGCATGCTAGCCCCAACCCAGCACAGCACAGCATTTTTCCCCCAAACCAAGCCACAATGCCTGAACCCGTCGTGCACAACGAGACCACAACAACCAACCTTGGAGGCTTTGTGACCATACTCGCAAACCTCACCCGTCGTGCCTATGCGTTAGAGGAGCCACCCGAATATGTTGTGTACCAAGGACCCCTGAGCGGTGAGAGCCGTCAATTCTGGGCCACGGTGCACATCTACGGTAGGGGTCTAGCGCCCGAGCGTCCCTACAGGTTCACCGGAAGAATAACTTCCTTTGAGCCACAAGCCATCCAACTAGCTGCTCGAGAGGCAATAGTTCATCTCAGGCACTTGTCACCCAGAGTTAACTGTCGCTCGTTCCACTACTACCCCAGACGTGAAGGGTACGGTAGACCACCCCAAGTTGCCAACGGAGATCACGAGACAGACCCTGCATTGCTGCACCTAGTGCGCTATGTAGGTGCACTGGAGGAACTGTTCGATCAAATCACCATTGATCTGATCGCAGCTCGTGGAGAGCTGGCTCGTCGAGCCCCGGCGAGAGAAGAGATCGAGCCCAACGCCGACAACCCAGTCGTGCTGTTCGGACACCCGATCGAGACCCTGAGGTCAGCCCCAGCCGTCAGCCAAGGTGCTTTGATGACCCCAGAAGTGCTTCGTCGCCTCCTAGGAGCACACTCCAACGGGGTTGTGGTCAACAATCCCTGTGATGGTCATCATCACTACCCCGAGCCTGCAGCCCCTCAGCCCTCTCCAGCAAATTCCGACGGTGAGAACCGTGGAGAAGCCTCGACATCCACAAGGAGTGCCCGCTTGGATGTAAACGAAGTAGACTAAGTCACTCGAGTAATGTCGAGTCCCAGTGTATCCTCGCTTTGTAATCCTGTGATCCCTTAGATTAACGCAGCCTGTCATCGTTCCTCTGTTTTATATAATAGTATTGCATGTATATATTAGCATGCAGTGTAATTTCTCTATCCTTGGCGCAGCTACCAAAAACCGCTCCGACAACACCCACAGTGATACGTCACTTTGGTGAGATATGTATCTGTGGCTTTGACCCCGACCCCCGGAGCCGAGCTGGCAAATTCATTGCCTTCACCATGGTAAAAATGACCCAGCTCCGGTGCTATATAAAGGCCACCAAGTGACCTTGCCAAGCATCCCTCGCACAACCATTTCTTGCCATGCCTAGCCCCAGTATCTATCTGAGAACTCCCGATGCAACCCCAGGTAGTTTTGTCAAGATATTGTGGGATTTTACCTGCAGTACCATGGGCGCTAACCAGCCACCCCAGTACGAGCTGTTCAAATCGAGAATCACCCCTTCCACCTCGAGATATTGGGCAGCCGTGCACATCCCTCCCGTAAACCCAAACCAAGATCCAACGGAGGTCTCCTTCGTAGGGAAATCCATGCCAACCCCGCATATGGCCGTAGAAGCTGTGGCATACGAAGCGCTCGCTCGCCTTCGATTCACGGTACCCTATGCCAATGAACGAGGGTATTATTATTTTCCGAGCCGTGCAGCACCCGGAGGAGTAACATCTTTTCCAGGTGGACGTATTGAGAGAGACCCCGTCTTGGCCAACCTCGTCCAATACGTCATCGCTCAAGAGCATTTAACCCAACGCGTGATGGGTTATCTACAGAGCCTCGCGGATTTAAATCCTCAGATCACCATCGGCAGATCATTCAGGCCAGACCAGGAGAGGCACATTCATCGACTGGTCAATCCACTTCCCCCGATAGAAGAAGAGTGTATCCCAGTGCCAGAGACATTTTCTCGGGACCCCGTCCTATTACCGTTTTCACTTTAGACATCGCCGCTATTTTTATTGCTGTGACTTTTATTCATATGTTGTAACTTATGCGGGGTGCCCCGAGTTTGTGCGGCAAGTAAACCGTTTAGTTTCAGTTATTGTCGCAATTTGACTCTATTGTATTACTATGTACTCTCGCGAGAAATCCTGGAGTGAGAATTCTTTTCCTGTATTGCTGCATCATTCACAACATGGATTATTTTATTTCCCACAGCACCTCGGCATGCAGACTCACAACCACAATTACACGAACACATACACTGCTTGCAAAATTTTTGCAACAGTGTTACATCTAACTGAGCACCTCCGAACAACAGTCAGCGCCCGACACACACCCCACCTACTCCTCGTGGTCACCACCACCGCAGGGAGCCAACACCCGGGCAGCAGCGTCGCGGCGATCATCGAGGATCATCGCGCACAGGAGCACGGAGAGCCCCAGCACCGCTGCCAGCCCGCCGCACAATAGGATCACGTACCAGTCCGGCACCACCTCCGCCATTAGAGCCCCGTCTCGAGCTCTGGCCAACGAAAACAGAGGAGAAGGAGGGAGAAGGAGGAGCGAGGCCAGGTGCGAGGAAAAGGAGGGGAACACCGCTGCCGTTTTGTAGCTCGAGCTCGGTGTACGGTGGGCGAGGTCCACCAGCGCCGCTCGTCGCCCGATCGCCGGTGTTCGGAGGCGAATCCTCGAGCAGTGCCGACAGCAGACTGCCCGCCAGTGAGTGCACACTGCACCGGCAGCTAGCACGCCACGACTACCGCAGATCGGCCTAGATGCCCTCGGCGCTAGGCGTCGCCCGGTGGAGAAAGCACGGAAAGCGGCGGAGAGAGGAAGAAGAAAGAGCCGGAGGAAGAAGAAGAGGCTGACCATGGGCCCGGGTCCACCTGTTAGCCAGAGAGAGCACTGTGCTCTCGGGTGCGACCAGTGTATTTTGAGATTTAGGATTTATTCCAAATCTATATCCGGCGTAGAAATCTCTCGTTTTGCTCCTAACCGTAGATTTTTCCACGCAGCGCCAGTGTTCCACACTGTATTTTGCACCACTTATTGCCCTCTCACTGTAGCCGTTTTTGTTTTGATGCATTTTTGCTATAGAGATAACTCTTAGCAAATCTCGAGGACGAGATTTTTCTTAAGGGGGGTAGTGTTGTGACACCCCAAAAAAATTTAGCATGTTTTGTAAATTAAAATCTTGCCAGGAAATTTAACTTTCCTTTTTCTTGGTTTTTCTTGATTTCAAAACCTTTCCTTCCTTGGTTATCTTGGAATTATTCCCTAAAATGAAAATCTTTTTATTTTGGACTTGTTTACCCTCTCAAGAAAATCTTTTCTGTTATCAGAAGAATTGATTATATAAATTTCTTCTTGATCTTTATTTTCTTAAAAAAATGGTTTCCCAATAGTTTATTGGTCCCATTTATACTACAACCCTTTTATATATTTATTCAAAAATACCACCATATTTTGGAGATGTCATATAGAGTATTTGAACCACTCTTGTGCAAAAATATCTTCTACCCATTGTATATTTTGAGCTCTACACGATATTTTCAAATCTGGTCAAGAGAGCATTTTTGCACTACAACTCATTCAAATATTTCTTTAAAACTTCTATCAAAATTATGGGATGTCAGTAATAGCATGCAATTCAACTTTTTGCAAAAACCTAGTGTTGTTCTTTGGAAAATTTGAGTGAAACATCCTCCTTTCCATTCTGGTCCAACTTGAGGTTTTGTACTGCAACCACCTTTTTAGTTACCCCTTTATCCTTGATTATTTTTCCTACTTATTGTTGGGGAACGTAGCAGAAATTCAAAATTTTCCTACGTGTCACCAAGATCTATCTATGGAGAAACTAGCAACGAGGGGAAGGAGAGTGCATCTACATACCCTTGTAGATCGCTAAGCGGAAGCGTTCAAGAGAACGGGGTTGAAGGAGTCGTACTCGTCGTGATCCAAATCACCGGATATCCTAGTGCCGAACGGACGGCACCTCCGCGTTCAACACACGTACAGCCGGTGGCGTCTCCCACGCCTTGATCCAGCAAGGAGAGAGGAGAGGTTGAGGAAGACTCCATCCAACAGCAGCATAACGGCATGGTGGTGATGGAGGCGTGGCAATCCCAGAGGCTTCGCCAAGCACCAAGGGAGAGGAGGAGGAGGAGGCAGGGCTGCACCAAGAGGAGAAGTTCTCATGTGTGTTGGGCAGCCCAAAACCTCAAGTATATATAGGGAAAGGGGGCTGCGCCCCTTTAGGGTTTCCACCCCAAGGGGTGCGGCCAGCCCTAGATGGGACTTGGGGGCGGCCAAGAGGGGAGGAGTGCCTCCCAAGTCAAGTGGAGGCCCTCCCCTTAGGGTTTCCCCTTCCCATGCGCATGGGCCTTGGGGGCTGGTGCCCCTGGCCCATTAAGGCTAGGCGCCCCCTACAGCCCATGCTACTGTATTGGACGTGGTGGAACAATTTCCGGACCTCCGGACCTCTCGAATCCTCCGGAACCTTCTCGAAGCTTCCGGTACAATACCGAAAACCCGAACTTTTTCCGGAACCCAACAACAACTTTCCATATATAAATCTTTACCTCCGGACCATTCCGAACTCCTCGTGACGTCCGGGATCTCATCCGGACTCGAACAACATTCGGTAACCACATACAAACTTCCTTTATAACCCTAGCGTCATCGAACCTTAAGTGTGTAGACCCTACGGGTTCGGGAGACATGTAGACATGACCGAGGCGTTCTCGGTAAATAACCAACAGCGGATCTGGATACCCATGTTGGCTCCCACATATTCCACGATGATCTCATCGGATGAACCACGATGTCAAGGACTCAATCGATCCGTATACAATTCCCTTTGTCTAGCGGTATTGTACTTGCCCGAGATTCGATCGTCGGTATCCCGATACCTTGTTCAATCTCGTTACGGCAAGTCTCTTTACTCGTTCCGTAACACATCATCCGTGATCAACCCCTTGGTCACATTGTGCACATTATGATGATGTCCTACCGAGTGGGCCCAGAGATACCTCTCCGTTTACGGAGTGACAAATCCCAGTCTCGATTCGTGCCAACCAATGACACTTTCGGAGATACCAGTAGTGCACCTTTATAGTCACCCGATTACGTTGTGACGTTTGGTACACCAAAGCATTCCTACGGTATCCGGAGTTGCACAATCTCATGGTCTAAGGAAATGATACTTGACATTAGAAAAGCTTTAGCATACGAACTACGATCTTTGTGCTAGGCTTAGGATTGGGTCTTGTCCATCACATCATTCTCCTAATGATGTGATCCCGTTATCAATGACATCCAATGTCCATGGTTAGGAAACCGTAACCATCTATTGATCAATGAGCTAGCCAATAGAGGCTTGCTAGGGACATGGTGTTGTCTATGTATCCACACATGTATTTGAGTTTCCTATCAATACAATTATAGCATGGATAATAAACGATTATCATGAACAAGGAAATATAATAATAACTAATTTATTATTGCCTCTAGGGCATATTTCCAACAGTCTCCCAGTTGCACTAGAGTCAATAATCTAGTTCACATCGTCATGTGATTAACACTGATAGGTCACATCGCCATGTGACCAACACCCAAAGAGTTTACTAGTGTCGTAAACTAGTTCACATCATCATGTGATTTAGACTCAATGAGTTCGAGGTTTGATCATGTTTTGCTTGTGAGAGAGGTTTTAGTCAACGGATTTTAGTCAACGGGTCTGAACCTTTCAGATCCGTGTGTGCTTTGCAAATTTCTAGGTCATATTATAAATGCTGCTTCCACGCTCCACTTGAAGCTATTCCAAATGGTTGTTCCACTATACGTATCCGGTTTGCTACTCAGAGTCACTCGGATAAGTGTTAAAGCTTGCATCGACGTAACCCTTTTACGCCGAACTCTTTATCACCTCCATAATCGAGAAACATGTCCTTATTTACTCCAAGGACAATTTTTTGACCGCTGTCCAATGATCCATTCTGGATCATTCTTGTACCCTTAGATGACTCATGGCAAGGCACACTTCTGTCTTGTACACAGCATAGCATATTATAGAGCCTACGTCTAAGCATAGGGGCGACCTTCGTCCTTTCTCTCTTCTTCGCCGTGGTCGAGCTTTAACTCTTAACTTCATACCTTACAACTCAGGCAAGAACTCCTTCTTTGACTGATCCATCTTGAACACTTTCAAGATTATGTCAAGGTATGTGCTCATTTGAAAGTATTATTAAACATTTTGATCTATCTTATAGATCTTGATGCTTATTGTTCAAGTAGCCTAATCCAGGTTTTCCATTTAAAACACTTTTCAAACTACCCTATATGCTTTCTAGAAATTCTACATCATTTCTGATCATCAATATGTCAACAACATATACTCATCAGAAATTCTATAGTGCTCCCACTCACTTCTTTGGAAATACAAGTTTCTCATAAACTTTGTATAAACCCAAAATCTTTGATCATCCTATCAAAGTGCATATTCCAACTCCGAGATGCTTACTCCAGTCCTTAGAAGGGATCGCTGGAGCTAGCATACCTTTTAGCATCCTTAGGATCGACAAGACTTTCTGATTGTATCACATACAACCTTTCCTTACGAAAACTGGTAAGGAAACTCATTTTGACATCCATCTGCCAGATTTCATAAGTGCAGCTAATGCTAACATGATTCCGACGGACTTAAGCATCGCTACGGATGAGAAAATCTCACCGTAGTCAACTCCTTGAACTTGTGAAAAACTCTTCGCCACAAGTCGAGCTTCATAGACGGTGATGTTACCGTCCACGTTCGTCTTCTTCTTAAAGATCCATTCATCTCAATGTCTTGCCGATCATCGGGCAAGTCCACCAAAGTCCATGCTTTGTTACGATACATGGATCCTATCTCGGTTTCATGGCTTCTAACCATTTGTCGGAATTTGGGCCCACCATCGCTTCTCCATAGCTCGTGGGTTCATTGTTGTCTAGCAACATGACCTTCAAGACAGGATTATGTACCACTCAAGTAGTACGCATCCTTGTCACCCTACGAGGTACGTTAGTGACTTGATCCGAAACTTCATGATCACTATCATAAGCTTCTACTTTAATTGGTGTAGGTGCCACGGGAACAACTTCCTGTGCCCTGCTACACACTAGTTGAAGTGACGGTTCATTAACCTCATCAAGTCTCCACCATCCTCCCACTCAACTTTTCGAGACAAACTTTTTTCTCGAGAAAGGACCCGATTCAAGAAACAATCCCTATTGCTTTCGGATCTGAATTAGGAGGTATACCCAACTGTTTTGGGTGTCCTATGAAGATGTATTTTATCCGCTTTGGGTTCGAGCTTATCAACCTGAAACTTTTTCACACAAGCGTCGTAGCCCCAAACTTTTAAGAAATGACAGCTTAGGTTTCTCTAAACCATAGTTCATACGGTGTCATCTCAACGGAACTACGTGGTGCCCTATTAAAGTGAGTGCGGTTGTCTCTAATGCCTAACCCACAAACGATAGTGGTAATTCGATGAGAGACATCATGGTACGCACCATATCTTATAGGGTGCAACTATGATGTTCGGACACACCATCACACTATGGTGTTCCAGGCGGTATTAATTGTGAAACAATTTGCACAATGTCTTAATTGTGTGCCAAAACTCATAACTCGGATATTCATCTCTATGATCATATCATAGACATTCTATCCTCTTGTCACGAAGATCTTAAACTTCACTCTGAAATTACTTGAACCATTCAATAATTCAGACTTGTGTTTCATCAAGTAAATACACTCAGTATCTACTTAAATCATTCGTGAAGTAAGAACATAACGATATTCATTTGCATGCCTCGGCACTCATTGGACTGCACACATCAAAATGTGTCACTTCAACAAGTTGCTATCTTGTTCCATCTTCTTTGAAACCGAGGCTTTTCAGTCATCTTGCCCATGTGGTATGTTTTGCATATCTCAAGTGATTCAAAATCAAGTGAGTCCAAACGATCCATCTGCATGGAGTTTCTTCATGCGTATACACCAATAGACATGGTTCGCATGTCTCAAACTTTTCAAAAACGAGTGAGTCCAAAGATCCATCAACATGGAGCTTCTTCATGCGTTCTACACCAATATGACTTACATGGCAGTGCCACAAGTAAGTGGTACTATCATTACTATCTTATACTTTTGGCATGAAAATGTGTATCACTACGATCGAGATTCAATAAACCATTTATTTAGGTGCAAGACCATCGAAGGTATTACTCAAATAAATAGAGTAACCATTATTCTCCTTAAATGAATAACCGTATTGCGATAGACATAATCCAATCATGTCTATGCTCAACGCAAACACCAAATGATAATTATTCTGGTTTAATACTAATCTTGATGGTAGAGGGAGCGTGCGATGTTTGATCACATCAAAATTGGAAACACTTCCAACACATATCGTCAGCTCTCCTTTAGCTAGTCTCCGTTTATTCCGTAGCCTTTTATTTCGAGTTACTAACACTTAGCAACCGAACCGGTATCTTAATACCCTGGTGCTACTAGGAGTACTAGTAAAGTACACATTAACATAATGTATATCCAATATACTTCTATCGACCTTGCCAGCCTTCTTATTTACCAAGTATCTAGGGTGGTTCCGCTTCAGTGTCCGTTCCTCTCATCACAGAAGCACTTAGTCTCGGGTTTAGGTTCAACCTTGGGTTTCTTCACTGGAGCAGCAGCTGATTTGCCATTTCGTGAAGTATCCCTTATTGCCCTTGCCCTTCTTGAAACAAGTGGTTTCACCAACCATCAACAATTGATGCTCCTTCTTGACTTCTACTTTCACGGTGTCAAACATCGCGAATATTTCAAAGATCATCTATCCCTGATATGTTATAGTTCATCACGAAGCTCTAGTAGCTTGGTGGCAATGACTTTGGAAAAAGATCACTATCTCATCTGGAAGATCAACTCCCACTCGATTCAAGTGATTGTTGTACTCAGACAATCTGAGCACAATCTCAACGATTGAGCTTTTCTCCGTTAGTTTGCAGGCTAAGAAAATCGTCGGAGGTCTTATACCTCTTGACATGGGCACGAGCCTGAAATCCCAATTTCAGCCCTCGAAACATCTCATATGTTCCGCGACGTTTCGAAAACGTCTTTGGTGCCTCTACTTAAACCATTTAACTGAACTAACACGTAGTTATCAAAACGTGTATGTCCGATGTTCGCAACATCGACAAACGGCGTTTCGGGTACAGCACACTGAGCGGTGCATTAAGAACATAAGCTTTCTACTGTCCGCATAATCGCTACTGTCAACTTTCAACTATATTTTCTCTAGGAACATATCTAAACAGTGGAACTAAAGCGCGAGCTTACGACATAATTTGCAAAAGGTCTTTTGACTATGTTCAAGATAATTAAGTTCATCTTATGAACTCCCACTCGATAGACATCCCTCGGTCATCTAAGTGATTACATGATCCGAGTCAACTAGGCCGTGTCCGATCATCACGTGAGACGGACTAGTCATCATCGGTGAACATCTTCATATTGATCGTATCTACTATCGACTCATGCTCGACCTTTCGGTCTCCGTGTTCGAGGCCATGTCTGCACATGCTAGGCTCGTCAAGTTAACCCCAAGTGTTTTTGCTGTGTAAATCTGTCTTACACCCGTTGTATGTGAACGTAAGAATCCATCACACCCGATCATCACGTGGTGCTTAGAAGCGACGAACTGTAGCAACGGTGCACAGTCAGGGGAGAACACTTCTTGAAATTTGTGTTAGGGATCATCTTATTTACTACCGTCGTTCTAAGTAAACAAGATGCATAAACATAATAAACATCACATGCTATTATATAGTGACATGATATGGCCAATATCATTTTGCTCCTTTTGATCTCCATCTTCGGGGCTCCATGATCATCATCGTCACCGGCATGACACCATGATCTCCATCATCATGATCTCCATCATCGTGTCTTCATGAAGTTGTCTCGCCAACTATTACTTCTACTACTATGGCTACCGGTTAGCAATAAAGTAAAGTAATTACATGGCGTTGTTCAATGACACGCAGGTCATACAATAAATAAAGACAACTCCTATGGCTCCTGCCGGTTGTCATACTCATCGACATGCAAGTCGTGATTCCTATTACAAGAACATGATCAATCTCATACATCACATATCATTCATCACATTCTTCTTGGCCATATCACATCACATAGCATACCCTGCAAAAACAAGTTAGACGTCCTCTAATTGTTGTTTGCATGTTTTACGTGGCTGCTATGGGTTTCTAGCAAGAACGTTTCTTACCTACGCAAAACCACAACGTGATATGCCAATTGCTATTTACCCTTCATAAGGACCCTTTTCATCGAATCCGTTCCGACTAAAGTGGGAGAGATCGGCACCGCTAGCCACCTTGTGCACCAAGTGCATGTCAGTCGGTGGAACCTGTCTCACGTAAGAGTACGTGTAAGGTCGGTCCGGGCCGCTTCATCCCACAATACCGTCGAAACAAGATTGGACTAGTAACGATAAGCATATTGAACAAAATCAACGCCCACAACTACTTTGTGTTCTACTCGTGCAAAGAATCTACGCAATAGACCTAGCTCATGATGCCACTGTTGGGGAACGTAGCAGAAATTCAAAATTTTCCTACGTGTCACCAAGATCTATCTATGGAGAAACTAGCAACGAGGGGAAGGAGAGTGCATCTACATACCCTTGTAGATCGCTAAGCGGAAGCGTTCAAGAGAACGGGTTGAAGGAGTCGTGCTGTCGTGATCCAAATCACCGGAGATCCTAGTGCCGAACGGACGGCACCTCCGCGTTCAACACACGTACAGCCCGGTGGCGTCTCCCACGCCTTGATCCAGCAAGGAGAGAGGAGAGGTTGAGGAAGACTCCATCCAGCAGCAGCATAACGGCATGGTGGTGATGGAGGAGCGTGGCAATCCCGCAGGGCTTCGCCAAGCACCAAGGGAGAGGAGGAGGAGAGGCAGGGCTGCACCAAGAGGAGAAGTTCTCATGTGTGTTGGGCAGCCCAAAACCTCAAGTATATATAGGGAAAGGGGCTGCGCCCTTTAGGTTTCCCACCCCAAGGGTGCGGCCAGCCCTAGATGGGACTTGGGGCGGCCAAGAGGGGAGGAGTGCCTCCCAAGTCAAGTGGAGGCCCTCCCCTTAGGGTTTCCCCTTCCCATGCGCATGGGCCTTGGGGGCTGGTGCCCCTGGCCCATTAAGGCTAGGGCGCCCCCACAGCCCATGCTACTGTATTGGACGTGGTGGAACAATTTCCGGACCTCCGGACCCCTCCGAATCCTCCGAACCTTCCGAAGCTTCCGGTACAATACCGAAAAACCCAACTTTTTCCTAACCCAACAACAACTTTCCATATATAAATCTTTACCTCCGGACCATTCCGGAACTCCTCGTGACGTCCGGGATCTCATCCGGACTCCTAACAACATTCAGTAACCACATACAAACTTCCTTTATAACCCTAGCGTCATCGAACCTTAAGTGTGTAGACCCTACGGGTTCGGAGACATGTACACATGACCGAGACGTTCTCCGGTCAATAACCAACAGCGGATCTGGATACCCATGTTGGCTCCCACATATTCCACGATGATCTCATCGGATGAACCACGATGTCAAGGACTCAATCGATCCGTATACAATTCCCTTTGTCTAACGGTATTGTACTTGCCCGAGATTCGATCGTCGGTATCCCGATACCTTGTTCAATCTCGTTACCGCAAGTCTCTTTACTCGTTCCGTAACACATCATCCCGTGATCAACCCCTTGGTCACATTGTGCACATTATGATGATGTCCTACCGAGTGGGCCCAGAGATACCTCTCCGCTTACGGGAGTGACAAAATCCCAGTCTCGATTCGTACCAACCCAATGACACTTTCGGAGATACCGTAGTGCACCTTTATAGTCACCCGATTCGTTGTGACGTTTGGTACACCCAAAGCATTCCTACGGTATCCGGAGTTGCACAATCTCATGGTCTAAGGAAATGATACTTGACATTAGAAAAGCTTTAGCATACGAACTACGATCTTTGTGCTAGGCTTAGGATTGGGTCTTGTCCATCACATCATTCTCCTAATGATGTGATCCCGTTATCAATGACATCCAATGTCCATGGTTAGGAAACCGTAACCATCTATTGATCAACGAGCTAGCCAATAGAGGCTTTCTAGGGACATGGTGTTGTCTATGTATCCACACATGTATTTGAGTTTCCTATCAATACAATTATAGCATGGATAATAAACGATTATCATGAACAAGGAAATATAATAATAACTAATTTATTATTGCCTCTAGGGCATATTTCCAACACTTATAGTACTCCCTGTTAAACCTCTAAGTCCAGGAGCATGCACCCATTGGATCATTTTTAGTTCATGAGGTAATGCCATTTACTTTCTGTCCAGATCTGAAGTTTTGCAAAACTTGCACTAGCAAGTTTGAACTTTGGACAAACTAACCTCACCACCCTCTCTTTCATCCAAAGAGACCCTGATCTGGGAGATTTGGCCACCCCAAGTAATGCCTAAGTGCCCCTGGCATTTTATCAAACACCTTTTGGGCATGATCAGATTTGACATGAGTTTTTATTTGCACTGTGGACTTGATCTCCTGACCTAACCACCATGCCCATTTACCTCCTGACTAACCCTACCCCAGCCCTGTCTCTTGCCAGCCTCACCCGCGACCTCTAGCAGGCAGTGACATTTCGCCGAGCACGTCCCGGGCGTGCTCTGGGCGCGCCCAGAGCGTGCGTTTGGCACGCACGTGTGCCCGAGCCGCCGCGTCTGGCCCCGCACCCGTTCCGGCCCTTGGCCAATAGCTGCTAGCACGCCACGCATCCCCTGCACCACCACGCCACCCCGACCACCCCTGGCACTCCACAGCGCCACCGTACGGACGGCCGTGGCGGCTAGCTGACAGCCGCTTGCAGGCCCCGACCGTGTCAGCGCCGCCCGAGCCACTCCCGCTCGCCAGCTCGCCCTGGAGCAGTGCTCCGCTCGTCTGCTAGCTCCTGCCGCCATCCACAGCCCCGCCACGTCCCCCCTGGCGCTATAGAACGTCGGTCGCCGAAGATCTTATCCCCACCACCGCGGAACCGCCTTGGCGTGCCTATTTAAGAAGCTCCGAGCCCATGCGAGCACGCGGGCAGCTTCACACCATCCTCCTAGTGCCCCCGTTGCCGTAAATTGAGGGGGAAGAGGCCATCTTCGCCCACTCCGGCCAGTTCGGCCACCGTCGTCTCCCAGCTCCGTTCGGCACAACCAGAGCCTCCCCGGCCCTCCCAACGCCACCAGACGACTCCACTCCTTCTTGGGGTGCCACCCAGACCCCCAGCTGCCACGGAGAGCCACCATCACTGCAAACTCACTTCGCTCCCGAGACCACCGGCCTCCACGAAGCTCGTCGACGGCGAATCCCTCCACCTCCGACAACCCTGCAACCACCGGAAGGATCACCCCAGATCCGCGGATCCATCCCCGCCCTCAGCTCCCCGCAAGGACCCGCCGTTCGCCGGCGACGGTCGCCGGAGTCCCGCCTCCGCTCGGGACCGAGGAAGAAGAGGGGAGGTGGACCAGCCAAACCTGACCAGTGGGCCAGGCAGGCCCACTGTCAGTGACTTGCGTACCATCCACGCTGGAGTAAGTGGAAAAGTAAACCTATAATACGCCTTCGACGTGTACGCGTTTTATTGAAATGTTTTCTTTTCTGTTTCTTTTTAAAATAACAGATTTGACTAAACTTTGACTGGCTGTAACTTTTTAAATAAAACTTCGCATGAGTTGATTCTTTTTCCTACCACTCAAAAATATTGTCTAGTTTATTTTAAGATTTATTTCAAAAATTTCAAACAACTTTTTTTGTGCTGTTTTGAAAAATGTATGTTAATTCAAATTTATTTCAATTAGGGTTTTGAAGAGAGGGGAGAAAACTTTCAAAAGTTTTGGAGAGCACCTCACCCCTCCACAACTTGAAGGCGAGCATTCTGAACCCCGGCATAAGAATTTTGGTGTGTTATTCGACACGTTTATAACACCACCCCATTTGGAAGAGCTCGTTATTTCATGTGATATGATCATTTGCACGGATGCATATTAGTGATTTCCATGCTGTTGGAAATGAACACACTTGTGTTGGTAATCATCCCCATGTGCCTTGCATGCATACCGGAAAGGTGTCTGGAAAAGCCTCTGCCTTGGGTAGGCGTGAGCTTGCCACCGGCCTTCGCCGGGACGATTATGTCCGGTACGGCATAGTAAGGTATAATGAGTATTGATGTGTTGGTTAAAAATACTTTGTTGTATATGTCATGCAGGGACGTTTATAAATCTCTTGAGTCGACCCCTCATCAAGTCTTATTCCAGTAACCCCATACTTGCCCGTACTACCACTTGTCCCTGCTATATGTGGGGTACGGTTCAGTCAGTTGTCAACCCCTTTCAAGCACACACCGTACAGAGAGGCCATGGTGGAAGATATCGGTTGAAGCCAGTAGGCATGCCACCTGGTCCGGGGGCTGAAGGAAATATGCCCTAGAGGCAATAATAATGTTATTATTTATTTCCTTATATCATGATAAATGTTTATTATTCATGCTAGAATTGTATTAACCGGAAACATAATACATGTGTGAATACATAAACCTACAGAGTGTCACTAGTATGCCTCTACTTGACTAGCTCGTTAATCAAAGATGGTTATGTTTCCTAACCATGAACAAGGAGTTGTTATTTGATTAACGGGATCACATCATTGGTTGAATGATCTGATTGACATGACCCATTCCATTAGCATAGCACCTGATCGTATAGTTTGTTGCTAGTGCTTTTCTTCATGACTTATACATGTTCCTATGACTATGAGATTATGCAACTCCGTTTGCCCGAGGAACACTTTGGGTGCTACCAAACGTCACAACGAATCGGGTGATTATAAAGGTACATTACAGGTGTCTCCGAAGGTACATGTTGGGTTGGCATATTTCGAGATTAGGATTTGTCACTCCGATTGTCGGAGAGGTATCTCTGGGCCCTCTCGGTAATGCACATCACATAAGCCTTGCAAGCATTGCAACTAAATGTGTTAGTTGTGAGATGATGTATTACGGAACGAGAAAAGAGACTTGCCAAGAACGAGATTGAACTAGGTATTGGATACCGACGATCGAATCTCGGGCAGTAACATACCGATGACAAAGGGAACAACGATGTTGTTATGCGGTCTGACCGATAAAGATCTTCGTAGAATATGTAGGAGCCAATATGGGCATCCAGGTCCCGCTATTGGTTATTGACCGAGAGGTGTCTCGGTCATGTCTACATAGTTCTCGAACCCGTAGGGTCCGCACGCTTAACGCTTCGATGATGCTTATTATGAGTTTATATGATATTGATGTACCAAGGTTGTTCGAGTCCCGGATGAGATCACGGACATGACGAGGAGTCTCGAAATGGTCGAGACATAAAGATTGATATATTGGAAGCCTATGTTTGACTCGGAATCACTCCGGGTGAAATTGGGAATTTTACGAGTACCGGGGTTACGGAACCTCCCGGGGGGTCAATGGGCCTTGATGGGCCTTAGTGGGAAAGAGAAAAGGGGGCCATAGTGCTGGCAGCACCTTCCCCCTTCCCTAGTCCTATTAGGACTAGGAGAAGGGGGCGCCCCCCTCTCTCTCTCTCTTCCCACTTGGGGAAACCTAGTTGGACTAGGATTTGGGGGAATCCTACGCCTAGTAGGAGTAGGACACCCCTGGCGCACCTCTCCTTGGCCGGCCAGCCCCTCCCCTTCCCTCCTTTATATACAGGGGCAGGGGGCACCCCATGACACACAAGTTGATCATTGAGATCGTTCCTTAGCCGTGTGCGGTGCCCCCTTCCACCAAACTACACCTCGAATATACCGCTATGCGGCTTAGGCGAAGCCTGCGCCGGTGGAACATCATCATCGTCACCACGCCGTCGTCTTGCGAAACTCTCCTCAACACTCGGCTGGATCGGAGTTCGAGGGACGCCATCGAGCTGAACGTGTGCAGAACTCGGAGGTGCCGTGACGCTCGGTACTTGGATCGGTTGGATCGGGAAGAAGTACGACTACTTCCTCTACGTTGCGCCAACGCTTCCGCTGCTGGTCTCACGAGGGCGAGACAACACTCTCATCTCGTTGCTATGCATCACCATGATCTTGCGTGATCGTAGGAAAATTTTTGAAATTACTACGCTCCCCAACAAAGGCATCCGAGCCTGGTTTTATGCGTTGATGTCATGTGCACGAGTAGAACACAAGTGAGTTGTGGACGATACAAGTCATACTGCCTACCAGCATGTCATACTTTGGTTCAGCGGTATTGTGAGATGAAGCGGCCGGACCGACATTACGCGTGCGCTTACGCGAGACTGGTTTCACCGCCCGAGCACTCGTTGCTTAAAGGTGACCGCGGGTGTCTGTCTCTCTCACTTTAGTTGAATCGAGTGTGGCTACGCCCGGTCCTTGAGAAGGTTAAACGGAGTCTATTTGACGAAGTATCGCTGTGGTTTTGATGCGAGGTAAGAACGGTTCTTGCTCAGCCCGTAGCAGCCACGTAAAATTTGCAACAACAAAGTAGAGGACGTCTAACTTGTTTTTGCAGGGCATGTTGTGATGTGATATGGTCAAGACATGATGCTGAATTTTATTGTATGAGATGATCATGTTTTGTAACCGGTTATCGGCAATCGGCAGGAGCCATATGGTTGTCGCTTATTGTATGAAATGCAACGCCATGTAATTGCTTTACTTTATCACTAAGGAGTAGCGATAGTCGAGAAGCAATAGTTGGCGAGACGACAACGATGCTACGATGGAAATCAAGGTGTCGCGCCCGTGACGATGGTGATCATGACGGTGCTTCGCGATGGAGATCACAAGCACAAGATGATGATGACCATATCATATCACTTATATTGATTGCATGTGATGTTTATCCTTTATGCATCTTATCTTGCTTTGATTGACGGTAGCATTATAAGATGATCTCTCACTAAAATTATCAAGAAGTGTTCTCCCGAGTATGCACCGCTATGAAAGTTCTTCGTCTTTGAGACACCACGTGATGATCGGGTGTGATAGGCTCTACGCTCAAATACAACGGGTGCAAAACAGTTGCGCACGCGAATACTCAGGTTAAACTTGACGAGCCTAGCATATAACAGATATGGCCTCGAACACGGAGACCGAAGGTCGAGCGTGAATCATATAGTAGATATGATCAACATAGTGATGTTCACCATTGAAACTACTCCATCTCACGTGATGATCGGACATGGTTTAGTTGATCTGGATCACGTAATCACTTAGATGACTAGAGAGATGTCTATCTAAGTAGGAGTTCTTAAGTAATATGATTAATTGAACTTTAATTTATCATGAACTTAGTCCTGGTAGTATTTTGCAAATTATGTTGTAGATCAATAGCTCGCGTTGTTGCTTCCCTATGTTTTCATATGTGTTCCTAGAGAAAATTGTATTGAAAGATGTTAGTAGCAATGATGCGGATTGGATCCGTGATCTGAGGTTTATCCTCATTGCTGCGCAGAAGAATTATGTCCTTAATGCACCGCTAGGTGACAGACCTATTGCAGGAGCAGATGCGACGCGTTATGAACGTTTGGCTAGCTCAATATGAGCGAATCTGACGTTATGAACGTTTGGCCAGCTCAATATGATGACTACTTGATAGTTTAGTGCACCATGCTTAACGGCTTAGAATCGGGACTTCAAAGACGTTTTGAACGTCATGGACCATATGAGATGTTCCAGGAATTGAAGTTAATATTTCAAGCAAATACCGAGTTGAGAGATATGAAGTCTCCAACAAGTTCTATAGCTAAAAGATGGAGGAGAATCGCTCAACTAGTGAGCATGTGCTCAGATTGTCTGAGTACTTCAATCGCTTGAATCAAGTGGGAGTTAATCTTCCAGATAAGATAGTGATTGACAGAATTCTCTAGTCACCATCACTAAGTTAGTAGAACTTCGTGATGAACTATAGTATGCAAGGGATGACGACAAAGATTCCCGAGCTCTTCGTGATGTTGAAAATCGACGAAGGTAGAAATCAAGAAAACATCAAGTGTTGATGGTTGACAAGACCACTAGTCTCAAGGAAAATGGCAAAGGGAAGAAGGGAACTTCAAAAGGAACGGCAAGCAAGTTGCTGCTCGAGTGAAGAAGCCCAAGTCTAGACCTAAGCACGAGACCGAGTACTTTTGCTGCAATGGAACTGGTCACCGGAAGCGAACTACCCTGAATATTTGGTGGATAAGAAGGATGGCAAAGTGAACAAGGTTATATTTGATATACAGGTTATTGATGTGTGCCTTACTAGTGTTTATAGTAGCCCCGAGTATTTGATACTCGTTCGGTTGCTAAGATTAGTAACTCAAACAGGAGTTACGAATAAACAGAGACTAGTTGAAGGGAAGTGACGATGAGTGTTGGAAGTAGTTCCAAGATTGATATGATCATCATCGTACACTCCCTATACTTTCGGGATTAGTATGGAACCTAAATAAGTGTTATTTGGTGTTGAGCATAAATATGATTTGATCATGTTTATTGCAATACGGTTATTCATTTAAGAGAATAAATTGTTGTTCATTTTACATGAATAAAACCTTATATGGTTACACACTCAATGAAAACGGTTCATTGAATCTCGATCGTAGTGATACGATATTCATAATATTGATGCCAAAAGATGCAAAGTTAATAATGATAGTGCAACTTATATGTGGCACTCGCCGCTTAGGTCATATTGGTGTAAAACGCATGAAGAAACTCCATGTTGATGGACTTTCGGAATCACTTGGTTATGAATCATTTGATGCTTGCGAACCGTGCCGCTTTGGGCAAGATGACTAAAACTCCGTTCTCCGAACAATGGAACAAGCTACTTGACTTATTGGAAATAATACATACCGATGTATGCGATCCAATGAGTGTTGATGCTCGTGGCAAGTATCGTTATTTTCTGACCTTCACAAGATGATTTGAGCAGATATGGGTATATCTACTTGATGAAACATAAGTCTGAAATAATTGAAAAGTTCAAAGAATTTCAGAGTGAAGTGGAAAATCATCGTAACAAGAAAATAAAGTTTCGCGATCTGATCGTGGAGATAAATATTTGAGTTACGAGTTTGGTCTTCATTTGAAACAATGTGAAATAGTTTCGCAACTCACGCCATATGGAACACCACAACGTTATGGTGTGTCCGAACGTCAGAATCAGTACTTTATTTTGATATGGTGCGATCTATGATGTATCTTACCGATTTACCACTATCGCTTTGGGGTTATGCATTAGAGACAGCTGCATTCACGCTTAATAGAGCACCATCTAAATCCGTTGAGATGACACCGTATGAACTATGGTTTAGCAAGAAACCTAAGTCGTCGTTTCTTAAAGTTTGAGTTGTGATGCTTATGTGAAAAGTTTTCACCGATAAGCTCGAACCCAAATCGGAAAAGTGCGTCTTCATAGAATACCCAAAGGAAACTGTTGGGTACTCCTTCTATCACAGATCCAAAGGCAAAACATTCGTTGTTAAGATAGATCCTTTCTAGAGAAAAGTTTCTCTCGAAAGAAGTGAGTGGGAGGAAAGTAGAACTTGATGAGGTAATTGTACCTTCTCCCTTATTGGTAAGTAGTTCATCACAGGAATCAGTTCCAGTGATTCCTACACCAATTAGTAAGGAAGTTAATGATGATGATCATGAAACTTCAGATCAAGTTGCTACCAAACCTCGTAGGTCTTCCAGAGTGAGATCCGCACCAGAGTGGTACGGTAATCATGTCCTGGAAGTCATGTTACTAGACCATGATGAACCTACGAACTATGAGGAAGCGATGATGAGCCCAGATTCCGCGAAATGGCTTTAGGCCATAAAATCTGAGATAGGATCCATATATAAGAACAAAGTGTGGACTTTGGTTGACCTGCTCGATGATCAGCAAGTCATGTTAAATGAATGGATCTTCAAGAGGAAGACGGACACTGATAGTAGTATTACTATCTACAAAGCTCGACTTGTCGCAAAAGGTTTTTGACAAGTTCAAGGTGTTGACTACAATGAGATTTTCTCAACTGTAGCGATGCTTAAGTCTGTCCGAATCATGTTAGCAATTGCCATAATTTATGAAATTTGGCAAATGGATGTAAAACTGCATTCTGAATGGGTTTACGGAGGAAGAGTTGTATATGATGCAACCGAAGGTTTTGTCAATCCTAAAGGTGCTAACAAAATGTGCAAGCTCCAATGATCCATCAATGGACCGGTGCAAGCATCTCGAGTTGGAATATACGCTTTTGATGTGTTGATCAAAGCATATGATTTTATATGAGACTTTTGGAAAGGCCTGTATTTACAAGAAAGTGAGTGGGAGCACTACAGCCTTTCCGATAAGTATATGTGATTGACATATTGTTGATCGGAAATAATGTAGAATTATTCGCAAAGCATAAAGGAGTGTTTGAAAGGAGTTTTTCAAAGAAAGACCTCGTTGAAGCTGCTTACATATTGAGCATCAAAGATCTATAGAGATAGATCAAGACGCTAGATAAGTTTTTCAATAAATATATACCTTGTCAAGATTTTGAAGTAGTTCAAAATGGAACAGTCAAAGAAAAGTTCTTGCCTGTGTTGCAAAGGTGTGAAATTGAGTAAGACTCAAATCCCGACCACGGCAGAAAATAGAAAAGAGAATGAAAGTCATTCCCTATGCCTCACCATAGGTTCTATAAAGTATGCTATGCTATGTACTGCACCTATTGTATACCTTGCTCTGAATTTGGCAAGGGAGTACAATAGTGATCTAGGAGTAGATCACTGGACATTGGTCAAGAACATCCTTAGTGAGGACTAAGGAAATATTTCTCGATTATGGAGGTGATAAAAGAGCCCGTCGTAAAGAGTAACATCGATGCAAGCTTTTTACACTGATCCAGATGACTCTAAGTCTCAATCTGGATACATATTGTAAGTGGGAGCAATTAGCTAGAGTAGCCCCGTGCAGAGCATTGTAGACATAGAATATTTGCAAAATACATACGGCTCTGAATGTGACAGACCCGTTGACTAAGCTTCTTTCACGAGCAAAACATGATCATACCTTAGTACTCTTTGGGTGTTAATCACATAGCGATGTGAACTAGATTATTGACTCTAGTAAACCCTTTGGGTGTTGGTCACATGACGATGTGAACTATGGGTATTAATCACATGCGATGTGAATATTAGTGTTGAATCACATGATGATGTGAACTAGATTATTGACTCTAGTGCAAGTGGGAGACTGAAGGAAATATGCCCTAGAGGCAATAATAATGTTATTATTTATTTCCTTATATCATGATAAATGTTTATTATTCATGCTAGAATTGTATTAACCGGAAACATAATACATGTGTGAATACATAAACCTACAGAGTGTCACTAGTATGCCTCTACTTGACTAGCTCGTTAATCAAAGATGGTTATGTTTCCTAACCATGAACAAGGAGTTGTTATTTGATTAACGGATCACATCATTGGTTGAATGATCTGATTGACATGACCCATTCCATTAGCATAGCACCTGATCGTATAGTTTGTTGCTAGTGCTTTTCTTCATGACTTATACATGTTCCTATGACTATGAGATTATGCAACTCCCGTTTGCCCGAGGAACACTTTGGGTGCTACCAAACGTCACAACGTGAATCGGGTGATTATAAAGGTACATTACAGTGTCTCCGAAGGTACATGTTGGGTTGGCATATTTCGAGATTAGGATTTGTCACTCCGATTGTCGGAGAGGTATCTCTGGGCCCTCTCGGTAATGCACATCACATAAGCCTTGCAAGCATTGCAACTAAATGTGTTAGTTGTGAGATGATGTATTACGGAACGAGAAAAGAGACTTGCCATGAACGAGATTGAACTAGGTATTGGATACCGACGATCGAATCTCGGGCAAGTAACATACCGATGACAAAGGAACAACGATGTTGTTATGCGGTCGACCGATAAAGATCTTCGAGAATATGTAGGAGCCAATATGGGCATCCAGGTCCCGCTATTGGTTATTGACCAGAGAGGTGTCTCGGTCATGTCTACATAGTTCTCGAACCCGTAGGGTCCGCACGCTTAACGCTTCGATGATGCTTATTATGAGTTTATATGATATTGATGTACCAAGGTTGTTCGAGTCCCGGATGAGATCACGGACATGACGAGGAGTCTCAAATGGTCGAGACATAAAGATTGATATATTGGAAGCCTATGTTTGACTCGGAATCACTCCGGGTGAAATTGGGAATTTTACCGAGTACCGGGGTTACCGGAACCTCCCGGGGTCAATGGGCCTTGATGGGCCTTAGTGGGAAAGAGAAAGGGGCCATAGTGCTGGTCACACCTTCCCCCTTCCCTAGTCCTATTAGGACTAGGAGAAGGGCGCCTCTCTCTCTCTCTTCCACTTGGGAAACCTAGTTGGACTAGGATTTGGGGGGAATCCTACTCCTAGTAGGAGTAGGACACCTGGCGCACCTCTCCTTGGCCGCCAGCCCTCCCCTTCCCTCCTTTATATACAGGGCAGGGGCACCCCATGACACACAAGTTGATCATTGAGATCGTTCCTTAGCCGTGTGCGGTGCCCCTTCCACCAAACTACACCTCGAATATACCGCTGCGGAGCTTAGGCGAAGCCCTGCGCCGTGGAACATCATCATCGTCACCACGCCGTCGGTCGATTTAAACTCTCCTCAACACTCGGCTGGATCGGAGTTCGAGGGACGCCATCGAGCTGAACGTGTGCAGAACTCGGAGGTGCCGTGACGCTCGGTACTTGGATCGGTTGGATCGGGAAGAAGTACGACTACTTCCTCTACGCTATGTCAACGCTTCCGTTGCTGGTCTCACGAGGGTACGTAGACAACACTCTCATCTCGTTGCTATGCATCACCATGATCTTGCGTGATCGTAGGAAAATTTTTGAAATTACTACGTTCCCCAACAGGGGCATGGGTGTTTCCGGTTGAGACCGAGAGGGGAGGCCACCCCTTAGAGCGCGCGTTATAAATTTGATCCCATGCTACGCGAGGTTGCAGCCTCCCCACTTAGAGTTTTGCTTGACAGGTGTCATGGGTGATTCCAGACACGGGTAAGTTAAGCGGGTGTGTGCAAGTCAGGTGTGTTTTCAATTAAAAGACCGTAGACGGAATTAGTCCCGAAGGACTAAAGAAATCCGTTACTCATGGATAAAGAGTACACCCTCTGCAGAGAGTAAACCTATTGAATAGCCGTGTCCTCGCTTAAGATTCCAGGTCTAGGATGGGTCAAGTGTCGATCTTAGTGTCGGTCTTAGTGTCATCTCGGAGGAGACTACTAAACCAGAACTTGGTTTATGATTCGTGACTTGTGATGATGATGATTATTATCATGGACTAACCCTTTATATTATTTGAATTATTGAGTATCCACAGGGACGGTTCTACCTCCGGATATTCACCGTGTTTATTTATAAGCCCTTTATGTGGTGTTGCTCGGGCCTCGATCGTGGCATTGCTTCGCTTATTTATAAGCCATTTATGTGGTGTCACTCGGGCGCTTGATCGTGGCATTGCTTCGCTTATTTATAAGCCCTTTATGTGGTGTCGCCGACGCCTTAACCTAATGGCATTGCTTCTGTTTATTTATAAGCCCTTTTTGTGGTGTCGCTTAGACGCCCGACTGTGGCATTGTCTTTGTTTATTTATAAGCGCTTTATGTGGTGTCGCTTAGACGACCGACTGTGGCATTGTTTTTGTTTATTTATAAGCCGTTTATGTGGTGTCTCTTAGACGCCCGACTGTGGCATTGTTTTTGTTTATTTATAAGCCCTTTATGTGGTGTCGCTCAGACGCCCGACTGTGGCATTTATTGCTGCTCCGTCATTACATATTTGTGGTCACTTATTAATAATCCACATGTATGCAACAAGGATTTCGTTTCTTTATGACTGATGTTATGATCATAAAATGTTCATCAAGACATGATTTTTGATTGTTATATTATACCTGTGTTCATAATGTTTGCGAGTACATTCAAAGTACTCACTGGCTTGTCCCTGGCTATTGTCTTGGCCAGATTTCTTGCGTGGAGAGGAGCGTTGCGACGATCGCCCCGGAACCTACGCAGTGGTGATAGCAGCCTCGCGAAGATAGGAGTTAACCTGGTCAGCTGTTCCCGTGGGAAATGGAGTTCCACTGATGATCCGCAAACCGCTTCCGCCATCAACCACTAGAAACCATTTGTTGTACTCGCAGGCCAGATTGGCCTTGTACCTCATATCCTGTACTTTTGCTTGGATTTTCTGTACCAAGTTGATGCCTCGTCAGCTAACAGTAATCCTGGGGCTGATGAGTACGACGGCCATTTTCTGGAATTTAATATTCGGAAAAACCGGTCGCGACAGGTATCGCCCTTGCCGACCACATTTGGTCGCCTGACCAACAGATCTCCCCGGAGGAAAATGCGGCCCTGCTCGCCCCATTTGATGCCGCAGAGGTGGAGGCCTTTATCAAAGCCATGAACCCAGCCTCGGCCTCAGGCCCCAATGGATTGCCGTCCGTTTTTTTCAGGCTTTCTGGCTGATGGTCACGGAGATCATCCTTGACCTGTTCCGTGAGTTCTCTAGGGGAACATTAGACATGTCCCGGCTTAACTACGGTATCGTCTCTCTGATTCCCAAGGTGTCGGGTGCTGCGGACATTAGGAAATTCCGCCCTATCACAGTCCTTCATGTGATATTTCGAATTTTGGCGAAGGGGTACGCCACTAGGGCGGCCCTAATCGCCCCCCGGATCGATCACCCGAACCTGTCAGCCTTCACAAAAGGCAGGTATATTCTGGATGGGATCCTCGTTCTTCACGAGGTCATCCATGAGGTCAAGAGCAAACATCTCCGCGTTGTGTTCTTCAAGATTGACTTCCACAAAGCACTTGTGACGCCCTCGATTCAATCATACACTAATCATACACGCAACTGTGTACGATCAAGATCAAGGACTCACGGGAAGATATCACAACACAACTCTAGACACAAATTAAAATAATACAAGCTTTATATTACAAGCCAGGGGCCTTGAGGGCTCGAATACATAAGCTCGAATACACAAGAGTCAGCGGAAGCAACAATATCTGAGGACAGACATGAGCTCAGAATGAAGTTTTTAATCGGGGGGGGAAGGCAAGAATGAAGGTCAAGGATGGTATTTCTCATGACAAATTCAATTGATATGCTGGAAGAGCTCAGAATGTTGACGAGCACGACGCAATTGTCGAGAGATTTCAGGAAGATGTAATCGATTGGCGATGACATCAAGTCAAAGGAATGATGAAGCGATAAGTTATTGGAACCACGGGTACGACACAAACTCGATAGCAAGCTTGTTGTTCAAGGCGAAATGGTATGACAAGGAAGATCGACATAAGCTTAGCTCGTCGTCAAAAATTCTGTTCCGGGAAGAAGGACCAGGTAGCACCGTTAAAATTTAGCACGATAATGACATAGCCGGTCAGGCTAGGAATGACTAGAAGGATTATTAAACTCGTAAGTAATGAAATTTACTTTGAGTTATAGAATCAGAGTGCGGAATCGATTCAACTGATTCACTTATCGGTGTCCTCGAGTGATTAATAACTCAAATCCCGGGGGGAATCTGAAATCGGTGAGAAGCACTGCCAGATGAAGACTCATAGGAAGCAACACAGTTCTTTGATATTCTCAAGGTACCGGAGGGTAATACTCGAAGGAAGATAAAAATAGAGGTTGCGGAGATGCATTGATCTGCAGAAGACAAGTGCTTTAACTTGTCCGAGAATTGGAATTAAAAGGGGGAACAATCATGGTCAAAACCACGGTTGCAAAGGACCAAACATAGATACCGTATGAACTTATAATAAGGGGATTATTATATCGCAAGAAGCTTCCATGATAAGATCTACATCATGTCCACGGGCATGAACACAAAGTTCAAGGTCGACTCCCACTTCTTCAATGCATATCATTTCATTTACTTCTCGCTTTCGATGATGTAGCAACCCGACCTCAGACGGTCAAGCCTCTGTGTTACTGTGCCATCCACGGATCGGATCTTTGGCACACACAAGACATCAATGTATATATCAAAGTGCAATCACATGTATAAATAATGTAAAATGATATATACCTCATAATACTCAGCGGAAACAATCAAACGGGTGTGGAGTCCCATCAACGCCATCGGCAGGTTGAGTGTAGACCGTAACCCTGTATTCGTAATTCTTACTCGTCGAGGAAATATCTGCAACATGATACGTTGCAGCCATGTAGGTCAGTACATTGAATGTACCGGCAAGATCACAATAAAAAGAACAGATGATAAAACTATACTATATGCAATATGGCTTTGTGGCTCTGTATCTGAATTTTGTTTGCGTAAAAGCTGGTTTTATTTTCCCTACATCAAAGGAATAAATGAAGTCTGTACTATGGAGCCTTCTATCATGACATGGTTCCGCCAACCGATGTCTCATCACCCGAAACATCATAAGTTGCCCACAATTAAGTTATCAGTCCGGTGTTGAGAGTTCCGAGATAGATCCAAGTCCAGATGCTCAAATTGTCCATAACCGGGGACACGGCTAATCGATTAGGTTATAACCCTCTGCAGAGGTTTGTACACTTTACCCGCAAGATTCGATCCCTCTCTTTACGTTCTCGCACTTCAGAGTGTTTGAGAACAAGATGACCAAAACATTGTCTTCCAAAGAGTTCCTCTGACCACTGTCCGGTACTCAACCCATCCTACCGTAGTTCTACATCTACTAGTACCGTCCCAGCCAGAGTCACAACTAAGGTCAACCAAGCCAGAGCCCATAATGACTTGCGGTTGCACAGGTAAGCTTCCGGGCATGAAGTATTCTTCCGTCTCTTTGAGTGCAGGTGAAGCTTTCCGCAAGATGTCATGGCGCTTCTCCATGCATCCCGCCAACCACTTGGTTTCTCCAGGTGCCCACAACCGTCCTTCACCCAGTAGTGTGTATTGAATTCTTGTCTTGAGTCTTGAAGTCTTGAGGCCTTGAAGATGCAGTCCTTGCAGATTCCATCATGGAGTTGTCGTCATTGACGTAGAATCCTCCATTCTCACACCACTCCCGAGTACTCATACCAAAACCCCGTCTACTATAGCGTAGCATTAAATAAAATATCGTCCCGGGCTTGGTAATCAGGGGGTGGGTTCCTACCTCATGCATACTACTCAACTACAAGGATTCAATAACACTACTGAGGGGTGGTTGCAAAGGTGCCACTAAATGCAATAAAACATAGGTATGAAAGCATGGTCAAAGTGAACTTGCCTGGTGATGTTGACGAAGAAGAATTATCGTTCTCAAGAAATAACTTGATAGACTACTCGTCACTCTCTGATGAAATCTATATAACAAACATATCATTCACATAAGCACTCACACTAACAATCAAAACAAAAGAGAGAGCGAATAAGAATCAAGGAACTTCAAATAAAACTAGGAGTCTTCTTCTACAACATTCACAAAAATAGTTTTGTCTAACGGAAAATAAAACACTAAAATAACAGAGAATAAAATATAAATTTAGTTAAGACAAAGAAAAAATAAAGTATTTTTTCATAAAGCTATTTTGAAAGTATTTTCAATTGGGAGTTAAAACAGTAGAAATCCATTGCAAGTTATTAGCGAACTTGAATTGATTTCACGATAACAAAATAAAAATAAATATAAAAACTTGTTGAACACCTAATGTTTAACTAATAGAAACCAAACATAAACTTTCTGAAATATAAAATAAAATAATTTAAAAACAACTATAGAAAAGAAGTAGCTATAATTGAATAGAACTAAAACAGAATTTGTTTTACATGAAACAATAAGCTAAAATACTCAAACAATTTTGAAGTTTTTACCACTGGTAAATATGATCACTAGTGATCAGTAGAAAAAGAATCAAAAAAATCTATTTTAAACTCCCGGAATAAGCAAAACAAGCTTTAATTCAAATCTGATCTAACTCAATTTTATAAATCCAAACATAGACAAATTATACATTTTGGAAACTACAAGAAAATTGTGATCTAACGCAAAAAGAATCATCATCATTGGACTTCTAGATCAAAAGTTATAAGCTAAACAAGAACGGAACTAAATCTGTTACGGAAATAAATCTGAAAACGAAAACGGAGTTACCTGACGTGAGGTAGAGATGGCAGGAAGGAGACGGCGATGTGGAGGCTGCTCGGCGAGGGGGCGAGGTCGCCAGGCGGGGGGGGTGGCGGAGGAGGGGTCGGCGCTTGGGAGGTGGCGCTGGGCGATGGGGAGGTTCCAGGAGAGCTCTGGTGGCGTTCTAGGCAGGAAAAGGAGGACGGTGGCGAGGAGGCTACGGGCAGGGAGGGGCGTGGTGATGGGAAAAATGGAGCGAGGAGAGGAGGGGTTTTATAGGCGGTCTCGGGAGGCGCTGGGATGGAAAGACGAGGGAGATCGGGAAGGTGGAGTTTCTGTCTCCATGGATATGGAAAGCTTCAGAACGTGAGAGGAAACAGAGGAAGGAGATGATCTCTTGTTGGGCTAGAATAGGAAAGTGCTTAATGGGCCAGCAGGTTTTCCTAATAAAACGATTCCATTCCTATTTTTAAAATTAGGAAACTAAAACAATAAAAAGGAAATCAAATAAATTCGAATCAAGAGTTTTATATACTAAAATTATCAGAAAAATAAAATGTAGATGATGAGCATTATTCCACGGCCAAAATAAAAATTAAAAAAATATTTTTCAGAAAATCCCTAAAGGCTTTATTTCTTTTTGCAAATAATTTTAAATAAAAACTTTGGTTTTCTTGGCTCAAATATTTTCAAAATGCCCCTGATTTTGGAGGGTCATTTTCCTCCGCTCTTTCTTGCTTGCAAGAATTTATTTTCGGGTATTTCTCGGGAAGAAAAAATAGAGAAGCAAGTGCAAATATTTGAAAGAATTAAATTGCAAAACTCCGTTCAAATTCTTTATAGTTGAAGAAGTCATGTCATCTTCTCTCATTGATTTTAATAGGATGAATTTGAATTTTGGAGAAGGGAAAGTCATTTTATTCCCTCTCATTCAAAAGTTTTTGAAAAGGTTCAAATTTCACTCAAGTTTAATTCACTCAAGCAAACAAACAAACAATTCAATTAATTATATTAACATTCCAAAATTTGGGATGTTACAAACCTACCACACTTAAAATGAATCTCGTCCTCGAGATTCAAGAAACTAACAAGGAAAAGGTTAGGGTTGGGGTCTTCTAGCAAATGTCTTGGTCGAAAGGTCGGGGTGCTACCACACTTAAAAACAAGGTCATGGTTCCAATAAACTCAGATATTTCCTCTGGAGGGCTGACAATGTATGTCTCTTCACATATCTTACAATAGCTCCTTCATTAAAGCTCTTACATCGGAAGCATAGAGTTTTCCTCAAAAGCTTGGGTCGGTTCGTCAAAGTTGTGGTTCGTCCGAGACCGGATCTTCTTAGCTGATGGGTCTGTGTCCATTCTAAACAACTATCGAAACACTCATGGTGGTCTACAATTTATGGTTTTCTCCTGCAGAAAACGGGTGCAGGTTGAACCTCACCGTATAACCTACGTTTGGCAGCAGTTGCTGTAATGGGGTTCCATCGTCCTACCATTTTATGGTTTTATGGCTTATCGCGTCGACACTCTTCAAGGTTTTCAAGTCTCTCGATTTTCCATCAACATATGATAGTTCATGATAGAAGTCTTGGTATGGGGCCAATCCATCCCGTGCTTGAATCATTACCACATACGTAAACAGTGAATCACGTATTCTAACACTTGGGCATACTCACAAGCATTGCAGAATTTCTCTTGTTCTCGAACGGGGTTCAAGTAATTCCATGGTTTCTGCAAGCCAAACAAAACATCTATCGTTACTTCACCACTCTTAGGTTTTTGCGTAACCTCCTATGAAACGTATGCTGATTGGATCACTGATTCTTCCAAATTTCTTCCTTCATCAAGGGTACATCTGTTCCTTCTCAAAATCCACGGGCACGTGGGTTATGGCCCACTTCAACACTAGTGCTGCTTTAACTCATCCTTGGATTAACTCTCATGTTACACCTCCTTTAAATCCAATAGTACTCTGTTTCTTCATACCATCATATCAAAACAAAACTCCAACTTATTTTGTTCCAGCTTCCTGCTATGGGCCGTCATGAATAACACATTTCTTTCTTCATTGATCTTGTGGCTTTTCAGAGTACTATGACCAAAAGAATGCACAAGTTTATCCATAAAATCTCATTATTCTCATATCAATCTTTCATTACATCCTTAACCATTTTCGTAAATCCAAATTCCAAAAAAAGTACTTTGTTACAAATGCTGCCACCCACATGGTTTGGTATGGTCAGACATTACTTCCAACTTTATTCATTTTTTCCTCCTCGAGGATTCTTGATCCCATCGAAATGTGCGACATGAGTCTTGAAATCTTGAATCTTCTGTTTCATCATGGTGGTCTTGAGCTTCACCTTCATCATCTCTGCATGCACCTCGTTTAGGTGTTCCCGAGTATAACGTCTTGCTTCAAGTATTTCTCCGATCCGGCGATGGCTTCCATGGCTGCTTCACGAACGGCATCGAAGAAAGTTGCTTGTGGCACACGTGAGATGAAAAGTAATGCCCCATCCTCTTTGGGCAAACTCCTTTCAAGCGGTGGAGGTGTACCTCCACATACCAAAGTTCCACTCCCTTTTGCATGAAGGGTAGCCTTTGTAGACTGCATCTCCTTCAAGGTGAATATGCTTCATCATGTCCTTCAAGATCTTGGGTAATCATGATCACTTGTCGAGGTCATGATCGTTTGAGGCCCTTAAGGAAAGACTCATAAAGGGTCGTCATCTGCAGTTGTATAAAAAGTGGTGCTCGTAATGAGGTACATATCTCCGGGCACACATTCATATCATCCAAACAAAACTTCAATCTCAATTCCAATTTCCTGTTTATGCATCACAACTCACTTTCTTCCATGTTCATCCGAATATTAATTTCCAAGATAAAATATGACAACTCCTTAAAGCTTTTCAGCATGTGACATTACAACTTTATTGAGTCATGAACTATTACAATCTCGAGAAATCTATTACATAACTCAACTCATTGAGCTCATGAAAAGGAAATTGCTTTCTACTACTCTTATTATCCATATCAAAATTCCAACTACTCAACTCCAGCTTTCATCTTGTCGGGACATTTAATAGCATAATGCCCTGCCTCCTTGCAGCGAAAACAAATGACTTCCGACATGTCTCGGGCTTCTTTGTGATTATGGGTTCCTTGGATTCTTGGCTTCTTTTACGGGCATTTACTAGCGTAATGACCTAAATCCTTACACCTGTAACAGGTGATATGACTCAAGTCCTTCTCTGCAAAAATTGTGTTTCTCTCGGGTTGCCTTCCTTTTCTCTTCTGGATTTCTCTGTAATGATCGAGTTTCTATCTCCGGGGTCAAACTTCACTTCTGCCGGGAAATATCCTGGATACTCCTTTCTTTCCTTGGTGCAATCTTGTGAAAATGTCCTTCTTCTCCACATGAATAGCAGGCATTGGAGTAAAATCTGTTGAGACCTTCTCCATCCGTGTCTTCAACACTTTCGATCATTCTTGGTTCTTCTAGATCTTCCTTGAGGGCTTCTTTCATTCCATCTTCACCTTGAATAGTTTGTTGCACCGTGGAGTAAATGTGACCTTTGCACCGGTAGTGGGCGGTTCCTTCACACAGAAGCAAGTCACACAGCTAGTTAGGCATTCCTCACCGGTGTTTCTCCTCACAATGAGGGCATCCATCTTTGTGTTCCTCCTGGTGTGTCCTATTTCTCCATAAATCTTGCAGGCACAAGGTTTACTTCTTGGTGCCACATTGTGTTTCCGGATAAGGCGTGATTTCAACAGGTCTTCTTGAATTCCTCCCAAGTTCTTGCTCCATTAAATCCTGTATGGCTTGATGCATGTTCCACCAGGTTGCAGCACTTTCTGTAAAGTATTGAAGAGCATATTGAACCTCATACTTCCTTGAAACCAAATTGCTCCCGAAGTGATTTTCCATGTTCTGCATCCATAGCTCTGCCTCGGGCTGAGTCTTCGGTCCAGAGAATATCAGTCCAACTTCATTCATCATCTATGGGGTTCAAGGGTTTTAGGGTGAGATGAGAGAGGTGGGGAGGGATATACACACAATACCACCAATAGTTTTGAAGAAACGAGTTTTATTTTTGGGGCTGTCGGAAAAAACAATCAAACAAATGACAGCTCACAATCATCGTATCTAACGTAAGTGTATAACAGGGGTCTGGTCTTCTAAAGGTCTAATAATTCTTCAGATCCTTTCAAGTCTCCGGAGTCTTCAACTGTTCTAGCTTCTAATTCATGGTGAAATCCTCTTTACTCTGAAGGGGCCATCGGTTCTCAATATCAAATCCTTCTTGGAGTGTCTTGATTGATCCTCCGGTGATCAAAGGATAAGGGTATATTCTAACTATTTGAGGTGAGAGGGTCTATTTGATAAAATCAGAAAAGGTGAGAAGTAAGAGTCTTTTGTAAATAAAGTTTTTGAGATATCCTGTCCTAGGGGCTTTTCCGGTTTCTAGGGTCACGTATTATAGTCAACATGTGCTCGATACCATTTACAGAGCGACCCGACCTCGAGACGGTCAAGCCTACGTATTCTTGTGCCATCCACGATCGGTATCTTTGCACACACAGACATCAATGTATATATCAAAGTGCAATCACATGTATAAATAACGTAAAATGATATATACCTCATAATACTCAGTGAAACAATCAAGCGGGTGTGGAGTCCCATCAACGCCATCGGCAGGTTGAGTGTAGACCGTAACCACAGATTCGTAATTCTTACTGTCGAGGAAATATCGCAACATGATACATTGCAGCCGTGTAGGTCAATTACATTGAATGTACCGCAAGATCACAATAAAAAAACAGATGATAAAACTATACTATATGCAATATGGCTTTGTGGCTCTGTATCTGAATTTTGTTTGCGTAAAAGCTGGTTTTATTTTCCCTACATCAAAGGAATAAATGAAGTCTGTACTATGGAGCCTTCTATCATGACATGGTTCCGCCAACCGATGTCTCATCACCCGAAACATCATAAGTTGCCCACAATTAAGTTATCAGTCCGGTGTTGAGAGTTCCGAGATAGATCCAAGTCCAGATGCTCAAATTGTCCGTAACCGGGGACACGGCTAATCGATTAGGTTATAACCCTCTGCAGAGGTTTGTACACTTTACCCGCAAGATTCGATCCTCTCTTTACGTTCTCGCACTTCGAGTGTTTGAGAACAAGATGACCAAACATGGTCTTCCAAAGAGTTCCTCGACCACCGTCCGTACTCAACCCATCCTACCGTAGTTCTACATCTGCTAGTACCGTCCCAGCCAGAGTCACAACTAAGGTCAACCAAGCGAGCCCATAATGACTTGCGGTTGCACGGTAAGCTTCCGGCATGAAGTATTCTTCCGTCTCTTTGAGTCAGGGTGAAGCTTTCCGCAAGATGTCATGGCGCTTCTCCATGCATCCCGCCAACCACTGGTTTCTCCAGGTGCCCGTCAACCGTCCTTCACCCAAAGAGTGTGTATTGAATTCTTGTCTTGAGTCTTGAAGTCTTGAGGCCTTGAAGATGCAGTCCTTGCAGATTCCATCATGGAGTTGTCGTCATTGACGTAGAATCCTCCATTCTCACACCACTCCCGAGTACTCATACCAAAACCCCGTCTACTATAGCGTAGCATTAAATAAAATATCGTCCCGGGCTTGGTAATCAGGGGGTGGGTTCCTACCTCATGCATACTACTCAACTACAAGGATTCAATAACACTACTGAGGGGTGGTTGCAAAGGTGCCACTAAATGCAATAAAACATAGGTATGAAAGCATGGTCAAAGTGAACTTGCCTGGTGATGTTGACGAAGAAGAATTATCGTTCTCAAGAAATAACTTGATAGACTACTCGTCACTCTCTGATGAAATCTATATAACAAACATATCATTCACATAAGCACTCACACTAACAATCAAAACAAAAGAGAGAGCGAATAAGAATCAAAGGAACTTCAAATAAAACTAGGAGTCTTCTTCTACAACATTCACAAAAATAGTTTTGTCTAACGGAAAATAAAACACTAAAATAACAGAGAATAAAATATAAATTTAGTTAAGACAAAGAAAAAAATAAAGTATTTTTTCATAAAGCTATTTTGAAAGTATTTTCAATTGGGAGTTAAAACAGTAGAAAATCCATTGCAAGTTATTAGCGAACTTGAATTGATTTCACGATAACAAAATAAAAATAAATATAAAAACTTGTTGAACACCTACTGTTTAACTAATAGAAACCAAACATAAACTTTCTGAAATATAAAATAAAATAATTTAAAAACAACTATAGAAAAAGTAGCTATAATTGAATAGAACTAAAACAGAATTTGTTTTACATGAAACAATAAGCTAAAATACTCAAACAATTTTGAAGTTTTTACCACTGGTAAATATGATCACTAGTGATCAGTAGAAAAAGAATCAAAAAAATCTATTTTAAACTCCCGGAATAAGCAAAACAAGCTTTAATTCAAATCTGATCTAACTCAATTTTATAAATCCAAACATAGACAAATTATACATTTTGGAAACTACAAGAAAATTGTGATCTAACATAAAAGAATCATCATCATTGGACTTCTAGATCAAAAGTTATAAGCTAAACAAGAACGGAACTAAATCTGTTACGGAAATAAATCTGAAAACAGCAACGGAGTTACCTGTGACGTGAGGTAGAGATGGCAGGAAGGAGGCGGCGATGTGGAGGCTGCTCGGCGAGGGGCGAGGTCGCCGCGAGGTGGGGTGGCGGAGGAGGGGTCGGCGCTGGGGAGGTGGCGCTGGGCGATGGGAGGTTCCAGGAGAGCTCCCGGTGGCGTTCTAGGCAGGAAAAGGAGGACGGTGGCGAGGAGGCTACGGGCAGGAGGCGTGGTGATGGGAAAAATGGAGCGAGGAGAGGAGGGGTTTTATAGGCGGTCTCGGGAGGCGCTGGGATGGAAAGACGAGGGAGATCGGGAAGGTGGAGTTTCTGTCTCCATGGATATGGAAAGCTTCAGTAACGTGAGAGGAAGCAGAGGAAGGAGATGATCTCTTGTTGGGCTAGAATAGGAAAGTGCTTAATGGGCCAGCAGGTTTTCCTAATAAAACGATTTCATTCCTATTTTAAAATTAGGAAACTAAAACAATAAAAAGGAAATCAAATCAATTCGAATCAAGAGTTTTATATACTAAAATTATCGAAAAATAAAATGTAGATGATGAGCATTATTCCACGGCCAAAATAAAAACTTAAAAAATGTTTTCAGAAAATCCCTAAAGGCTTTATTTCTTTTTGCAAATAATTCTTAAATAAAAACTTTGGTTTTCTTGGCTCAAATATTTTCAAAATGCCCCTGATTTTGGAGGGTCATTTTCCTCCACTCTTTCTTGCTTGCAAGAATTTATTTTCGGGTATTTCTCGGGAAGAAAAATAGAGAAGCAAGTGCAAATATTTGAAAGAATTAAATTGCAAAACTCCGTTCAAATTCTTTATAGTTGAAGAAGTCATGTCATCTTCTCTCATTGATTTTAATAGGATGAATTTGAATTTACCGGAGAAGGGGAAAGTCATTTTATTCCCTCTCATTCAAAAGTTTTTGAAAAGGTTCAAATTTCACTCAAGTTTAATTCACTCAAGCAAACAAACAAACAATTCAATTAATTATATTAACATTCCAAAATTTGGGATGTTACAGATGAAGTTGTAGTGTTGAAATTATATCTGGCAAAACACCAGAAGAGTATGACTCGTGAAAACTCTCGGGTTCACACGGATTAGGGAAGGCATAGGTTCAACCCATAGTGGCATCTTAGGAACATATACCACAAATCTCAGGAGTAATATAACACAAGCTCGAAGGCAGAGCTTGGTTGAGAAGGCAGAGGATACAATTTACCAAAGGCATTATGTATCCGAGGAAAGGCCCAAAAGGTTATTGGATATGAAGGACGTTGTCTGATAAAATCCAACAAAGGATCTGGCGGTCCACATAGGGTCTGATGTGAGTATCGGTACTCAACCAAAAGAAGAAAGAATGCAAGGGCTTCGGATAATAGAAACATCTGAATAATTCGATGCTTAAATGCAAAAAATCATGATTTAAAAAATAGAAGATCAGAAGCAGACGCTTTGATCAAAAGATAAGTAAGTTGAATAGCCTTAGGGATACAATCAACAACAAATTGATTGGTCGAGAAACAGCTCTTGGTCAAATGACGTCCAAGCCGGAAGGATGAATTCTATGATCCGACTGAGGATTGCGAGCATCCGCAACATATTGAATCAACGGACTCAAAAGGATAGTGACAAAGGATGCCAATAAGATTTCTAGACTTATGGGATTATCCATAATGCAAACAAGCAAGAATTCTAAGAACAACAGGCTGTTGAGGATTAGCGAAAGATCGAATAGTATTTCAAAGACTTCTGTGAAACATATGAACAACTGGGGAAAAACAAATCCTCGATATGTGTGAGGATTAATTTGTCGGTGTATTGAGGCGACAAGGAACTGCAAGGCAGTAGGCACAAAAGGATTCTCGGAACAACGACAAGATTTCGGGGTATCTTGTAATAACAGGAGCAACTGGGGATGAAGGTATGAGCGACAAGGATATGCAGTTAGTCATAGGGGCTTATCGGTGGTAGGGAATTGCAAACGCGATGAGCACAAGTTATCGGGATAACATCGGAGAGTGTCTTGGAATCTTACAGTGCGATGGGTGATCATCTGTAATAAGGGGCTCTCGGGAGGAAGTAGTTCGAGATCCTAATGTTAGAGTTAGCAAAATCATTTAACCCGAATGGAAGAGATCGAGTCCCAGAGTATAGACGAGGAATAAAAGATCCTAATACCACCCAATTGGCGGCGTGGGCCCGTAAGCCACACAGCCAAGTTAGTAAAACGGTTTGGTTTCAAGACTCAACTTGCCATGGAGTTGGAAAGGGGATCCTACAGCGATCGGCTCGATACCAACTTGTGACGCCTCGATTCAATCGTACACTAATCATACACGCAAATGTATACGATCAAGATCAAGGACTCACGGAAGATATCACAACACAACTCTAGACACAAATTAAAATAATACAAGCTTTATGTTACAAGCCGGGGCCTCGAGGGCTCGAATACATAAGCTCGAATATACAAGAGTCGTGGAAGCAACAATATCGAGGACGACATGAGTTAGACAAGTTTGCCTTAAGAAGGCTAGCACAAAAGCAACATCGATCAAAAGGCAAGGCCTCACGCCTGGAGCCTCCTAACTACTCCTGGTCGTCGACGGTCTCCCGTAGTAGTAGGCATCGGCGGTGGCATCTGATTCCTGGCTCCAACATCTGGTTGCATCAACCGGAAAAAGAAGAAAGGGGAAAAGGGGAGCAAAGCAACCGTGAGTACTCATCAAAGTACTGCAAGCAAAGATCTACACTACATATGCAACATTATCAAAGGAAGGTCAGTATATGTGGACTGGGCTGCGAAAAGCGAGAATAGAGGAAGGCCTAGTCCTATCGAAGACTAGCATCTTACGAAACCACCATCTTGCAGACAAGCAGGAGGGAGTAGAGTAGCATAACGTAAAGTAGTAGTAGTGTTATCAACCTCGGCGGAGATCCTTTCTCGACTCCTGCGAGAAAGAAATCCCGAGCCATACTATCCATTATCATCACAATCCAATTCTCATCACCATCCGTTCTCATCACAAGTATCCAGTTCTAGTTGTATCGATCGGGATACAACTCCAAGTGTCCGTTACCGTAGGACAGGCTATCGATAGATGTTTTCTTCCCTGCGGGGTGCACCAACTTACCCACCACGCTTCGCTTAACTCCGGCGGACACACTTTACGGGTCATGCCCGCCTCGGCCAAACAATACGCCGCAACCCGACCTAGGCTTAATAGAGAGGCCAGCCGCGGACTAAACCTATGCCCCGGGGGTCATGGGCCATCTCCCGGGAACTCCCGCACGTTGCGTCTGCGGCGGTGAGCAGACCTAGCTACCTCCTTCAACAAGGCAGCGCCACGCGATCCAACCTGGCGCGCCACTCGATCGCCGCGTCTATTAAGCTTCGGCTGATGTATACGACGCAGAACGCCCATACTATGCCCACGTGATGGTTAGTGCTATCGGGCGAGGCCCTCGGATCAAATATCCAAATCGTAGTGGATTAGGAACGCGTGGTAACAAGCGAGACTCACGAAGATGTGACCCGTTGCCCGTCTCGAGGACTTGCGGCAAGGGCTAGGAATGCCCGCCACGCCTCGTAATTATCTCGCGGGCACCTTCGATTCCGCCTGACTCCACATCACTGCAATTAAGCTCGCGGGTACCCCTCGAGGCCAACCCGTCTTTAATAACAGGTCGATGCAAAGTCATAGTAACCATAGTAACCGTGTGTCTAACACCAAGGGGAAAACACGAGGAATCACCCTTGTCGGATTCCCACTCGATGTAAACATCAAGGTGAGCGTAAGAGGAACCACCCTCGAGGTTCACACTTGAGGGTTACACGACAGTCGTGTCGAAGTGGTTAAGGAGGAAATCACCCTCGATGACCACGATCGAATAGCTACTCTGAGAGATCTCATCGGGAGTGATGTATGAGGTTCCACCCTCGGCACTCGATGGTAACTCTGAGAGTCGAGCAACAAAGGCGTGATGTGGCGTGAGGTGTCGGGGCCTGGTCTTGATCCCGTTGATCGGGTCTTGATAATCCAGTAGGCGGTCGGGTCAAGTGGGGGTCACCGATGGGTCTCTAACCAACCTATACTAAGCGTTTAGGATAAGCGGTGAGTAACAATAGCGAGTTACAATAAGCAGGCTATGCAGCGAGAATAGGAGCAAACAATAACAGTAGCAAAATCTAATGCAAGCATGAGAGAATGGAATGGGCGATATCGGGATGATCAAAGGGGGGCTTGCCTGGTTGTTCAGGCAAGAAGGAGGGGTCGTCGATGACGTAGTCGATCACAGCGGCATCGGCAGCCGCCACGGGGTATACCGAAGAGAAGAGGGGGAGAAACAGTAAATATAAAGCAAACGTAGCATCACAAAGCATAACATGGCAATATGCGGTGCTAGGGGTGTTCTAACGCATGCTAAGCGACAACGGCAAGGAGGATAACATCAGGAAAGTTTTCCCCGGACGTCTGTCGAACGAGATGAACCGGAGGAAAAGTTCAACGTTTGCTATTCTAGGGGCGTGTGGTAGACGAACAGAGGGCGTATTCGGATTCGTCTCGTCGTTCTGAGCAACTTTCATGTAGAAAACATTTTCATCCGAGGTACGGTTATTTTCTATGAATTATTAAGGTTTTAGCAATATTCTGAAATTATTAAATCTAAAATGGGGGTTATTGCACCAAGATGGCGTCATCGATCGGTGAGTTGACCATAGTCAACCACGGCGTGTGGGGCGGTGAGTGCCTAGTCGGCGATCTGATCGGCGTTGGTGGGTCAAAGTTGACCGACCAATGGGCCCATCTGTCAAAGTCACATATTTAATGGGGGGGGGGTTAAATTAAGCTAACTAGGGGTGGGGCCCCACTGTCATAGAGTCCTCTGACTAACTAATTAGCTAATTAGTTAATTAGGCAAAACTAATTAAGTTAATTAACTCAACCACTAATTAATCAATTAATTTAGTTTTTTTATTAACATTTTTTTTGTTTTTCTTAAGACAAGGGCATGGCCCCATCCGCCATAGGCCCAGGGCCTTAGCGGGCGGATGTGCGTTCTGGCGAACGGCAGGCGGAGCCAGGGCCCGGGCGCTTGAGCACCGGGCGTCAGACGCCGGAGTGCACGCAGCCTGGCGGAGTGGCTGGCGCGACGAGGCGATTGGCGGATAGGGCTGCGGGCGCGGGCGGACGGCGAGCAACGGAGCGGTCAGCCTTGGCGGCGAAAGCACGCCCACCGAACACGTCTTGGGACAGTGACCACAGGTAGGGCGACGCGTGGCGCGGCGAGCGCGATAGAAGCGCGTCTTGAGGGCGGTGCAGATCTTGTGGCGACGGAGGAAAAAGGAGGTGGAGGCGTGGGCCTCACCAGCGATGGAGAGAAGCGAAGCGGCGAGGCTTGGGGTCGGCCGGCGAAGGAGAGGCGGGGCAGGGCAGTCCGACGCGAGGGTGAGCAGGCGACGGCGAACAGCGTCGGCGACGGGGCACCGGCTGCCGTCGGGCAGACGCGAGTCGTCGTGGCGGTTGTCGGGAGAGCATGGTCGAGGCGGCGTGGGTCGCCGGATCCAACGAGAGAGGGGAGGAGGGAGGAAGGAGAGCATCCGGCAAGGGGTTCTTTAGGCGGCGGCGTTGGGCGGGCCGGGCATCTTCCCCATCCAGATCCATCTGAGATCAGGTGAGGAGGGGGTGGGGAGCGAGGAGGAGTGGGGGGGTTTCGTGCGGGGTTAGGGTTACGGGGAAGTGGCCTAATAGTCGAGGGAGGCGGGAGATTGGGCGGCATGTGGGATGGCCGATTGGGCGGCGGGGGTCGAGGCCAGTGGGGAAAAGGGGAGGGTCAGGGGCTTCTTCTCTCTCTCCCACCTCCTCTTTTCTTTTAGTTTTTTTTACTTTCTGTTTTAGCTAATTTTAGGCCATTTAGACATTTTGCAAAATGTTGGTTCACCAAATATTACGGAAGAATACTTCCCACATAATGAACATTTTAGTTTTCAGGTGTGACAAAATGAATTTTTTACTTTAGATTGGGTTTGAATTTGAATTGTGATTTGGATCAAGTGAAGGTTAGCAACAGTAACATGATTACATGGCACCATTAACAGGGGATTACTGTAGCATGACACTGGGGGTGTTACAAATCTCCTCCACTACAAGAAATCTCGTCCCGAGATTTAAGTGGGGAAGTAAAGAGTAACTTCGGGATAACTAATCCTTATAGGGTTAATTATCTGGTGAACAACTCAGGGAATGAGGCAAAAGTATCTCTCGAGTTGAAACTTAATAAAACATCGAGAGAATTTAAAGTAGGCATGAGAATTTTCAAGCCGAAGGCATATGTTCGTTGCTTGAAGCAGAGGGGTGAGAGGGCTCATAGCAGAATAAAAATCATGTCGACACGAAATAGAATAAGCGAGGAAGGTGGCTCAGTAAAATTCATCTGAAGCCAAGTATAAAGTATATTTCGGCATCAAGGTTATACAGAGAGTCGGTCTCGATCTGTGAAACTGTGGGTAATGGGCCCACCATGTGGGTTAGAAGCGAGGAAAGGCGCTAATATTTGCACGGTCATGACAGCAAGGCAGGTCGGAGGATAGCACATCGCTTATGTTGGCAACAAATTTTGGTACCAAGGCGTGGGGCGAAGAGAACCATTTTCCTGCTTTCGTTAATTGAGGCGGACCAATAGGCAAAGTTCTCGTCCATCGGTGGTTATCGGAATGTCAACAGCAATAATAACAAGGTCTTCTGAGACAAATTGTACACGAGGTGTTTTCATAAGCAGGGAACTATTACTGCTTAGATCTCATAAACCACAAGAAAGTTTAAACAAAACAATGGAAAATAAAAGGTGATCATTAGATTAATCAGAACATTGGAAAGGAAAATGTGTTTACACTCAAGAATTGGGAGTATATCCTTCCCAAGGGGAAGCGAAGCAGGATATACATGATATGACAGCAAGTTCAAGCGCATTTAGATAAAGGCGAGGAAGAATCATGATATTACCCATACAGCGGTGTTTGGATAGGTGATTAAGAAACATTTAGCATTGCGCCCAATGTTCTTAATGATGTTGAATACCTCAGCCATGCTTGGGATCGCATTGACATGGTCATCGGTAAAGATCGGACCTTGGGAACACAAAGGATCCATCAGAATTTCTAGAACATCTCATGCAATTTCCTTTTCGGGAAAAAGATGAGGATGTGGCCGATGGGTTAAGCAGCAATCCATCGACATGTCAAAAGATGTGTTTTCAAAATTTTATATGAACAAGTTTTTTGTCGGGGAGGCAAGAATGAAGGTCAAGGATGGTATTTCTCATGCCAAATTCAATTGATATCTTTGGAAGAGCTCGAGAATGTTGACGAGCACGCGCAATTGTCGAGAGATTTCAGGAAGATGTAATCGATCGGCGATGACATCAAGTCAAAGGAATGATGAAGCGATAAGTTATTGGAACCACGAGTGCGACACAAACTCGATAGCAAGCTTGTTGTTCAAAGGCGAAATGGTATGACAAGGAAGATCGACATAAGCAGCTAGCTCGTCGTCAAAAATTCTGTTCCGGAAGAAGGACCAGGTAGCACCGTTAAAATTTAGCACGATAATGACATAGCCGTCCGTGCTAGGAATGACTAGAAGGATTATTAAACTCGTAAGTAATGAAATTTACTTTGAGTTATAGAATCGAGTCTGGAATCGATTCAATTGATTCACTTATCGGTGTCCTCGGTGATTAATAACTCAGATCCGGGGAATCTGAAATCGGTGAAGCACTACGGATGAAGACTCATAGGAAGCAACGCAGTTCTTTGATATTCTCAAAGGTGCGGAGGTAATACTCGAAGGAAGATAAAAAGCAGAGGTTGCGGAGATGCATTGATCTGCGAGAAGACAAGTGCTTTAACTTGTCCGAGAAATGGAATTAAAAGGGAACAATCATGGTCAAAACCACGGTTGCAAAGGACCAAACATAGATACCGTATGAACTTATAATAAGGGATTATTATATAAAGAAGCTTCCATTATAAGATCTACATCGTGTCCACGGGCATGAACACAAAGTTCAAGGTCGACTCCCACTTCTTCAATGCATATCATTTCATTTACTTCTCGCTTTCGATGAAGTTGTAGTGTTGAAATTATATCTGGCAAAACACCAGAAGAGTATGACTCGTGAAAACTCTCGGGTTCACACGGATTAGGGAAGGCATAGGTTCAATCCATAGTGGCATCTTAGGAACATATACCACAAATATTAGGAGTAATATAACACAAGCTCGAAGGCAGAGCTTGGTTGAGAAGGCAGAGGATACAATTTACCAAAGGCATTATGTATCAGAGGAAAGGCCCAAAAGGTTATTGGATATGAAGGGCGTTGTCGGATAAAATCCAACAAAGGATCTGGCGGTCCACATAGATCTACGATGTGAGTATCGGTACTCAACGGAAGAAGAAAGAATGCAAGGGCTTCGGATAATAGAAACATCTGAATAATTCGATGCTTAAATGCAAAGAAACCATGATTTCAAAAATAGAAGATCAGAAGCACACGCTTTGATCAAAAGATAAGTAAGTTGAATAGCCTTAGGGATACAATCAACAACAAATTGATTGGTCGAGAAACAGCTCTTGGTCAAATGACGTCCAAGCCGGAAGGATGAATTCTATGATCCGACTGAGGATTGCGAGCATCCGCAACATATTGAATCAACGGACTCAAAAGGATAGTGACAAAGGATGCCAATAAGATTACTAGACTTATGGGATTATCCATAATGCAAACAAGTAAGAATTCTAAGAACAACAGGTTGTTGACGATTAGCGAAAGATCGAATAGTATTTCAAAGACTTCTATGAAACATATGAACAACTGGGGAAAAACAAATCCTTGATATGTGTGAGGATTAATTTGTCGGTGTATTGAGGCGACAAGGAACTGCAAGGCAGTAGGCACAAAAGGATTCTCGGAACAACGACAAGATTTTGGCGTATCTTGTAATAACAGGAGCAACTGGGGATGATGGTATGAGCGACAAGGATATGCAGTTAGTCATAGGGGCTTATCGGTGGTAGGGAATTGCAAACGCGATGAGCACAAGTTATCGGGATAACACCGGAGAGTGTCTTCGGAATCTTCTGGTGCAGCAGGTGATCATCTGTAATAAGGGGCTCTCCGGGAGGAAGTAATTACGAGATCCTAATGTTAGAGTTAGCAAAATCATTTAACCCGAATGGAAGAGATCGAGTCCCGAGTATAGACGAGGAATAAAAGATCCTAATACCACCCAATTGGCGGCGTGGGCCCGTAAGCCACACAGCCAAGTTAGTAAAAGCAGTTTGGTTTCAAGACTCAACTTGACCATGGAGTTGGAAGGGGATCCTGAGCAATCGGCTCGATACCAACTTGTGCGCCCTCGATTCAATCGTACACTAATCATACACGCAAATGTATGCGATCAAGATCAAGGACTCACGGAAGATATCACAACACAACTCTAGGCACAAATTAAAATAATACAAGCTTTATGTTACAAGCCGGGGGCCTCGAGGGCTCGAATACATAAGCTCGAATACACAAGAGTCGTGGAAGCAACAATATCTGAGGACAGACATAGAGTTAGACAAGTTTTCCTTAAGAAGGCTAGCACAAAAGCAACATCGATCGAAAAGGCAAGGCCTCCTACAGGAGCCTCCTAACTACTCCACAGTGTCGACGGTCTCCCGTAGTAGTAGGCATCGGTGGTGGCATCGATTCTGGCTCCAACATCTGGTTGCATCAACCTAAAAAGAAGAAAGGGGAAAAGGGGAGCAAAGCAACCGTGAGTACTCATCAAAGTACTGCAAGCAAAGATCTACACTACATATGCAACATTATCAAAGGAAGGCTGTATATGTGGACCGGGCTGCGAAAAGCGAGAATAGAGGAAGGCCTAGTCCTATCGAAGACTAGCATCTTCTGGAAACCACCATCTTGCAGCAAACAGGAGGGAGTAGAGTAGCATAACGTAAAGTAGTAGTAGTGTTATCAACCTCGGCCGGAGATCCTTTCTCGACTCCCTGCGAGAAACAAATCCCAGAGCCGTACTATCCAGTTATCATCACAATCCAATTCTCATCACCATCCAGTTCTCATCACAAGTATCCAGTTCTAGTTGTATCGATCGGGATACAACTCCAAGTGTCTGTTACCGTAGGACAGGCTATCGATAGATGTTTTCTTCCCTGCAGGGGTGCACCAACTTACCCACCACGCTCGCTTAACTCCAGCCGGACACACTTTCCAGGGTCATGCCCGGCCTCAGCCAAACAATACGCCGCAACCCGACCTAGGCTTAATAGAGAGGCCAGCACGCCGGACTAAACCTATGCCCCCAGGGGTCATGGGCCATCTCCCGGAACTCCTGCATGTTGCGTCTGCGGCGGTGAGCAGACCTAGCTACCTCCTTCAACAAGGCGGTAACCACGAAGTCCAACCCGGTAGCGCCACTCGATAGCTGATGTCTATTAAGCTTGGCTGATGTATCGATCTGAGCGCCCATACTATGCCCACGTGATGGTTAGTGCTATCGGGCGAGAGGCCCCTCGGATCAAATATCCAAATCGTAGTGGATTAGGAACAGCGGTAACAAGCGAGACTCACGAAGATGTGACCCGTTGCCCGTCTCGAGGACTTGCGGCAAGGGCTAGGAATGCCGGCCACACCTCGTAATTATCTCGCGGGCACCTTCGGTCCGCCCGCTCCACATCACTACGCAATTAAGTTCGGCGGGTACCCTCGGGGCCAACCCGTCTTTAATAACAGGTCGATGCAAAGTCATAGTAACCATAGTAACCGTGTGTCTAACACCAAGGGGAAAACCCGAGGAATCACCCTTGTCGGATTCCCACTCGATGTAAACATCAAGGTGAGCGTAAGAGGAACCACCCTCGAGGTTCACACTTGAGGGTTACCGACAGTCGTGTCGAAGTGGTTAAGGAGGAAATCACCCTCGATGACCACGACCGAATAGCTACTCTCTGAGATCTCATCGGGGTGATGTATGAGGTTCCACCCTCGGCACTTTCGATGGTAACTCTGTAGAGTCGAACAAAAAAAGGCGTGATGTGGCGTGAGGTGTCGGGCCTGGTCTTGATCCCGTTGATCGGGTCTTCTGATAATCCAGCGGGGCAGTCGTGTCAAGTTGGGGAGGGGGGGTCACTGATGGGTCTCTAACCAACCTATACTAAGAAGTTTAGGATAAACAGGTAGGTAACAATAGCAGGTTACAATAAACAGGCTATGCAGCAGAATAGGAGCAAACAATAACAGTAGCAAAATCTAATGCAAGCATGAGAGAATGGAATGGGCGATATCGGGATGATCAAAGGGGGGCTTGCCTGGTTGTTCAGGCAAGAAGGAGGGGTCGTCGATGACGTAGTCGATCACAGCGGCATCGGCAGCCGCCACAGGGTCTACCAAAGAGAAGAGGGGGGAGAAACAGTAAATATAAAGCAAACGTAGCATCACAAAGCATAACATGGCAATATGCGGTGCTAGGGTGTTCTAACGCAGATGCTAAGCGACAACAGCAAGGAGGATAACATCCGGAAAGTTTTCCCGTTAGGACGTCTGTCGAGACGATGAACCGGAGGAAAAGTTCAACGTTTGCTATGCTAGGGGCGTGTGGTAGACGAGCAGAGGCGTATTGGATTCGCCTCTCGTCGTTACGAGCAATTTCATGTAGAAAACATTTTAAATCAGAAGTGCGGTTATTTTTCTATGAATTATTAAGGTTTTAGCAATATTCTGAAATTATTAAATCTAAAATGGGGGGTTATTGCACCAGCATGATGTCATCTGTCAGCTGAATTGACCATGGTCAACCCTGACGTGTGGGGCCGGTGAGTGCCTAGTCGGCAGTACAGTCAGCGTTGACTGGGTCAAAGTTGACCAGTCAACAGGGTCAATGGGGCCCATCTGTCAAAGTCACATATTTAAAGGGGGGGTTAAATTAAGCTAACTAGGGGTGGGGCCCACTGTCATAGAGTCCTCTGACTAACTAATTAGCTAATTAGTTAATTAGGCAAAACTAATTAAGTTAATTAACTCAACCACTAATTAATTAATTAATTTAGTTTTTTTATTAACATTTTTTTTGTTTTTCTTAAGACAGGGGCATGGCCCCATCCGCCATAGGCCCACGGCCTTAGCGGGGCGGATGTGCGTTCTGACCCGAGCAGGCGGGGCGGATGTGGCGCCCAAGACCGAGCTTGATTGCCTTCGAGGTTTCCAGTTTTTGTCGTGTGGTTTGTTTTGTTTTTGCATTGCATCATGTCATCATGCCATCATATCATTAATTTTTTAAAACTCTTCTAAATAAATTGCATGGATTTCTCGATCCATTTAAACCGAGGGATTCACATGGTGACTTCTCTTTATAACATACCCTCCTGATATTAGGGAGCTATATAAAATATTCCTCGTTTTGGAATCACCATAACCCACTTGCATAATAAATCCCAATGCCTTTGTTATCTCAATTCTTGGCGTCCAACTCTACCCATAAATCTTTTTGTCATTTTTCGGAGCTCCACCTAATTTCTCAACATTTTTTGGAAACTTCGGATCCCTACTCTTTTCAAATGAGTTGAATTAAATTCAAATACATTTGAATTTATTCTTTCAATCTTGGTCTTTCCTAATTTTCTCGGTCCTAACATATTTTTGTGAGTCCGGGAAAATTATCCCCATGTCCAACTTCTTCCTCTAACCTCTCTTTCTTTTCTTTCTTAATCTTCGTTTCTTTCTTTTCTCTTTTCTTTTTTTTAGAGAGAGAGGAGCCAGCCCAGCCGGCCTCCTGGGCCTCCCAACCCCCCCGCGCCGGCCTAAGACCCTGGCCACCTAGCGCCTCCCTCCAGGCCGGCCTAACCTCTCCAGACCGGCCCAAGGCCCATGCCCCGCGCCCCTCTAACCCTAGGCGCCAGGCCCCCATCTCCCCTCCTGCTTCCCAGCGCCGCCGCTTCTCTCCCGATCCCCTCGTCCTCCCCATCTCTCCCGAACCTCCTCGCCGCGCCTCAACCCTCCTCGTCGCCGCCGCCATCCCTTCTCCGGTCCCCTCGCCCTCGCCGCCTCCTCCGTTGGTGGAGACCACCAGGAGACCCTCGACCCGTCCAGCTCGGCCCCGACTCCGGCGAGAGCGCCCCGTCGACTCTCCTCCACGCGCGCCTCCCTCTGCAGCGCCTGGCCTCCCGCCATCCATCTCCTCGCTTGGCCTTGGAGCACCGCGCCGTCGCCTCGATGCTCGTCGTCGTCCTCGCCTCGCCCGCCTCCGTTCGGCTCCCACGGCGAAGCCACCGCCGCTACATCGTCCCCGAGCCGCTCCTTCCGTCGCCAGGGAGGAGCTCTTGACCAGATCAGGATGGCCTCCGCCGCCCTTGCCGTTCTCCGTCGTCCCGCAGAACCCGTGCCGTCCTCTGCTTCCTCTCGGTGACCAGGAGCCACCCAGCGAACCGAGCTGCCTGCCGTGTTCGACCACCGAACCAGAACGCCAAGACTGCCATGTTGCTGCCCGTGTGAGACCGTCAAGTACCACGACGGACCGCGAGCTCCACGGATTCGCAAGTACCACGACGACCAAGCATAGTACCTCTACGTTTGCCTTGTACATCTACCGTCACGAAGACCCGTTTGTGGATTTCGTCAAGTTCAGCGGTGAACCCGAAGCCCTCGGATTCGTCAAGTCCGTAGCTGCAAGTACCACTCCGAACCATGTACGACGACCGTCGCCGAAAACCCGTGAAACGTGTACATGAACGACTACCGTCGCGTGAACCACTACTTCCCTCTACGCCCGAGAACGACTACTTCCACTACTTCCCTCTACGAACTCGACCCGTCCCGATTGCTCGTTCCGAAGGTATAACCCGTGACGACCGCCGTGATCGAATCATCCTTGTGATGCCCCTCTTTTGCCATTCTACCGTCTCGTGGGAACCCGGTAACCGGGAACACCCCACCATCTTGCATGACTCGCTCACGTCCACGCTTTCCTTTGCACCGATATCTCGATTGAGCTGTCGGAACCGATATGTTGCCGTGGCATCATTTTCGGATTCGTTGCCGTGGCAGCCCTTTCTTCCACCACGGTGACACAATGCTTCTTAATGCTCATGTTAACGTTTTCATAAAATTGCATAAACTTGCATTTGTCATCCGCATCATGATAACAACATTTAAATGTTTATAATTGTTGTTTGCATTAATTTGCTTAAATGCCATGCTAAAATGATTTATTTCATAACTAAATAACCGTAGCTCCATTTTAAATAAATTATATATGTAAATGGGGTAGAAAAATGCCTAGTTTAACATGGTAGCATTACTTTGCATGTTTAACAACTCTAAAATATGCTTTAGGTCAGATCTGTTCCAAATCCATAATTTGCATATGAGGATTTTCCGGAATTGTTGTTGTTGTTTCCGGCCTCATTTAATCTTGCCTAAATAGGTAGTTTCATATTGCTTCACCTCTTGCCATGTTTAATAACATTTAATATTGTTGAGTACCTAATCGGGAGAGAACTAAATAAGTGATGTGGTGTTCCGTCAATATGCAACTCGTTGCATATTGAGCTCCACTTAATTTGTAGTATTGTTTGTTGCACATTGCCATGCCATGCCTCATTAAACCGGACATGCATCATACTTGTTTGCGCATCATGCCATGTTTATGCTTGTGTGTTTACTATGTTGTTTGTTTGTTTCCGGTTTGCTTTTCTCGTTAGCTTCGGTTCCGTTCCGGAGTTGTGAGGATTCATTCGACTTCGTCCGTTTGTCTTCTTCATGGATTCGTTCTTCTTCCTTGCGGGATTTCAGGCAAGATGACCATACCCTCGAAATCACTTCTATCTTTGCTTGCTAGATGCTCGCTCTTTTGCTATGCCTATGCTACGATGCCTACCACTTGCTTATCATGCCTTCCCATATTGCCATGTCAAACCTCTAACCATCCTTTCCTAGCAAACCGTTGTTTGGCTATGTTACCGCTTTGCTCAGCCCTCTTATAGCGTTGTTAGTTGCAGGTGAAGATGAAGTTTGTTCCTTGTTGGAACATGGAGATGTTGTTCCTTGTTGGAACATGTTTACTTGTTGGGATATCACAATATATCTTATTTAATTAATGCATCTATATACTTGGTAAAGGGTGGAAGGCTCGGCCTTATGCACTGTGTTTTGTTCCTCTTGCCGCCTAGTTTCCGTCATACGGTGTTATGTTCCCGGATTTTGCGTCCATGCGCGGTCGGGTGATTTATAGGACCCCCTTGACAGTTCGCTTTGAATAAGACTTTTCCAAAGAAGGCCCAACATTGGTTTTACCATTTGCCTCACCTATGCCCTTTTCCTTGGGTTTAGGAGCCCGAGGGTCATCTTTATTTTAGCCCCGGGCGGTGCTCCTTGAGTGTTGGTCGAACCGAAGCAGATCATGGGCCACCTCGGGGCAACTCGAGGGCTGGTTTTACTCGTAGGCTGACTTATCCGGTGTGCCACGAGACCGAGATATGTGCAGCTCCTATCGAGTTTGTCGGCACATCCGGCGGCTTTGCTGGTCTTGTTTTATTGCTGTGAAATGTCTTGTGGCAGGATTCGAGACTGATCGGGTCTTCCGGGAGAAGGAATATCCTTCGTTGATCGCGAGAGCTTATCATGGGCTAAGTTGGGACACCCCGCAGGTTTTGAACTTTCGAAAGCCGTGCCCGCGGTTATGTGGCAGATGGGAATTTGTTAATGTCCGGTTGTAGAAAACCGAAGTTGATCTTAATTAAAATACACCAACGCGTGTGTAACGTGATGGTCTCTTCTCGTGGGAGTCCGGAAGTGAACACGGTTTCGGGTTATGTCGGCGTAAGTAGGAGTTCAGGATCACTTCTTGATCATAGTTGTTCGACCGTGCTTTTGCCTTCTCTTCTCGCTCTCATTTGCGTATGTAGCCACCATATATGCTAGTCGCTTGCTGCAGCTCCACCTCACTACCCTGTCCTACCTTTAGGCTTAAATAGTCTTGATCTCGCGGGTGTGAGATTGTTGAGTCCCGTGACTCACGAGATACTTCAAAACCAGTTTGCGGTCTTGATGAACCGTCAGGTGTTGCACTGAGCTCAAGGAGGAGCTTGACGAAGATCTTGTTCATTGTGTTGTTTCGTTTGAGTTGATCGATAGTGGAGCCAGTTGGGACGATCGGGATCTGTGTAGCATTTGGGGTAGTCTTCTTTTATTTTGGTTCCGTGGCGGACCTTGATTGTATCTGTATGATGTAATGTTTTACTCATGTATTGTGTGAAGTGGCGATTGTAAGCCAACTATGTATCTCTTTCCTTATGTATTACATGGGTTGTGTGAAGATTACCTCACTTGCGACATTGCTTTCAATGCGGTTATGCCTCTAAGTCGTGCTTCGACACGTGGGAGATATAACCGCATCGAGGGCGTTCAGCGAGCCCAGTGCGCTGGCGCTGGGCACTGGCGTCGGACGCCGAGTGCACGGCGCGCGGAGTGGCGCTGGGCGCGGACGAGGGCGGTTGGTCGGATAGGGGCTGCGGGCGCGGGCGACGGCGAGCAACGGCGCAGCCAGCGCGCGGGCGAAAGCACGCCACCGAACACGTCTTGGGACGGTGACCACGGTAGGGCGACGCGTGGGCGCGACAAGCGGCGATAGGGGCGCGTGCGAGGGCGGTACAGCGCCTGCAGCGACGGGAAAAAAGGAGGCAGAGCCGTGGGCCTCACCAGCGATGGAGAGAAGCGGAGGCGGCGAGGCTTGGGGTCGGCCGGCGAAGGAGAGGCGGGGCGGGCAGTCTGGCGCGAGGGTGAGCGGCGGCGGCGAACAGCGTCGGCGGCAAGCGCCTGCGGCTGCCGTCGAAGCGAGCGCGAGTCGTCGTGGCGGTTGTCGGGAGGCATGGTCAGGCGGCGTGGGTCGCCGGATCCAGCGAGAGAGGGGAGGAGGAGGAAGGAGAGGCATCCGGCGAGGGGAGGGTTCTTTAGGCGGCGGCGGCGTTGGACGGGGCGGGCATCTTCCCGATCGAGATCCATCTGAGGATTGGTTGAGGAGGGGGAGTGGGGAGCGAGGAGGAGTGGGGGGTTCGTGCGGGGGTTAGGGTTCTGAAGCGGCCTAACAGTCCGGGAGGCGGGAGATTGGGCGGCATGTAGGATGGCCGGCCGGGCGGGGTCGAGGCCACTGGGGAAAAGGGGGGAGGGTCAGGCTTCTTCTCTCTCTCCACCTCCTCTTTTCTTTTAGTTTTTTTTTACTTTCTGTTTTAGCTAATTTTAGGCCATTTAGACATTTTGCAAAAATGTTGGTTCACCACCAATATTACCAGAAGAATACTTCCCACATAATGAACATTTTAGTTTTCAGGTGTGACAAAAATGAATTTTTTTTTTTACTTTAGATTGGGTTTGAATTTGAATTGTGATTTGGATCAAGTGAAGGTTAGCAACAGTAACATGATGACATGGCACCATTAACAGGGGATTACTGTAGCATGACACTGGGGGTGTTACAATATGACACCATGCATTGGTCCTTCCTTCGGGAGGTGTTGCTCAAGCGTGGATTCGATTCTCACTGGGTTGCCCGGGTGATGCAGTTCGTGACGAGTGGTCGGATGGATGTGAACATAAATGGGGAGGTCGGGCCATACTTCATGACTGGCCAAGGGGTACGGCAAGGAGACCCGATCTCCCCATTTCTCTTCAACCTTGTGGTCGATGCCCTCACTTCGATCCTATATTTGGCCAAGCGCGCCGGCCACATTAGGGGGATTCCCCCCATCTTGTGGCCAATGGAGGTCTGACCCACCTCCAATATGCAGACAACACCATTATGATGGTGGAAGGATCGGATGAGGATATTCAGAACCTCAAGTTCCTCCTCCTCTGGTTCCAGGAAATGTCGGGCCTCACGATTAACTTCGCCAAAAGTGAGGTGATGGTCCTTGGATATTCTCAGACGGAAGCTCAGCGAATTGCCAATCGCTTGAATTGCTGCTTGGGGTCATTCCTGACTACTTACCTTGGCATGCCACTTAGTGACACGCGTTTACTAGAGAAGGGCTTTCTTCCAATAATCGCCAAGCTCCAACCTAGGATGGAACCTTGGCAGGGGAGATGGCTTTCCAAAGCCACTCGAGTGATTCTGATGAACTCATCCCTTATTATAGCCTACTGATCTATGTCATGGGATTCTATAGTCTGCATCAATCCCTTCATCATGAGGTCACCAAACTCCTCTCCAGATTCTTCTGGGATGGAGAGAACAATAAACAGAAGTACAAACATGGTGAAATGGTCTGAGATCTGTAAGCCTAAGGACCAAGGAGGCCTTGGGGTCATTTCGTCCAAGCGGATGAATATTGCCCTCCTCTCCAAATGGCTTTGGCGGATTCAGACCGAGGAGGGCGGTCTATGGCTTGAGATTATCCGCGCCAAGTACCTTCGCGGGCAACCGCTGGCCTTCGCCCCTAGATATGGAGAGTCCCAATTCTAGCAATCGGTGATTCGTCTGATGCCGGTCTTGCGCATTGGGACGTCCATTAAAGTGGGCAACGGAGCTGGCACCCTATTCTGGCTGGACAGATGGGCCGGGACCCAAACCTTTGCGGAAGGCTTTCACATGTTATTCTCAATCCGTGCCCACCCACAGCTCTCTGTGGCTATGGCCTTAGCTGACTTAGGCACTATTGCCTTTCGTCGTACCTTCGGGGCGGTGGAGCTTGAGCAGTGGGAGGAATTGCTCGAGTGTATTGCCCCCCATTCCCCATCCCTTGAGCCCGATTCGCTGTCTTGGCATCTCGAGCCAAGCAGTAGATTCTCGACTAGATCCCTATACCGGGCAATTGTTCCCACACCTGGCCTGGTGGAACTATCGGTGCTTTGGGAGATCAAATTCCCCTTGAAAATCCGCATATTTCTCGGGCAATGGGTTCGGAGCCGCCTCCCTTCGGGCATGGAGGTCCGAAAACAGAATGGCCTGGGGATGGTCTCTGCCCCATTTGTTTGGTACCGGAAGACTGCAACCACATCTTCTTCCGGTGCCCAATGGCGCAGTTCCTCTAGAGCTGCTTCCGGGAGGTGGTTGGTGGCAATTGGTGCCACGACAACCTCCCGGACTTGTTTGGGGAGGTTCTTAGGCTCCCCGGCGCTAGTCGCGCCCCCACTTGGGTGGCTTTGGGTACCCTCGCATGGACTCTATGGTGTACCCGCAATAAACTAGTCATCGAACGCGTGATTCTGTGTCGTGTGACTGATGCAATCTATAAACTGTGTGGCTTCTTACAGCTCTGGAGACCGCTTAGTAAGCGGCGCGACCGAGACGTCATCAACAACATCATTGCGGGTCTTCGTTCCTCGGCTTCGGCTTTTGCTCCACCACCGCCACCGCCACCGCCGCCACCACCTCCCGAGCCGGATTAGCTTTGTATGGGGCTTGTCCTACTGTGTCCCCAGCGTGACTTTATGACTTAATTGTACTTTGTATTGCTGTGTTGGATGCTTGGTTCATTGCTTTATACTCCCTCCGTCCCGAAAAACATGTCGCGGGCGTAGTTCACTGGTAATTTTGAAAAAAACCTCATGGTTTCAAAAGCGTTTCAAACAATTCCCTCCGCCCCGTCTTCTTCCTCCGCCCGTCGCCTGCGCGTCGCCAAGGGCCAGCGCCGCCCAGCTGCGTGATTCGCCAGGGGCCGGCGAGCCCAGCTGAGCTCCTCCACCGTCGCCAAGTACATGCTCTCGCCGCCATCGGCAGTTACCTCCTCCATCGCCGTAGCCCAGACCTGCGCCGCGCAGTCCCCTCCCATTGCGATTACCTACGGGTGTCACGGGAATCTCCCGCTACGTCTTCCTCGAGGCCGTGCGCATCCCTCCTCGAGCTCCCATGCATCCTCCTCAAGCCTGCGCATGTCCTCCTCGTGCTCCCGCGCATCCTCCTCGAGCTTCGGCGCGTGCGCCGCCGTGATCCCCTACCGGCGTCGCCGGAGCCTGACTCCATGATCCGGTGGACCAGGAGCTCGCACACGTGATCCTCAATCTCTAGTGCAACCTCGTCGATCTCCCACGCCCGTGCACCTGTGATGCTCCTTCTCCCCTGCCCACGCACCCGTGCGGTTGCTTCTCCCCTGTGGCCGGTGGTCTTAGCCCGTGCTGCTGCTGCTCCACTAAGCCTGCCCGTACTGCTGCTGCTCCAACTGACCCTGCCCGTTCTGCTGCTCCACTGAGCTGCCCGTGCTGCTGCTCCTTGACCCTGCCCGTGCTGCTATTGCTGCTACTCTGCACCCTGAAGAAGGTACAGTAAAACTGTGTGATGATGATGTAAAACTTCAATTGGAGAAAAATACTTCTGCTTATGATGGTGATGTAAAACTATGTGTGACAAATGGAGCAGAAAAATACTTCTGCTTATGGTGAAGTAGAGTAGCATCTTGACCCAATTGACAAATGGAGCAGAAAAATACTCCTATCCAAATGCAATGCCAGACAGTAAATATTTGTAGAACATTTGAATTAATTTAAGAAAGTCTTGAGATGTCTACAATTTGTAGAAACATTTGAAAGAAAAAAATCTCTAGAGCAGCTAGCACACTAGAGTAAATCCGATAAGGAAAGCAAAAAAACACATTCCTTGAAGACAATGGAAACCATGTCTACAAAAGAGAGGCCTTACTCTTGGACCGCGATCTGTGACTGGTGTCGATCTGCTCCATGTATTATATGCCTGACTGATGAATCATCCGTGGGATATTCATGCCATTAGAACGCCTGCAAAGTTCTCAGCATAAAAGAACAGGCAATATTCACCTCCATTGCAGAGTGATTTTTGAGCTATCGAAATGCAGGAAAAAAGAAGCATCAGGCAGTGAGCAAGAGAGAAAGCTCATTAACTTACAAACATAGTGGACACAAAATTATCTCGGACTGATGTATCACAAGCTATATGCCAGGCTCAGTCAAAATTCAGAGCCTCTAGAGGCATGGCCAAGAATTGTTTACATATTAGGAACATTTCAAAACCATGAATAGTTTTAAAACGAGTGAACATTTTTGCTGAATGCTACCTATATTTTGTTAATGTCATGAGGACTTTTTAACATCTTGTCATTTTGGCTGGCATCTAGACAACACACACACATACAGTACATTAGATGCACTGTATATTCAACTCAAAATTATTTGATTTATTAAAATTATTGGAATTTAAATGACAGGACTGACAGAATTTTGTTTACTGAATTTTGCTTTCAAAATTGCTGCTGATCATGGTCATGGTCATTTGCAATCTTCAAAATTTGGCTTGAACATGATACTTTTGTTTAATCTAGACATGTGTATGGTTTGTATGGTGGCTCCAGTAATAACTACTCATGATCATAATCTGAAAATTCAGTTAAATGCAGTGTTAAAACTGTAGATATCTACTCATGATCATATCTAGTAGAACTAGTGCAAAAGTGTTGACAGTAGTACTCCTCCTACTACTTTGTGTCTGTGTATTCTTGTTTGACTAGTGCAAATGCATTTCTTGTTTGACTTGCATACTCATTTTGTGTGTGTATATTCTTGTTATGGTACCATGGTGTACTCATCTTTTGTCATTGATGGCAGGAAACATAACTATGGATTTGACTTGATGCCTCAAAAGGAAGAACATGAAACTATTGATTTGAACTTGATGCCTCAAGAGGAAGACGATGAAGGTATTAATTTGAATTGGATCCCTGAACAGGAGGAACCTCAAGTGGCAGAGAATGGAACTAGGGATTTGAACTTGATGCCTCAAGAGGAAGACGATGAAGCTATGAATTGGATGCCTCAAGAAGATGAAGGGAAAGAGGATGGCTCAAGAGGAAGAGGATGAAGTTATGAATTGGATACTTCAAGAGAAGAGAAGAGAATAGTCAGATAAGGAGAGGCATGGTGTTTACTTAGCCTTCTTTGGTAATCGAGCTCGAGAGATGGAGTCTGCATCAACAGACGACAAGCTGCTAGTCTCAAACCTGTTGGACATAAGTGTACAATCTGTTGAAAGAATCTAGGAAGATGCCAAAAAGCAAATTGCCGATGGCAAAGAAGTAGATGTCTCAAGCAAGAAGCTAGGAAGATCTGGCCGAAAGAGAAAGGAGCTGGATCTAGAGAGGACCTCAACAATCCCACTAAATAAAATAAGGATGATTCGATCTCGGCACGGTCTCTAGGTGTGGCCCGATCGACCCTACATAAGAGGTTCCAGTTGAATGAGCTCAACCGCATCACAAGCACCATGAAGCCTCACCTCAAGCTAGAGAACAAGCTTGCGAGATTGAAATTTTGTATGTCCATGGTCGATGATAATTCGATCTCAACTTCTCGGGCTATGTTCAAACCAATGACAAATATGGTTCACATCGATGAAAAGTGGTTTGACATGACGAGAGTGAAGAATAGTTACTATGTACTTCTAGGAGAACCTAAACCGAAGCGCACCGTGTCAAACACTCACAGCATTGGGAAGGTATGTTCCTAACAGCTGTTGCCAGGCCATGATATAACAATGAGGGGGAGCTAACATTCGATGGGAAGATCGGCATTTGGGCATTAAATCGAAGAGATCGAGGCGAAGCGGAACAAGTCGAAACAGAACAAAGGGAACAAAAGTGTTGACATCAGTGGAAGTAACCAGGCCTGTGTGCAGAGATTATCTAATCAATAAGGTTATCCCGACAATTCAGAATAAGTGGCCTGGCGATGATGAGGTAGCAACAATATTCATCAAACAAGATAAGGCAAAGCCTCATGTCCTTCCCAATGATGTAGCTTTTCGAGAAGCTATGGAACAAACTGATCTTGACATCCGATTGCTACAACAGCCCCCAAATAGCCCTAAGTTAAATTGTTTGGACCTCTTCTTCCATAACTCTCTCCAATCTCTAACCGACTGCAGGTCACCTACAAACATCCGAGAACTGATGCGAGGTGTGGAAGAGGAATTGAGAACTCGACCCGACAAGTTGCACAGAAGCTTTATCACATTAGAAGCAGTTATGTTTGAAGTTATGTAAGACAAAGGAGGAAATCAATATAAGTTGCCCCACTTGCACAAGGATCGCTTTTAGAATGCTGGAATGGAAATAATTAGTGTATATTGCGACAGTCAGGTAGTTGTTGATACTAGGGCCATTATAGAAGAAATGGAAATTGCAAAGGAAAAGAAAATGAAAGGAAAAAATTAGCTAGAGAAGGGAAAAGAAAGAAATGTAAAGGGAAGGGAAGAAGTAGCAACAGAAGGGAAAAGAAAGAAAAGTAAAGGGAAGGGAAGGGAAGAAGTGGCCAGAGAAAGGAAAAGAATGTAGTCAAGAGGGGACAAAGAGGCCCTTATGTCATGTAGTCAGGTGCTCCTTGTGTATGTCTTGTGTCAAGAGGGGACAAAGAGGCCACCTATGTCATGTCCTTGTGTATGCCTTGTCTAATCCTTGTATATCAACTCCTTGTTGGAATTTATTGGAATTATATGGGTTATCTAGATTAATTGAATTATCTGGGTTATTTAGATTAACTGGATTAATTTGGATTATTTGAATTAATTTGGGTTATTTGAATTTATTTGAATTATTTGAATTATTTGAATTGATTTGGATTAATTTTAGTTATTTGAATTATTTGAATTAATTTAGGCTAGTGGACTAAAATTTTTGCTTGACAACTACATCAACTAAGGAGGCGAGCAAGGCCTTTGCTGATCCCATATCATCAGTAGATGATATGGTATGAGATTATCTTCTACTGCAATTGCAATCTAGCTTTAGTTAAAAAGCAAGAGTCACTTGTATGGAGTTAACTGAAGACTGAACATGTTCTAAAGTTTTGAGTAAGCTGGAGCAGTACTGAATTTGGTTTTCTTATTAATGTTAAATCAGCAAAGCTATCAGCATGGAACAAATAAAAGGACAGTGGATGACAAGAAATCGCTTCTATTTAGTTAAGAGGTCGATTTCATGCTATCAAGGACACTTCCAGTTTTTCATTAGTTTCATCAAAGGTTCATCAATACAGATGCTAAAATCTAGCATATCACATGGGATGGATCAGCTAAAATAAGAAAGACCATCTCAAGAATAGTCACAAAACAATTTGCAAGAAATACTACTGTATATTCTAATTTACTGAAATTATTGGCATAACAAAAACAGATATGCAGTGGACATGTTTGGTACAGTAAATAAATATGCAGCCATAGCATGGATAGATTAGATAATGAGAGGAGTAGCACTGGATTAATCCATCTCATAGTCCTGGCTAATTAGCTATCAATATATATTTCCCAACTTCTTAATTAGCTATCGGTATATAAGTACATTATTATACTACTTCATGATCTAAACATATACAACCTTGGGTAGTTTAATTTCTCAGCAACTGTAGTCTACTGATTAATTACCTAGTGGGTATAGTGAAGAGGAGCAAATTGATCAGCTGTATACTAATTGAAAGTCTGTTGGAATGCAGTTTTGTTTTTGTATGCTAAACCTGTAGTACATTGTACACATATATACTGTTGGAGTTTAGTGTGGCATATACTGGTGAGTCCTTCTATACAGAGATTGAATAATTTTAGTGACAGTGCCATTTCATGAAGAGTGAGTGAGCATGACTATATACTGCAACTGCAAAACTCCTATTGGCACTGCTGCTGCTTGGCACATCCATCAAGATGGCCTAGTAAGTGGATCATGAATCGAAACAGTTTTGGCAAATTTGCCAACACAATTTGTTCTACTGGATCTACAGTAAATAAATTTGAGAACACATTTTCTTCAGTCCCTCACTGACAACACAATTTTTTTGGATGCATTCAACTTGAACATGGAGTATTTTCAGCAAAAAGCCTTGAGTATGACAGCAAAAACATTCAGTCTGTAATTCAGCAGTTGAAAACGCAGTTGTTTAGTGCAGTTGAAGATGTAGCAATTCAGGAATCACCTGAATCAATTCAGACCACTGCTGAAGATGTCCTTGAACTGCTACTCCTTCCACCTGAAGATGTTGCCACTCCTTCCAAGCACAAACTTTTAGACCAGAGCACACACAGCAATCCACCAAAAGATGTCGTCACTCCTCGAACTGCCACCACACGCGCCCAATCGTCGGCCTTGAGTGAAGCCGGCTTGTCCCTATCCTCGAACGCCTGTACAAATCTAGGATGATGAAGAAGAAATTGGGTGGACATGGCCCGCCAAGAAGATAAAAGAAGAAATTGCATGGGCACAGTAGATCGAAGGGATGAGAAGGGGAAAAAGGAGACCTTTGACTCCGGCGGGCCCTGGGGATGGTCTCTGCCCCATTTGTTTGGTACCGGAAGACTGCAACCACATCTTCTTCCGGTGCCCTACGGCGCAGTTCCTCTGGAGCTGCTTCCGGGAGGTGGTTGGTGGCAATTGGTGCCACGACAACCTCCCGGACTTGTTTGGGGAGGTCCTTAGGCTCCCCGGCGCTAGTCGCGCCCCCACTTGGGTGGCTGTGGGTACCCTCACATGGACTCTCTGGTGTACCCGCAATAAACTAGTCATCGAACGTGTGATTCCGTGCCGTGTAACCGATGCAACCTATAAATGTGTGGCTTCTTACAACTCTGGAGACCGCTTAGTAAGCGGCGCGGCCGAGACGTCATCGACAACATCATTGCGGGTCTTTGTTCCTCGGTGTCAGCATTTGCTCCACCACCGCCACCGCCGCCACCACCTCCCGAGCCGGATTAGCTTTTTTTAGCTTTGTTTGGGGCTTGCCCTGCTGTGCCCCAGCATGACTTTATGACTTGATTGTACTTTGTAGTGTTGTGTTGGATGCTTGGTCCGTTGCTTTATGTATAATATAAAGCGGGAAAACCATTTTTCTTAAACACGGCAGCTGATTCGGTGGATCACGTTTAGAACCTCCTCCCCCAGCGCACCGCGTGTTCCACGTTCTCGTCCACGCGTTCGTCGTGGCTCGCACCACGGACACGGTCAGCAATCAACGGCAGCCGGCTGGATCTTATTGAGCAAATGAAGAATCAGCGCCCGCGCAAGATGATCATGGAAATCTTTCTGATTGCTGCTTGGAGTCTCTCGAAAGAGCGTAATAACAATTATTTTAGACATGTGGTGCCTTCCGTTGACTCCTGGTGGACTAGGTTCAAGATTGACTTTGGTAACCTTTTTTATAGACTGCCTGATCAAAAGAGACATGTTGTCTCTTCCATTTTGCAAACTCTAAACTAAGGCTTTCATTAACTTTGGGGCTTGTAGCTTAGTAGTATCTAACCCCCCCCCTGTAATTATCACCATGTAACCACTTTTGCGTTATACTTAATATATATGCAGTAGGAGCCTTTCCTACTGTCCCAACCCTAAAAAAAATCAACGGCAGCCGCACACGGCATGTCCCGTCACATGGCCCGTCGCAACCCCCGAGCAGCGAGCCATCTACAAATTTCCCATTCCGTGGGTGCGGCCCACGTTTATCTCTGCGTCGCGTGGCTTTGACGACCTGCCTGCCAGCCGCCCGCCCACCCGAACCAAAACCAAAACCAAACCCGGTCCGGATCCAGCTCCACTCCCGCTTGATTTCCGCCGCCCACCCGTGACCAGAAAGCAAAATTATGGCTTGCCTAACCCGTGGGCGGGCACGCCAGCGCGGCGAGGCCGTGTCGGTAAGGAACCGGTTGGCGCCAGGCCGCCTCCCCCTCCCGCACCGCCTCTGCGCAAGCTACAAAAGGCGTCGTGGTTCGCCCCCTCCACCCCGCCCTCCGGCCTCCTCTCTTCTCCTTCGGAGCTTTCATTCTGGCCGCGCCTCCGCTCTCGCCCGAGTCGCGTCCTCGCGTTTCCGTGACCGTCGTATCCTCCTTCTTGTCCATCAATTCTCAACTCGTTTCGAGTCGCGTTTGATTTGATTTCATTCACTCGGCGTTGCCGTTGCCTTGCTGTGCTCGCAGGGTATTCGAGTCCGGCCCGTCTCGCCCGCCTCCGTGCGAGCCCGGGAACCGATCGATCGATCGGAGGATTCATTCATCTGGTTTGCGAATCTGTCTCAGAGTCTGTTTCGCGTGTCCGCTTCTGTTTGCAACCGTGGATCCTATGTTCCTCGTATTCGCATCTGCACCTGGTTTTTGGAACTGGAGCTCTGATTGTGGATCCGGAGGCCGAGGCAAGGTCAGTTTCCCGTGCTCGTTCAGATCGCTTCCTTGGTTCCATCCCATGCCTTCGTCCGTGATATATTCCAGCTTTCAAATCAAATGGATATGGCCCGTGTGATCTTCTGGTTCCCCGACCGATGTGGTTTATTGTATTATAATTCGAGGCCCTCGTGGAAGATTCTTATTGTACCGGCTGATCTCGGTTTTGGTAGCTCTTGTGCTCTCACCCTAGATGCAGAGGAAGCCAGAGAGCGCGCTAGTTCTTCAGAGGTGGAGGTTGGAATAAACGCTTTGATAATGTGATCAAAGCATTTGGTTTTGTACAGACTTTTGGAGAAGCCTGTATTTACAAGAAAGTGAGTGGGAGCTCTGTAGCATTTCTGATATTATATGTGGATGACATATTGGTGATTGGAAATGATATATAATTTCTGATAGCATAAAGGGATACTTGAACAAGAGTTTTTCAATGAAAGACCTCGGTGAAGCTGCTTACATATTGGGCATCAAGATCTATAGAGATAGATCCAGACGCTTAATTGGACTTTCACAAAGCACATACCTTGACAAAGTTTTGAAGAAGTTCAAAATGGATCAAGCAAAGAAAGGGTTCTTGCCTGTGTTACAAGGTGTGAAGTTGAGTAAGACCCAATGCCCGACCACTGCAGAAGATAGAGAGAAGATGAAAGATGTTCCCTATGCTTCAGCCATAGGCTCTATCATGTATGCAATGTTGTGTACCAGACCTGATGTGTGCCTTGCTATAAGTCTAGCAGGGAGGTACCAAAGTAATCCAGGAGTGGATCACTGGACAGCTGTCAAGAACATCCTGAAATACCTGAAAAGGACTAAGGATATGTTTCTCGTTTATGGTGGTGACAAAGAGCTCATCATAAATGGTTACGTTGATGCAAGCTTTGACACTGATCCGGACAATTCTAAATCGCAAACCGGATACGTATTTACATTGAACGGTGGAGCTGTCAGTTGGTGCAGTTCTAAACAAAGCGTCGTGGCGGGATCTACATGTGAAGCGGAGTACATAGCTACTTCAGAAGCAGCAAATGAAGGTGTCTGGATGAAGGAGTTCATATCCGATCTAGGTGTCATACCTAGTGCATCGGGTCCAATGAAAATCTTTTGTGACAATACTGGTGCAATTGCCTTGGCGAAGGAATCCAGATTTCACAAGATAACCAAGCACATCAAGAGGCGCTTCAATTCCATCCGGATCTAGTCGGTGGGAGACATAGAAATTTGCAAGATACATACGGATCTGAATGTTGCAGACCGTTGACTAAGCCTCTTCCACGAGCAAAACATGATCAGCACCAAGGCTCCATGGGTGTTAGAATCATTACTGTGTAATCTAGATTATTGACTCTAGTGCAAGTGGTAGACTGAAGGAAATATGCCCTAGAGATAATAATAAAGTTATTATTTATTTCCTTATATCATGATAAATGTTTATTATTCATGCTAGAATTGTATTAACCGGAAACATGATACATGTGTGAATACATAGACACACAGAGTGTCACTAGTATGCCTCTACTTGACTAGCTCGTTGATAAAAAATGGTTATGTTTCCTAGCCATTGACATGGGTTGTCATTTGATTAACGGGATCTCATCATTAGGAGAATGATGTGATTGCCATGACCCATTCCATTAGCTTAGCACACGATCGTTTAGTATGTTGCTATTGCTTTCTTCATGACTTATACATGTTCCTATGACTATGAGATTATGCAACTCCCATTTACTGAGGAACACTTTGTGTGCTACCAAGCGTCTAGCAACGAATCGGGTGATAATAAATGAGCTCTCTGGTGTCTCGAAGGTACTTGTTGGGTTGGCGTATTTGAGATTAGGATTTGTCACTCCGATTGTCGGAGAGGTATCTTTAGCCCTCTCGGTAATGCACATCACTTAAGCCTTGCAAGCATTGCAACTAATGAGTTAGTTGCGGGATGATGTATTACTGATGCGAGTAAAGAGACTTGCGTAGCGAGATTGAACTAGGTATTGAGATACCGACGATCGAATCTCGGGCAAGTAACATACCGATGACAAAGGAACAATGTATGTTGTTATCGTCGACCGATAAAGATCTTCGTAGAATATGTAGGAGCCAATATGAGCATCCAGGTTCCGCTATTGGTTATTGACGGAGGCGTGTCGGTCATGTCTATAGTTCTCGAACCCGTAGGGTCCGCACGCTTAACGTTACGATGACAGTTATATTATGAGTTTATATGTTTTGATGTACCGAAGGTTTGTTCGGAGTCCCGGATGTGATCACGGACATAACGAGGAGTATCGAAATGGTCGAGACATGAAGATTGATATATTGGAAGCCTATGTTTGGATATCGGAAGTGTTCCGGGTGAAATCGGGATTTTTCCGGAGTACCGGGAGGTTACCGAAACCCCCCGGGAACATAATGGGCCTTAGTGGGCCTCGGTGGAAGAGAGGAGAGGAGGCCAGGGCAGGGCCGCACGCCCCTCCCCCCAGTCCAAATAGGACAAGGAGAGGGGGGCGGCGCCCCCCCTTTCCTTCCTCCCCTCCACCTCTTCCCCCTCTCTCTCCTAGTCCAACATGGAAAAGGGGGTTAGGAGTAGGACTCCTCCTGGCGCACCTCCTCCCTGGCCTGCCGCACCTCCCCCTTGCTCCTTTATATACGGGGGCAGGGGGCACCCTAGATACACAAGTTGATCAGTTGATCTCTCCCAACCGTGTGCGGTGCCCCCCTCCACCATAGTCCACCTCGATAATGCTGTAGCCATGCTTAAGCGAAGCCCTGCGTCGGTAGAACATCAACATCGTCACCACGCCGTCGTGCTGACAAAACTCTCCCTCAACACTCGGCTGGATCAGAGTTCGAGGGACGTCATCGGGATGAACGTGTGCTGAACTCGGAGGTGTCGTACGTTCGGTACTTGATCGGTCGGATCGTGAAGACGTACGACTACATCAACCGCGTTGTGCTAACGCTTCTGCTTTCGGTCTACGAGGGTATGTAGACAACACTCTCCCCTCTCATTGCTATGCATCACCATGATCTTGCGTGTGCATAGGAATTTTTTTAAAATTACTACGTTCCCCAACACCAACTCAGCCAGACGGTTGTTATACCCAGACATTCTGAGTATGTGCTCACTGACAGAGCTGTTCTCCTCCATCTTGCAGGCATAGAACTTATCGGAGGTCTCATACCTCTCGATCTGGGAACTTTTCTCAAAAATAAACTTCAACTCCTGGAACATCTCATAACTCCATGACATTCAAAACGCCTTTGAAGTCCTGGTTCTAAGCCATACAACATGGCGCACTGAACTATTGAGTAGTCATCAACACGCGACTGCCAGGCGTTCACAACGTCCATAGTCGCTGGAGGGGGTGGCGCACCAAGCGGTGCATCAAGGACATTAGAATTTTGGGCAGCCGTGAGGATAATCCTCGGATTACGGGCCTAGTCCACAAAGTTGCTTCCATCATCTTTCAGCTTAGCTTTCTCTAGGAATGCATTGAAATTAGCTACTGCGCGAGCCATTGATCTGCAACATAATTTGCAAAGATACTTAGATTATTGTTCAAGAATCAAGATAATGAGTTTAGATAATCATATTACCTAAGAACTCCCACTCAAATCAACATCCCTCCAGTTGTCCGAGTGTAACATGATCCAAATTCACCAACCCAGGTCCGATCATCATGTGAGGTGAGGAGGTTTCAATGGTGAACATTGAAGGAAATATGCCCTAGAGGCAATAATAAAGTTATTATTTATTTCCTTATTTCATGATAAATGTTTATTATTCATGCTAGAATTGTATTAACCGGAAACATAATACATGTGTGAATGCATAGACAAACATAGTGTCACTAGTATGCCTCTACTTGACTAGCTCGTGAATCAAAGATGGTTAAGTTTCCTAGCCATAGACATGAGTTGTCATTTGATTAACGGGATCACATCATTAGGAGAATGATGTGATTGACTCGACCCATTCCGTTAGCTTAGCACTTGATCGTTTAGTATGTTGCTATTGCTTTCTTCATGACTTATATATGTTCCTGTAACTATGAGATTATGCAACTCCCGTTTATCGGAGGAACACTTTGGGTGCTACCAAACGTCACAACGTAACTGGGTGATTATAAAGGAGTACTACATGTGTCTCCAAAGGTACATGTTGGGTTGGCGTATTTGAGATTAGGTTTTGTCACTCCGATTGTCGGAGAGGTATCTCTGGCCCACTCGGTAATGCACATCACTATAAGCCTTGCAAGCATTGCAACTAATTAGTTAGTTGCGGGATGATGCATTATGAACGAGTAAAGAGACTTGCGGTAACGAGATTGAACTAGGTATTGGATACCGACGATCGAATCTCGGGCAAGTAACATACCGATGACAAAGGGAACAACGTATGTTGTTATGCGGTTTGACCGATAAAGATCTTCGTAGAATATGTAGGAGCCAATATGGGCATCCAGGTTCCGCTATTGGTTATTGACGAAGAATAGTTCTAGGTCATGTCTACATAGTTCTCGAACCCGTAGGGTCCTTGCACGCTTAACGTTACGATGACAGTTTTATTATGAGTTTATGAGTTTTGATGTACCGAAGGAGTTCGAGTCCCGATGAGATCGGGGACATGACGAGGAGTCTCGAAATGGTCGAGGCGTAAAGATCGATATATTGGACGACTATATTCGGAGTTCGGAAAGGTTCCGAGTGATTCGGTATTTTGGGAGTACCGGAGAGTTACGGAATTCGTATTGGGCCTCTTTGGGCCATACGGGAAAGGAGAGAAAGGGCCAAAAGAGTGGCGCACCTCCCTTGGACTAGTCCGAATTGGACTAGGGAGGCGCACCTTCCTTCCTTCTCCTTCTCTCTTCCCTTTCCTTCTCTCCTACTCCTACTACATGGAAGGGTTCCTAGTTGGACTAGGAAAGGGGAATCCTACTCTGGTGGGAGTAGGACTCCCCTAGGCGCGCCATAGAGAGGGCCGTCCTCCCTCCTCCACTCCTTTATATACGGGGCAGGGGCACCCCATGGACACACAGTTGATCTACGGATCATTCCTTAGCCGTGTCGGTGCCCCCTCCACCATATTCCACCTCGGTCATATCGTCATGGAGTTTAGGCGAAGCCTTCGCCGATAGAGCATCATCATCGTCCACGCCGTCGTCTTGTGGAACTCATCCCCGACGCTTTGCTGGATCGGAGCCGGGGATCGTCATCGAGCGAGCGTGTGCTGAACTCGGGGCGCCGTGCGTTCGGTACTTGGATCGGTCGGATCGTGAAGGCGTCGACTACATCAACAGCGTTGTTATAACGCTTCGCTTCGGTCTCACGAGTGCGTGGACATACACTCTCCCCTCTCGTTGCTATGTCATCACCATGATCTTGCGTGTGCGTAGGAAAATTTTGAAATTACTCGTTCCCCAACAGTGGCATCCGAGCCTGGTTTTATGCGTTGATGTCATATACACGAGTAGAACACAAGTGAGTTGTGGGTGATATAAGTCATCTGCTTACCAGCATGTCATACTTTGGTTGGCGGTATTGTGAGATGAAGCGGCCGGACCGACATTACTGCAGACGCTTACGCGAGACTGGTTTCACCGCTTGAGCACTTGTTGCTTAAAGGTGACCGCGGGTGTCTGTCTCTCACTTTAGTTGAACTGAGTGTAGCTCGCCCGGTCCTTGCGAAGGTTAAAACAGCACCAACTTGACAAACTATCGTTGTGGTTTTGATGCGTAGGTAAGAACGGTTCTTGCTCAGCCCATAGCAGCCACGTAAAACTTGCAACAACAAAGTAGAGGACGTCTAACTTGTTTTTGCAGGGCATGTTGTGATGTGATATGGTCAAGGCGTGATGCTATATTTTGTTGTATGAGATGATCATGTTTTGTAACGAAGTTATCGGCAATCGGCAGGAGCCATATGGTTGTCGCTTTATTGTATGAAATGCAAAAGCCATGTAATTGCTTTACTTTATCACTAAGCGGTAGCGATAGTCGTAGAAGCAATAGTTGGCGAGACGACAACAATGCTACGATGGAGATCAAGGTGTCGCGCCGGTGACAATGGTGATCACGACGGTGCTTCGGAGATGGAGATCACAAGCACAAGATGATGATGGCCATATCATATCACTTATATTGATTGCATGTGATGTTTATCCTTTATGCATCTTATCTTGCTTTGATTGACGGTAGCATTTTAAGATGATCTCTCACTAAAATTATCAAGAAGTGTTCTCCCTGAGTATGCACCGTTGCGAAAGTTCTTCGTGCTAAGACACCATGTGATGATCGGGTGTGATAGGCTCTACGTTCAAATACAACGGGTGCAAAACAGTTGCGCACGCGGAATACTCAGGTTAAACTTGACGAGCCTAGCATATAACAGATATGGCCTCGGAACACGGAGACCGAAAGGTCGAACGTGAATCATATAGTAGATATGATCAACATAGTGATGTTCACCATTGAAACTACTCCATCTCACGTGATGATCGGACATGGTGTAGTTGATATGGATCACGTAATCACTTAGAAGATTAGAGGGATGTCTATCTAAGTGGGAGTTCTTAAGTAATATGATTAATTGAACTTTAATTTATCATGAACTTAGTCCTGGTAGTATTTTGCAAATTATGTTGTAGATCAATAGCTCGCGATGTTGCTTCCCTATGTTTGTTGCTTTCATATGTTTATATGTGTTCCTAGAGAAAATTGTATTGAAAAATGTTAGTAGCAATGATGCGGATTGGATCCGTGATCTGAGGTTTATCCTCATTGCTGCACAGAAGAATTATGTCCTTAATGCACCGCTAGGTGACAGACCTATTGCAGGAGCAAATACGGACGTTATGAACGTTTAGCTAGCTCAATATAATGACTACTTGATAGTTTAGTGCACCATACTTAACGGCTTAGAATCGGGACTTCAAAGACGTTTTGAACGTCATGGACCATATGAGATGTTACAGGAATTGAAGTTAATATTTCAAGCAAATACCCGAGTTGAGAGATATGAAGTCTCCAACAAGTTCTATAGCTAAAAGATGGAGGAGAATCGCTCAACTAGTGAGCATGTGCTCAGATTATGCAGGTACTTCAATCGCTTGAATCAAGTGGGAGTTAATCTTCCAGATAAGATAGTGATTGACAGAATTCTCTAGTCACCATCACTAAGTTACTAGAACTTCGTGATGAACTATAGTATGCAAGGGATGACGAAAACGATTCCCGAGCTCTTCGTGATGTTGAAATCAACGAAGGTAGAAATCAAGAAAGAGCATCAAGTGTTGATGATTGACAAGACCACTAGTTTCAAGAAAAGGGCAAAGGGAAAGAAAGGGAACTTCAAGTAGAATGACAAGCAAGTTGTCACTCCCGCGAAGAAGCCCACAGCTGGACCAAAGCCTGAAACTGAGTGCTTACACTACAAAGGAAATGGTCACTGGAAGCGGAAATGCCCTGAATATTTGGTAGATAAGAAGGATGGCAAAGTGAACAAGGGTATATCTGATATACAGGTTATTGATGTGTACCTTACTAGTGTTTATAGTAGCCCCTGAGTATTTGATACTTGTTCAGTTGCTAAATATTAGTAACTCAAAACGGGAGTTGCAGAATGAACAGAGACTAGTTAAGGGTGAAGTGACGATGAGAGTTGGAAGTGGTCCCAAGATTGATATGATCATCATCGCACACTCCCTATACTTTCGGGATTAGTGTGGAACCTAAATAAGTGTTATTTGGTGTTGAGCATGAATATGATTTGATCATGTTTATTGCAATACGGTTATTCATTAAGTAAGAGAATAAATAGTTGTTCTGTTTACATGAATAAAACCTTATATGGTTACACACCAACAAAAATGATTTGTTGGATCTCGATAGTAGTGATACACATATTCATAATATTGAAACCAAAAGATGCAAAGTTAATAATGATAGTGCAACTTATTTGTGGCACTGCCGTTTAGGTCATATTGGTGTAAAGCGCACAAAGAAACTCCATCTTGATGGGTTTTGGAATCACTTGATTATAAATCACTTGATGCTTGCGAACCATGCCTCATGGGCAAGATGACTAAAACTCCGTTCTCGGAACAATAGAGCGAGCAACAGATTTGTTGGAAATCATACATACTGATGTATGTTGTCCGATGAATATTAAGGCTCGCGACAAGTATCATTATTTTCTGATCTTCACAGATGTTTTTAGCGGATATGGGTATATCTACTTGATGAAACATAAGTCTGAAACATTTGAAAAGCTCAAAGAATTTCAGAGTGAAGTGGAGAATCATCGTAACAAGAAAATAAAAGTTTCTACGATATGATCGCAGAGGTAAAATATTTGAGTTACGAGTTTGGTCTTCAATTAAAACAATGTGGAATAGTTTCACAGCTCACGCCACCTGGAACACCACAACGTTATGGTGTGTCCGAACGTCGTAACCGCATTTTATTTGATATGATGTGATCTATGATGTATCTTACCGATTTACCACTATCGTTTTGGGGTTATGCATTAGAGACAGCTGCATTCACGTTTAATAGGGCACCATCTAAATCCGTTGAGATGACACCGTATGAATTATGGTTTAGCAGTAAACCTAAGCTGTCGTTTCTTAAAGCTTGGAGTTGCGATGCTTATATGAAAAGGTTTCAACCTGATAAGCTCAAACCCAAATCGGAAAAGTGCGTCTTCATAGAATACCCAAAGGTAACTAATGGGTACACCCTCTATCACAGATCCGAAGGCAAGTTATTCGTTGCTAAGATGGATCATTTCTAGAGAAGAAGTTTCTCTCGAAAGAAGTGAGTGGGAGGAAAGTAGAACTTGATGAGGTAATTGTACCTTCTCCCTTATTGGAAAGTAGTTCATCACAGGAATCAATTCCAGTGATTCCTACACCAATTAGTGAGGAAGTTAATGATGATGATCATGAAACTTCAGATCAAGTTGCTACCAAACCTCGTGGGTCTTCGAGTAAGATCCGCACTGTAGTGATACGGTAATCATGTTCGGAAGTCATGTTACTAGACCATGATGAACCTACGAACTATGAGGAAGCGATGATGAGCCTAGATTCCGCGAAATGGCTTGAGGCCATGAAATCTGAGATAGGATCCATGTATGAGAACAAAGTATGGACTTTGATTGACTTGCTCTATGATCAGCAAGCCATGTTAAATAAATGGATCTTCAAGAGGAAGATGGACACTCATAGTAGCGTTACTATCTACAAAGCTCGACTTGTCACAAAAAGGTTTTCGACAAGTTCAAGGTGTTGACTACAATGAGATTTTCTCAACTGTAGCGATTCTTAAGTCTGTCCGAATCATGTTAGCAATTGCCACATTTTATGAAATCTGGCAAATGGATGTCAAAACTACATTATTTAATGGATTTATTAAAGAAGAGTTGTATATGATGCAACCAGAAGTTTTTGTCAATCCTAAAGGAGCTAACAAAATGTGCAAGCTCCAGTGATCCATCAATGGACTGGTGCAAGCATCTCGGAGTTGGAATATACGCTTTGATGAGTTGATCAAAGCATATGGTTTTATCTGAGACTTATGGAGAATCCTGTATTTACAAGAAAGTGAGTGGGAGCACTACAACATTTCGATAAGTATATGTGAATGACATATTGTTGATCGGAAATAATGTAGAATTATTCTGCAAAGCATAAAGGAGTATTTGAAAGGAGTTTTTCAAAGAAGGACCTCGGTGAAGCTGCTTACATATTGAACATCAAGATCTATTGAGATAGATCAAGATGCTTGATAAGTTTTTCAATAAGTACATACCTTGTCAAGATTTTGAAAAGGTTCAAAATGGAACAGTCAAAGAAAGAGTTCTTGCCTGTGTTACAAAGGTGTGAAATTGAGTAAGACTCAAAGCCCGACCACGGCAGAAGATAGAAAGAGAATGAAAGTCATTCCCTATGCCTCAGCCATAGGTTCTATAAAGTATGCTATGCTATGTACCGACCTATTGTATACCTTGCTCTGAATTTGGCAAGGAGTACAATAGTGATCTAGGAGTAGATCCTTTGGACATTGGTCAAGAACATCCTTAGTGAGGACTAAGGAAATATTTCTCGATTATGAAGGTGATAAAAGAGCCCGTCGTAAAGAGTTACATCGATGCAAGCTTTTTACACTGATCCAGATGACTCTAAGTCTCAATCTGGATACATATTGAAAGTGGGAGCAATTAGCTAGAGTAGCTCCGTGCAGAGCATTGTAGACATAGAATATTTTCAAAATACATACGGCTTTGAATATGACAGACCCATTGACTAAGCTTCTCTCACGAGCAAAACATGATCATACCTTAGTACTCTTTGGGTGTTAATCACATAGCGATGTGAACTAGATTATTGACTCTAGTAAACCCTTTGGGTGTTGGTCACATGACGATGTGAACTATGGGTGTTAATCACATACAGATGTGAATATTGGTGTTGAATCACATGATGATGTGAACTAGATTATTGACTCTAGTGCAAGTGGGAGACTGAAGGAAATATGCCCTAGAGGCAATAATAAAGTTATTATTTATTTCCTTATTTCATGATAAATGTTTATTATTCATGCTAGAATTGTATTAACCGGAAACATAATACATGTGTGAATGCATAGACAAACATAGTGTCACTAGTATGCCTCTACTTGACTAGCTCGTGAATCAAAGATGGTTAAGTTTCCTAGCCATAGACATGAGTTGTCATTTGATTAACGGGATCACATCATTAGGAGAATGATGTGATTGACTCGACCCATTCCGTTAGCTTAGCACTTGATCGTTTAGTATGTTGCTATTGCTTTCTTCATGACTTATATATGTTCCTGTAACTATGAGATTATGCAACTCCGTTTACGGAGGAACACTTTGGTGCTACCAAACGTCACAACGAATCGGGTGATTATAAAGGAGTACTACAGGTGTCTCCAAAGGTACATGTTGGGTTGGCGTATTTGAGATTAGGTTTTGTCACTCCGATTGTCGGAGAGGTATCTCTGGGCCCTTTCGGTAATGCACATCACTATAAGCCTTGCAAGCATTGCAACTAATTAGTTAGTTGCGGGATGATGCATTACGGAACGAGTAAAGAGACTTGCGATAACGAGATTGAACTAGGTATTGGATACCGACGATCAAGCTCGGGCAAGTAACATACCGATGACAAAGGGAACAACGTATGTTGTTATGCGGTTTGACCGATAAAGATCTTCGTAGAATATGTAGGAGCCAATATGGGCATCCAGGTTCCGCTATTGGTTATTGACCGAGAATAGTTCTAGGTCATGTCTACATAGTTCTCGAACCCGTAGGGTCCGCACGCTTAACGTTACGATGACAGTTTTATTATGAGTTTATGAGTTTTGATGTACCGAAGGAGTTCGGAGTCCCGGATGAGATCGGGGACATGACGAGGAGTCTCGAAATGGTCGAGACGTAAAGATCGATATATTGACGATTATATTCGAGTTCGGAAAGGTTCCGAGTGATTCGGGTATTTTTGGGAGTACCGGAGAGTTACGGGAATTCGTATTGGGCCTCTTTGGGCCATACGGGAAAGGAGAGAAAGGGCCAAAAGAGTGGCCGCACCCCTCCCCTTGGACTAGTCCGAATTGGACTAGGGAGGCGCACCTTCCTTCCTTCTCCTTCTCTCTTCCCTTTCCTTCTCTCCTACTCCTACTACATGGAAGGGTTTCTAGTTGGACTAGGAAAGGGGAATCCTACTCCCTGGGAGTAGGACTCCCCTAGGGCGCCATAGAGAGGGCGGCCCTCCCTCCTCCACTCCTTTATATCTCGAGGCAGGGGCACCCCATGGACACACAAGTTGATCTACGGATCGTTCCTTAGCCGTGTCGGTGCCCCTCCACCATATTCCACCTCGGTCATATCATCGCGGAGTTTAGGCGAAGCCTTCGCCGGTAGAGCATCATCATCGTCACCACGCCGTCGTCGACGGAACTCATCCTCGATGCTTTGCTGGATCGGAGCCGGGGATCGTCATCGAGCTGAGCGTGTGCTGAACTCGGAGGTGCCGTGACGTTCGGTACTTGGATCGGTCGGATCGTGAAGGCGTCGACTACATCGACAGCGTTGTTATAACGCTTCCGCTTCACGGTCTCACGAGGGTGTGACATACACTCTCCCCTCTCGTTGCTATGTCATCACCATGATCTTGCGTGTGCGTAGGAAAATTTTGAAATTACTACGTTCCCCAACAAACATCTCCATGTTGATCATATCTACTATATGACTTATGTTAGACCTTTCGATCTCTTGTGTTCCGAGGCCATGTCTGTACATCCTAGGCTCGTCAAGTTTAACCCAAGTGTTCCGCATGTGCAAAACTGGTTTGCATCCGTTGTATGCGAACATAGAGTCTATCGCACTCGATCATCATGTGGTGCTTAGAAACGACGAACTTTGCAATGGTGCACACTTGGGGAGAACATAGTTTTATCTTGAAATTTTAGTGAGGGGTCACCTTATAATGCTACTGTCATCCTGAGCAAAATAAGATGCATCGAAGGATTAACATCACATTGAAATCATAAGTGACATGATATGGGCATCATCTTGTGCTTTCGATCTCCATCTTCAAAGCACCCCGCATGATCTCCATCGTCACCGGCATGACACCATGATCTCTATCATCGTGTTGCCATCGGGGTTGTCAAGCCAACCATGCTTCTACAACTATTGCTACCGCTTAGCGATAAAGTAAAGCATTACATGGTGCTTAATGATTGACACGCAGGTCATACAATAATTAAAGACAACCCTATGGCTCCTGCCGGTTGCCGTATTCATCGACATGCAAATCGTGATAATCTATACAAAACATGATCATCTCATACATCAAATATATCTCATCATTTCTTTGGCCATATAATATCATAACATACCCTGCAAAAACAAGTTAGACGTCCTCTACTTTGTTGTTGCATGTTTTACGTGGCTGCTATAGGTAACTAGTAAGAATCGTTCTTACCTACGCAAAGCCACAACGGTGAAATTCAAGTTGCTATTTAACCTTTTACAAGGACCACCTTTGTCGAATCCGATTCAACTAAGATGGGAGAGATAGACACCCGCCAACCATCTTTATGCAACAAGTTGCATGTCAGTCGATGGAACCGGTCTCATGTACGTGGACATGTAAAGTTGGTCCGGGCCGCTTCATCCCACAATACCATTGGATCAAAATAAGACTAAGTAAGGAAGCAATCTGAATATCAACGCCCACAAACTTCTTTGTGCTCTACTCGAGATGTCATCTACGCATAGACCTAGCTCATGATGCCACTGTTGGGGACGTTGCATGGGAAACAAAAAAACTGCTACGCTCACCAAGATCAATCTAGGAGATGCACATCTACAAGAGGAGAGATTGGATCTGCATACCCTTGTAGATCGCTAAGCGTAAGTGTTAAGAAACGCGGTTGATGTAGTCGAACGTCTTCGCGATCCAATCATGATTCGTCCACGAACTCCCGATCAAGTGCCGAAGGGACGACACCTCCGAGTTTAGCACATGTGTGGCTCGACGGCGTCCTCTCCTTCTTGATCCAGCAAGCGAGAGAGAGGGGCTAGATGAGATTGGGACCAACACGACGGTACGGTGGTGGTGGTGGCAGCGGAATTCTGGCAGGACTTCGCCAAGCGCGTACCGATGAAACGTTGGAGGAGTTGGGAGAGGTAACAGGCAAGGGTCCAAGGGTTGTCTGCCCCCAATGCCTCCCCACCTTTATATAGGTTCGGAGGGGCTGGTGGCTTGCCCTGCAAGGCCCTAGGGTCGTTAGCCAAAGGGGGATAAAGGAAATCCCTCCTTTCCTTCCCCACCAATCGCTATCCCACCTTTTAGGGATCCTGATCTTATCCCTTTGGGATATGATACTATTCCTTTTAAGGGAGGATCTTGGTGCACCTAGACCAGGGTTGTGGGGACTTTCCCCACTACCCACGTTCATGTGGGTCCCCCATGCAGGTGGGCCTTCTAGAACCTTCCTTGTACAATACCGAAAAACTCAAACTTTTTCCGGAACCCCGATAACAACTTTCCATATATGAATCTTTACCTCCGGACTATTCTGGAGCTCCTCGTGATGTCCGGGATCCCATCCGGGACTTCCAACAACCTTCGGACTTTCCACTATCTCAATACTACCCTAGCACTACCGAACGTTAAGCGTGCGAGCCTACGGGATGCAGACATGACCGAGACTCCTCTCAGGTCAATAACCAATAGCGAGACCTGGATGCCCATATTGGTTCCTACATATTCAACGAAGATCTTTATCGGTTGAACCACGATGTCAAGGATTCAGTCAATCCCGTATGCAATTCCGTTTTTCCGGCGATATGTTACTTGCCCGAGATTCGATCGTCGGTATCTCCATACCTAGTTCAATCTAGTTACCGGCAGTCTCTTTACTCGTTCCGTAGTACAAGATCCCGTGGCTAACTCTTTACTCACATTGCTTGCAAGCTCATTGTGATGCTGTATTGCCGAGTGGGCCCTGAGATACCTCTCCGTCATACGGAGTGAGAAATCCCAGTCTTGATCCATGCCAACTCAACAGACACCCTCGGAGATACCTGTAGAGCATCTTTATAGTCATCCAGTTACGTTGCGACGTGTGATACACACAAGGTACTCCTCCGGCGTCAGTGAGTTGCATGATGTCATGGTCATAGGAACAGATACTTGACATGCAGAACGCGATAGCAACAAACTTGATACGATCATATGCTACGCTTATAGTTTGGTTCTTGTCCATCACATCATTCTCCTAATTATGTGATCCCGTTATCAAATTACAACTCATGTCTATGACTAGGAAACCATAGCCATCTTTGATCAACGAGCTAGTCCGATAGAGGCTCACTAGGGACATGTTGTTGTCTATGTATCCACACATGTATTTGAGTTTCCAGTCAATACAATTATAGCATGGATAATAAACGATTATCATGAACAAGGAAATATAATAATAACCACTTTATTATTGCCTCTAGGGCATATTTCCAACATATGCCTACTCTATTTTAGTACTCTGTTATACAATATTGTGCGCCAACTACAACATCGTATTTAGATAGGACATACTCCTCCTACAATAAGACAGTACAAACAACTAGATACAAGTACATCTGAATTAAACGGTAGGAGTAAACTTAAAACATACAACGTAAAAACGACAAGAAGTCATCATCCTCCGTCGATGCAAAACTCTTGCCCTTCGACGATGAAGAACTCTTGTCCTTCGACGATGCAGGACTCTTGCCCTTCGACGGTGCGGTACTCTTGGCCTTGGTGCTTGGCATGAAGATATCGTCTTCATCCTCGCAGTCGGCAGTCCATAAAAAGTATGTTTTGCTGCAACCTTTAGGTATTTTCACTCTTAGATTGTTGCTTCATCCATCTTCCATGCAACCTGAGAAGTTCTTTCTGTATCTCTTCAAAGGACCTGGAAGGCCACCCGCACCTACTTAATGTGTAAGCCAGCTCATTCAGTAGCGTGTCACTACTGATGAGTTCATCCCACGAAACTAATCTGTTGTCAACCTGAAATCGGTGGCTAAACGCAGAAGACATTTGGACATACCAAGGTGAAAACTACGATCAAAAGGATATCCGGACATCTTCGCGAGACTACAACACTACACTAGAATTCTTACCCACCTTAGTGTCGAGGGTGTTTTATAGGTTGAGAAGACAAAAATAGGCGGTAACTCGGAAGTGGGGAAATATGGCGGGAGATATATGCGGGAACTACAAAGCGGGAAAATATGGCGGGAACTAGAAAGCGAAAAAATGTGGCGTGAACTAGAAAGCGGGAAAAATATGACGGGAACTAGAAAGTGGGAAACAATGGCGGGAGGTACTGGCGGGAAACATAGGGGGAGAAAATGGGTGCATGCACCTATCAGCTTAGGGGAAGCCAATTAGACCTAACGGCCTACAGGAAGACAATTAGTTCCTGTCATCCACTAGGTAGCCGACAAGATCTACAACCAGCGGCCGATAGGGCTATCGGAAACCCCTTGGCCGACAGGAGGCCAATCGACCACCCTGTAGCCGCAAATCGGCTTTGTCCTGGACGACTGGATCCAGTCGGCTACCAAAAGGCCGACGATGTAATATTTAAAAAAAAATATCGGTGTAATATTTCTGAAAATTAATAAAAAAGTATATTATTTAAAAAATAGCTCGAGGAGAGGGGGGATACAGTGGTGTGGATGTGTGGCTGGGAGTGGGCGGTGTGGTTGACATATGGCGATTTTTGGAACGATATCCTTCGCTGACGTGGCTGGTCGCTCTTGCTTCAAGGTTCGTACCACAATTCAACGGTCCTTACAATGTTAGAGCAACTCCAACGCAGGTACCCATTTCGTCCGCCGCCTCTGTTTGGGTCGCTGCGGACAAATGTGCTGGCCCAACACACTGACGCATTCCCAAAACGCATTCGCTTCGCATCTGTGCGGACCCATTCGCGGCTGAAATGCGTCGGCGCTGACGCGAAGCGGACGCGCCACGGGCCCTCTCGGTGTCCGCTGCGTCCCCACCTGGCGGTCATCCAGCTACCGAGGTCATCTTTATTAATGACGACTGCCCACCGCAGGCCCACGCGTCAGCAATGGCGGTCGGCCTTTTTAATATGATTGTGCGGTGGGGGACCGTCCTCAGCCTCCGGAGGCCCCCGTCTCCATCTCACCAAACCCACTTTGCTCCCTCGTCGGCGACAAACCCTAGCCACCGCGATGGGCTTCTTCTCCAGCAAGGGCAAGGGAAAGTCCCCGCCCACCCCTTCCCCTCGCTGGCGTCTTCTCGCTGGGCGCGGCAACGCATCAATGTGCCAGTGCACCAGGCGAAGTGGTACTGGGAGCACCGCGTCCCCCTCCGCTACCCCGACGTGACGCTGCCACACGACTGGCACAGGCGCACGACGGAGGAGGTTCCCAGTGCCGGCGGCGGCACCGTGGTCAGCGCGGGCGCACACGGAGGAGGTTCGACGCCGGCGGCAGCTGCTGACTCCGAGCAGCATCGCAACCCCGCCTATGTGTTCGACTCTCCCACTTGGGAGCAGTGGTTCGCATTCGAGCATGAGGAGGCTAGGAGGCGCGGTGTCCGCGACGTGCGGCATGGTTCCCCGCCGCCGGTCCTCGTCGAGCGCGACGAGGACCAGGAGGCGGAGGCCGCCTACCAGGCGACGCTGGCGGCAGTCCTCCGTGAAAGCGAGGAGGAGCAATGCAAGGAGGAGGAGGAGGAGAGGCGTACCATGCGCACATTGCGGAGGCCATCGCTCTCCGCGGCTAGCGACTGCATCCTGCCGCCTTTGAGGGCGATGTCCCCCGTCAAGGCCGAGCCGGCGCCTACCCCCCATCGAGCGCTACTCATGGACCGGGGTGGTGCACGAGCGGGTCAGCGCGCCACCAATCTGGTTGGGGGCGACGCCGGCGCAGGAGCAGGCGTACCTCGAGCAATGGCGGCAGCAAAGGCTGACCGAGGAGCGCCGCGAGGGCGAGTACCTCGAGCAGCTGGAGTGCGACGTGGAGGAGGAGGTGTGCCTTACCCGCGGTAGGCCAGCCTAGCCGGCGGTGGACGATGTCCTGGTTGACGACGTTCCCGTGGGTTGGCCCGGCGCCGACGCTCATCGACCTCACCGGCCCCGACGACGACGACGAGGATGCCTAGGGCAACGCACCTCCTAGTAGTTTGTAGTTTTATTTAATGTTTTATTTAATGTAATAGTGGACTCGTGGACTCGCCGACCTTTTATGGCCGGCATTAATGTTTAATTATCATTTTCATTTTTTTAAATGTTTGTGAAAATGTCTTTTTTTGCGCGGCTTAAAAATGGGTCGGACCAGTGTTGGGCGCAAGCGTCGACCCCAACGCGAAAGCGGACATGGATATACGCTAGACCGACCCAAACAAACAAAAAACGGATAAAAACGCCGTCCGTTTGGGTCGGCGTGTTGGAGTTGCTTTTACGTCTGAAACTTCGAAAATCTGACGTTTGTTTCTTTATTATTTCTAAAATTAAAAAACTAAAAAAGCTAGCGAGCACGTTGATTGCGTAAACACGGCAGATATTTCCGCGGACCACATTCTCCCTCACGGCACCGCCTGTTCCACGTTCTCATCGATCCACGCGTTCGGCGTGGTTCGCGCTCGCGGACACGGGCAGCCGGCATCTCACAACATCACATTGCCATCCCGAGAGCCCCAGCAATTTCCCGTTCAGTCGGTTCGGTGCGGCCCACGTCCCAACCCCCAACCCAACCCGGTGCTTTGCCGACCTGCCAGCCGCCCGCCCACCCCGAACCAAACCAAACCCGGTCGCCCGATCTCACCAGCTCCGTGACCAGAAAGCAAAATTATGCCTTACCACGCCAGCGCGGCGAAGCCGTGTCCGGTAAGGAACCGGGTGGCGCCAGGCCGTCTCCCCCTCCGGCACCGCCTCCGCGCCGGCTACAAAAGGCGCCCCAGGTGCGCCCTCTGCACCCCGCGCTCTGGCCTCCTCTCTTCTCCTCTTGGGAGCTTCCGTTCCTGCCGCGCCTCCGCCCGAGTCGCCTCCTCGCGTCTCCGCGACCGTCGTCTCCTCCCCCTTGTCCATCAATTCCCGATTCGTTTCGAATCGCGTTTGATTTGATTTCATTCACTTGCCGTCGCCGTTGCCTTGCTGTGCTCGCAGGGTATTCCAATTCGCCTCCGCCTCCGTGCGAGCTCGGGAAGCGATCGATCGATTGGAGGATTCATTCATCTGGTTTGCGAATCTGTCTCAGAGTCTGTTTCGCGTGTCCGCTTCTGTTTGCAACCGTGGATCCTGTGTTCCTCGTATTCGCATCCGCGCGCGTTGGTTTGCAGGATCGTCGAGCCTGGTTTTTGGAACTGGAGCTCTAATTGTGGATCCGGAGGCGGAGGCAAGGTCAGTTTCCCGTGCTCGTTCAGATCGCTTCCTTGGTTCCATCCCCTGCCTTCGTCCGTGATATATTCCAGCTTTCAAGTCAAATGGATATGGCCCGTGTGATCTTCTGGTTCCCCGACCGCTGTGGTTTATTGTATTATAATATAATTCGAGGCCCTCGTGGAAGATTCTTATTGTACCGCGCTAGTTCTTCAGAGGTGGAGGTTTGATTTCTTTTCATGGTTGTTCTGATTGATGTTTGGTTAAGGTCCAGCGGTTATTCTGATTGGCTACGGTTCAGCAGTTATCCTGATATGGTCAGATCTTCTCGGGTGCTGAAGCCTAGGATCTCTTACCGACCTGAACCTACGATCTGCGGTTGGATAATAAATAATTCCCTCCCAATTTTAGTTTCTTGGTCTGCACAGTAGTCAACGGCATGCAATTCTGATCTGAATTCTTTGCTTCTCCAGAAATTATAAATTGGATTACACAGCATAGCAGGAGTCTGCGTTTTGGATGATTATTACCCCCTCTATTTAATAATTCCTTCATCTACACGGTTCAGTCTCAGTCTGTTCTGATATAGATTTGTTGATGGTTGTCCAGAAATTGGGATTATACGGCTTACCGGGAGCGACTTGTCATTCTTCCTCACCTGTGTTTGGATGATCATTCCCTCTCTGCTCATTTTCTTTTCTCCACAGTTCAATTAGTCTCCACACAATTCTGATTTGGATTTCTTGCTCGTACTCCAGAAAATTGGAATTATACGGCTTAGCGGCGGTCCTCTTTTCACTCAGGCATGGCGGTTTCTTTTCTCTCATCAATAATATAATTAAAACACACCACAAGTTTTCTCTGCCTTAGTTTGTCAATTCTCAGCTCTTGCAGACATCATCTTGGAAGGGATATAATTGGAACCGGTGCTGTCTACCTGACCTTCCCAGACAAGACTTTCTTATAATTTTTACCTCCTCATCATTTGAAGCATGCTTTAGCTGAGCCTTAGTTTCCCCCTAATTTACAGAGAAGTATCTTAGTCGTTGCAGTTTTGACAAACGCAAAGTCTAATGCATATGGAGCTTCAAACTAATGGCACATCCTACAATAGAAAAAGACTCTGCTCCATTTTTAACTCTTGCCTCTTAATTTTATTTCACGTAGCTAATTGTTCATGCCTTTGATTTAGGTTTTTTTTTGCTTCTGGCCCCCTGTGATTGCAGATATATTTTAGCCCAGAGCGTGTTGGTACTTGGTAGTGAGTCGCAATCTGTTAAAATCGGTTGGTTTGCAATCTATCTCTATGAGGTTCAATTTGTTATCTGTACTCTTATCCTGTCGGCTGCAGGACATATTTAGGAAGTTTGGGCTCATGGGCAAATCTCTGTACAGTGAGTCAGGTCACTGTTCTATCAACGGTTTGTTTGGTTTAGTTGTCCTCCACACATTAGTTGCAGGATCGGATCTGGAATGTGGAGATCCTGTGGTGTTGTATGTTGAAGTGGATTTGAGCAAGTCAGGTTTGAATGGTTATCGCCCGTGTGGTATTCTGATTCTCATCACATGTTTCATCATCAGCTAATATGAGGGGGATTAGAGAGGTCCTGGTGGATTCTTATTGTAGCAGCTGATTGCGCTTTTGGTGTGTGTTTGTGCTCCTTTGCTTGCAGCAGGTGCAGGAGTGTAGTAGTTCTGCACAGTTGAATCATAGGGTGGAGATTTGGTTTCTGTTCGTCATTTTGATTGATTGGATAATGAAGCTTTGGATCTCTTACCAACCTGGAACTTGTGATCTGCGTTTGGATAATATATATTCCGTCCCAATTCAATTTATTTGGTTTGCAGAATACAATTTAGCCCTTGGTAGTTCTGATCTGTATTCATTTGTGGTTTTCCAGAAATTGGGGTTAATTGGTGGAGATTTGGTTTATGTTCATCATTTTGATTGGTTGGATAACGAAGCTTTGGAACCTGGAACTTGCGATCAGCGTTTTGATAATGAATTCCGTCCCGATTCAATTTATTTGGTTTGCACAGTACAATTTAGTCCTGGCAGTTCTGATCTGTATTCGTTTGTGGTTTTTCAGAAATTGGGATAAGTAAGGTTTAGGAGCAACCTATCTTCTTGCTGATCTGCATTTGGATGATTACGAACCCCTCTATTTAATTCCTTCTCCTCAATTCAATTTTAGTCTCCGACAATTCTGATTTGGATCTGTTGCTGGTTGTCCAGAAATTGGGATTATATGGCTTAGCGGGAGCGACCTATCTTCTTGCTGACCTGCACTTGGATGATCATTACTCTCTCTGTTTAATTTCTTCTCCATAGCCCAATTAGTTGCCGGACAATTCTGATATAGAATTTTTGCTGGTTCTCCAGAAATTGGAATTATATGGCTTAGCGGGTGGTCCTATTTTTCCTCGGCATGGCGGTTCTTTCTGTGGCCCAACATATCCGACCTTTTATCCTCCCTTGATAATTGAACTTTTATTCTCAGCTCTTGCAGATGCTGGCTTGGGAGCGAAATAATTGGAACCAGTGTTGTCAACCTGACTTTCCGGCCGAGACAGGCTTACTTACCCTTTACCTCAACATTTGATGCATGCTTTAGCTGAGCCTATTTTTCCTCTTATAACTTATAGAAAGGTATCTTCCTCATTGCAGGTCGTAGTTGTTGAACTCGTCCAACCTGATGCTGACTTGAATCTGTTTGCAGTTCTTCTAAATCTACTATTTTCTCAATTCATCAGAACTTAGACAGCCTTTAAAATTATCTTAGCAGACAATATTTTGAATTCAGATTTATCTTCCAAGGTTCAACCATGAAGATTCAAACTAATGGAACATCCTACAATGAAAAAGACTGCTCCAGTTTTAACTCAGCTCTTATTTTTGTTTCACGTAGCTAATTGTTCATGTCTTTGATTTAGGTTTTTCCTTTTGCCCTCCCTTTGGTTGCAGATTAAGCCCAAACCATGCTGGTAGTGAGTCGGAATCTGTTAAAATCATTTGGTTTGCGATCTATCTCTCTCTCTGGATCGATTTGTTGTTTGTACTCTTGATCCCTGTGCTGGTCTTCTGCGCGTATCAGTTGCAGGATATATTTAGGAAGTCTGGGCCTATGTGCAGGATATATTTGGATATGTTGGTGGTTCTCCAGAAATTGGAATTATATGGCTTAGCGGGGCGACGCATCTTGCTGCTCTGCGTTTGGATAATTATCACTCCTCTGTTTTACTCTTCCGTCTCCAGTGTTCTGTTTTGGTTTCCCACAATTCTGATTTAAACTATTTCTTGGTGGCTCTCCAGAAATTGGAATAATATGGCTTAGAAGGCGGTCCTATTTTTCCTCGGCATGGCGGTTCCTTCTGTGGCTAAAACTTTTCAACCTTTTTTACTCTATAATTGAACTCTCTAGACATTAGGTTTTCTTTGCCTTAGTAATTATCAGCTCTTGCAGATACTGACTTGGAAAGGATATAACTGCAGTTTGGAACCGGCGTTGTTGTCCTCCATCATCCATACCTCCTTAGACAGGCTTTACTTGTTCCCACTCATCGTTTCATCCATGCTTTAGCTATTTATAAGCAGCATTTCCCCTAACAATTTTTTTATAGAATAGGTCTCTTGCTCGCTGCAGGTTGTAGTTGATGAACTCCTATCCAGCCTGATGATGGATCCGTCTACTGATCTTCTAAATCTACTAGTGTCGTTTCAATTCATTGTAATAACCTATAAATTATCTTACTAGACAATATTTTGAATACAGATTCATATGCAGCACGGATATAAGGATAATCCAGAGCTTTCAACTAATGGCACATCCTACAAGGCTAAAACCGAAGAAGACTCTTACCTGCCTATTTTTTAAAATTTCATGTAGTTACTTGACCATCTCTCTGATGTAGGGTTTTGCCCCTGCCCTTCCTATGGTTGCAGATTTTTCTCTAGCCCAGGCCATCTGGGCAATGACTAGCTCTCCATGCTTGTTATCTGTACTCTTGATCCCTGTGTTCTCTTGGTCTTGTGCGTGTGGGGGTTGGCAAGATATAATTGTTATTAGGAGTTTGGGCCCATAACTTTGCTCTGTACATGGAGTCAGGTCAGTGTCTAGTAGACGGTCTGTTTGTTTCATTTGTTGTTGCCCCGCCTCTACAGTTTGGCTTGCAGGACTGGATCTCGATCTGATCTGGAAGTGAAGCTCCATGTGGTGTGTGAACGTATGGTGAAGGGGACTTGAGGGAGGTCAGTTTCCCATGTTGGTCACATTGGTTTACTGGATTCCTCATCTGTGCTTGGTGACGTCAGATTTGAGTCGCTAGCCATTAAGTTCTTCGATTTATGCTCGTCTGATGGCTGCTTCGGATCTAAGTTTGGAATCTTCTTCAACCACAAAAACTTGCACCTGGACTCCATGCTTGTTCCAACTGATTTACAAGATTTCACTATGGTCTGACTTTCCTTGAGGAAACTTTAAGTATGCTGATTATATTTGGGCCGTTCATTGATTTGCGTTGTTGGAGGTTTTATTGCAAGATTGTAGAGTTGGATAGTCAGTTAGCGCGGGGACTTGGTGAAGCAAATGGACTCTCCTGATGGTTTTGACCTCTGATTACTGATCCTTAAGCATAATGATTTGGTCTTTGTGGTAGTTTTCAGTTTGAACTTGCATTCAGTGGCTTCATATCTTTGGTGCAGCTTGGAGTTGGTAGTGTGTGCACATCTGATTCTTTCAACTGTCCTGAAGCATCTTACTTGGTTTCTGTTGTGTCATCATACTGGTTACGGTATCCTCTTCAACTTGCATGTGGTTTGGATGGAATATGATCTCATCTTTTGCTCGAATCAAGAAAATGCTAGAAGTCTCAAACAAGGGTCCAAAATGGAAATATCAGTTCGTACTCAGTTTGTATAGCAGATTATCAAAGTTTGGTTTGGCTATTAATTACCTGGTTACCATACTGTTTCAGGAAGTTTTGTTTTGATATTTGGCTACTTGTATCTTTCAACTTGCAAATATATCACGTAGTAGGAAGTAAAGATCGCATGTACATGAGCTCTGAATGCAGTAAAAATGTTAATGCATATTATATATATACACATCAATTGGTTACACTTGGATTTGTTGGTCTACTATTCTACATATATACTGTTGTCCATGATTGCACTTGGTTTATGTATATCATGTATATACGTTCTTTAGGTTCATCTTATGACACAAAATCAACTTTTGGTGTGCACATATTTTTAACTTTGGTGATAAAGAAAGATCCCACCCTCGCACTTGTGTTGGTTTGACAGTAGTGGCCTCCTGTAGTTGGGTAATACTGATGACTTGATATGCAGAAAGAGGTTAGGAGTTATTGCTATATATACTCAAACAATGGGGAGTTGAAGGTTCTGAACTGGAAGCTTGAACAAATATTTTGCCCTGAACACTGCGCTCATGTCCACTGAATATGATTCTGGTTTGTTGGTATGGAGTTGATTTTCAGAAGTGATGTTCTTCTCATTGGTGCTTCTCCAGTGAGATCTGGATTCTCGGTTTGCTGGGGAACTTCCTACTTTAAAGTGATAACAAGCAAAACAGTCTGCTAATTTGATGATTCTTAAACACACTGGCTAATTTGATGATTCTTAAACACACTGGCTAATTTGATGATGAATCCTGCTGATTACTTTCAACATATGGCAGTTTGTTTCGTACTTCATTCATCCTGGATATAAAGACACAAAGCGCTCACACGTCTCTATGGTCCTCCGATGGCTAATTTTATCTCTTTATGGCAAACTGCTAATTTGATCTGGATTATGTAATCTTCCATTACATTTTCTTATTAAATCTATAATTTCATGGTGTTCACACATCTTATGGTCCTCTAATGGCTAATTTGACCTTCTTTTAACCGAACTTTGATATGGATTATGGAATCTTCAGTTACATATTCTTAAATAGATAATTTCATAGCGTTCACACATCTTACGGTCCTCTAATGGCTAATTGAGCTTCTTTTCCGGCAATCTGCTAATTTGATCTGGATTCTGAATCTTGAATCACACGTTCTCTTTAATTACATAGTAGTTTTCTGGCAACTTCCTAGTTTTAAAATAGTTGGCAACTAGCAAAACTACTAATTTGATGATTCCTGCCGATTGCATATTCTTAACTTGGAACTTAGATAAACCCATTCTGTTTCATACTACATAATAAATCCTAGATTTTGAAGACACGGAAGTGTCTGTTCGTTCACACATCTTACGGTCCTCTGGCCCTATAATGGCATAAAACTACTAAAGCTTTCTCTGTGCAAAGACTTGAATCACGCTCATCCCACTAGATAAATTAGTTACTCCCATTCAGGTTCTGGAATTTATGGCATTCTTTGTTTGTGCCCCATGTCTGCGTTATGATCTTGTGAAAACGTTGCGTGAATATTTAGTGTGTCGTGCCAATGCTGCCTTTGGTTGAGTATATGTGCCTTGTATGGTTAGCTGAATATAATTGTTTGTAGTGTTTGCTGTTTTTGTGTAAGTAGGAGTAGTTTAACACTGCCTTTGCCGGTCCCAAGCCCGGATGAGAAAATGTGGAGGGGACTGCAGTTAGCTCCTCTGTATCGTTTGCATTAGAACTGTCATGGTCTCCTAATATCTTACATTGAGTAGCAGTGAATGAAGTAAGTAAACGTTGCACAGACAGCCCTAGTCGAATACCGAATCGTAACACAATGTGGTGGCAAGCTTTGGAATGCATCCTTTGCTATGGAGGGGACTGCAGTGTAATTTGTAGTCAGTCAGACTCCTCCAGGAACTTTGCTGATTCCTAGCTGTACAAGGTCAGTGTTTTACTTACGTTCCCAGAGGGAAGTGAGTCTATAGGAAGCTTTGAATGGAAAGGCCTCATGTACCCACAATTCTCTAGAAAATATGTAGTTAAATTGCTGTAGGTCATGGTAGTCAAGCAAATATGGCCAGCTTGTCCAAATTAAAGAAGCCAGAAGCTTACTACTGTAAGAAACTAAACTTTATTTTAATTAGACAGTCTAAGGCAGCCATATCTCAGTAGGATGCTTAATAAAGCACTTCTGATTGTGATATTTTACAAACTAATTAAAACTTAATAAAGGACCACATCTAAAAGACTCTCCATGCACTAATTAAATTTGCTTTCACATTAATTTGCACATTACAAGGATGACAAAGCCATTTTCATTCTGTAGAAGCCTTAAATAGGGTTAAATTAGAGTGTGTAGGTAATGGAAGCCTGACCTGCAGTATGCAAGCAAGTCGGGATGGTTCACGAGTTCCCTGATAAGTTCAGTTTCAGTAAACTAGCAGGTATGGTTTGCATGACTGATCCTGATACGCACTTGGATGGGCTGCGGTAATCATAGTTCATAGCAGTGATTAAGGAGCTGGTTGTCCTTCACAATCTGATTTGCGCCCATAAGAAAGTCGGAGATGCAGATATATGGTGGTTCATTTTCAGATTCAGGTCCGACGAAACTGAGGCTTCAACCACTGCAAGCCTCAACAGGCGAAGGCTATCCCCTACGGTCAGGTGAAAACCTCTAGAGAAAACCTCTAGAGACAGGTAAAAAAAAAAAACCTCTAGAGACAAAGGTGCGCCCTAAATCACCTCGTGTGTAGAGGTTCATTTTAGTTAGACACACCGACAGTCAAGCTTTGCGCACTAGATGTCGCTGCAGTTTCGGCTGTTTACAGTTTTTCGACCACAGAGTTTGTCTCGTCTTGTAATTTCATCGCGCTGGTATATTAAATCTTGTCAGCACAGATGTGCCTTTTCTGTTAATATTGCTGAATCATTTGCGAGTAGAACGCCCGCAGTCGTTTGTCGAGTGGGTGCTGATGTCCTGGAACTGTGGGTTATTCGGCATAAGTGACCTGTTTTTCCTTTCTAACGAAACATAGGGCTTTCAAACCCTCCCCACCCATCTCCTCATGCTTGCGTTCGCCGGGCCCTGCAAACTGGCGCTGGCGACCCTCGTGTTGCTCTGCGTGCTTCCTCTCATGGAGCTGGCCTAGTGATCTTCGGGTCCGCCTATGAACGCGAGCTCTCCATTCTCATTGGCCCCTTCAACTGCCCGGTGAACACTGTAGAGCTTATCCGTCATGAGGACACTGATAACCGCTTCCTCTTTCGCCTTGGTACGGTAGCAGCTCTGAACATCGAAGATTTTCCTCTTGAATACTGGTTCGCCCCAAACATCGTTAACTCCGTTGTCCCCTTTGCGAGCCCCATTGAGATCGACCCCGTGTGCCTCACCGGGATTGACTACTCTGCGGTTCTCATCTCTGTCAAAGCCCGGAGTCTCACCGACGTGCCGCACTCGATCCCGATCCATGGCTTCTCCGGCCTTGGGGCCATCGCCACCGTTCTTGTCATCCGCTCGGAGGAGCTCCCTCCCGATCCTGCTTTCCCCGTCTTCGACTCCGGCGAGGAGTTCTTTGGTGGCGGGGGCGACGGTGACGACGGACACGGCGGTGACGGCGACTTCCCTGCTGGGATGGATCCAGCCCTTGCGCCCCCTCCTCCTCCACCAACTGATGCGGGGCACTGCGACAAGGTTGTCCAACTGCCGGGCGGCCTCACCATGATGGCTAACCACAGGCCCATGGTTCGGGCTGTCCCCCTGAACTCTCGCCCGAAGAAGGTCGAGATCAAGCTGTACGCTGGCTTCTATGACGTCCACGTCACCGGCGTGAATGACGAGTGCGGCTTCTACCGCATCCCAATGCGTCCTGCAGGCTCGCCTAAACTCATCGTCGCCAACCTTGCCTCCTGCTCCATTGGCTACCTGGATCGGGTGGCCACGGTGGGCGCCTCCCGCATGCCGCTCACCGACGTCTCGGTGTTCTGCCAAGACATCCGCGGCCGCGGCTTCGGAAACGTCCTCACCGGCGCCGACAAGGTCACCGCTGCCATCGACCACTTCGACAGCGGCAGCCTGGACTCCCTGTCGGTGGGCAGTGCTGCGGCGGCTCCTGACGGCCTCGCCCCCTTGGTGCCCTTGCCCCTGCGCGCGGCCTCCCTGCCCTTGCCGCCACGCGCTACTTCTCCAACCATCGTCTACTCCAGGCGCAGCGCCCGTCTCAAGAAAGTGGAGAACCCTAATCGCTTGACCATGCTGGAGAAGGCAAAGCTGCGAAAGAAACTTCGGCGTGAGGGGTCCAGCTTGGCCTCTGACGCGCTGATCCCAGCTGTGGAACTGATGGAGCTGGCCAAGGACGGTGGGGCCCCGCTGCCTCGCAAGGATGTGCTTCAGTTCGCCGACGCATGCGGGGTCGGCGAGATCGACCTCAACACGGTGGCCCCGAACGTCGATGATGTGTGACATCATGATGGTCGCCCGCGGTTCAACCCCCAGATGCTCTCGTCTTCTCGCTAATCATGAACTAGGCTCCCCTCTTAGTTTTAGCCTTAGTTTCCTTGGAGGGCCTTCTGCCGGCTGCCCGCTCCCCCTAGTTATTTGTTTTCTCGGCGTTATCTTAGATCTCTACTCTGTGCATTCCTCAGGCTTGTGGGCCGCTAGGACCAGCCTGTTCTTGGTGTCTATCCTTGCTTTTTGTCTCGGGATCTCGATCCTTGCTCTGTTGTATCCTTGTGATCCCAATGAATAGACATCTACGTATTTTATCTTGGAATGTGCGTGGGCTAGGACGTCCGAACAAATGCACTGATGTTAAATCTGCCTTGTTGAGCAACCCGGCTTCTGTTATTTGTTTGCAAGAGACCAAACTTCAGGACATTAACACCTTTAAAGCCTCCTCCTTTCTGCCACCTATGTCCAGAAATTTTCACTTTTCCCCCGCCCAGGGAGCCTCGGGTGGGCTGCTCACTGCTTGGGACGACAGCAACTTCATTTGCACTAACACCCATTCCGACATCTACTCCCTAACGCGCTGGTTCGAGTGCCGGGCTACGGATCTCTCATTTGTTGTCACTAATGTATATGGACCATGCGACCACAGGCTAAAGCCTGATTTTCTTAACTCCCTTACCAATCTCAAGACTATGATCTCCGGCCCCTGGACTATCATCGGCGACTTCAACTTGATTATCCGCCCTTCCGAGAGATCAAACGCTAACTTCAACCGCGCCGAGGCAACTTTGTTTTCCTCCATGATTCACTCGCTGCAGCTGCAAGATCTTCCTCTCCTCGATCGCCTATACACTTGGTCCAATCAGCAAGTCGAACCCATTTTGGTGAAGTTAGACCGGGCTCTTGTCAACGTAGAATGGACCCAGTCTTTCCCGGACTCGTCGATTCTCTCTTGCACTCGGACTACTTCCGACCATGTGCCCATCTGCCTGTCGGCGTCCACATCAATTCCTAAGCCCAAGGTGTTCCGCCTGAACAACAACCTACTTCACCACGCCAGTTCCTAAACCTGGTTGAAAAGAACTGGTTGAGCGTGTCCCACAGCCATCTTGATCCTGCAGGCAAGCTTTGCCTCAGAATTAAGAGGACCCGATGCATGGCCAAGCAATGGGCTTTCAACGCTAAATCTCCCAAGATCATTGCTAAAAACTGCTCAACTACCATCAGTTTTCTAGACAAAATGGAGGAGTCTAGAAGCCTATCCCCGTTAGAGCTCCAGCTTCGCGTGGCGGTCAAACTTTCCCTACATCGTCACAATAAAATTTTGTCCATTTACTGGAATCAGCGTGCTAAAATTAGAGAGTGCACTCTTGGGGACGAAAACTCCTCTTACCTTCACACATGCGCCTCTGTCAGATTCCGCAAAAATCAGATCAAGTCCCTGATGTTCGAAGGGTCAAGCTTCACTTCCCATAATCACAAGGAAAAAATTTTACTTCAGTTCTTCAAAAATTTAGTAGGCACCTCTGCAGCCTCTACCTTCAACTTTGATCTTCAGGGCCTCGTCGCTTCCTCGGCGCTCACTGCCGCTGATGCGGCCAGCCTTATTCGGCCTTTCACACTCTGTGATATTAAATCCGCCCTTTGGGGCATGAACGACAACGCTAGCCCTGGCCCGGACGGTTTTGGCCCTGCCTTCTTTAAAAAGAACTGGGATCTGGTCAAGAATGACCTCCTAAATCTGCTACACGGATTCCACAGTTGTTCAGCCGATCTCAAACGGATCAACAAAGCCTTCATTGTTCTAATCCCCAAGAAAATTGGTGCCAATGACCCCGGGAGCTACCGCCCTGTGTCTCTGCAGAATTGTGCTATTAAAATAACCTCCAAGTGCCTCTCTAACCGGACTCAACCTTTCATCAATCATTTGATCCATCATGATCAGTCTGGTTTTGTCAGGGGCAGAGGGATCGCCGACAACTTCACGTACGCTGCGGATATTGTCCAGACGTGTTACAAGCATAAAAAGGCTGCCATTGTTCTTAAACTAGATTTCCAAAAAGCTTTTGACTCTGTTGCTTGGGATGCCATAGCTGCCGTCTTGCAGGCGAAAGGTTTCCCCCCTCTCTGGTGCTCTTGGATCGACCAGCTAAATAGGTCAAGCCAATCCTCCGTGCTCCTAAATGGGACCCCTGGGCCATGGTTTCACTGCAAAAAAGGTTTGCGCCAGGGAGACTCCATGTCTCCGTATCTTTTCATCCTCATCGCCGACATTCTTCAGAGATTTATCCTGCACGCCTCGGCATCGGGTCTTCTACATCACCCGCCGATGTCTCTCTACCATGCCCTGTCCTACAAGATGCAGATGATACTCTAATCATTCTTGAGGCTAGCTTGGAGCAATTAACCCATCTTAAGTCCATCCTTCTAGAATTCTCGACTGCCACCGGTCTGCAGATTAATTTCCACAAGAGCACCTTTGCACCTATCCATGTGGATGCGGCTCTAGCTTCGACTATGGCTGCTGTGCTGGGATGCCCAGTGGCCTCATTCCCTCAAAGCTACCTAGGTCTACCTCTATCCACTCATAAGCTCAACCTCTCGGCGTTCTTCTTCATCATTGACAAGGTGGATCGACGGTTGGCTGGCTGGAGGGGCCTTCTCCTATCCTTAGCTGGCAGGGCCATTCTAGTGCGCGCGGTCCTTCGTGCCCTCCCACTCTACGCGATGTCTGCTCTTCTCATTCCTCTAGGTACTATTCAGGCCATTGATAGTCGCTGTCGGGCCTTCTTCCAGGCAGGACAAGATACGATTCTTGGGGACAATGTAAAGTTGCGTGGGATGCGGTTTGTGCTCCTTTCTCTCGTGGGGTCTTGGGTTTTGTCCTTGCACCAATTCAATCAGTGTCTTCTCCTCAAACAACTGCTCAAAGTTCACGCCCACGGCCTTACCTCCGAACCGAACCACCGGCCTCCACCTACGGATGGAACCATTGTCGTGACTGGGCGACACTTCTAGGCTTGACACTTTGTTCCGCAGCGACATTGCTAAGGGTCTTCCTCTGCTTGTACCCTCTCCGGGGTTATCCTCAGCGATGGCCGCTCCTCAGCGTTCGCTAGATTTATGGATACCCAACCACACAACCACCCTAGCGGAACAGTTCCCGCCATCTTCTCCCACACTCTTAAACCTAATGCTTCATTGCGGCTGTTCTAGCGCACCCGCGCTGAACGCCTCCTCGCTCTCGTCTCTCTCATGCTGCCGAAAGCGATCTTCATGTTATCCGCTCTATGCTTGCCTCGTTTTCCTTGAATGAATAGGTACCGACCGCGGATCAGCGAGACTCGAAGGAAAACCTCTTACCACGCCCTTGGCATACGGGCACTATGGATGGACAGGCCGATGGACCCGATGGCCCCGCGATCCGGAAGAACTATGCCCCAAACAAGTGCCGTTGTTCCTATGGCTAGCACACAAAGACAGGCTCTACACCAACGAACGAAGATGCCGGAGGGGCATTGCGACTACGGACATGTGCCCTTTCTGCAACGACACCGAGTCCATCAACCACCTGCTTTTCTCGTGTGTTCAAATTCGCCCATCTGGCGGAGCTCAACTCCCTCTCGCCATACTCACGCGGACTCCATTACCACCTGCTGGGGTTCACCGACGAGACAAAATTCGATCAACAGTGATCATCGCTATCCTCTGGAATATGTGGAAGAGACGAATGCCAAAGTCTTGAGAGCTGACACTCAGGGCGCGTACAAGCTACTTTGTGCCTGCGCGGACGACCTCAAGCTATGGTCTAATAGATGCTCCACTGAGATAAAAAAGTCTCGTCTCCAAGAGTGGAGTTCAATGTTGTTGCTTTTAGCTGGGAGAATGTAACTCTCCTTTTCTTTTTCCTCCTACCCTTCCCCTAACCCCCTGTATATCTTCCTCACCTGGCTGTAAGTTCCATGTTGGTTAATATATTCGTTCAGGCCGGCGTAAGCCCGCCGTTGCAGCGTCAAAAAATAGGGCTTTCAACACCAGCAGCTTCTTACCACCCCAAACCTGCTACCCTGGTCAACTCTGGGCGCCCCGGCTTTGCTACACTACACGCACGGAGTTTTACGGGCCTGGGCGCCCACTCCATCAGTTAAAATCAGGGAGGGCCGGTTAAGTAGGAGGAGAAGTTTACTTCTGCCAATTAAAACACGACAGGTCAGCCTGTCCGTAAAACATGTGCGTGTGTGTCTAGCATTTTTGAACTATTCCTTGCCTTCAGCGAGCACATGGGGGGGACGCCTCGCGTCGGGGGGCGCCCAGATAGGCCAGCCCAGATAGGCGCGGGAGGCAAAGGCCTGTATTTTTTCTGTTTCCTGTAATTTTTTTGTTTTTTTTCTTTTATTTATGTTTTAAAATATTCTACATATATATAAAGAACACTCTTCAAACACACATTTAAAAAATGTTGAACAAGTATTTGAAAATTTTGAATAAATACTAAAAAATGTTGAACAAGTATTTGAAAAATATTGAACAAGTATTTGAAAAATGTTGAACAAGTATTTGAAAAAATGTTGATCATGCATATAAAATCTTAATCAAACATTCAAAATAAAATGTTGAACAAGTATTTCAAAAATATTGAACAAGTATTTTTTTTAAATGTTGAACAAGTATTTTTTTTTTAAAGTTGACAGATATTTGAAAAAAATATTGATCATGTATATAAATATGTTGAAAAAGTATTTAATGCTAACAAGTATTTGAAAAAATGTTGAACAAGTATTTGAGGAAAGAAACAAAAATCCAAAGAAGAAAAAACAAAAAGAAAACAAAAAAGATATTGCCCGGATGATGCCGGGAGATTTGTCTAAAGAAGAAGAACTGAAGTCGTGTATGCACAGAGTGACCAACATGGATGTCTTAATACGAAGTCCGCCTTCACACGAATAGTCAGGTGGTTGCTAGATAGACTACTACAATAGTATAGCCAGCAAGTTGCAAGTTTGAATCCTCGCTAGTAAAAGAATCTGTGTGTTGCAACGAGAGAGAAAATAACATATATGGTCTTAACCCAATAACCATGACTCAAGAGCCTAATAGGTTCACGTCCTTTATTTTCATATGGTATCACATTTGAGTTGCCGACAGTGGTCTTAGTGCTCACACAATGAAAACGCGTTTAAATGTGGTCAGTCCCAAGGGTATCTCTCTTTCTCGCGCAAGCGCACGCGCACACTCGCTCAGAATAAGATGAGAACTATGTTGCTTTGCCCGCGAGGTTTTTCAGAGGTGTGCATGCGTGGTTATTGATGTTTTCTTTCCTCTCAATCTGGTTTTAATTGGTGATTATTTGCAATTTGGATCGCCACGGCTACGAAAGAAAAAATGGACCATGCACTATAGGTTAAGTTTGTATCAAAATAATATTTTTACAATATTTAATAGATAAAAATAAAATCATCTTTAGATTCTACATATTTTTCTAATCAAATTTCATATATAACATATTAAAATCAGAGTTAGTGTTTAAGAGATATAGATAGTTTTGTTTTAGATAAACTGTGAATTGATTAACCGAAAACTCAGTGGGTTTTCTGTTAAACAAAAAAAATGATTCGTTTGACTTAAATAAGAACGGTGGGTTAATTACCTGAAACGTCGGGGGTTTCTGAGAAAATGTAAAAACGGCTTGGTTGTGACTTAAACGTGTAGTGCGGGTTAGTTTACAGAAAACGGAGGTTTTTTTTATAAAATTACGCGACGGTGAACCAACAGAAACACTGCACTTTATATTTGGGACGTGGCTGTGATCAAGGGAGGCCACCCAAAAAAGGGGGCTTGCTATGCGTCGGCTGGCAGATTTCTTAAAAAGACCCGCCGCCTCGCGAGCCGTTCAATCTGGCTCAATCTAGCCACCATGCGGCGTGCTCTACTTTTGCAACAAAAGTCTTGTTGCAGAACTCTTTGCAACCGAGATCTTGTTTCAGAAATATTTGTCACAGAGGTTGTGTTGCAGAAATTTACTTTTGTAACAGAAGTCTTGTTGTAGAATCTTTTGCAACATAGATCTTGTTTCAGAAACATTTGACAGAGGTTGAGTTGCAGATGTTTTCCCGTGAGAGATCATGTAGCAAAAACATCCCTGTATTCTTTTTGCAATAGAGGTCAAGTTGCAAAAAATTTATGCAACAAAGGTAATGTTGCGGGAATTCTTTGTGCAGCGGCACCAGCACTGTTGAAGCTCAAGGAGGCGATAGACATAGACGCTAGTGCTTCTTCGGGGCGGTGGTGATGGCTCGTGTCTGCGTCAGTATTTCGCCGAAAAGGAAGGGATGATGCAGCACAACTATTGGAGGTATTTCCCTCAGTGATAAAACCAAAGGTTATCGAATAAGTAGGAGAACCAAGCAACACTATATAAACGGTACCTGCACACAAAGAACAAATACTTGCAACCCGACGCGTAAGAGGGGTTGTCAATCCCTCACAGGTAAAAGATAGATTGATTTGTAAGATTTTGGATAAACAGATTTTGCAATAAAATAAAATAAAAAAATAAAGAAAAAGTGTAGCAAGGTATTTTTGGGTTTTTAGAATAACAGATCTGCAAACAAAAGCAAATAAAAATAGATCTCAAGACAAATATGATAAATAATAGACCTGGGAGCCGTAGATTTCACTAGTGGCTTCTCTCAAGAAAAATAGCATACGTCGGGTAAACAAATTACTATTGGGCAATTGATAGAATTTCAAATAATTATGATGATATCCAGGCAATGATCATTATATAGGTATCACGTCCAACATTAGTAGACCGACTCCTGCCTGCATCTACTACTATTACTCCACATATCGACCTCTATCCAGCATGCATCTAGTGTATTAAGTTCATGGAGAAACGAAGTAATGCAATAAGAACGATGACATGATGTAGACATGATCTATTCATGTAGGAATAGACCCCATCTTGTTATCATTAATAGCAACGCTCAATACGTGTCTTGCTGCCCTTCTATCACTGGAAAAGAACATCGCACGAACGAACCCATCACAAAGCACCTCTTCCCATGGCAAGAAAAATCGATCTGGTTGGCCTAACTAAATCAAAGATTCGAAGAAGAAATACGAGGCTATAATGCATATAAGGGATCAAAACTCAAATAACTTTCATGGATAAAATAGATCTAATCATAAACTCAAAGTTCATCGGATCCCAACAAACACACCGCAAAAAGAGTTACATCAAAGAGATCTCCAAGAGATCATTGTATTGAGAATCAAAAGAGAGGGAGGAAGCCATCTAGCTATTAACTACGGATCCATAGGTCTATAATTAACTACTCACGCATCATTGGAGATGCACCAATGAGTATGATGAACCCCTATGTGATGGTGTCTAGATTGGATCTGGTGGTTCTGAAACTTGCGGCGGCTGGAATTGTGTTTCGTCGACTCCCCTAAGGTTTTGGATTTTTGGGGGTATTTATAGAGCAAAGAGACAGTGTGGGAGGCGGCCGAGGTGGGCACAACCCATGCCTGGGCCCTCAGGCGCATCCAGGTGGGTTGTGCTCCCCTCAAAGGCCCCCTCTGGTACTTCTTTGGCCCAGCAGGTGTCTTCTGGTCCAGAAAAAATCTCCAAAAAGTTTCGCTGCGTTTGGACTCCTTTTGGTATTGATTTTCTGCGACGTAAAAAACAAGCAAAACACAACAACTGGCACTGGGCACTATGTCAATAGGTTAGTCCCAAAAAATGATATAAAGCTGCTATAAAATAATTGTAAAACATCCACAAATGATAATATAACAACATGGAACAATAAAAATTATAGATACGTTGGAGACGTATCAGGTGGCGACATGGATCGACTGGCGAAGGTTACATGCCTTGCAGAGGCGGACGATGGCGGGGCGGTGCTGCTCGATGTAGAGGCATCAGTCAATTTAATCTGAGAGAGAGAGAGGAGGAGGAGGAGGAGGAGGAGGAAGAGGAAGAGGAAGAGAAAGGAGAGTAGGAGGGACGCAAGCAGTACAACACTTGCTCGCCGGTGCTGGCCACCGCTGTAGAAGAAGCAGTATGAGGGGATCTGGGGATGGGAATGGATTGCTAAACAAAAAAATACGTGATGGTTGTTGCTCGGGAAATAAGGATGAGAGTGCATGCGATTCTAGGCCCATGTACACCTAGCGCACTCAGGAGGGGATTGACATGATGGTGAATATCAGCTGCTGAACTGAATCCCTCCCCCCCCACCCAAAAAAATCGGATCTGTGACGTGTGGGGTCACGGGAATCGAAGAAAAATCAGGATTTACAAAGGGCGTGTGACGATCGTTCGATTCGGATCCGATAGCATGTAAAGCGCTCAGATTGTTGGAAACATTAGCACTTTCTCAATTAATCAAATCCATGAGTAAACAGTAAACATGGCAAATACGGTATGCATCTCATACCGATATCTAAGCATGTGAGCACATACAGTATATAGAACCGAAACATCTATGACCAACATATTGATAACCCACAAGTATAGGGGATCGCAACAGTTTTCGAGGGTAGAGTATTCAACCCAAATTTATAGATTCGACACAAGGGGAGCCAAAGAATATTTGAAGGTATTAGCAGCTAAGTTGTCAATTCAACCACACCTAGAAATTAATTATCTGCAGCAAAGTGATCAGTAACAAAGTAGTACGATAGTTTTGATAGTAGTAACAGTAGCAATGGTAACGGTCACAATGATAGCAATACTTTTGTAGCAAGTGTAACAGTGATGATAGGAGTAGTAACTTAGCAGAAACAATATAAGATAAATTCGTAGGCATTGGATCGGTGACTTGTTGGATGATATTCAACATGAGACAGTTATAACATAGGGCGGTACAACACTAGCTCCAGTTCGTCAATATAATGTAGGCATGTATTCCGTAAATAGTTATACATGCTTATGGAAAGAACTTGCATGACATCTTTTGTCCTACCCTCCCGTGGCAGCGGATCCATATTGGGAACTAAGGGATATTAAGGCCTCCTTTTAATAGAGAACCGGAACAAAGCATTAACACATAGTGAATACATGAACTCCTCAAACTACGGTCATCACCGGGAGAAGTCTCGGTTATTGTCACTCCGGGGTTCACTACTGCAGAATGGTCCAAACGCAACACTACGATCAGAGACCCTTCGATGAAACTGTGTGCGATGCCATAATCGCAAACAGTGGGGTAAAAAAACCGTCAAAAAGGTGCAATACATTTGCGATGACGGATGCATCAAACACGGTTCATATTTTAGTTGCATGTGCGATGCAGGGCATACGGTTCAGTTCAATTAACTGTTTGGGATGAGGAGGAACAAAAGAAACGGGCAGCCAGATGAAGGCGTGTGCGATATATAGCATACGGTCCACTAGGATGAACCGTGTGTGATTAGGCAACACAATGGAAACGGTTCAACTGAACAAGATGTGTGTGATACGCGGAAAACAGGTCCGTAATCAGAAATGTGTGCGAAGACCAATAATAACACATACGATTGCTGCTAATAAGCCGTGTGATTTGCCCTGTCTACAGTAGAATAACATGTATATATATAACTGAAATAAAACATCCAATTACATAAGTGACTATACAGATCATTCGCACACACCTCAATAAACAATTGCATGCATTCTAAAGTAGCAGAAACGACCGTCTAGTCATCTACTTCTTGTGACGCTCCCGCCACTGCTATGTGGCTCGATCCCTCGTCTAGGTCAGGAAGAAGACAGTTCCTCATGTCAACCGCATGTACATCTTGTAGCTTGTGTACTCGTCCATGGCCGCGTACTTGACATGTTGTTCATCCAGTCTCTTATTCCACACACTGTGCCAGGCGTTCCTGACCTTATTGCTCTCATTCTTCATCTTCATGTAGTAGGGGTCGATGATGGCCGAGGCGAGGTCAACCAGGGAGTTCAGTTTGTTTTTGTCGTTGCCCCAGACCTTGTAGTGGCACTGGATGTTGACAAGATTCGGGCATTTCAAGCAAGAAACCTTGAGCGCTTTTAGATCGTTGGTGGTGTCCACCGCAACGAAATTGTAGTCGGAGCTGTTGATAAACCTGGAGAAACGCTCGCAAGGCATTGTGGCCAGGTGGTAGTGGTAGACGAGCACGTCATGTCGCACGCACAACTAGGCGAGGACAACCTTCTGATCGTGCCCGGCATGACCCATAGTGTACTCGAGGTCGAAGCCGACCACTTGGTACTTGTCCTCGGCAAGGAACTGCTCCATAGTTTGGATGGAGCTCTCTACCGAGACCAGATCATTCGTGTACACCACCGAGAGAGCCTTCCCCCTCACGTGGGTGTCCACGACGTGTTGCGTGGTGAACCGCCCACCGTTGTCGTCGGCGGCCGCTGGGAGCGCCATTGGAGCCACGGGGAGCGCCATTGGAACCGCTGGATGTCCTCTCTGTATGTGTCCTCGTGGCTGTGCTTATTGTGTCATGTGAGACGAGAGATGAAGGTAAATGGCTGCAGGAATAAAAGGGGGCTGGTCGGCGTGGATTCTCGGCGCGTCCGCATGGCAGTTTTTGCAGCGGGTAACTGCAATGTCGCGCCGCGCCCGCCGCAACCGCATGCACACGAACGTGCGTGATTGTGCGACGGCCCCAAACACTGGCATCGCGCATGGAGGGACGAGGGTAGAGCACTCGGAGGGACGCAAGAGCAGCGCACGCGCGGCGGGACACGAGCAGAGCGCGCCGCGGCCGCCTGAATCGCAAGCAACCACACGCATAGAGCAGTTGAACATGCAGGAAATGGTCGCCTACAAGCCGGCCGACAGTTGCGTCGCTGCGTAGAGAGCGGCTGTGTGCTACCACCTCCGTCTAGTCTATAGTCCCTTTTATATTCTGTGTCATACTTTGCCCTCAAATTTAACCAACAAAATGTTAATGCATGTTATAAAAATTATATAACTGGAAACTATGTTCAAATACGAATTCAACTATATAATCTTTGGCGACATGCATTCGTATTTTATTAGTTAAATCATACTTATAAACTAGGACGGAGGTATAGTAGGTAATTAAATTGCAAACGTTTTTATTAACCTTATGTGTATGTGGCCTTTCGTCCTCCTCTCGCACGTCTTGTCACCCCGCTGCCGCAGACGGCTTACAGCGCAAGCTTGCACAGCGTGCGGGGGGCGCTCTTTTGGCCAAACGGTGGCGCCAATGAATCGTCGATGAGCCCATTCCCGCACAACCTCGCAGGTTCCCGCGCAAGCTTCCCGCCTGACTCGGTGAAATCCCCCAAATCCCAATGCTTACCGGCCTGCTATAAAAACCCTCACGGCCGGCGAGTCCTGCGTCGCATTTTATGCTCCCTTCATGTAGCTTATCTCGTCTGCTTCTCCCACAATCGCCAATGTCACCGGTCCGTCATCGTCGCTCAGCCACTCCGTCGTCATCAGAGGACAGCTCCAGCTGGGAGGCTACACCGCGGCGGCGGCGCAGTCCTCGGCGTAATGTAGTGCGCGTGGCGTCCCTGTTGGGTGTGCGCAGAACACCCACCACATGCTCCGCCGCCGGTGCCAGTCGGCAGCTATTGCCGGCCGCCGTTGCTGCCACGCCACCGTTGAAAGCTAGGGCCATCACCCGCTCCGCGGCCGCGGCCCAAAGGCGGGAGGTGGCCGTTGTGGCCGCCACCCCACTGCCGGCCACAGTGGCCATCACCCGCTCCGCCATCGCGGCCCAAAGGCGGGAGGTGGTGGTCGTGGCCGCCACCCCGTAGTCGGCCGCCGTGGCCGCCAGCCCACCGTCGACCGCCGGGGTCATCACCCGCTCTGCCATCGTCGCCCGAAGGCGGGAGGCGGAGGTGAATGCCTGCACGTGCATCAGCGACCTTGCGCGCTACACCGAGTTCCTGCGGGAGGAGGAGGAGCGCCTCGTCGAGCACGCAAAGAGCCTTACCACCGCCGTGGCCGCGGCACACGCCGCCTCAGAGGTGAGAAATCAGGAGATCTACGAGGAGAACCGCCTCTTCGAGAGGGCTCGCTTCCCAGTGAGCATGCGCATTGTATAGCTCACACGCTTCCCGATGAGCCTGCGCATTCGAGGACAGCTTGCACTCCTCTCGGTCAGCCTGCGCACCGGACTACGCTCGCACGCCTCCCATTTAGTCAAGTTCAAGCAGTTGTCTGTACGACACCTCCTACAGCCATTAAAATCAAAAAACGTGGGTCACGTGAATGGTTAACAGAACGCACACAGTTTGAATTATACAAAGTTTGAGATATTAAAGTGGCAGCTATTTTTTCAAAATGCCTTTGTTGGCTGTCGTTATTCGAGTGCACCTTCTCTCAAAATGGACACGAAAAATACCACATCATGTCGGGTGCCATTCCATGATAGCATGCCAAGTTTCATGAATTTCAGACGAGTTTTGGATTTACTAGAATTTAAAAACCAGGCATCTCAATGTTTTGCCGGCAATCAACGGTGCCCTGGTGTTTGAAATTCATTCTCATTTCTTGCATGGGACCTAAGCATGCACCCAAGAACACAGATTTGATTTTTCAACCAATTTGTATGCACTGGAGCATGTGCATGTAGTTTAAATTTGAATTATGCACAAAATGCATTGAAAACTCAAATAATGCATAAAAATGTCCAAACGAACCCCGAAAAATCACAAAAATTGACATAACACTCCTGTTGTTCTATGTTGACACGAGAAAAATTTTGGAAGCAATAAGAGGCAATGGATATCGTTTCATCCCCAAAGGTGGGATGTTCCCTACCGAAACCATCATGCTTGTTGTGAGAAGCTCTGGTTTGTGAGAAGCATATAACCAAACCTGCCCCAAATGGGACAAAAAAATTTACCACGGCATGTTGATGCCGCTCCATGATAGCATGCCAAGTTTCATGAATTTCAGATGAGTTTTGGATTTACTAGAATTTAAAAACCAGGTATCTCAATGTTTGCGGCCGAGTGACGGTGGCAGGGTGTTTGACATTCATTCCCATTTCTTGCATGGGACCTAAGCAGCCAATTAAGGACACAAATTTTAATTTTTCAACTAATTTATATGCATTAGAGCATGTGCCTCTAGTTGAAATTTGAATTATGCACATGAATGCATAGAAAAATCAGTTAATGTATATAAATGTCCAAGCGAACCCCAAAAATCCAAAAAATTGACACGACACTACTGTTGTTCTATGTTGACACTAGGAAAAAATTTGAAATCGAGAAGAGGCAACGGATATCGTTTCGTCCAGAAAGGTGAAACGTTCCCTACAGAAACCATCACACTTGTTGTGTGAGAAGCTCTGGTTTATGAAAAGCTTATACCCAAACTTGCCCCAAATGGGACAAATTTTTTACCACGGCATGTTGATGCCGCTCCATGATATCATGCCAAGTTTCATGAATTTCGGATGAATTTTGGATTTACTACAATTACAAAAGCAAGTGCGTCGACGTTTGTCGAAGAGCCATGGTGTTGTGGTGTTCGAATTTCATCCTCATTTCTTGCATGGGACATAAGCATAAACCCATGGACACATATATGATTCACAACCCATGTTGGTGCACCAGAGCATGTGCATGTAGTTTAATTTTGAATTGTGCACCTGAAATGGCTAGAAAACCAATTTAATGTATAAAATGTTCAAACGAACCCTGAATAATTCCAATTTTTTTACGACACACATATAGTTGCATGTTCACTCCAGATAAAAGGTCTAGCAATTCAAACACCATCCATTGCCGCTGTGACCGAATTATGTAATTCAAATCAAGATGAAAAATCAAGTAGATCGCACACAGTTTATTATCACCAACCGTGTGAGATGCAGCACAAAATATCCTGGAGCACCGTCGGTGTATAGTACGCCTATGGCTTACGCGAGAAGGTGCGTCGGCTACAGTCCACAGCCGGCGTCTCAAGCACACTAGCTCGCTCCTCAAATATCATTTCACAGTTCAATCGTCAATAGTGATAGATGGGCACGTGGACCCGCGCCGTGAGGGCAACTTCGGTGGCCCACTCCGGCGAGAGCGCGGCCACAACCGCCATGCGCATGCTAACAAGGTGCATGAGCGCGGCCGCAATCTGCGACCGGGCGGCCATGGTAGCCCAAACGATTGTTGTTGCTTCTCAGGTGGCGGCAGCAACATCTGGCTCGGGGATAACAACTGGCGAGAGCGGCACAATAGCTGTCCGTTCCGCAGCGCCAGCCTTAGCCCTGATGGAGGCCACCCACGACCATGTCGAGGCCGCCCACGCCCAGCTCCTGGCGGTCACCGCACAAATCGAATGAAGCTTCTCCGACAACGGTCGGCAACCCACGGCCGAAGAGTTCGCAATCGCCGAGAGCGTTCGAGCAGCCGTCCGTTCCTCTGCCGCATACCTTGCAACTGAAGGAAATATGCCCTAGAGGCAATAATAAAGTTATTATTTATTTCCTTATATCATGATAAATGTTTATTATTCATGCTAGAATTGTATTAACCGGAAACATAATACATGTGTGAATACATAGACAAACAGATAGTCACTAGTATGCCTCTACTAGACTAGCTCATTAATCAAGATGGTTATGTTTCCTAACCATAGACATGTGTTGTCATTTGATTAATGGGATCACATCATTAGGAGAATGATGTGATTGACATGACCCATTTCGTTAGCTTAGCACTTGATCGCTTAGTATGTTGCTTATGCTATCTTCATGACTTATACAAAGTTCCTGCAACTATGAGATTATGCAACTCCGTTTACGGAGGAACACTTTGTGTGCTACCAAACGTCCACAACGAATCGGGTGATTATAAAGGTACTCTACAAGTGTCTCCAAAAGTATATGTTGAGTTGGCATGAATCGAGATTAGGTTTTGTCACTCCGATTGTCGGAGAGGTATCTCTGGCCTTCTCGGTAATACACATCACATAAGCCTTGCAAGCATTGCAACTAATGAGTTAGTTGTGAGATGATGTATTACGGAACGAGTAAAGAGACTTACCGTAACGAGATTGAACTAGGTATTGATACCGACGATCGAATCTCGGGTAAGTAACATACCGATGACAAAGGGAACAACGATGTTGTTATGCGGTTTGACCGATAAAGATCTTCGTAGAATATGTAGGAACCAATATGGGCATCCAGGTTCCGCTATTGGTTATTGACCGAGAATGGTTCTAGGTCATGTCTACATAGTTCTCGAACCCGTAGGGTCCGCACGCTTAACGCTTCGATGACAGTTCATTATGAGTTTATAAGTATTGATGTACCAAGGTAGTTCGAGTCCCGGATGTGATCACGGACATGACGAGGAGTCTCGAAATGGTCGAGACATAAAGATTGATATATTGAAGCCTACATTTGGACATCGGAAAGGTTCCAATGAAATCGAATTTACGAGTACCGGAGGTTACGGAACCCCGGGAGGTCTATGGGCCTTAATGGGCCATAAGAGAGAAGAGGAAGGGCCGGCCAGGCAGGCGCGCCCCCCTCCCCCCTCTAGTCCGAATAGGACAAGGAGAGGGGGCGCCCCTTCCCTCTTCCCCCCTCCTCCAATCCTAATCCAACTAGGAGAGGGGGGGGAGTCCTACTCCCGGTGGGAGTAGGACTCCTCCAGGCGCGCCTCCCCAAGGCTGGCCGCACCCCCCTGGCTCCTTTATATACGGGGGCAGGGGGCACCCCATGACACACAAGTTGATCTACGGATCGTTCCTTAGCCGTGTGCGGTGCCCCCTTCCACCATATTCCACTTCGGTCATATCATCGCGGAGCTTAGGCGAAGCCCTGCGCCGGAGAAGTCATATCGTCGCGAGCTTAGGCGAAGCCCTGCGCCGGTGGAGCATCATCATCGTCACCACGCCGTCGTCTTGACGGAACTCATCCCGACACTTTGCTGGATCGAGTCCGGGATCGCCATCGAGCTGAACGTGTGCAGAACTCGGAGGTGCCGTCGCTCGGTGCTTGGATCGGTCGGATCGTGAAGACGTCGACTCGCATCAACCGTGTTGTTATAACGCTTCCGCTTTCGGTCTCACGAGGGTACGTGGACGGACACTCTCCCTCTCGTTGCTATGCCATCACCATGGTCTTGCGTGATCGTAGGAATTTTTTGAAATTACTCGTTCCCCAACATGGCATCCGAGCCTGGTTTTATGCGTTGATGTCATATGCACGAGTAGAACACAAGTGAGTTGTGGGCGATATAAGTCATACTGCTTACCAGCATGTCATACTTTGGTTCAGCGGTATTGTGAGATGAAGCGGCCCGACCGACATTACGCGTGACGCTTACGCGAGACTGGTTTCACCGCCCGAGCACTAGTTGCTTAAAGGTGACCGGCGGTGTCTGCTCTCTCACTTTAGTTGAACCGAGTGTGGCTCGCCCGGTCCTTGCGAAGGTTAAAACTGCACCAACTTGACAAACTATCGCTGTGGTTTTGATGCGTAGGTAAGAACGGTTCTTGCTCAGCCCGTAGCAGCCACGTAAAACTTGCAACAACAAAGTAGAGGACGCCTAACTTGTTTTTGCAGGGCATGTTGTGATGTGATGTGGTCAAGACGTGATGCTATATTTTATTGTATGAGATGATCATGTTTTGTAACCGAAGTTATCGGCAACCGGCAGGAGCCATATGGTTGTCGCTTATTGTATGAATTGCAAAAGCCATGTAATTGCTTTACTTTATCACTAAGCATGGCGATAGTCGAGAAGCAATAGTTGGCGAGACGACAACGATGCTACGATGGAGATCAAGGTGTCGCGCCGGTGACGATGGTGATCATGACGGTGCTTCGAGATGGAGATCACAAGCACAAGATGATGATGACCATATCATATCACTTATATTGATTGCATGTGATGTTTATCCTTTATGCATCTTATCTTGCTTTGTTTGACGGTAGCATTATAAGATGATCTCTCACTAAAATTATCAAGAAGTGTTCTCCCGAGTATGCACCGTTGCTAAAAGTTCAGAGTACCCGACACCACGTGATGATCGGGTGTGATAAGTTCTACGTCCATCTACAACGGGTGCAAGCCAGTTTTGCACACGCAGAATACTCAGTTAAACTTGACGAGCCTAGCATATGCAGATATGGCCTCGAACACGAAGACCGAAAGGTCGAACGTGAATCATATAGTAGATATGATCAACATAGTGATGTTCACCATTGAAACTACTCCATCTCACGTGATGATCGGACATGGTTTAGTTGATTTGGATCACGTAAACACTTAGATGACAAGAGAGATGTCTGTCTAAGTGGGAGTTTTTTAATATGATTAATTGAACTTAAATTTATCATGAACTTAGTACCGATAGTATTTTGCTTGTCTATGTTTCTTGTAGATAGATGGCTCGTCTGTTGTTCCGTTGAATTTTAATGCGCTCCTTGAGAAAGCAAAGTTGAAAGATGATGGTAGCAATTACACGGATGGGTCCGTAACTGAGGATTATCCTCATTGCTGCACGTAAGAATTACGCCCCGGAAGCACCGCTGGGTGCCGTGCCTGCTGCAGAGCTGCACCGAAGTTGTGAACGTCTGCAAAGCAAAGCTGATGACTACTCTATAGTTCAGTGTGCCATGCTTTACGGCTTAGAACCGGGTCTTCAACGACGTTTTGAACGTCATGGAGCATATGAGATGTTCCAGAGTTGAAGTTAATATTTCAAGCAAATGCCCGGATTGAGAGATATGAAGTCTCCAATAAGTTCTATAGCTGCAAGATGGAGGAGAATAGTTCATCGGTGAGCACATACTCAAAATGTCCGGGTATAATAATCACTTAATTCAGCTGGGAGTTAATCTTCCGGATGATAGTGTCATTGATGAATTCTCCAATCACGCCACCAAGCTACAAGAGCTTCGTGATGAACTATGCAAGGAATGACTAAGACAATTCCTGAGCTCTTCGCAATGCTAAAAGCATGGAGGTAGAAATCAAGAAAGAGCATCAAGTGTTGATGGTCAACAAGACCACTAGTTTCAAGAAAAGGGCAAAGGGAAGAAGAAGGAAACTTCAAAAGAACAGCAAGAAACTTGCTGATCAAGAGAAGAAACCCAAGTCTGGACCTAAACCTAAAACTGAGTGTTTTACCGCAAGCGATCGACATTTGAAGCGGAACTGCCCCAAGTATTTGGCGGATAAGAAGGATGGCAAGGTGAACAAAGGTATATGTGATATACATGTTATTGATGTGTACCTTACTAGAGCTCGTAGTAGCACTGGTATTTGATACTGGTTCTGCTAATATTTGCAACTCAAACAGGGGACTACGGAATAGACGAGCACGGCAAAGGACAAGGTGACGATGCGCGTGGGAAATGGTTCCAAAGTCAATGTGATCGCGGTCGGCACGCTACCTCTACATCTACCTTCGGGATTAGTTTTAGACCTAAATAATTGTTATTTGGTGCCGCGTTGAGCATGAACATTATATCTGGATCTTGTTTGATGCGAGACGGTTATTCATTTAAATCGAGAGAATAATGGTTGTTCTATTTATATGAGTAATATCTTTTATGGTCATGCGCCCTTGAAGAATGGTCTATTCTTGTTGAATCTCGACGGTAGTGATACACATATTCATAATGTTGAAGCCAAAAGATGCAGAGTTGATAATGATAGTGCAACTTATTTGTGGCACTTGCCGTTTAGGTCATATCGGTGTAAAAGCATGAAGAAACTCCATACGAGATGGACTTTTGGAATCACTTGATTATGAATCACTTGGTACTTGTAACCGTGCCTCATGGGCAAGATGACTAAAACACCGTTCTCGGTTGTATGGAGAGAGCAACAGACTTGTTGGAAATCATACATACGATGTGTGTGGTCCGATGAATGTTGAAGCTCGTGGCGGATATCGTTATTTTCTCACCTTCACAGATGATTTAAGCGATATGGGTATATCTACTTGATGAAACATAAATCTGAAACATTTGAAAAGTTCAAAGAATTTCAGAGTGAAGTTGAAAATCATCGTAACAAGAAAATAAAGTTTCTACGATCTGATCGTGGAGGAGAATATTTGAGTTACGAGTTTGGTCTACATTTGAAGCAATGCGGAATAGTTTAGCAACTCACGCCACCGGAACACCACAGCGTAATGGTGTGTCCGAACGTCGAATCGTACTTTACTAGATATGGTGCGATCTATGATGTCTATTTCCGATTTACCGCTATCGTTTTGGGGTTATGCTTTAGAGACGGCCGAATTCACGTTAAATAGGACACCGTCAAAATCCGTTGAGACGACACCTTATGAACTATGGTTTAGCAAGAAACCAAAGTTGTCGTTTCTGAAAGTTTGGGGTTGCGATGCTTATGTGAAGAAACTTCAACCTGATAAGCTTGAACCCAAATCGGAAAAATGTGTCTTCATAGGATACCCAAAGGAGACAATTGGGTATACCTTCTATCACAGATCCGAAGGCAAGACATTTGTTGCTAAGAATGGATCCTTTCTAGAGAAGGAGTTTCTCTCGAAAGAAGTGAGTGGGAGGAAAGTGGAACTTGATGAGGTAATAGTACCAGCTCCCTTATTGGAAAGTAGTTCATCACAGAAATCAGTTTACGTAACACCTACACCAGTTTAGTGAGGAAGATAATGATGAAGATCATGAAACTTCAGATCAAGTTGTCACTGAACTTCGTAGATCAACCAGAATAAAATCCGCACCAGAGTGGTACGGTAATCCTATTCTGGAAGTCATGCTACTAGATCATGGTGAACCTACGAACTATGAAGAAGCGATGGTGAGCCCAGATTCCGCAAAATGGTTTGAAGCCATGAAATCTGAGATGGGATCCATGTATGAGAACAAAGTATGGACTTTGGTAGACTTGCCCGATGATCGGCAAGCTATTGAGAATAAATGGATCTTTAAGAAGAAGACTGACGCTGATGGTAATGTAACTGTCTACAAAGCTCGACTTGTTGCAAAAGGTTTTCGACAAGTTCAAGGGGTTGACTACGATGAGACTTTCTCACCAGTAGCGATGCTTAAGTCTGTCCGAATCATGTTAGCAATTGCCGCATTTTATGATTATGAAATTTGGCAAATGGATGTAAAACTGCATTCTTGAATGGATTTCTAGAAGAAGAGTTGTATATGATGCAACCGAAGGTTTTGTTGATCCAAAGGGTACTAACAAAGTGTGCAAGCTCAACGATCAATTTATGGTCCGGTGCAAGCCTCTCGGAGTTGGAATAAACGCTTTGATAGTGTGATCAAAGCATATGGTTTTATCTGAGACTTTTGGAGAAGCTTTGTATTTACAAGAAAGTGAGTGGGAGCTCAGTAGCATTTCGATATTATATGTGGACGACATATTGTTGATTGGAAATGATATAGAATTTCTGGATAGCATAAAAGGATACTTGAATAAAAGTTTTTCAATGAAAGACCTCGGTGAAGCTGCTTACATATTGGGCATCAAGATCTATAGAGATAGATCAAGACGCTTAATTGGACTTTCACAAAGCACATACCTTGATAAAGTTTTGAAGAAGTTCAAAATGGATCGAGCAAAGAAAGGTTTTTACCTGTAGTACAAGGTGTAAGATTGAGTCGACTCAATGCCCGACCACAGCAGAAGATAGAGAGAAATGAAAATGTTCCTATGCTTCAGCCATAGGCTCTATCATGTATGCAATGCTGTGTACCGACCTAACGTATGCTTAGCTGTAAGCTTGGCAGGAAGGTACCAAAGTAATCCAGAGTGGATCATCGGACAGCGGTCAAGAACATCCTGAAATACGAAAAGGACTAAGGATATGTTTCTCGATATGGAGGTGACAAAGAGCTAGTCGTAAATGGTTACGTCGATGCAAGCTTTGACACTGATCCGGACGATTCTAAATCGCAAACCGGATCGTATTTTTATTAAACGGTGGAGCTGTCGGTTGGTGCAGTTCTAAACAAAGCGTCGTGGCGGGATCTACATGTGAAGCGGAGTACATAGCTGCTTCGAAGCAGCAAATGAAGGAGTCTGGATGAAAGAGTTCATTTCCGATCTAGGTGTCATACCTAGTGCATCGGGACCAATGAAGATCTTCTGTGACAATATCGGTGCAATTGCCTTGGCAAAGGAATCCAGATTTCACAAGAGGACCAAGCACATCAAGAGACGCTTCAATTCCATTCGGGACCAAGTCCAAGTGGGAAACATAGAGATTTGCAAAATACATACGGATCTGAATGTTGCAGACCGTTGACTAAGCCTCTTCCACGAGCAAAACATGATCAGCACCAAGACTCCATGGGTGTTAGAATCATTCTTGTGTAATCTAGATTATTGACTCTAGTGCAAGTGGGAGATCAAGGAAATATGCCCTAGAGGCAATAATAAAGTTATTATTTATTTCCTTATATCATGATAAATTTTATTATTCATGCTAGAATTGTATTAACCGGAAACATAATACATGTGTGAATACATAGACAAACAGATAGTCACTAGTATGCCTCTACTAGACTAGCTCATTAATCAAGATGGTTATGTTTCCTAACCATAGACATGTGTTGTCATTTGATTAATGGGATCACATCATTAGGAGAATGATGTGATTGACATGACCCATTTCGTTAGCTTAGCACTTGATCGTTTAGTATGTTGCTTATGCTATCTTCATGACTTATACAAAGTTCCTGCAACTATGAGATTATGCAACTCCGTTTACGGAGGAACACTTTGTGTGCTACCAAACGTCACAACGTAATCGGGTGATTATAAAGGTACTCTACAAGTGTCTCCAAAAGTATATGTTGAGTTGGCATGAATCGAGATTAGGTTTTGTCACTCCGATTGTCGGAGAGGTATCTCTGGCCTTCTCGGTAATACACATCACATAAGCCTTGCAAGCATTGCAACTAATGAGTTAGTTGTGAGATGATGTATTACGGAACGAGTAAAGAGACTTACGATAACGAGATTGAACTAGGTATTGGATACCGACGATCGAATCTCGGGTAAGTAACATACCGATGACAAAGGAACAACGTATGTTGTTATGCGGTTTGACCGATAAAGATCTTCGTAGAATATGTAGGAACCAATATGGGCATCCAGGTTCCGCTATTGGTTATTGACCGAGAATGGTTCTAGGTCATGTCTACATAGTTCTCGAACCCGTAGGGTCCGCACGCTTAACGCTTCGATGACAGTTCATTATGAGTTTATAAGTATTGATGTACGAAGGTAGTTCGAGTCCCGGATGTGATCACGGACATGACGAGGAGTCTCAAATGGTCGAGACATAAAGATTGATATATTGAAGCCTACATTTGGACATCGGAAAGGTTCCGAATGAAATCGAATTTACGAGTACCGGAGGTTACGGAACCCCGGGAGGTCTATGGGCCTTAATGGGCCATAAGAGAGAAGAGGAAGGGCCGGCCAGGGCAGGCGCGCCCCCTCCCCTCTAGTCCGAATAGGACAAGGAGAGGGGGCGCGCCTTCCTCTTCCCCTCCTCCAATCCTAATCCAACTAGGAGAGGGGGAGTCCTACTCCGGTGGGAGTAGGACTCCTCCAGCGCCGCCTCCCAAGGCTGGCCGCACCCCCTTGGCTCCTTTATATACGGGGCAGGGGCACCCCATGACACACAAGTTGATCTACGGATCGTTCCTTAGCCGTGTCGGTGCCCCTTCCACCATATTCCACTTCGGTCATATCATCGCGGAGCTTAGGCGAAGCCTGCGCCGGAGAAGTCATATCGTCGCGAGCTTAGGCGAAGCCCTGCGTCGGTGGAGCATCATCATCGTCACCACGCCGTCGTCTTGACGGAACTCATCCCGACACTTTGCTGGATCGAGTCCGGGATCGTCATCGAGCTGAACGTGTGCGTAACTCGGAGGTGCCGTACGCTCGGTGCTTGGATCGGTCGGATCGTGAAGACGTCGACTACATCAACCGCGTTGTTATAACGCTTCCGCTTTCGGTCTCACGAGGGTGCGTGGGCGGACACTCTCCTCTCGTTGCTATGCCATCACCATGGTCTTGCGTGATCGTAGGAAAATTTTTGAAATTACTACGTTCCCCAACAGCAACGACGGAGCCCGTCCAAGCCCAGATCGCGTCCGCCCATGCCCAACTCGTGGCGGCCTTTTCCAAAGAGATGGCGGACGTGGATGACGATATGCTTGCCGAGTATGGTGTGATGGATGCCATGGAGCCCCATCCCCAGGAGACCGTCATGCGCGAGCTGGTCATGGAGGCGGTGGCGGAGATCGACGAGTACCAGCCGTAGTAGTACTCTTTGTTTTGTTTAATTAAGAGCGCCGGTCTTTAATTTATTAGAGTAATGTTTACGTCAGCTAGCTCTGTTTAAGTGCTAAACTTGCTCGATTAAGAAGTTAGCCTCCTTTGTGTATCCAGATTATGCAATGACATGGATGACCACTGTAACCATGGAAATTCGAACCAAAATTTTTGATGTTTAAACTCATCACACACGGGTTAAGCTATTTGAATCGTTTGTGATGTTCACATATCGTACACAGTTCTGAATAAGGGACCGTGTCTGATGACACTTTGCGCGCCAGTTTTTTCGCTGAAGCGATTCCAAAATTTCGCTTCATGGAAATTTAGCTCTCTTCAGTCGTATTTCAGTATTTGAGCGCTTCGATCGCTTTACGACCTCATTCTCGCGGCGTGTGTGCCAGGAGGGCATATCCCCAACGATTTTTGGGTCGTGTGGGAAGGACCCCCCCCCCCTATCACCCACACTCACTTGGCGACGGTTCCAAATGCCGTCGCGGAAAGGGGTTAAAAACCGTTTGTATAGGACCGACGCGTACCAGTGTATCAACCATATTGTAATCATGGAACTGCTCCATAGCATACAACTCGCTTCCAGCATCGATTGCGCCGAATTTAGCTTCAAGCGCATCCCACAAATTCTTGGCAACACACATATGGAGATACGCGTCGACTAGCTTATCTCTGATCACAATAAGAACAGCTCTCACAACGATGGTGGTTGCCTCCCTAAACGCATTCTCCTGTTCAGGAGCAGTCGTTACCGTGGGAGACACACTAGCAACCCAGAACACGTTCATTGCTGTGAGCCACAAGGTAGTCCTGGTCTGCCAACGCTTAAAATGCATCCCGGTAAACTTTTTAGGTTTCAGAGTAGCGGAGAAGCCATGAGTCGAAAAGTGCCTAAAATAAGGTTTTTGGATTGTTGGAAATATTAGCACTTTCTCAATGAATCTAATCCATGAGTAAACAGTAAACATAGCAAATACGTTATGTATCTCATACCGATACCTAAGCATGTGAGCACATACAGTACATAGAACCGAAACATCTATGAACAACATATATACGACTAGCACATGAACGAGCAAATATGTGGATGAACGAGTCATACCCTCCGGTTGGTCAGGCCAACGCAGCGGTAGCAGCGGCAGCCTCGGCATCGGCCGGGGCCTTCTTCTTGGCGGCTTAGTCGTCAGCCATGGAGTTGATGCGGGGAAAGTAGTGGAAGTAATGGCGGACGGAGACAGGGACGGATCGGGCGCAGTCGCGTCGAGATGCTCCCCAAAAACCTTATTTCCGTTCTCCCGGGCAGGATCTCGAACGACAGGGTTTTGGAGGCGCCTGCTCTCCCGACCAAATGTGCACGCGGTAGTCGGGATGGGATCACCGGAAGCAGGACAGTGAGAGGAACAATAGATAACGACTAGGGTTGTGTGAGAGAGAATGGGTGAACTGAGTTAGGGTTCGCTCCACTGGCCAGCGCCTTCTTATATAGGCCATCGCGTAGATGGGCCTAGGCTCAGGCACACGACCGAGTTCGCGAACAGCCCACAGTCCAACGTCTCTGACAGTGGCACTTCCATAAGCGACTCATTAATTAATACGGCTCGGCTCATGCCCGTGGCGCGCTCGTCGTGACGAGGCGCGCGGCGGAAGAAGAGGAGCGCGCGTGTACAAATCCTATTCCCAAGCTCCCAATAACAAGTGGTGGAACAGCTCTTATAAAGAGGTCTCACTCTTCTTACTATAGCAATATGGTACTAAATTTCCCACACTTCTTACCACTTGCCATACACATGCATTAGCCCATCCCTAGTCCATCAATCCGTTGAAATATTGCGGTGGTTCGGAAATTAGCTTTTCCATCCAAAAAATAAAACCTGAAAATAGCGATTCAGCTCTGGCACTACCGCTCCCCTCACGTTAGGGTTTATGTTCCTCTCGGCGGCGGCGATTTTTTGTCCCACATAGAGATTCAATCTCCCCTCCCCTTCTCTCCCCGCTAGCGCCGGGGTGCCGATGGCGGGGATCGAGGGCCCTAGGGACACTACCGCTCGCGGAACAGAAACCTCGGGCAAGAGATCAATGGATGATGGAGCTTCAGGATCATGCTCGGGTACGTCTGCTTCTGACTTGGAGGCTATGATGGAAGAATTGGGCTTGAAGGAGGACGATCTTGAGGACGTTGTGATTGAAGACGAGGAGCTTACTGGGGAGGCCACACGCTGGATGGCCATTGCTAGGGTTCACACGGACAAGACGTATAGCCAATACTGGTTCTTCCGAAACATGAGGGCTGCCTGGGACTTGGCGAAGGAGTTAAAGATCAGGCCGCTTGAAGAGAATTTGTACACCATGCAGTTTGGATGTCTTGGTGATTGGGAACGGGTGATGGAGGAAGGACCATGGACCTTCAAAGGGAAAACTGTGGTGATAGTTGTTTACGATGGATTCACGAAGCCATCGTCAATAGAGCTTAATAAGATTGATATCTGGATACAGTTCCATGACCTCCCAGACGGTTTCTACCCTAAGATCAAGGCACTTTCCGCTACTGTAGGAGAATTTATCTTTGCTGAACCAAAATCCCAGGACTTTGAAGGGAATTTTGCAAGGGTTCGAGTAAGGATTGATGTGACAAAGCCGCTTAAGAATGTTGTATCACTTGTTATCAAGAAGAAAGAAGGCCTCCAGAGGGTGATATTCAGAGTTAAATACGAACGGTTTCCTGACTGGTGCGCTGTTTGTGGATATCTGGGACATTTGTATAAAGAGTGTGGTGATGGAGTACATCCACCAAAGGCTTTGGTTTTTAAGGATCTGAGAGCTTCATGGTTTAGAGTACCGGGAAGAGGCCTAGGGGAAGGAAGAGGCCAAGGAGAAAACAATGGAGGAGGACGAGGGCGTGGCAGAGGCCGGTCTGGAAGAGGACGCGGCCGGGGCTCTTCTCAGGCACAATCTATGGAAGAATACAGGGAGGATGACACAGCCAACATCGCTTCAGATGTGGCTATGAGTGAGGCAGAAAATAACAGGAAGAGGGGAGGTATGACAAGTGAAGCCAACTCACCCGTGATCCTGGCGCATACAAGCAGCAATGCCACCCCGTTGCTGCTTCCGGCACCACAGATACCGCCCAGCCCTTCCTCAATACAAGAGCCAAAGAGAACCAAGCAGAACTCGATCACAACAGACAAGAACAGTGGGAAGAGTGCAGTGGCGACCAAAAATCTTGATGCGCGTTTGGCGGGCTTCGTGACGGGGTCATGCCTAGCGCAATGAGTCTGCTATGCTGGAACTGTCGCGGGATTGGCAAGCCCGCGACAGTTAAAGAGCTTCGTGATCTGACGAGGCAACTTGCCCCCTCTTTACTTTGTATCCTTGAAACCCAAATAGAGGGAACTAGAGTTGAAAGTTTGGCTGGTTCATTAGGCTTTGATAAGAGTTTTGCTGTTAGTAGTTCTGGTAGAAGTGGTGGACTAGGAATGTTTTGGAATGAATAAATAAAGCTTGAGGTTATCGGTTATTCCAAGTATCACATTGATGCAGATATTAATGATTTGATGGATGTTACAACAAGGGTTACTTTTGTTTACGGAGAAGCCCAAGTAAATGAAAGATATAAGACATGGGACACGCTTAGGGGAATTGTCGGCTCTAACAACATACCCTGGCTGGTCTTAGGTGATTTCAACGAAGTACTTCATGCACATGAACATGACGGAGTAGGGAATAGGAGTCAAGCACAGATGGATGCATTTAGGGATGCACTGGACACGTGTGGCCTATCCGACATTGGGTACAGTGGCAAGGACTGGACCTTCGAACGGAAGGTGGTAGGAGGAACGTATACCAAAGTGAGACTGGACAGAGGCGTGGCTAATCCAGCCTGGTCCATTGCATTCCCCACAGCCAAGTTGGAGCACAAACTAGCAGCGACAAGTGATCACATCCCACTTCACGTATAGTATGTGCATGAGGATGCATGCCATCGGGCCCCGCGTCCTTTTAAATATGAGTTAGCCTGGGAAAGAGATCCTGGCCTGGCACCGCTGGTGGAATCTGCATAGGCAACTGGAGCGGCCGATTCGGTGTTCTCCATAAGCGACAAGCTCCGGTCGCTGTCATCTGATCTGGCTGGGTGGGACAGAGCACATTTTGGCAACGCGCGGCGCGAGATCCAACAGCTACAACGACAGCTACAGGAGTTACGCGATATTCGAGGAAGGTCTGGTCCTAGTCATGTGGAATTAAAAACAGTAGAAAGATTGACAGAATTATTTCACAGAGAGGAAATTCTATGGAGACAACGCGCGCGTATTGAGTAGCTTATGCATGGTGATAAGAACACGTATTTTTTCCACCTACGGGCGAGTAGACGGAGGAGGAAAAATCAGATAAAGTCACTCTTAAAAGAGGATGGGTCGGCGACAGAAAATGTTGTGGAGATGGAGAACTTGACTACAACTTTTTATCAACACCTCTATACGTCACAGGGGGTCCAAGACATGGCGCTGGTTTTGGACACTGTACCGACCAAAGTGACCCAGGATATGAATGATATGCTAAACGCTCCATATAGCCAGAAAGAAGTGAAGACTGCCTTGTTTCAAATGTTCCCGACAAAGGCACCTGGGCCTGATGGCTTTCCGGCTCATTTCTTCCAACACCATTGGGATACATGTGGGGATGATGTAACCAAGGTGGTCCTGAAAATTGTGGAGGGCAACGAGTCAGCAGAATGCATCAATGAGACCATTTTGGTTCTCATACCCAAGGTGAAAAACCCTACACACTTGTCTTAGTTTCGTCCTATTAGCTTGTGTAATGTTCTATACAAAATCGCTTCCAAGGTGATCGCTAATAGACTGAAAATAATCCTACCTGATATAATATTCAAGGAACAATCTGCTTTTGTGCCTGGAAGAATGATCACAGACAACATCATTACAGCATATGAGTGTTTGCATTTTATGAAGCACAATAAGGCTAAGAAGAACCAATCTTGCGCCCTCAAGCTTGACATGATGAAAGCGTATGACAGGGTTGAATGGTCTTATCTGAGAGCAATTATGATGAAGCTGGGCTTCAATGAGCGGTGGGTTGATATAGTGATGAGCCTTGTAACAACTGTCAAATTCTCAGTGTTGTTCACGGCAAGAAACTTCAACAGTTTGAGCCATCTAGAGGAATCAGGCAAGGGGATCCAATTTCTCCGTATTTGTTCTTGATAGCAGCAGAGGGCCTTTCGTGCCTCCTCAAATCAAAAAGTGAGTCATCCAATGTGACTGGTCTACAGGTGGCTGCTACGGCGCCTTCTGAACCATCTTCTATTCGCAGATGACAGCCTGCTGTTTTTCAAGGCAAATAATGCGGAGTCAAATGAGGTGTACCATGCTCTGAATACCTATTGTCAGGCAACCGGCCAACGTATTAACTACGCCAAATCATCTATATACTTCAGCAAAGGTGTGCCAGATACGGTCAGACAGGAGATAAAAGATACTTTACGGGTACCCAATGAAACTCTTAACGAGAAGTATTTGGGAATGCCTTCTGACATTGGCAGCTCCAAGAACGGCGCGTTCAAGTATCTAAAATATAGGCTTTGGAGTAAGGTACAAGGCTGGATAGAGCGTACAATGTCCAGGGCAGGGAAGGAGGTTTTGGTTAAATCTGTGGCACAAGCGGTGCCTGTATTTTCAACGTCATGTTTTAAGCTACCGAGGGGACTTTGTGAACATCTCAATATGCTAATCAGAAAATTTTGGTGGGGGAGTAAAGAGGGCAAAAGGAAGCCTCATTGGGTGTCCTGGGAGACCATGACTCAACCTAAGGACATGGGCGGTCTGGGATTTAAGGATTTTGAGCTCTTCAACCTTGCCATGCTAGCTAGGCAAGCATGGCGGCTGCTTCAATATCCTGATTCTCTTTGTGGCCGAATCCTGAAAAGCATATACTATCCAGCGAGTGACATCCTTGAAGCAGAACTGGGAGGACATCCGAGCCAAGTATGGCGAGCTATGATCGAGGGAAGGGATGTTCTAAAGCAGGGCCTTGTCAAACGGATAGGTAATGGCGAAACCACTCTCATATGGGAACAAAACTGGCTGCCCCGGGAGGAGTTTCTTCGGCCCCTTGGCTATCGTGTTCAAAACCCACCCATAATGGTTTCTGAGGTGATTTTTAGGGCCACAGCTTCATGGAACAGAGAACTAGTTCCTTCTTGCACATGGACGCGGAGATCATCCTTGGAATACCACTCTGCACGCGCAACCTAGATGATTTCTGGTCTTGGCATTATGAAAGGCATGGTTCCTTCACGGTTAAACCAGCATACAAGATGCTTGTGGCGACCAAACAGAGAAGGGAGGCGTGGTTAAATGGAGAAGCCGGTCCATCCAACGCAAGGGCAGAAAAGGGTGAGTGGAAGTATCTTTGGAAAACGGCAGTTCCTGGGAAGATCTGTATGTTCCTATGGAGGTTATCTAAACACTCCCAACCAATGATGTTCGAGCACACCGTCATATGACCAACTCAAGCACCTGTGGCCTCTGTGGGGTTCAGGACTCTTGGCGGCACTCTCTCCTTGAATGCACATCTTAGAGAAGCGTTTGGGCACTAGTGGAAGAGGAGATCACACATAAAATCACGTCTAATACCGAACCAAAGGCGAAGAGTTGGCTTTTTACAGTTATGGGATTGCTGACACATGACCAATTTATCACAATGGCAGTCACTCTTTGGTCCATATGGCATGCCCGACGAAAAGCTATCCATGAAGCAATATTCCAGAGCCCTCAAGCAACCCATGGCTTCATCGAGAGGTACCTGTAGGATCTGGCGATCATACAAAATACAGGCCAGAATCAGAGCACAAATGCCGCGGTGCCACGACCAGTTCATCCGAAACCAAAAAAAACCACCTCCAGGACACCACAAAATCCATGTTGATGCGGGTGTTCGAGTGAGGAGAGGTGGATCAGCGGTAGCTATCTATAGAGATGAAGATGGCAACTACATTGGAAGCTCGGCCCTGGTAGTTGAAGGAGTTTATGATCCCCCAACTTTGGAGGCAATAGCATGTCGTGAAGCTTTGGCCCTGGCAGAGGATCTGGGCATTCATCACTTCATCGTGGCATCGGACTGTCGACAGGTCATGCTAGACATCGACAGAAGGGCACGCGGGCATTATGGCGATGTCATCAACGAGATCAACATCAAAGCTTCTACGTTTTCCTGTAATTTTTCTTTTGAAAGTCGTGCTGCAAACTATGAAGCACATCGCTTAGCTAAATTTGCGCTTTCTAGAGGTCCGGGTCGCCATGTCTGGTATGGTGTTCCTCATGACCAAGTGTGCATCCCACTTCATGTGGAGTTTGATGAATAAAGCAGGTTTTTACCCCTAAAAAATCCAAAAAATAAAACAAAACAAGTGAGCACACTGGCCGCGTAAACACGGCAGCTGATTCGGCGGATCACGTTTAGGGCATGTACAGCGCAGTTGACTCAGCTGTCTGTAAGAACTACTCGTCGGATATTTGATTACGTGGTCGGCAGAAAAAGGGGAGAAAGAAACTACCCGTCTCTACAATTAGAGAATCTCCAACAGCCGCGCTAAAATAGCGCCGCGCCGCAAATTGGTCCGTTTTAGCGCGCACAAAAACGCAAGCAACCGCTTATAACGAGTTAGGCGCATTGTCGAAACACTCTCCGCGGTGTATTTGGGCGCCCACTACAGCACAAGGCACACTCGAGCGCCGCTCTCTCACTTCCTCCCCACTTCCACCCCATCCGGTCGCGCGCCGCCGCCGCCGCGCCCCGGCGACCGTTCAGCGCTTCCCGGCCTATCCTCTGCTGCCTTCTTCGCCCCATCCTTCCTAGTCCTGGCGGCCAAGCGCCTCCGTCGTCAGAGGAACAGCGCCGGCGCTTCGCTGCCGCACCGCGCGTGCAAGGTGTTCGACAAAAAGCCTACAAGGTATGTATTGCTCAAACTTCATGAATTTGGTGCATGTTTTGAATTGTAGTTTTTATAGTATAGTATTGAACATTGTAGATGAGTTCATCGTATGATTCTTCCGAAGAAGAATTTGATATGGAAGAGGAGGAGGATCTTGCAATGATCCTAGCTATGCATATAAAAAAACCGAAGCACGGTGGTTCGGTTATGGGTCGGCAGAAAATTTGGAGGGATAGGATCGATGCCCACAACAGATTGATCAGGCATTATTTTGCGGAGAATCCCACATACCCGAGTCGTATTTTCGTCGCTGGTTTAGGATGAGCACCGAGTTGTTCAGCGCATTGCGGAGAAACTAGCGAGCCATGATCGCTTTTTCAAGAAAGGAGGAATGCCGCCGGAGAGCTCGGGCATAGCACCTTTCGAAGGTGACAGCCGCTTTGCGTATGTTGGCATACGATATACCAGCTGATCTTGTTGATGATCACTTGGCTATGGGTGAGAGCCAAGCCATCACGTGTGTCAAGCACTTTGAAGTGGGAATTGTGCAAGTGTTTGGCGAGGAGTATTTGAGATCTCCCAATGCTGAAGACGTCGCAAGGCTATTGGCAATGAATAAAGCTCGCGGCTTTCCTGGCATGCTTGGCTCAATAGATTGCATGCATTGGAGTTGGAAGAATTGTCCAAAGGCATGGCATGGGCAATTCCACGGCCAAAAAAAGGGTTCCACTATAATCCTTGAAGCGGTGGCCAATTAGGAGACTTGAATTTGGCATGCATTCTTTGGAATGCCTGGATCTTTGAACGACATCAATGTTGTCAACCGGTCACCACTGATGAATAAGATTGCAAACGGTGAGTTGCCACCGGTGCAGTTTGTAGCAAATGGACGTATGTACAACTATGGATATTATCTAGCGGATGGCATCTATCCAAAGTGGCAAACCTTCGTGAAGCCGTTGAAAAAGCCGAAAGGTAAGAAAAATCTTGATTTTCACAATGCTCATGCGGCGGCTAGAAAAGATGTGGAGAGATCATTTGGGATTTTGCAAGTCCAATTTTCTATTGTGAGAGGACCGGCTAGATTTTGGGATCAAAAAATGCTTTGGTACATCATGCACGCTTGTGTGATCATGCACAACATGATCATCGAGAATGAGCGTGGCCAAGATTTAGACTCTCGACAAGATGAGCTCTTGGGACATCCGTGCGAGTCTCGACGGAGGGCTGAAAGGGTAGCCCATTTTATTGCCTCCTATCATTGCCATTCGGTGTCCCGCAACGCACAATGAACTTCAGAATGATCTGATTGAAGAGTGGTGGGCATGGCATGGACGACAAAGAGCATGATGATTTCTGCATTCGACATTGTATTGTTCATGAACTATTTGTTGTGTTTATTGCATTATTTGTTGTACTGAACAATAAACTATTTGTTTGAGTTGTAATGATAACGAAATTGAACTATTTATTGTTGATTTATTTTGTTTGTTTGATCATTTTTGCTCCTCTTCTTTGAAATGTATATGTGGTTTGTGCGGCTGCTGTCTGTATTTCTTGTATTTCTTAAAGCGTAGCTGTATACTGCATTATAAGACTATCTTTGGAAGCAATGCTACCGGGCTTAAACCAAATTAAGCCGGCATGATAAACAGATTTTTTTGCATGGCTGCTTGGCCTTGCTGTTGGAGATGCTCTTACCGGCCGTCTAATCACACAAAAATCGCTGCTTAGCGACGCCCATCCTCCGGTTGTACGAAGGGGTGTCTGCATCGAGCAGCTTTTCCATCTAGGATCGGTCCAACTACCCCATGAATTTAGCGCCTATAACAAACAACTAAATAGACAGTGCATTGTAAAAGCTATCTGTAGTAGATAATTTGATAGTCTATATCTGACATGGATAAGGGCTATAGACAGAAGTTATCTAGACTGCTGTACCCTTAGACTACCCACAATGGGAGTAATATAGGTAGTAGCATCACACATATCTAGATAAAGTAGATGATGTGGCAAGCAATAAATGAAGAAAGAGAGGAAAGTAGTAACATAGAGTATGAGTAACTTCACACATATCAAGACAAGATGTGTCTACAGCCTAATAAATGAAGTGTTGCATGTTATCACACAAATGTTACTTCCCACTATAGAGGTAGTAACATAGTGTAGTAACAACTCTATGTTACTACCCATTGTCGCTAGTCTTAGGAGGGCAACGATCCTCCCCCAGCGCACTAGTCGCCTGTTCCACGTTCTCGTCCACGCGTTCGTCGTGGCTCGCGCGCACGGACACGGCCAGCAATCAACGGCAGCCGCACATGGCCCGTCGCAACCCCCGAGCAGCGAGCCCCCTAGAAATTTCCCGTTCCGTGGGTGCGGCCCAGTCTCAACCCGAGACGGACGCGCAACTGTTATCTCCGCGTCGCGTGGCTTTGCCGACCTGCCACCAAACCCGGTCCGGATCCAGCTCCACTCCCGTTTGATTTCCGCCGCCCACCCGTGACCAGAGAGCATAATTATGCCTTGCCTAACCCGCAAGCGGCCACGCCAGCGCGGCGAACCGGTTGGCGCCAGGCCTCCCGCCCCGCCTACAAAAGGCGCCCCAGGTGCGCCCCTCGACCCCGCGCTCTGGCCTCCTCTCCTCTCCTTTCCTTTCTTTGGAGCGTTCGTTCCGGCCGAGCCTCCCCGCCCTCGCGTCTCGGCGACCGTTTCCATCCCCTCCCTTGTCCATCAAATCTCGATTCGTTTCGAATCGCGATTGATTGATTTTGTTCGCCGTCGCCTCTGCGGCTCGCAGGGGAGCGATCGATCGGGGATTCAGTCGAGTTGTCCTGCGTCTGATTTTGGCCGAAGCGAGGTCAGTTTCTCGTGCTCGATCGGTCAAATCGTTCCTTGGTTCCGTCACCTGCCTGCGTTCGTCTCGTCGGCGGTTTCAGATTTGAATTGAATTGAATTGAGCGGCGGTCGCCCGTGCGGCCTTCCGGTCCTACGTTCCCCCGATCGAGCGCCCGTCGGTGATTTCAGATTTGAATTGATTGAATTGAACGGCTGTCGCCCGTGCTGTCATCAGTTAATACGAGGTGGATTCGAGGCCCTCGTGGATTCTTGTTGTGCCGGCTGATCTTGCTTTTGGTATATGTGCTCTCTGTCCTAGATGCAGAACCAAGAGGGCGAGCGCTCGTTCTGGACAGTTACATAGATGAAGGGGCGGAGGTTTGATTTCTGTTCATGGTTGTTTTGATTGATTGGTTACGGTTCAGCGGTTATTCTGATATGGTCAGATCTTCTCGGGTGATGATGATGCTTTCGACCTCTTACCAACCTGGAGCCGGTGATCTGAGTTTGGATATTATAAATAAATCCCTCCCAGTTTAGTTTCTTGGTTCGCACACTAGTCAACGGAAATTCTGATTTCGATTTGTTGGTTCTTCTTCAGAAATTGGATTACAAGCGACCCATCTTGCTGATCTGCGTTTGGATGATGATTACCCCTTCTTTTCAATTCCTTCATCTACACGGTTCAATTTTAGTCGGTCCTGATTTAGATTTGTTGTTTGATGCTTGTCCAGAAATTGGGGATTATACGGCTTTGCGGGAGCGACTTGTCATTCTTCATGACCTGTGTTTTGATAATCATTACTCTCTGTTTATTTCCTTTTCTCCACAGTTCAGTTAGTGTCTCCACACAATTCTGATTTGGATTTTCGATTTGTTGCTGGTACTCCAGATATTGGAATTATACGGCTTAGTGGGCGGTCCAATTTTCCCTCGGCACCGCGGTTCTTCTGTGGCTCAACATTTTCTTAGTCAATAATATAATTAGGAAAGTTTCTCTGCCTTAGTTTGTCATTCTCAGCTCTTGCAGACACCATCTTGGAAGGGATATAATTGGAATTGGTGCTGTCTACTTGACCTTCCCAACTCAGACTTCCTTATAACTTTTAGCTCATCCTCGTTCGAAGCATGCTTTAGTTGAGCCTAGTTTTCCCCTAATTTACAGAGATGTATCTTGCTTGTTGCAGGTTTGACGAATGCAAAGTCCAACCTGATGCTGAGTTGAATCTGTTTGCAGTTCTTTCTAAATCTAATCAATTCATCATTACTTAGATATCCTTTAAGATCTTCTCACTCACTAGGCAATATTTTAAATTCAGATTTATCTGCAAAGGTGCAAGAATGGAGCTTCAAACTTGGAAAATCCTACAAACAAAAAAGAGACTCCTCCATTTTTAACTCTTGCCTCTTATCTTTGTATCACGTAGCTACTTGTTCATGACTTTGATTTAAGCTATTTTGCTTCTGCCCCTGTGATTGCAGATTTATTTTAGCCCAGAGAGTGCTGGTAGTGAGTCGAAATCTGTTAAAATCGTTTGGTTTGCAATCTATCTCTATGCGTTTCAATTCGTTATCTATACTATTATCCTGTCGACTGCAGGCCATATTTAGGAAGTTTGTGCTTATGAGCAAATCTCTGTACAGTGAGTCAGGTCAGTGTTCTATCAATGGTTTGTTTGGTTTAGTTGCGTTCCTCCACACATTGGTTGCAGGATTGGATCTGGAATGTGGAGATCCTGTGGTGTTGTATGTTGAAGTGGATTTGAGCAGGTCAGATTTGAATGGCTATCGCCCGTGTGGTCTTCTGGTTCTCATCACGCATCATCAGCTAATATGAGGTGGATTAGAGGTCCTGGTGGATTCTTATTGTAGCAGCTGATCGTGCTTTTGGTGTGTGTTTGTGCTCCTTTGCTTGCAGCAGATGCAGGAGTGCAGTAGTTCTGCACGGATGAATCATAGGGTGGAGGTTTGGTTTCTGTTCGTCATTTTGATTGATTGGATAATGAAGCTTTGATCTCTTACCAACCTGAAACTTGTGATCTGCATTTGGATAATGAATTTCATCCCGATTCAATTTATTTGGTTTGCACAGTAGAAGTTAGTCCCTGGCAGTTCTGATCTGTATTCGTTTGTGGTTTTCCAGAAATTGGGCTTAATAAGGTCTAGCAGGAGCAACCTATCTTCTTGTTGATCTGTGTTTGGATGATTATGAACCCCTCTATTTAATTCCTTCTCCACAATTCAATTTTAGTCCCTGACAATTCTGATTTGGATCTGTTGCTGGTTGTCCAGAAATTGGGATTATATGGCTTAGCGGGAGTGACCTATCTTCTTGCTGACCTGCGTTTGGATGATCATTACTCTCTTCTTAATTTCTTCTCCACAGCTCAATTAGTTATCCGACAATTCTGATTTATATTTGTTGCTGGTTCTCCAGAAATTGGACTTATACAGCGGGTGATCCTATGTTTCCTCAGCATGGCAGTTCTTTCTGTGGCCCAAACATATCTGACATTTTGTCCTCCCTTGATAATTGAACTTCCTAGACATTACTTTCTTTTCCTTAGCTCCTGCAGATGCTGTCCTGGAAGCGAAATAATTGGAATCAGTGTTGTCTATATCTGACCTTCGCGGCCGAGACAGGCTTACTTACCCTTTACCTCTTAACCTCAACATTTGATGCGTGCTTTAGCTGAGCCTAGTTTTCCCCTTAACTTATAGAAAGGTATCTTCCTCGTTGCAGGTCGTAGTTGATGAACTCAAGTCCAACCTGGTGCTGAGTTGAATCTGTTTTCAGTTCTTCTAAATCTACTATTTTCTCAAGTCATCATAACATAGACAACCTTTAAAATTATCTTACCAGGAAATATTTTGAATACAGATTTATCTGAGAAGGTTCAGCAATGGAGATTCAAACTAATGGAACATCCTACAATGAAAAACACTATTTTTAACTCACCTCTTATTCTTTGTTTCTCGTAGCTACTTGTTTATGTCTTTGATTTAGGTTTTTCCTTCTACCCTCCCTTTGGTTGCAGATTAAACCCAAACCATGCTGGTAGTGAGTCGGAATCTGTTAAAATCGTTTGGTTTGCTCTCTCTCTCTCTCTCTCTCTCTCTCTCTCTCTCTCTCTCTCTCTCTCTATCGATTTGTTGTTTGTGTACTCTTGATGGCTGTGCTGGTCTTCCACGCGTATCAGTTGCAGGATATATTTAGGAAGTCTGGGCCTATGTGCAGTATATGTTTGGATATGTTGGTGGTTCTCCAGAAATTGGAATTATATGGCTTAGCGGGAGCGACGCATCTTGCTGCTCTGCGTTTGGATAATTATCACTCCCTCTGTTTTACTCTTTCATCTCCACTATTCTGTTTTGGTTTCCCACAATTCTGATTTAAACAATTTCTTGGCGGCTTTCCAGAAATTGGAATAATATGGCTTAGAAAGCGGTCCTATTTTGCCTCGGCATGGCGGTTCCTTCTGTGGCTAAAACTTTTTCAACCTTCTTTACTCTATAATTGAACTCTCTAGACATTAGGGTTTCTTTGCCTTAGTAATTATCAACTCTTGCAGATACTGACTTGGAAAGGATATAACTGCAATTTGGAACCGCATTGGTGTCTTCCATCATCCATACCTGACCCTAGACAGGCTTTACTTGTTCCCACTCATCATCCATGCTTTAGCTATTTAATAAGCAGCATTTCCCCTAACATTTTTTTTATAGAAACGGTCTCTTGCTCGCTGCAGGTTGTAGTTGACGAACTCCTGTCCAGCCTGATGATGAATCTGTCTACTGATCTTCTAAATCTACTACTGTCGTTTCAATTCATTGTAACTTACATAACCTATAAATTATCTTACTAGACAATATTTTATATACAGACTCATATGCAGCACGAATATAAGGATAATCCAGAGCTCTCAACTAATAGCACATCCTACAACCGATAATGACTCTTACCTTCCTATTTTTTAAAATTTCATTTAGTTACTTGGCTGTCTCTCTGATATAGGTTTTTGCCCCTGCCCTTCCTATGGTTGCAGATTTTTCTCTAGCCCAGGCCATGTGGGCAATGACTAGCTCTCCATGCTTGTTATCTATACTCTTGATCCCTGTGTTCTCTTGGTCTTGTGCGTGTGTGGGTTGGCAAGATATAATTGTTATTAGGAGTTTGGGCCCCAAACTTTGCTCTGTACATGGAGTCAGGTCAGTGTCTAGTAGACGGTCTGTTTGTTTCATTTGTTGTCGTCGCCTCTACAATTTGGCTTGCAGGCCTGGATCTCGATCTGGTCTGGAAGTGAAGCTCCATGTGGTGTGTGAACGTATGGTGAAGGGGACTCGAGGCAGGTCAGTTTCCCATGTTGGTCACATTGGTTTACTGGATTCCTCATCTGTGCTTGGTGACGTCATATTTGAGTGGCTATACATTAAGTTCTTTGATTTATGTTCGTCTGATGGCTGTTTGGGATCTAAGTTCAGAATCTTCTTCAACCACAAAAACTTACACCTGGACTCCATGCTTATTTCAACTGATTTACCAGATTTCACTATGGTCTGACTTTCCTTGAAGAAACTTAAGTATTCCAATTATATTGGGCCGTTCATTGATTTGCATTGCTGGAGGTTTTATTGCAAGATTGTAGAGTTGGATAGTCAGTTAGCGCGGGGACTTGGTGAAGCAAATGGTTTTGACCTCTGATTAGTGATCCTGAAGCATATAATGATTTGGTCTTTGTGGTAGTTTTCAGATTGAACTTCCATTCAGTGGCCTCATATCTTTGGTGCAGCTTGGAGTTAGTAGTGTGCACATCTGATTCTTTCAAGTTTCAACTGTCCTGAAGCATCTTACTTGGTTTCTGTTGTGCCATCCTACTGGTTACGGTATCTTCTTCAACTTGCATGTGGTTTGGATGGAATATGATCTCATCTTTTGCTCGAATCAAGAAAATGCTAGAAGTCTCAAAACAAGGGTCCAAAATGGAAATATCAGTTCGTACTCAGTTTGTATAGTAGATTATCAAAGTTTGATTTGGCTATTAGTTACGGGTTACCATACTGTTTCAGGAAGTTGGATTTTGATATTTGGCTGCTTGTATCTTTCAACTTGCAAATTTATCAGCTATAATAGAAGTAAAGATCGCATGTACATGAGCTCTGAATGCAGTAAAAATGCTAAATACACATATGAATTGATTACACTTGGATTTGTGGGTTTACTATTCTACATACTATTATCCATGATTGCACTTATGACGCAATCAAATGTTGGTGTGTACATATTTTTAACTTTAATGATACAAGAAAGATCCTACCACCCACTTGTGTTGGTTTAACAGTAGTGGCCTCCTGTTGCTATATACTAAAACAATGGAGAGCTGAAGGTTCTGAACTGGAAGCTTGAATGAATATTTTGCCCTGAACACTCTGCTGATTAGCGCAACTCCACTGAATATGATTCTGGTTTGTTGGTATGGAGTTGATTTTCAGAAGTGATGTTCGTCTCGCTGGTGCTTCTCCAGTGGGATCTGGATTCTTTATGCGTCTCTCGGTTTGCTGGGGAACTTCCTTGTTTTAATTTGATAACTAGGAAAACAGTCTGGCTAATTTTGTTCAACCATATTCCTGCTGATTACTTTCAACATATATGGCAGTTTGTTTCGTATACTTTATTCATCCTGGATTTAAAGACACAAAGTGCCCCACACGGTCCTCTAATGGCTAGTACGATCTCTTCACGACAAACTGCTAATTTGATCTGGATCATGAAATCTTCATTGCATATTGTCAAATCTTCAATTACATATTCTCAGTTCTCCGGGAACTTCCTAGTTTTAATTTAGATGGCAACTAGCAAAAATACTAATTTGATGGTTCCTGCTGATTAACTCAAAACTTACACATGTCACCCATTCTGTTTCATAGTACATTGAAGGCACGGAAGCATCTGTTCAGACATCTTACACATCTTACGGTCCTCTGACCCTGTAATGGCATAAAACTACGAAAGCTTTCTCGGTGCAAGATTTGAATCACGCTCACTCTCATTCAGGTTCTAGAATTTATGGTATTCTTTGTTTGCTCCGCATTGCGTGAATATTTATTGCCAATCGTGTGTCGTGCCAATGCTGCCTTTGGTTGGTTGCGTGGCTTGTATGCTTAGCTGAATATAATTGTTTGTAGTGTTTGCTGTTTTTTGTGTTTAAGTAGGAGTAGTTTAACACTGCCTTTGCCGGTCCCAAGCCCGGATGAGAAAATGTGGAGGGGACTGCAGTTAGCTCCTCGGTATCGATTGCATTAGAACTGTCATGGTCCACAAATATTTTACATTGAGTAGCAGTGAATGAAGTGAGTAGAAGTTGCACAAACTGTCCAAGTCAAATACCGAATCTTCACACATTGTGGTGGCAAGTTTTGGAATGCAAAATCTGGGAAAGTGTAATTTATAGTCAGTCAGTCCTCCACGAACTTACTGATTCCTAGCTGCACAAGGTCAGTGTTTTACATGCGTTCCCAAAGGGAAGCGAGTGTATAGGAAGCCTTGCATGAAAGGCCTCCTGTACCACAATTTTCTAGAAAGACGTAGTTTAATTGTTGTGGGCAACTGCTTCCCTAGAAAACGCTGTGGTGATGGTTCACAGAGTTCCCTGATAGTTTCAGTTACAGTAAACTAGTACTAGGTACGTTTACATTACTAGGTACATTTACAATAAGAAAGTCTGAGATGCAGATATCCATGGTTCACTTTCATAGTAGAAATTCAAGTCCAACGAAACTGAAGAAGCTTCAACCACTGCAATCCCCCTCTGGAGACAAAGCTGCGTCCTTCATCACCTCGTGTGGAGTTTGTATGCCCTTGTTTCTTTCAGTTAGACACACGGACAGTCAAGCTTTGCGCACTAGATGTTGCTGCACTTTCGGCTGTATACAAATTTTCAACCGCAGAGTCTGTCTCGTCTCGTAATTTCATCGCGCTGTATCTTAAATCTTATCAGCGCAGATGTTTCTTTTCTGCTAATATATGTTGAATCATTGGCGAGTAGAATGTTCGCAGTTGTTTGTCGTGGGTGCTGATGTCCTGGAACTTTGGATTATTCGGCATAAGTGACCCTAACCGTTGTGGTGTTCACACTTTTTCCTTCCTAAGTGTTAGGATTTAATTAGAGGCAAGAGCACTATAAACCCACAAACTTGTAATGAATGTGATGGTTTAGTCCACAAACTTGCAAAAGGTGATCACCTTATCCCTAAACTTGTAATGTATGTGAACATTTAGTCCAAAGCCAATCACAAGTTGACAAATGGCGCCACGCTGGCCACGTTGTGGCACGCCCGCTCAGCCCGGCGTTTTTACGAGAAACCTCTCCACCTTTACGGAAATCACACGCACGGTATATTTTTTTCATATCCATATTTTTTAATCAAAGGGTCCTCCTCCCGAAATTTTTATTAGAAAAGCCAATGCAAAAGTCCACGTCAAGGATTGTTCACTACTCTTGGCCATAACCTAAAGTAGCTGCCACAAAAACTTATTACATGCAACACGCTCATATATATCTTTTGATGTCTACTTTTTTGTATACACATTGTACCCTTTGCATTCATCTGAAATATATTTTTATGCAGACTTTTTTTTAAATACATGATTAATTTTTTCTCATATATATGTTTTGATGTCTACTTTTTTCCACAAACATTGTACATTTTTTGTATACAATAGAAATATTTTTCTATACATGTTAACATTTTTAAATGCACAACTAACATTTTCAATTATGTATGTAAATTGATTTTTATAATAGATATATTTAGAATTACAAGAAAAGGTAAAATTAAAGCAAAACTGTGAAAAAAAAGCAAAAAATGCTCAATGCTTGCGGTCCCTAATTTGCTGGCCCATTCCGGGCGCTGCTTGACGCGAGGCTAGATTGTGTCTCGCTACAAGCAAGACAGTCGCGCCCTCGCCAAGCCTGGTCTAGCATACCCCAGTGTTGTGCGAGCCCAACCTTCTAGATAGACGTCTCGCCTGTCCAGCAAGTTTTTTGTGTTCAGCTCAACAAAAAAATCAAGTTTTTTGTGTAGATGCAGCAAGTTTGATCACACACCCACACACACCCACACACACACACAACTAAGTATAACCTTCCCTAGGAACAAACTAAATATGACCACTAGAAACATTTCACCCGAATGAACCACCACCACTGTCCATCACCCGCTCGACATCCTAGTGTGATGTAATGCAAATATGCAATTCTCGCCAAAAAAAATGCAAATATGCGTTGCCCAAGAAAAATAAGCATCGACTAATTGGTCGCATCTGTAAATGTTAAGTGGGTTGCCACCGTTTATGTGAAAATGGTCATTATCTTGTGCTTGTTTAGTAGGATCTGTCACCAAATGCCAGTAAGACCCATTTGAGGTGCTCTCTGGATACTCAATCTAAGAAGTGCATCATCATGTGGACTGGACACCAACAAAGAAAAGGACTATGTCGTTGTTGAAACCAGTACTGAAACCGTGTGAAACCGTGTTAATTACTGTCAGTGGCGGAGGCAGGAATAATTCTTAGGTGTGGCGATAACTATCAAGGAGAAAACCATGTACATATAATGTAATTGCGCAAGAGCTCACTAAATATTAGTTATATAAATACTTTGTGTTTAGCAAGCACAATCAAAATTCAAAACCAATCAATTAGTTTTGTGAATAGGGGATACCTAAAATATTTAAGCTTATTTTGGCAGACGGCAACAAAATTTGCTTCAAAATTCAAATTCAATCCTAAATTAACTTACTGAAAAAGGCTTTCGCCCCGCTTTATAAATAAAGCAAACCGCCACAAGACATACAACCAAAGCAGGTTCACACACACACACCACCCGAGTCTCACAAGAAAGTACATAGGTTCTGCTGAGGGCACAGCTCAACAAGCCCAAAAGAAAGAGAAAAAACAAAGCCCTCCAAGCGCAGGGAGTCTAGTCAGGCTCCGGCGGAGGTGGCGGGGGTGGCGGTGATAGGCGGACGGCCATCGAGCGGAGGTCGGCGATGAAGGCTGAGATGGCGTCCCGATCCGGGGGGCGGCTAAGCGGCCGCCAAAGCTGCAAGAAACCCGAGAGTTTGTAGAGAGCGTCAGTAGCACGACGAAGAGGAATACGCTGGATCACAAGCTTATTGCGAACGGTCCAAAGAGTCCAGGCAAGAACCCCAACCTCCAGCCACCTAATGTGGCGAGAGGACGTGGGGGACAGCTGGAGTTCAGCAAATAAGTTCGGGAAATTGGTGTGGCACCAACTTCCACCTACAATCTCAAAGCAGCTCCAGAAATCATGGAGACGCATAGCGAAGAAGATGTGGTTGGAGTCTTCCGGACATCACAGAGGGGCGATACGGTGCGGGCCATTGCGCTTGCAAACCTCCACACCAGACGGACCCGTCCACAAATCCATCGACACATGAAGATGCGAATCTTGGGGGACGCGACGGACCACACCATGGATAGGGAAGGGGCGGAGGAGGGGCTATGGCCAAGTAGAGCGACTTGTTTGAGAACGGCCCGATGGTTCCAAGCGCCCGGACAAGGTCCCGATCCCCATCCACCAACGGCTCATGCGAGCAACGCAATCGAGCAACTCACGCCAGCGGCGGATTCCACGGCCCAAAGGGCCGACGGGCAAGGCGCCCTAAGTCAAGAAGGGCCCTATCAATGAGAGATCATAGGGTCGACGGAGATAGAGAAGAGGCGGGGAAGCGGGCGCAAATGGGGAGTCGTCGGCCCAGCGATCAAACCAGAATAGCGTCGAGAGGCGGACCCCACCGAGATGGAGGTACCAATGCGGAGAACCGGAGAAGCTGGACGAGAGCGCCAGAATCGAGATCCGCCGATTTACGCGAAGGCTAGGGGTTGACCTCGCGGTATTTATTCCGGATAATGTCCAGCCAGAGGCCACCATGACCCTGCGCGATGCGCCACAGCCACCCTACTCCCTGGGCTTGAAGATGTCAGGCCAGCTGACCATGTGATACTTCTGCTTGCCATGCTCGCCAGCCCAGTAGAATCGGGACTGAATTGTGGCGATCTCCTTATGGAGAGATTCATGGAGGCTGTAGAAACTCATAAGAAACAAGAGGAGGCTGGAGAGGGATGAGTTGATAAGAATAGTCCGGGCCGCCTTAGAAAGCCACCTCCCCTGCCAGGGCTCGCACCGGGACTGGAGCTTGGTCACGGAGGGCCGCAGGTCCGCGGCAGAGAGACGCGAGTCACTAATGGGCGTCCCAAGGTAGGTAGTGGGGAAAGAGCCCAGGCGGCAATTAAGTCTGTTGGCAATGGCCCCGCACTCAGAGGGAATATCCCATCACCATAACGTCGCTCTTGTCGAAGTTGATCTTGAGGCCCGACATCTGTTGGAAGCAAAGAAGGAGGAACTTGAGGTTGGCGATGTCCATCTCCGAGCCTTCGATCATGTTGATCGTGTCGTCAAGATATCTTGGAGGATGGAGATCCCGAGCCCCCAGAGAGGTGGGGGTAATCCTCGGATGTGGCGATGGCTTTGCCTTATCCGAATGGAGGCCAAAGCGTCCCACGACCATATTGAAGAGAACGGGAGAAGGGTCGCCTTGGCGCACCCCACATAGGGTAGGGAAGAAGGGGCCGATCTCGCCGTTGATGTTGACCGCCGTGCGACCGCAAGAGACCATTTGCATGACTCTTGTGATCCATCGGTCGTCAAAGCCCTTCCGAAGAAGAACTTCCCTAAGGAAGGTCCAGCTAACCGTGTCGTAGGCTTTATGGAAATCGATCTTCAGAAAAACCGCCTTCAGGCGTTTGACCCGGACCTCATGAAGAACCTCATGAAGCACCAGGACACCATCCAGGATGTACCGCCCCTTAATGAAGGCCGACTGGTTAGGGTGGGTAATCCGATCAGCAAGCAGGGTCACCCTATTGGCGTACCCCTTGGCCAGGATCCGGAAGATCACGTTAATGACCGTGATCGGGCGGAACTGGCGGATGTCAGCCGCCCCAGGGACCTTGGGGATGAGGGAGATGGTCCCGAAGTTGAGGCGACCTAGGTCGATAGACCCCACAAAGAATTCATCAAAGATGGCCATGACCTCTGGTTTAATCACGTTCCAGAAGGTCTGGAAGAAAATGACCGGAAGACCGTCCGGGCCCGGCGCGGAGGAGGGATTCATACCCTTGATGGCCTCCTGGACCTCCCGCCGAGAGAAGGGAGCCGTCGGGGGCGCGTTCTCAGCGTCGAAACTAGTTGGGCGCCAGCCCAACAATCGGGCGAGAGATGCCGCTCTAGGGACGGAAGAGAAGAGGACCGATAGAAACCGTCGACATGGGTCCGGATGTCACGGGATCCTGAAGGGGTTTCCCATCCCACGTGCATGGGATGGTGTTGCGTCTCTGGCGGCCGCTGGCAATCGCTGAAGTAAGCCGTATTCGCGTCCCCCTTCAGGACCCAACGCTGGGCGCCCCGAAGGCGCCAATATGCTTCCTCATCGGTGTAAATCACGGAGAGCTGGTCCTCGAGGTCATAGCGGGAAAGCCACTCGTCCGGGGAGAGACCCACCGCGTCGGCCGAAAGTCGAGGGCACGGATCGCGGTAAGCACCGCCTTCTTCGCTCCTCAAGCGTCCACGGCCAGAGTTGGCCCCCAACCCTTCATAAATTGCCTGCCACGCTTCGCACAAAAGTGCCACGTGTCAATAGTAGAAGGGGGCGAGGGTGGGGGTGGGCCCGAGCCTTGGTCCATCGTGCGCAAACGGCGTCGGTAAAACCCGCCTGGGATAGCCAGAAAGTCTCGAAGCGGAAACGAGGGGGGATCGGCGGACGTTAAATCGCGGAGGAGAAAGCGAGGGACATGGTCCGAACCAATCCGGGTGATGGCGCGGAGAGAGGCTAGGGGGCAACGGAGGTCCCATTCCGGGGAAACTAGGACCCTGTCCAAGACGGATTGGGTCGGGGAGGCTTGTCGGTTGGTCCAGGTAAACCGGGCCCCAATCCGATCAATCTCCCGGAGGGCGAGGTCGGCAATGAAGTCATTAAACAATTGCATCCGGGCAAAGCATACATTGCCATTGCTCTTGTCTTCCGCAACGCGCAGCAGGTTGAATTCGCCACCTACTACCACGGGGAGGGAGGCTGCCGAGATCTTCCGGTGGAGCTCCTCCAGGAAGGAGGCCGACCTACTATGGTCGGCCGGCCCATAGACAATGATGATCTCCCACTTGAAGTTGAGCGACCTCTCGAATAACTCCATGCTGACGAAGAATTCGCCCCTATCCATGCTGCCCACCTCAAAGGTGGCATCCTTCACACCTAAGAGGATGCCACCCGAGTGGCCCACGCTCCCACTAGAAGGGAGCCAGTGCCACGCAAAGAGGTGAGAGCTCAGCCGGTCAAGCTCAGGAAGCGCGAAATCGCGACGCATGGTCTCTTGCACAACCAAAATGTCGATGTGCTCATCCTCATGTACTCCACTAGTCGGGCGGCGACGACCATCATGGCGAAGCGGGATGTTCCGAAGAGGGCCCGCATTAAGGAGCCATGGGGGCTGCTGACCCCGAGACACGAGAAGCGCTTAGCGCTGAAGGCCGCTATACGGGAGCCGGGTGCGGCCCGAATCTCGGCACGCCATAGGGGAGGAGGGACCGTCGGCTGCGGCAAGGGCGGAGAGGGATCCCCACCGGAGAGGCGGTGGGGGGACGAGGAGGGCCGCCGGGCCTCCGCGAGCTACCATCGAGAACCTCACGAGCTCGATGGCGCGATCCGGCAAGAGGGGACCAACTTCCTCTCGGAAAATGATCGCGAGTCGGAGGCCACTTTGGCGAGGTGGCCCAGCCGCATGCACTCAAGCGCAGAGAAAGAACAAGACGGCGAGAGGGAATGGAGGCGACTGGCTCCAAGTTATGGGCGGCCACGCTGAAGCTCCGCCCGCTCGAGGATGGGCACCGGGCTGCCCTCTGGTGAGCGAGATCCAGCCGAGCACTCCGGCGGGATGCCACCACCGGGAGGAGGACGACCGACCGCGACGGGAGTAGGCGGCGGAGGCGGGGAGGGCTGGGCCGCCAAAGGCGTGATGATCCGAGCCACCCCACCCCTGAGATGGCGAAGAGAGACAAGAGACCCGCCCAGCAGCCCGAGGAAGAGCTGGCAGGGGGTGACGGCGCGGCAAAAAAGGCCAGAGGCGATGGTGCGGCATCCGGGCGATCCGAGGAGACGACGGGCCGGAGGAGCATCAGTCATGAGGAGAGATGGCGACGGGGAGGCGAGGCCGGCGGGGGCAACCACGGAGGCGCCCCCAACCGCTGGCGCCAGCCGGAAGTCGGTGGGCATCCTTCGTGCAGCCCACCGAGTCCAAAGACGGGTGGCGGAGACGAGGCGAGGGAGCGAGGAGGAAGCCGGCGGACCACCAATACCACGCCGAGATGTCGCTCTCCTCGGAGGGCGACGCCGAGATCGGCGGGCCATCCATCGGGGCGAGGCGACTGGCGGCTCTTGCCCCCGCGGCGGGGGGGAGCGAGGGGGGGAGCGGAGTCCTCGGGCGCCCTCCTCATCCGGCGAGTGAGCGGAGAGCGGTGCGCGTGGTAGTCTCACGCCCCCGGGTTGTCACCGGGGGGGCCGACGTCGAGGAAGCGGGGACGCCCAACGTGGTTGGGAGGCTCGGGGGCGATCCTGAGGTCGAAGCCGTGGTCGTTGAAGAAGACCTGGACCGAAGTGTGAAGCTTGGAGGAGTCGAGGCACTTGACCTTGACCCGCACCTCCTCCTCCTTGCGCAATGAGAGCTCGTCGACCACCACCACCTTGCCGCCGCCACCACCACCACCACCACCACCACCTCCTCCTCCTAAATTAACTTTCATTCTTTACATTTTTAGAACGCTTTCATTCATTACTTGATCTTCTTATTCTATACCATTTTGTGCTCAGTCGCGCTTGCGTCCTCATATGGCCCGATTCAGTGCCGGCCACTGCCGCTCCCTGCTTGCTGTTTGCTGCTGCACACATTCGGCCATGCAGCGAAAGGATTTCCAGAATTTGAAACCGGCGAACGTGTGTTGATTTGTGCGTGGAGTTGAACTCGCAAGACCACTTGCCGATCCATTAGGACCATCAGCAAGTCAACAATCAGCTCAGCTTGCTCAACACGTACAACACCAATATATACCAATATATACGACCACGGCTCAGCCGCCAACACCATGCCGTCCGCTGAGTCGCAGTAGATCATCACCGCCGTCTTCTAGATGGCCTATATATCGATTGTTTCTACTATATGTCTCTAAGTTGTGGTTATATTCTATTGTTGTCGCCAAGTTGAGTAATCAATATGCACACATACTAGTACTCGTATATATACCAATATATTTTTTGGTGGAATTTGAGGTATGGCAGTCGCCAATCCTAGCCAGATTGCTAGCACCGCCCTCTGGCACGTAGGCGCAAGCGCAACAACGTTCATAATTTCTATAAAGGTGGAGGGGGTTTTCATAAAAATGCCGGGCCGAGCGGGTGTGCTACAACGCTGCCAGCGTGGCACCATTTGTCAACTTGTGATTGGCTTTGGACTAAATGTTCACATACATTGTAAATTTAGGAATGAGGTGATCACCTTTTGCAAGTTTGTGGACTATACCATCACATCCATTACAAGTTTGTGGATTTATAGTGCTCTTGCATCATTTAATTAATCCTATTAATCCATGCTTAAGGAATGGATGGCGGTTGCCATATGGAAACCGACGTCGCCTCCTAGCGCCTTCTCGAACAGACACCTTTTGACTTGGTGTCTTTTGTAACTCTATATATAGATGTATTCATCATCAATAAAGATTACCCCGATTCATTGTTGTCTCTCTCGATTTGCATCTAGATTAACCGCAACACGTTATCAGCACGCTCCCGGCGGAGCGATTCCATCGGACTCGACGCGAAAGACCAAGGCCGCCGACGTCCCGAAGGGCTGCCCCTGGCCAGCGCCGTCGTTCTCCAGCGGAGCGATTTTCACGACGGGCTCGCCCGCGAGAAACACCGAACCGGCGGTCGTCCACGCCTCTGCAAAGTGGCACGGCGGCACAGGTCTCCTGCCGGTACGTGGTCGCGCGGCCTCAACCTCACGCACCAGCCCGAGGCGTTCACCAGGCAGGCGCGGAGAGGCTCTCGATCTGGGATGAAACGAGGAACCAGGCCTCCAAGAACAACAAAAGAAGAAAGAACAGGGAAGTTGGCATCCATTGATCGAAGATTGAATGACTCAATCAAGATCGGATAAGTGAGGCGGCCAATTCCAGTGCCTGACGCCCACGGCCAACTCCAGTGCCCGGCTCGCTTCCAAGGCTACAGGAACGACGCGCGTGGCGGCCAACTCCAGTGCCCGGCTCGCTTCCAAGGCTACAGGAACGACGCGCGTGGCGGCCAACTCCAGTGCCCGGCTCGCTTCAAGGCTACAGGAACGACGCGCGTGGCGGCCAACTCCAGTGCCCGGCTCGCTTCAAGGCTACAGGAACGACGCGCGTGGCGGCCAACTCCAGTGCCCGACGCCCGCGGTGGCTCCCGACTCCGGCGACTCCGCGCCCCGCCCCGCGCCCCGCGCCCGGCAGCCCGGCCTCCGCGCCGTGCTCCTGCGCTCCTCCTGTGGCTGCGCGTCCACGCGCTCCTCCCGTGGCTGCGCAGCGCCCGGCTGCCTCCCGGCAGCCCGCGCCCCAGGCCGCCGCCTCCGCGCCCCGCGCTCGTCCGCCAGGCCGCCGCGCCGAGCCATGCGCCCGGCCGTGCGCCGCGCTACGCCAGCCGCTCTGCCGCCCGGTCACGCGCCAAGACCGCGCGGCTGTGCCCGTGGGCGCCTCCCGGCCGTGCCCGTGGCCGGCCCCGCCCACCTACGCCCGGCAGCGCTCCCGCGCTCTGTCCAGCGGCTGTGGCCGGCGAGCCCGAGGGGCGAGGATAGTTGCAGTAAACGCACGGGAGAAGACAGGCAAACCTTATCCTTTCGACATTTTGCACTATGATCCCTGTATTGCAGGAATTAGCAAAAGAGGCTAAAACAGTGGTCACGTCCGATTTTTGCAACAATATAATTCCATTTCTGGAATTTTTGAGAATCGGTTCGGATAACAGTTTAATATTTACTAGTATTTACCTGTTTTTGACCATGTTGTTTATAAATTATATTTTTTTCTGTTGAGTATTGTTCTCCAGAATAAAATTATGATATAAATAATTTCCATGCCCACATATGTTGAGATTATTTGTATCTATTTTTTGCAATTGAGATTTTCTTTTATCTCTTGCAAAGATAAATTCAGTACCTCTACAGTACTGATTTGCGATTGAGAATTTTCTTCTCTTGCAAAACAATCTCATTGAGATTGAGATTAATTTTCTCCCGCAAAATATTAATTCACACTGCTGAATTATCTTGCAACTTGATGCATGATCATCTCATTTAATTTGAGGTCTATACAATTCAAGTTTTTTTTCCCTTGAACATCAAGTTTGCAACATCATTACTATTCATTATAATAGTGGTGTAGTTCTGTTGAGTACGATGTATTCCGGAATGTATGTATCTCCATGTTCACTATATGTTGAGATTAATACGTCTATTTGCAATTGAGATTTTCAATTTCTTGCAAATACATATGCAAAATTCAAGGTGATTTCTTCAAATTGATGCTTGGGATCACAAGGTAGTCATATGGATCTACTGCCTACGCAGATTATCGATGACTACTGACAAAGCCTATATTTTGTCGTTTCGACATTATGATTGCTTCACAAAGTGCTCTCCCACACATTTTACTAAGTTATGACATAAGGCATCATGAGTAAGTATCTATTGATTTCATCAGATTATACTTCCTATGCTGCAGATCTACTTCATTTTGAGATTATCTTCAAGATGTCATACTTAGCAATTTGAGATTCACACTAATGGTTTCAAGATAACTTCTTGAAATACCCATTGATTTTGCTAAGTTCATTACAACATCAACCATGGTGGTCTTTAATTTACTGGTTGTAAATTAATTATCTCTGGTTTACCCATAGAGGTAACATATGGCTATAGAGTTTGAGGCATTCGTCCTCAATGGCCACCACTGCCCTATCTAGGCCATGGACATCATGCTCGCTCTTGTGTCTCGTGGAATAATGTGTGCTATCCAAGACCGTAGGATTCACCTTTGGTCGGAATCACACCGCTAACAAAAAAATATGTTGCCTTATAAATCTTAAGGCATTATATCGATCCAGGTCTCAGCATCTGGTTATTCTGTATCAGCTATTCCTGGGACGTAAAGAATCTCAAGGGCAAAGGTTTGAATCTCACTTCGTCCCTCCAACATGACTATCAGCAGCCATGGGACCCTATGAGCATGGAGAGCATGAAGGTTGAATATGCATCAACCGACATGTTTGGAGACTATACATTTAGTCCCCTAGTCTCCTTAGTGATCTATTTATTTATGTCCATTTATGATGTTCTAATAAGAACATGATTATTGTTGTCATCATATATTGTATATCACAATATACTGTATCAGCACTTTGGTACAAATACATTTGATAGTATTCTATATATCTGACAGTGATTTTCATATTGAGAATCTTTATGTCTACGGGAGTCAATCCGATGAAAAGTGATATGTGCCTTGTGGACATATGCACCACAAACTTTATACTCACGGAAGCCCAATGTTTCCACTCTCATTGAGAGAAAGGAGATATTTAAATCGCTAGACGCGATGAGGTATTTGTTGGCTCAACTCGAGTCATATTTACTATCCCTGTGGGTACTCGAGTAATGTCGGGATGCTTTATTGCTTCCCAGGTTTAACTCGTACCCTCTAAACTATGAAGGTATCCGTCAAAATAGTTTCCATAGCGAAACTTATGATAACAACAAAGAGAAATAACTTCTCTTTACCATATGCAACGGATATGGCAAATACATTCTCTGTGTATCATCTGGATTGTACTACACGTACAACAACTCGTACCACATGTTGTGTACGTGATAGTTTTCCAGAGTGTCTTGTACATGACATACTTGGCATACTGGCCTTGGTCATCGAGACATTGGGTTGAAACCGAAACTATCAGCAATTCCAATAGTTTACGATTATTATGATGCTAAATTCTAACAACATTTGGATTTTATGTGCACTACAAGTGACACAGGGAAGCTAATTTTAAGGCTCGCACACCTTAAAGTCTACGCTGAACCACTCAGACTCCTTGAATGCATCAAGTTGAGGTAAGTGGCTCTTCCCTCCATTGACTGGACTATTCAGGTATTCCATGGTTCTAAAAGACATATTTACATGATGGTCTTAAGTGTGTGCTTTGTTCATTCTACAGCTGACGTACCGACGCCTCACTACTACTTAATTAGTGAAAGATACGTTGGGATGTTTTCAATTCTCCATCAAGAGGCGGGCAACTATCTCTTTTCACACTAGACTTGGATCGCCTTCCCTCTGGTTTTCTTCTCGGTCTCCCCAACTAGGGAAACCTCAAAGCAAACAACGAGCAACACCTATCTTTTCTTTAAGCATTGAACATCCGGATCCCTTCCGACTTGCTTTTCCGCACCTTGGTCCTTCTAACAACTGGAACTCGTCTCCTTTTCCTGATTCGCATCTTCTTGGCTTTTGCTACGGTCTTTCCTTCAGTCAGTCCTTCCTTCAAGATTTTTGCCTGCGGATCTCTCTCTTCAAAACATATATATCTTTCGGCACCAGTCTTTCCTGCCTTACCTTAACCACGACTGTGACGAAGCGGCTGTTGCTCACCCGATACGATCGTACAAGGTCACAATTTACCCAACACGATCATCCGGGGTGAACAAGAATTGGGGATCGGATGCGGTGAAATTCCGCCAATGGCTGAGATGTTCAATCGACTCCTCCCCTTTGTGGGGTCTGACCCCTGAGTGAGCGAAAAGGGAGGAGGAAAGAGGCCCCGTGAACCGTCATAATAAGTGAACAAGTGTAAGCTTTGCTGCCCGACAGTATGGAGTACTAAAAAACCATTGGCTCATTATCCTGACATCGATTTCAAGAAAATCGTATGGATAGCATTGCAGAATTCTCCTTGAGTGCCTTTCTCTATGGCCCTCGGATTGAAGTTTAGCAATTTGTCCTAATGTCTAGACTCAAAATGGTTTGGTAGAATCCTTTATCCAAAGAAGTTAGGCTCATTGCATTATCTTTACTCTGGAATTGCAACTTACCAACTTTAAGTTGGAGTCATGCGGTTTTACACGCTCATGACAGAACTGCATAATATTATTCCCCTCTATCTTTGATATGTGTATATCTACCAAGTATTTCCTATCTGCGGTAATTCGGTTGCATACCGATATCACCACCCAGCATACATCATTGGCCCCTCAACATATAGTTGGGATCTATGTGAGGAATAACTGTATTTTCGTCAATACCTCAAGCCCCTCGCATGGGGAGTTATTCAAGGCCTGTATGTTGATTCAATGAGGAACATTTCCAGGCATTAGGGGGAGATTTCAAGTACCATAAAGAATGCCAGGAAATTAGTGGAATGTTCAACACATTTCTGCCTCAAATCCACGTACTCAAAGATCGGAACCATGCGTTCAGAATATTTGCAACACATTGCAAATAACCTGCCAGATTCATTTACTGACTATAAAGGTGTCAGACAATCCTACAATCCTGAATATGTCGGAAAGAGTGGAGGTACCAACTAAAACCACTCAACTCCCCGTTCAAAGCAACAGGGGGAGAAGTACGGAAATAGTACATCAGGATTCAGCTTCTCGCAAGCAAGGATATCAAGGCCCGTGAATCAGTAAATGCAAGTCAACTTCACGTTGACAGACACCTGATGGGTAGTATACACCCAGTGGACGGGAAACCTCCACCAACCGAGGTCATAGTGCACACAATGACCGGGACATCAGAATACCCGACTCAATCGCATTGGGAAATCACGAGCAGTCACCATGGGTAACGATATTTCCATCAACTATATATTGATATATAGATTCTGGAGAAACATATAACCGAAAGTCTACAATTGTCGACGTACATTTCTCAACTAGATTGCAAAAACCTTTCAAATGATTCAGATCCAAAGACCATGGCCATGGCAAAGTGTGAACAACACTCGGACTGAACTCAAGCAAAGGGTATAATCTAGGTAGAAATGATCTTGCTCAGTAATGGCAAGGTATTCATAAGCAATACCTACACCAGTTTTCTTCTGGAAACGGAATTGAGAACAACAAGGTGGTCAACAGGGAGCAAGTATTGTAGCACAAGGGTTCACGCAGATACCCAACTATTCTCCAGAGGTGGAATCTCTTTCCGATAACTTGTATCATTGGCAGTAGAAAATCATCTATCTCTGCAGTTGATAGATGTAGTGATTACATATCCATGTGGATCACTATATTCAGACATATATGGTTGATCCCCGATGGAATCTCAATTCTGAATCGAAATACAAAATGCAAACATACATTGTGTAAATTTAGTAAGTCACCATACGACTTATTATTGTCAGTACATATGGTACAACTAACGTAGTGAGATCCTTATACACAAGGATTACTCATACAATGATGATTATCCATGTTTGTGTGTCTGCAATGACGACACTTGTAATCATCTAAATGACGGAGTTTAAAATGAAGGATTTGGGTAAACCAAAATACCGCTCGTTACTACAACTTGAGCACCTTCATTCATACATTATGGTATACGATGTTGTCTATATCCAAAATATATTGGAGAAATTCATTATGGACAAATCTTATCCATACATAACTCTCATGGTAGCTCATTCTCTAGACGTAGAGAAATATCTATTTAGACCAAGAGCTAATGGAAATGAGATATTGGGACTCAACGTTCCATAATGCCATTGGATCCACCAAATACAATTGGTTGGTACTCAAGAATATCTTTCGATATCTCCAAGGCATCAAACATCTTGTCCTGGTTTTTAGTTTCACAGGAATGTGAACACCGATATCATTGGATACATCGATCAGATCCCCACTATGTCAGATCGTAGACAAGCTTAGTGTTCCTACTAGGTGTGGTAGCCCTCTCATGAAGAGTCTTCGAAACGGACCTCGTGGCTACATCCACCAACCATTATCTCAACGATAATGTTTCTTGTGTTGCCCGGATGCAAACATGTTACATAATAGGCAATATCACTATATTGCATATCTTGCAAGATAAATCATGTGACTGATTTGTTCACCAAGTCTCTACCAACTTCTATGTTCCAGAAATGTGTTCATGGAATTGGTATATGACGACTTCGGAATATGCAAGAATCAGGGGGAGTATCTTCCTGAATTGTTCTTGTTAAAAGCATTATATTATACTCGTTTTCCCTTCATGAGTTTACTTTATATGTTCTCATAAAGGTTTTTAATGAGCTAATATCAACACAAGACCATATTTCATATTTTCTATTTTCCTCACCGCGGTTTTTAAGAAAATATATGTGACATATTTATTGTCCTATAACTCTATGAGTTTTCTCGTATTGAGTTAACAGAGACAATAACCATTATGTGTTGCATCATTTTCTCCTTATTTCCACTGGGTTTGAAGGAGTTTTAGCAACATATTAAACACCTATCTCCTCATATTTTTCCCACAGGGTTTTCGAAGAAGCTTTTTCAAGATGATGATATTACACTAACAAGCATATATTAGGGGGGTGTTAGGATTTAATTAAGCCTATTAATCCATGCTTAAGGAATGGATGGCGGTTGCCATATGGAAACCGACGTCGCCTCCTAGCGCCTTCTCGAACAGACACCTTTTGACTTGGTGTATTTTGTAACTCTATATATAGATGTATTCATCATCAATAAAGATTACCCCGATTCATTGTTGTCTCTCTCGATTTGCATCTAGATTAGCCGCAACACTAAGCATAGGGTTTGTTCTTTTGAATAAAGCATAGGGCTTTATTACGAAAAATAGTAGGATGCCCGTGCGTTGCACAGTGCACGGAACACCAAAATGCATGAATCCAGGAGTAACAAATATTGATAGGCTTCTTCAGACGTTCATCCTGCTTATGGCATCCTGGTGAATAGTAAATGCAGATAAAATAGCAAACAAAAAAAATTTGCAAACAAACTTTTTCGAGTGTTCAACCTGTTGGCAAAACTTCATGAAGAAATAATACTCGTGGTGCTTTGAAAAAAAATTGCTCAAAAAATTTTAAAATATCAATTTTGTTTATTTTTCATGAAATGTTGCACATAACTAGAACAGTCTAACATGTTTGTCGCACAACTTTATGTCTTGGTTGAATTTTTATTTGAGCTCAGGAGCTAGGTTCATGTCTCATCTTTCTTCCGCTATAGCCACTCCCCTTTCTTATACGTCTCCGATTCCACCGCTATACGAAAATAAGACTTTCCATATAAAAAAAGACACTACGTTTTATCAAACTAGTCATTCACCATAGGATGAGAAGCATGATGACCATCGAGTACATTGTCAGAAGTAGAGCTCATCTGCAGTCATTTATCCTTTCGCCCTCTCTCACTCCAACAAATGATGACTTAATAGATGAACTTTGTTTGTTCATCGGCATGGTTGATGATGTCGCTCTACTGGAGTAAGCCATATTTTTTTAGTTCATTTTGTATTTTAATAAATTACTGTGATTTTATTATAATTGACAGAATTTCAATTTTACAGAAGCGAATGGGTGAAAAGCTCTGATCCTTATCCCATTAGTTTGAATTTGAGACAAATAAAAACATATTAAATAATGATGAATGCATGGATGTTGATTGCTTCAATATGGCTGTACGGATACTAGCGCGCCACAAAGTCCAGCTTTTCAGAGACATTCCATGTCACTACATGGATCTAAATTTTTGTGTAAGTCATTATAATCCTGTATTACATTTTGCCTCATGGAACTAATATTTTCTTTTTCTTATTTTAGTCCATGTCCTACTATGCACGAGACTCACGTCATCGTGACAATATGGACATTGCTATGTTGAAATCGATGTTTGATAGCTGGCCAGACAGTAATGAGTATCATATTTCACAGTGTGATACAATAAGTTTTAAAATTTTAATTTATAACAATGGTTTGTCATGCCTTAACTAATGTTTTCTAAAATTTTAAACGTATGCATCGTTGCAGATTTTATTGCCATGGGATATTTGTGGGATATTTCTATTGTTTTTTCGCAATCAAAATAAAAAAGTTGTCTCAATCATGGATCCGATACCAATACCTATTTTGGGAAAAATTGTACTTAAAACTGTGGTCAACAACCTAAACCGTGCGCTCCAAGTTGCAAACCCTGCATTCAAAGACGACAACTCTAAATGGGAATGCAAAGCTCCTGTTGTTCCAACAGACTCACATGGATATGTATCTTTTCAATGAATTACAAGATTAATTGATTTATTCAATAGACAATGTAATATTTTTATAAATGTAGTGCATTGTCGGGTTATTTGGTGTTTAATTTCATGCACTCATTGTGCAATGGACAGCTATATTTTCCCATACCCCGGGTTAGTATTTACACCACGCTTATTTGTATACACATTGCACATTATTTTGTTATAACAATGTTTCTTAATGCATATGTAGGATGATTTTGAACTGAGAAAGCAATTTTTGGTGCATATTTTAAAGTATGAAGAGAATGAAGCTCAAAACAATATCCCATCAATTGAACGAAGCATCATGGATCACATCAATAGATGGACCTTCATTGCTTCAAAAGATGGACCTTCAAGAGATGCATAGTTGTGATCTCTAAAATATCTTTTTGTAACAAATTATAATACAATTATTATGCCATCGTGCATTTTATGTGAAGACATGTTTCTGGATCACAAAATATGTCACTCTTTTGAAAATATATTTTAATATTATATTATATCAACTCATTTTGTTTGAGACGTGCGTTGCACGTGCATGCTTACTAGTTATCAGACTAGTCATTCACCATAGGTTGAGAAGCATGATGACCATCAGATACGCCAATACAGCCTCACGCGTGGTACCATGGTGTGTTGTACCGTTTCCTTAAAAAGTGCGCCTGTTAGTTAGTTTGCATGCATGATTCCGCACTAATTGCAATTAATTTGTTTCCTAACATCTTCTACAAATCAGGGCATATCAAATTGACTAGGTGCCGTGATAGGTTTATTTTTGTTAGTTTCCTTTCTAATTATATTGAAATCTCCCCCTAGCAAACAAGGAATAGGGTTATCATGATATAGCCTAGCCAACTTAGCTAGGAAGCCAAACTTTCTTTCAGTTTGAGCATATCCATATACAGCTGCCAAATTCCAATGAAATTTAGCTTTTTTTAATCAAAAACCTAAACCCTGAGGAAGTAGACCCATGTTCAATGTGCAATACATCAAAATAGTCTTTATTAATGCACACCAATACCCCCCCCCCCCCAGACAGGCCTCTGGGTGGGTTCCAAGTGCCAATCAAAGTTTCTCCCACTTCAAAAGTTGTGTAACTCATATTTAGTAAAATGTTGCTTGATAGTTTCCAAAATACCCACAAAGTCTAATTTATTTTCAATAATCATCTCCTTAACATATCTATTTTGCCGGTCTTTTCCCAAACCCCTAGATTCTAAAAAAGACCTTTCATTATGTCTCTATTAAATCAAAAGACAAAGAGTACTAAAGAGTCTAGGAGGATCTTTTCCTTCTTCCTCTCTTTTTAAAACCCCAACAACAATAGAGTGCTTCACACCGTTAAGAACTGGTGAGCATTCTCTATTTATTTTACTTCCTGAGAAAATTCCTCTCAAATTTTCAAATTGATCTTGTACTAATTAAGCAACAGAATGTTCCACATCAAAGCATAACTCTTCAATAGAGGCACCTCCAGTGTCAATATGCACTGGTGTACCAGGAACTTCATCATATTTTCTTGCCCGATTAGCTATATTATGCAAGCAAAACTCTTTCCTAGCTATCTCCATTTTCTAAATGAGTTCAATATTTCTGTGAACCATCTCAATAGAACATCCTAGGCCAATACCAAACAAAGAAGTCATATGTAGCAAGGAAGGATTTGAAGCAGAAGGATCAGTATTCTTACCATAATTGTCTCTTTCCTCGGCTCTAATCTTAGCCAAATCTTACACTTTCTGATCTTCTTTTTCGTTACACCTCAAGCTTCTTCTAAGCTCCTCATCTCTGTCTTCCTCAGTCCCTTCATCTCCTCTCTCGCCATGGATAGCAGTCATATCTTCCCACCAAAGCTCTCCACTGATTCCTGGCTGGCATTATAATCAGTGGGTTCAATGTATTTCCCAGACTTAGAACTACTCTTCTTTCCATCTTCATCTCTTTCCATTTCCTCAACCTTCATGTTAGCCAACTCCAACTCATATTGGTCTCTATTAGCAACCTCCTGAATCACCTGGTGCACAACTGCTTGTTCCTGAGCAAATTCAGTTTCAATCCTCTTCTTGCGAGCTTCTAATTTAGCTATTTTCTTCTCTTCTTTAGCCCACGGAGCATTCTATCTCATATATCCAAAGTTTGTTTTTCCTTAAACATGATATCCTTTTTTTTGCATTTTACCCCTATCAGCTGCCATTTCCTTGATCATAGCCCCCATAGAGTTCTCAATGGAGCATTTCAACTCCTCATTTATTTTATTGGTCTCCTTTATATGGACCAGAGACAGGGTCCCCAAAGACACATTGTTTCTATTATTTTCTTCCTTTCTAGCTCTCTTCCTGACCTCATCAGCATTGGATCTATCTTCTAAATCAGTATTAGCAATTTCTTTCCTTTTGTCTTCATTATACCATCCCATCTTCTCAACTGAGTCTAGCTCAGACTCAATCCTCAACATTAGCAAGTCATGTGAAGTGATCTCCACATGTGGAGAGATTTTTCCCACATCTCTGACTCCACATTTAGCTCTTAACTTTTCCTAATTGATAGTATCCATTGAAGGAAATATTCCCTAGAGGCAATAATAAAGTTATTATTTATTTCCTCATATCATGATAAATGTTTATTATTCATGCTAGAATTGTATTAACCCGAAACATAATACATGTGTGAATACATAGACAAACATAGTGTCACTAGTATGCCTCTACTTGACTAGCTCGTTGATCAAAGATGGTTGAGTTTCCTAGCCATAGACATGAGTTGTCATTTGATTAACGGGATCACATCATTAGGAGAATGATGTGATTGACTTGACCCATTTCGTTAGCTTAGCACTTGATCGTTTAGTTTACTGCTATTGCTTTCTCCATAACTTATACATGTTCCTATGACTATGATATTACCGGAGGAACACTTTGTGTGCTACCAAACGTCAGAACGTAACTGGGTGATTATAAAGGTGCTCTACAGGTGTCTCTGATGGTGTTCGTTGAGTTGGCATACATCAAGAATAGGATTTTTCACTCCGATTGTCAGAGAGGTATCTCTGGGCCCTCTCGGTAATGCACATCACTATAAGCCTTGCAAGCAATGTGACTAATGAGTTAGTTGCGGGATGATGCATTACGGAACGAGTAAAGAGACTTGCGGTAACGAGATTGAGCTAGGTATTGAGATACCGACGATCGAACCTCGGGCAAGTAACATACCGATGACAAAGGGAACAACGTATGTTGTTATGCAGTTTGACTGGTAAAGATCTTCGTAGAATATGTAGGAACCAATATGAGCATCCAGGTTCCGCAATTGGTTATTGACCGGAGACATGTCTCGGTCATGTCTACATAGTTCTCGAACCATAGGGTCCGCACGCTTAAAGTTCTATGACGAACGGTATTATGAGTTTTTGTGTTTTGATGTAACGAAGGTAGTTTGGAGTCCTGGATGTGATCACGGACACGACGAGGAGTCTCAAAATGGTTGAGACGTAAAGATCGATATATTGGATGACTATGTTCAGACACCAGAAATGTTTCGGACATTTACCGGAGTACCAGGGGGTTACCGGAACCCCCCGGGGAGTATATTGGGCCTAATGGGCCCTAGCGGGAGAAGAGGAGGGGCGGCCAGGGCAGCCGCGCGCCCCCTCCCCCTCTAGTCCAAATTGGACAAGGAGGGGGGGGCGGCGCCCCCCTTTTCCCTTCTCTCCCTCTCTCCCTTCCTTCCCTTCTCCTAATCCTACAAGGAAAGGAGGAGTCCTACTCTCGGTGGGAGTAGGACTCCCCCCTTGGCGCGCCCTCCTCCTTGTCCGGCCGCCTCCCCCTAGCTCCTTTATATATGGGGGAAGGGGGCACCCCATAGATACAACAATTGATCTGTTGATCTCTTAGCCGTGTGCGGTGCCCCCCTCCACCATAATCCACCTCGGTCATATCGTAGCGGTGCTTAGGCGAAGCCCTGTGTCGGTAGCATCATCATCACCGTCACCACGCCGTCGTGCTGACGAAGCTCTTCCCGAAAGCTCTACTGGATTGTGAGTTCGCGGGACGTCACCGAGCTGAACGTGTGCTGAACGCGGAGGTGCCGTACGTTCGGTGCTGAGGATCGGTTGATCGTGAAGACGTACAACTACATCAACCGCGTTGTTATAACGCTTCCACTTACGTTCTACGAGGGTACATAGACGACACTCTCCCCTCTCTTTGCTATGCATCACCATGATCTTGCGTGTGCGTAGGATTTTTTTTGAAATTACTACGTTCCCCAACAGTGGCATCTGGGCCAGATTTATGCGTAGATGTTATATGCATGAATAGAACACAAGTGATTTGTGGGAGATAGAAGTCATACTGCTTACCAGCATGTCATACTTTGGTTCGGCGGTATTGTTGGATGAAGCGGCCCGGACCGACATTACACGTACGCTTACGCGAGACTGGTTCTACCGACATGTTTGCACACAGGTGGCTGGCGGGTGTCAGTTTCTCCAACTTTAGTTAAACCGGGTGTGGTTACGCCCGGTCATTGTGAAGGTTAAAACAGCACTAACTTGACGAACTATCGTTGTGGTTTTGATGCATAGGTAAGAATGGTTCTTGCTCAGCCCATAGCAGCCATATAAAACTTGCAACAACAAAGTAGAGGACATCTAACTTGTTTTTGCAGGGCATGTTGTAATGTGATATGGTCAAGACATGATGCTATATTTTATTGTATTAGATGATAATGTTTTGTAACAGAGTTATCGACAACTGGCAGGAGCCATATGGTTGTCACTTTATTGTATGCAATGCAATCGCCCTGTAATTGCTTTACTTTATCACTAAGCGATAGCGATAGTCGTAGAAGCAATAGTTGGCGAGACGACAATGATGCTACGATGGAGATCAAGGTGTCGCGTCGGTGACGATGGTGATCATGACGGTGCTTTGGAGATGGAGATCAAAGGCACAAGGTGATGATGGCCATATCATATCACTTATATTGATTGCATGTGATGTTTATCCTTTATGCATCTTATTCTGCTTTGTTTGACGGTAGCATTATAAGATGATCTCTGACTAAATTTCAAGGTAAAAGTGTTCTCCCTGAGTATGCACCGTTGCCAAAGTTCGTCGTGCCGAGACACCACGTGATGATCGGGTGTGATAAGCTCAATGTTCATCTACAACGGGTGTAAGACAGTTTTGCACACGCAAAATACTCGGGTTAAACTTGACGAGCCTAGCATATGCAGATATGGCCTCGGAACACCGAGACCGAAGGTCGAGCGTGAATCATATAGTAGATATGATCAACATAGTGATGTTCACCATTCAAAACTACTCCATCTCACATGATGATCGGTTATGGTTTAGTTGATATGGATCACGTGATCACTTAGATGATTAGAGGGATGTCTATCTAAGTGGGAGTTCTTGAGTAATATGATTAATTGAACTTAAATTTATCATGAACTTAGTACCTGATAGTATTTTGCTTGTCTATGTTGTTGTAGATAGATGACCCGTGTTGTTGTTCCGTTGAATCTTAATGCGTTCCTTGAGAAAGCAAAGTTGAAAGATGATGGTAGCAGTTACACGGACTGGGTCCGTAACTTGAGGATTATCCTCATTGCTGCACAGAAGAATTACGTCATGGAAGCACTGCTGGGTGCTAGGCCTGCTGCAGATGCAACTGACGATGTTAAGAACGTTTGGCAGAGCAAAGCTGATGACTACTCGATAGTTCAGTGTGATATGCTTTACGCGGGACTTCAACGACGTTTTGAACGTCATGGAGCATATGAGATGTCCCAGGAGTTGAAGTTAATATTTCAAGCAAATGCCCGGATTGAGAGATATGAAGTCTCCAATAAGTTCTATAGTTGCAAGATGGAGGAGAATAGTTCTGTCAGTGAACATATACTCAAAATGTCTGGGTATAACAATCACTTGATTCAATTGGGAGTTAATCTTCCGGATGATAGTGTCATTGACAGAATTCTTCAATCACTACCACCAAGCTACAAGAGCTTCGTGATGAACTATAATATGCAAGGGATGGATAATACAATTCCCGAGCTCTTCGCAATGCTAAAGGCTGCGGAGGTAGAAATCAAAAAGGAGCATCAAGTGTTGATGGTCAACAGGACCACCAGTTTCAAGAAAAAGTGTAAAGGAAAGAAGAAGGGGAACTTCAAGAAGAACAGCCAACAAGTTGTTGCTCAAGAGAAGAAACCTAAGTCTGGACCTAAGCCTGAGACTGAGTGCTTCTACTGCAAACAGACTGGTCACTGGAAGCGGAACTGCCCCAAGTATTTGGCGGATAAGAAGGATGGCAAGGTGAACAAAGGTATATGTGATATACATGTCATTGATGTGTACCTTACTAGAGCTCGCAGTAGCACCAGGGTATTTGATACTGGTTCTGTTGCTAATTTTTTCAACTCGAAATAGGGACTATGGATTAAGCAAAGACTAGCTAAGGACGAGGTGACGATGCGCGTGGGAAATGGTTCCAAAGTCGATGTGATCGCTGCCGGCACGCTATCTCTACATCTACCTTCGGGATTAGATTTAGACCTGAATAATTGTTATTTGGTGCCAGCGTTAAGCATGAACATTATATCTGGATCTTGTTTGATGTGAGACGGTTATTCATTTAAATCTGAGAATAATGGTTGTTCTATTTATATGAGTAATATCTTTTATGGTCATGCACCCTTGAAGAGTGGTCTATTTGTGTTGAATCTCGATAGTAATGATACACATATTCATAATATTGAAGCCAAAAGATGCAGAGTTGATAATGATAGTGCAACTTATTTGTGGCACTGCCGTTTGGGTCATATTGGTGTAAAGCGCATGAAGAAACTCCATACTGATGGACTTTCGGAATCACTTGATTATGAATCACTTGGTACTTGCGAACCATGCCTCATGGGCAAGATGACTAAAATGCCGTTCTCCGGAACAATGGAGCGAGCAACAGATTTGTTGGAAATCATACATACTGATGTATGTGGTCCAATGAATATTGAGGCTCACGGCGGGTATCCTTATTTTCTCACCTTCACCGACGATTTGAGCAGATATGGGTATATCTACTTAATGAAACATAAGTCTGAAACATTTGAAAAGTTCAAAGAATTTCAGTGTGAAGTGGAAAATCATTGTAACAAGAAAATAAAGTTTCTACGATCTGATCGTGGAGGAGAATATTTGAGTTACGAGTTTGGTCTACATTTGAAACAATGTGGAATAGTTTCGCAACTCACGCCATCCGGAACACCACAACGTAATGGTGTGTCTGAACGTCGTAATCGTACTAGATATGGTGCGATCTATGATGTCTCTTACTGATTTACCGCTATCGTTTTGGGGTTATGCTTTAGAGACGACTGCGTTCACGTTAAATAGGACACCATCGAAATCCATTGAGACAACGCCTTATGAACTGTGGTTTGGCAAGAAACCAAAGTTGTCGTTTCTTTAAGTTTGGAGCTGCGATGCTTATGTGAAAAAGCTTCAACCTGATAAGCTCGAACCCAAATCAAAGAAATGTGTCTTCATAGGATACCCAAAGGAAACTATTGCGTACACCTTCTATCACAGATCCGAAGGCAAGATATTTGTTGCTAAGAATGGATCCTTTCTAGAGAAGGAGTTTCTCTCGAAAGAAGTTAGTGGGAGGAAAGTAGAACTTGATGAGGTAACTGTACCTGCTCCCTTATTGGAAATTAGTTCATCACAAAAACTAGTTTCTGTGACACCTACACCAATTAGTGAGGAAGTTAATGATGTTGATCATGAATCTTCAGATCAAGTTACTATCGAACCTCGTAGGTAAACTAGAGTAAGAACCGCACCAGAGTGGTACGGTAATCCTATTCTGGAGGTCATGTTACTTGACCAAGGCGAACCTATGAACTATGAAGAAGCGATGGTGAGCCCAGATTCCGCAAAATGGTTTAAGGCCATGAAATCTAAGATGGGATCCATGTATGAGAACAAAGTATAGAGTTTAGTTGACTTGCCCAATGATAGGCAAGCCATAGAGAATAAATGGATCTTCAAGAAGAAGACTGACGCTGACGATAATGTTACTGTCTACAAAGCTCGACTTGTTGCGAAAGGTTTTCGCAAGTTCAAGGGGTTGACTACGATGAGACTTTCTCACCCGTAGCGATGATTAAGTCTGCCCGAATCATGTTAGCAATTGCCGCATTTTATGATTATGAAATTTGGCAAATGGATGTCAAAACGGCATTCCTGAATGGATTTCTGGAAGAAGAGTTGTATATAATGCAACCGGAAGGTTTTGATAATCCAAAGGGAGCTAACAAAGTGTGCAAGCTCTAGCGATCCATTTATGGACTGGTACAAGCCTCTCGGAGTTGGAATAAACGTTTTGATAGTGTGATCAAAGCATATGGTTTTGTACAGACTTTTGGAGAAGCCTGTATTTACAAGAAAGTGAGTGGGAGCTCTGCAACATTTCTAATATTATATGTGGATGACATATTGTTGATTGGAAATGATACAGAATTTCTGGATAGCATAAAAGGATACTTGAATAAGAGTTTTTCAATGAAAGACCTCAGTGAAGCTGCTTACATATTGGGCATCAAGATCTATAGAGATAAATCAAGACTCTTAATTGGAATTTCACAAAGCACATACCTTGACAGAGTTTTGAAGAATTTCAATATGGATCAAGCAAAGAAAGGGTTCTTGCCTGTGTTACAAGGTGTGAAGTTGAGTCAGACTCAATGCCCGACCACTGCAGAAGATAGAGAGAAAATGAAAAGTGTTCCCTATGCTTCAGCCATAGGCTCTATCATGTATGCAATGTTGTGTACCATACCTGATGTGTGCCTTGCTATTAGCTTAGTAGGGAGGTACCAAAGTAATCCAGGAGTGGATCACTGGACAGCGGTCAAGAACATCCTGAAATACCTGAAAAGGACTAAGAATATGTTTCTCGTTTATGGAGGTGACAAAGAGCTCGTCGTAAATGGTTACGTCGATGCAAGCTTTGACACTGATCCGGACGATTCTAAATCGAAAACCGGATACGTGTTTACATTGAATGGTGGAGCTGTCAGTTGGTGTAGTTCTAAACAAAGCGTCATGGCGGGATCTACGTGTGAAGCGGAGTACATAGCTGCTTCGGAAGCAGCAAATGAAGGAGTCTGGATGAAGGAGTTCATATCCAATCTAGGTGTCATACCTAGTGCATCGGGTCCAATGAAAATCTTTTGTGACAATACTGGTGCAATTGCCTTGGCAAAGGAATCCATATTTCACAAGAGAACCAAGCACATCAAGAGACGCTTCAATTCCATCCTGTTAGAATCATTACTGTGTAATCTAGATTATTGACTCTAGTGCACGTGGGAGACTGAAGGAAATATGCCCTATAGGCAATAATAAAGTTATTATTTATTTCCTCATATCATGATAAATGTTTATTATTCATGCTAGAATTGTATTAACCGAAAACATAATACATGTGTGAATACATAGACAAACATAGTGTCACTAGTATGCCTCTACTTGACTAGCTCGTTGATCAAAGATGGTTGAGTTTCCTAGCCATAGACATGATTTGTCATTTGATTAATGAGATCACATCATTAGGAGAATGATGTGATTGACTTGACCCATTTCGTTAGCTTCGCACTTGATTGTTTAGTTTACTGCTATTGCTTTCTCCATAACTTATACATGTTCCTATGACTATGAGATTATGCAACTCCCGAATACCGGATGAACACTTTGTGTGCTACCAAACGTCACAACGTAACTGGGTGATTATAAAGGTGCTCTACAGGTGTCTCCGATGGTGTTCGTTGAGTTGGCATAGATCGAGAATAGGATTTGTCACTCCGATTGTCGGAGAGGTATCTCTGGGCCCTCTCGGTAATGCACATCACTATAAGCCTTGCAAGCAATGTGATTAATGAGTTAGTTGCGGGATGATGCATTAAGGAACGAGTAAAGAGACTTGCCGGTAACGAGATTGAGCTAGGTATTGAGATACCGACAATCGAATCTCGGGCAAGTAACATACCGATGACAAAGGGAACAACGTATGTTGTTATGCGGTTTGACCGATAAATATCTTCGTAGAATATGTAGGAACCAATATGAGCATCCAGGTTCTATTAACCGGAGACATGTCTCGGTCATGTCTACATAGTTCTCGAACTCGTACGGTCCGCACGCTTAAAATTCTGTGACGATCGGTATTATGAGTTATTGTGTTTTGATCTATCGAAGGTAGTTTGGAGTCCCGAATGTGATCATGGACACGACGAGGAGTCTCGAAATGGTCGAGACATAAAGATCGATATATTGGATGACTATGTTCGGACACCGGAAATGTTTCAGACATTTACCGGAGTATCGGGGGGTTACCGGAACCCCCCGGGGAGTATATTGGGCCTAATGGGCCCTAGTGGGAGAAGAGGAGGGACGGCCAGGGCAGCCGCGCGCCCCCTCCCCCTCTAGTCCGAATTGGACAAGGAGGGGGGGGGGGCGCCCCCTTTTTCCTTCTCTCCCTCTCTCCCTTCTTCCCTTCTCCTACTCCTACTAGGAAAGGAGGAGTCATACTACTGGTGGGAGTAGGCATCCCCCCTTGGCGTGCCCTCCTCCTTGGTCGGCCGGCTCCCCCTAGCTCCTTTATATACGGGGGCAGGGGGCACCCCATAGACACAACAATTGATCTGTTGATCTCTTAGCCGTGTGCGGTGCCCCCTCCACCATAATTCGCCTCGGTCATATCGTAGCGGTGCTTAGGCGAAGCCCTGCGTCGGTAGCATCATCATCACCGTCACCACGTCGTCGTGCTGATGAGGCTCTTCCCGAAAGCTCTACTGGATCGTGAGTTCGTGGGACGTCACCGAGCAGAACGTGTGCTGAACGCGGAGGTGCCGTACGTTTGGTGCTGAGATCGGTCGATCGTGAAGATGTATGACTACATCAACCGCGTTGTTATAACGCTTCCGCTTACGGTCAACGAGGGTACGTAGACGACACTCTCCCCTCTCGCTGCTATGCATCACCATGATCTTGCGTGTGCGTAGGATTTTTTTTGAAATTACTACGTTCCCACAGGGCCTACAGCTGCAACCACCTCACACATTCCAAAAAAATCCTAAAGCAATCAGGTACCCCACCAAATCTTACCCAAGTAGCATGTAACTTTTCCACAGCTTTATGATCCAAAGTCCAGCCCTACACTTTAATGACTACCCTAATATCCAGCAAACTAAAGCATTGAATTTAGCCAAGCTTCACAAGCTTGGCTTTGTTGGGGAATCTCATCATATAACAATTTTGCCCATATTCCCTCACTCTTCATTGCCACCCTCAGTTAAACATTTCACTAAAGGCCTCTACTAAGTCTATTATTGTGCCTCTACTAATTTATGAAGTAGAAACCAAATACTTGAAAACAGCAACTTCTATACCTGCACTAGAAGACGACAATCCCTCTCCCTCATCGTCAGAGTCTACTTCGGCCGACAGCTAGAAACGATTGCCGGCTAGAGAGACCCCTACTTTGCCAGGGAGATGGCTTGGAGTCTTCAGAGCGGCAGGGAAGGTGAGGGGAGCGGCGTGGAAGCGCCACCGCTCCCTTCACCTTCTTCTTCCTTGGGGGCTCCTTCTCGTTGTTGATGATCTCAATGGGCATCGCCTGCGTGCCCGGAGTAGGGAGCCACATCGCCACCTCCATAGGCACTGCTGGCTATTGGTTCTGCATGTATCGAAGCGACCAGAACACCCGCCACTTGAATCTCTTCCCCGGATATGGTGACTCCGCCTCCAACATGGCCCACAAGAGAACTACCATCGCCATCTAGGCCTAGAAATCTGTAACGCCCCGACTTAATCATGCACTAATCATACATACAAAAATTAAAGTCATACAAGCTTTATATTATAAGCCAGGGGCCTCGAGGGCTCGAATACATAAGCTCGAACACACAAGAGTCAGCGGAAGCAACAATACCTGAGTACAGACATAAGTAAACAAGTCTGCCTTAAGAAGGCTAGCAACCTCATCTGGATCGAAAAGGCGCATGCCTCTTGCCTAGGAGCCTCCTAACTGCTCCTGGTCGTCGGCGGTCTCCACGTAGTAGTAGGCTCTGTCGTGGTAGTAGTAGTTGTTGGCGGGATCAACTGGCTCCTGGACTCTGTCATCTGATCTCAGCAATCGAGTAGTGGGGAAAAGGGGTAGCAAAGCAACCATGAGTACTCATCCAAAGTACTCGCAAGACTTACATTAGATCTATGCTAAGTATGCATCAATATCAAAGGAACGGGGCTATATCTTTGGACTAAACTGCAAAAATGCCAGAATAGAAGGGAAGGCCTAGCCTATCGAAGATTAGCATCTTGTAGCATCTTGCAGCATTAGAAGAGTGCAGATTAGCATATTATAAAGTAAAAGTTTAATGTAGTAACGCCCAGAGATCCTTCCTTGACGCCCTGCGAGAAAGAAATCCCGGAGCCATCATATCCATTTAGTGTCTATAGTATCCAGTTCTAGTTGTATAGATCGGGATACAAGTCCGAGCGTCCGTTACCATGGACACGGCTATTCAAATAGATATACTTCCCTGCAAGGGTGCACAAACTTACCCAATACGCTCGGTTAACTTCGGCCGAACACAATTTTCTGGGTCATGCCCGACCTCGGCTGATGACACACCGTAGTCCTACCTAGGCTCAACAGAGAGGCCAGCACGCCGGTCTACATCCTAAATGCGAAGGGATCATGGGACAATTGTCTCCTGCATGTTGCAAACGCGGCTAGAGCAGACCCACCCCCTTATACAAGCGCAGGTGGTTCCCTAGGTGTGCGCTGCTAAACTGCTGACGTCAGTGAGCTTTTGGAAGAATGGTACAATGCCGAGTGCCCATACTTATTTCCGCATGGTTATCAGTGCGAAAAGGCCAGAGCCTACTGTTGGGGAACGTTGCATGGGAAACGAAAAATTTCCTGCGCTCACCAAGATCAATCTAGGAGATACACATCTACGAGAGGAGAGATTGGATCTACATACCCTTGTAGATCGCTAAGCGGAAGCGTTAAGAAATGTGGTTGATGTAGTCGAATGTGTTCTCAATCCAATGACGATCCGTCCACGAACTCCCGATCAAGTGTCGAACGGACGACACCTCTGAGTTTAGCACATGTGCGGCTCGGTGGCGTCCTCTCCTTCTTGATCCAGCAAGCGAGAGAGAGAGGGGGTAGATGAGATCAGAACATACACGACGGTATGGTGGTGGTGGTGGCAGCGGAATTACGGCAGGGCTTTGCCAAGCGTGTACCCGTGAAACGTGGGAGGAGTTGGGAGAGGTAACGGGCAAGGGTCGAAGGGTGGCTGCCCCCAATGCCTCGCCACCTTTATATGGGCGTGGAGGCATTGGGGGCAGCCACCCTCCTCACCACCTATAATGTGGCTCATCATTCACGAGAAAATGGCTGGTAACTGGGATGCCCAGTCCTATGATCAAAAGATCAAAAAAAAAAATTTGCAAATAATTTAAACAAAACTCCCCCAGGATTGTTGATAGTTGGACGACACCCGTTGTTTCGGACAAGCCGTGGAGTGTGATTGTTTGTGGAGGGGGAGTAAAATCTTTACCTTCTGTTTGGGAACCGCCTATAATCTATCTAGTATGGAAGATATTGGGAACTCTTGGTTGTTATGTTGAGAATGAAAGCATACCTCTCAAAATTATTTCATCTTTGTTTTAAAGCTTCGAGCTTTGGCACCTCTGCAAATCCATGCTTCCCTCTGCGAAGGGCCTATCTTTTACTTTTATGCAAGAGTCGGTAGTATTCCTTCTCATTCCAACCTACTTTTTAGTTGGCAAGCATCATGTGATGGGGAAAGATCTAAGCATATATGGCCAGTAAAATATATTTGATCATGAATTATTATTGTTGACAATTATCTATATGATAAATAAGTTGGGAGGCAAAACATTAAGCCCCTATGTTTCTTTGTGTTCGATGAATGCTATTTGTTCTAAAAATATGCTTTGAGTGGTAGCAATCATGGAAGACTATATGATAGTTGAGTATGTGGAATTTTCTAAATCAAAGCTCTTACATAGACCCTTCCTGAAAATAAGATGAATTGCAATTGTTTGATGACTGAGAACATAGTTTGTTAGTTTTCAAGAAAGTTTATGATATATGCTTTAACATGTGAATAGCTTGTTACTTGATCATGAAAAGTTTTATGAGATGAGCTACTGTTATGACATATAATGATGCTAGAAAAGGTGATTGAAATTATCATTGATCAAACTTGCACCTGCTATAATTCACACATCATAAATTATTTCTTTTATCATTTACCTACTCGAGGACGAGCAGGAATTAAGCTTGGGGATGCTGATACGTCTCCAACGTATCTATAATTTATGAAGTATTCATGCTATTATGTTATCCATCTTAGACGTTTTATATGCATTTACATGATATTTTATATAATTTTTGGGACTAACCTATTAACCTAGAGCCCAGTACCAGTTCCTGTTTTTTCCTTATTTTTGAGTATTGCAGAAAAGGAAAACCAAACGGAGTCCAATTGACCTGAAATTTGACGGAGATTGTTTTTGGTCCAAAAGAAGCCCATGGAGCATCGAAGATGGGCCAAAAGAGTCCCGAGGCACCCACGAGGGTGGGGGGCGCGCCCCCTACCTCGTGGCCGCCTCGGAGACCCCCCCTGACTTGTTTCTGACGCCAAAAGCTCTTATATATACATAAACCCCCAGAACATAACCTAGATCGGGAGTTCCGCCGCCACAAGCCTTTGTAGCCACCGAAAACCAATCTAGACCCGTTCCGGCACCCTGCCAGAGGGGGGAATCCCTCTCCGGTGGCCATCTTCATCATCCCGCCGCTCTCCATGACAAGGAGGGAGTAGTTCACCCTCGGGGCTGAGGGTATGTACCAGTAGCTATGTGTTTGATCTCTCTCTCTCTCTCTCGTGTTCTTGATTTGGCACGATCTTGATGTATCGCGAGCTTTGCTATTATAGTTGGATCTTATGATGTTTCTCCCCCTCTACTCTCTTGTAATGGATTGAGTTTTCCCTTTGAAGTGATCTTATCGGATTGAGTCTTTAAGGATTTGAGAACACTTTATGTATGTCTTGCATGTGCTTATCTGTGGTGACAATGGGATATTCACGTGATTTACTTGATGTATGTTTTGGTGATCAACTTGCGAGTTCCGCGACCTCGTGAACTTATGCATAGGGGTTGGCACACGTTTTCGTCTTGACTCTCCGGTAGAAACTTTGGGGCACTCTTTGAAGTTCTTTGTGTTGGTTGAATAGATGAATCTGAGATTGTGTGATGCATATCGTATAATCATACCCAAGGATACTTGAGGCGACATTGGAGTATCTAGGTGACATTAGGGTTTTGGTTGATTTGTGCCTTAAAGGTGTTATTCTAGTACGAACTCTATGATAGAACGAAGGGTGGCTGCCCCCAATGCCTCCCTCGTGGGCCCCTCGCAGCTCCACCGACCTACTTCTTCCTCCTATATATACCCATATACCCCGAAAACATCCGAGAGCACCACGAAACCCTATTTCCACTGCAGCAACCTTCTGTACCCGTGAGGTCCCATCTTGGGCCCTTTTCCGGTGCTCCGCCGGAGGGGGAATCGATCATGGAGGGCTTCTACATCAACACCATAGCCTCTCCGATGATGTGTGAGTAGTTTACCTCAGACCTTCGGGTCCAAAGTTATTAGCTAGATGGCTTATTCTCTCTCTTTGGATCTCAATACAAAGTTCTCCTTGATCTTCTTGGAGATTTATTCGATGTAACTCTTTTTGCGGTGTGTTTATCGAGATCCGATGAATTGTGGGTTTATGATCAAAATTATCTATGAACAATATTTGAATCTCTGATGTCTACTACGCAACCTTCTTCTTGTAGACGTTGTTGGGCCTTCAAGTGCACAGGTTTGTAGGACAGTAGCAAATTTCCCTCAAGTGTATGACCTAAGGTTTATCAATCCGTGGGAGGCGTAGAATGAAGATGGTCTCTCTCAAGCAACCCTGCAACCAAATAACAAAGAGTCTCTTGTGTCCCCAACACAACCAATACAATGGTAAATTGTATAGGTGCACTAGTTCAGCGAAGAGATAGTTATACAAGTGCAATATGGATGGTAGATATAGGTTTTGGTAATCTGAAAATATAAAAACAGCAAGGTAACTAATGATAAAAGTGAGAACAAATGGTATTGCAATGCTAGGAAACAAGGCCTAGGGTTCATACTTTCACTAGTGCAAGTTCTCTTAACAATAATAACATAATTGGATCACATAACTATCCCTCAACATGCAACAAAGAGTCACTCCAAAGTCACTAATAGCGGAGAACAAATGAAGATATTATGGTAGGGTACGAAACCACCTCAAAGTTATTCTTTCCAATCAATCCGTTGGGCTATTCCTATAAGTGTCACAAACAGCCCTAGAGTTCGCACTAGAATAACACCTTAAGACACAAATCAACCAAAACCCTAATGTCACCTAGATACTCCATTGTCACCTCAAGTATCCGTGGGCATGATTATACGATATGCATCACACAATCTCAATTCATCTATTCAAACCAACACATAGAACCTCAAAGAGTGCCCCGAAGTTTCTACCAGAGAATCACGACGAAAACGTGTGCCAACCCCTATGCATAGGTTCATGGGCGGAACCCGCAAGTTGATCACCAAAACATACATCAAGTGAATCACGTGATATCCCATTGTCACCACAGATACGCACGGCAAGACATACATCAAGTGTTCTCAAATCTTTAAAGACTCAATCCGATAAGATTACTCAAAGGGGAAAACTCAATTCATTACAAGAGAGTAGAGGGGGAGAAGAAACATAAGATCCAACTATAATAGCAAAGCTCGCGACACATCAAGATCGTACCAAATCAAGAACACGAGAGAGAGAGAGAGAGAGAGAGAGAGAGAGAGAGAGAGAGATCACACATAGCTACTGGTACATACCCTCAGCCCTGAGGGTGAACTACTCCCTCCTCGTCATGGAGAGCGCTGGGATGATGAAGATGGCCACCGGTGAGGGTTCCCCCCTCCGGCAGGGTGCCGAAACAGGGTCCTGATTGGTTTTTCGTGGCTCTGGAGGTTTTTCGGTGATGGAACTCCCGATCTAATCTCTGTTCTGGAAGTTTTAGGGTACGTGAGTATATATGGGTGCAGGAAGTACGTCGGTGGAGCTACGAGGGCCACACGAGGCAGGGGGGCACGCCCTAGGGGGGTGGGTGCGCCCCCGCCCTCGTGAGCACCTCCCTCATCTCCTGACGTAGGGTCCAAGTCTATCTGGTAGGTTTCTTTCCAAAAATAACTTCTCCAGTTGATTTCGTTCCGTTTTGACTCCGTCTGATATTCCTTTTCCTCGAAACACTGAAATAGGCATAAAACAACAAATCTGGGCTGGGCCTCCGGTTAATAGGTTAGTCCCAAAAGTAATATAAAAGTGGATAATAAAGCCCAATATTGCCCAAAACAGTAGATAATATAGCATGGAGCAATAAAAAATAATAGATACGTTGGAGACGTATCAAGCATCCCCAAGCTTAATTCCTGCTCGTCCTCGAGTAGGTAAATGATAAAAAAGATAATTTTTGATGTGGAATGCTAGTTTGCATAATTTCAATGTATTTTTTCTTAATTGTGATATGAATATTCAGATCTGAAAGATTCAAGACAAAAGTTCATATTGACATAAAAGTAATAATACTTCAAGCATACTAACTAAGCAATTATGTCTTCTCAAAATAACATGGCAAAAGAAAGTTCATCCCTACAAAATCATATAGTTAGGCTATGCTTCATTTTCGTCACACAAAGATGTTCCCAACTTCTATACCCCCGATGACAAGCCAAGAAATTGCTTCATACTTAAATAATCTCAAACTTTTTCAACCTTCACGCAATACATGAGCGTGAGCCATGGATATAGCACTATGGGTGGAATAGAATATGATGATGGGGATTGTGTGGAGAAGACAAAAAAGGAGAAAGTCTCACATTGACGAGTATAATCAACGGGATATGGAGATGCCCATCAATTGATGTCAACATGAGGAGTAGGGATTGCCATGCAACGGATGCACTAGAGCTATTAATGAATGCTCAACAAAAGAAAACTAGTGGGTGTGCATCCAACTTGCTTGCTCACGAAGACCTAGGGCATTTTAGGAAGCCCATTGTAGGAATATACAAGCCAAGTTCTATAATGAAAAATTCCCACTAGTATGAAAAATACAACTTATGAGACTCACTATATGAAAAACATGGTGCTACTTTGAAGCACAGTATATGAGACTCTCTATAGATGAAGAACAAGGTGCTACTTTGAAGCACAAGTGTGGAAAAAGAGATAGTAACCTTGCCCTTTTTTATTTTCTTTTTTTTCTTTTCTTCTTTTTTTCTTTTTTTCCTTTTTTTGGGCCTTTTTTTTCTTTTTGGCCTTTCTCTTTTTTTCTTTTTTTTTCTTTGGGCAATGCTCTAATAATGATGATCATCACACTTCTATTGATTACAACAAATGAATTACAACTCGAAACTAGAACAAGATATGACTCTATATGAATGCCTCCGGCGGTGGACCGGGATGGTGCAATGAATCAAGAGTGACATGTATGAAAAATAATGCATGGTGGCTTTGCCACAAATACGATGTCAACTACATGATCATGCAATGGCAATATGACAAAAGTAAAGTATGTCATGATGATGATGAACGGAACGGTGGAAAGTTGCATGGCAATATATCTCAGAATGGCTATGGAAATGCCATAATAGGTAGGTATGGTGGCTGTTTTGAGGAAGATATAGAGAGGCTTATGTGTGATAGAGCGTATCGTATCACGGGGTTTGGATGCACAGGCGAAGTTTGCACAAACTCTCAAGGTGAGAAAGGGCAATTCACGATACCGAAGAGGCTAGCAAAGGCGGAAAGGTAAAAGTGCGTATAATCCATGGACTCAACATTAGTAAAAAGAACTAATATACTTATTGCAAAAATTTAGAATTCATCAAAAACCAAGTACTACACGCATGCTCCTAGGGGGATAGATTGGTAGGAAAAGACCATCGCTCGTCCCGGACCGCCACTCATAAGGATGCACAAGCCAGGTACACTTCATGTTTCAAATTTGTTACACAACTTTAACCATACGTGCATGCTACGGGACTTGCTAACTTCAACACAAGTATCTCTCAAATTCACAACTACTCAACTAGCATGACTCTAATATCACCATCTTCATATCTCAAAACAATCATCAAGCATCAAACTTCTCTTAGTATTCAACACACTCATAAGAATTCTTACAAATCTTGTATGCTTAGCATATTAGGATTATTTAAGAAAATTACCATGCTATTTAAAACTCTCAAAATAATATAAGTGAAGTATGACAGTTCATCTATTTCTTCAAAATAAAACTACCACCATGCTCAAAGTGAAGCACTAGAGCAAATGACAAACTACTCCGAAAGATATAAGTGAAGATCAATGAGTAGTCGGATAATTACGCAACTATGTGAAGTCTCTCTCTCATTTAAGAATTCCAGATCTTGGTACTTTATTCAAACAGAAAGCAAAACAAAATAAAATGACATGACGCTCCAAGCAAAACACATATCATGTGGTGAATAAAAATATAGCTCCAAGTAAAGTTACCGATGAACGAAGACGAAAGAGGGGATGCCTTCCGGGGCATCCCCAAGCTTAGACGCTTGGTTATCCTTGAATATTACCTTGGGGTGCCTTGGGCATCCCCAATCTTAGGCTCTTTCCACTCCTTATTCCATAGTCCATCGAATCTTTACCCAAAACTTGAAAACTTCACAACACAAAACTCAACAGAAAACTCGTGAGCTCCGTTAGCGAAAGAAAAGAAAACACCACTTCAAGGTACTGTAATGAACTCATTATTTATTTATATTGGTGTTAAACCTACTGTATTCCAACTTCTCTATGGTTTATAAACTATTTTACTAGCCATAGATTCATCAATATAAGCAAACAACACACAAAAAACAGAATCTCTCAAAAACAGAACAGTCTGTAGTATCTGTAACTAACGCAAACTTCTGGAACTCCAAAAATTCTAAAATAAATTGGTGGACCTGAGGAATTTGTATAGTAATCATCTGCAAAAAGAATCAACTAAATAGAACTCTCCAGTAAAAAGTTGAAGCTAATCTCGTGAGCGCTAAAGTTTCTGTTTTTTACAGCATGATCATAAAGGCTTCACCCAAGTCTTCCCAAAGGTTCTACTTGGCACAAACACTAATTAAAACATAAAACCACATATAAACAGAATGTAGATGGATTATTTATTACTAAACAGAACCAAAAAGCAAGAAACTAAAATAAAATTGGGTTGCCTCCCAACAAGCGCTATCGTTTTAACGCCCCTAGCTAGGCATGATGATTTCAATGATGCTCACATAAAAGATAAGAATTGAAACATAAAGAGAGCATCATGAAGAATATGACTAACACATTTAAGTCTAACCCACTTCCTATGTATAGGGATTTTGTGAGCAAACAACTTATGGGAACGATAATCAACTAGCATAGGAAGGTAAAACAAGGATAGCTTCAAGATTTTAAACACATAGAGAGGAAACTTGATATTATTGCAATTCCTACAAGCGTATATTCCTCTCTCATAATAATTTTCAGTAGCATCATGAATGAACTCAACAATATAACCAGCACCTAAAGCATTATTTTCATGATCTACAAGCATAGAAAATTTACTACTCTCCACATAAGCAAAATTCTTCTCATTCGGAATAGTGGGAGTATCATAAGACACTTGAACACTAAAAATTGTTTCCACATTAAAAGAGTAATGTTCAGAAAAGGGTAATCATAATCATGACAAGATTTGTAAATATAATCATCACTACTTTTTATAGCATAAGTTTCATCACAATAATCATCATAAGTAGCAATTTCTTTCTCATCATAATCGATTGAAACCTCTCCCAAGATAGTGGAATCACTAAATAAAGTTGAAACTCTTACAAATCCACCTTCATATTCATCACAATAAGATTCAACATCCTCCAAAATAGTGGGATCACTAATTCCTAAAGTTGACACTCTTCCAAACCCACTTTCATCAATATAATCATCATACGTAGGAGGCATGCTATCATCATAACAACTTTGCATATCAAAACTTGGGATGCTAAAAATATCATCTTCATTAAACATAGTATCCCCAAGCTTGGGACAAACATTAATTTCAGCAAATATATTCTCAAATATTTCATCCTCATCAAACATTGCTTCCCCAAGCTTGGGCCCTTTCATATCATAAGCATAATCACTCTCATCATTAAAAATATTGATAGCACCAATAGTATAGCAATTATCATATTCTTCCAAGAAAGTGCCAAAAAGATTTTCAAGATCATAAGAAGTATCATTATCTTCCCAATCATAATCATCACAACAAGCAATAGGCATAACGAGATCATCATCAAGTGCATCATCTTGCACAATTATTTTTGATTCATTTTCATGAGGCACAACAATAATATGAGCAACATTATTTGGGAGAGATACCTTTTTACCTCTCTTCGTTTTTCTTTTCTTCTTCTTCACCTCATGTGTGGGTTCAATCCTCTTTTTGGAGCTCCTTATTAATGAGATTGGTTGAATAGAAGGCTCCTCCTCGTTACCTGATTCATCATAAGAAATAATAGGAGGATATTGGGAAGTCTCTTCCCTTTCATTAGTATTCTCTTCATCCTCTATTTGTTTTCTTTTCTTTATGTAATTGACAATATAAGGATTTCAATGCAATTCACCGCACAATACATATAAATTTCCTCTAGATCAAAATCAAGAAATCTATCAAGATTAAACTTTGGAATACCCTCAGTTATACGTATCATTTCTTCATACCCCAAAAGAAGGCTAAGCTCTTTATGATGCCCAAGGGTAATCAAGCTATCACAATTTTTGGACACGATTCGATCATAAAACAATTTGCATTGGAGATTTAAATGACCACATTCATTGCAAAGTTCACTAGGAGCGCGAAAAATATTGAATCTTCTAGCACAGTCATCAAGACTTTCTTGCAAACCTTTAGTTTTTAAGTACTTATGGCTCTTGCAATATCTATTTTCTCTATTTGGTGTGTCCATGCAAATCCAATCTACTCCACAAAAATCAACATGCTTATAGGAGACATTTTCATCATAACTAGTGCAATCACCATTAGTACTATGGATATTCAAATAGTTTATACTAACAACATTGCCATCATGCTCATCATTCAAAGATTCAGTACCAAGCATTTTAATGCATTCTTCTTCTAGCACTTGAGCACAATTTTCCTTTCCATCATACTCACGAAAGATATTAAAAAGACGAAGAGTATGAGGCAAACTTAACTCCATTTTTTTGTAGTTTTCTTTTATAAACTAAAATAGTGATAAAACAAGAAACAAAAAGATTCAATTGTAAGATCTAAAGATATACCTTCACTTACCTAGCCTCCCCGGCAACGGCGCCAGAAAAGAGCTTGATGTCTACTACGCAACCTTCTTCCTGTAGACGTTGTTGGGCCTCCAAGTGCAGAGGTTTGTAGGATAGTAGCAAATTTCCCTCAAGTAGATGACCTAAGGTTTATCAATCCGTGTGAGGCGTAGGATGAAGATGGTCTCTCTCAAGCAACCCTGCAACCAAATAGCAAAGAGTCTCTTGTCTCCCCAACACACCCAATACAATGGTAAATTGTATAGGTGCACTAGTTCGGCGAAGAGATGGTGATACAAGTGCAATATGGATGGTAGATATAGGTTTTGTTAATCTGAAAATATAAAAACAGCAAGGTAACTAATGATAAAAGTGAGCACAAACGGTATTGAAATGCTAGGAAACAAGGCCTAGGGTTCATACTTTCACTAGTGCAAGTTCTCTCAACAATAATAACATAATTGGATCACATAACTATCCTTAACCATGCAACAAAGAGTCACTCCAAAGTCACTAATAGCGGAGAACAAACGAAGAGATTATGGTAGGGTACGAAACCACCTCAAAGTTATTCTTTCCAATCAATCCGTTGGGCTATTCCTATAAGTGTCACAAACAGCCCTAGAGTTCATACTAGAATAACACCTTAAGACACAAATCAACCAAAACCCTAATGTCACCTAGATACTCAAATGTCACCTCAAGTATCCGTGGGTATGATTATACGATATGCATCACACAATCTCAATTCATCTATTCAAACCAACACATAGAACCTCAAAGAGTGCCCCAAAGTTTCTACCAGAGAATCACAACGAAAACGTGTGCCAACCCCTATGCATAGATTCATGGGCAGAACCCGCAAGTTGATCACCAAACCATACATCAAGTGAATCACGTGATATCCCATTGTCACCATAGATACGCACGACAAGACATACATCAAGTGTTCTCAAATCTTTAAAGACTCAATCCGATAAGATTACTCAAAGGGGAAAACTCAATTCATTACAAGAGAGTATAGGGGGAGAAGAAACATAAGATCCAACTATAATAGCAAAGCTCGCGATACATCAAGATTGTACCAAATCAAGAACACGAGAGAGAGAGAGAGAGAGAGAGAGAGAGAGAGAGAGAGAGAGAGAGAGAGATCAAACACATAGCTACTGGTACATACCCTCAGCCCTGAGGGTGAACTACTCCCTCCTCGTCATGGAGAGCGCCGGGATGATGAAGATGGCCACCGGTGAGGGTTCCCCCCTCCGGGAGGGTGCCGGAACAGGGTCCCGATTGGTTTTTCGTGGCTCTGGAGGTTTTGCGGCGGCGGAACTCCCGATCTAATCTCTGTTCTGGAAGTTTTAGGGTACGTGAGTATATATGGGTGCAGGAAGTACGTCAGTGGAGCTACGAGGGCCCCACGAGGCAGGGGGCGCGCCCTAGGGGGGTGGGCGCGCCCCCCACAGTCGTGAGCACCTCCCTCATCTCCTGACGTAGGGTCCAAGTCTATCTGGTAGGTTTCCTTCCAAAAATAACTTCTCCAGTTGATTTCGTTCCGTTTTGACTCCGTCTGATATTCCCTTTCCTCGAAACACTGAAATAGGCATAAAACAGCAAATCTGGGCTAGGCCTCTGGCTAATAGGTTAGTCCCAAAAGTAATATGAAAGTGGAAAATAAAGCCCAATATTGCCCAAAACAGTAGATAATATAGCATGGAGCAATCAAAAATTATAGATACGTTGGAGACGTATCAATCTCCTCTGGATTCTTTTATGTATGATTTGTTATCTTTGCAAGTCTCTTCGAATTATCAGTTTGGTTTGGCCTACTAGATTGATCTTTCTTGCAACGGGAGAAGTGCTTAGCTTTGGGTTCAATCATGCGGTGCTCGATCCCAGTGACAGAAAGGGAAACGTCACGTATTCTATTGTTGCCATCGAGGATAAAAAGATGGGGTTTATATCATATTGCTTGAGTTTATCCCTCTACATCATGTCATCTTGCCTAGTGTGTTACTCTGTTCTTATGAACTTAATACTCTAGATGCATGCTGGATAGCGGTCAATGTGTGGAGTAATAGTAGTAGATGCAGAATCGTTTGATCTACTTATGCGACGTGATGCCTATATACATGATCATGCCCAGATATTCTCATAACTATGCACTTTTCTATCAATTGCTCGACAGTAATTTGTTCACCCACCGTAATACTTATGCTATATTGAGAGAAGCTACTGGTGAAACCTATGGCCCCCGGGTCTATTTTCCATCATATTAATCTCCCGTCAACTAGCTATTTATGCCGACGTTTATTTTGCAATATTTACTTTTCAATCTATACAACAAAAATACCAAAAATATTTATCTTATTATCTCTATCAGATCTCACTTTTGCAAGTGGACGTGAAGGAATTGACAACCCCTTTATCACGTTGGTTGCAAGGTTCTTATTTGTTTGTGCAGGTACGAGGGATTTGCGTGTAGTCTCCTACTAGATTGATACCTTGGTTCTCAAAAACTGAGGGAAATACTTACACTAATTTGCTGCATGATGCTACCTCTTGAGCACTACGTTGGATTTCCTTGAAGAGGAAAGGATGATGTAGCAAAGTAGCGTAAGTATTTCCCTCGGTTTTTGAGAACCAAGGTATCAATCCAAAGAGGAGGCTACGCCACAGTCCCTCGTACCTACACAAAACAAATAAATCCTCGCAACCAACGTGATAAGGGGTTGTCAATCCCTTCACGGTCACTTACGAGAGTGATATCTGATAGAGATGATAGATAATATTTTTGGTATTTTTGTGATAAAGATACAAAGTAAAATAAAAGCAAAGGTAATAAATAAAGTGTAGGAAGATTAATATGATGAAGATAGACCCGGGGGTCATAGGTTTCACTAGTGGCTTCTCTCAAAAGCATAAGTATTTTACGGTGGGTGAACGAATTACTATTAAGGAATTGACAGAATTGAGCATAGTTATGAGAATATCTAGGTATGATTATGTATATAGGCATCACGTCCGAGACAAGTAGACCGACTCCTGCCTGCATCTACTACTATTAATCCACTCATCGACCGCTATCCAGCATGCATCTAGAGTATTAAGTTCAAGAAAACAGAGTAACGCCTTAAGCAAGATGACATGATGTAGAGGGATAAATTCATGCAATATGATAAAAACCCCATCTTGTTATCCTCGATGGCAAAAATACAATACGTGCCTTGTTGCCCCTACAGTCACTAGGAAATTGGACACCACAAGATTGAACCCAAAGCTATGCACTTCTCCCGTTGCAAGAAAAACCAATCTAGTAGGCCAAACCAAACTGATAATTCGAAGAGACTTGCAAAGATAACCAATCATACATAAAGAATTCAGAGAAGATTCAAATATTGTTCATAGATAATCTTGATCATAAACCCACAATTCATCGGTCTCAACAAACACGCCGCAAAAAGAAGATTACATCGAATAGATCTCCACGAGAGAGGGGGAGAACATTGTATTGAGATCCAAAAAGAGAGAAGAAGACATCTAGCTACTAACTATGGACCGAAGGTCTGAAGTAAACTACTCACACTTCATCGGAGAGGCTATGGTGATGTAGAAGCCCTCCATGGTGGATGCCCCCTCGGCGGAGCTCCGGAACAGGCCCCAAGATGGGATCTCGTGGGTACAGAAGGTTGCGGCAGTGGAATTAGGTTTTTGGCTCCTCTTTTGATTGTTTGGGGGTACGTAGGTATATATAGGAGGAAGAAGTACGTCGGTGGAGCAACGTGGGGCCCACGAGGTTGGAGGGTGCGCCCCCCTACCTCGTGCCTCCTCGAAGCTTCCTTGACTTAGGGTCCAAGTCTCCTGGATCATGTTCGGTGAGAAAATCACGTTCCCGAAGATTTCATTCCGTTTGGACTCCGTTTGATATTCCTTTTCTGCGAAACTCTGAAATAGGCAAAAAATAGCAATTCTGGGCTGGGCCTCCGGTTAATAGGTTAGTCCCAAAATTAATATAAAAGTGGATAATAAAGCCCAATATTGTCCAAAACAGTAGATAATATAGCATGGAGCAATCAAAAATTATAGATATGTTGGAGACGTATCAGGCATCCCCAAGCTTAATTCCTGCTCGTCCTCGAGTAGGTAAATGATAAAAACGGAATTTTTGATGCGGAGTGCTACTTGGCATAATTTCAATGTAATTCTTCTTAATTGTGGTATGAATATTCAGATCTGAAATATTCAAGACAAAAGTTCATATTGACATAAAAATAATAATACTTCAAGCATACTAACTAAGCAATTATGTCCTCTCAAAATAACATGGCTAAAGAAAGTTCATCCCTACAAAATCATATAGTTTAGTCATGCTTCATTTTCGTCACATAAGAATGCTCTCATCATGCACAACCCCGATGACAAGCCAAGCAATTGTTTCATACTTTAGTAATCTCAAACTTATAAACTTTCACGCAATATATGCGCGCGAGCCGTGGACATAGCACTATGGGTGGAATAGAATATGATGACGGGGGTTATGTGGAGAAGACAAAAAAGGAGAAGGTCTCACATCAAGGAGGCTAATCAATGGGCTATGGAGATGCCCATCGATTGATGTTAATGCAAGGAGTAGGGATTGCCATGCAACGGATGCACTAGAGCTATAAATGTATGAAAGCTCAACAAAAGAAACTAAGTGGGTGTGCATCCAACTTGCTTGCTCACGAAGACCTAGGGCACTTGAGGAGGCCCATTGTTGGAATATACAAGCCAATTTCTATAAAGAAAAATTTCCACTAGTATATGAAAGTGACAAAACAAGAGACTCTCTATCAGGAAGATTACGGTGCTACTTTGAAGCACAAGTGTGGTAAAAGGATTGTAACATTGTCCCTTCTCTCCTTTTCTCTCATTTTTTTGGGCCTTCCTTTTTTATGGCCTTTCTCTTTTTTTTATTCCTCACTTGGGACAATGCTCTAGAAAATGATGATCAGCACACTTCTATTTATTTACAACTCAATGATTACAACTCGATACTAGAACAAGGTATGAATCTATATGAATGCCTCCGGCGGTGTACCGGGATATGCAATGAACCAAGAGTGACATGTATGAAAGAATTATGAATGGTGGCTTTGCCACAAATACTATGTCAACTGCATGATCATGCTGAGCAATATGACAATGATGATGTGTCATGATGAACGGAATGGTGGAAAGTTGCATGGCAATATATCTCGGAATGGCTATGGAAATGCCATAATAGGTAGGTATGGTGGCTGTTTTGAGGAAGATATAAGGAGGTTTATGTGTGAAAGAGCGTATCATATCACGGGGTTTGGATGCACCGCTAAGTTTGCACCAACTCTCAATGTGAGAAAGGGCAATGCACGTGCCAAGAGGCTAGCAATGATGGAAGGGTGAGAGTGCGATAATCCATGGACTCAACATTAGTCATAAAGAACTCACATACTTATTGCAAAAATCTACAAGTCATCAAAAACCAAAGCACTACGCGCATGCTCCTAGGGGGATAGATTGGTAGGAAAAGACCATCGCTCGTCCCCGACCGCCACTCATAAGGAGGACAATCAAACAACACCTCATGTTTCAAATTTGTTACATAACGTTTACCATACGTGCATGCTACGGGACTTGCAAACTTCAACACAAGTGATGGAGTTCCGGACTAGGGGGTGTCCGGATAGCCGAACTGTCATCATCGGCCGGACTCCAAGACTATGAAGATACAAGATTGAAGACTTCGTCCCGTGTCCGGATGGGACTTTCCTTGGCGTGGAAGGCAGGCTTGGCGATACGGATATGTAGATCTCCTACCTTTTTAACCGACTTTGTGTAACCCTAGCCCTCTCTGGTGCCTATATAAACCGGACGGCTGTAGTCCATAGGACGAACAACAATCATACCATAGGCTAGCTTCTAGGGTTTAGCCTCTTTAATCTCGTGGTAGATCCACTCTTGTAACATACATCATCAATATTAATTAAGCAGGACGTAGGGTTTTACCTCCATCAAGAGGGCCCGAACCTGGGTAAAACATCGTGTCCCTTGTCTCCTGTTACCATCCGCCTAGACGCACAGTTCGGGACCCCCTACCCGAGATCCTCCGGTTTTGACACCGACATTGGTGCTTTCATTGAGAGTTCCTCTGTGCCGTCACCATCAGGAAGGATGCCTCTTCCCGTCTTTAAAGACGGCGCCGTCGTCAAGGGAGCTTTGGCCGCCGGCCAGACTATCCGGCTAGGCGGTTTTCTCATGACCGCCTGTTCGGCCACCGCCCCGACAATGACCTCTCAAGTCATTAAAAGCGATCTTCACGTCAGCTCGGAATTCGCCGAGCAGCTAGATCCGATTGAGCTCTCCTCCGTAAACGAGCTCTTGGATGGCATCGCTGCCCTGGGAGTCACTACCGACTACGATCAGATTGGGCTTAAAACCGATCTGAGAGAAATTAACTCTCCCCAGGTTACCCACCACGTTGTCGTGGTAGAGGAACAATGCGGCGACTCTTCTTCTATGTTAAAATCCAACTATGTCCGGATTCCGGATCCCTCCATGCCGGATTCCCGCGGAGGGACGGACGCCAAACAAATACTGAACCTAAAGTCAGGCATCGGACCAGATTTGTTGAAAGCGCCAAGAAACCAAGCTTCCGAATCCGGAAGCTTCTTGGCCTTTGAGCCTTAGACCGGGCGGGGTTCCGAACTTAATTCCACCCGCCCACCCAAATATAAGCGATCTATCTCAAATACGGCAAGAGCCCGGCGAAACAATACATTATTATCACGATTCCTCCCGGTTATGAACAGGATAAAGGACTGCTTTGTGAAGAAAGCGCGATTTCAATCTTCGCAACAATTGCACGGACAAGGGAATCATAACGCCATCGATCGTCGCGAAGTTTCACGCCTCGCCGACCTAGCGACCATCGTACAAAAATACTGCGCGATGGAGAGTGCAGAAAACCGAAACTAGGTTTTGGGACAATCCGACCCGAATACAAACCCAGTCCGAAATAAAAGGGTGCTTCATACTCAAGCACCGGTTAAAAACCAAAAAGAAAAAACCCTAAGGGTACGGAACCGATCGGAGGGATGGCTCAACGGACCCTGCAAAATCCACAGTACGGAGGGTGCCACTCCAACACACAGCCTTCGAGCGTGTTGGATACAACGGCAGGTGGCCAAAAGTGGCGTAGGCTTTTTAGCCCCGAGCAACCAACCCAGCAGTACCAGTACGGTATTAACAGTCTTCGAGACTTTCGCATCAAATAACATGCGGAAACGAACAATCCGCAGCCTCGCCGAAGTCTACCAAGTAGCAACAACAAATCCATGGAGCGACACGGCTATCACCTTCAACGCCAGCGACGAACCTAAATTCCGAACAGCTAGAGCACCAGCCGCATTGGTCCTCAGTCCAATAGTGGACGGTTTCCGTCTTACTAAGGAACTCATGGATGGCGGCAGCGGATTAAACCTCATCTATGAGGAAACCCTTCAAAAAAATGGAAATTGACTGGAGCCGCATTGAGCGAAGCAGCACAACCTTCAGAGGGATAATCCCTAGTCGAGAAGTACGTTTCACAGGAAAAATCACACTCGATGTAGTGTTTGGCTCACCGGACAATTACAGGTCCGAGGAGGTCACGTTCCAAGTGGTCCCATTGGGCAGCGGATATCACGCTTTGTTAGGGCGAGAGGCATTCACAATCTTCCAAGCTATACCCCACTACTGGTACATGAAGCTCAAAATGCCCGGACCCAATGGGATAATCACTCTCGCCAGTGATCCAGATACAGCACTCCGTGCTGAAAATAAGACAGCCGCACTGGCCCTAGAGGCATTGTCCGAAGCCCTAGCGGCAGAGGAACTAACTACGCTGCGCTCCACGGTGGATAGGGACGATGTGATACTCGATAAGAGGTCCAAGTCCACCTCTTTTAAACCAGCGATTTAAATAGTCAAATTTCAGGTCCATCCAACGGACCCCACAAAGATGGCCTCCATTGGGGCACAATTAAGTCCTGATGTCGAAGCCGCACTACGAGAATTCCTTCGGGAAAATTGGGACATTTTTGCCTGGCACCCTTCAGACATGCCAGGAATCCCACGCAGGCTGGCAGAGCACAGCCTAAATATCCTAAAAGGATTCAAGCCAGTCAAACAAGCTCTTCGGCGATTTTCCGAACCCAAAAGACAGGCAATGGGAGAGGAGCTAGCCAAACTCTTAGAAGCCGGATTCATCAGAGATATAAAACATCCAGACTGGCTAGCCAATCTAGTAATGGTACCAAAAAAGGACAAATCCTGGCGCCTCTGCGTCGATTTTAAAGACCTTAACAAGGCCTGTCCAAAGGACCCTTTCCCCCTCCCTCGCATCGACCAAATCATCGATGCTACCGCAGGGCACGATTCATTGTGCTTCCTCGACGCATACTCCGGATACCATCAAATCAAGATGGCGGAGAAAGATCAGGCCGCAACGGCATTCATTACTCTGTATGGGCCATTCTGCTTCAACACAATGCCATTCGGACTCAAAAACGCCGGCGCAACATATCAGCGCATGATTCAAACATGTCTGGCTACCTAGATAGGCAAAACAGTAGAGGCATACGTAGACGATGTGGTCGTCAAGACCAAACACGTCGGAACTCTAGTAGAAGACTTGAGGGTGACATTCGACAACCTCCGAGGAAATGACATTAAGCTCAATCCGGAAAAATGCGTCTTCGGCGTACCAGCCGGAAAGCTCTTGGGCTTCATTGTATCCGGTAGAGGAATTGAAGCAAACCCGGCCAAAGTCCGAGCTCTGTCACAATTGGATATTCCAAAAGACCTCAAGCAGATACAAAACTAACCGGATGCGTGGCGGCCTTAAGTCGCTTCATCTCCCGCTTGGGAGAAAAGGCTCGCCCTCTACCGCCTCCTCGGCGCACCAACATTTCGAATGGACGGATGCTGCCACACCGGACTCGAAGAAATAAAGGCCATACGGCAACAAATCCGGTTCGGCGCGCCCAACCTGGGCGAACCTATGTTATTATATATCGCAGCAACACATCAAGTTGTCGGTAGCGGTACTCATCGTTGAACGAGAAATGAAGGGCACAGATTCCTCTTCAAAACCAGTGTACTACGATCCACCGCTCTAACTCCATGCAAATCCGGTACCCACATTATCAAAAGATAGCGTGTCACGGTGTTCATGGCATCCGGAAGCTGCGACACTACTTTCAAGAGTGTTCAATAACGGTGGCCTCCGGTACCTCTCAACGATATTATAAACAATCGCGACGAACGGGAAGGATTGCAAAATGGGCTATCGAGCTCTTACCATTTGACATAACCTACAAACCACGGCGAGCTATAAAGTCGCGAGGTTCGCTGACTTCGTCGCCGAATGGACCGGCGAACTCCCTAAAGAGTACGGCGCGTATCTAACTGGATCATGCATTTCGACGGATCCAAAATGTTGGCTGGCTTGGGGCTGGCGTCGTCTGGACGTCCCCAACCGGAGACACAATCCAATACGTACTTCAAATAATGTACATAGACTCCAACAACGCGGCGAATCACGAGGCCCTTCTACATGGCCTCCGGATGGCAATCTCCATGGGCATTCAACGCCTAGAGGTGCGCGGGGATTCAAACCTCGCAATATCCCAAGTAAATGGAGACTTTGATGCCAAAGATCCAAAAATGGCAGCTTACCGCAACGCCGTCCTAAAAATGTCAGCTCGGTTCGAAGGACTCGAATTCCGCCATGTAGCCCGGGATAATAACCAGGCAGCAGACGTGTCAGCACGCATCGGCGCGAAACGAGACGCCGTCCCTCCAAACATCTTCCTGGAACGGCTCTTTAAGCCATCCGTATTATGGGAAGAGGAGTCCGGAAATAACAATCCGGAGCCAGCTGCATCACCTAACTCAGACCATTCTGACACAATCGGCGGCTCATCCAATGAAATAACACCTTCAGCTCACGAAATGATGGCAGTAATTGCCCCGTGGACAGAACCATTCCTAGCCTACTTAATGCGACATGAACTTCCCGAAGACCAAAATGAGGCCCGCTGCATAGTTCGGCGATCTAAAGCCTACAAGGTCCATGAGGGAGAACTTTATAAGAAAAGCACAACCGGAGTCCTTCAAAGGTGTATCTCCGAAGAGGAAGGGCGAAATCTCCTGGATGAAATTCACGCCGGACTCGGCGGGCACCACGCTGCAGCCCGGGCCCTTGTAGGCAAGGCCTTCCGTACAGGATTTTATTGGCCGACAGCCCGGCAGATGCTCAGACTTAGTCCAACGATCGTCGGTTGCCAGCTCTTTGCTAATCGAGCCACATGCCACCCACCGCCCTCAAAACTATACCCATTACCTGGCCGTTCATGTCCGGGGCTTGACATGGTTGGACCCCTTAAAGGGGAACCCACAAGCACAAATACTTATTGGTCATGGTGGACAAATTCACCAAATGGATTGAGGCCAAGCCGGTTAAAACGGCAGAATCCGGACCGGTAATAGACTTCATATCCGGGGTAGTACACTGTTTTGGCGTCCCCCACAGCATCATCACTGATAACGGCACGAACTTCACGGCCGACGAGGTTAAACTCTGGTGCAAAAACATGGGCATAAAGCTCGATTACGCTTTAGTCTATCACCCCCAAACTAACGGTCAAGTCGAGCGAGGTCTAATCATGAGCGGCATCAAACCCAGACTAGTGCGGTCCCTCAAGGAATCTAACACGCACTGGGTAGAGGAGCTCGACTCCGTACTCTGGGGGTTGCGGACCACGCCAAATCGAACTACTGGATTCACACCATTTTTCATGGTATACGGCGCAGAGGCAGTTCTGCCCTGCGATATAATTCATGACTCACCTCGTGTGCGCATGTACGAAGAAAGAGAAGCCGAATTGGATCGGCAGGACAGTTTGGACGCCTTAGAGGAGGAGCGGGACGTGGCAAAGGCTCGTTTCGCATTTTATCAGCAGCAGGCTCGAAGATATCAAAGCAGAGAAGTACGGGCCAAAACTTACAATGTTGGCGAACTTGTTCTACGCCTGCCGGACAAGAAAAAGGACAAACTTAAGCCCAAGTGGGAAGGTCCCTTCATCATCGACCAAGTCCTGACCGGCGGAGCATACCGTCTATGTAACACATCGGACAACCGACTCGAGCCGAACCCATGGAACGCAGCCCGTCTCCGAAGATTCTACGCCTAACGCCGGACTCCGGGTTCGTCTCACTCCCCCGTCCACCCTTTTTATATTTTTTACTGTCTCTTGTCCCCCTCCTTCTTCCCACTTTGTTTTTTCAATACCTTTTATAGGCTGATTTGCGCTTTGTTCGCACACACTTGATGTGCTCCTGCACTCATTATACACGGGGCTTCTTTAATGAAGCTTATTCATACGGGCTTCATGCCCAATACATGTGTCATACTTCCGCATGTACCTTTTATTCACCATTGTATGCATCGATATGACTTAAGTTTTGGCCAAGCTGGGTTGCCTGGCTCCTGTGCTTACCCCTACGTTCCCGATTGTTCGGCTAGGAGGTAAAGGGAGCACCTATCCGATTGCTACTGCCGGGTCAGCCGGATGTGTACCTCAGACTGGGTGAAGCCGAAAGCTAGCGTTCTTAAGAGAATATTTGGTCGGTGACTTGAAAGATGATTTATTACTTACTTATTTATCTGCCCCCAGATGCTTTTTCTGCTATTTTCGCAGTCCGGCATTGCACTTTAGGGCATGCCTCCCAGGGAAAGGAACCCTTAACGGAACTATTCTCCCTGGAAGATGTTTCTTACTAACCGAAAGTGCTATTGTGAGCTCGAGCTCACAGGCACCCTTTGCTACAGTACAAACAAAAAAATATTTAAAAAGTTCAAAAAAATCTGAATTTTTTTGGTAACAAACATTGATATATATTTCACATGCGTACAAATTTTCATGACAAAATGACATTCATGCAGGTCTCAGCAAAAAAAAACAAAATTGATGCTCCAAAATGCTTCCAAAAACAGTTTTTTTGGAGCATGATTTTGTTTTTTTTGCTGACACCTCCACAAATGTTATTTCATCACGAAAATTGGCACGCATGTAGAAAAAACATCAAAGTTTCTTGATAAAAAAGTTCAGATTTTTTTGAATTTTTTTACTATTTTTTCGGATTTTACTGTTCATCCGGGATCACTGGTGCCCGGGATCAATTCCTCCGCATCCCTTACTAACCATGTAATATAACATAACTAGTTGGGCACTTGTTTGATAAAGCAATTATGACCCCGACACCTTGTCTCCATGCATGCCCCGGTTCTTTTATAACCGTAAGGGTATTCGGACACACTCCGGACTGTTGGGTCCCGAGGTTGAAGCGAAACGGTCCGCAAAGACAAACGATCTACAATCCGGCTAGAGGGCATTTTACATGTCATTTCAAATTACATCTTCAAACCGACTGATTGTACTCCTCCTCAATCCCATCTAACAGGCTGTCCAATTTACAGTCTTGTTGGGAATATTTCGCGGCCAGTTCTACCTGGCCGTACATCAAGCTCACAGGGATCTCCTTCCCATCAGGCCCCGCAGGTCCAACCTCGGCCATGTGGTTTGGGTCAGCCTTCGGGTAACGTGTCTTCACCATGGCCCAGGCCTCCCTGGCGCCCTGACGGCAGGCCGATATCTTCCACAAACGGAGGCGTCGCCATGCTCCCTGAAGCTTCTCAGCAAGCTCACCAAGGCCCTCGGGTAGGGAGACGGATGGCCATAAAGCATGAACGACGCCACTCATCGCCTGCCGAACACGTTCGAGCAATTGCACAAGCTCGGGAAGTTGGTCACCCGTTGACCCAGGCATTTCCTCCGCAGGGCGACTTGTGAGCACACCTAAAGAACTATTTCTGTCAATCGACTTCCTCGCCGAATTCTTCTTTTCAAAGGAATTTGTTCAAGCACTTACTATAAATGCCGCGACGAAGCCGCTGATTCTCCTTCACGGAGCCAGACAGCTGGGCCCGAACACCTTTCAGCTCTTCTCCTCGCTGGGTGTGGGCATCTTGGAGCTTGTTTCTCTCCTGCTGCACCTTCATAAGCACCCTCTCGCCGGCCTTTAGCTGACGCAGTAGCTGCTGCTTGTCCGGATCTAGTCCGGCGCCCTCTGCACTATTATTGTCAGATTCACGCCGCACTTTGTTAAATAATTATCTTTTCAAAGTACGTCTTACCAGTGGGGGTCTCTGTGGCTCCCCCTGTGGCGGCCAGTGCGGCCTCAAGTTGGGCCTTGCACTCTTGGAGCTCCTGGGACAGATGGGTATTCTTCTCCGTAAGATCCTGCATAATAATTGATCCTTAAATCAGTTATTTCAACTATTTTAAGTCTCGGGGGCTACTGGCATATATAACTATTAAAATTACTTACCCGTATGTCTTTCACATACTGCTCCGTGGCTCTGGTTAACCCATCTTGAGCGGCACGGATGTGCGCGTTTCCCGCATCAAAGGCATTTAACGCCTCCGGGGAGAAACACACGTCACGAAGAACTGTCCGGCGACGCCTGTGATTCATGGCGCTCTCCACCTCAGACCGGGTGGCGGACAGCCTGTCGGCATCCTCCATCGAAGGAGCGTCCGGCTCATGCCTTGTATTCGCCTCCCCTCCCGGACCATGCGTTGGAGCATGGCTGGCGGAGGCTTGATTTGCAACCTCTCCGGACACTATCCGGCGAGCGCTCTTTCTGGAAAAGTTATGAGCATTAATATACTTCCTGGGGATCCTTCCCTTAAAAATAGCGGTGCTCCGTACCGTTGTGGCGACGTTTCGGTTCGCGTCGCACTCCTCTTCCGCCTGCTGGGCCGGACTGACCCTTGTTGGTCGGCCGCCGTGGGTTCGGCTTCCCGCCTTAAAGGCACCTCCTGCGATGCACCATCAGTATGGGATGGTCAGAATTGAGCGCAGATCAAATGATGGTGTCAAGACCTCGGTCGTAGTCACCTGGGAGGCCGGAAACAAACCGGGGTAGTCAGCCGTAATGGCGACTAGGGCATTGTCTATGCTACGTTGGTGGAACACCCCGTCAATCAGCTCCACCTTTATGTCCGGATCCTTCTTGGAGGTCGGATCAAGGGATCGTTCCGGATCCTCGGGCTGTGGAGTTAGGCTTCGTATGCCCTCCACGTCCTGGCTCAGCTCCTGCGTCAAAATCACAAGAGTAAGATACTTGACTTTAAAAGTATGGATCGGGTAGATGAACGTCCACTTACCCAGCTCCGAGGGTTATTCATAGAAAATCCATTCAACGGATTCGTGCAGAGGAAGTCCTCCTCCTCTCCCTTGTACAAGCCGGACAGGATCTTTGCCAGATCGGCTGCCGAGCCTGGCCCTTTGCGGCCATGACGGGTGGCGTCATATTCTCCGTTGAAATCCCACATAGGGTGGCCCCTATATTGGAGTGGCTGCACCCCTCGCATAATGCACGTGGCCATGACTCCAATCATGGTCAATCCGGAGTGGGCCAGTAACCTAATCCGGCCCATCAGATAATGGACGCTCCTATCATCTTCCCGTTGAGGGCTCCGCGGGCGCCAACTCAGGCGTTTCTTCAAGGGAGCATTGTTGAACTCCGGGAGGCCGATCCGAACTGGATCCGGCAGAGGGGCGTCCTCCATGTAGAACCATTCCGAAGGCCAGTCTTCGGACGCCTTCTTCGGGTGCGGATAGATTCGGTCTCGGCGATGCGCCATATTTCGCTCCGCCCACTTGATATATCGACCCTCATGAGAACGGGTGCGAGACAAAACAATCTCTTCCACAGCGCAAAATGGGGCTCGATGCCCAAGAACAGCTCGCAAAGAGCTACGAAGCCCGCGATGTGCAAAATGGAGGCGGGCGTGAGGTGGTGAAGCTGGAGTCCGTAGAACTCTAGGAGCCCCCGGAGAAACGGATGTATGGGAACTCCGAGCCCCCTTATTAGATAGGGGACAAAGCATACCCGCTCCCCTTTGGAAGGGTTGGGGATGCTCTCCGCCTGCTTTCCACCCTTGTAGGTGGCTAGTCCGGCTCGAACCGGAACCATGAAAGCTGGGGAAAGATATCCCTCGGTTTGGAGTGCCACTAGCTCGCTGTGTGGAACCGAGCATCTCCCCCAATCTCCGGGCTTAGGGCTGGGAGCGCGAGAGGAGGAGCCGCGTCGGCTATCCATGATGGAATGGATTTTTGTCAGAGGCGCTCCGATGAGAACTTGCGGATGGAGGATGGTGTGAGCTGGATCTAGATCCTCGCCTCTCTTATAGGCGGCTCGTTCGCACGGCAAGGGGGTAAAATGTAAAAATACCCCAGCCTTTCGCATTCGTACGACACGTGGAAGAAGGCCATTATTGGGCGTAGAAGCCAAGGAGCGCAACATTTATAAGGAAGCCGGACACTATTCAACGGGAACATGAAGTTTGAAGGAGAACCCGCCTTGCAATGCCGAAGACAATGTACGTGCCGGACTCGTCGTCGCTGAAGCCCAGTTCGGGGGCTACTGAGGGAGTTCCGGACTAGGGGGTGTCCTGATAGCCGAACTATCATCATCGACCGGACTCCAAGACTATGAAGATACAAGATTGAAGACTTCGTCCCGTGTCCGGATGGGACTTTCCTTGGCGTGGGAGGCAAGCTTGGCGATACGGATATGTAGATATCCTACCTTTGTAACCGACTTTGTGTAACCCTAGCCCTCTCCGGTGCCTATATAAACCGGACGGCTGTAGTCCATAGGACGAACAACAATCATACCATAGGCTAGCTTCTAGGGTTTAGCCTCTTTGATCTCGTGGTAGATCCACTCTTGTAACATACATCATCAATATTAATCAAGCAGGACGTAGGGTTTCACCTCCATCAAGAGGGCCCGAACCTCGGTAAAACATCGTGTCCCTTGTCTCCTGTTACCATCCGCCTAGACGCACAGTTCGGGACCCCCTACCCGAGATCCGCCGGTTTTGACACCGACAACAAGCATTTCTCAAATTCACAACTACTCAACTAGAACGTCTTTAATATTATTACCTCCATATCTCAAAACAATCATCAAGCATCAAACTTCTCTTAGCATTCAACACACTCATAAGAAAGTTTTTACTATTTTTGAATACCTAGCATATTAGGATTATTTAAGAAAATTACCATGCTATTTAAGACTCTCAAAATAATCAGAGCCTAGACCAAAGATTTATTCCTAAACAGAAGCAAAAGCAAAAAAAAACTGAAAATAAAATTGGGTTGCCTCCCAACAAGTGCTATCGTTTAACGCCCCTAGCTAGGCATAAAAGCAAGGATAGATCTAGGTATTGCCATAATAGTGTTATGGAAAGTCATGAAAACTTTTCTCATATTCTCTACGTTCAGCAGCAAGTTTTCTTTGAGGCAAGCAAAAATAATCAAAAGGGCTAAATTTAATGGGACAAAAGTCCCCAAGATCAATCTCGGGAGGTATAGGTTCCTCCCTAGGCCCTTTGTATTGCACAACCAATTCCTCATTAAGAGCATTCTTTTGGCAAAAAGTCACAAGCCTTCGTTCAAGAGGAAAACCTAATCCATTATTCTGAATAGCAAAATCATCATTAAGCTCGGAAATCCTATCAACTAGAACATCGGCGGGAACCTTTTTCCTAAGATTGTCATTATAAGCAATATGATCCAAAGATTGTAAATGCATCGTGTCTTCTAGATTAAAAAGTATGGCTTCAAAGGGAGGATGACTAGCATCCACCCTATACTGCGCAAAGATTTCTTTGGCCTCTTTTATTATAGATACGTTGGAGACGTATCACATCACCCTTTCCTCTTCAAGGGAAAACCAACGCATGCTCAAGAGGTAGCATTTACCTACATGGTTTGGTAGTAATTTGATCCGAAGTTTCATGATCATTATCATTAGCTTCCTCACTAGTTGGTGTAGGCATCACTGGAACTGATTTCTGTGATGAACCACTTTCCAATTTGGGAGTACGTACAATTACCTCATCAAGTTCTACTTTCCTCCCACTCACTTCTTTCGAGAGAAACTCCTTCTCTAGAAAGGATCCACTCTTAGCAACAAAGATTTTGCCTTCAGATCTGTGATAGAAGGTGTACCCAACAATTTCTTTTGGGTATCCTTATGAAGACGCACTTTTTCGATTTGGGTTTGAGCTTATCTGGCTGAAACTTTTTCACATAAGCATCGTGATGTCTACTACACAACCTTCGTCTTGTAGACGTTGTTGGGCCTCCAAGTGCAGAGGTTTGTAGGACAGTAGCAAATTTCCCTCAAGTGGATGACCTAAGGTTTATCAATCCGTGGGAGGCGTAGGATGAAGATGGTCTCTCTCAAGCAACCTTGCAACCAAATAACAAAGAGTCTCTTGTGTCCCCAACACACCCAATGCAATGGTAAATTGTATATGTGCACTAGTTCGGCGAAGAGATTGTGATACAAGTGCAATATGGATAATAGATATGAGTATTTGTAATCTGAAAATATAAAAAACAGCAAGGTAACTAATGATAAAAGTGAGCACAAATGGTATTGCAATGCGTTGAAACAAGGCCTATGGTTCATACTTTCAATAGTGCAAGTTCTCTCAACAATAATAACATAATTGGATCATATAACTACCGGAGAGTACTTCAAAGAGTACCCCAAAGTTTCTACCGGAGAGTCAAGACGAAAACGTGTGCCAACCCCTATGCATAGGTTCATGGGCGGAACCCGCAAGTTGATCACCAAAACATACATCAAGTGAATCAATAGAATAACCCATTGTCACCACGGTTATCCCACGCAAGACATACATCAAGTGTTCTCAAATCATTAAAGACTCAATGCGATAAGATAACTTCAAAGGGAAAACTCAATCCATTACAGGAGAGTAGAGAGAAACATCAAAAGATCCAACTATAATAGCAAAGCTCGCGATACATCAAGATCGTATCACCTCAAGAACATGAGAGAGAGGAAATCAAACACATAGCTACTGGTACATACCCTCAGCCTCGAGGGTGAACTACTCCCTCCTCGTCATGGAGAGCGCTGGGATGATGAAGATGGCCACCAGTGAGGGATCCCCCCTCCGGCAGGGTGCCGGAACAGGGTCCCGATTGGTTTTTGATGGCTACAGAGGCTTGCGGCAGCGGAACTCCCGATCTATTCTGTTCCCTGAATGTTTTAGGGTATATGGGTATACATAGGTGAAAGAAGTCGGTAAGGGGAGCCACGAGGGTGGAGGGTGCGCCCAGGGAGGGTGGGCACGCCCCCTGCCTCGTGCCTTCCTCGTTGACTTCCCTTATGTACAGTCCAAGTCTTTTGGATTGCTTCCGTTCCAAAAATAACTCTCCCGAAGGTTTCATTCCGTTTGGACTCCGTTTGATATTCCTTTTCTGCGAAACACTGAAACAAGGGAAAAACAGAAACTGGCGCCGGGCTCTGGGTTAATAGGTTAGTCACAAAAATAATATAAAAGTGCATAGTAGAGCCCATTAAACATCCAAGATGGATAATATAATAGCATGAATACTTCATAAATTATAGATACGTTGGAGACGTATCAGCATCCCCTAGCTTAATTCCTGCTTGTCCTCGAGTAGGTAAATGGTAAAAGAAATAATTTATGAAGTGTGAATGCTAGTAGGTGCATAAGTTTGATCAATGTTAATTTCAATCACCTTTTCTAGCATCATTATATGTCATAACAGTAGCACAACTCATAAAACTTTTCATGATCAAGTAGGAAACTACTCATATGTTAAAGTATAGTTCATAAACTTTCTTGAAAACTAACAAACCGTGTTCTCAGTCATCAAACAATTGCAATTCATCTTATTTCCAGGAAGAGTCTATGTCAGAGCTTTGATTTAGCAAATCCCACATAGTCAACTATCATATAGTCTTCCATGATTGCTACCATTCAAAGCATATTTTTAGAACAAATAGCATCCATCGAACACAGAGAAAGGTAGGGGCTTACTGTTTCGCCTCCCAACTTATTTATCATATAGATAATTGTCAACAATAATAATTCATGATTAAATATATTTGAATGGCCATATGTGCTCAGATCTTTCCATCACATGATGCTTGCCAACTAAAGAGTAGGTTGGAATGAGAAGGAATACTATTGACTCTTGCATAAAAGTAAAAGATAGGCCCTTTGCAGAGGGAAGCAGGGATTTGCAGAGGTGCCAGAGCTCGAAGCAAAAACAGAGATGAAAATAATTTTGAGAGGTATGCTTTCATTGTCAACATAACGTCCAAGAGTTCCCAATATCTTCCATACTACATACATCATAGGCGGTTCCCACGCAGAAAGGTAAAGATTTTACTCCCCCTCCACCAACAATCACACTCCACGGCTTGTCCGAAACAACGGGTGCCGTCCAACTTTCAACAATCCTGGGGGAGTTTTGTTTAAATTATTTGCGAATTTGTTTTTGTTCTTTTGATCATAGGACTGGGCATCCCAGTTACCAACCATTTTCTCGTGAATGATGAGCGGAGTCCACTCATCGTGAGAATAACCCACCTAGCATGGAAGATACTGCTAGCCCCTAGTCGCTACATGAGCGATTCGGGCATACAAAACAGATTATTATTTGAAGGTTTAGAGTTTGGCACATGCAAATTTACTTGGAACGGCAGGTAAATACCACATATAGGTAGATATGGTGGACACTCATGGAAGAAACTTGGTTCAAGGAGTTTGGATGCACAAGCAGTATTCCCGCTTAGTATAGATATTTTGACTAGCAAAGGATTCTAAATAGCAAGCACCACATGTTAGAGGATCCATAACAATATAACTTCTATACAAATATACCCAAGCATAACTCATTATGTGGTCTTCCTTGTCCAACTTCAACTAATTTGCTCAGGTTTGAAAATAATTAATGGGGCTCACAATCATAGAAGATGTCCAAGATAGTATATTTATATGTGAAATCTCTCTTCCTTCATTATTGTTTCATGAATTGTTCAAGTGACCAATACAATGTTTGCTAACCTTCAAAAAAATTACCACCTCTACTTCTTATATGTGAAGTCATTACTCCCCATGGGATAAGCATATGAAACATATATAATTTCAGATTTATGACATTCAAATCATTCAACCATTTACTCATAGGATATAAGTGAAGCACACGAGTAAATGACAAACTACTCCAAAAAGATATAAGTGAAGATCAATGAGTAGTTTAATAATTATGCAACTATGTGAAGACTCTCTCTCATTTAAGAATTTCAGATATTGTTATTTTATTCATACAGCAAGAAAAACAAAATAAAATAAAATGATGCTCCAAGAAAAACACATATCATGTGGTGAATAAAAATATAGCTCCAAGTAAAGTTACCGATGAAGGAAGACGAAAGAGGGGATGCCATCCGGGGCATCCCCAAGCTTAGGCTCTTGGTTGTCCTTGAATATTACCTTGGGGTGACTCGGGCATCCCCAAGCTTAGGCTCTTGCCACTCATTATTCCATAGTCCATCGAATCTTTACCCAAAACTTGAAAACTTCACAACACAAAACTTAACAGAAAACTCGTAAGCTCCGTTAGCGAAAGAAAACAAAACACCACTTCAAGGTACTGTAATGAACTCATTCTTTATTTGTATTGGTGTTAAATATACTGTATTTCAACTTCTCTATGGTTTATAAACTATTTTACTAGCCATAGATTCATCAAAATAAGCAAACAACACACGAAAAACAGAATCTGTCAAACACAGAACAGTCTGTAGTAATCTGTAACTAACGCAAACTTATGGAACTCAAACAATTCTACCAACATAGGACGACCTAGATAATTTGTTTATTGATCTACTGAAATTGGAATTAGTATTTTATCACGTTCTGGTGATTTTAAACAAATTTTTTCGTGAACAGAAAGTTTCTGGAATTTTCAGCAAGATCAAATAACTATCATCCAAGAAGATCCAATAGGTCTTACTTGGCACAAACACTAATTAAAACATAAAACCACATCTAAAAAGAATATAGATGGATTATTTATTACTGAAACATAACCAAAAATCAAGAAACTAAAATAAAATTGGGTTGCCTCCCAGCAAGCGCTAACGTTTAACGCCCCTAGCTAGGCATGATGATTTCAATGATGCTCACATAAAAGGTAAGAATTGAAACATAAAGAGAGCATCATGAAGAATATGACTAGAACATTTAAGTCTAACCCACTTCCTATGCATAGGGATTTTGTGAGCAAACAACTTATGGGAACAATAATCAACTATCATAGGAAGGGAAAACAAGCATATCTTCAAGATTTTCAACACATAGAGAGGAAACTTGATATTATTGCAATCCCTACAAGCATATATTCCTCACTCATAATAATTTTCAGTAGCATCATGAATGAACTCAACAATATAACCAGCACCAAAATCATTCTTTTCATGATCTACAAGCATAGAAAATTTACTACTCTCCACATAAGCAAAATTCTTCTCATTCGGAATAGTGGGAGTATCATAAGAGACTCGAATACTATAAATTGTTTCCACACTAAAAGAGTAATATTCAGAAAATGGGTAATCATAATCATGACAAGTTTCATAAATATAATCATCACTACTTTTTTGTAGCATAAGTTTCATCACAATAATCATCATAAGTAGCAACTTTGTTCTCATCATAATCGATTGAAACCTCTTCCAAGATAGTGGACTCGTCACTAAATAAAGTCATGAACTCTCCAAATCCACTTTCATAAATATTATAAGATTCAACATCCTCCAAAATAGTGGGATCATTACTTCCTAAGTTGACACTCTTCCAAACCCACTTTCATCAATATAATCATCATAAGTAGGAGGCATGCTATCATCATTATAAATTTGCATATCAAAACTTGGGAGACTAAAAATATCATCTTCATTAAACGTAGCATCCCCAAGCTTGGGACAAACATTAATTGCGGCAAATATATTCTCAAAAACATCATCTTCATCAAACATAGCATCCCCAATCTTCGGCCTTTTCATATCATAAGCATAATCACTCTCATCATTAATAGTATGGATAGTACCAATAGTATAGCAATTATCATATTCTTCCAAGAAAGTGCCAAAAAGATTTTCAAGGTCATAAGAAGTATCATTATCTTCCCAATCATAATCATCACAACAAGCAATAGGCATAACGATATCATCATCAAGTGCATCATCTTCCCCAATTATTTTTGATTCATTTTCATGAGGCACAACAATAATAGGAGCAACATTATTTGGGATAGATATCTTTTTACCTCTCTTCCTTTTTCTTTTCTTCTTCTTCACCACATCATGTGTAGGTTCAATCCTCTTTTTAGAGCTCCTTATTGATGAGATTGGTTGAATAGAAGGCTCCTCCTCGTTACCTAACTCATCATAAGAAATAATAGGAGAATATTGGGAAGTCTCTTCCCTTTCGTTAGTTTTCTCTTCATCTTCTATTTGTTTTCTTTTCTTTATGTAATTGGCAATATAAGGATTTTCAATGCAATTCACCGCACAATACATATAAATTTCTTCTAGATCAATATCGAGGAATTTCTCGAGGTTATATTCTGGAATAAACTTTGTTTGACGTTTCAATTCTTCATAACCCAAAAGCAAACTAAGTTCATTATGATGTGCAAGGGAAATCAAGTCATCACAATATTTGGACATGATTCGATCATGAAACAATTTGCATTTGATATTTAAATGACCATGTTCATTGCAAAGTTCACAAGTAGGGCTAAGATATTTTAAATTTTCAGCACTAACATTTAGCCTCTCTTGCCACCATTTAGTTTCTAAGTACGTGTGCCTCTTACAAAATCTATCTTCCCTTTTTGGTATGTATTTGCAAACTCTATGCACTCCACAAAAATCGACATGCTTATAAAAAATATTTTCATCATGACTAGTGCAATCATCATTAGTACCATGGATATTCAAGGAGTTCATACTAACAACAGTGCAATCATGCTCATCATTCAAAGATTTAGTGCCAAACATTTTAATGCATTCTTCTTCAAACACTTTGGCACAATTTTCCTTTCCATCATACTCACGAAAGATATTAAAAAGACGAAGCATATGATACAAACTCAATTCTGATTTTTTGAAGTTTTCTTTTATAAATTAAACTAGTGCTAAAATAAGAAACAAAAAGATTCGATTGCAAGATCTAAAGATATACCTTCAAGCACTCACCTCCCGACAGCGGCGCCGAGAAAAGAGCTTAGTTGACGGGATGTGAGTGCCGCTACCTAACCTCCCGGCAATGGCGCCTGAAAAGAGCTTGATGTCTACTACACAAACTTATTCTTGTAGACGTTGTTGGGCCTCCAAGTGCAGAGGTTTGTAGGACAGTAGCAAATTTCCCTCAAGTGGATGACCTAAGGTTTATCAATCCGTGGGAGGCGTAGGATGAAGATGGTCTCTCTCAAGCAACCCTGCAACCAAATAACAAAGAGTCTCTTGTGTCCCCAACACACCCAATACAATGGTAAATTGTATAGGTGCACTAGTTCGGCGAAGAGATGGTGATACAAGTGCAATATGGATAATAGATATGAGTATTTTAATCTGAAAATAAAAAAAACAGCAAGGTAACTAATGATAAAAGTGAGCACAAACGGTATTGCAATGCGTTGAAACAAGGCCTAGGGTTCATACTTTCACTAGTGCAAGTTCTCTCAACAATAATAACATAATTGGATCATATAACTATCCCTCAACATACAACAAAGAGTCACTCCAAAGACACTAATAGCGGAGAACAAACGAAGAGATTATGGTAGGGTACGAAACCACCTCAAAGTTATTCTTTATGCTTGATCTATTCAAGAGTCCGTAGTAAAATAACACGAAGCTATTCTTTCCGTTTGATCTGTCATAGAGTTCGTACTAGAATAACACCTTAAGACACAGATCAACCAAAACCCTAATGTCACCTAGATACTCCAATGTCATCTCAAGTATCCGTGGGTATGATTATATGATAAGCATCACACAATCTCAGATTCATCTATTCAAACCAACACAAAGTACTTCAAAGAGTGCCCCAAAGTTTCTACCGGAGAGTCAAGACGAAAACGTGTGCTGATGTCTACTACACAACCTTCTTCTTGTAGACGTTGTTGGGCCTGCAAGTGCACAGGTTTGTAGGACAGTAGCAAATTTCCCTCAAGTGGATGACCTAAGGTTTATCAATCCGTGGGAGGCGTAGGATGAAGATGGTCTCTCTCAAACAACGCTGCAACCAAATAACAAAGAGTCTCTTGTGTCCCCAACACACCCAATACAATGGTAAATTGTATAGGTGCACTAGTTCGGCGAAGAGATGGTGATACAAGTGCAATATAGATAGTAGATATAGGTTTTTGTAATCTGAAATAATAAAAACAGCAAGGTAACTAATGATAAAAGTGAGCGTAAACGGTATTGCAATGATAGGAAACAAGGCCTAGGGTTCATACTTTCACTAGTGCAAGTTCTCTCAACAATAATAACATAGATAGATCATATAACAATCCCTCAACATGCAACAAAAAGTCACTCCAAAGCCACTAATAGTGGAGAACAAACGTAGAGATTATGGTAGGGTACGAAACCACCTCAAAGTTATTCTTTCGGATCGATCTATTAAAGAGTTCGTACTAGAATAACACCTTAAGACACAAATCAACCAAAACCCTAATGTCACCTAGATACTTCATTGTCACCTCAAGTATCCGTGGGCATGATTATACGATATGCATCACACAATCTCAGATTCATCCAACCAACACAAAGTACTTCAAAGAGTGCCCCAAAGTTTCTACCGGAGAGTCAAGAAAACGTGTGCCAACCCCTATGCATAGGTTCATGGGCGGAACCCGCAAGTTGGTCACCAAAACATACATCAAGTGGCACGTGATATCCCATTGTCACCACAGATAAACACAGCAAGACATACATCAAGTGTTCTCAAATCAAAGACTCAATCTGATAAGATAACTTCAAGAGGGAACCTCAATTCATCACAAGAGAGTAGAGGGGGAGAAACATCACAAGATCCAACTATAATAACAAAGCTCGCGATACATCAAGATCGTGCCATAGAGAGAACACGAGAGAGAGAGATCAAACACATAGCTACTGGTACATACCCTCTGCCCGAGGGTGAACTACTCCCTCCTCGTCATAGATAGAGCCGGATGATGAAGATGGCCACCGGTGATGGTTCCCCCTCCGTGAGTGCTTGGAACAGACTCTCGAGAGGTTTTGGTGGCTCAGAGGCTTGCGGCGGTGGAACTCCGATCTATCTTGATATTCGATGGTTTTAGGTGCACGAGGGTTATATAGGCGAAAGAAGTCGGTTGGGGGTGCTCGAGGGTCCACGAGACAAGGGTCGCATACGTGGGGGGCCTCCTATCTCGTGGCTGCCTCGAGGATCTTCTGACGTGAACTCCAAGTCTCCAGGATCATATTCTTCCAAAAAATCACGCTGCCAACGGTTTCATTCCGTTTGGACTTCGTTTGATATTCCTTTTCTTCGAAATACTGGAATAGGCAATAAAACAACAATATGGGTTGGGCCTCTGGTTAGTAGGTTAGTCCCAAAAGTAATATAAAAGTGAATAATAAAGCCCAATATTTCCCAAAACAGAAGATAATATAGCATGGAGCAATTAAAAATTATAGATACGTTGGAGACGTTTCATGTGCCAACCCCTATGCATAGGTTCATGGGCGGAACCGCAAGTTGATCACCAAAACATACATCAAGTGAATCAATAGAATAACCCATTGTCACCACGATTATCCCACGCAAGACATACATCAAGTGTTTTCAAATCATTAAAGACTCAATCCGATAAGATAACTTCAAAGGGAAAATTCAATCCATTACAAGAGAGTAGAGGGGGAGAAACATCATAAGATCCAACTATAATAGCAAAGCTCGTGATACATCACGATCATATCACCTCAACAACACGAGAGAGAGAGAGAGAGAGAGAGAGAGAGAGATAGAGAGAGAGAGAGATCAAACACATAGCTACTGGTACATACCCTCAGCCTCAAGGATGAACTACTCCCTCCTCATCATGGAGAGCACCGAGATGATGAAGATGGCCACCCGTGAGGGATCCCCCCTCCGGCAGGGTGCCGGAACAGGGTCCCGATTTGTTTTTGATGGCTACATAGGCTTGCGGCGGCGGAACTCGCGATCTATTTTGTTCCCCGAAGGTTTTAGGGTATATGGGTATATATAGGTGAAAGAAGTCGGTAAGGGGAGCCACGAGGGGGCCACGAGGGTGGAGGGCGCGCCCAGGGAGGGTGGGCACGCCCCCTGCCTTGTGCCTTCCTCGTTGCTTCCCTTACGTACACTCCAAGTCTTCTGGATTGCTTCCGTTCCAAAAATAACTCTCCCGAAGGTTTCATTCCGTTTGGACTCCGTTTGATATTCCTTTTCTGCGAAATACTGAAACAAGGGAAAAAAATAGAAACTGGCACTGGGCTCTGGGTTAATAGGATAGTCCCAAAAATAATATAAAAGTGCATAGTAAAGCCCATTAAACATCCAAGATGGATAATATAATAGCATGAATACTTCATAAATTACAGATACGTTGGAGACGTATCACATCGCAACCCCAAACTTTAAGAAACGACAACTTAGGTTTCTTGCTAAACCACAGTTCATACGGTGTCGTCTCAATGGATTTTTAGACGTTGCCCTATTTAACGTGAATGGAGCTATCTCTAATGCATAACCCCAAAATGACAGTGGTAAATCGGTAAGAGACATCATAGATCGCACCATATATAATAAAGTATGGCTATGACATTCGGACACACCATTATGCTGTGGTGTTCCAGGTGGCATGAGTTTGTGAAACTATTCCACATTGTTTTAATTGAACTCCAAACTCGTAACTCAAATATTCGCCTCTGCGATCAAATCATAGAAACTTTATTTTCTTGTTACGATGATTCTCCACTTCACTCTGAAATTCTTTGAACTTCTCAAATGTTTCAGACTTATGTTTCATCAAGTAGATATACCCATATCTGCTCAAATCATCTGTGAAGGTCAGAAAATAACGATACCCGCCGCGAGCCTTAACACTCATCGGATCGCATACATCAGGTATGTGTTATTTCAATAAGTCAGTTGCTCGCTCCATTGTTCCGGAGAACGGAGTCTTAGTCATCTTGCCCATGAGGCATGGTTCGCAAGCATCAAGTGATTCCAAAAGCCCATCGGCATGGAGTTTCTTCATCGCTTTACACCAATATGACCTAAGCGGCGATTACCACAAATATGTTGCACTATCATTATCAACTTTCATCTTTTGGCATCAATATTATGAATATGTATATCACTACGATCGAGATTCAATAAACCATTCACCTTGGGTGTATGACCACAGAAGGTTTTATTCATGTAAACAGAATAACAATTATTCTTTGACTTAAATGAATAACCGTATTGCAATAAACATGATCCAGTCATATTATGCTCAACGCAAACACAAAATAACATTTATTTTAGGTTCAACACTAATCCCGAAATTAAAGGGAGTGTGCGATGGTGATCTTATCAACCTTGGAATCACTTCCAACACACATTGTTACTTTGCCCTCAACTAGTCTTTGTTCATTTTGTAACTCATGTTTCGAGTTACTAATCATAGCAACTGAACCAGTATCAAATACCCAGGGGCTACTATGAACACTAGTAAAGTACACATCAATAACATGTATATCATATATACTTTTGTTCACTTTGCCATCCTTCTTATCCGCCAAGTATTTGAGGCAGTTCCGCTTCCAGTGACCATTTCCTTCGCAGTAGAAGCACTCAGTTTCAAGCTTGGGTCTAGCTTTGGGCTTCTTCATGGGAGTGGCAACTTGCTTGCCATTCTTCTTGAAGTTCCCTTTCTTTTCCTTGTCCTTTTACTTGAAACTAGTGGTCTTGTCAACCATCAACATTTGATGCTTTTCTTGATTTCTACCTTCTCGATTTCAACATCACGAAGAGCTCGGGAATCGTTTTCGGTATCCCTTGCAAATTATAGTTCATCACGAAGTTCTAGTAACTTGGTGATAGTGACTAGAGAACTCTGTCAATCACTATCTTATCTGGAAGATTAACTCCCACTTGATTCAAGTGATTGTAGTACTCAGACATTTTGAGCACATGATCACTAGCTGAGCTATTCTCCTCCATCTTGTAGGCAAAATACTTGTTAGAGGTCTCATACCTCTCGACTCGGGCATGAGTCTGAAATACCAATTTCAGCTCTTGGAACATCTTATATGCTCCTTGGCGTTCAAAACGTTTTTGAAGTCCCGGTTCTAAGCCATAAAGAATGGTGCACTAAACAATCAAGTAGTCATCATACCAAGCTTTGTCAAACATTCATAACGTCTGCATTTGCTCCTGCAATAGTTCTGTCACCTAGCGGTGCATCAAGGACATAATTATTCTGTGCAGCAATGAGGAAAATCCTCAGATCACAGACCTAGTCCACATCATTGCTACTATCATCTTTCAACATAGTTTTCTCTAGTAACATGATGTCTACTACACAACCTTCTTCTTGTAGACGTTGTTGGGCCTGGAAGTGCACAGGTTTGTAGGACAGTAGCAAATTTCCCTCAAGTGGATGACCTAAGGTTTATCAATCCGTGGGAGGCGTAGGATGAAGATGGTCTCTCTCAAGCAACCCTGCAACCAAATAACAAAGAGTCTCTTGTGTCCCCAACACACCCAATACAATGGTAAATTGTATAGGTGCACTAGTTCGGCAAAGAGATAGTGATACAAGTGCGATATGGATGGTAGATAAGGTTTTTGTAATCTGAAAATATAAAAACAGCAAGGCAGCAAACGGTAAAAGTGAGTGTAAACGGTATTGCAATGTGTTGAAACAAGGCCTAGGGTTCATACTTTCACTAGTGCAAGTTCTCTCAACAATAATAACATAGTTAGATCATATAACTATCCCTCAACATGCAACAAAGAGTCACTCCAAAGTCACTAATAGTGGAGAACAAACGAAGAGATTATGGTAGGGTACGAAACCACCTCAAAGTTATTATTTCCAATCAATCCGTTGGGCTATTCCTAAAAGTGTCACAACAGCCCTAGAGTTCGTACTAGAATAACACCTTAAGACACAAATCAACCAAAACCCTAATGTCACCTAGATACTCCATTGTCACCTCAAGTATCCGTGGGCATGATTATACGATATGCATCACACAATCTCAATTTATCTATTCAAACCAACACATAGAACCTCAAAGAGTGCCCCGAAGTTTCTACCGGAGAATCACGACGAAAACGTGTGCCAACCCCTATGCATAGGTTCATGGCGGAACCATAAGTTGATCACCAAAACATACATCAAGTGAATCACGTGATATCCCATTGTCACCACAGATCGCACGGCAAGACATACATCAAGTGTTCTCAAATCTTTAAAGACTCAATCCGACAAGATTACTTCAAGGGAAAACTCAATTCATTACAAGAGAGAAGGGGGATAAGCAACATAAGATCCAACTATAATAGCAAAGCTCGCGATACATCAAGATCGTGCCAAATCAAGAACACGAGAGAGAGAGAGAGAGAGAGAGAGATCAAACACATAGCTACTGGTACATAGCCTCAGCCCCGAGGGTGAACTACTCCCTCCTCGTCATGGAGAGCGCCGGGATGATGAAGATGGCCACCAGTGAGGGTTCCCCCCTCCGGCAGGGTGCCGGAACAGGGTCCCGTTTGGTTTTTGGTGGCTCTGTAGGTTTTGCGGCGGCGGAACTCCCGATCTAATCTCTGTTCTGGAAGTTTTAGGGTGCGACGATATATATGGGTGCAGGAAGTACGTCGGAGGAGCCACGGGGGCCCCACGAGGCAGGGGGCGCGCCCTAGGGGGGTGGGCGCGCCCCCCACCCTCGTGGGCAGCCCGTAACCCCCCTGACGTGCACTCCAAGCTTTTCCGGTAGCTTTCCTTCCAAAAATAACTTCTCCAGTTGATTTCGTTCCGTTTTGACTCCGTCTGATATTCCTTTTCCTCAAAACACTGAAATAGGCATAAAACAACAAATCTGGGCTGGGCCTCCGGTTAATAGGTTAGTCCCAGAAATAATATAAAAGTGGATAATAAAGCCCAATATTGCCCAAAACAATAAATAATATTGAAGGAAATATGCCCTAGAGGCAATAATAAAGTTATTATTTATTTCCTTATATCATGATAAATGTTTATTATTCATGCTAGAATTGTATTAACCGGAAACATGATACATGTGTGAATACATAGACAAACAGAGTGTCACTAGTATGCCTCTACTTGACTAGCTCGTTAATCAAAGATGGTTATGTTTCCTAACCATGGACAAAGAGTTGTTATTTGATTAACGGGATCAAATCATTAGGTGAATGATCTGATTGACATGACCCATTCCATTAGCTTAGCACCCGATCGTTTAGTATGTTGCTACTGCTTTCTTCATGACTTATACATGTTCCTGTGACTATGATATTATGCAACTCCCGTTTACCAGAGGAACACTTTGTGTGCTACCAAACTTCACAACGTGGCGGGTGATTATAAAGGTGCTCTCTCGGTGTCTCCGAAGGTACATGTTGGGTTGGCGTATTTGAGATTAGGTTTTGTCACTCCGATTGTCGGAGAGGTATCTCTGGGCCTTCTCGGTAATACACATCACTTAAAGCCTTGCAAGCATTGCAACTAATGAGTTAGTTGTGGGATGATGTATTACGGAACGAGTAAAGAGACTTGCCAGTAACGAGATTGAACTAGGTATTGGATACCGACGATCGAATCTCGGGCAAGTAACATACCGATGACAAAGGGAACAACGTATGTTGTTATGCGGTTTGACCGATAAAGATCTTCGTAGAATATGTAGGAGCCAATATGAACATCCATGTTCCGCTATTGGTTATTGACCAAGAATAGTTCTAGTTCATGTCTACATAGTTCACGAACCCGTAGGGTCCGCACGCTTAAGTTTTAGATGACAGTTATATTATGAGTTTATGAGTTTTGATGTACCGAAGGAGTTCGGAGTCCCGGATGAGATCGGAGACATGACGAGGAGTCTCGAAATGGTCGAGACGTAAAGATCGATATATTGGACGACTATATTCGGGCATCGGAAAGGTTCCGAGTGATTCGGGTATTTTTCGGAGTACCGGAGAGTTACGGGAATACGTATTGGGCCCACGGGAAAGAAGGAAAAGGGCCTCAAGGGTGGCCGCACCCCTCCCCTTGGTCTGGTCCGAATTGGACTAGGGAAGGGGGCGCCCCCTTCCTTCCTTCACATTTTCCCTTCCTCTTTTCCTATTCCATATGGGAGGTGGAATCCTACTAGGACTAGGGAGTCCTAGTAGGACTCCACACTGGTGCGCCTCTCTAGGGCCGGCCTCCTCCTCCCTTGCTCCTTTATATCTGGGGAAGGGGCACCCCACACACACAAGTTGATCTACGGATCGTTCCTTAGCCGTGTCGGTGCCCCCTCCACCATATTACACCTCGGTCGATCGTCGCGGAGTTTAGGCGAAGCCTCGCGATAGAGCATCATCATCGTCCACCACGCCGTCGTCTTGACGGAACTCATCCCCGACACCCTGCTGGATCGGAGTCCGGGGATCGTCATCGAGCTGAACGTGTGCAGAACAGGAGGTGCCGTACGTTCGGTACTTGGATCGGTCGAATCGTGAAGACGTACGACTACATCAACCGCGTTGTCATAACGCTTCCACTTTCGGTCTACGAGGGTACGTGGACACACTCTCCCCTCTCGTTGCTATGCATCAACATGATCTTGCGTGTGCGTAGGAATTTTTTTGAAATTACTACGTTCCCCAACAATGGCATCCGAGCCTTGTTTTATGCGTTGATGTTATATGCACGAGTAGAACACAAGTGAGTTGTGGGCGATACAAGTCATACTGCTTACCAGCATGTCATACTTTGGTTCAGCGGTATTGTGAGATGAAGCGGCCCGGACCGACATACGCGTACGCTTACGCGAGACTGGTTTCACCGCTGCGAGAACTCGTTGCTTAAAGGTGACTGGCGGGTGTCTGTCTCTCTCACTTTAGTTGAACCGAGTGTGGCTACGCCCGGTCCTTACGAAGGTTAAAACAACACCAACTTGACAAACTATCGTTGTGGTTTTGATGCGTAGGTAAGAACGGTTCTTGCTCAGCCCGTAGCAGCCACGTAAAACTTGCAACAACAAAGTAGAGGACGTCTAACTTGTTTTTGTAGGGCATGTTGTGATGTGATATGGTTAAGACGTGATGCTATATTTTATTGTATGAGATGATCATGTTTTGTAACCGAGTTATCGGCAACTGACAAAAGCCATATGGTTGTCGCTTTATTGTATGAAATGCAAACGCCATGTAATTGCTTTACTTTATCACTAAGCGGTAGCGATAGTCGTAGAAGCAATAGTTGGCGAGACGACAACGATGCTGCGATGGAGATCAAGGTGTCGCGCCGGTGACGATGGTGATCATGATGGTGCTTCGGAGATGGAGATCACAAGCACAAGATGATGATGGTCATATCATATCACTTATATTGATTGCATGTGATGTTTATCCTTTATGCATCTTATCTTGCTTTGATTGACGGTAGCATTTTAAGATGATCTCTCACTAAAAATTATCAAGAAGTGTTCTCCCTCAGTATGCACCGTTGCCAAAAGTTCGTAGTGCCCAGACACCACGTGATGATCGGGTGTGATAAGCTCTACGTCCATCTACAACGGGTGCAAGCCAGTTTTGCACACGCAGAATACTCAGGTTAAACTTGACGAGCCTAGCATATGCAGATACGGCCTCGGAACACGGAGACCGAAAGGTCGAGCGTGAATCATATAATAGATATGATCAACATAGTGATGTTCACCATTGAAAGCTACTCCATCTCACGTGATGATCGGTTATGGTTTAGTTGATTTGGATCACGTGTTCACTTAGATGACTAGAGAGATGTCTGTCTAAGTGGGAGTTCTTAAGTAATATGATTAATTGAACTTAAATTTATCATGAACTTAGTCCTGGTAGTATTTTGCAAATTATGTTGTAGAACAATAGCTCGCGTTGTTACTTTCATATGTTTATTTTGATATGTTCCTAGAGAAAATTGTGTTGAAAAATGTTAGTATCAATGATGCGGATTGGATCCGTGATCTGAGGTTTATCCTCATTGCTGCACAGAAGAATTATGTCCTTGATGCACCGCTAGGTGACAGACCTATTGCAGGAGCAGATGCAGACGTTATGAACGTTTGGCTAGCTCAATATGATGACTACTTGATAGTTTAGTACACCATGCTTAACGGCTTAGAATCGGGACTTCAAAGATGTTTTAAACGTCATGGACCATATAAGATGTTCCAGGAATTGAAGTTAATATTTCAAGCAAATACCCGAGTTGAGAGATATGAAGTCTCCAACAAGTTCTATAGCTAAAAGATGGAGGAGAATCGCTCAACTAGTGAGCATGTGCTCAGATTGTGTGAGTGCTTCAATCGCTTGAATCAAGTGGGAGTTAATCTTCCAGATAAGATAGTGATTGACAGAATTCTCTAGTCACCATCACTAAGTTAGTAGAACTTCGTGATGAACTATAGTATGCAAGGGATGACGAAAAAGATTCTCGAGTTCTTCGTGATGTTGAAATCAACGAAGGTAGAAATCAAGAAAGAGCATCAAGTGTTGATGATTGACAAGACCACTAGTTTCAAGAAACGGGTAAAGGGAAAGAAAGGGAAACTTCAAGCAGAATGACAAGCAAGTTGTCACTCCCGTGAAGAAGACCAAAGTTGGACCAAAGCCTGAAACCGAGTGCTTACACCGCAAAGGAAATGGTCACCGAAGCGGAAAAGCCCTGAATATTTGGTGAGTAAGAAGGATGGCAAAGTGAACAAGGGTATATTTGATATACATGTGTTTGATGTGTGCCTTACTAGTGTTTATAGTAGCCCCGAGTATTTGATACTTGTTCGGTTGCTAAGATTAGTAACTCGAAGCGGAGTTACTGAATAAGCAGAGACTAGTTGAAGGGAAGTGACGATGAGTGTTGGAAGTAGTTCCAAGATTAATATGATCATCATCGCACACTCCTATACTTTCGAGATTAGTGTTAAACCTAAATAAATGTTATTTGGCGTTTGCGTGAGCATGAATATGATTTGATCATGTTTATTGCGATACGGTTATTCATTTAAAAAGTTAGAGAATAAATTGTTATTCTGTTTACATGAATAAGACCTTCGATGGTCATACACCCAATGCACATAGTTTGTTGGATCTCGATCGTAGTGATACACATATTCATAATATTGATGCCAAAAGATGCAAAGTTAATAATGATAGTGCAACTCATTTGTGGCACTGCCGTTTAGGTCATATTGGTGTAAAGCGCATGAAGAAACTCCATGCTGATGGGATTTTGGAATCACTTGATTATGAATCACTTGATGCTTGCGAACCATGCCTTATGGGCAAAATGACTAAAGACTCTGTTCTCCGGAACAATGGAGCAAGCAAATGACTTATTGGAAATAATACATACTGATGTATGCGGTCCGATGAGTGTTAAAGCTCACGGCAAGTATCGTTATTTTCTGACCTTCACAGATGATTTGAGCAGATATGGGTATATCTACTTGATGAAACACAAGTCTGAAACATTTGAAAAGTTCAAAGAATTTCAGAGTGAAGTGAAGAATCATCGTAACAAGAAAATAAAAGTTTCTACGATATGATCGCAGAGGTAAAATATTTTAGTTACGAGTTTGGCCTTCAGTTAAAACAATGTGAAATAGTTTCACTACTCACGCCACCTGGAACACCACAGTGTAATGGTGTGTCCAAACGTCATAACCGTACTTTATTAGATATGGTGCGATCAATGATGTCTCTTACCGATTTACCACTATCGTTTTGGGGTTATACATTAGAGATAGCTGCATTCACGTTAAAAAGGGCACCATATAAATCCGTTGAGACGACACCGTATGAACTATGGTTTAGCAAGAAACCAAAGTTGTCGTTTCTTAAAGTTTGGGTTGCGATGCTTATGTGAAAAGTTTCAACATGATAAGCTTGAACCCAAATCGGAAAAGTGCGTCTTCATAGGATACCCAAAATGTTGGGTACACCTTCTATCACAGATCCGAAAGGCAAGACATTCGTTGCCAAGAATGGATCCTTTCTAGAGAAGGAGTTTCTCTCGAAAGAAGTGAGTGGGAGGAAAGTAGAACTTGATGAGGTAATTGTACCTTCTCCCTTATTGGAAAGTAGTTTATCACAGAAATCAGTTCCAGTGATTCCTACACCAATTAGTGAGGAAGTTAATGATGATGATCATAAAACTTCAGATCAAGTTGCTACCAAACCTCGTAGGTCTTCGAGTAAGATCCGCACTGAGTGGTACGGTAATCATGTTCGAAGTCATGTTATGTAGCGACCAGACCGAATGGATCAAGTCTCGTGCTCGATGTCATCCTGGATCGATAATCTTGACACCACACAAGATTGAAGGATTTATAGCGAGTAGCAATCACACACTTATTACATCGTTGTCCACAAGGGAACTTATTACAATAATATGGCTTAAGGCCATCTAATAATAACAGCGGAAGGCTTGGAAGATAAGCGAGTCCATCAACTCCAACGGCATCACTTGAGTATAGAACCACGACCTAACACCTTACTCGTCGTTCGAAAAGTCTCATAACGTGAAAGTTGCAGCCAAACGGGTCAGCACATGGAATATGCTTGGCAATGTAACACATAAGAGCAAATGAATGAATAAGCCTACATTACATGCATATATGGCTGGTGGTAAGGCTCTCTGTTACATTTGCATAAAGCTGATTTTCCCTACATCAAAGGAATAATTTTATTTAACTATCATGGTGGTTGTTAAACATTGAGAATGGTTGACAGATCCTCAATCCCAATTAAAAGTACTCATCAAAACCCAATAACTTTTATTAGAAGTAACATGTTGAGATTCACATGATATTCAATTACAGGATACTCAAATTGTCCATAACCGGGACACGGCTAATCATGATTAGTTTATACACTCTGCAGAGGTTTATGACTTTTCCCCACAAGACTCGATCGCCTCCGCTTGGTTCTCGCACTACATGGTGTTTGAGAAGCGGATGACCGAGACATAGTCTTCGAAGCGCTAGCACCTTACATGTGGGTAGACCGTACCAACCTACATCCCCTACATCAGCTAGCCTACCCGTAAGAGTTCACACGACTTAGTCAACTACGCCAGAGCCCATAATTGGCTTGTGGCTGCACACGGAAGTTTCAGTTTGAATAATCTTATGATCCCTTAGAGCACAGGTGGCGGTCCAAGAAATACAGCAAGTCTGATGGAAACCAGTGCCTCAATCCACCCAGATGTGTGTTTAGGTTGCCACCTTAGATAAACCATTAATTAACAATCTCACATCTGTCATGGATATTCACTCACCCAATCCACGTCTACTAGCATAGCATGGCATAAACAAGAAAACGTAGAAGTAACTCCCAAGGTTTCATAAGTAAAACAGGTAATAGGTACTACCTCAAGCTACTTCCCAAACCCACAATTTAATTAGATCCTAATCATGCAAGTGTTTGAGGAATAGATCTAATGCATAAAACTGGGTATGAGAAGGGTATGATCAAAGTGTTACTTGCCTTGCTGATGATCCACGAGACCTAGAGATTCGAAGTAACAAGCGGCGCACTCCGGGTGATCTAACGCATACAAACAACAAGCATACAATAAGTACTCATCTAATGCACAAGGAAATCTCGAATAAAAGATCTAACCAGAAAGTTCAACTTAAGAACCCTGGTTGCAAAAGAATCGAATCAAAATAAACTCCGAAAGTCGAAACTCGAGAGAGAACGACTCGGTTTTGCAAATCTGAAACTAGGTCAAAATTTCACAGTAGCAAAACTCTGTGAAAGTAGGGTAGTCGGAACGGCGGTTTCGTTACGAAACTCCAGGCGCTTGAATCACCTGATTCCGATAAACGAGCGAGAAATAAAACAGTTTTGAAAATCGGATCTGAAATCAAATCGGAAAATAACGGATTAAATCCGATTAAAAGAAAAACGACGAACGGTTTAAATAACGGACGTTCGTTAACAGAACGAATCCAACGAACGCGTTCATTGAAACAAACGGTTCGGTGAACGTTCGTTAATTAAGAAAACCGAAAAAAAATAAAACCAATCTAGGTTTTTAAAAAAAACCGAACACATATTTTTTTTTAAATAAAAACCGGATCGGTTTATTAGGGGAAAACCGGATCGGGCGGCGGGGCGGCGGCTACCTCCGGTGGCTCTCGCCGGCGAGGTCCGGCGGGGTCCGGCGGGGCTCGGGGCGAGGGGCGGCGGGTCCGGGTCCGGCGTCGTCGGGAAAAACGGCGGCGGGCGGCGTCCTTAGGCGGCGGCGGGGTTCGGTCGGGGCTGGTGGCGGGCGGCTCAGCGGATTGAGGTGGGAGAGAGGCGGCGGGGTTATAAAGGGAGAGGGGCGGGTGGCTTGGGGAGGGGCAAGGGAGGCCGGGTCGGGGTGGGACTCGGGCGTGAGGCGATGGCGTCTGGCGGGGAGTCCGCTCGGGCGGCACGCTGAGGAGGAGGAGGAGGTGGGCAGGGGCGCTGGGCACAGGGCCCGGCTGGTGGGCAATGGGCCTCGGCCCGGGGGCGCGATTTTTTTTTTAAATTAAAATTTAAACCAAATTAAATAAAAAAACCAAATGAACTCCAAATTAAATAAAACAAATTTTCCCGACTCCTAAAATGAGTCGAACAAAATGAACTTTAAAAGCGGCAAACATGCATAAATTTTAAAATGCTCATTTTGCCTAAGCAAAATAAATCTTCAAAACCAAATTTGGTTTATTTATAATATCTTCATTTTTCCTAATTGTTTGGGAAAGTCATATTATTCCCTCTCGAAATATTTTTATAGGAAAAACTTTATGAAGATAATTTAAATAAATCCAAATGATCCTATTTTCAAAATTTGGAAAATCCCAAATATGAAAATAATGAAACTTCCAACTCTCTCCGAGGGTCCTTGAGTTGCGTGAAATTTCTAGGATCGGAAAAATGCGAGAAAAATATGATATGCATGATGACCTAATGTATAACATTCCAAATTGAAAATTTGGGATGTTACAAACCTACCCCCTTAAGATGAATCTCGCCCTCGAGATTCGGGTTGGCTAGAAAATAGGTGTGGGTGGTCCTTAAGCAAAACTTCCTCTCTTTCCCAGGTGGCTTCATCCTCGGTGTGGTGGCTCCACTGAACTTTGCAAAACTTGATAACCTTGCTGCGGGTAACTCTGCTGGCATAATCGAGAATCTTGACTGGTTTTTCCTCATATGTCAAGTCATCCTTCAACTGTATTGCTTCGGTGTACTTGTGTCTCTTAACGGTACCTCTGCTATCTCGGGTGACATTTCTTCAATCGAGAAACATGGAATACGTCATGAACTCCTGACAGTCCTTCCGCAATTCCAACTTATCGCAACTTCTCCCATGCGTTGCAAAATCTTATATGGTCCAACGAAGCACGGGTGCTAACTTTCCTTTAACTCCAAAACGCTTAACTCCTCGAAGCGGGATACTCGAGATATACTCTGTCTCCAACTTCATACTCAATCGCTGCGCTTTGAATCGGCATAGCTCTTACCGCTCGGACTGGGCTACCTTGAGCTGTCTCGAATCAACTTAACTTTCTGTTCAGACTCCTTAATCAAATCTGGTCCAAACAACTGACGATCTCCAGTTTCGTCCCATGACAACGGTGTCCTGCACCTTCTTCCATACAAAGCCTCAAAAGGTGCCATCTTCAAGCTGGTTTGGTAACTGTTATTGTAGGAAAATTCTGCATACGGCAAATTATCATCCCAACTAGATCCATAATCTAGTGCACAAGCTCTCAGCATGTCCTCCAAAATCTGATTGACTCTCTCGGTCTGTCCATCGGTCTGTGCGTGGAAAGCTGTACTGAATTCCAATCGGGTTCCCAATGTTTCGTGCAACTGGTTCCAAAATTTCAAAGTAAACTGGGTTCCTCTATCCGATACGATGCTCCTCGGAACTCCGTGTAAGCACACAATTCTGGTCATGTATATCTTTGCCAACTTAGCACTGCTATAGGTAGTCTTGACTGGAATGAAATGAGCTACCTTGGTCAACCGGTCGACTATGACCCAAATCGAGTCATATCTGAGCGGGTCTTTGGCAAACCTGTGATGAAATCCATGCCTAGTTTATCCCACTTCCATTCGGTATCGGCAATGGTTGTAACAATCCTGCTGGCTTCGATGTTACGCCTTTACTTTCGACATACGTCGCAAATTGCTACATACTCGCAATATCCTTCTTCATTCCGGTCCACCGAAAATATTCTTCAAATCCAAATACATCTTGGTATTTCCTGGGTGAATCGAATAGGGTGAATCATGGGCTTCTTGTAAAATCAACTTCCGATCTCGGGTCATTGGGCACATAAACACGGTCTTCAAACCATAGGGTATCGTGCTCATCCTCACGAAATCCTTTAGCTTTTCCTTTACTCATTTTCTCCCTTATAGAGGCAACTTCCTTATCTGCTTTTGGGCTTCTCGATTTTGTCCATCGATGTCGATGAATCTCCAATGCTGCTACATAGCCTCTGGAACTATTTCCAAACATAGCTCTCGAAGGTCCTCGGCTAACTCATTGGGTATTCCTCCCATCATTAGGGTACGTGGCTCTTACGGCTTAATGCGTCAGCTATGACATTAGCCTTTCCGGGTGATAATGCAATCTCATATCATAATCCTTGATTAGCTCTAACCATCTCCTCATCGAGATTCAACTCATACGTGTGAAGATGTACTTCAAACTCTTGTGATCCGTATATACTTCACAATGATTTCCAATGAGGAAATGTCTCCACGTCTTCAAGGCATGCTGTGGCTGCTAACTCCAAATCATGAGTGGCATAATTCAACTCATGGGGCTTAAGTTGTCGTGAAGCATCTGAAACAACTCTTCCTTCCTGCATAAGCACGGCTCCAAGTCCTCGGCGTGAAGCGTCGCAATACACCTCATAATCCTTAGTTTGATCTGGCAATATCAAAACTGGTGAGGTAACCAATATTTTCTTCAACTCCTGAAAACTTGCCTCACAGTCCTCAGTCCATATGAATTTGTTTTCCTTCTTCAACAATTCGGTCATAGGCTTTGCAATCCTTGAGAAATTCTCAATGAATCTTCGGTAGTATCCTGCGAGTCCAAGGAAACTCCGAATCTCTCCAACTGTCGTTGGTGCTTCCCATTTGGTTACGGTCTCAACTTTTGTGGGGTCAACTGCTATCCCTTCTCCGGATATAACATGTCAGAAATCCAACTTCCTTTAGCCAAAACTCACATTTGCTGAACTTGGCATACAACCGGTGTTCCTCGGTTTCTCAAAACCAATCTCAAATGTTCCTTGTGTTCCTCTTCATTCTTCGAGAAAATCAAAATATCATCTATGAACACCACGACGAACTTATCCAAAAACTCCATAAACACTTTGTTCATCAGGTTCATGAAATAGGCTGGTGCGTTAGTCAGTCCAAATGACATAACGGTATACTCATACAGTCCATATCTCGTGGTAAACGCTGTCTTGGGTATATCTTGCTCCCGAATCTTCAACTGATGGTACCCTGATCGCAAGTCGATCTTAGAAAACACTTTGGCTCCTTGCAAGCGATCAAACAGATCATTTATCATTGGTAGTGGGTACTTGTTCTTGATTGTTACTTCATTCAATCCACGGTAATCAACAACCATTCTCAACGATCCATCCTTTTTTTCCACTAACAAAACGGGTGATCCCCAAGGTGAAGAACTTGGGCGAATAAAGCCTTTATCCAATAGTTCCTTAATCTGCTTTTTGATTTCCGCCAAATCCTTTGCGGGCATCACAGTATGGTCGCTCGATATCGGGCCTGTTCACGCAACAGCTCGATCAAAACTCAATGTCTCTATCTGGCGGCATTCACAGCAACTCTTAGGAAATACATCAGATAATCCTTTACCACTGGTACTTCTTCTGTACCACTCTCGATAAGCAATTAACTTGTGCTCTCCTCGGCTCGTGCCGTGATACATACTAATCCTTCTTCCTTCCGGTGTGGTGAGCAAAATTGACCTTGTGGTACAATCTATGTTTCCTCCATACTTTGATAACCAATCCATTCCTAATATCACATCCAATCCTTGGGATTCCGAACTATTAGGTCCGAGGGAAAACATAGTGTCCAATCCTTAGTGGCAATCGATCACACCATTTACTAGCCATGTACTCTGCTCGGGTGAGGTTACTAGCATGGGTGACCTAAGGGCTTGGGTTGGTTACTTGTACTTATCCACAAATCCCTTGATATGTATGAATGCGATGCACCAAGATCAAAAAGAACAACTGCAGTAAATGACTTAACCAAAACTTACCGATTCTTGCATCGGGCTGATCTTCAACCTCCTCCACATCAATGTGGTTCACTTGTCCCCTGTTGAAAGGGTTGGGCTTCTTTCGAGCTTCCATTGCCATTTCCATTCGGCTTCGGACGATCATTTGCATAGTGCCCAGTCTTGCGGCACTTAAAGCAAATAATGTGACTCAGTTCTACCTTAGATGGTGTTGACGGGTTGGTGCGATTCTGTCCGTTGCTTCCTCCATTCCGTTCCCATTCTTGGTGCCATTATGGTTATCTGAATTACCTCCTCCATGGGTATGCTGAAACTGAATTCCTGATTTAGGGGTATAACGGGCTTCTGCTGGGCTCGAGTTATACTTCCTTGTCCATACTTCCGCTTGCAGTTCTCAATTCTTCTGCTGCTTCCTTCAATCATGAGAGCTCGGTCTACTAACTCCTGGTAGTTGTTGAAACTTGCTACCATCAACGGCATCTGAACTCATCATTCAGTCCTTCTAGAAACTTCTCCTGCTTAGCTGCATCCAGTAGCGTCATCCGGGGCATAACGTGCTAATTTGCTAAAGTCATCCACGTCTTGCCAACAGTCCTTCCTCCTTGGCGTAAGTTGCGAAACTCACGCTTCTTCATGGCCATGGCTCCTGCTGAAACATGGGCGGTCTGAAAGCTTGCTAAAACTGGTCCCATGTGGCGGTGTCTCACGGGTAAGTGGCTGTGAAATTCTCCCACCATCTTCTGCGGGTCCTTCAAGCTGATGTCTGCAAACTTCACTCTTTCACCATCTGTGCATCCTGCGGTGGTCAGCTCCCTTCCTATCTTGCGGAGCCACCATCTGCTACAATCGGCTCGGTGCTCTTGGAATACACCGCCGGGTTCAGTCTAAGGAAACGAGTCAGATGATCCGCAGGTGGTGGTGGTGGTGGTGGGTTGTTGTTGTTGTTCTGCACCAATGTTTGAATCAGGGTATTCTGCTGCTGGATCAATTGGGTGATCTCTGGCGAGAAAACAAATCCGGGGTCGCGTCTCGGAGGCATCTGATGGGTTTAGAAGAGAAGAGAAATGTAGAATAGAATGAGGTCTAAGGGGAATCACTACCCAAATGCACATGAGCAAATGCACACAAAATCACTTCATTCAAACAAACAAGGGCTTACAACGATCTAACTATCGCAAAAGTGCGTGTACTATAATGTTACATGGAGGGAATACTACTAATATGTGGGGGACTTCTACTAATTTGAGCCGGTGGAAGAATCCATGATGTCTGCTCCAGCTTCGTCTTCAAAGTCGGATTCACTTGGATCCGAATCTGTGTCGTCGATGTTAATGTAGTCGATTGGGTATTCGACATCTTGGTCTTCATTCTGGCGCCAACTTCTTCTTGAGTTCTTGATCTCGTACTTAAGATCGTTATTGTGTCTTGCCAGAGCTACGATCTCGTCCATGTAGTCCTTGCGTGTAGTCTTTAGTTCTTCTTCCAGTTCGATGATCCTTCCCTTTGTCTTCTGCAACTCCAACATGTCGTTGCACATTTGGTTTTCCTGGCGTCGAATGTGCTGATTTAACTCCTGGATGAAAGCTGCAATGGATCTATCCTTCTTGGTGTTGACGACGTCCCAGTTGTCATCTCGGCGTCCGCAAATCTGGTAGATGGTGTCCTTGAGGTCTTCTTGATAAACTTCTCCAATGCGTCCCATGGTGATGTGAGCTGCCATGCTCTTTCCCAGACTCCAAGTGGGTGCACTGAAAACACTATCTATAGGCTTGGTGATTGGGGCGAATGTCCTTCCTGGAACGTGAGCATGAATCTTCCAGCGCTCCTCTTCAGGCAGAGTGGCGTTGAAAGTTCCGGTGAAGCTTGGTAATCCAATGTTCAGGTACTTAGTAACTTCCTTCAAGTGAAATCCAAAAGGTGTGCCTTCATCCGGTTGGGTGTACTTGATCTTTGCGTCCGTCATCCTAAAGAGAGTAGAAAAGATGAGGAGTTAGAAAATGGGAAGAGAGAGTGATCTATGGCTTTTAACTTAGTGGTCGTGTCCTACAGTCAGCGTGTGCTCGATACCATTCTCTGTGCGCGACCAGACCGAATGGATCAAGTCTCGTGCTCGATGTCATCCCCGGATCGAATGCCGACACCACACAAGCTTGAAGGATTTATAGCAGAGTAGCAATCACACACTTATTACATCGTTGTCCACAAGGGAACTTATTACAATAATATGGCTTAAGGCCATCTAATAATAACAGCGGAAGGCTTGGAAGATAAGCGAGTCCATCAACTCCAACGGCATCACCGAGTATAGAACCACGACCTAACACCTTACTCGTCGTTCGAAAAGTCTCATAGCGTGAAAGTTGCAGCCAAAAACGGGTCACACATGGAATATCTTGGCAATGTAACACATAAGAGCAAATGAATGAATAAGCCTACATTACATGCATATATGGCTGGTGGTAAGGCTCTACGGTTACATTTGCATAAAGCTGATTTTTCCCTACATCAAAGGAATAATTTTATTTAACTATCATGGTGGTTGTTAAACATTGAGAATGGTTGACAGATCCTCAATCCCAATTAAAAGTACTCATCAAAACCCAATAACTTTTATTAGAAGTAACATGTTGAGATTCACATGATATTCAATTACAGGATACTCAAATTGTCCATAACCGGGACACGGCTAATCATGATTAGTTTATACACTCTGCAGAGGTTTATGACTTTTCCCCACAAGACTCGATCGCCTCCGCTTGGTTCTCGTGACTACATGGTGTTTGAGAAGCGGATGACCGAGACATAGTCTTTCAGAAGCGCTAGCACCTTACATGTGGGTAGACCGTACCAACCTACATCCCCTACATCAGCTAGCCTACCCGTAAGAGTTCGCACGACTTAGTCAACTACGCCAGAGCCCATAATTGGCTTGTGGCTGCACACGGAAGTTTCCAGTTTGAATAATCTTATGATCCCTTAGAGCACGGGTGGCGGTCCAAGAAATACAGAGCAAGTCTGATGGAAACCAGTGCCTCAATCCACCCAGATGTGTGTTTAGGTTGCCACCTTAGATAAACCATTAATTAACAATCTCACATCTGTCATGGATATTCACTCACCCAATCCACGTCTACTAGCATAGCATGGCATAAACAAGCAAGCGTAGAAGTAACTCCCAAGGTTTCATAAGTAAAACAGTAATAGGTACTACCTCAAGCTACTTCCCAAACCCACAATTTAATTAGATCCTAATCATGCAAGTGTTTGAGGAATAGATCTAATGCATAAAACTGGGTATGAGAAGGGTATGATCAAAGTGTTACTTGCCTTGCTGATGATCCGCGAGACCTAGAGATTCAAGTAACAAGCGGCGCACCGGGTGATCTAACGCAGACAAACAACAAGCATACAATAAGTACTCATCTAATGCACAGGGAAATCTCGAATAAAAGATCTAACCAGAAAGTTCAACTTAAGAACCCTGGTTGCAAATCGAATCAAAATAAACTCCGAAAGTCGAAACTCGAGAGAGAACGACTCGGTTTTGCAAATCTGAAACTAGGTCAAAATTTCACAGTAGCAAAACTCTGTGAAAGTAGGGTAGTCGAACGGCGGTTTCGTTCTGAAACTCCAGCGCTTGAATCACCTGATTCGATAAGCGAGCGAGAAATAAAACAGTTTTGAAAATCGGATCTCAAATCAAATCGAAAAATAACGGATTAAATCCGATTAAAAGAAAAGCGACGAACGGTTTAAATAGCGGACGTTAGTTAACGAACGAATCCAACGAACGCGTTCATTGAAGCGAGCGGTTCGGTGAGCGTTCATTAATTAAGAAAACCAAAAAATAAAACCAATCTAGGTTTTTTTAAAAAACCGAACACATATTTTTTTAAAAAATAAAACCGGATCGGTTTATTAGGGAAACCGGATCGGGCGGGGCGGCGGCTACCTCCGTGGCTCTCGGCCGGCGAGGTCCCAGCGGGCTCGGGGCGAGGCGTGGGGTCCGGGGTCCGCGTCGTGGGCGTGGAAAACGGCAGGCGGCGGCAAGCGTCCTTAAGGCGGCGGGTTTGGTCGGGCGCTGGTGGCGGCGGCTCAAGGGGTTGAGGTGAGAGAGGGGGCGGCGGGTTATAAAGGGGGGAGAGGGGCCGGGTGGCTTGGGGAGGGGAGGGAGGCGGGTCGGGGTGGGACTCGGGCGGCGAGGCGATGGCGTCTGTGCGGAGTCCGCTCGAGGCGGCGGCGCAGGTGAGGAGGAGGAGGAGGTGGGCAGGCGCTGGGCCTGGGCCTGGCTGGTTGGGCAGTGGGCCTCGGCCCAGGTGGGGGGGCTAATTTTTTTAAATTAAAATTTAAACCAAATGAAATAAAAAAATACCAAATGAACTCCAAATTAAATAAAACAAATTTTCCCGACTCCTAAAAATGAGTCTAACAAAATGAACTTTAAAACGGCAAACATGCATAAATTTTTAAATGCTCATTTTGCCTAAGCAAAATAAATCTTCCAAAACCAAATTTGGTTTATTTATAATATCTTCATTTTTCCTACTTGTTTGGGAAAGTCATATTATTCCCTCTCGAAATATTTTTATAGGAAAAACTTTATGAAGATAATTTAAATAAATCCAAATGATCCTATTTTCAAAATTTGGAAAATCCCAAATATGAAAATAATGAAACTTCCAACTCTCTCCGAGGGTCCTTGAGTTGCGTGAAATTTCTAGGATCGGAAAAATGCGAGAAAAATATGATATGCATGATGACCTAATGTATAACATTCCAAATTGAAAATTTGGGATGTTACATGTTACTAGACCATGATGAACCTACGAACTATGAGGAAGCGATGATGAGCCCAGATTCCGCGAAATGGCTTGAGGCCATGAAATCTGAGATAGGATCCATGTATGAGAACAAAGTATGGACTTTGATTGACTTGCTCAATGATCAGCAAGCCATGTTAAATAAATGGATCTTCAAGAGGAAGACGGACACTGATAGTAGTGTTACTATCTACAAAGCTCGACTTGTCACAAAAAGGTTTTCGACAAGTTCAAGGTGTTGACTACAATGAGATTTCTCAACTGTAGCTATGCTTAAGTCTGTCCGAATCATGTTAGCAATTACCACATTTTATGAAATCTGGCAAATGGATGTCAAAACTACATTCTTTAATGGATTTATTAAAGAAGAGTTGTATATGATGCAACCAGAAGGTTTTGTCAATCCTAAAGGAGCTAACAAAATGTGCAAGCTCCAGCGATCCATCAATGGACTGGTGCAAGCATCTCGGAGTTGGAATATACGCTTTGATGAGTTGATCAAAGCATATGGTTTTATACGACTTTTGGAGAAGCTTTGTATTTACAAGAAAGTGAGTGGGAGCACTACATCATTTCTGATAAGTATATGTGAATGACATATTGTTGATCGGAAATAATGTAGAATTATTCTGCAAAGCATAAAGGAGTATTTGAAAGGAGTTTTTCAAAGAAGGACCTCGGTGAAGCTGCTTACATATTGAGCATCAAGATCTATTGAGATAGATCAAGACGCTTGATAAGTTTTTCAATAAGTACATACCTTGTCAAGATTTTGAAAAGGTTCAAAATGGAACAGTCAAAGAAAGAGTTCTTTCCTGTGTTACAAGGTGTGAAATGTTGGGGAACGTTGCAGAAAATTAAAAAATTTCCTACGGTTTCACCAAGATCCATCTATGAGTTCATCTATGCAACGAGTCAAGGGAGAGAGTTTGCATCTACATACCACTTGTAGATCGAGTGCGGAAGCGTTCAAGGGGATGGTGATGATGGAGTCGTACTCGCCGTGATTCGGATCACCGATGACCAAGTGCTGAACGGACAGCACCTCCGCGTTCAACACACGTACGGTACGGACGACGTCTCCTCCGTCTTGATCCAGCAAGGAGGAAGGAGAGGTTGAGGAAGACAGCTCCAACGGCAGCACGACGGCGTGGTGTTGTTGGTGCAGCGGTAATCCGACAGGGCTTCGCCAAGCACGTACGGAGGAGGAGAGGTGTTGGGGAGGGGAGGGGCTGCGCCTTCAAGTGTCTTGCAGCCTCCCTCGCCCTCTATTTATAGGGGAAGGGAGAGGGGGCGGCCCCTCTAGATGGCATCTAGAGGGGCGGCGGCAAGGGAGGGGGACTTGCCCCCAAGCAGGGCGCCCCTAGGGTTCCCCCAACATTAGGCGCAAGGGTCCAAGGGGGGGGCGCGCCCAGCCCACCAGGGGCTGGCTCCTGCCCTCACGCAGCCCATGTGCCGCCCCGGGAGGGGTAGCCCCTCCCGGTGGACCCCCGGAACCCTTCCGGTGGCCCCGGTACAATACCGATATGCCCCCGAAACTTTCCGGTGTCCGTTTGACAACTTTCCATATATAAATCTTTACCTCGGGACCCTTCCGGAACTCCTCGTGACGTCCGGGATCTCATCCGGGACTCCGAACAACATTCGGTAATCACATACAAGTCTTCCTAATAACCCTAGTGTCACCGAACCTTAAGTGTGTAGACCCTACGGGTTCGGGAGACACGCAGACATGACCGAGACGGCTCTCAGGTCAATAACCAACAGCGGGATCTAGATACCCATGTTGGCTCCCACATGCTCCTCGATGATGTCATCAGATGAACCACGATCTCGAGGATTCAAGCAACCCCGTATACTATTCCCTTTGTCAATCGGTACCTTACATGCCCGAGACTCGCTCGTCGGTATCCCAATACCTCGTTCAGTCTCGTTACCGGCAAGTCACTTTACTCGTACCGTAATGCATGATCCCGTGACCAAACACTTGGTCACTTTGAGCTCATTATGATGATGCATTACCGAGTGGGCCCAGAGATACCTCTCCGTCATACAGAGTGACAAATCCCAATCTCGATCCGTGTCAACCCAATGACACTTTCGGAGATACCGTAGTGCACCTTTATAGTCACCCGATTCGTTGTGGCGTTTGGTACACCCAAAGCACTCCTACGGTATCCGGGAGTTACACGATGTCATGGTCTAAGGAAGAGATACTTGACATTGAAAAAGCTCTAGCAAAACGAACTACACGATCTTGTGCTATGCTTAGGATTGGGTCTTGTCCATCACGTCATTCTCCTAATGACGTGATCCGTTATCAATGACATCGATGTCCATAGTCGAAAACCATGACTATCTGTTGACCAACGAGCTAGTCAACTAGAGGCTTACTAGGACGTATTGTAGTCTATGTATTCACACGTGTATTACGATTTCCGACAATACAATTATAGCATGAATAAAGACAATTATCATGAACAAGGAAATATAACAATAATGCTTTTATTATTGCCTCTAGGGCATATTTCCAACAGTCTCCCACTTGCACTAGAGTCAATAATCTAGTTACATTGTGATGAATCGAACACCCATAGAGTTCGGTGTTGGTCATGTTTTGCTCATGAGAGAGGTTTAGTCAGCGGATCTGCGACATTCAGATCCGTATGCACTTTACAAATTTCTATGTCTCCATCTTGAACATTTTCACGGATGGAGTTGAGCGGCGCTTGATGTGCTGGTCTTCTTGTGAAACCTGGGCTCCTTGGCAAGTGCAATAGCTCCAGTGTTGTCACGAGAAGAGTTTGATCGGCCCCGATGCATTGGGTATGACTCCTAGGTCGGTGATGAACTCCTTCACCCATATTGCTTCATGCGCTGCCTCCGAGGCTGCCATGTACTCCGCTTCACATGTAGATCCCGCCACGGCGCTCTGCTTGCAGCTACACCAGCTTCTTGCTCCACCATTCAACATATACACGTATCCGGTTTGTGACTTAGAGTCATCCAGATCTGTGTCGAAGCTAAGCGTCGGCGTAACCCTTCTGACGAGCTCTTCGTCACCTCCATAAACGAAACATGTCCTTTGTCCTTTTCGGTGCTTCAGGATATTCTTGACCGCTGTCCGGTGTTCCTTGCTGGGATTACTTTGGTACCTTCCTACCAAACTTACGGCAAGGTTTACATCAGGTCAGTACACAGCATGGCATACATAATAGATCCTATGGCTGAATTATAGGGATGACACTCATCTCTTCTTTATCTTTTGCCGTGGTCGGGCATTGAGCCGAGCTCAATCTCACACCTTGCAATCTGAGGCAAGAACCCTTCTTGGACTGATCCATTTGAACTTCTTCAAAATCTTATCAAGGTATGTGCTTTGTGAAAGACCTATGAGGCGTCTCGATCTATCTCTATAGATCTTGATGCCTAATATATAAGCAGCTTTCAAGGTCCTTCATTGAAAACACTTATTCAAGTAGGCCTTAATGCTGTCCAAGAATTCTATATCATTTCCCATCAAAAGTATGTCATCTACATATAATATGAGAAATGCTCTGAGCTCCCACTCACTTTCTTGTAAACGCAGGCTTCTCCATAAGTCTCATAAACTAAAACGCTTTGATCATCTCATCAAAGCGAATGTTCCAACTCGAGATGCTTGCACCAGCCCATAAATGGATCGCTGGAGCTTGCATACTTTGTTAGAATTCTTAGGATCGACAAAACCTTCCGGCTGCATCATATACAGCTCTTCCTTAAGATAACCGTTAAGGAACGCTGTTTTGACGTCCATCGCCATATCTCATAATCATAGTATGCGCAATTGCTAACATGATTCGGACGGACTTAAGCTTAGCTACGGAGAGAAAGTCCCATCGTAGTCAATCCCTTGAACTTGCCGATAACCCTTAGCGACAAGTCGAGCTTTATAGATGGTGACATTACCATCCGCGTCCGTCTTCTTCTTAAAGATCCATTTGTTTTCTATCGCTCGCCGATCATCGGGCAAGTCAGTCAAAGTCCATACTTTGTTTTCATACATGGATTCTATCTCGGTTTCATGGCTTCAAGCCATTTGTTGGAATCTGGGCCTGCCATCGCTTCTTCATAGTTCGAAGGTTCACGTTGTCTAACAACATGATTTCCGTGACAGGGTTGTCGCATTACCACTGCAGTGCGGGCGTGTCTGGTGGACCTCTGATTCAGTAGCAACTTGATCTGAAGTACCTTGATCATCATCATCATTTTCCTCTTCAGTTGGTGTAGGCATCACAGGAACATTTTCCTGAGCTGCACTACTATCCCGTTCAAGAGGTAGTACTTCATCGAGTTCTACTTTCCTCCCACTTACTTCTTTCGAGAGAAACTCTTTTTCCAGAAAGGATCCGTTCTTGGTAACAAAGATCTTGCCCTCGGATCTTAAGTAGAAGGTATACCCTATGGTTTCCTTAGGGTATCCTATGAAGACGCATTTTTCCGACTTGGGTTCGAGCTTTTCAGGTTGAAGTTTCTTGACATAAGCATCGCATCCCCAAACTTTTAGAAACGGCAGCTTAGGTTTCTTCCCAAACCATAATTCATACGGTGTCGTCTCAACGTATTTAGACGGTGCCCTATTTAAAGTGAATGTAGCTGTCTCTAGAGCGTATCCCTAAAATGATAGTGGTAAATCGGTAAGAGACATCATAGATCGCACCATATCCAATAGAGTGCGATTCGACGTTCGGACACACCGTTCTGTTGAGGTGTTCCAGTAGCGTTAGTTGTGAAACGATTCCACATTTTCTTAAGTGTGTACCAAATTCGTGACTTTAATATTCTCCTCCATGATCTGATCGCAAGAACTTTATCTTTCGGTCACGTTGATTCTCTACTTCATTCTGAAATTCTTTGAACTTTTCAAAGGTCTCAGACTTGTGTTTCATTAAGTAGACATACCCATATCTACTCAAGTCATCTGTGAGAGTGAGAACATAACGATATCCTCCGCGAGCCTCAACACTCATTGGACCGCACGCATCGGTATGTATGATTTCCAACAAGTTGGTTGCTCGCTCCATTGTTCCGGAGAACGGAGTCTTGGTCATTTTGCCCATGAGGCAAGGTTCGCATGTGTCAAATGATTCATAATCGAGAGACTCTAAAGTCCATCAGCATGGAGCTTCTTCATAAACTTGACACCAATGTGACCAAAGGCGGCAATGCCACAAGTATGTGGGACTATCATTATCAACTTTACATCTTTTGGTATTCACGCTATGAATATGTGTAACATTACGTTCGAGATTCATCAAGAATAAACCATTGACCATCGGAGCATGACCATAAAACATATCTCTCATATAAATAGAACAACCATTATTCTCGGTTTAAATGAGTAGCCATCTCGTATCAAGCGAGATCCGGATACAATGTTCATGCTCAAACTTGGCACCAAATAACAACTATTAAGGTTCAAAACTAATCCGTAGGTAAATGTAGAGGTAGCGTGCGACGGCGATCACATCGACTGGAACCATTCCCGACGCGATCGTCACCTCGTCGCCGCCGATCTCCGCTTATTCCGCAGCTCCTGCTGTGAGTTACAAATATGAGCAACGGCGCGGTATCAAATACCCAGGAGTTACTACGAGTCTTGGTAAGGTACACATCAATTACATGTATATCAAATATACCTTTGGTGTTGCCGGCCTTCTTATCGCTAAGTATTTGGGGCAGTTCCGCTTCGGTGGCCCTTCCCTTGCAATAAAAGCACTCGATCTCGGGCTTGGGTCCATTCCTTGACTTCTTCCCGGCAACTGGCTTACCGGGCGCGGCAACATCTTTGCCGTCCTTCTTGAAGTTCTTCTTACCCTTGCCCTTATTGAACTTAGTGGTCTTATTGACCATCAACACTTGATGTTCTTTCTTGATTTCAACCTCTGCGACTTCAGCATTGAAAATACTTCAGGAATGGTCTTCACCATCCCCTGCATATTTTAGTTCATCACAAAGCTCTTGTAGCTTGGTGGGAGCGATCAAGGATTCTGTCAATGACCGCCTCATCCGGAGGTTAATGTCCAGCGAGGACAGGCGGTTGTGCAACCTGACATTTTGAGTATGTGCTCACCGATGAACTGTTTTCCTCCATCTTACAACTATAGAACTTGTCGGAGACTTCATATCTCGACCGGGCATGAGCTTGGAAAACTAGTTTCAGCTCCTCGAACATCTCATGTGCTCCGTGTTGCTCAAAACGCTTTTGGAGCCCGGTTCTAAGCTGTAAAGCATGCCGCACTGAACGAGGGAGTAATCATCAGCACGAGACTGCCAAGCATTCATAATGTCTTGGTTCTCGGGGATGGGTGCATCACCTAGCGGTCCTTCTAGGACATATTGTTTCCTGGCAGCTATGAGGATGATCCTCAGGTTCCGGACCCGATCCGTATAGTTGCTGCCATCATCTTTCAGCTTGGTTTTCTCTAGGAACGCGTTGAAGTTTAGGTTGACATGAGCGTTGGCCATTTGATCTACAAGACATATTTGCAAAAGGTTTTAGACTAAGTTCATGATAATTAAGTTCATCTAATCAAATTATTTTAATGAACTCCCACTCAGATTAGACATCCCTCTAGTCATCTAAGTGTTACACGATCCGAGTCGACTAGGCCGTGTCCGATCATCACGTGAGACGGACTAGTCATCGTCGGTGAACATTCTCATGTTGATCGTATCTTCCATACGACTCGTGTTCGACCTTTCGGTCTCCGTGTTCCGAGGCCATGTCTGTACATGCTAGGCTCGTCAAGTTAACACTAAGTGTTTTGCATGTGTAAAACTGTCTTACACCCGTTGTATGTGAACGTAAGGATCTATCACACCCGATCATCACGTGGTGCTTCGAAACGACGAACTTTAGCAACGGCGCACAGTTAGGGGAGAACACTTCTTGAAATTGCTGTAAGGGATCATCTTATTTACTACCGTCGTTCTAAGTAAACAAGATGGATAAACATAATAAACATCACATGCAATTATATAGTAGTGACATGATATGGCCAATATCATAAAGCTCCATTGATCTCCATCTTCGGGGCTCCATGATCATCTTGTCACCGGCATGACACCATAATCTCCATCATCGTGTCTTCATGAAGTTGTCACGCCAACGACTACTTCTACTTCTATGGCTAACGCGTTTAGCAATAAAGTAAAGTAATTTACATGGCGTTCTTCAATGACACGCAGTCATACAAAAATAAAGACAACTCCTATGGCTCCTGCGGTTGTCATACTCATCGACATGCAAGTCGTGATTCCTATTACAAGAACATGATCTCATACATCACAATATGTCATTCATCATTCATCACAACTTGGCCATATCACATCACATGACAATTGCTGCAAAAACAAGTTAGGCGTCCTCTAATTGTTGTTGCATCTTTTACGTGGCTGCAATTGGGTTCTAGCAAGAACGTTTTCTTACCTACGAATAACCACAACGTGATTTTGTCAACTTCTATTTACCCTTCATAAGGACCCTTTTCATCGAATCCGCTCCAACTAAAGTGGGAGAGCAGACACCCGCCAGCCACCTTATGCAACTAGTGCATGTCGATTGGTGGAACCGGTCTCACGTAAGCGTCGTGTAAGGTTGGTCGGGCCGCTTCATCCCACAATACTGCTGAAGCAAGATAAGACTAGTAGCGGCAAGCAAGTTGACAAGATCTCGCCCACAACAAAATTGTGTTCTACTCGTGCAATAGAGAACTACGCATAGACCTAGCTCATGATGCCACTTGTTGGGGAGCGTTGCGAGAAAATTAAAATTTTCCTACGGTTTCACCAAGATCCATCTATGAGTTCATCTATGCAACGAGTCAAGGAGAGAGTTTGCATCTACATACCACTTGTAGATCGAGTGCGGAAGCGTTCAAGGGATGGTGATGATGGAGTCGTACTCGCCGTGATTCGGATCACCGATGACCAAGTGCTGAGCGGACAGCACCTCCGCGTTCAACACACGTGCAGTGCGGACGACGTCTCCTCCGTCTTGATCCAGCCAGGAGGAAGGAGAGGTTGAGGAAGACAGCTCCAGCGGCAGCACGGCGGCGTGGTGTTGTTGGTGCAGCAGTAATCCGACAGGGCTTCGCCAAGCACGTACAGAGGAGGAGAGGTGTTGGGGAGGGGAGGGGCTGCGCCTTCAAGTGTCTTGCAGCCCTCCCCTCGCCCCTCTATTTATAGGGGGAAGGGAGAAGGGGGCCGGCCCCTCTAGATGGCATCTAGAGGGGGCGGCGACAAGGGAGGAGGACTTGCCCCCCAAGCAAGGGGGGCGCCCCCTCTAGGGTTCCCCCCCCAACCCTAGGCGCAAGGGCCCAAGTGGGGGGGGGCGCGCCCAGCCCACCAGGGGCTGGCTCCTGCCCCCACGCAGCCCATGTGGCCCCCCGGAACCCTTCCGGTGGCCCCGGTACAATACCGATATGCCCCCGAAACTTTCCGGTGTCCGTTTGAAAACTTCCCATATATAAATCTTTACCTCGGGACCCTTCCGGAACTCCTCTTGACGTCCGGGATCTCATCCGGGACTCCGAACAACATTCGGTAATCACATACAAGTCTTCCTAATAACCCTAGCGTCACCGAACCTTAAGTGTGTAGACCGTGCGGGTTCGGAGACACGAACATGACCGAGACGGCTCTCGGTCAATAACCAACAGCGGGATATGGATACCCATGTTGGCTCCCACATGCTCCTCGATGATTTCATCGGATGAACCACGATGTCGAGGATTCAAGCAACCCTGTATACTATTCCCTTTGTCAATCGGTACGTTACATGCCCGAGACTCGATCGTCGGTATCCCAATACCTCGTTCAGTCTCGTTACCGGCAAGTCACTTTACTCGTACCGTAATGCATGATCCCTTGACCAAACACTTGGTCACTTTGAGCTCATTATGATGATGCATTACCGAGTGGGCCCAGAGATACCTCTCCGTCATACGGAGTGACAAATCCGATCTCGATCCGTGTCAACCCAATGAGACACTTTCGGAGATACCTGTAGTGCACCTTTATAGTCACCCGATTCGTTGTGACGTTTGGTACACCAAAGCACTCCTACGGTATCCGGAGTTACGATCTCATGGTCTAAGGAAGAGATACTTGACATTGAAAAGCTCTAGCAAAGCGAACTACGATCTTGTGCTATGCTTAGGATTGGGTCTTGTCCATCACGTCATTCTCCTAATGACGTGATCCCGTTGTCAATGACATCGATGTCCATAGTCGAAACCATGACTATCTGTTGACCAACGAGCTAGTCAACTAGAGGCTTACTAGGGACGTATTGTAGTCTATGTATTCACACGTGTATTACGATTTCCGGATAATACAATTATAGCATGAATAAAAGACAATTATCATGAACAAGGAAATATAACAATAATGCTTTTATTATTGCCTCTAGGGCATATTTCCAACATGAAATTGAGTAGGACTCAAAGCCCGACCACTGCAGAAGATAGAAAGAGAATGAAAGTCATTCCCTATGCCTCAGCCATAGGTTCTATAAAGTATGTCATGTTGTGTACCAGATCTATTGCATACCCTACCACTAAGCTTGGCAAGGGAGTGCAATAGTGATCTAGGAGTAGATCAATGGACAGTGGTAAAAATTATCCTTAGTGGAATAAGGATATGTTTCTCGATTATGGAGGTGAAAAAAAAGGTTCGTCGTAAAGAGTTATGTCGATGCAAGTTTTGACACCGATCTGGATGACTCTAAGTCTCAATCCAGATACATATTGGAAAGTAGGAGCAATTAGCTAGAATAGCTCCTTGCAGAGCATTGTTGACATGGAAATTCGCAAAATACTTACGGATCTGAATGTGACAGACCCGTTGACTAAAATTATCTCACAAGCAAAACATGATCATACCTTAGTACTCTTTGGGTGTTAATCACATAGCGATGTGAACTAGATTACTGACTCTAGTAAACCCTTTGGGTGTTGATCACATATCGATGTGAACTATGGGTGTTAATCACATGGTGATGTGAACTATTGTTGTTAAATCACATGGCGATGTGAACTAGATTACTGACTCTAGTGCAAGTGGGAGACTGAAGGAAATATGCCCTAGAGGCAATAATAAAGTTATTATTTATTTCCTTATATCATGATAAATGTTTATTATTCATGCTAGAATTGTATTAACAGGAAACATAATACATGTGTGAATACATAGACAAACAGAGTGTCACTAGTATGCCTCTACTTGACTAGCTCGTTAATCAAAGATGGTTATGTTTCCTAACCATGGACAAAGAGTTGTTATTTGATTAACGGGATCACATCATTAGGTGAATGATCTGATTGACATGACCCATTCCATTAGCTTAGCACCCGATCGTTTAGTATGTTGCTACTGCTTTCTTCATGACTTATACATGTTCCTGTGACTATGATATTATGCAACTCCCGTTTACCAGAGGAACACCTTGTGTGCTACCAAACGTCACAACGTAACTGGGTGATTATAAAGGTGCTCTACAGGTGTCTCTGAAGGTACATGTTGGGTTGGCGTATTTCGAGATTAGGTTTTGTCACTCCGATTGTCGGAGAGGTATCTCTGGGCCCTCTCGGTAATACACATCACTTAAAGCCTTGCAAGCATTGCAACTAATGAGTTAGTTGTGGGATGATGTATTACGGAACGAGTAAAGAGACTTGCGGTAACGAGATTGAACTAGGTATTGGATACCGGCGATCGAATCTCGGCAAGTAACATACCGATGACAAAGGGAACAACGTATGTTGTTATGCGGTTTGACCGATAAAGATCTTCGTAGAATATGTAGGAGCCAATATGAACATCCAGGTTCCGCTATTGTTTATTGACCATGAATAGTTCTAGGTCATGTCTACATAGTTCTCGAACCCGTAGGGTCCGCACGCTTAAGGTTTCGATGACAGTTATATTATGAGTTTATGAGTTTTGATGTACCGAAGGAGTTCGGAGTCCCGGATGAGATCGGGGACATGACGACGAGTCTCGAAATGGTCGAGACGTAAAGATCGATATATTGGACGACTATATTCGGACATCGGAAAGGTTCCAGTGATTCGGTATTTTTCGAGTACCGGAGAGTTACGGGAATACGTATTGGGCCTTATTGGGCCATACGGGAAAGAAGGAAAAGGGCCTCAAGGGTGGCGCACCCTCCCTTGGTCTGGTCCGAATGGACTAGGGAAGGGGCGCCCCTTCCTTCCTTCACCTTTTCCCTTCCTCTTTTCCTATTCCATATGGGAGGTGGAATCCTACTAGGACTAGGGAGTCCTAGTAGGACTCCACACTTGGTGCGCCCCCTCCTAGGGCCGGCCTCCTCCTCCCTTGCTCCTTTATATACGGGGGCAGGGGGGCACCCCATGACACACAAGTTGATCTACGAATCATTCCTTAGCCGTGTGCGGTGTCTCCCTCCACCATATTCCACCTCGGTCGTATCGTCGCGGAGTTTAGGCCAAGCCCTGCGCCGGTAGAGCATCATCATCGTCACCACGCCGTCGTGCTGATGGAACTCATCCCCGACACCCTGCTGGATCGGAGTCCGGGGATCGTCATCGAGCTGAACGTGTGCAGAACAGGAGGTGCCGTACGTTCGGTACTTGGATCGGTCGAATCGTGAAGACGTACGACTACATCAACCGCGTTGTCATAACGCTTCCGCTTTCGGTCTACGAGGGTACGTGGACACACTCTCCCCTCTCGTTGCTATGCATCACCATGATCTTGCGTGTGCGTAGGAAATTTTTTGAAATTACTACGTTCCGCAACAAGTATAACATGGAGTAATCAAAAATTATAGATACGTTGGAGACGTAGCAAGCATCCCCAAGCTTAATTCCTGCTCGTCCTCGTGTGGGTAAATGATAAAAAAGATAATTTTTGATGTGGAATGCTAGTTGACATAATTTCAATGTAATTCTTCTTACTTGTGATATGAATATTCAGATCCGAAAGATTCAGGACAAAAGTTCATATTGACATAAAAATAATAATACTTCAAGCATACTAACAAAGCAATCATGTCTTCTCAAAATAACATGGCCAAAGAAAGTTATCCCTACAAAATCATATAGTCTGGCTATGCTCTGTCTTCACCACACAAAATATTTAAATCATGCACAACCCCGGTGACAAGCCAAGCAATTGTTTCATACTTTTGATGTTCTCAAACTTTTTCAATCTTCACGCAATACATGAGCGTGAGCCATGGACATAGCACTTATAGGTGGAATAGAATGGTGGTTGTGGAGAAGACAAAAGAGGGGAAGATAGTCTCACATCAACTAGGCGTATCAACGGGCTATGGAGATGCCCGTCAATAGATATCAATGTGAGTGAGTAGGGATTGCCATGCAACAGATGCACTAGAGCTATAAGCATATGAAAGCTCAACAAAATAAACTAAGTGGGTGTGCATCCAACTCGCTTGCTCACGAAGACCTAGGGCATTTTTAGAAAGCCCATCATTGGAATATACAAGCCAAGTTCTATAATGAAAAATGCCCACTAGTATATGAAAGTGACAACATAGGAGACTCTCTATCATGAAGATCATGGTGCTACTTTGAAGCACAAGTGTGGTAAAAGGATAGTAGCATTGTCCCTTCTCTCTTTTTCTCTCATTTTTTTTATTTGGGCCTTTTCTCTTTTTTTATGGCCTCTTTTTTTTAATTTTTTTTATTTTTCGTCTGGAGTCTCATCCCGACTTATGGGGGAATCATACTCTCCATCATCCTTTCCTCACTGGGACAATGCTCTAATAATGATGATCACCACACTTTTATTTTTCTTACAACTCAACAATTACAACTCGACACTTAGAACAAAATATGACTCTATATGAATGCCTCCGGTGGTGTACCGGGATGTGCAATGAATCAAGAGTGACATGTATGAAAGAATTATGAATGGTGGCTTTGCCACAAATACGATGTCAACTACATGATCATGCTAGCAATATGACAATGATGGAGCATGTCATGATAAACGGAATGGTGGAAAGTTGCATGGCAATATATCTCAGAATGGCTATGGAAATGCCATGATAGGTAGGTATGGTGGCTGTTTTGAGGAAGGTATATGGTGGGTGTATGATACCGCGAAAGGTGCCGCGGTATTAGAGAGGCTAGCAATGGTGGAAGGAAGGAAAAGTGCGTATAATCCATGGACTCAACATTAGTCATAAAGAACTCATATACTTATTGCAAAAATCTAGAAGTTATCAAAGCAAAGTATTACGCGCATGCTCCTAGGGGGATAGATTGGTAGGAAAAGACCATCTCTCGTGCCCGACTGCCACTCATAAGGAAGACAATCAATAAATAAATCATGCTCCGACTTCATCACATAACGGTTCACCATACGTGCATGCTACGGGAATCACAAACTTTAACACAAGTATTTCTCAAATTCACAACTACTCAACTAGCATGACTCTAATATCACCATCTTCATATCTCAAAACAATCATCAAGCATCAAACTTCTCTTAGTATTCAACACACTCATAAGAATTTTAACAAATCATTTATGCTTAGCATATTAGGATTTTTTAAGCAAATTACCATGCTATTTAAGACTCTAAAAATAATATAAGTAAAGCATGAGAGTTCATCTATTTCTTCAAAATAAAACCACCGCCGTGCTCTAAAAGGATATAAGTGAAGCACTAGAGCAAACAACAAACTACTCCGAAAGATATAAGTGAAGATCAATGAGTAGTCAAATAATTATGCAACCATGTGAAGAATCTCCCATTTAATAATTTCAGATCTAGGTACTTTATTCAAAAAGCAAGCAAAGCTAAAGAAAATAAAATGACGCTCCAAGCAAAACACATATCATGTGGTGAATAAAAATATAGCTCCAAGTAAAGTTACCGATGAGCGAAGGCGAAAAGAGGGATGCCTTCAGGGCATCCCCAAGCTTAAACTCTTGGTTGTCCTTGAATATTACCTTGGGGTGCCTTGGGCATCCCCAAGCTTAGGCTCTTGCCTCTCCTTATTCCATAGTCCATCGAATCTTTACCCAAAACTTGAAAACTCCACAACACAAAACTCAACAGAAAACTCGTAAGCTCCGTTAGCGAAAGAAAACAAAACACCACTTCAAGGTACTGTAATGAACTCATTCTTTATTTATATTGGTGTTAAACCTAATGTATTCAAATTTCTCTATGGTTTATAAACTATTTTACTAGCCATTGATTCATCAAAATAAGCAAACAACACAATGAAAACAGAATCTGTCAAAAACAGAACAGTCTGTAGTAATATGTAACTAACGCAAACTTCTGAAACTCCAAAAATTCTAAAATAAATTGGTGGACCTTAGAAATATGTCTAGTAATCATATGCAAAAAGAATCATCTAAATAGCACTCTCCAGTAAAAAGTTTAAGCTAATCTCGTGAGTGCTAAAGTTTCTGTTTTTTACAGCACGATCATAAAGACTTCACCCAAGTCTTCCCAAAGGTTCTACTTGGCACAAACACTAATTAAAACATAAAACCACATCTAACCAGAGGCTAGATAGATTATTTAGTCCTAAACAGAACCAAAAAGCAAGAAACTAAAAAAAAATTGGGTTGCCTCCCAACAAGCGCTATCGTTTAACGCCCCCGATTTCAATGATGCTCACAAAAAGATAAGAATTGAAACATAAAGAGAGCATCATGAAGAATATGACTAGCATATTTAAGTCTAACCCACTTCCTATGCATAGGTATTTTGTGAGCAAACAACTTATGGGAACAATAATCAACTAGCATAGGAAGGCAAAACAAGGATAACTTCAAGATTTTAAGCACATAGAGAGGAAACTTGATATTATTGCAATTCCTACAAGCATATATTCCTCATCATAATAATTTTCAGTAACATCATGAATGAATTCAACAATATAACCAGCACCTAAAGCATACTTTTCATGATCTACTAGCATAGAAATTTTATTACTCTCCACATAAGCAAAATTCTTCTCATTCGGAATAGTGGGAGTATCATAAGAGACTTGAATACTATAAATTGTTTCCACATTAAAAGAGTAATGTTCGGAGAAAGGGTACTCATAATAATGACAAGTTTTATAAATATAATCATCAATACTTTTTATTGCATAAGTTTCATCACAATAATCATCATATAAAGGAGGCATGCTCTCATCATAGTAAATTTGCTCATCAAAGCTTGGGGGACAAAAAATATCATCTTCATCAAACATAGCTTCCCCAAGCTTGTGGCTTTGCATATCATTAGCATCATGGATATTCAAGGAATTTATACTAACAACATTGCAATCATGCTCATCATTCAAATATTTAGTGCCAAATATTTTAATGCATTCTTCTTCTAACACTTTGGCACAATTTTCCTTTCCATCATACTCACGAAAGATATTAAAAAGATGAAGCGTATGAGACAAACTCAATTCCATTTTTTTGTATTTTTCTTGTATAGACTAAACTAGTGCTAAAACAAGAAACAAAAATATTCGATTGCAAGATCTAAAGATATACCTTCAAGCACTAACCTCCCCGGCAACGGCGCCAGAAAAGAGCTTGATGTCTACTACACAACCTTCTTCTTGTAGACGTTGTTGGGCCTCCAAGTGCACAGGTTTGTAGGACAGTAACAAATTTCCCTCAAGTGGATGACCTAAGGTTTATCAATCCGTGGGAGGCGTAGGATGAAGATGGTCTCTCTCAAGCAACGCTGCAACCAAATAACAAAGAGTCTCTTGTGTCCCCAACACACCCAATACAATGGTAAATTTTATAGGTGCACTTGTATGGCGAAGAGATAGTGATACAAGTGCGATATGGATGGTAGATATAGGTTTTTGTAATCTGAAAATATAAAAACGGCAAGGTAGCAAACGGTAAAAGTGAGTGTAAACGGTATTGCAATGTGTTGAAACAAGGCCTAGGGTTCATACTTTCACTAGTGTAAGTTCTCTCAACAATAATAACATAGTTGGATCATATAACTATCCCTCAACATGCAACAAAGAGTCACTCCAAAGTCACTAATAGTGGAGAACAAATGAAGAGATGATGGTAGGGTACGAAACCACCTCAAAGTTATTCTTTCCAATCAATCCGTTGGGCTATTCCTATAAGTGTCACAAACAACCCTAGAGTTCGTACTAGAATAACACCTTAAGACACAAATCAACCAAAACCCTAATGTCACCTAGATACTGCATTGTCACCTCAAGTATCCGTGGGCATGATTATACGATATGCATCACACAATCTCAATTCATCTATTCAAACCAACACATAGAACCTAAAAGAGTGCCCCGAAGTTTCTACCGGAGAATCACGACGAAAACGTGTGCCAACCCCTATGCGTAGGTTCATGGGCGGAACCCGCAAGTTGATCACCAAAACATACATCAAGTGAATCACGTGATATCCCATTGTCACCACAGATATGCACGGCAAGACATACATCAAGTGTTCTCAAATCTTTAAAGACTCAATCCGACAAGATTACTTCAAGGGGAAAACTCAATTCATTACAAGAGAGAAGAGGGGGAGAAGCAACATAAGATCCAACTATAATAGCAAAGCTCGCGATACATCAAGATCGTGCCAAATCAAGAACACGAGAGAGAGAGAGAGAGAGAGAGAGAGAGAGAGAGATCAAACACATAGCTACTGGTACATACCCTCAGCCCGAGGGTGAACTACTCCTCCTCGTCATGGAGAGCGCGGGATGATGAAGATGGCCACCGGTGAGGGTTCCCCCCTCCGGCAGGGTGCCGGAACAGGGTCCCGATTGGTTTTTGGTGGCTCTGGAGGTTTTGCGGCGGCGGAACTCCCGATGTAATCTCTATTATGTAAGTTTTAGGGTACGACGATATATATGGGTGTAGGAAGTACGTCGGAGGAGCCACGGGGGCCCCACGAGGCAGGGGGCGCGCCCACCCCTAGGGCGCGCCCCCCACCCTCGTGGGCAGCCCGTAACTCCCCTGACGTGCACTCCAAGCTTTTCCGGTAGCTTTCCTTCCAAAAATAACTTTTCTAGTTGATTTTGTTCCGTTTTGACTCCGTCTGATATTCCTTTTCCTCAAAACACTGAAATAGGCATAAAACAGCAAATCTGGGCTGGGCCTCCGGTTAATAGGTTAGTCCCAAAAATAATATAAAAATGGATAATAAAGCCCAATATTGCCAAAAACAGCAGATAATATAGCATGGAGCAATCAAAAATTATAGATACGTTGGAGACGTATCATAACATATCAAAAATAAACGGGGAGCTACATCGCGAGCTATTGATCTACAACATAGTTATGCAAATACTACCAGGACTAAGTTCATGATAAATTAAAGTTCAGTTAATCATATTACTTAAGAACTCCCACTTAGATAGACATCCCTCTAGTCATCTAAATGATCACGTGATCCATATCAACTAAACCATGTACGATCATCACGTGAGATGGAGTAGTTTTCAATGGTGAACATCACTATGTTGATTGATACGCCCATTTTGCATCATGCTTTTATATCAATATTTATCGCATTATGGGCTGTTATTACACGTTATGTCACAATACTTATGCCTATTCTCTCTTATTTTACAAGGTTTACATAAAGAGGGAGAATGCCGGCGGCTGGAATTCTGGGCTGGAAAAGGAGCAAATATTAGAGACCTATTATGCGCAACTCCAAAAGTCCTGAAACTCCACGGAAATATTTTCTGGAAATAATATAGAATACTGAGCGAAGAAAATACCAGAGGGGCCCACACCCTGGCCACGAGGGTGGGGGCACGCCCTACCCCCTAGGCGCGCCCCCTGCCTCGTGGGCCCCCTAGTGGCCCTCTGCTGCCCATCTTCTGCTATATGAAGTCTTTCGTCCGAGAAAAAATCATAAGCAAGCTTTCGGGACGAGACTCCGCCACCACGAGGCGGAACCTTGGCGGAACCAATCTAGGGCTCTGGCGGAGCTGTTCTGCCGGGGACACTTCCCTCCGGTAGGGGGAAATCATCGCCATCGTCATCACCAACGCTCCTCTCATCGGGAGGGGCCCAATCTCCATCAACATCTTCACCAGCACCATCTCCTCTAAAACCCTAGTTCATCTCTTGTATCCAATCTTTGTCTCCAAGTCTGGGATTGGTACCTGTAGGTTGCTAGTAGTGTTGATTACTCCTTGTAGTTGATGCTAGTTGGTTTATTTGGTGGAACATCATATGTTCAGATCCATTATGCATATTAATACCCCTCTAATTATGAACATGAATATGCTTTGTGAGTAGTTACGTTTGTTCCTGAGAACATGGGAGAAGTCTTGCTGTTAGTAGTCATGTGAATTTGGTATTCGTTCGATATTTTGATGTGATGTATGTTGTCTCTCCTCTAGTGGTGTTATGTGAACGTTGACTACATGACACTTCACCATTATTTGGGCCTAGAGGAAGGCATTGGGAAGTAATAAGTAGATGATGGGTTGCTAGAGTGACAGAAGCTTAAACCCTAGTTTATGCATTGCTTCGTAAGGGGTTGATTTGGATCCATATGTTTCATGCTATGGTTAGGTTTACCTTAATACTTCTTTTGTAGTTGCGGATGTTTGCAATAGTTAATCATAAGTGGGATGCTTGTCCAAGTAGGGGCAGCACCCAAGCACCGGTCCACCCACATATCAAATTATCAAAGTATCGAACGTGATTCATATGAACGTGATGAAAATTAGCTTGACGATAATTCCCATGTGTCCTCGGGAGCGCTTTTCTCTATATAAGAGTTTGTCCAGGCTTGTCCTTTGCTACAAAAAGGATTGGGCCATCTTGTTGGACTTTATTTACTTTTGTTACTTGTTACCCGTTACAAATTATCATATCACAAAACTATCTGTTACCTATAATTTCAGTGCTTGCAGAGAATACATTGCTGAAAACTGCTTGTCATTTCCTTCTGCTCCTCGTTGGGTTCGACACTCTTACTTATCGAAAGGACTACGATAGATCCCCTACACTTGTGGGTCATCAAGACTCTTTTCTGGCACCGTTGCCGGGGAGTGAAGCGCCTTTGGTAGGTGGAATTTGGTAAGGAAAAATTTATATAGTGTGCTGAAATTTACTGTCACTCGTTACTATGGAAAGTAATCCTTTGAGGGGCTTGTTCGGGGTATCTTCACCTCGACCAGTAGAGCAAAGAGTTGCTCCTCAACCTACTGAACCTACTGAAAATGAAAATTTTTACTTTGAAATTCCTTCGGGTATGATAGAGAAACTGCTAGATAATCCTTTTGCAGGAGATGGGACATTGCATCCCGATTTACACTTAATCTATGTGGATGAAGTTTGTGGACTATTTAAGCTTGCAGGTATGCCCGATGATGTTATCAAAGGACTTCCCTTATCTTTGAAGGGAGATGCATTGACATGGTATAGGCTATGTGATGATATGGGGTCATGGGACTACAAACGGTTGAAATTGGAATTCCATCAGAAGTTTTATCCTATGCATCTTGTTCATCGTGATCGTAATTATATATATAATTTTTGTCCTCGCGAAGGAGAAAGCATCGCTCAAGCTTGGGGGAGGCTTAAGTCAATGTTATATTCATGCCCCAATCATGAGCTCTCAAGAGAAATGATTATTCAAAAAATTTATGCTCGGCTTTCTGACAACAATCGCTCCATGCTCGATACTTCTTGTACTGGTTCTTTTATGATGAAGACTATTGAATTCAAATGGGATTTATTGGAAATAATTAAACGCAACTCTGAATATTGGGATCTCGACGAAGGTAAGGAGTCATGTATAACACCTAAGTTTGATTGTGTTAAATCTTTTATGGATCCGATGTTTTCCGTAAATTTAGCACTAAATATGGATGTGACTCTGAGATAGTAGCTTCTTTTTGTGAATCTTTCGCTGCTCACATTTATCTCCCTAAAGAGAAGTGGTTTAAATATAATCCTACCATAGAAGTAAAAGTAGTTGCAACTATTAAAGTTGAAGAAAAGACTATCACTTATAATGATCCTATTGTTCCTATTGCTTATGCTGAGAAACCACCTTTTCCTGTTAGGATAAAGGATCATGCTAAAGTTTCAACTGTGGTTCGTAAAAGTAATATTAGAACTTATACACCTCCTAAGCAAGTTAAAGTTGAACCTAATATTGCTATGATTAAAGATCTCTTGGCTGATAATATTGATGGGCATGTTATTTACTTTTGTGATGAGACTGCTAGAATTGCTAAACCTGGTGCTAAAGATAAACATAGACCTGTGGTAGGAATGCCTGTTATTTCTGTTAAAATAGGAGATCATTGTTATCATGGCTTGTGTGATATGGGTGCTAGTGCTAGTGCAATACCTATTTCCTTATACAAAGAAATTATGCATGATATTGCACCAGCTGAGATAGAAGATATTGATGTTACCATTAAACTTGCCAATAGAGATACTATTTCACCAATTCAGATTGTTAGAGATGTTGAAATCTTGTGTGGGAAAACTAAATATCCTGCTGATTTTCTTGTTCTTGGTTCCCCACAAGATAGCTTTTGTCCCATTATATTTGGTAGACCCTTCTTGAACACTGTTAATGCTAAGATAGATTGCAAGAAGGATGTTGTTACTATTGGCTTAGATGATATGTCTCATGAGTTTAATTTCTCTAAATTTTGTAGACAACCTCGTGATGAGGAATTGCCTAGTAAAGATGAAATTATCGGTCTTTCTTCTATTGCCGTACCCCCTAATGATCCTTTAGAACAATATTTGCTAGACCATGAAAATGATATGTTTATGAATGAAAGAAGGGAAATAGAGGAAGTATTCTTTAAACAAGGACCTATTCTGAAACACAACTTGCCTGTTGAAATCCTAGGGGATCCTCCTCCACCCAAGGGTGATCCCGTGTTTGAACTAAAACCATTACCTGATACTCTTAAATATGCTTATCTAGATGAAAAGAAGATATATCATGTTATTATTAGTGCTAACCTTCCATAGCATGAAGAAGAGAAATTATTGAAAACTCTGAAGAAGCATCGTGCTGATATTGGATATACTCTTGATGATCTTAAGGGCATTAGTCCCACTCTATGCCAACACAAAATAAATTTGGAGAAAGACGCCAAACCAGTTATTGATCATCAACGACGGCTGAACCCTAAGATGAAAGAAGTGGTAAGAAAGGAAATACTAAAGCTCCTTGAGGCAGGTATAATTTATCCCGTTGCTGATAGTCAGTGGGTAAGTCTTGTCCATTGTGTCCCTAAGAAGGGAGGTATTACTGTCGTTCCTAATGATAAAGATGAATTGATTCCGCAAAGAGTTATTACAGGTTATAGGATGGTAATTGATTTCCGCAAATTAAATAAGGCTACTAAAAAGGATCATTACCCCTTACCTTTTATTGATCAAATGCTAGAAATATTATCCAAACATACACATTTTTGCTTTCTAGATGGTTGCTCTGGTTTCTCTCAAATACCTGTATCAGCTGATGATCAAGCAAACACCACTTTTACTTGCCCTTTCGGTACTTTTGCTTATAGACGTATGCCTTTTGGTTTATGTAATGCACCTGCTACCTTTCAAAGATGCATGATGGCTATATTCTCTGACTTTTGCGAAAAGATTTGTGAGGTTTTCATGGACGATTTCTCCGTTTATGGATCCTCTTTTGTTGATTGCTTGAGCAACCTTGATCGAGTTTTGCAGAGATGTGAAGAAACTAATCTTGTCTTGAATTGGGAGAAGTGCCACTTTATGGTTAATGAAGGCATTGTTTTGGGGCATAATATTTCTGAAAGAGGTATTGAATTTGATAAAGCTAAAGTTGATGCTATTGGAAAGATGCCATGTCCCAAGGACATCAAACGTATAAGAAGTTTTCTAGGTCATGCCGGTTTTTATAGGAGGTTCATTAAGGACTTCTAAAAAATCTCGGCCTCTGACTAATCTCTTACAAAAAGATATACCTTTCGTTTTTGATGATGATTGTGTAGAAGCATTTGAAATACTTAAGAAAGCATTAATCTCTGCACCTATCGTTCAGCCACCTGATTGGAATTTACCTTTTGAAATTATGTGTGATGCTAGCGATTATGTTGTAGGCGTTGTTCTAGGGCAAAGAGTTGATAAGAAATTAAATTTTATTCAATATGCTAGTAAAACTCTAGACAATGCCCAGAGAAATTATGCCACTACTGAAAAGGAATTCTTAGCAGTTGTATTTGCTTGTGATAAGTTCAAACCTTATATTGTTGATTCTAAAGTAACTATTCACACTGATCATGCTGCTATTAAATATCTTATGGAAAAGAAAGATGCTAAACCTAGACTTATTAGATGGGCTCTCTTGCTACAAGAATTTGATTTGCATATTATTGATAGAAAGGGAGCTGAGAACCCCGTTGCAGACAACTTGTCTAGGTTAGAAAATTTTCTTCATGACCCACTACCTATTGGTGATAGCTTTCCTGATGAACAATTAAACGTCATAAATGCTTCTCGTACTGCTCCATGGTATACTAATTATGCTAATTACATTGTTGCTAAATTTATACCACCTAGTTTCACATACCAGCAAAAGAAAAAGTTTTTCTATGATTTGAGACATTACTTCTGGGATGACCCACATATTTATAAAGAAGGAGTAGATGGCGTTATTAGACGTTGTGTACCTGAGCATGAACAGGAACAGATCCTACGCAAGTGTCACTCGAGGCTTATGGAGGACACCACGCTGGAGATAGAACCGCATATAAGGTATTGCAATCTGGTTTTTATTGGCCTACTCTCTTCAAAGATGCTCGTAAGTTTGTCTTATCTTGTGATGAATGTCAAAGAATTGGTAATATTAGTAGACGTCAAGAAATGCCTATGAATTATTCACTTGTTATCGAACCATTTGACGTTTGGGGCTTTGATTATATGGGACCTTTTCCTGCCTCTAATGGATATACACATATTTTAGTTGTTGTTGATTACGTTACTAAGTGGGTAGAAGCTATTCCAACTAGTAGTGCGGATCATAACACCTCTATTAAGATGCTTAAAGAAGTTATTTTTCCGAGGTTAGGAGTCCCTAGATATTTAATGACTGATGGTGGTTCACATTTTATTCATGGTGCTTTTCGCAAAATGCTTGCTAAGTATGATGTTAATCATAGAATTGCATCTCCTTATCACCCACAGTCTAGTGGTCAAGTAGAATTGAGTAATAGAGATCTCAAATTAATTTTGCAAAATACTGTTAACAGATCTAGAAAGAATTGGTCCAAGAAACTTGATGATGCATTATGGGCCTATAGAACTGCATATAAAAATCCTATGGGTATGTCTCCGTATAAAATGGTGTATGGAAAAGCATGTCATTTACCTCTCGAACTAGAACATAAGGCATACTGGACCATTAAAGAGCTCAATTATGATTTCAAACTTGCCGGTGAGAACAGGCTATTTGACATTAGCTCACTTGATGAATGGAGAACCCAAGCCTATGAGAATGCCAAGTTGTTTACAGAAAAAGTTAAAAGATGGCATGGCAAAAGGATACAAAAGCGTGAGTTTAATGTAGGTGATTATGTGTTGCTATTCAACTCTCGTTTAAGATTTTTTGCACGAAAACTCCTCTCTAAATGGGAAGGTCCTTACGTTATCGAGGAGGTCTATCGTTCCGGTGCCATAAAAATCAACAACTTCGAAGGCACAAATCCGAAGGTGGTGAACGGTCAAAGAATCAAACATTATATCTCAGGTAATCCTATAAATGTTGAAACTAATATTATTGAAACCGTAACCCCGGAGGAATACATAAGGGACACTTTCCAGAATGTTTCGGACTCCGAAAAGGAATAGGTATGTGGTACGGTAAGTAAACCGACTCCAAAACAGTTCTAATGGCATTTTTTCTCTGTTTTGGAATATTTAGAAAAATAGGAAAATAAGAAGCAGTCCGGGAAGGACACGAGGCCTCCACGAGGGTGGAGGGCGCGCGCTACCCCCCTGGGCGCGCCCCCTGCCTCGTGGGCACCTCGTGCGCTCTCTAGACTCCGTTTTCTTGCACGATACTTTTTTGGTCGGTAAAAATTCATTATATAATATCCTGAAGGTCTTGACCACCGTATCACGCAAATATCCTCTGTTTTTGTTTCGGGCCGTTTCTGTAGCAGATTTGGAGCAAGATGTCATCTCAGGATTGCGACGAAGAGAGCTATGTCTCACACCTCATTGCTGACCCAAAAGACCTATGGGGATCTATCTCCTTGTGGTCGAACTACAGATGAGGAGGAGGATGCCCCTCTACCTGAACCTGGGGATATGCACATGAAGTTCAAGAAATCTAGTCTCCCTAAGAGGGCTAAACTATCTAACAACTGATCTATTCCTTCTCGTTTTCGGCAGAAAAGCAAAGGAGATTTATGTGACAAGATCTTGAAGCTGGAGTCGAAGGTTGATGATTTAAAGGAGGAAATTGCTCTTCTCGATTACAACATGAAGAAGCTGAAAGCACAATTTACATCATCAACAACTCCATTATCATCACCTCCGAAGAAAGAGATATAATCACATGGGTATGGGCACTCCCCTTGGCAACTGCCAAGCTTGGGGGAGGTGCCCCAGTATCGTATCACCATCACACTCCTATATTTACCATTTTTCTTAGTTCAATCCTTTTAGTAATATCTTGATCTAGTAGAATAAAGTTTTAGTATGATCTAGTTTTGAGTTTTGCTTTATGATCCCTCTATGTAATCGAGTCCGTGAGCTATATAATAAAGATTAGTGTTGAGTCAAGGGCTTGATTTTCTTGCTATGATCTTGAGGGAATAAAAGAAAAAGAAAGAATAAAAATAAATAAAAAGAGATCATATTGATCGTATGGAGAGTAATGACTTCACATATAAAGAGTATGATGATTAAAAGTTGTTGAGAGTTGACAAACATAGTTTTGGTCATCGTTGCAATTAATAGGAAGTAATAAAGAAAGAGAGGTTTCACATATAAATATACTATCTTGGACATCTTTTATGATTGTGAGCACTCATTAAAATATGACATGCTAAAGAATTGATGTTGGACAAGGAAGACGACGTAATGGGTCATGTTTTCTTATATCTGAGATAAAGTATATTGTCATGGATCATCCAACATGTTGAGTTTGCCTTTCTCCCTCATGCTAGCCAATTCTTTGCACCAAGTAGAAATACCACTTGTGCTTCCAAATACCCTTAAACCCAGTTTTGCCATGAGAGTCCACCATATCTACCTATGGATTGAGTAAGATACTTCAAGTAAGTTGTCATCGGTGCAAGCAATAAAAAATGCTCTCTAAATATGTATGATTGATTAGTGTGGAGGAAATAAGCTTTATATGATCTTGTGATGTGGAAGAAATAAAAGCGACGGACTGCATAATAAAGGTCCATATCACAAGTGGCAATATAAAGTGACGTTCTTTTGCATTAAGATTTTATGCATCCAACCCTGAAAGTACATGACAACCTCTGCTTCCCTCTGCGAAGGGCCTATCTTTTAATTTTATCTTCTACCTTATGCAAGAGTCATGGTGATCTTCACCTTTCCTTTTTACATTTTATCCTTTGGCAAGCACATTGTGTTGGAAAGATCCTGATACGTATATCTAATTGGATGTAAGTTAGCATGAACTATTATTGTTGACATTACCCTTGAGGTAAAAGGTTGGGAGGCGAAACTATAAGCCCCTATATTTCTCTGTGTCCGATTAAAACTCCGTAACCACAAGTATTGCGTGAGTGTTAGCAATTGTGAAAGACTAAATGATAGTTGAGTACGTGGACTTGCTGAAAAGCTCTTATATTGACTCTTTCTGATGTTATGATAAATTGCAATTGCTTCGATGACTGATATTATAGTTTGTTAGTTCTCAATGAAGTTTCTGATTCGTACTTGACATTGTGAATAGATTGTTACTTTATCATAAGAAATCATATGACAATATCCATATATGTTGCTATTATGAGAATGATCATGATGCCCTCATGTCCGTATTTTATTTTATCGACACCTCTATCTCTAAACATGTGGACATATTTATCGTTTTCGGCTTCCGCTTGAGGACAAGCGAGGTCTAAGCTTGGGGGAGTTGATACGTCCATTTTGCATCATGCTTTTGGGCTGTTATTACACGTTATGTCACAATACTTATGCCTATTCTCTCTTATTTTACAAGGTTTACATAAAGAGGGAGAATGCCGGTAGCTGGAATTCTGGGCTAGAAAAGGAGCAAATATTAGAGACCTATTCTGCGCAACTCCAAAAGTCCTGAAACTCCACGGAAATCATTTTTGGAAATAATATAGAATACTGAGCGAAGAAAATACCAGAGGGGGCCCACACCCTGGCCACGAGGGTGGGGCGCGCCCCTACCCCCTAGGCGCCCCCCTGCCTTGTGGGCCCCCTAGTGGCCCTCCGGTGCCCATCTTCTGCAATATGAAGTCTTTCGTCCGAGAAAAAACCATCAGCAAGCTTTCGGAACGAGACTCCGCCGCCACGAGGCGGAACCTTGGCAGAACCAATCTAGGGCTCTGGCGGAGCTGTTCTGCCGGGGACACTTCCCTCCGGGAGGGGGAAATCATCGCCATCAACATCACCAATGCTCCTCTCACCGGGAGGGGGCCAATCTCCATCAACATCTTCACCAGCACCATCTCCTCTAAAACCCTAGTTCATATCTTGTATCCAATCTTTGGCTCCAAGTCTGGGATTGGTACCTGTAGGTTGCTAGTAGTGTTGATTACTCCTTGTAGTTGATGCTAGTTGGTTTATTTGGTGGAAGATCATATGTTCAGATCCATTATGCATATTAATACCCCTCTAATTATGAACATGAATATGCTTTGTGAGTAGTTGCATTTGTTCCTGAGGACATGGGAGAAGTCTTGCTATTAGTAGTCATGTGAATTTGGTATTCGTTCGATATTTTGATGAGATGTATGTTGTCTCTCCTCTAGTGGTGTTATGTGAACATCGACTACATGACACTTCACCATTATTTGGGCCTAGAGGAAGGCATTGGGAAGTAATAAGTAGATGATGGGTTGCTAGAGTGACAGAAGCTTAATCCCTAGTTTATGTGTTGCTTCGTAAGGGGCTGATTTGGATCCATATGTTTCATGCTATGGTTAGGTTTACCTTAATACTTCTTTTGTAGTTGCGGATGCTTGCAATAGGAGTTAATCATAAGTGGGATGCTTGTCCAAGTAAGAGCAGCACCCAAGCACCGGTTCACCCACATATCAAATTATCAAAGTACCGAACACGAATCATATGAACGTGATGTAAACTAGCTTGACGATAATTCCCATGTGTCCTCGGGAGCGCTTTTCTCTATATAAGAGTTTGTCCAGGCTTGTCGTTTGCTACAAAAAGGATTGGGCCATCTTGCTGCATTTTATTTACTTTTGTTACTTGTTACCCGTTACAAATTATCTTATCACAAAACTATCTGTTACCTTTAATTTCAGTACTTGCAGAGAATACCTTGCTGAAAACCGCTTGTCATTTCCTTCTGCTCCTCGTTGGGTTCGACACTCTTACTTATTGAAAGGACTACAATAGATCCCCTACACTTGTGGGTCATCATTGATCATATCTACTATATGATTCACGCTCGTCTTTCGGTCCCAGTGTTCCGAGGCCATATCTGCATATGCTAGGCTCGTCAAGTTTAACCCGAGTATTCTGCAGGTGCAAAACTGGCTTGCACCCATTGTATGTGAACGTAGAGCTTATCACACCCGATCATCACGTGGTGTCTCAGCACGAAGAACTGTCACAACGGTGCATACTCAGGGAGAACACTTATACCTTGAAACTTTAGTAAGGGATCATCTTATAAAGCTACCATCGTACTGAGCAAAATAAGATGCATAAAAGATAAACATCACATGCAATCAAAATATGTGACATGATATGGCCATCATCATCTTGTGCCTTTGATCTCCATCTTCAAAGTACCGTCATGATCTCCATCGTCACCGACATGACACCCTCTATCAAAGTATCGTTACATGGTTCTCTCGCCAACTATTGCTTTTGCAACTATTGCTATCGCATAGCGATAAAGTAAAGCAATTATATGGCGCTTGCATCTTATGCTATAAAGAGACAATCATAAGGCTCATGCCAGTTGCCGATAACTTCAACAAAACATGATAACCTCATACAACAATTTATATGTCATCACGTCTTGACCATATCACATCACAGTAAGCCCTGCGAAAACAAGTTAGACGTCCTCTACTTTATTGTTGCAAGTTTTACGTGGCTGCTACGGGCTTCTAACAAGAACTGTTCTTACCTACGCATCAAAACCACAACGATTTTTCGTCAAGTGTGCTGTTTTAACCTTCAACAAGGTCCGGGCGTAGTCAAATTCGATTCAACTAAAGTTGGAGAAACAAACACCCACTAGCCACCTGTGTGCGAAGCACGTCGGTAGAACCAGTCTCGCGTAAGCGTACGCGTAATGTCGGTCTGAGCCGCTTCATCCAACAATACCGCCAAAGTATGACATGCTGGTAAGCAGTATGACTATTATCGCCCACAACTCTTTGTGTTCTACTCGTGCATATAACATCTACGCATAGACCTTGCTCGGATGCCACTGTTGGGGAACGTAGTAATTTCAAAAAATTTGCCTACGATCACGCAAAATCTATTTAGGAGAAGCATAGCAACGAGCGGGGAGAGTGTGTTCACGCACCCTCGTAGACCGAAAGCGGAAGCGTTTATCAACGCGGTTGATGTAGTCGTACGTCTTCACGATCCGACCGATCCTAGCACTGAACGTACGGCACCTCTGTGTTCAGCACACGTTCAGCTCGATGACGTCCCTCGTACTCTTGATCCAGTTGAGGCCGAGGGAGATTTCCATCAGCACGACGGCGTGGCAATGGTGATGATGAAGTTACCGGCGCAGGGCTTCGCCTAAGCACTACGATGATATGACCGAGGTGTGTAACTGTGGAGGGGGCACCGCACACGGCTAAGACAAATCTTGAGTGCCTTTAGGGTGCCCCTGGCCACGTATATAAAGGAGGGGAGGGAAGAGGTGGCCGGCCCAAGGGGGGCACGCAAGGTGTGGGCAATCCTACTAGGACTCCCTAGTCCAAGTAGGATTCCCCTCCTCTTTCCTATTCATAGTAGGAGAGAAGGAAAGAGAGGGAGAGGGAGAAGGAAAGGGGGGCCGCGCCCCCACCCCTTGTCCAATTCGGTTTGGGCAGGGGGGAGGCGCGCGCCACCTCTTGGCCATTCTCCCCTCTCTCCACTAAAGCCCAATAAGGCCCATTACTTCTCCCGCGAATTCTCGTAACTCTCCGGTACTCCAAAAAATACCCGAATCACTCGAAACCTTTCCGATGTCTGAATATAGCCTTCCAATATATCGATCTTTACGTCTCGACCATTTCGAGACTCCTCGTCATGTCTGTGATCTCATCCGGGACTCCGAACAACCTTCGGTACATCAAATCACATAACTCATAATACAAATCGTCATCGAACGTTAAGCGTGCAGACCCTACGGGTTCGAGAACTATGTAGACATGACCGAGACACATCTCCGGTCAATAACCAATAGCGGAACCTGGATGCTCATATTGGCTCCTACATATTCTACGAAGATCTTTGTCGATCAAACCGCATAACAAGATATGTTGTTCCCTTTGTCATCGGTATGTTACTTGCCCGAGATTCGATCGTCGGTATCATCATACCTAGTTCAATATCGTTACCGGCAAGTCTCTTTACTCGTTCTGTAATGCATCATCCCGCAACTAACTCATTAGTCACATTGCTTGCAAGGCTTATAGTGATGTGCATTACCGAGAGGGCCCAGAGATACCTCTCCGATACACGGAGTGACAAATCCTAATCTCGATCTATGCCAACCCAACAAATACCTTCGGAGACACCTGTAGAGCATCTTTATAATCACCCAGTTACGTTGTGACGTTTGATATCACACAAGGTGTTCCTCCGGTATTCGGGAGTTGCATAATCTCATAGTCTGAGGAACATGTATAAGTCATGAAGAAAGCAGTAGCAATGAAACTGAAACGATCATAATGCTAAGCTAACGAATGGGTCTTGTCCATCACATCATTCTCTAATGATGTGATCCCGTTCATCAAATGACAACACATGTCTATGGCTAGGAAACTTAACCATCTTTGATTAACGGGCTAGTAGAGGCATACTAGGGACACTCTGTTTGTCTATGTATTCACACATGTACTAAGTTTCTGGTTAATACAATTCTAGCATGAAAAATAAACATTTATCATGAAATAAGGAAATAAATAATAACTTTATTATTGCCTCTAGGGCATATTTCCTTCAACTTCAACGTGGTTCTGAGGTAAAGTCAAGGTAACTTTGTGTCCATAACATCAAGGGAGAAACCCGAGGAATCACCCTCGATGTATTCCTATTCGATGTAACCGTCAAGGTGACCTTGGAGGAATCACCCTCGAAGGGTTCACACCTGAGGTGTTGCACGAAAGAGTCGTTATCGGGAGTGGTGAAGGAGGATTCATCCTCCGTAATCCACGACCGATTAACTACACTACAGAGATATCATCAAGAGTGCGTTATGAGGTATCACCCTCAGCACTCGATAGTAGCTCTGCAGAGTCGTACAACTAAGGGGGGGGATGTCGGTGATGTGACAGGCTCAACACTTCGTGTGACGCCCCCGATTCAATCGTACACTAATCATGCACGCAAATGTGTACGATCAAGATCAAGGACTCACGGGAAGATATCACAACACAACTCTACAAATAAAATAAGTCATACAAGCATCATAATACAAGCCAGGGGCCTCGAGGGCTCGAATACAAGTGCTCGATCATAGACGAGTCAGCGGAAGCAACAATATCTGAGTACGCACATAAGTTAAACAAGGTGCCATAAGATGGCTAGCACAAACGGGATACAGATCGAAGAGGAGCAGGCCTCCCGCCTGGATCCTCCTAGCTACTCCCGGTCGTCGCCGGGGCTGCACGTAGTAGTAGGCACCTCCGAGTAGTAGTCGCCATCGACGGTGGCGTCTCCCAGGCTCCATCGTCTGTTGCAGCAATCGAGTAGAGGTAGGGGGAAAAGGGGAACAAGGCAACCGTGAGTACTCATCCAAAGTACTGCAAGCAAGGAGCTACACTACATATGCATGGATATATGTGTAAAGGGCCATATCGATGGACTGTCTGCAGAAAGCCGAATAAGAGGGGATAGCTAGTCTTAACGAAGACTACGCTTCGGTCACCGTCTTGCAACAGGTAGAAGAGGACAAGCAGAAATCCTCCAAGTAACATCACATAGCAATAATCCTACCCGGCGATCCCCTCCTCATATCCCAGAGAGAGCGACCACCGGTTGTATCTGGCACTTGGAAGGGTGTGTTTTATCAAGTATCCGGTTCTAGTTGTCATAAGCTCAAGGTACAACTCCAAGTCGTCCTGTTATCAAGATCACGGCTATTCAATAGATTAACTTCCTGCAGGGTGCACCATCTTACCCAAGACGCTTGATCCCATTTGGCGGACACACTTTCTGGGTCATGCCCGCCGCGGAAGATCAACACGCCGCAGCCCCACCTAGGCACAACAGAGAGGCCAAGACGCCGGTCTAAACCTAAGCGCCGCAGGGTCCGGCCCATCGCCTCGAGCACACCACTGCGTTGCGAGGGCGGCCGAAGGACCTAGCCTAGCAGCGCGTTCGATCCAATCCGGCGCGCCCGCTCCGTCGCCGACGTCTGAAGTGCTTCGCCGATACCACGACGCCGGATACCCATAACTACTCCCGCGTAGATGGTTAGTGCGTATAAGCTCGTAGCCAACTCAGATCAAATACCAAGACCTCGTTAAGCGTGTTAAGTATCCGCGAACGCCGAACAGGCCAGGCCCACCCTCTCCTAGGCGGTCTCAACCTGCCTGTCGCTCCGCCACAAAGATCCATCCAGAGGGCCGTCGGGACAAAGGTCCTTTCAGCCCCAATCCGTGAATCACTCATGGTGCTCCACAAGCCACCCGACTTTAGTCTCCACATGTATCATGTATAAGTATATAGTATATACCGTGATCACCTCCCGAGTGATCACGGCCCGATAGTATAGCACGGCAGACGGACAAGAATGTAGGGCCACAGATGAAAGTACTAGCATCCTATACTAAGCATATAGGATTGCAGGTAAGGTAACAACAGTAGTAACAAGGACAGGCTATGCAGCAGTATAGGAGTATCTGAAAGCAGTAACATGCTACACTACTCTAAGGCAAGCAGTATAGAGAAGAGTAGGCGATATATGGTGATCAAGGGGGGGCTTGCCTGGTTGCTCCGGCAAGAGAGAGAGGGGTCGTCGACACCGTAGTCGATCACAGGGGGGTACCGGCAGCGGCCTCGGGGTCTACCGGAAAAAGTAACGGAGGGGGAACATAATAAATAACAGAGCAATCAAAGCATAACATGACAAATGTGGTGCTAGAGGGGATCTAACGCAGGGATAGGTGATACCGGTGAAGGGGGAAAACATCCGGGAAAGTATTCCCGGTGTTTCGTGATTTCGGGCAGAGGAGCCGGAGGGGGAAAGTTGCAGGTTCGATAGGTTAGGGGTGTGTTGCAGAGGAACGGACTGCGTATCCGGATTCGTCTCGTCGTTCTGAGCAACTTTCATGTACAAAGTTTTTTTCATCGGAGTTACTATATATTTTATATTATTTTCTAAAGTTTTAATAATATTCTGGAATTATTATTTATTCGAAATTAAATAGCTAAATGCTAGGTGCACCCAGCTCTGCATACACAGAAGTGTTACCAGAGGTCGACAGTGGGCGAGGTCCTGTTGACCATCAACGTTTGATCGTCAACAGGGGGGGAAACTCGTCATTGATCGCTACATTAGCTAACTAACAGTTAATTATGTTAATTATGTTAATTAGTGATTAGATTAATCTAATTATGATTAAATAAATAAATTAACTCTTTAATTAATTAATTAATATTTTACTTATTATTATTTATTTATTTTAAATTCATTTTCTTATAGTAGGGTCCACATGTCATATACACTACACCTAACCACTCATTAGCCTAACTGTACTAATTAGCTACTAACCTAAACAAGGCCCGGTCTCATCCAGAGACGCACCCGGCCACACACACACATGGCCTCACACACACACGACACACACACACAACTCACACACACACGGCCGCTCGGCAATGGCCAGCGGTAGCAACGACGCGCGGCGAACAGCGACAGGCAGTGGTGCCGGCGAGCAGCAGTGGCAACACATAGCGACGGCAGCAGTTAAGAATAGCAGCAGGAGGAGGAGGAATGGCAGCAGCCTGAGCAGCAGCTACGTGAGAAGGGGCACGGCCAGGGGGACATACGCGCGCGAGGGCGCGGCCTGGGGCGCGCCCGGTGCGGCAAAGGGGCGGCCAGGGGCGCACGGGAGCGGGGCAGGAGCAGCATGCGGAGGGGGGACGCGGCCGACTAGCAGGGCGCGCGGGAGCACAACCACGGGCGCCCGCGGCCACGGCGACCTTTAACTACGGTGGAACGGCGACGGATCAGAGGGGGAACGAGGGGAATGGGAGTGGTGCTCACGAGGGGAGGCGGAGGACGCGGCCGGCGTGGCGGAGGAGCTCCAGTGAGGTAGATCGGGCGCGGGGCAGCGACGGCCATAGGCGAGGAAGACGCGTCGATCCCGTCGGTGAGGTGCTGCCGAGCTCGAGGTGGTGGTCGGAGAGGACGAGGCGGACGACGGCGAGGCTCCTGGCGCGGTCCTAGGCGGCGGGGGTGACAGTGAGCACGTAGACGACGACGGCCATGGTGACGGTGGCGGCGGTCTAATGCGGGGGAGGAAGAGAGCGGCGCGTGGGGGAGGAATGAGGTAGCTAGGGTTCGCAGGGGGGTCAATGGCGTCTTATCCATCGGGGAAAGCGCAGGATGGCTGACACGCATGCCCAGCGGCGGCCATGGTGGTTGGATGTGTGCCACGACCTCTGCCTCGTCAGGAAAAGGGATGACCCCGCTAATGGGCCATGCATAGTAGCGGTTGGGCTAAAGTGAAAGAGAGTCTTTTCTTATTTCGATTTGTATTTTCTCGATGTTTTGCATTCCTTTGGGTTACTAAATGAATTTAGTAGAATGTATAACTTGTCAAAATAATTATTATGCAATATTCTGCATTGCCTCAAAAAGTTCGAAGATCATTTGAACTCATTTGAATTTGGTTTAAAATGAAAGGATTTATTTTGGGGTTGTTTGAACCAGTTTGAAAATAGTTTAAGGGCATTTTAATAATTCAAATAATGTTGGATTATTCATGACCATTAGTTAGTGAATTTTGCAACCCAGCCTACATTTTTATTTTATTATTTAAAAATTTAATAATTTGACTTGCATTTGAATTTGAATTCGAGTTCGATTTGGATCAAGGTGAGGTTTAGAAAATTAATCGTGATGACATGGCTCCATTCGCATGTGGTTACTGTAGCTTAACTATCTGGGCGTCACAATTCTCCTCCACTACAATAAATCTCATCCCGAGATTTAAGGGGCGGAGTAAAGGGGGAAGGTTCTGGTTACGAAATTCTAGCGAGTGTTCTCGGTCTTGGTTGCTCTGTTCGAAGAGGTTGATCCATTACGTGAGGTCTTCATTTTGCTGCTTCGGGTCATCATGATGAAATCGTCATCTTTTCTTCGTAGTCTTCATCGTACATACGAAGGACAAGGGGTAACTCCGGGAAAACGGACCTCTGCAAGGTTGGCTATCTGGTTGATAACATCAGGGAAGGTGGTGGAAGTAACTCTCGAATTGAAATTGAAGAAAATATCGAGAGCAAAATAAGAAGGTACCATGAGAAGTTTCGAACGGGCAGGCAACCGTTCGATGCCTGAAACAGGGCGTGAAAGGGGCTCAAAGCAATCGGGAATAAGTATTTGTCTTATACCAGAATAGATCAATAGGCATGTGGCCCGTGAATTACATACGAAGTCAAGCTCGAGGAATAACTTTGGCAACAGGGTGTACAGGAGAGTCAGGTTTCGATCCCGTGGATCTGTGGGTTATGGGCCCACCATGTGGGTTAAGAGTAGGAAGGCGATGACATCTTACACGATCATGTAAGCAAGGCATGTCAGATGGTAGTCTGTCAGTTATGTCGGCAACACCATCGGTACCAAGGGCGAGGGACGAAGAGAACCATTTTCATGCTCGTTGAAACGAGGCGGACCAATAGGCAAAGTTCTCGTCCATCGGTGGTTACCGGAATGTCATCAACAATAGTAACAGGGTGTTGCTGACAGAATTGTACACCGAGGTGTTTACATAAGCAGGAAACTATTACTGCTTAGATCATATAGATCACCAGTAAGGTTAAACAAAACAATGGAAAGGAAAAAGGTGATCATCAGATTAAACAGAACAATGGAGAGGAAAACGTGTTTAAACACATATTTCAAAGGTATATCCTTCCCAAGGACAAGCAAAGCAAGATATCCATGACAGGATATAATGTAGAAAACTCTCTTTAGGTAGGGGAGAGAATTTTCATGACATTACCCACACATCTGTGTTTGGATAATCGAGCAAGAAACATTTAGCATTGGGCTTCAAATGTTCTTGTTGAAAATCAGAGTATCACAGACAAGCTTTTGAGATAGCATTGACATGGTCTCCAAACAAAGGTCGGACTTTAGATACTCAATGGATCCATCAGGAACAGCTTATAAAATAGGTCTTACAATTTCCTCCAGGAAGAATGGTTATCCTTGCAAAAGAATTTATAATGATCGGTCCTCCAGCCGGGGGGGGGGGTGCTAGGCATGACATCATGTTACTGGGTCATCAAAGGATGAACATCATAATTCTTGGAAAGTTGTCCCAACCATCATATCTGACCGAGATTCAGATCCGATTGGTGTCATGATACCTCAGACTCAGGATGTCCGAGAAGAAAAGGTGCAACACAAATAGACGAAGTGACATTTCAAGATTCTCAGGAAACGAACTATGGGAGCGGGTTCTTGAAGCAATAGTTCATCCTTAAACCAAGGAGGGGATGAGAAGGTGGCTGATGGGCTCAGCGACAATTCATCGAGAATTCCAAACGGATGGAATTCCACGATAATGTGAACAAGAAGATGACATTTGTCAGCTCAAATGGTATAATGATGTATGCTCGAGGAAAACATACACATTTAAACATTGGTTGAAAGGTGCACCCGAAGTATGGGCTGGGTTGCACGACCAACGTCGGAATGGTGATTCAATAATCAATAGTCTAAGAATTTCACTTCAAAGCAAGAGGCTTGCTAGAAGTTTTGAATTCACACGTCATAGCTCAACTGTCGGTATTCTGGTTGAAAACAATACGGGGGCCAAGGAATGAACGAAGATGGCAAGAAGTATTATGATATCAAGAATTCTTAGGAGGTGGTGAAATTCTCACCACATCCTTGACAAAAGGAGATGGTAATACTTCCGAGGTAAGGAAGATCAACTGCTGGGTAGCAGGGATCCCAAGGTTTACACAAAACACGAACAAGCTTGTGTTGGTGGGAAGGCAATAAAGTGGTCGATGATAATACAAATCATCGAGGGCAAGGATGGTATTTCTCATCATGAATTCAATTGATATCCCGGATGAGCTCGAATGTTGACGATCACGACACCTTTGTCGCGAGAGTTCATGATGATGTAATCGATCGGCGATTTACATCAAGTCTAAGTAATGATGAAGTGAAAGGTTATTGGAACCAAGGTGCGACACAAACTCGAAACCAAGCTTGTTGTTCAAGGCGAAATGATATGTCGATGAGGATCGACGTAAGGTTAATTCATCGTCGAAAATTGTGCTCCGAGAAGAAGGACCGGGTAGCACAGTTAAAATCATCACGACAATGATATAGCCAAACAGGCTAGGAATGGCGTGATCGGGTACAAACTCGTACTTATAGAAGCTTCAAGAGTTGTTGATCCGTGAGTGCGGACTCGGTTCGATTATCGGTGTCTTTGAGTGTTTATTAACTCGAGCCCGTGAAAAAATGGAATCGGTGGGAAGGTAGCACTTGATGAAGAACTCATAAGAAGTTATGCAGTTCCATGATAATCTCGAGATACCAGGGGGTAATATTCGATGACATATCAAAGTAGAGGTTGGACGGGGGGTATTGCTCTACAGAAGACAAGTGCTAAAACTTGCACGAGAAATGGTATTTAAAAGAGAACATGGTCGGAACCACAATTGCAAAAGGCCAGATCCCTGATATAAGATGAACTTATACCAAAGGAATAATTAATTTAAGAGAAGCTTTAATGATAAGATCTACATCGTGTCCATGGGCATGAACACAAGTTCAAGGTCGACTCTCACTTCATGGTCGGAACCTTTCATTCACTTCTCACGCTCGATGAAGTTGCAGTGTTGAAAATTTTATCTGGCGAAGCACCAGAAGAGTATGATTCGTGAAAACTTTCGGGTTCACACGGTTTAGTGAAGGCATATGTTCAACCCATAGGGGCTTCTTGGAATCATATACCAGAATCTTTAGAAATAATTAACTCAAGCTCGAAGGCAGAGCATGGTTGAGAAAGCAGAGGATACAATTTACCAAAGGCATTATGTATCAGAGGAAAGGCTCACAAGGTTATTGAATATGAAGGGCGTTGTCAGATAAAATCCAACAAAGGATCTGGTGGTCCACAAGGGATCTGACGTGAGCATCAGTACTCAACTAGAGGTAGAAGAATGCAAGGAGATCAAATTATAGAAACAACTGACCAACTCAATTGTCAAATGCAAAGGAATTATGATTCCCAAATCAAGGGATCAGAAGCAATGCTCTGATTAGGGATGGATAAGTTGAACAGCCTTAGGGTACAATCAACGACAATTGGATTGGTCGAGAACCAATTCCAGCTTAAAAGAATGGCAGCTCAGCCGGAAAGGTAATTTATAAGGATCAATGATGATTATGGTATTCGCAAACATATTGAGTCAACAGACCCAAAATGATAATGACAAGGAATGTCAATATGACTACGAGACTTATGGGATTAACCATAATGCAAGCAAGCAAGAATTTCAAGAGCCAAAGGCTCCAGAGGATTTTCGAAGATCGAATAGTAATTTGAAGACTTTTGCGAAACACATGAACAACTGGGTTGAGCGGATACTCGACAAGTGCGAGGATTTATTTGAAGGGGTATTCATGTGGCAAAGAACTGCTAGGCAAGAGGCACAAAGTATTCTCGGAACAATAGAGAAAACTTCGGGTATCTTGTAATAACAAGATCAATGGGGATGATCGTATGAATGGCAAGTGTAAGTAGTTATCCATACGGATTTATCGGTCGTCGGGAATAGCAAAAGTGATGGGCACAAAGTCTCGAGAGAACATCGAGAGTATCTTCGAATCTTCCGATTAGCGTATCGATCATCTGAAGTGAGGGCTCTCCGGGAGAAAGTACTTATAGAACCTAAAGTTAGTTTTGTTTTAGCAAATTCATTTAACCCGAATAGAAGAGAGTTCGAGTCCCGAGTAAAGGTCGAGGAGTAAAAGATCCTAGTACCACCCAATGGCGACGTGGGCCCGTAAGGCACACAGCCAAGTTAGTAAAAGTTTTGCAATGTCTAGACTCGACTTGACCAAGGAGTGTGGAAAGGGATTCCTACAGCAATGGGCTCGATACCAACTTGTGACGCCCGATTCAATCGTACACTAATCATGCACGCAAATGTGTATGATCAAGATCAAGGACTCACGGAAGATATCACAACACAACTCTACAAATAAAATAAGTCATACAAGCATCATAATACAAGCCGGGGCCTCGAGGGCTCGAATACAAGTGCTCGATCATAGACGAGTCGTGGAAGCAACAATATCTGAGTACGCACATAAGTTAAACAAGGTGCCATAAGATGGCTAGCACAAACCGGGATACAGATCGAAGAGGAGCAGGCCTCCGCTCGATCCTCCTAGCTACTCCCGGTCGTCGCCGGGCTGCACGTAGTAGTAGGCACCTCCAGTAGTAGTAGTCGCCATCGACGGTGGCGTCTGCTCTGGGCTCCATCGTCTGTTGCAGCAATCGAGTAGAGGTAGGGGAAAAGGGGAACAAGGCAACCGTGAGTACTCATCCAAAGTACTGCAAGCAAGGAGCTACACTACATATGCATGGATATATGTGTAAAGGGCCATATCGGTGGACTGCATCGCAGAAAGCCGAATAAGAGGGGATAGCTAGTCTTAACGAAGACTACGCTTCGTCACCGTCTTGCAACAGTAGAAGAGGACAAGCGAAATCCTCCAAGTAACATCACATAGCAATAATCCTACCCGCGATCCCTCCTCATATCCCCGAGAGAGCGACCACCGGTTGTATCCGCACTTGGAAGGGTGTGTTTTATCAAGTATCCGGTTCTAGTTGTCATAAGCTCAAGGTACAACTCCAAGTCGTCATGTTACCAAGATTACGGCTATTCAATAGATTAACTTCCTGCAGGGTGCACCATCTTACCCAAAGACGCTTGATCCCATTTGGCGGACACACTTTCTGGGTCATGCCCGCCGCGGAAGATCAACACGCCGCAGCCCCACCTAGGCACAACAGAGAGGCCAAGACGCCGGTCTAAACCTAAGCGCCAGGGTCAGGGCCCATCGCCTCGAGCACACCTGCGCTATGTAGGGCGGCCGGAAGCAGACCTAGCCTAGCAGGCGTTCGATCCAATCTGGCGCCGCGCTCACATCGACGTCTCAAGTGCTTGGTGATACCACGACGCCGGATACCCATAACTACTCCCGCGTAGATGGTTAGTGCGTATAAGCTCGTAGCCAACTCAGATCAAATACCAAGACCTCGTTAAGCGTGTTAAGTATCCGCGAACGCCGAACAGGCCAGCCCACCTCTCTCCTAGGCGGTCTCAACCTGCCTGTCGCTCCGCCACAAAGATCCATCCAGAGGGCCGTCGGGACAAAGGTCCTTTCAGCCCCAATCCGTGAATCACTCATGGTGCTCCACAAGCCGACCCAACTTTAGTCTCCACATGTATCATGTATAAGAATATAGTATATACCCGTGATCACCTCCCGAGTGATCACGGCCCGATAGTATAGCACGCACGCACGGACAAGAATGTAGGGCCACAGATGAAAGTACTAGCATCCTATACTTAGCATATAGGATTGCGGTAAGGTAACAACAGAGTAACAAGGACAAAGCTATGCAGCGAAAGATAGGAGTATCTCGAAAGCATAATATGCTACACTACTCTAATGCAAGCAAGATAGAGAAGAGTAGGCGATATCCGGTGATCAAGGGGCTTGCCTGGTTGCTCGGCAAGAGAGAGAGGGTCGTCGACACCGTAGTCGATCACAGGGGGTACCGCAGCGCGCCTCGGGTCTCTGGGAAAAAGTAACGGAGGGGAACATAATAAATAACGAGCAATCAAAGCATAACATGACAAATGCGGTGCTAGAGGGATCTAACGCAGGATAGGTGATACCGGTGAAGGGGAAAACATCCGGAAAGTATTCCGGTGTTTCGTGATTTCAGCGGGAGGCCGAGGAGGAAAAGTTGCAGTTCGATAGGTTAGGGGTGTGTGGCGGACGACGGATCACGATCCGGATTCGCCTCGCTGCTTACGAGCAACTTTCATGTACAAAGTTTTTTTCATCCGAGTTACTATATATTTTATATTATTTTCTAAAGTTTTAATAATATTCTGGAATTATTATTTATTCGAAATTAAATAGCTAAATGCTAGGTGCACCCAGCTCTGCATACACAGAAGTGTTACCAGAGGCTGACAGGTGGGCAAGGGGGTCCCTGTTGAACAGTCAACGTTTGACTGGTCAACAGGGGGTGGGGCCCCCTGTCATTGACTGCTACATTAGCTAACTAACAGTTAATTATGTTAATTATGTTAATTAGTGATTAGATTAATCTAATTATGATTAAATAAATAAATTAACTCTTTAATTAATTAATTAATATTTTACTTACTATTATTTATTTATTTTAAATTCATTTTCTTATAGTAGGGTCTACATGTCATATACACTACACCTAACCACTCATTAGCCTAACTGTACTAATTAGCTACTAACCTAAACAAGGCCCGGTCTCATCCAGAGACGCACCCGGCCACACACACACATGGCCTCACACACACACGACACACACAGCACACAACTCACACACACACGGCCGCTCGGCAATGGCCAGCATAGCAATGACGCCACGAACAGCGACAGTGGTGGTGCCATGAAAGCAAAGAAGTGGCAACACATAGCGACGGCAGATTAAGAATAGCAGCAGGAGGAGGAGGAATGGCAGCAGCTGAGCAAAGCAGCTACGTGAGCAGGGCACGGCCGGGGACATACTCTGCGGGGCGCTGGCTCGGGCGCGCCTGTCGCGGCAAAGGGCGGCTGGGCGCGACGGGAGCGGGCAGAGCAAGCATGCGGAGGGGGGACGCGCCGACTAGCGGTAGCGGGAGCACAACCACGGGCGCCCGCGCCACGGCGACCTTTAACTACGGTGGAACGGCGACGGATCAGAGGGGGAACGAGGGGAATGGGAGTGGTGCTCACGAGGGGAGGCGGAGGACGCGGCCGGCGTGGCGGAGGAGCTCCAGTGAGGTAGATCGGGCGCGGGGCAGCGACGGCCGTAGGCGAGGAATACGCGTCGATCCTGTCGGTGAGGTGCCGCCGAGCTCGAGGTGGTGGTCGGAGAGGACGAGGCGGACGACGGCGAGGCTCTGGCGCGGTCCTAGGCGGCGGGTGACAAGTGAGCACGTGACGACGACGGCCATGGTGACGGTGGCGGCGGTCTAATGCGGGAGGAAGAGAGCGCGCGTGGGGAGGAATGAGGTAGCTAGGGTTCGCAGGGGGTCGATGGCGTGTTATCCATCGAGGAAGCGCAGATGGCTGACACGCATGCCCAGCGGCGGCCATGGTGGTTGGATGTGTGCCACGACCTCTGCCTTGTACAGGGAAAAGGATGACCCCATTGGCTGGGCCCATGCATAGTAGCGGTTGGGCTAAAGTGAAAGAGAGTCTTTTCTTATTTCGATTTGTATTTTCTCGATGTTTTGCATTCCTTTGGGTTACTAAATGAATTTAGTAGAATGTATAACTTGTCAAAATAATTATTATGCAATATTCTGCATTGCCTCAAAAGTTCAAGATCATTTGAACTCATTTGAATTTGGTTTAAAATGAAAGGATTTATTTTGGGGTTGTTTGAACCAGTTTGAAAATAGTTTAAGGGCATTTTAATAATTCAAATAATGTTGGATTATTCATGACCATTAGTTAGTGAATTTTGCAACCCAGCCTACATTTTTATTTTATTATTTAAAAATTTAATAATTTGACTTGCATTTGAATTTGAATTCGAGTTCGATTTGGATCAAGGTGAGGTTTAGAAAATTAATCGTGATGACATGGCTCCATTCGCATGTGGTTACTGTAGCTTAACTATCCGGGCGTCACACTTCGATCACATAGATCGAGTCATCTGGTAATAAAGCGGGGGCAACAGGGACAAGGTGAGGGGTCTCTGATGGATCACTAACCAACCTATACTAAGCATATAGGATAACAGGTAAAGTATCAATAGCAGGTTACAAAAACAGGCTATGCATCAGAATAGGAGCTATCTAACAACAGTATCAAAATCTAATGCGAGCATGAGAGAGAAAAAATGGGTGATATAGGAATGATAAAGGGGGTTTTGCTTGCCTGGTTGCTCTGATGAGAAGGAGGGGTCGTCGTCGATGTAGTCGATCACAGGGGTACCGGCAGTGGTCTCGGGGTCTACCAGAGAAGGAGGGGGAAGAAACAACAAATAACAGGCATACAAATGCAACAGAAAGCATGACATGACAATATGCTATGCTAGGGGTGACCTAACGCAGTGCCAAGTGTTATAGGCGGAGCGGGAAAATATCTCGGGATGTTTTCCCGGCTTTAGGCAGTTTTCGAACAGACGATCCGGAGGGGAAGGTTCCATGTTCTCTGTGTTGGAGGCATGTGGCAAGTATGTGAATGGCGTATTCAGATTCTTCATATTTTTCCGAGCAACTTTCATACATAAATTATTTTCATCCGACTTACGGTTTATTTTCTATGACTTTTCAAAGTTTTAAAGAATTTCTGAAATTACTGGATTAATTAAATAATTCCAAAATAAATAGTAATGCATTTTATACCCACTATGGGCTATCCATAGTGAATGTTAGGTGGGGCCAGGGTCCCAGTTGATCCAGTCAAAGGTCCAGTCAGCAGTCAACTGAGTTGACTGTTGACTTGGTTTGACAGGTGGGGCCAGGCGTCATAGACACAGGTTAATTAACGAAATCCGAGAAGCAACGGGAGACCTCCTCATTGTTCCATCTTCGTCAGCAATGCGGACGCTGCATCGTTCAGGCCCTTCGCCATTAGGAACCACAAATCGATCTTCATGATCGCCTAACCTCTCCGATCCTCGCCAAGAATCGCCACCATTTGCTCCTCCTCCTCGACACCGAGCCTGTGGTACGGCGAGGCGAATGAGTTGATTTGGGTGAGTTTGAGTTGGGGGTGGGGGTGGGGGTTAGGGATGGCGAAGTGGGGAAGGTGGAGCACGAGGGGGGGTGGGTGGGTTGGGGTTAGATATCCACCCTCGCCTCGTCCCCCGTCATTACTCAACTTGGGAGCCGCGAGGCGGGGTTGGGGGTTAGATATCCACCCTCGCCTCGTCTGCCGCCATCCGTGCTCACTCATCTAGTTTCAGAACTAGCAAAAACATTTTGTGCGATTGCACGCCCCAAATCCTGGGCTGACGTGACTGATCGCTCTTGCTTCAAGATCCGTGCCACGATTCAACGGTCCTTACAACGTTGGGGCTGGAACTCTAAAAACGAAGTTTGTTTTTTATCATCGTCATCATCATTTCCTAAAAATAAAACAAAATAAGCTGGCGAGCACGTTGATTACGTAAACACGGCAGCTACTCCGCGGACCACGTTTTGGGACCGGGACAACGAGCCTCCCCCACGGCACCGCCTGTTCCACGTTCTCATCGATCCACGCGTTGGGCGTGGCTCGCGCTCGCGGACACGGGCAGCCGGCATCTCACAACATCACATGGCCATCCCGAGAGCCCCAGCAATTTCCCGTTCGGTCGGTTCGGTGCGGCCCACGTCCCAACCCCCAACCCAACCCGATGCTTTGCCGACCTGCCAGCCGCCCGCCCACCCCGAACCAAACCAAACCCGGTCGCCCGATCTCACCAGCTCCGTGACCAGAAAGCAAAATTATGCCTTACCACGCCAGCGCGGCGAAGCCGTGTCCGGTAAGGAACCGGGTGGCGCCAGGCCGTCTCCCCCTCCGGCACCGCCTCTGCGCCGGCTACAAAAGGCGCCCCAGGTGCGCCCTCTGCACCCCGCGCTCTGGCCTCCTCTCTTCTCCTCTTGGGAGCTTCCGTTCCTGCCGCGCCTCCGCCCGAGTCGCCTCCTCGCGTCTCCGCGACCGTCGTCTCCTCCCCCTTGTCCATCAATTCCCGATTCGTTTCGAATCGCGTTTGATCTTGCTATATCATATCATCGTCGCCTCTGCTTCCTGTGATCGCAGGGGATTCGTGCGACTCCGGGGAGCGATCTGTCCACGAATTCCGTCGAGCCGTTCGGTTTTGCTTTTGCGTCTGATTTCGGGTGACCCGAGGGCCGGAGCAAGGTCAGTTTCCCGTGCTCGATCGGTCAGATCGGTTCCTTGGTTCCGTCACCTGCGTTCGTCTCGTCGGTGGTTTCAGATTTGAATTGAATTGAGCGGCGGTCGCCTGTGCGGCCTTCCGGTCCTGAGTTCCCCCGCCCGATCGAGCGCCCTCGTCACGAGTTCCGTCGTCATCAGTTAATACGAGGTGCATTCGAGGCCCTCGTGGATTCTTACTTTACCAGCTGATCGAGCTTTGGTGTGTGTTTGTGCTCTCATCCTAGATGCAGAACCAAGAGGGCGAGAGTTAGTTCCGGAGGGATGATATCATATAATAGTTAGGTTTGGTTTCTGTTCATGGTGGTTTTGATTGATTGATTACAGTCCAACGGTTATTCTGATGGTCAGACTATCTCGGGTGATCAAACTTTGGACCTCTTACCAACCTAGTCTGGAATTGCGTTTGGATAGTATATATATCAATCCCTACTAATTTAGTTTCTTGGTTTGCACTGTACAATTCAGTCTACTACAGTACAATTCTGATTTGGATATCTTGCTGGTTGTCCAGAAATTGGGATTACAGGGCCTAATGGGGAGCGACTCATCTCCTCTCTGACCTGAGAGTGTTTGGAACTTCGGATGATCACTCTCTTTAATTTGTTCTTCTCCACAATTCAATTAGTCTCCCAGCAACTCTGATTTTGATTTGTTGCTGGCTCTCCAGAAACTGGATTTACATAGCCTAGCGGCGGGTGGTCCTATTTTGGCTCGGCATGACGCTTCTTATGGGGATCAACTTTCTGGACCTTCCTTATTGATTATTGAAATAATTATATCTCAGCAAACTTTAGTTTCCCTGCCTTTAGTCATTCTCAGCTCTTGCAGATGGTGCCTTACAAAGGATATAATTGGAGCTTGTGTTGTCTACCTGACCTTCCCAGTCGAGACAGGCTTACTTTGTTTTATCGCATCATCGTTTAATCTAGTTTTCTCCCTAACTGAAACATTTATCAAAAGGTATCTTGCTCGTTGCAGGTCGTAGTTCACGAACTCAAGGCAACCAACCTTATTCTGAGTTTGCGGTTCTTCTATATTTTTTTTCGGTTCTTCTAAATCTATCTTCTCAATTCCTCAACTTACATAATACAGTAGTACTAAGATTTCTTACTAGGCAATATTTCAAATTCAGATTTAGCTGCAAAGATGCAAGAAAGAAAGCTTCAAACTAGTGGCACATCCTACAACTGGAAAAAACTTAATATCTTATCCTCTTATTTTTATTTATTTTGGCTACATGTTCATGTCTTCAATTTAGGTTTTGCTTTTGCCCTCAATGTCGTTGCAGATCTGTTTTGGCCTAAGACGATGCTGGTAGTGAGCCTGAATGTGTTAAAATCGTCTGGTTTGACATCTGCTATCTCTTTGTGGTTTTATTGGTTATCTGTACTCTTGATCCCTGCGTTAGTCTTCCTGCCCATTGCTATCTGATATATTTAGGAAGTCTGGGACTACATGCAAACATGTGCTTTGTACGTGTCACGGTGTCAGGTCAGTGTCTTGACGGTTGGTTCATTTGTATTCGCTTCCATGTGTTGGTTGCAGGACTGGATCTTGTATGTGGAGATCCCTGGGGTGTTGTATGTTGAAGGGGATTTGAGGCAGGTAGATTTGAATGGCTGTCGTTCGTGTGGTATTATGGTTCCCACCGGAGGACATGTTTTGGTGTTCAAACTGAAGTTTTGGATTGCTCATCAACCTGGAACTTGTGATCCGTGTTTGGATGATCTCAAATTCTCGATCACTCTGACTTAACTTCTTCATATTCATTTACATAGTAAAATAGTTTACTCTCCAGAGGTTCTGATTTGGATTATCATTGATGGATCTCCAGAAATTTGGATTTGGCTTAGCGGCGGGGCTAGTCTTCTTGCGATCACTCTGACTTAACTTCTTCATATTCATTTACATAGTAAAATAATTTACTCTCCAGAGGTTCTGATTTGGATTATACAGCTTAGCGGCGGGGTCTGCTTTGGAATCATTACTTCCTCCATTTCATTTATTTCTCTCCATAGCTCGCCTTTAGTCTATGACAATCCTGATTTGCATTTGTTGGTGGTTCTTCAGAAATTGGGTTATACGGCTTAGCGGGAGCACCTATCGTCTTGGTGGTCTACAATGGATAATCATTACCTTCTCAGTTTAATTTCTTCTCCAGAGTTCAGTTAGTCTCCCAACAATTCTGATTGTGATCTGTTGATGGTTTTCCAGAAATTGGAATTGCGGGCGGTCCTATTTTGCCTCTGCATGGCGGTTCCTTTTGTGTCTTAAAAACTTTTTCAACCTTCCTTTATTGAACTGTAATGACATTAGGTTTTCTCTGTCTTAGTCGGTAATTCTCAGCTCTTGCAGATACTGACATGGAAAGGATATAACTGCAGTTTGGGACTGGTGGTGTTGTTGTCCGTCAACCATAGCTGAACTTCCTATCCGAGACAGGCTTACTTGTTCCTGCCCATGGTTTGTTCCATGCTTTAACATTTCCCCCTAACTGAAAATTTACGGAAAGGTCTCTTGCTCATTGCAGGTTGTAGTTGACAAACTCAAGCCCAACCTGATGATGAATCTGTTTGCAGATCTTCTAAATCCACTAGTATTGTTTCAATTCATTTTAACTTACGTAAAACTACAAATTATCTTACTATGCAATATTTTATAATACAGATTCATATGTGAAGTTGCACAAATCTAAGGATAACCCGAAGCTTTCGACTAATGGCACATCCTACAACCGAAAATAACTCTTGCCATCCTTCTTTTAATTTCATTTAGCTGCTTGGCCATGTCTTTGATATAGGTTTTTGCTCCTGCCCTTCCTGTGGTTGCAGATTTGTTTTAGCCGAGGCCATCTGGGTAATGACGTGGAATCTGTTTTAATATTTTGGTTTGCGATCTAGCTCTTTGTTGTTCGATTTGTTATCTTTAACTCTTTATCCCTATGTTCTATTGGTCTTCTGCAAGTGTGGGTTGCAGGATATAATAGTTAGGAGTTCGTGCCCAAACCTTTGCTCTGTATGTGGAGTCAGGTCAGTGTCTTGTAGATGGTCTGTTTGTTCCATTTGTTAGCGCCACCTCCGTGAGTTGGCTTGCAGGACTGGATCTGGATCTGGTTTGGACAGGAAACACTGTATGGTGTATAACAGTATGGGAAGGAGACTTGAGGCAGGTCAGTTTCCCATGTTTGGTCACATTGGTTTACTGGATTCCTCATCTGCTCGGTGATGAAAGATTTGAGTGGCTATACCTTGAGTTCTTCTGTCTTTGTCTGATGGCTCATCAGTACCGTTGTCCCTCAATACAAGTACAGCTGATCTCGCTTGTGGTATGCGTTTGTGCTCCTTGAGATGCAGGATTTTGTGGAGTGATGAATCAAAAGATCGAGGTTTGCCTTACTCATGGTTATTTTGATTGGTAATGGCTCAATGGATGGTTATAAGCTAGGATCTTGTGTGGATTGAAGCTGTGGATTGGATAGTTAAACATGGGATGGGGATCAGAGAATTTGTGAACAGTGCTTGGATAATCAATCCTCCTTGATTTAGTTTCTTTGCTTGCACAGTTAGCTTACAACATCTCTGATATGGATTGTTGGTTCTCCAGCTATTGGACTTATGGGGGCTTTCCAGAAGGTGCTCTGTTTTGTTTCACCATGTTACAGGCGGTTTCTTCTGTTGACTTCAATCTTTCCTGATTTGCTTTGAACATTGTACTTCCTATGGTTTTCTCTGCCCTTGGTAACTACGTGTCCTTGCAGATATTGACATGGAGGAGAGATAATATAGTTCGCTATCTGGAACCGGAGTCGTTGCTTAACTGATCTCTCCCAGCCAAGCAGGCTTATCCTATCCCTCACTGTTTTGATGCATTATTTAGCTGTTTAAGTAGCTTCGTCTCCCCAAAGCAAAAATTCATGGGAAGATCTATTGGTCGTTGCAGGTCCTAATTGACTTATTTAGGTCCAACCTGATGCGGAGTTATCTGTTTGAAGATCTTCTAAACCCTACACCTTTCCAATTCATTGTAATTTGTTCAACATATAAATTATCTTACGGAGACAATTTGAACATTCAGATTTATTTGGTGGACTTATAAGATTCGAAGGTTGCTCTGGGGCTTCAGTCTTGATGGGACATCCTACAACCGAAAAAACTCGGTGCTCTCTACAACCGAAAAATTATCTTACGCTGAGTTATCTCCTGAAGGAACTTCTGTTGTCTTGGTTGCCTTTTGCTTGTAGCATTGATTGTGGTTTTTGCTTCTGCCTTCCTGTGGTAGCCATTCAAAATATGTTACCTTTGTGGTTTCTCATCCTCTCTGGTTTACTTTGTTATCTGTACTCCCCGTCCATGTGTTTCTGTTGATCTGTTGGCCTGCTGGGTTTGTTCTTTGCAGTATATGTTGGAATTGGTGGGTGTGCCCTGTAGAGTCAGGTCAGTGTCTGGTCTGCTCTCAATGCAAAAATTAGCTTTGTTCCTATCTTCTCCAATCTCCAATGGCTAATCAACGATTCTGTCTGTCACATAATACAAGGTGAATTTTATCTCGTTCATGGCATGCATATTTGTTCCTTTAGATACAAGACAGTGGAGATCGTATTGAAGGCTAGAGGTTTGGGTGATTTATGGCTGTTATTTAGCTCCTTGGACGATATCTTAAGTTTTGGATTGAAATTGTTGGTCATGCCTGCATGGTTGAGGATTCATTAGTGTCTTGAGGCGTGACTGGACTGTTTGGATATATTCTCCTCCTATTTGGTTTCTCCATGTGAGCAGTTTGGTTTCTGTTCTGAGTATTATTTGGATTTTTGGTTGTTCTCCAGCATTTGACCGTAGGCTTGCTCGGTCTTCTTTTTGGCTCAATAGTTGGAATGGGGCAGAGCTCTAGGAGATTCCTCGTGATTCGATCTTGTCAAACTTCTCTCTGTTAACTTTTAACATTCCAAACATTGTTCTTTCTTGTCAGTAACTCTTAGTTCTATGCAGATGTGGCATACAATGAGGATAATTCAGATCAGTGTGCATAACTTCCCTAAACCAGGCTTATCCCTATCTCCCTTGCTATACTTGTTCACATGTTTTTGATGTTGAACAGCTTTCTCCAAAATGGTTAGGCATCATGGTCTTTTGTTCATTGCAGGTGTACTTGACAATTTTACAAAAGAAATCTGATGTCATGCTGTGTGAAAATTTGCTTGGAGACCTTCTGATTTCACAATTTTCTATTTAGTTAGCTAGAAAACCAATTAGCTGTCAAGTCTGAGTATTCAAACTAATCCGCAGAGGTGAAGAGTTCAAAGAGCTTTTTTGGGAGCTTCTTTTTGGATAGAGGACTTGCACTAAAACCACGACACTTATTTTGGGACAGAGGATATATGCTCCATCCTTGTTTTGACTCATTGTCCAGTTCTACTTTTCCTTGAAGAAACTTTTAAGTATGCCGGCGTACCTTTTGCATGATGGGTCAGCGAGAAAATGGGGACAACGGCTTAAGCCATTAGGTGGGCTGTTCATTGATAGGCACTGTTGGAGGTTTTATTGGAAGATTGTAGAGTTGGAAAGTCTAGCAAAACGTCAGTTGGTGGGGGTACTTGGTGAAGCAAATGGATTAATCCTGATCCTGAAGCATACTACTTGATTTGATCTTTGTGGCAGGTTTCAGTTTGAACTTGCATTCAGTGGTAGTCTGGAGTTAGTGTGCACATCTGATTCTTCCAACCGTCCTGAAGCATCTTACTTGGTTTCTGTTCTGTGCCATCGGTATCTGCTTCAACTTGCATGTGGTTTGTATGGAATATGATCTCAACTTTTGCTCCGAATCAACAAAATGCTAGAAGTAATGATGCCTTAACTGGAAGTTCCTTTAGTCTCAAAAAAACAAGGGTCCAACAATGGAAATACCAGTTCGTACTTGTATAGGAGATTAATCAAATTCTGATTTGGCTATTAATTGCCACACTGTTTCCGGAAGTTGGGTTTTAATAGGCTGCTTCTATCTAATTTTATATCTAGCAGCAATATCTTAGCTGCAAATTTATATCAATGTACATGAGCTCTGTATATGCAGTAAAATATCTCCATAGATTTGATTGCTTTGGGATCACACTTGGATTTGTCGGTCTGCTATACTGCATACAGTTGTCCACACTTGGTTTGTTTATTAATTATTTTCCTGGTGAGATCCTTAGGATCATCTTATGACACACAATCAATTTTTGGTGTGCACAGACTTTTAAATTTTGGTGATAAAGAAAGATCCCACCTAGTTTGTTGGCTCTCTCACTTGAGTTGATTTAACAGTAGTAGCCTCCTGACTTGCTGGGTAATGTTGATGACTTGATATGCAGAAAGAGGCTAGGAATTATTGCCGTATATATAGTAAAACAATGGAGGGTTAAATTCTGAACTGGAAGCTGACAAATAGTTTGCGCTGAATACTCTTTTCCAGATGTCTTAGATTACTTTCATCTCCACTGATTATGATTCCTGTTTGTTGGTATGGAATTGATTTTCAGAAAATTATGTTCTCTCATTGGTGCTTCTCCAGTGGGATCTGGATTACATATCTTCAATTCAATGCTTCTTCTCAGTTTGCTGGGGAACTTCCTAGCTTTAATTTGACAACTAGCAAAACAGTCTGGCTAATTCGAAGTTCATTCATCCTGGGTGAAAGACAAAAAGCATTCACACATCTTACTGTCTTCTAATGGCTAATTTGATCTGGTTTATAATTACATAATCTCGGTTTCTGGGAGCTCCCTAATTTCAAATTCGTTGGCAACTAGCAAAAATACTAACTTGACAATTCCTGCCAATTGCATACTCTTAACTCCAGCTATATGTATGCCAGACATTATGTTTCATAGTCCATACATCCTGAATTTTTAAGACACAAAGCTTTCTTTGTTTGTGCCCCATAACCATCTTATGATCTTGTGACGTTGTGTGAATATTTATTTCCACTAACCATCTTATGATCTTGTGAAAACGTTGTGTGAATATTTATTTCCACTAACCATCTTATGATCTTGTGAAAACGTTGTGTGAATATTTATTGCCAATTGTGTGTCGTGCCAATGCTGCTTTGGTTGATTGTGTGCTTTTCTGAATAACTGGATGTAGTGTTTGCTTATTTTTGTGTTAAGTAGTTTTGTAGTTTAACACTGCCTTTGCCGGTCCCAAGCCCGGATGAGAAAATGTGGAGGGAACTGCATCGTTTGCATTAGAACCTGCATGGTCTCCAAATTTTTGAAATTGAGCAACAGAATGAAGTGAGTAGAAGTTACAGAGTTGCAGTCCTTACTGGCCTAATGATAATTAAATAGTAAATGGTCGTCCCAATGTGATGGCATATGATTCAAGCTTTGAAATGCATCCTTTCTATGACTCGGTGTTAGCACTGACTGTCCTCCGGGAACTTACTGAGTCCTTTCTGAAACTGTACTAGGGCGGTGTTTTTATTATACGATCCCAAAGGAATGTGGATGCCTCATGTAGTAACAATTCTCCAGAAAGATGTAGTTCAGTTGTTCTGGGTAGCTTCTTCCGTGGAGAATGCCATTAACCTGCAATTTGCTGGACAAGAGATACGTAGTAGTGTAAGGGAAGCTTGACCTGCAGTGTAGCAGATCCAAGCAAGTGGGAATGGTTCACGAGTTCCCTGATATTTTTCACTACCAGGGTTGTATGCAGGACTGATCCTGATACTGCACTTGGAAGGTAGTGGTAATCATAACTGCAGTGATATATGCGTACCTCAAATAAAGAAGGCAGTGTATCTGTCGAATAATGCGAGTGCTTGGAGCAGTGCATAGGAAATAATAATTTGTAAAAGCAAGAACTTCTACTTGTGGTTAACAATATGGCATGGATGTCTTTGCCCGAGTTCAGGAAGAGCTGGGAATAACAATACTAGTTGTATGTAGTTAGTGTGGTTCTATCGAACAACGGGGGTGCTTGGAGGAGTTCAATTAATGATGGGTTAGTAGAGGAAATAATGTGAAAGCAAGAACGAAATCCACATGAGGTTCTTTGTCTGAGAAAGCAAGAGCGACATCAACCTGAGCTCAGGGTGTGTTTGGAAATGCTCAGGGTGTGTTGGGAAATACTCAATTGCTACTGTACTTTACTAGCTGTCCTTTGAAGGAAGTCAGAGATGCAGATATCATGGTTCATTTTCAGAGTAGAAATTCAAGTCCCGGTGAAACTGAGGTACAAACACATCGAATCTTCAACCACTGCAAGCCTCAATAGGCTACGGCTATCCTACGGTCAGGTGAATTTCTCTAGAGACAAAGCTGCGTCCCTTGGTCATTCTTGCAACTTATCTATTGCTTCCACAATTTCCATCAGGTTGATGTCACAAGGTCTTCTCAAATCAATCTTGAAAGTCTTTTGAGCATTCCAGATAGGCCGCTTGAGGTTGACAGGCATAGGCCATGTAATCTGTCAGCTTGTAATTTCTGAAACTCTGCCACAAACACAATCTCTGAATTCACGAATGCTCTTCAAATCATGTAAGAGGCATCCAGTTCTCACCATCCAGTTACATTGTCAAAATCAGCCTTTCCTCCCCAGGTTGTCCAATTTCTGTGGTTCAATCCAAGCAGCATCCATGCCATATTCTCCATACAATAACTGAATGACATCACCCACACCCAGGGAGTTCCTCACGGTACAATCATATTTCACCTTCTTTTCATGCGCTTGCTTGATAAACTTCTTAGCATTTGATATCATGCCCTTGTTCATTTTATCTAGACGCAGTGCTACCTGTTCAGCTAGCTGTATACATAGATTCCGGACCACAGAGTTTGCCTCGTCTCTTAAATCCATTGCGCTGGTTTCTTCAGCGCAGATGCTTCTTCTAATCTTTTTTCTGCTAATATATACAGTATTGTTGAATCATTGGCTTGCTTGTCGAGTGGGTGCTGCTTGCCCACTAATCTAAGTAAGCATGCTCGGCGCTGCTGACTAGCAATGCCCTGGATCTCTGGACGCTGCTTGATTGCATAGTTTTAGTTACATGCTTATCATACCGGTAATTTTTCGATCTAGTATGCTGAGTAGTGTCCTGAGACTTGGGATTCTTATAAAGTAGCTTGCCATGTACACATTCCTGTGGACGGACGCACCGCTATGGGGTTCGTAATGTGTTTTCTTTCCGGCTTATCCTTTTTTGAGCGAAAACGTAGGCTTTATTATGGAATTACGGTGGGCATGTAGCCCTTGGCAAGTAAACCGGGCGCCATTGTCCTAGGCAAGAAACCGAGCTCATGTGCGCCATGATTAACAGCTTGCTTACCGAACTTCACAACATCAGTCTTTGATCAGCGTTGCTTGCTTGCGCCGAGCAGACGTTTTTTTCCTTTCGAATAGTCAAGCACAATGCAAGCGGGCGGCTAATGTGGCAGCTAATCTTGCACGGGATGAGCTGGCTGATCATTTTTTAATATATGGCAAATATTTTTTTCAAATAATTAAACATTTTATATATTTTTAATTTTTTTGGAAAAGTATAATAATAATAATAATATCTTTCCTTTTCATCCGAGCAAGGAGCAACCGGTTTTCCGGAGCTGGCACATCAAATGCCTAAACGACGACCTATGTATACAAAAGAGAAAAAATGGATTTGAAGAAAAATAAAGACCAGGACGCAGGTAAGTGCTTTTTGGGCCGGCCCATAGTCGTACTCATTGATTGATTTGATAAATGCCTAGATTGATGCTAATGCATGCTAATTTTGGCATACTCATTGCCTCAAAATCTTGTGCCGATTAATTGCCCCTAAACACTAAACTACCTGTTATACAAAAAAAACCCCTAAAATTTCTAATAATAGACCAAAATCCCCTAAACAATTAGTTACAAAAGCTTTTTGATAAGCACTCGCGATTGGTCGTGTAAACCAAAATCCTATCAATAAATAAGAACACATTCCCATGAATCCCCCCCACCCCCCCCCCCCCCCAAAATAAATTTGTATCAAATTGGATCTAGTAATAGGGTTTCTCTTCGGTTTTTTCCTTTTGCTATTATTTTAAAAAACTATTCAAAAACTTTAATGTTCATAATTTTCTTTTAAAATAGGAAAATGTAAAATTTTAAATTTTGTAAAAATCACAATTTTTTTTAAAACAGTCAAAAAGTCATGTGTGACGCTCTTTGCGTCAAAAAGTCGACGCGTCGACGCGGAAGCTGGGCTAGCCACTGCAACAAATTAGTCTTTGTGCCAAATCTGCAGCGTAAAGCAAGAATAACTAAACTACAGCGGGAAAAACTTAAGCATTCTCACAAAAAACCCTAACAACAAAAGTGGGATCGCACAGAGAACCTCCTACTACTGAACGAGGAACTAGCGACCTTCCTAGGAATCTGCATCTAAAAACCTCGAACATTTCAGGAAAATGTTATCATTTTTAGGGATTCTCAAGCATTTTTCTAAAGAAGGAACAAAATTGAAAACAGTATCATTTTCTGAAATTAGGAACAATTTCTTAAAAAACATTTTCTGAAAAACAGGAAGAAAAATTTCGAAGTTATGAACAATTTTTTCAAAGATTGAACAATTTTCAAACTGCCTGAGCATTTTTTAAATTTGTGAACAAAATTTGTAAACATGACATTTTTGAAATTGTGAAATTTTGAAAGCTGGAACATTTTTTTAAATTCCCAAACATTTTTTTAATTCAGGAATAAAAACTAAAAATGCGAAAATATTTTGAAATTCCCAAACATTATTTGAATTGGGAACAAATTTTCGAAATATGTACAATTTTTCATTTCTGAACAAAATTTGGAAGTGGGAACTTTTTTTAAAATTCCCCAACATTATTTAAAATTTGAGAACAAATTTTCAAAAGATGAACATGTTTGAAATTTTCATGTGGGAACATTTTTGAAATTACCAAACATTTTCTGAATTTTGAACATTTCTAAATTTTGTAATTATTTTTGTTGATATTTGGGACGTTTGTTGTAAAAAGAAGCGAACAAAATATTTGAAAGTCTAAATGTTTTTAGAATTTTTGAACAAAATTTCAATCCAGGAAAGATTTAGAAAAACTGATGGAATGCCAACAGTTTTTACATTTCTGAACATTTTTTAAAATAGGAAATAAACTTGAAAAAAGAAAAATGAAAGAAAGGAAAAAGGAAAGAAAAGAAAAGAAGAATCAAAAAAGATAAAAAGGAGAGAAAAGGAAAAAAATGAGACAGGAAAAAAGAAAAGAATAAAACCAAAACGAAACAGAAAAAATAAACTTTTTCTGTTTCGTTTTGGTTTTATTCTTTTCTACTTTTTCTGTTTCGTTTTGGTTTTATTCTTTTCTTTTTTCCTGTCTAGTTTTTTTCAGGTTCCCAAACCGGTTTATTTTTTCTGTTTCGTTTTGGTTTTATTCTTTTCTTTTTTCCTGTCTCGTTTTTTTCTTTTTCTCTCCTTTTTATCTTTTTTGTTTCTTCTTTTCTTTTCAAGAACCGGATTGAACCTTCCAGAAGGTTCCCAAAACCGGGATCCCTGGAATGCAACCCTCGCTTCTAAATGGGCTGGCCCGTCTCGGTTGATTCCCTCGATCTCCTGTGCGTTTGCCCGACATTTGGACGCAGAATGCGTCAAATAGCAATTTCCCAATCGGTCTTGGAATTCCCTAGCTGACGCTCACTGCGTCGAACTGTCGGGGTTTCGCACAGGGATATCCAGCGATCGATCGGCTTGGGCCGGCCCATTAGAAGCATTCCACCCGATCCCGGTTTTAGGAACCTGCTGGAAGGTTCCAGCCGGTTTTTCCCAGTTTTGGGAACCTTCTATTAGGTTCCTGAACCGGTTTTTTCTTTTCTTTTTCTGTTTTTCTTTCTTTCTTTCCTGTTTGTTTATTCTTTTCTCTCTTTTTTCGTGCTCTTTTTTCCTTTTTTTTGTGTTTTTGGAAAAATGTTCTTAAATTTCAAAAAATGTTTTTATTTAGGAAAAAGCTATCGTGCAACCGACCGATCACGCGCGCTGCGTTCGTCGGATCGTCTCTTTCATCGGACGGACGATAGCGTCCCTGCTCCCACGGCACGCGTGTTTGTTTTCTGAAACTGACCGATTCGTCCCGACTATTTACCGAAATAGAGCCGTTGTTTCAGGAAAACGCCCCTGCAGCTGAAGCCGCAGCGTGTGCTCGCTGGGTTGGGAGAGGCGACGAGGTCTGGATCTGGGAGGGCGGCCGCGTGTCCGGGGCTAACCTAATGTCGTGACGACGACTTCATCTTCGGGAGCGGCGGCGGGCGCCGACAACCCAAGCAGTGCACGGTCTCCTCCGTGATTTCTCCCCACGCCGCCTCGCTCCGCTGCGACCACCTTCCCACGCGCCTCCTGCTCCGCCGCCTCCCGTCCCCCGCCTCCCGGCTCCTCCTCCTCCTGCTGCTCCTCTTCGTCCTCCGCCTCCGCCCTCCGCCCCACCTCTGGCATGCACACACCCAAAGACCCTCTTGATCAACATTTGATCCTCTTTCTTCTGGCCTCTCTTCTGGCTGAATTTTGAGAAAGATATATGTGTCCCGAACCCCGACTTGAAGGCATAGTCATTGTAGAATTTCTAAGCATCCTCAAGTGTCTCAAATACCATGCCAACATAGGGTGGCAGTGGCTGTGATGAAACATCTCCATCATCTGAATCATCTTGGAGTGCATCTTCAGCAAACAACAACCCATCTGAATCTTCACCGCCACAAACAGAAAAATTACCTTGGACATATCTCCCTTCCCCTTCAGTCCCATGTTCCTGCATCGGAGTTGTTGCGCAACCGTCATTTTCATCTCTCCATGGAATCAGCAAAAAAAGAATCATTTTTCAGAAATTCAGGTACCTAACAGAAACATGCAACATAATCAAACCAAACAGAAATTCTACATGTGCATGGGTGTCCCATGAACATTCAACATGCACCTTCAAATCACACAGTTGGAGCAGGGCATTAACAGAAACATGCAATGAAATGAAAGCGGAGGCATTAACAAGTTTCATAAAATTGAGAGCAGGGGGCAACTAACCAATGAAACCAGAGGCATCAGACAATGCAACTAAATTTTTCTGAGTCTCATGTTGCATAGATACAAACAGGTAGGACATGTTGAATAGAGTTAATGTTTTAGGAAATATGGAGGCTAATGCGCAACTAAAATTTGGGAGGCTCATTGCTCTGTTTTTTCACACATGTGTTCATGTTTTTCAGAGTGGAACAGAGCTAGTGTTTCATAAACAGAGTGGAACAGAGCTAGTGTTTCAGAAATAGGATCTCACCGAAGATTGTTGCTGGAATTTGCTCGATGGAGCTTCAGGAAACACCACCGGGGGATTTGTGAACCAAGTCGAAGATCCAGCCCGCGGCGGAAGCCCCCCGGCGACGCTTGGAGCTGACAAAGAAGGCCACGTCTGTTCTGCAAAGCGGTACTCGGTGAGCTAGATTGGCGTCCGATCCCACCATCTGGCGCGTGATGTGGTGCGCCATGGAGGTCCCCGATGCCGGCGGCGGGTGATTTTGCGGTGGTTTGGGGGCGGCGCCGCGTTGGGCGCAGGTCGGTCGAGGCCGGGACAGAGCCTTTGTTTCTGCAACTAGACCGTTGTTTCAGGAATTAATTAGTGGGAGGAGGCGACCGAGCCGCGTGCCGGGAGATTGATCGGACGGCTGTGCGCGCCTAGATCGAACGGCCATCCAGGTGGCGGACATATCGCGCGGATCGGCCGGTGGACGCGTAGCAGCGCCCTTTTATTTATCATAAAAATGTTCTTTTTTCATTTTTTGTTACGGAGGCGGGCCAGCCGTCGGCTGCAGCAACTAGCGCAATGGAACACCGAGCGCTGCGAGCAGGATGAGATCATGAGAACCGCGGCGGTGGCCATGGCCGGAGAAAGACAACTTTTGGGAGGGGCCGGGGGAGTTTACTGCTGGGGTCGCGGTGATTGAACTGCTCCATGATGTCGTAGTCGTGGAAGTAAGCCTGGCACGTGCCGCCGTCGACGTCAACCGCGGCCTCAGCCCTCCTCTGGTACGGGCACAACCTTTGCGGCGGAAGGCCAGCGCGATGCAAGCGCCGCAGTCCGGCGACTTGGCGTCCGGGTGCCAGCAGCAAGAGGCGTCCGCCACAACCAGGTTGGGGCTCTCGCCGGCGGTGTTGCCGAAAGAGCACTTGCAGGATTCCCCTTCCACGTACCTGCAGGATTCCGCATTCGCCTTGGCAGGAATGGTGGCGACGAGATGGCGTAGGTTGGCCTCGTACGCCCTGCCTGGAGGGTACCTGCCCATGTCGCCACACGAGTGATTGGGCGTGAGGGCCAAGCCGTAGTCAGCGGCGGGCCAACGGCTATCGGTTGCGGTGGCTAGCATCGGGAGGAGCTTTGCGAGCAGGATGAGGACGGCGGCGGTGGCCATGGCCGGAGAAAGACAAGTATTTGGGTTTGATTAACGGGAGAATGATGCTCTATATGGCGAGGTTAAACAGTAGTACTCCGTCTCACAAATAGCAGTGTAGCACTATATACTCCTATATTGTGGATTAGCTGAGCAGAGCTCTTTTCGAGCGTCGACTACGAGCTACCGTCTATAGAGTCAACATCTGCCAGCTAGTACAAAATATTGGTAAATTGGCTCCCAAGTAACATGTACTGGGTTGCCCACTATTCAGTACGTACTTCAGTAGTTTATAATACGGAAATGAATATATGTTGGCATACATGACCCGATCGACGCGAATTTTTTGACTTTAGACCATTGATTTGCCTGTCCATGTGAAGATTGCACGGAACTGAGAGTTTGAAGTTAGCTTAAGGCCCTGTTTGGATCCCTCCGGTTTTTCAAAATTGGCTTTGGAAACTGATCGAATCCAAACCGACCAGTTTTTATGTAAGATTCCAATGGTCAAATACCCTTTTTATTTTTACTAGCAAATATGCCCGTGCGTTGCAACGGGAGAAAAACAATTAGATTATATAGATATGATAGAGATAAAAAAAGTCTGAATCAAATGCAAGGATGAGATAAGGATTTTCAATATGTCATTTCACAAACTATGTCTGAGTGATGTTATGATGAGAAGGGACATTTAAAAAGTCATTTCAAAAACAGAAAATGTGATGGTCTCATCATGACTTAATTTCCTAAGGTGCCACAACGAAAAATATTTTTTTGGTTGAGCAAACTACATTGTTGGACCGCTGCCTGAGCTAGACTGATACATGATGTGTCTCACATTGACCTAGCGTAGCGATGTTTTCCAAAACCAGTAGAACTTTGGTACGAGAATAGTTGTGTACGGAGGCAAAACAGACATTTAGTCATTTCCATATAGTTTACAAAAACTAACCATAGCAAGATGTGTCAAATTTTTTGGGCTCGGCGCTGTAGAGAACACGAAAATCTTTTTTTACCCGAGGCGCGAGGGACTAAATAAAATCATAAAACGACCTCTACAGATCCCCTAATAAAACCTCTACCTAAGCGATTGTTTGTTTTGTTCGTTACTTAAGAACCAGTTTTAATTTTTCTGAACATTTTCTAAAATTTCATGGACATTGTTTTCAAATTCCCGAATATGTGTTGAATATACGATTATATTTTTAAAAATCATGAACATTTTTTATTTCATTGTTTTCTAAATCATGTTTTTCTATAATATGCGAACAATTTTTTTAATCATGAACATTTTATGATCCCCTAATAAACTTTACAGATCACCTAATAAAACCTCTGCCTAAGCGATGGTTTATTTTGTTCGTTACTTAAGAATCAGTTTTAATTTTTGTGAACATTTTCTAAAATTTCATGGACATTGTTTTCAAATTCCCTAATATGTTTTGAATACACGATCATATTTTAAAAATCAAGAATTTTTATTATATTATTTTTTAAATCGTGAATTTTTTAAATATGCGAACAGTTTTGTTTTTAAATCACGAACTTTTTATGATTTCTCAAATGTTTTCTGAATTCACAAACATTTTATGATGCATCTATATATTTTTTCAGTACGCGTAACTTTCTAGAAATTTGTGTTTTTGGCAATCCCAGAGTAATTTAAAGAAAGAAAAACAGAAAAAAAAATAAGAAAGGAAAAAAGCAAAAGAAAAACAGGGGCGTCAGTATGGGCCGCCCCATTACCGCCTGTATATTGCAGAAAAGGGCAGAAAAGGGGAGAAAAAGGGTACTACCAAGGGATAGAACCCTGGTGTCCCGTGCGGACAGCTTTGGCCTTAGCCACTGCGCTGGCTTCCTACAACTGTTATATATTTGTATTGACGGTCCTATAAGAACCAAATTTGACGGTGATTTTAAATAAGAAAAACGAATCGTTTTCTTTACTTACCGGTGGCATGGTGGGTAAATAGGGACAACTTCAGGGGCAATTTATATGATGGACGACAGAAACCCAATTCTCTTTATTATTAGGTAAAGATTTCTCTTCTCTTTTTTGTTTCTTTTCCAAACAATTATAAATTACAAAAAATCTAAAAATGTTCGTTTTTTGAAAATTTGTTCGGAATTTCAAATACTGTTCGTGATTACAAACTTTGTTCTTATATTCAGAAAAATGTTCGCAATTACAAAATTTGTTCTCAAATTTCGAAAAATGTTCGTGTTTCCTTCATATTTTTCAAAAATGTCAAAACTTGGAAAAATTTCACTTATTTAAATTTTTTCTGGATTTCAAAAATTGTTCATATTTTCAAATTTTGTTCTTTTCAGAAATTTACTCTTATTTTTTCATAAAAATGTTGGTTTTTTCAAATTTTGTTCTTGTTTTTTCATAAAATGTTCGGAATTTTCAAAAATTGTTCGCATTTTAGAAAAATGTGCAGAATTTAAGAAGTTGCCCATTTTCTTTATTCTTTTCGAATTTTTTTTTGCAATTACGATTTTTTTCAGATTTTTTAAAACTATTTTTATGAAAATGTTCGCTACAGTGTCAGTTCACAACTGTCCAAGCTGGTTAGCTACAGTACAGATCTCTGCAGGCCGGTCCACTCCATTGCCAACCTATTTTTTAGAGAAGGCCGGTTGTTACAGCGCGGACCGCTACAGTGTCGATCGCTACAGGCGCGTGCTCCCACTTCACTCGCTGCGTCACAAATGGGCCGGCCCAGTCGCGGCGCACCCTGTGCGAAGGGGCGACCGTTTGACGCAGCGAGCGTCGTATAGGTGCTCCCGTCCATCGGTCCTGTCAAACTATTCATTTGCCCCCTCATCAAAAGAAAAAAGTCAAAGTATTCGTTTTAGAGGGAGCGAGGCTTTTTTGTCTCTCGGGTTCCATGGAGCTTGAGATTTATACAAAAATTCAAAAATGAACCTTTTAAGTTACAAAAAATTCTGAAAATAAGTACATAGTACTTATACATGTATAATAGATGTGTGTAAAATTTCATTACGAAATACGGATTGATGTGAGCTGTAAAAAACAATATAGTGTAGTTCTATAATAAACAATGCATGTGCTAGAAATACATGATTTTGTTTTTTTTGTGTAGCTTGCATAAAATCTATTTGTCAAGGAAACTTTATAGAAAAGTAGTATAGATTCTATAGATCCATGGGTATGTGCGTATTTTTAAATTTTTTTAAACCTATAATTTTTTAAAATTCAAAAATTTAGGACTCCAAGGAGCCGGAGCTACATTAGCAATTTCTGAGTACACCAATTCCTCTTGGATGCTCTAGACCATGAGGCCTAATCGTTTGAAAGATGCACAGTCTTTAACAAGCGTTGGTTTCACACAGGAACAATCTCTTCAGTGATGCTCAATCACTTTGGGTTGTAGGTGTTGGGTTTGGGTTTTTCCTCACTGATGATTTTCTCTCAAAGTCCTCAGTGGATGGGATGCTCTCAATGACAAGTGTCAGTTTCTCTCGGAGCAGCCAAGCAGCTAGTGGTTGAGGGGGCGGCTATTTATAGCTAGGGAGCAGCCCGACATGATAAGACAAAAATGCCCTTCAATGATATGACCGTTAGGTGGATAAGATATTTGGGACAGCTGGCATGTAGCACAACAACGGTGGAAAATTTGAGCTCTCAAACTCCTCAGGGCTATCATGTTCCTCACTTGTAGGCAATCCGCATTGACGAATTCCTAACTCCTCAGTCAGAACAAATTCCTCAGAGACCAGAAGATCTTCATCTATGTCACTGAAGAAATTGACTGAACTGTATGAGATTTCCAAAGGCTCCACTCGAAGGATTGGGTAGGTGTAGGATTTGAGATGAGCATCACTTGGAAATTTTTCCTTAGTTTTATCTCGACCCCCTTTAACAGTACGGTGTCTCCTATGACTCAAGAAAGAGAAAATGAAACTACGAAAACAAAAGTCTTCAAGCTTCATAATCCTCGCATCAATATCAAAGCCTTCAAGTCACACCAATTTCGTCATTTTCAAAGTCTTCAAGAAAATCAAAGTCTTCAACTGAAGACATTCATTTTTAGGGGTCGACTTTTATCATAAATATCAAACTCCTCATAGACTTATAGATCCTGTGTACACTCGCAAACACATCAATCCCTTAACCTATAAGTCTTCAATACATCAAAATCACTAAGGGGCACTAGATGCACTTATAGTTGTCACCACTAAATAGACATTCAATAATTTGTTAGCGGTTGGTTAAACGGCCATCCTCGGGTTGCACATTGCTCAATGCTCGATCAGCCTACCACTGTTTAGCATCGGCAATTCTCATTTGGCATATTGTTTGTAGTGCCTGCCTACCTTTTCCCCTTCCTGCTCATTCCTCCCGCATCGTCGCCCTCCTTATGATACATATTGCTATTATGCCCATCGCGCACTCCTACCCATCTCATCGTCCGCCGCGCATCGCCATGGACTGCCGCCTCCATCCCCGGGCACCCTTCCTCCTGCCACCACGACAATCTCCGTCCCATGCTTCCCCGCTACGACCACCGTCGTGGAAGGTGCATTGTTTTAATTTGTTGGAATGACAATTTGTAGATATCAATTTGTCAATGTTTTGTAAATTTTGCTATATCAATGCAAATGCAAATTTAATATGCCCATCTATGTCATTGTCAATAATTGTGCTATGTCAAATTTGTTATGCCAATTGGATGTAGGTGATTACATGGAGCAGTACTTGAACGCGGTCATGACCATCTCCTCTGCCGAAGTGAAGAAGTCCTCCTCCAATGAGGATCCGGCACGAGTGTGAAGGTGTCCTTATTCGACGACAAGGATGTGAACATGGCCATCAACGACGCCGATACGAAGATGTCCTCCTTTGCTGCCCCACTCTTGTCCCCGAGGTTGGGCCTTCACGTTGGGAAGTCCCCGCGTGGTCCATAGGTAGATCGTCGATACTTGGGTGATCAACTTGCACGGTCGGGGGAGTAGAAGCAGTGCCTTGACTCGTTCAGGGGGAAACAGAGAAATGGTTCGTTTGGACTTTGATGACGCTTTTTCTTGAACTGTGTAGTGATGCCATGTGAGTTGTTGAACTATGTCATGTCATGTCGCTTAATCAGATGTGCTACTATGTGTGAACGTGTGAGTGTCTTTTACTCTGTCATGATGTTTGAAATGTAGTTCAAATCGTGCCATGAGTGCCATAATATTAGGAAGCTACCGTATGTAACTCATATTTTGTTAATGAGTAGAACACATACTTATAGTTGAAATACTCTAAAACATGATCGTATTCTTCTACACATGTTTTATCAGTAGCACCCTCCTCGTCCTGGTCTTGGGGTACATACAGCAGGTCTTGGTTGATTTCCTTTTCTGTTATTCTGTTCTCCTACTCTTAAACGACCCGGACTCTCCTTCGCCAACTAGTGGAACACCTTCCTCTTTTGGGGAGTCCTAAGGGTACTTGACTGCCTGGATGACGAGTTCAGTGCGGCACAATGTGGGGTGGAAGCCCGCTCCACATCAAAACTAGAAATGTGCAAGTTTTGTGTGGGAATATACCCGCACAGCTACGAGTGATCTTATACTTTGTTTGGCTATTATGACCAGTTTTTTTTAGCAACTCTTATGCTCTTTTTTGTTTCCATAATAAATAATTTGTGATTGGCCATGATATTATACTCAAGGTTTATGGAAAAATATGTGCAATCTGATGTACTATGAAATGGCCGGTCTTTTCATTTTTACTATGTTGCATAATGCAGAAACTGAGTCCCTGGATGGTTTTTTGACCGCGGGGGTTGACGTGAGAAGTTGGGAACCAGAGCGAGAAGTAGTGAAATATTGACTGGTTACAACGAGATTTTTGGTGTTATATCTCGAAAGGATGTTTTTTTCAGAAATATATCAAAAAGATGTGTGCGGCAGCTGTTTACCAGGAAATCGAACACTGACTGAGACAACCGAGCAAAGGATGCTAACTGACGTGTCATGGAAGGCCGCACACAACCGGACGTGATCATGCGACAATGGAAGCCTCGTGAGCCGCATGGAAGGGAGGCAACCCGCTAATGGCGCCGAGCCTGATTGGCTGACTGTCCCCCCTTCCCTCTCCTCGACTCTCCGGCGCCAAGGTGATTAACACCGAACCTCTCTCAAGCTGTTGTCCATCCTTTGCTTGATTCCCTCCGTATAGCATCCTCTCCTGCCCCCTCACCGTCTTCCTGCAGAACCATCGCCTCCTCTCGGATAGTAGGTGATGATCCTCTCAGATAAGCAGGTAAGAACCAATGTACTACTCTATAAAACACTGTTTGATCCTGGAGTAACCAGCGTCGTATGGGCATGGCACGGAGTTGATGGCCCCCATAGTCTCGAAGAAGGACCTGGTCAATGTATTGCCCTGTGTAAACATCCTGTTGAGACAAAGTATTAGCTATAATAATAATAATAATAATAATAATAATAATAATAATAATAATAATAATAATAATAATAATAATAATAATAAAAGAGGCAAAAAATATATAAACCAGACAAAAAGAGAGGCATGGCAAATGAAGTAACATTGGCATGCATGTACGTGTTGGTAGCCTTACATAACAGCGGTTTAGTCACTGGCGTCAAGTTAATTAATTCATACCACCAGACAATAATATGCTATGAGGCGATATTTTTAGTAATTTTATATTGCTTTTATCAATAGAAAGCTAAAAATTCAGACTAAATTGAGTAATAGATATTATTTAAGTGAATTCTCACAAATGTGCACCATTATCACATAGTCACCTAAAAATTCAGACTAAATTGAGTGGGAGATATCTTAGAACTTTGGAAACTTTGCAAAAAATAGTAGTACGTTCAAATTTTGAGTGCAGAGCTCTATTAAAATCTAGGATAAACAAAAAAATCAGGTTACCTATCTGAAGGCCTCAATGAAAATGATGGTGGTTGTACACACTGGCAGAGCTTAGTGTAGAACAAGGGGGGCCACACACTGGCAGAGCTTAGTGTAGAAAAAGGGGGTCATGCCCCCCCCCAAATTTTTTGGCATTCATTGAAGAGCATGCATGCTAGCTTTAGGCCTAATTAGTGTTTCAAGGAGTGATTAGCTCCTCCTGACCTACTAATTTATTCCCCTTGAGTCATGGCCCCCTCTTAAATTTTGCTCAAGCTCCGCCACTGATTGTACATCCAAAATCGCCCGGCTTCAGTAGTGTGCAGAACCCACCAAGGACAACCACCATCACCCAAAGAAACGCCAGCGTGTCCGTAGCATCTCCCGCCCATTCGAGGAAGACCATGCACAAAGAATGTCCCGCTGCTCGCCGTTGCTCTCCACTGCTCGTCGTTGCCCCGCTGCAGAGCACCGGCCGGTGGCATCTCGATGCTGACCTCGCCAGGCGCCGCCATGCTCGTCATTTTCTCTGCGCGGTAGTGATTGGGATGGAACAGATCGAGTGAACTATGAAGGACAGAGCCGCGCGCGCCCTCCTGTATTAGGCCGGAGTGACCAATTAACGTGCGGAAGAAAAACACACAGCACCGCATGCATGGTTACTTTCAAGTCTTATTTTTTCTGCTACACATTGAGCTTTCCTTGAAGAAATTTCCATGAGCTCTACGAGTGGATGAGTAGCTCCCGCCCCGGTCCATCCGCGAGTGGCGGAGGGCAATGCGGAGCGCTAGCTCCTCGCCGTTCGGCGCGGACGAGCTCGAGGAGACCGACACAAGCTTCTCCCAGACGATGGAGTCAGAGTCGCCGCATGATACGTTCCCGACCATGGCGGAGGGGATGGGATAGGGCGGAGAGAGATCTGTTGCTTGTTTGGTTCGAGGTTGAGCTCACCCGCCGCCCTACGAAGGGGGAGATGGAAATGAAGTGGGGCAAAGAGGTGACTAGGATTTGGTTGTCCGACTTCGAGTATTTGTGGACACAGGGATGGGGACGACGTGGGCCATAATGGGCTGGTCCGACGTGGCGGATGCGTCCAGGGCCTCCCAATATCCGCCCCAGATATGGGCTGAATATGATGGGTGCCGGTTAGCCGGGACGTATAGGGCTCGTATGAGGGGTGCAGCTGGATCGAGTTATTGTGACCGGTCACTAACCGGGTCGTCTGCCCGGATGTATAGGGAGCATTTGGGGAGTTCTACTGTAGATGCTCTAAGCGGTGGCTTGCCTTGTTCATGGGGAAGTAGAGAAGTGATTCCTTTGGACTTTGATGATGCTTTTGTTGAACTGTTTTGTGATGTCATATGAGTTGTTGAATTATTGAACTATGTCACTTCATGTCGCTTAACTAGGTTCACATCTATGTGCTAACTTGTGTCATGATGTTTGAAATGAAGTTCAAATCGTGTCATGAGTGTCATAATATTAGGAAGCTACTGTAATTAACTCATATTTTGTTGATGAATAGAACACATACTTATAGTTGAAGCACTTTGAACATGACCGAACTCTTCTACAGACGGTTTTTTATCGCCCAGAGTTTGCGTAAGGGGCTGGAACCGGAGCGAGAAGTAGAAGTGGAGCATTGAGTGGTTCCCATGAGATTTTTTGTGGTTGAACTAAATCAACGACACTTAGCCTCTTTGATTCATAGGATTTTCAAAATGCAGGAATTGGAAAAACGTGGGATTAAAGTGGCATGTCATCTTGAATTCTACATGATTGTATACGTGTTTGATTGTGCATAGGAAAAACATAGGATTCTTTTAAAGAGATTTGAGTGGATGAAAAAATTCCTATGAAATCTAATGCAAATGAATCCTATGAAAAAATTCCTATGGTTTACAATTCTACGAATCAAACAATCTACATAGGAAAAATTCCTAAGGATTAGAATCCTCCAAAATTTCTCTGAGAATCATTTGAATCAAAGAAGCCGATTTGGGGACGGAGGGAGTATCTCCAAAAGATGTGTGCGGCGGCTGCTTACCAGGAAATGGAACACTGACGGAGACAACAGAGCAAAGAATGCCAAGTGGCGTGTCACTTGGAAGGCCTCACACAACCGGATGTGATCATGCGACAATCCTTGTGAGCCGCTAATGGCGCCGAGCCTGACTGCCAGACCGTCCCCCCTTCCCTCCCCTCGCCTCTCCGGGGCCAAGGTGATCAGCGCTGAACCTCTCTCAAGCACTCGTTCTGCGTCCTTTGCTTGATTCCCTCCTGGTTTTATCCTCTCCTCCCACTCACCGTCTTCCTGCAGAGCCATCGCCTCCTCCTCGGCGTCAGGTGCAGCTCCGGCTCCGGCTCGCCGGGAAGCGGCGATGACGGCGCACCGGTGGTCGTCAGGGCGGCGGTCAGCGCCGTCACTGAGCTCCTCAGGGCCTTCTCTCCCAAGAAGCCAAGGCAAGCTGTCGAAGCCGTCGACGCAGGGTTGGAGTCGCCTCGCAGCGTCGACGACGTGGTTGCCGTTCTTGAAGCCGACTACCGGCGTGCTTATTTCCTTACTGGTATGTGCTTTGCGGTATGGACATTGATGATTTGCATTAGCAGATTTTGTTCTACTTAGTGCGTTGGAAAATCAAGCAAAGGAAACTGAAGAAAGTTAATTTACCCATTCAGAGCAATTGTCTTTTGATTTTTGTGGCATTTGAGTAGCCGATGTGCTCAAGACTATCGATTTCAGGGAACTTCACGTTGGGCATATATGCTGAAGATTGCTTGTTTGAAGACCCGACGATAAAGTTCCGTGGTACGCAACAAATAACACTAGAGTAATACCTAGATCGATGCATATTATCTGCCAAGAAGGATTCAGCTTTTGTGATGCTAATTAAGCCCACCCTTGTACTCCGTAGGAAGGTCTAGATACTCCCAGAATCTGGATTTGTTAGTGCCCTTCTTCGACAGCCCTTCGCTCCAACTTGAAAATATAGACAAGGTAAGCAATTTTTTTGCCTTCCCATGCAGTTTTGCTTTGCCTAATTATATTGTACATTCTCTGCTTCTAAATATAAGACGTTGTTGTAGTTCGATAGGAACAATGGTAGTACCAGTTACTAAACTGCAAAAGGAATTGTGATGTACTCTCTCTGTAAACTATATTAGTTTACGGAGGGAGTATCAGATATGTGTCTCGTTTTTTAAGTACTTCTCATTTGTGCTAAACTATAAACATAAAAACATCTTCTTGTTTTGTTAATGTTGGCATTTGTGAAGTTTCTCATGGTATGTGGCTTACACCAAAGTTTGTTTAGCACGCGCTTTTTCGTTACTCTCTGCACTCCTGAAAATCATGAATGCAGGGTTTGAGGGTTGACACAAAGTTTATCATAGCAACATGGACGTTAAGGTGCCTCATCGACATCACATCATGATCCATCACTGAATACATTACTAGATATGTCTTTGTTTCTTCTGATCATGACCGTTGTTTTTTCCCTTTGGCTTTTGAGACTAATGTTTCTGCACTACCTTCAGGACGTATTTGAAGCTTCCGTGGAGGCCCCTCATCGCCATAAGAGGGAACACAACATACGATTTAGATGAAGAATATAAGGTAGTAATTAAGGGAGATAAAATAAACCATGTAAACTCATTCATCCATCCCTTATTTCACACTATCATTCAGATTTCAAAGGTTGCACTACGTTTCAGGTCGTTAGGCACGCAGAGAGTTGGGACGTCTCTCCGCTGGAAGCGATCGGACAATTATTCATCTCGGCTCCGAAGCAAACGGGAAGCTGATCTGGCAAGTGAACTTTGGAACAATAGATTATATCACGAAACTCACGACGACGCTTGTGTACTTAAGTAATTCTACAGTTATCTCTACTACTCCCTCCGTACCATAATGTAGCGCATATAGATTTTCTACAAAGTCAAACTTTATAAACTTTGACCAAGTTTATAGAGAAAACTATGTATATCTACAATACAAGATGTATATAATATGAAAGTATGTCTTGTGATGTATCTAAGCACATGTATTTGGTATTCTAGATGTATATGATTTTCTCTATAAACTTGGTCAAAGTTTATAAAATTTGACTTTTAGAAAAATCTATATGCGCTACATTGTGGAACGGAGGGAGTATTAAAGAGGAGTTTGTAAGTCGTTCGTCTCCCTCTCATGGCCCCACCAATTGAAGGATCTTCCCATGATTCTCTAATTGTTTTTACCAACCACAACCCCACCGAGTTCGGCAAGTGATGATTCAGTCACATCTTCTTTCTTTCTTAGGACGCACTCATGTGATCCAGTGCCATAAAAACAAATCTGTCATCAATCAAAAATTGTGACATCTTGGCCATCCCGTTCCATGACCACTCAAACCTTGAAGTCTATTTTTATGAGCAGGAGATCAAGGATGCGGTGTTCTCCCTCTCTCTGTCAACGCTCCAGGACCTGACGACTTCATTGGAGCCTTTTTCAGGTCATGTTAGGAGTTAGGACATTATCAAGCTGGACATTGTGGCGAGGGACCATTGCAATGGCCTCATCAACTCCGCCAACATCATCCTCCTGCCCAAAAGGCCAGACATGGCCCGTGTGGGCGATTGTAGGTCGATCATTCTGATCCATAGCTTGTCGAAGATATTCTTGAAGATCCTGGCAAATAGGCTTGCTTTGATCCTCTCGACGATCGTCTCCAAGTGTCAGAGTGCTTTTGTTCGCAAGTTTTGCATCCATGACAATTTCATGCACGTCCAGAGCCTCATTAAGGATCTCCACCGCAGGAATGCTCCCACACTCTTCCTCAAGTTGGACATCTCGAAAGCTTTCGACTCTAACAATTGGGCCTACTTGCTCGAGGTGTTACATCTCTTGGCGTTCGGCCAGCGGTGGCAGGACTGGATTTGCATGTCCCACGTCATCCTCCTCCAGGGTCCTTCTCAATGAAACCTGGGACTACCCTTCCGTCGTGCTCGTGGTTTGCGCCAGGGGGGCTGCTATTCTCGGTGCTCTTCCTCCTCGCCATCGACCCCTTACAGAATATTTTGAAGTTGGCTTTTGTGAGGGGGGATCTGAAACCCATTTGTGCATGGACCGTATCTTGCTGGATTTCCCTCTTCACGAACGATGTTGGTATTTTTGCAACCCGAGCAAGGAGGAGCTCCATGCGACCTCCTCCGTCCTTTTGGCACTTGGTGACGCGAGTGGTCTGGTCACTAACCTATCAAAGACTGAGATCTACCCCATTCGTTGCCATGACATGGATCTACATGACATCCTCTCTGAATTCGCCGCCAAGATTTCTTCCTTCCCCATAAGGTACCTGGAGTTGCCCGTGCACTTTCGCCGCTTTTGCAATATAGATTATCAAGGCCTCATTGGGGTTGCCCAAGCAACAGGCCACGTGCACTCATCGAGGTAGGGAAGGTGGTGAGCTCAATGGAGTGCGCCGGCGTGTGGCTCAAAGTGCGTGGGTGGCAACCATGGGCGACCAAGTGGGTGTTGGGCACCATGAGATGCGTGTGTGTGAAGGAAATATGCCCTAGAGGCAATAATAAAGTTGTTATTTTACATTTCCTTATATCATGATAAATGTTTATTATTCATGCTAGAATTGTATTAACCGGAAACTTGATACATGTGTGGATACATAGACAAAACACCGTGTCCCTAATAAGCCTCTACTAGACTAGCTCGTTAATCAAAGATGGTTAAGTTTTCTAACCATAGACATGTCTTGTCATTTGATGAACGGGATCACATCATTAGGAGAATGATGTGATGGACAAGACCCATCCGTTAGCTTAGCATATTGATCCTTCAGTTTTATTGTTATTGCTTTCTTCATGTCAAATACATATTCCTTCGACTATGAGATTATGCAACTCTCGGATACCGGAGGAATACCTTGTGTGCTATCAAATGTCACAACGTAACTGCGTGATTATAAAGATGCTCTACAGGTATCTCTGAAGGTGTTTGTTGGATTGGCATAGATCGAGATTAGGATTTGTCACTCCGAGTATCGGAGAGGTATCTCTGGGCCCTCTCGGTAATACACATCATAAGAAGCCTTACGAGCAACGTGACTATTGAATTAGTTGCAGGATGATGTATTATGGAATGAGTAAAGATACTTGCCGGTAACAAGATTGAACTAGGTATGAAGATATCGACGATCGAATCTTGGGCTACTAACATACCGATGACAAAGGGAATAACGTATGTTGTCATTACGGTACGACCGATAAAGATCTTCGTAGAATATGTGGGAACCAATATGAGAATCCAGGTTCCGCTGTTGGTTATTGACCGGAGAGGTGTCTCGATCATGTCTACATAGTTCTCAAACCCGTAGGGTTCGCACGCTTAACGTTCGATGACGATTATGTATTATATGAGTTATGTGATTTGGTGATCGAATGTTGTTCGGAGTCCCGTATGAGATCACGAATATGAAGAGGAGTCTCGAAATGGTCGATAGGTAAAGATTCATATATAGGATGATGATATTCAGACACCGGAAGTGTTTCGGGGTGTACCGGGTACATATCGGAGTACCGGGGGGTTACCGGAACCCCGAGGGATTAATGGGCCTTATGGGCCATAGGAGGGGAGCACCCCAGCCCACAAGGGGCGGCGCCCCCCTTTCTGTTGGGGAACGCAGTAATTTCAAAAAAATTCCTACGCACACGCAAGATCTATGTAGGTGATGCATAGCAACGAGAGGGGAGAGTGTTGTCTACGTACCCTCGTAGACCGAAAGCGGAAACGTTATGACAACGCGGTTGATGTAGTCGTACGTCTTCACAATCCGACCGATCCTAGCACCGAAGGTACGGCTCCTCCGCGATCTGCACACGTTCAGCTCGGTGACGTCCCACAAACTCTAGATCCAGCTGAGGTCGAGGGAGAGTTTCGTCAGCACGACGGCGTGATGATGGTGTTGATGAAGTTGCCGACGCAGGGCTTCGCCTAAGCACTACAACGATATGACCGAGGTGGAAATCTATGGAGGGGGGCACCGCACACGGCTAAAACAACTGTTAACTTGTGTGTTCTAGGGTGCCCCCTGCCCCGTATATAAAGGAGAAAAGGGGAGGCTGGCCGGCCCCTAGGGCGCACCCCCAAGAGGGGAATCCTACTAGGACTCCGAGTCCTAGTAGGAATCTACCAAGAGGGAGAGAGGGGGAAGGAAGGAAGAGGGGGAAGGGAAGGAAAGGGGGGCGCCGCCCCCTTCCCGTAGTCCAATTCGGACCCAAGGGGGGCGCCAGCCCCTCCTGGCCTTTCCTCTCTTCCCACTAAGGCCCATAGAGGCCCATTAGTTCCCCCGGGGGTTCCGATAACCCCCCGGCACTCCGATATTTATCCGGTGACCCCCGAAACTCATCCGATGTCCGAATAACATCGTCCAATATACCAATCTTTATGTCTCGACCATTTCGAGACTCCTCGTCATGTCCGTGATCACACCCGGGTCTCCGAACAACCTTCGATACATCAAAACACATAAACTCATAATACCGATCGTCATCGAACATTAAGCGTGCGGACCCTACGGGTTCGAGAACTATGTAGACATGACCGAGACTCACTTCCGGTCAATAACCAATAATGGAACCTGGATGCTCATATTGGTTCCTACATATTCTACGAACATCTTTATCGGTCAAACTGCATAACAACATACGTTGTTCCCTTTGTCATCGGTATGTTACTTGCCCGAGATTCGATCGTCGGTATCTCAATACCTAGTTCAATCTCGTTACCGGCAAGTCTCTTTACTCATTCCGTAATGCATCATCCCGCAACTAACTCATTAGTCACATTGCTTGCAAGGCTTATAGTGATGTGCATTACCGAGAGGGCCCAGAGATACCTCTCTGAAACACGGAGTGACAAATCCTAATCTCGATCTATGCTAACCCAACAAACACCATCGGAGACACCTGTAGAGCATCTTTATGATCACCCAGTTACGTTGTGACGTTTGATAGCACACTAAGTGTTCCTCCGGTATCCGGGAGTTGCATAATCTCATAGTCATAGGAACATGTATAAGTCATGAAGAAAGCAATACCAATAAACTAAACAATCATAGTGCTAAGCTAACTGATGGGTCAAGTCAATCACATCATTCTCTAATTATGTGATCCCGTTAATCAAATGACAACTCATGTGAATGGCTAGGAAACTTAACCATCTTTGATCAACGAGCTAGTCAAGTAGAGGCATACTAGTGACACTCTGTTTGTCTATGTATTCACACATGTACTAAGTTTCCGGTTAATACAATTCTAGCATGAATAATAAACATTTATCATGATATAAGGAAATATAAATAACAACTTTATTATTGCGTCTAGGGCATATTTCCTTCAGTCCCCTACTTGCACTAGAGTCAATAATATAGATTACATTGTAATGATTCTAACACCCATGGAGTCTTGGTGCTGATCATGTTTTGCTCGTGAGAGAGGCTTAGTCAACGGGTCTGCAACATTCAGGTCCGTATGTATCTTGCAAATCTCTATGTCCCCTTCTGACACTTGATGACGGATGGAATTGAAGCGTCTCTTGATGTGCTTGGTTCTCTTGTGAAATCTGGATTCCTTTGCCAAGGCAATTGCTCTAGTATTGTCACAAAAGATTTTCGTTGGACTCGATGCACTAGGTATGACACCTAGATCAGATATGAACTCCTTCATCCAGACTCCTTCATTTGTTGCTTCCGAAGCAGCTATATATTCCGCTTCACACGTATATCCCGCCGTGATGCTCTGCTTAGAACTGCACCAACTGACAGCTCCACCATTCAATATAAACACGTATCCGGTTTGTGACTTAGAGTCATCCGGATCAGTGTCAAAGCTTGCATCGACGTAACCTTTTACGACGAGCTCTTTATCACCTCCATAAACAAGAAACATGTGCTTAGTCCTTTTCAGGTATTTCAGGATGTTCTTGACCGCTGTCCAGTGATCCACTCCTGGATTACTTTGGTACCTCCCTACTATACTTATAGCAAGGCACACATCCGGTCTGGTACACAGCATTGCATACATGATAGAACCTATGGCTGAAGCATAGGGAATGACTTTCATTTTCTCTCTATCTTCTGCAGTGGTCGGGCATTGAGTCTCACTCAACTTCACACCTCGTAACACAGGCAAGAACCCTTTCTTTCACCGATCCATTTTGAACTTCTTCAAAATCTTATCAAGGTATGTGCTTTGTGAAAGTCCAATTAACCATCTTGATCTATCTCTATAGATCTTGATGCCCAATATATAAGCAGCTTCACTGAGGTCTTCCATTGAAAAATTCTTATCCACATATAATATTAGAAATGCTACAGAGCTCCCACTCACTTTCTTGTAAATACAGGCTTCTCCAAAAGTCTGTATAAAACCATATGCTTTGATCACACTATCAAAACGTTTATCCCAACTCCGAGAGGCTTGCACCAGTCCATAAATGGATCGCTAGAGCTTGCACACTTTGTTAGCATCCTTTGGATCAACAAAACCTTCTGGTCGCATCATATACAACTCTTCTTCCAGAAATCCATTCAGGAATGCAGTTTTGACATCCATTTGCCAAATTTCATAATCATATAATGTGGCAATTGCTAACATGATTCGGACAGACTTAAGCATTGCTACGGGAGAGAAAGTCTCATCATAGTCAACTCTTTGAACTTGTCGAAAACTTTTCGCAACAAGTCGATCTTTGTAGACAGTAACATTACCGTCAGCGTCAGTCTTCTTCTTGAAGATCCATTTATTCTCGATGGCTTGCCGATCATCGGGAAAGTCAACAAAAGTCCACACTTTGTTCTCATACATGGATCCTATCTCAGATTTCATGGCCTCAAGCCATTTTGCGGAATCTGGGCTCATCATCGCTTCCTCGTAGTTCGTAGGTTCGTTATGGTCTAGTAACATGACGTTCAGAACAGGATTACCGTACCACTCTGGTGCGGATCTTACTATGGTTGACCTACGAGGTTCAGTAGTAACTTGATCTGAAGTTTCATGATCACTATCATTAGCTTCCTCACTAATTGGTGTAGGAATCATTGGAACTGTTTCTGTGATGAACTACTTTCCAATTCGGGAGAAGGTACAATTACCTCATCAAGTCCTACTTTCCTCCCACTCACTTCTTTCGAGAGAAACTCCTTTTCTAGAAAGGATCCATTCTTAGCAACGAATATCTTGCCTTCAGATCTGTGATAGAAGGTGTACCCAACAGTCTCCTTTGCACTGGCGGAGCTTCAGCAAGGCTGAATGGGCCGTGGCCCGCCCAGCCCATAAAGTTTTATACAGTATACACCTACTCTTGGGCCTTAAAACAGCAGGCCCTAAGCTATGTTCTTCTTGTTGGCCCGCCCATGTTTGGGCTGCAAGCTCCGCCACTGCTCCTTTGGGTATCTATGAAGACACATTTCTCCGATTTGGGTTCGAGCTTATCAGGTTGAAGAATTTTCACATAAGCATCGCAGCCCCAAACTTTCAGAAACGATGATACATCTCCGTCGTATCTATAATTTTTGATCGTTCCATGCCAATATTCTACAACTTTTACATACTTTTGGCAACTTTTTATACTATTTTTGCGACTAACATATTGATCCAAAGGTCTTTGAGTGCAGCCTCGTTTGTTGCATGTTTTTGTTTCAGAAAATCCATATCAAACGGAGTCCAAACGGGATAAAAAGCGACGGAGATTTTTTTGGAATATATGTGAATTTTGGGAAGTGGAATCAACGCGAGACGATGCACGAGGGGCCACGAGGCAGGGGCGTGCCCGAGGGGCGCGCCCGACCTCGTGGACACCCGTAAGCGGTTGTTGCCCTTCTTCGCCAAGAAGAAAGCTAATATCCGGATAAAAATCGTGTTCAAATTTCAATCCAATCGAGTTACGGATCTCCGGGAATATAAGAAGCGGTGATAAGCCAGATCAGGGAGCGCAGAAACAGAGAGGGACAGAGAGACAGATCCAATCTCGGAGGGGCTCTTGCCCCTCCCATGCCATGGAGACCAAGGACCAGAGGGGAAACCCTTCTCCCATCTAGGGAGAAGGTCAAGGAAGAAGAAGAAGAAGAAGAAGAAGAAGAAGAAGAAGAAGAAGAAGAAGAAGAAGAAGGGGGCTCTCTCCCCCTCTCTTCCGGGGGCGCCGGAACGCCGCCGGGGCCATCATCGTCACCGCAATCTACACCAACAACTTCACCGCCGTCATCACCAACTCTCCCCCCTCTATGCAGCGGCGTAACTCCTCTTTTACCCATTGTAATCTCTACTTAAACATGGTGCTCAACGATATATATTATTTCCCAATGATGTATGGCTATCCTATGATGTTTGAGTAGATCCGTTTTGTCCTATGGGTTAATTGATGATCGTGATTGGTTTGAGTTGCATGTTTTATTATTGGTGCTATCCTATGGTGCTCTCCATGTCGCGCAAGCATGAGGGATTCCCACTGTAGGTTGTTGCAATACGTTCATGATTCGCTTATAGTGGGTTGCTTGAGTGACAGAAGCATAAACCCGAGTAAGGGGGTTGTTGCGTATGGGATAAAGGGGACTTGATACTTTAATGCTATGGTTGGGTTTTACCTTAATGATCTTTAGTAGTTGCGGATGCTTGCTAGAGTTCCAATCATAAGTGCATATGATCCAAGAAGAGAAAGTATGTTAGCTTATGCCTCTCCCTCAAATAAAATTGCAATAATGATTACCGGTCTAGTTATCGATTGCCTAGGGACAAATAACTCTCTTGTGTGACAACAAGCTCTCTACTAAAACTAACTTAGTTGTGTCTTTATCTAAACAGCCCCTAGATTTTATTTACGCGCTCTTTATTATCTTGCAAACTTATCCAACAACACCTACAAAGTACTTCTAGTTTCATACTTGTTATAGGTAAAGCGAACGTTAAGCGTGCGTAGAGTTGTATCGGTGGTCGATAGAACTTGAGGGAATATTTGTTCTACCTTTAGCTCCTCGTTGGGTTCGACACTTTTACTTATCGAAAGAGTCTACAATTGATCCCCTATACTTGTGGTTATCAAACGACAACTTGGGTTTCTTGCCAAACCATAATTCAATAGGTGTCATCTGAACAGATTCAGATGGTGCCCTATTTAACATGAATGCAGCCGTCTCTAAAGCATAACCCCAAAACGATAGCGGTAAATCAGTAAGAGACATCATAGATCGCACCACATCTAATAAAGTGCGGTTACGACGTTCGGACACACCATTACGCTATGGTGTTCCAGGTGGTGTAAGTTGCGAAACTATTCCACATTGTTTCAAATGAAGACCAAACTCGTAACTCAAATATTCTCCTCCATGATTAGATCGTAGAAACTTTATTTTCTTGTTACGATGATTTTTCACTTCTCTCTGAAATTCTTTGAACTTTTCAAATGTTTCAGACTTATATTTCATCAAGTAGATATACCCATATCAGCTCAAATCATCTGTGAAGGTCAGAAAATAACGATACCCGCCACAAGCGTCAACACTCATCGGACCGCATACATCAGTATGTATTATTTCCAACAAGTCTGTTGCTTGCTCCATTGTTCCAGAGAACAGAGTCTTAGTCATCTTGCCCATGAGGCATGGTTCGCAAGTATCAAGTGATTCCAAAAGCCCATCAGCATGGAGTTTCTTCATGCGCTTTACACCAATATGACCTAAACGGTAGTGCCACAAATAAGTTGCACTATCATTATTGAACTTATATCTTTTGGCTTCAATACTATGAATATGTGTATTACTACTATTGAGATTCAACAAAAATAGACCACTCATCAAGGGTGCATGACCATAAAAGATATTACTCGTATAAACAGAACAATCATTATTCACTGATTTAAATGAATAAATGTCTCGCATCAAACAAGATGCAGATATAATGTTCATGCTCAACGTTGGTGTCAAATAACAATTATTCAGGTCTAAAACTAATCCCGAAGTTAGATGTAGAGGTAGTGTGCCGACCGCGATCACATCGACTTTGGAACCATTTCCCACGCGCATCGTCACCTCGTCCTTAGCCAATCTTCGCTTAATCCATAGCCCCTGTTTCGAGTTGCAAATATGAGAAACAGAACTAGTATCAAATACCCAGGCGCTACTGCGAGCATTAGTTAAGTACACATCAATAACATGTATATCAAATATACCTTTCACTTTGCCATCCTTCTTATCCGCCAAATACTTGGGGCAGTTCCGCTTCCAGTGACCAGCCCCTTTGCAGTAGAAGAACTCAGTCTCAGGCTTAGGTCCAGACTTGGGCTTCTTCACCTGAGCAGCAACTTGCTTGCAGAAATTCTTGAAGTTCCCCTTCTTCCCTTTGCTCTTCTTCTTGAAACTGGTGGTCTTGTTGACCATCAACACTTGATGCTCCTTCTTGATTTCTGCCTCCGCAGATTTTAGCATCGCGAAGAGCTCGGGAATTGTCTTATCCATCCCTTTCATATTATAGTTCATCACGAAGATTTTGTAGCTTGGTGGCAGTGATTGAAGAACTCTGTCAATGACACTATCATCAGGAAGATTAACTCCCAGTTGAGTCAAGTGGTTATGGTACCCAGACATTCTGAGTATATGTTCACTGACAGAACTATTCTCCTCCATCTTGTAGCTATAGAACTTATTGGAGACTTCATATCTCTTAATTCGGGCATTTGCTTGAAATATTAACTTCAACTCCTGGAACATCTCATATGCTCCATGATGTTCAAAACATCGTTGAAGTCCCAGTTCTAAGCCGTAAAGCATGGCACACTGAACTATCGAGTAGTCGTCAGCTTTGCTCTGCCAGACGTTCTTAACGTCATCAGTAGCATCTACAGTAGGCCTAGCCCCTAGCGGTGCTTCCAGGACGTAATTCTTCTGTGCAACAATGAGGATAATCCTCAAGTTATAGACCCAGTCCGTGTAGTTGCTACCATCATCTTTCAACTTAGCTTTCTCTAGGAACGCATTAAAATTCAATGGAACAATAGCACGGGCCATTTATCTACAACAACATAGACATGCAAAATACTATCAGGTACTAAGTTCATGATAAATTAAAGTTCAATTAATCATATTACTTAAGAACTCCCACTTAGATAGACATCCCTCTAATCATCTAAGTGATCAGGTGATCCAAATCAACTAAACCATGTCCGATCATCACATGAGATGGAGTAGTTTTCAATGGTGAACATCACTATGTTGATCATATCTACTATATGATGCACGCTTGACCTTTCGGTCTCAGTGTTCCGAGGCAATATCTGCATATGCTAGGCTCGTCAAGTTTAACCCGAGTATTCTGCGTGTGCAAAATTGGCTTGTACCCGTTGTATGTGAACGTAGAGCTTATCACACCCGATCATCACGTGGTGTCTCGGCACGACGAACTTTCGCAACGGTGCATACTTAGGGAGAACACTTGTACCTTGAAATTTGTGAGAGATCGTCTTATAATGCTACCGCCGAACTAAGCATAATAAGATGCATAAAGGATAAACATCACATGCAATCAATATAAGTGATATGATATGGCCATCATCATCTTGTGACTTTGATCTCCATCTCCAAAGCACCGTCATGATCACCATCGTCACCGGCTTGACACCTTGATCTCCATCGAAGCATCGTTGTCGTCTCGCCAACTATTTCTATCACGACTATCGCTACTGCTTAGTGATAAAGTAAAGCAATTACATGGCGATTTCATTGCACAAAATAAAGCGATAACCATAAGGCTCCTGCCAGTTGCCTATAACTGTTACAAAACATGATCATCTCATACAACAATTTATATATCATCACGTCTTGACCATATCACATCACATCATACCCTGCAAAATAAGTTAGACGTCCTCTACTTGTTGTTGCAAATTTTACGTGGCTACTACGAGTTTAGCAAGAACCGTTCTTACCTACGCATCAAAAACCACAACGATTTTTCGTCAAGTGTGTTGTTTTAACCATTAACAAGGACCGGGCATAGTCACAATCGATTCAACTAAAGTTGGAGAAACTGACACCCGCCAGCCACATGTGTGCAAAGCACGTCGGTAAAACCAGTCTCGCGTAAGCGTACGCGTAATGTCGGTCCAGGCCGCTTCATCCAGCAATATCGTGAATTAAAGTATGACATGCTGGTAAGCAGTATGACTATTATCGCTCACAACTCTTTGTGTTCTACTCGTGCATATAACATCTACGCATATACTTGGCTCTGATACCACTGTTGGGGAACGCAGTAATTTCAAAAAATTCCTACGCACACGCAAGCTATATCTAGGTGATGCATAGCAACGAGAGGGGAGAGTGTTGTCTACGTACCCTCGTAGACCGAAAGCGGAAGCGTTATGACAACGCGGTTGATGTAGTCGTACGTCTTCATGATCCGACTGATCCTAGCACCAAATGTACGGCACCTCCGCGATCTGCACACGTTCAGCTCGGTGACGTCCCATGAACTCTAGATCCAGCTGAGGTCGAGGGAGAGTTTCTCAACACGACGGCGTGACGATGGTGCTGATGAAGTTACCGACCCAGGGCTTCGCCTAAACACTACAACAATATGACCGAGGTGGAAATCTGTGGAGGGGGGCACCGCACACGGCTAATACAACTGTCAACTTGTGTGTTCTAGGGTGCCCCTGCCCCCGTATATAAAGGAGCAAGGGGGAGGCCGCCGACCCCTAGGGCGCGGCTCCAAGAGGGGGAATCCTACTAGGCCTCCAAGTCCTTGTAGGAATCCACCAAGAGGGAAAGAGGGGGAAGGGAAGGAAAGGGGGGCGCCGCCCCCTTCCCCTAGTCCAATTCGGACCCAAGGGGGGGCGCAGCCAGCCCCTCCTGGCCTTTCCTCTCTTCCCACTAAGGCCCATAGAGGCCCATTAGTTCCCCCGGGCGTTCCGATAATCCCCCGGCACTCCGATATTTATCCGGTGACCCCCGGAACTCATCCGATGTCAGAATAACATCATCCAATATATCAATCTTTATGTCTCGACCATTTCAAGACTCCTCGTCATGTCCATGATCACATTCAGGACTCCGAACAACCTTCGGTACATCAAAACACATAAGCTCATAATACCGATCGTCATCGAACGTTAAGCATGCGGACCCTCTGGGTTCGAGGACTATGTAGACATGACCGAGACTCACTTCCGGCCAATAACCAATAGCGGAACCTGGATGCTCATATTGGTTCCTACATATTCTACGAACATCTTTATCGGTCAAACCGCATAACAACATGTTGGAAATATGACCTAGAGGCAATAATAAAATGGTTATTATTATATTTCCTTGTTCATAATAATTATCTATTGTTCATGCTATAATTGTATTAACCGGAAACCATAATACATGTGTGAATACATAGATCGTAATATGTCCCTAGTAAGCCTCTAGTTACTAGCTCGTTGATCAATGGATCGTCGTGGTTTCCTGACCATGGACATTGGATGTCGTTGATAACGGGATCATATCATTGGGAGAATGATGTGATGGACAAGACCCAATCTTAAGCATAACACAAGATCGTGTAGTTCGTTTGCTAAAGCTTTTCTAATGTCAAGTATCATTTCCTTAGACCATGAGATTGTGCAACTCCCGGATACCGTAGGAATGCTTTGGGTGTACCAAACATCACAACGTAACTGGGTGGCTATAAAGGTGCACTACAGGTATCTCTGAAAGTGTCTGTTGGGTTGGTACGAATCGAGACTGGGATTTGTCACTCCGTATGACGGAGAGGTATCTCTAGGCCCACTCAGTAATGCATCATCATAATGAGCTCAATGTGACTAAGGAGTTAGCCACGGTATCATGCGTTACGGAACGAGTAAAGAGACTTGCCAGTAACGAGATTGAACGAGGTGTGGGGATACCGACGATCGAATCTCGGGCAAGTAACATACCGATAGACAAAGGGAATTGAATACAGGATTGATTGAATCTCGGACATCGTGGTTCATCCGATGAGATCATCATGGAACATGTGGGAGCCAACATGGGTATCCAGATCCTGCTGTTGGTTATCAGCCGGAGAGATGTCTCGGTCATGTCTGCATGGTTCCTGAACCCGTAGGGTCTACACACTTAAGGTTCGGTGATGCTAGAGTTGTTATGGGAAATAGTATGTGGTTACCGAAGGTTGTTCGGAGTCCCGGATGAGATCCCGGACATGATGAGGAACTCCGGAATGGTCCGGAGGTGAAGATCAATATATTGGACGAAGGGTATTGGAGTCCGGAATTGTTCCGGGGGTATCGGGTGACGACCAGCGTGTACGAAAGGGGTTTTGGAGGCCTCGGCAAGCGTTGGGGGGCCTTATGGGCCAAGGATGGGGCACATCAGCCCACTAAGGGGCTGTGCGCCCCTCCCACCCCATCTCACGTAACCTGGAGAGGTGGGGGCGCCTCCCCTAGGGCAGCTACCCCTCCCGCCTTGGGGGGCAAGTTTCCTAGGGGTGGGGGCGCCCAAACCCATCTAGGGTTCCCCTGTGGCCGCCGCCCCTCCCCTAGGGAAACCCTAGGGCGCCTCCTCCTCCCCCTTCCCCCTATATATAGTGAGGGAGAGAGAGGGCAGCCGCACTCTTTCCCTGGCGCAACCCTCTCCTCCTCCAACTCCTCCCCCTCCTCCGTAGTGCTTAGCGAAGCTCTGCCGGAGAACCACGAGCTCCATCGCCACCACGCCGTCGTGCTGCTGGAGTTCTCCCTCAACTTCTCCTCTCCCCTCGCTGGATCAAGAAGGAGGAGACGTCCCCGGGCTGTACGTGTGTTGAACGCGGAGGCGCCGTCGGATCTTCTGCGATTTGAATCGCCGCGAGTACGACTCCATCAACCGCGTTCTTGTAACGCTTCCGCTTAGCAATCTTCAAGGGTATGAAGATGCACTCCCTCTCTCTCGTTGCTATCATCTCCTAGATTGATCTTGGTGACACGTAGGAAAATTTTGAATTATTGCTACGTTCCCCAACAGTGGCATCATGAGCTAGGTCTATGCGTAGATTCTATGCATGAGTAGAACACAAAGAAGTTGTGAGCGATGATTTGGTTAATTTGCTTGTCGTTACTAGTCTTATCTTGACTCGGTAGCATTGTGGGATGAAGCGGCCCAGACCGACCTTACACGTACGCTTACGTGAGACAGGTTCCACCGACTGACATGCACTTGATGCATAAGGTGGCTAGCGGGTGTCTGTCTCTCCCACTTTAGTCGGATCAGATTCGATGAAAAGGGTCCTTGTGAAGGGTAAATAGAAATTGGCATATCACCTTGTGATTTTGTGTAGATAAGAAACGTTCTTGCTAGAAACCCATAGAAGCCACGTAAAACATGCAACAACAATTAGAGGACGTCTAACTTGTTTTTGTAGGGTATGCTATGTGATGTGACATGGCCAAAAGGATGTGATGAATGATATATGTGATGTATGAGATTGATCATGTTCTTGTAATAGGAAACACGACTTGCATGTCGATGAGTATGACAACCGGCAGGAGCCATAGGAGTTGTCTTAATTTATTGTATGACCCGCGTGTCATTGAAAGCGCCATGTAATTACTTTACTTTATTGCTAACCGTTAGCCATAGTAGTCGAAGTAAAAGTTGGCGAGACAACTTCATGAAGACACGATGATGGAGATCATGGTGTCATGCCGGTGATGAAGGTGATCATGCCGCGCCTCGAAGGTGATCATGCCGCGCCTCGAAGATGGAGATCAAAGGCGCAAGATGATATTGGCCATATCAGGTCACTTTATGATTTGCATGTGATGCTTGTCATGTTTACATCTTATTTGCTTAGAACGACGGTAGAATAAATAAGATGATCCCTCACTAAAATTTCAAGAAATGTGTTCCCCCCTAACTGTGCATCGTTGCGAAGGTTCGTTGTTTCGAAGCACCACGTGATGATCGAGTGTGATAGATTCTAACGTTCACATACAATGGGTGCAAGCCAGATTTACACATGCGAAACACTTAGGTTGACTTGACGAGCCTAGCATGTACAGACGTGGCCTCGGAACACAAGATACCAAAAGGTCAAACATGAGTCGTATAGCAGATGCGATCAACATGGAGATGTTCACCGTTGATGACTAGTCCGTCTCATGTGATGATCGGACGCGACCTAGTCGATTCGGATCATGTATCACCTAGATGACTAGAGGATGTCTATCTAAGTGGGAGTTCATTAATAATTTGATGAACTTAATTATCATGAACATAGTCTAAAATTGTCTTTGCAAATATGTTGTAGATTAATAGCTCACGCTTTAGCTCCCAGTTTTAATACGTTCCTAGAGAAAAACTAAATTGAAAGATATTGTAAGCAATTGTGCGGACTAGGGCCGTAGTCTGAGGATTGTCCTCACTACTACATAGAAGGCTTCTGTCCTTGATGCACCGATCGGTGTGCCAACCCCTCTGGCGCTGTCTGTGGATGTTGTGAACATCTGGTAGACACGTTCTGACGACTACCTGATAGTTTAGTGCGCCATGCTTTGTGGCTTAGAGTCGGGGCTCCAAAAGCTTTTTGAACGCCATGGAACATATGAGATATTCCAAGAGCTGAAATTGGTATTTCAGGCTCATGCCGGTGTTGAGAGGTTTGAGACCTCTGACAAGATCTTTGCCTACAAGATGGAGGAGAATAGCTCAGCCAGTGAGCATGTGCTCAGAATGTCTGGGTACTTCAATCACTTGAATCAAGTGGGAGTTAATCCTCCAGATAAGAGAAGTGATTGCCAAAAGTTCTCCAGTCACTATCACCAAGCTAACTAGAGCTTCGTGATGAACTATAACATGCAAGGGAAGTTGATCCCGGAGCTGTTCGTCGTGCTTAAGGCCGTAAGGTAGAAGTCAAGAAGGAGCATCAAGTGTTGATGGTTAACAAGACCACTGGTTTCAAAGAAGGGCAAGGGCAAGAAGGGAAACTTCATGAATGGAAAGCCAGTTGCCGCTTCAGTGAAGAAACCCAAGAACCCAAACCCGAGACGAAGTGTTTCTATTAGGGGAACTGTCACTGGTAGCGGAACTGCCTCAAATACTTGGTAGATAAGAAGGCTGGCAACTTCAACAAAAGTATATTTGATATATGTGTTATTAATGTGTACCTTACTAGTACTCCTAGTAGCACATGGGTATTAGATACCAGCTCAGTTGCTAATATTGGTAACTTGAAACAAAAGCCAAGGAGTAAACGGAGACTAGCTAAGGGCGAGGTGACGATGTGTGTTGGAAGTGTTTCCAAGGTTGATGTGATCACCATCGCACGCTCCCTCTACCTTTGGGATTAGTGTTGATAAATGTTGTTTGCGTTGGTGTCCGTGTTGGGCATGTACATGATTAGATCATGTTTATTGCAATATGGTTATTCATTTAAGTCAGAGAATAATGATTATTCTGTTTACATGGATAATACCTTCTATGGTCATGCACCCAATGTGAATGGTTTATTGAATCTCGGTAGTAGTGATACACATGTTGATAACATTGATGCCAAAAGATGTAGAGTTGATAATGATAGTACCACTTTCTTGTGGTACTACCGCTTAGGCCATATTGGTGTAAAGCGCATGAAGAACCTCCATGCTAATGGACTTTTGGAGTCACTTGACTTTGAATCACCTGACACATGCAAACCATGCCTGATAGGCAAGATGACTAAAAACCCATTTTCTGGAACAATGGAACGGGCAAGTGACTTGTTGGAAATAACACATGCTGATGTGTGTGGTCCGATGAGTGTTGATGCACGCAGTGGATATCATTATTTTCTCACCTTCACCGATGAATTGAGTAGATATGGGTATATTTACTTAATGAAGCATAAGTCTGAGACGTTTGAAAAGTTCATGCAATTTCAGAGTGAAGTTGAGAATCATCATAACAAGAAGATCAAGTTCCTACGATCTGATCAAGGGGAGATTATCTGAGTTATGAGTTTGGCAATCACTAAAGATAAGGTGGAATCGTTTCACAGTTGATGCCACCTGGAACACCATAGCGTAATGATGTGTCCGAACGTTGCAATCGCACCCTATTGGATATGGTGTGATCTATGATGTCTCTTACCGATCTACCGCTATCATTTTGGGTTATGCATTAGAGACAATTACATTCACTTTAAATAGGGCACCATCTAAGTCCGTGGAGACGACACCGTATGAATTATGGTTTGGCAAGAAACCTAAGTTGTTGTTTCTTAAGGTTTGGGGCTACGATGCTTATGTCGGTAGGCTTCGGCTAGAAAAGCTCGAACCCAAAGCGGAAAATAGTGTCTTCATAGAATACCCAAACAAGACGATTGGGTATACCTTTTATCTCAGATCTGAGGGCAAAGTGTTTGTCGCTATGAACAGGTCCTTTCTCAAGAAAGAGTTTCTCTCGAAAGAATTGAGTGGGAGGAAGATAGAACTTGATGAGGTTGTTGAACCTTTACTTTAACCAGAGAGTAGAGCAGCACAGAAAGATGTTTCTGTGGCACCTACCTCAGTTGAAGAGAAAGCTAATGATGATGATCATGGATCTTCAAATCAAGTTACTATCGAACCTCGTAGGTCGACAAGGGTGTGTACCACTTCTGAGTGGTAACCCTGTCTTAAAGGTCATGTTGTTGGACAACGATGAACCTATGAGCTATGAAGAAGCGATGGTGGGCCCAGATTCCAACAAATGGCTAGGAGCCATGAAATCCAAGATAGGATCCATGTATAAGAACGAACTATGGACTTTGGTGGACTTGCCCGATGATCGGCAAGCCATTTAGAATAAATGGATCTTTAAGAAGAAGACAGACGCTGATGGTAATGCCACCATTTATGAAGCTCGACTTGTCTCAAAGAAGTTTCTGACAAGTTCAAGGAGTTGACTGTGATGAGACTTTCTCAATCATAGTTATGCTAAAGTCTGTTAGAATTATCTTAGCAGTTGCTGCATTTTCATTTACGAAATCTGGCAGATGGATGTCAAAACAAAGTTTCCTTGATGGTTTCCATGAGGAAAGGCTGTATGTGATACAACCAGAAGGTTTTGTCGATCCTAAGGATGCTAAAAGGTATGCAAACTCCAGTGGTCCTTCTATGGACTGGAGCATGCATCTCGGAGTTGGAACATACGCTTTGATGAGGTGATCAAAGCATTTGGGTATACAAAGTTTGCAAGAAACTTGTATTTGCAAGAAAGTGAGTGGGAGCACCACAACATTTTTGATAAGTATATGTTGATGACATATTGTTGATAAAAAATGATGTAGAATTTTTGGAAAGCATAAAGGGTTGTTTGAATGAAGTTTTTCAAAGGAAGACCTGGGTAAAACTTCTTACATATTGGGTATCAAGATCTATAGGGATAGATCAAGAGGCCTGATAAGACTTTCACAGAGCACATACCTTGACGTGATTTTGAAGGAGTTCAAAATGGATTAGTCAAAGAAGGAGTTCTTGCCTGAGTTGCAAGGTGTGAAATTAAGACTTAAAGCTCGACCACTGCAGAAGAAAGAGAAAGGACGAAGGTCGTCCCCTATGCCTTAGCCATAGGCTCTATTTGATATGCCATGCTGTGTACTGCACCTGATATGTGCCTTGCCACGAGTTTGGTAAGGGGGTACAAAAGTGAACCAGGAATGGATCATTAGACAGCGGTCAAAATTGTCCTTAGAGGAATAAGCAAATGTTTCTTGGTTTTGGAGGTGATAAAGAGTTCGGCGTAAAGGGTTACGTCGACGCAAGCTTTAACACCCATCCGGATGACTCTGAGTAGCAAACTGGATATGTATAGTGGAGCAACCATTTGGGATAGCTCCAAGTGGAGCGTGGAAGCAGCATCTACGATATAACATAGAGATTTGCGAAGTACATACGTATCTGAATGTTGCAGACCCATTGACTAAAACCTCTCTCACAAGCATAACATGATCAAACCCCAGAACTCATTGAGCCTTAATCACATGGTGATGTGAACTAGATTATTGACTCTAGTAAACTCTTTGGGTGTTAGTCACATGGCAATCTGAACTATGGGTGTTCGATTCATCACGATGTAACTAGATTATTGACTCTAGTGCAAGTGGGAGACTGTTGGAAATATGTCCTAGAGGCAATAATAAAATGGTTATTATTATATTTCCTTGTTCATGATAATTTTCTATTGTTCATGCTATAATTGTATTAACCGGAAACCGTAATACATGTGTGAATACATAGATCGTAATATGTCCCTAGTAAGCCTCTAGTTGACTAGCTCGTTGATCAATGGATGGTCGTGGTTTCCTGACCATGGACATTGGATGTCGTTGATAACGGGATCACATCATTGGGAGAATGATGTGATGGACAAGACCCAATCTTAAGCATAGCACAAGATCGTGTAGTTCATTTGCTAAAGCTTTTCTAATGTCAAGTATCATTTCCTTAGACCATGAGATTGTGCAACTCTCGGATACCGTAGGAATGCTTTGGGTGTACCAAGCATCACAACGTAACTGGGTGGCTATAAAGGTGCACTAGAGGTATCTCCGAAAGTGTCTGTTGGGTTGGTACGAATCGAGACTGGGATTTGTCACTCCGTATGACGGAGAGGTATCTCTGGGCCCACTCAGTAATGCATCATCATAATGAGCTCAATGTGACTAAGGAGTTAGCCACGGGATCATGCATTACAGAACGAGTAAAGAGACTTGCTGGTAATGAGATTGAACGAGGTATGGGGATACCGACGATCGAATCTCGGGCAAGTAACATACCGATAGACAAAGGGAATTGAATACGGATTGATTGAATCCCTGACATCGTGGTTCATCCGATGAGATCATCATGGAACATGTGGGAGCCAACATGGGTATCCAGATCCCGCTGTTGGTTATTAGCCGGAGATATGTCTCGGTCATGTCTGGATGGTTCCCGAACCCGTAGGGTCTACACACTTAAGGTTCGGTGACGCTAGAGTTGTTATGGGTAATAGTATGTGGTTAACAAAGGTTGTACGGAGTCCCAGATGAGATCCCGGACATGACGAGGAACTCCGAAATGGTCCGAAGGTGAAGATCAATATATTGGACGAAGGGTATTGGAGTCCGGAATTGTTCTGGGGGTACCGGGTGACGACCAGCGTGTCCGAAAGGGGTTTCGGAGGCCCCGACAAGCATTGGGGGGCCTTACACTACAAAAAATACACTTCCGTGATGATACGTGTTTGTCACAGTAGGTCACGTTTTCTGTCATGCATGTACATCCATGACAAATTTATGACAGAATCAAGATAGTCATACACGGTCTTTGTCGTAGAAGTGTTCCATGACATTACCAAAATTATCATCACGGAAGTGTCCACTTCCATGACGATAAATCGCGCATCACAGAAGTGCTTTCGTCAAGGGTGACCGACACGTGGCATCCACCGTAACGGAACGCCGTTAAGCTATCCGGTCAGGTTTTGGATCCGATAACCAGTTAGTAGGCAGGACCAATGGGGATTTTCCATGTGTAAAATTCTGATTGGCTGACGGAAACACGTGTCAACTCCGCGTTGGCACATGTGTCACTCATCCAATGGGCGAGATGCGCCTATGATATGCTGACACGTGGATCGGCCCAAAAGTGGCCCATGAAGTTTAAATAGGCCGGCCCAACTAAAGGCCCACAAGATTTTGCGGTCCATAATGGACCAGCCCAGCAAAAGGCCCACGAGATTTTTTGTATCATAATGGGCCGGCCGAGCTAAAGGCCCACGAGATTTTGCAGGCCATAATGGGCCGGCCCAGCTAAAGGCCCGCGAGATTTTGCGGACCATAATGGGCCGACCCAGATAAAGGCCCAACATTCTCAGTTAAGGCCCGTATGGCTAGTGTCAAATCGGCCCGTCAACGGCCTGTCCTAAACTTGTCATCATCGCAGCCCATGATCACTTCTGGTCCGTTAACAGTCCGCTAAGTTTATGGGCCGAATTACGGCCCGGTGCATTTCCGACCTGTTAAAGGTCCTGCTTCATTTGGGCCCATTTACAAGCCATTGAAACTTTTGGCCCATAAACGACCGTGAAGGATTTGGGTCATATTCGGCCATGTCTGACATTCGGCCTATTAGCGGCCCGCCATAGATTTGGGCCACTTTCGGCCTGTTGTGATTTTCGGCCTATTAATGTCGGACGAAATCCATGGGCCATGTGTGGCCCAACGTCACATCGGGCCCATTAATGGCCCATATAAAAATGACGATAATCTAGCCCGACCAAACTTCCGGCCTGTTAAGGGCCCGTGTATTAGGTCGGCGCATTTACGGCCCGTCCAAATTTCGGCTTGTGAAAGATCCGCATCGTAAATGGGCCCAATCTCACTTTCAGTCTTCTAAAGGCCCATCGTTTTTATGGGCTCGAGATATTTACACCTGTAAACGGCCTATTGTTGGCCCAAATTATGTTTAGGCCTGTTAAAGGCCCACTATGGGCACATGCCTACCAGAAAAATATGAAATCTTATGCTGATTTAGGCCCATATATTTTTAGTGGGCTACATGAAAATTTCGGCCCATAATCGTTTTTAGCCCAATTGGAATGGACCCGACGAATGTTGGCATGTTGGGCTCCTATGAAGCTTTCGACCGAACACATTACTAAGATAAACCTACACTATACAAAAATAGCGTCGTAATTATTGCAGCCTTTGGCAGCAGCATAAATGTTGTATCACAACAAAAGGCCTGTTGGCATAAAGTTTACAGTCCTTGCAGATAAAAGCACCATCAGATGTATAGAAGCACAGATCATTTGACCTGAGTGCTAATGTTTCAGGCTGTAGAATCTGATGGAGCAGCACGATCTTTACCTTTTTTCCACCATTGCTCTTGAACAATGAAGGGAATGTCTGATAGTATGGTTTCAAAACCATTCATATCTTGACGACATTTGTCAACCACTATTCTTGTTTCCAAAACGACGTCCATTAGGGATTGGACTTGTGTGCGGAACACGATATGTCACTCATCTAGCAGGAAGATTTTGTTCAAGATGGCGATTTGGACGAGGTTACCTTGACAACCAACCCGAATTACACAGAAGGTGCTTTTTGCCTTTGTTAGTGGAGAGATCTTGACGATCGCAGCAAGAGGTGACATTGTGCATGTGGTAGCCTCGTCACCTTCAGGTGGTTGTTCTGTTCAATCATTTTTTCCATAGCTTCCTAAAAGTTTGAACTTGTAGATTAGTGTACCAGATAAGTTACTAATGAGACAAAAACAAACAAAGTAGGCTACACGTTTATACATAACTTATTTTGGTGAACTACTGTAATACATTAGCATGTATTGTAGTGCCAACTACATAATAAAATCACTTTCGGAACATATGTCCATGTAGCATGCCTACTGCATTGTCTATTTCCTCACATTTGTTGACATCTAAGGATAAAGAGACATGGTTTAAAGTAGGATGAACATAGTATGACATCATTCATATCATGGGCAAACAGATATAAAACAAACATGCTATTTTATCATTGTGTGCGCACGTGAACATAACTACTAGAATACAGATCAAGACCAAAAGAATATCCTTCATCTCTTTTAAACCATGTAACGTGAAATGATACATTAAGACAACTGTGTATAAAAGTAAACAGAGTAACTGACATTGGCTGCAAACCAAGTAGTTAAATGAACACATCACAGTACCAATCAGTTCAAAGGCAGGAGGGGTAAGGACTTACAACAGCGGCTTGAACTGGTGTGCTCATGCCCTTCATCTTGCTGGTGTGGCAATCCTTGAAGATTTGCACTGCATTGGTTCAGTTCTTTTGGTCCGCACGGGCTTTCCTCAGATTTGGAACAAGTCAATATAGATACGATAATATGGCACGAAAAAAGAAGGAAGTAGAAGCTATTTACAAGAGCCTCGCGATGTGCAATATAGCTACGAGATCCTGTTGTCTGCTGGAATTTCACTTTAGAGCGGTTGGTCTTGTTCTTGAACAGTTAGCCTAGAAGAAGATACACTTGTAAGGCACATACATAAATACAAGTTCAATATGTGGTATGATCAAATACATATAGCCTACGATACTTTGGATCGGCACCGGTGTTTAACGAGGGCTGTCCAGTATTCATCTGTAATATATTCCACTGGAAATGTTTGGGCGATTTCATTGTTAGCCTTGCCTTCAAAGTGAGATTTTCTACGGTGGTACCGATACTGTCGCAGAGCAGACTGAACAACATGAGTGCATGCTGGTTTAGTTGCCTCATCTTTCGGATCCAACTTCACTAGTAGAAAAAGGGTCAAACGTGAAGCACATTAGTGCTGGTTTGAATTTGAGCCGGCACTAATGTATACATTAGTGCCGGTTCCAACGGCTAGCCGGGCCGCTTTCATTAGTACCGGTTCGTGGCGAACCTTTAGCACCGGTTCATGCCACGAACCGGTACTAATGAAAGTGGTGGCAGGATGTTGTCAGACTGGGGCCCCTCCAGGCCCTTTAGTACCGGTTCTTGGCACGAACCGGTACTAAAGGTCTTCCTACATAAACCCTTCATCCACCCGAGCTCGCTCTGTTCTCCCCCTTTCCCCTCTCCTCTCTGTTCTTCCCCTCTTCCTCTCGAGCTCATCACACATTTTGCCCAAAATTTGTCAAGATTTGAAGGCCCCCATCCATTCAAATGATCACAAAGGTTAGCAACTTTGTCCTTTCATCTCTCATTGCTAGATTAGCTCTTGCAATGCTTTATATATAGTGATTAATTTGTGAGTTTAGTAATTTGGGAGGAAATATATATATGTGCTAGTATTTGATTTATATGCAATTTGAGGTCAAAAATAACACTTAGTTTGCATATGTAGGTGTGGTTTACTTAGTGCCTTCTAAATCTCCGTCGTAACCACCGTCGATCGCCTCTTTTCGTCCCATCGCTGCACCACCTTGTGGTGAGCCTCTTGTTCATGAAATTTTATATAAAAATTGATGTTTGTGTGATTTGGATATATAGTTACTCGTATAATTATCTTACCCGTACGTTGTTTGTTATACATATAGTGCCATGGTTTTGATATCCGTCCCCGTCGGCCCTCGTCCTTGTTATGATTCGGATGTGGTATATATATTCTCTTTTAAAACTAGTTGCATTTTGTGTTTATGACAAATTATGCCCATAAAGTTGACATAGAAATTTTTTCTAGGAGGTATGTGAACCGGAAATTCCAACCGACCCTATTGTCGAGAGGTTAAATTTAGTTGAAAGAGAAAACGAGTACTTGAAAGAAAAATTGAAAAAAGTTGAGGGGGAGAAGATGGAATTGGAGTTGCATGTTGCCGATGTCGTCGATGATCACAAGATCAAGATGGAGAAAATGCGCTTGAAGATTAGAAAGATTAGAAAATATGCCATCGATAGTGAGGCTTGGTATCATTATCTTGTTGGATCAATTGTTACCTTAGTTGCGATCTTGATCGCATTTGTTGTTGCATTTAAATGCTTTAGCTAGAGAGTTATTTGTTTGTTGCATTTAAGTGTTGTATGAACTTTATGTATGAACTTGTATTAATTTGGTCTATTCGGTGTTGTGTAATGAAGATGAGCCGCAATGGATGTACGATGACCGATGCTCTCCCAGTTCGTTGAGGCGTGCATACTTTTCTCGCTTGCGGCTGAGGCAAACAAGCGGGCGGATGGTTTTATGCCTTGTCCATGTCTTGGCTGTAAGAATGGTCACAATTACTCTATGTCAAGAACCATTCCGTCCACTGTTTGAGTCGGTTTCATGCCCCACTATAATGTTTGGACCAAGCACGGAGAAAGAGGGTTATGATGGAAGACAATGAAGAAGAAGAGGACGACGACAGCGATCCTGGCCATGGGTTCCCTGAATACGATGATACAACAATGGGGAAGAAGCTGAGCCGTGTAATGCGGAAGAAGCTGAGCCGCAATGCGGGAAGAAGCTGAAGAAGAGGCATCGGATGAGCCCGTTGATGATCTTGGTCGGGCCATTGCCGATGCAAAGAGAAACTACATAAGTGATTTGGAGAAGAAGAAGTTGCAGCGCATGTTAGAGGATCACAAAAATTGTTGTACCAGTTGCGTGGGTGACAAGAAAAGCTGGGCACCACATCGGAATTGCTGCAATGGAAGGCGAGAGAATGGTGTATCGACAAGGGATTTGGAAAGTTCTTGGTAATGATAAAGGATATGCTTCCAAAGGACAACGAATTGCCCGAGAGTGCGTCTGAAGCAAAGAAGGCTGTCTCGCCCTCTAGGGTTAGAGGTGCGAAAGATACATGCATGCCCTAATGATTGCATCCTCTACCGCGGTGAGTACGAGGATTTGAGCGCTTGCCGGTATGTGGTGCATTGCGCTATAAGATCAGCCGCGATGACCTGGTGATGTCGAGGGCGGCGCCCGGAAGAAGATTCCTGCCAAGGTGATGTGGTATTCTCCTATAATACCACGGTTGAAACGTTGTTCCAAAACAAAGAGCATGCCAAAGCGATGCGATGGCACGAAGAAGACCGTAAGAAAGACGGAAAGTTGAGAGTACCCGCGACGGGTCGCAGTGGAGAAAAATCGAAAGAAATACGGGAAGGAGTTTGCGGATGGCGCAAGGAGCGTATGGTTTGGTCTAAGCGCAGATGGCATTAATCCTTTTGGGAGCAGAGCAGCAACCATAGCACCTGGCCTGTGACTCTATGTTTGTATAACCTTCCTCCTTGGTTGTGCATGAAGCGGAAGTTCATTATGATGCCGTGCTCATCCAAGGCCCTAAGCAACCCGCAACGACATTGATGTGTACCTAAGGCCATTAGTTGAAGAACTCTTACAACTGTGGAATGGAACAGTGTATGCGTGTGGGATGAGCACATGGGGGAAGAATTTGACCTAAAGGCGTTGCTGTTCGTGACCATCAATGATTGGCCTGCTCTCAATAACCTTTCAGGACAGACAAACAAGGGATACCGCGGATGCACGGACTGTTTGGATGATACCGACAATATATATTTTAATAGTTGTACGAAGAATGTGTACAGGACATCGTCGATTTCTTGAGCAGGCATCCGTAAGAAAGAAAGGCAAGCATTTCAAAGGTGAGGCAGATCACGGACGAAGCCTTGCCACCGTCTTGGTGCTGATGTACATGATATGGTCAAGGCTTTGAAGGTGATATTTGGAAAGGTCTGGCGGACAACCTGTTCGAAGGACGCCGACGGACGCGCACCCATGTGGAAGAAGAAATCTATATTTTGGGACCTGCCATATTGGAAAGACCTAGAGGTCCGCTCCATGTCGACGTGATGCACGTGACGAAGAATCTTTGCGTGACCCTGCTTGGCTTCTTGGGCATGTATGGGAAGACAAAAGATACACACGAGGCACGGAGGACCAGCAACGTATGCACGGAGAAGGCGACATACATCGTGGTCATGCAAGCTACGCTCTTACCAAAGAAGAGAAGGAAATCTTCTTTGAATGCCTGCTCGATATTAAGGTACCGTCGGCTTCGTCGAATATAAAGGAATAATAAACATGGCAGAGAAAAGTTCCGAACCTAAAGTCTCATGACTGCCACGTGATTATGACGCAAGCGCTTCGGTTGCATTGAGGGGCTTCTACGGAAAGCGTTCGATTAGCCATAGTGAAGCTATGTGCATTTCTCAATGCAATCTCTCGAGAAGGTAATCGATCTAGAAATCATACCAAGGTTACAAAATGATTTGGTGCAATGTCTTGTCGGTTTCGAGTTGGTGTTCCCACCATCCTTCTTCAACATCATGGCGCACGTCCTAGTTCACCTATCTTGAAGAGATTAACGTTTTGGGTCCTGTATTTCTACACAATATGTTCCCCTTTGAGAGGTTCATGGGAGTCTTAAAGAAATATGTTCATAACCGTGCTAGGCGGAAGGAAGCATCTCCAAGGGCCATCAAAATGAGGAGGTCATTGAGTTTTGTATTGACTTTATTCCTGACCTTAAGCCGATTGGTGTTCTGAATCGCGGCATAAGGGCAGGCTGGATGGAAAAGGCACGCTAGGAGGAACAAATAATATGTATGGACGGACATTCTCTCACTTTGAAGCACACTACAGTTCTACAGAATTCCGCCTTGGTGGCTCCGTATATGGATGAACACAAGAATTTGCTACGCTCCAAACACCGGGAGTGGTCGATGACCGGATTACACGTGAACAAACCAGGAGTTTAGCCACTGGTTGCGAACCGTACCATGCATGACACCTCTATTGAAGATGACCTGTACTTGCTGTCCCGCTTACCATCTTGAATATAATGACTTTCAAAGTGCGAGATAAATGGTAATACATTTTACACGATCGCGCAAGATAAGAAGAGCACCAACCAAAACAGTGGTGTCCGCTTTGATGCAGAAACCAAGGCGGAAAGGAAACATATTATGGTTATATACAGGACATATGGGAACTTGACTATCGGCGTGGTTTAAAGGTCCCTTTGTTTCGTGCAAATGGGTCAATATGACACGAGGCGGGTAACGGAAGACCCGCAGATGGAATGACAACAATGGATCTCAACAATCTTGCGTATGCGAGACGAACCATTCGTCCTAGCCAATGATGTGGCACAGGTTTTCTATGTGAAGGACATGTCTACCAAGCCAAGAAAAGAAAAGATAAGGAAGCGAATGCATCGTACGATGAGCCAAAGCGGCACATAGTTCTTTACGGGAAGAGAAACATCGTGGGAGTGGATGACAAGACAGACAAGTCAAAGATTATGAAAAGTTTGATGAAATTGCTCCATTCACGGTGAATATTGACCCGAGCATCCCGTTAAATGATGAAGATTTTCCATGGTTACGGCGCAAAGGGACACACTTGAAGAAAAGTTTCACACCCAAAGATCAGGATGTGATCGGCTTCACTATCATCACTTTCTTCTGTGTTTCACACCCGGAGGGGAATCTCTGTAATAGTTAGGGTAGTTATGTGTTTTGGAATTTGAAGCGAAGAAATTTTATGTGCAAACAAATTCTTTCATGCTTTTACTGATTTTTAAAGTTAAGTTATTCACAAACTAGTGATTCACACTAATTTCAAATAATTCAAAATTTAAACTATTCAAATTTGAAAACTACGGGCACTAACGAAAGTTTGTAATTTTTGTACCTAAAGCAAAAATATTCACAAAGAAACTCTAAATACACAAAAAACAACACAAAAATAAATAAAGCAAAAAAAAATAAAAAAGCCGCCTACTAGGCTAGAGCGGCCTGCATCGACTAGAAACCCAACCTGTTGTTGGGCGGGATCTGAGCCCATAAAGGCCTAGTGGGCCTGAGCAACCTGAGAACACGTAGGCCCAGTGGGCCTGCTTTGGAGAGGAGCTCGAGAGAGCTACCACACGGAGGTTTATAAACCAGTGCGGTCGCCCCTCGGCTAGCGAGGTGGGACTAAAGTTGCCGCACCGCACCTGCGCCAGCGCACCCCCTTTAGTACCGGGTGGTGGCACAAACCGGTACTAAAGGCCCCCCCTTTAGTACCGGTTGGTGCCACCACCCGGTACTAAAGGGGGTCGCTTCCCGCCGCTTGGGCTGGCCAAAACTGGCCTTTAGTACCGGTTGGTGGCTCCAACCAGTACTAAAGGCCCCTCCTATATAAACAACACTTACGAAAATTTCAGTTTCTCATCTGGCTTCTTCTCCTCTGCACCGTCGCCCGCCGCCCCCGTACGTCTCCATCCCTCGTCGCTGCCCCCGTCGCCGCCTCGTCCCGTCTGCCGCCGCCTGCTGTCGTCCCGTCCCGTCGTCCCGTCGTCACCGCCGCCCGTCCTGCCCATCCGCGTTGTCCTCGTCCCGTCGTTGGCGCCGCCTGTCGTCCCGTCGTCATCGCCGCCTGCCCGTCCGTCCCGTCCCGTCGTCCACCGCCCGTCCCTGTCCCGTCGTCGTCATCCCGTCGTCGCCGCTGCCCGTCGCCGTCCCGTCCCAGGCTTGCCCCCCTCGCCCAAATCCCCTCGCCTCCCGGTGGCCTTTTACACACATACATTTTTGTTTTTAGTTATACAAATAGTTAGAAATTTTCTGTTTTTAGAAATTGTTAGAAATTTTTCTGTTTTTCAGAAATAGTTAGAAATGTTAGAATTGTTAGAAATGTTAGAATAGTTAGAAATGTTAGAATTGTTATACAAATGTTAGTTATATATATAGAAATGTTATAATTTTTTCTGTTTTTAGTTATAAAATATTAGAAATGTTATAGAAATGTTAGTTATATATAGCATTGTTAGAAATGTTATAGAAATGTTAGTTATATAGAAATGTTAGAAATTTTAGTTATCAAAATTCAATCATTAAAAAATGTTACTTTTTATGGGCATATAGCTAGTATTTGTTCTCGACGATGCCCGACCTGCATCCTCGCCGTCGACACGTCATGACGACGTCCAGCTGACCAATGTCCGGATCGGGCTCCGCCAGGACTGCACCGTGAGGTGCTGCTCGGAGGGCGCGCCGCTGATGAGAACCCGGCCCGGGTCCCGTCGTCGACCCTGATCTCGTTTGGTGGCGTTCGCGTGGGCTAGTTTCGTGCGGAGGGAGCCGACCCGCCGGAGGTGGTGCGTCGCCATGTCGGGGAGGAGGGCGAGCACGTCCATCGCTACATGGTTGCGTTAGAGGGTGGCGAGTTCTCCAATACCGGCAGTTTCTTGAGGATCTCACTTCAGCTATGATCCTGTGAGGTTCCTTCTCTTTGGATGTCCACCGCCGCGCCGCGAGAACCGCGAGTGTCCTAGATTCTTCTGTAGTATTCGATCTTTATTAGCTACCTAGCCGGTGATGTATTCGATATTATATCTATTATTCGAGACGATGTATTGAGATTATATCTATTATTCGAGACGATGTTTTCGAGATTATATCTATTATTCGAGACGATGTATTGAGATTATATCTATTATTCGAGACGATGTAATTTGAATACTAAATTGTTTTATAATTCTTTTGGATTAGTTAAATAAAAGCTATGGCGGACAATACCGGAGAGAGGGAGAACAGGCCATCTTCGATATGATCGCCATCCTCACGGGCGGATAATGATCGAAATGAAGAAGATTATGGCGGCTCAATTTCTAAACAACACCGGAGAGGGTGATATGATATTCGATCGCGACGACGAATTGATGAAGTCATGAACTATGATTATGATGATGACGAAGAAAATGTTGATCTTGAAACAACAAAGACCGGCGAGGTATATATATTTATATAAGCAGGCATCCGGTGATCATCACATGTTTTAAATGACTTGAAGATATATTAACGAATCAATCTTTGTTCTTTCAGCCATCCGGATCGAGCAAATCTTGAGCAAAAGGACGAAACGAGGTCCGAACAAAAAGTTGAAGGAGGCGTAAAGTACAATATCGAGGCAATCAGACCTAATGGCGAACCATTAGCGCCTAAGAAGATTGCGGACAAGTTAGATTCGTCGGTCTGGAGTTCTTGTGAAGGACCAACTCCGATCTCCCTTCAAGAATGGAGAGAGCCAGCAAAGCCACGTCCATATGTTACTTTTGTCGACAACAGACAAAAGGTCTGCTGGGATACTCTCATGGAACATTTCACCCTACGGATCATTTCACGAAGCGAGATGTGCAGAAAGTCAAGGGCGCTACTCTTAGGAAGATGGCGGTTGCATTCAAGAACCACAAGAATCGTGAATGGGACAAATACGTCAAGGAGGAAGGAAGACTCCGATTCGAGGGAACACTAGAGAACCAACGTGCTCATTGGGACGATTTCGTGAAATTCAAGGATTCGAATTAGCTAAGGAACGGTCGAGAATAAACAAGAAGAATGCGAAAAAAGGATAAGTTCCATAAGCTGGGGCAGGTGGCTGTCGCGGTGGCAATGCCTAAGTGGGATAAGTCGAGAAAGAGATGGAGGATGCAGGTGTCACTCCGGATACTAAGAGCTGGCCCCAGTGCGGGACTTGGTTCTATGCGCATGGGGGGGAGTTGGACCCGAAGACAGGCAAAGTTTCGACGAAGGCATGTCTGAACGGAGCCGACAATGCTATACTTGTTGCAATAGAAGAGGCACGATCGGGGTGTTCCAGCCCAACAGAGAAACGACGAGCTTACGCGTGCCGGGAAATCCTGAACACTGGAAGAACACGAGGCAAGGGCGCTATTCCGTGGTATGAGGGTTTTCAGATGGAACACCGACTACGTAACCCGTGCGAGAAAGAAGATTGCGGAGGAAAAGAAGAGGAAGATGGAGGAGGAGCAGAGGAAGCGGGACTATGAACGCCTTCAAGGCCTAGAAGCAAGTCAAGCGGAATTGACAGTCAAATTCCAGCGGCAGCAGGAGCAGATCGACTCACTTAGCCAGCAAAGGGGGTCTCAGCAGCTGCAGCAGCTAGCGGATGATCTAGCATTGGATAGCACCGCCCCATCCATGCCGAGAAGCAGCGTGGGTTCCGCCCCGGACGACACAATGCTGGATAGATACCCCGTGGATGACATCACGGAGAACACTAACTACGAGCTACACTTCAAAATGAAGAACATATCCATGAAGGTGGCAGACGCCGTTGCTTTTACAAATCCCCCCGAGGCAACCTTCCATTGCAACCCGATTCCAGCGGGCTATGCTCGTGTCTTGGTTGATGAGGTGGTGGACCCATATTCGGAGCTACAACTTGACATTCCTGGAGGTGACGACGAGCACTTTCTCGGAGAGGCCAAACATCGTATCATCCTATGGAAAAAGGATTGCATCATCTTTGAAGGCCATCGACACGCGTCGGCCGACTCCTCGTCGAAGTCCGCCACCGAGTCAGCAGACTCCGCTCCTGCAAGTCCACCAAGTCCGGCAAAGTGTCGAGCCCTCCTCCTCCAAGTCCGGCAAAGTGTCGCCCACTCCTCCTCCTCCAAGTCTGCCATAGTGTCGACGTCCACTCCTCCTCAAGTTCGCACAACCTCGGCCCACCTCCTCCAAATCTGCACAGCTTGAGGCCACTCCTCCTCGTCCAACTCAGCCCGTCGGCCGTCTCCGCCGCCTCGGCAATCGCAGAAGAGACACCCGCAGCTATGGTGCGTGGCGATGAGTCGAGGTAGTACAGAAATACAGGCGGAGGCAAGTGATATAAATATGGTCCAAGCCTCACGCCTCTTCCACAGAGGCCTTATGACAAGTCCGAGGAGGAAAACGCAGCCATATCGAAGGCCCATGTGGAAGCCCATTTTGCACTGAAACTGCCACCGCCGCCAAGGGAGAAAGTGCCTGAGGAAACGATTGACCACTTCATTCGTATGGCTCAACCACCAGCTCCCAAGCCCGTTGACACAGACTATGAGCGCCATATCAGGAAGTTAAATCGAGCACGTCTACGTAAGGAGGCGAGCTCGGGATCGAGCAAACAACAACCAGCTGTCAAAAATGCGGAAAACCATTCCCACCGGGAGAACAGTGGCGAATCGATCCCTCGCTTGTTGTGCCAACAACACGTGATAAGATCTGTGCGCCCAATATTATTGTGGGCAAACAATTTACGTTCGAGGTGGGCAATGTGGTAATAACCAAGGACCATATAATGCAGGCTGAAGTTCTCAACATCACTGTTGGACAACTCCTCGAGATCGAGCCCATGCACGTGCTTACAGAGGATGAAATAAAGCGGAAATATGTCCGGGTAAACCTTTGGTCAAGCAGACGAGGTCAAGAAGCTCCCAACGAGAATGTATGAATTGCATCAATGGTACATGGACATTACCAAGAGATCAATCGAGAGTCCCTCATGGTGCAAGTCAAGAAGGATCATTACTACCATCGAAAGTTGTGACCGTTGAGTATTCGAACTGTTTCAGTTATACAATCAAGGCGCACTCGACAAATCTATCGTCGGTTGCTATTGTCTATAAGTGATTTCTTTCGTAATTTAAGTCTCAAGCTAGCTGTAGTGATCCTTTTGATCAATCATTACCTGTAATTATCCTCACTATATTCTTTTCTATGGTATTATGCAGGATGAAGATGTATGAAATGAGAAAAGGTGGGCGCTATGGCATTGGGTTCATTGACCCAAACACCGTTAATGAATACACATGGAAACTAAATCCACATCATGAAAAGCAGGTGAGAGGACAACATGCTAGAGTTCTTGAAGCGCCTCAAATACAATGAAGATATACTACTTCCTTACAACTTCCAAAGAGTCACACTTGTCTTGTACTACAAATTCTCTGTTTTTGCCTACTAGCTAGCTACATGTTTTTGCTTACATATGCCCGCTTAATTAAGACATGCAAGCGTGTGTGCATGCAGATTTCAACGGATCTTGTGTATCATTAAAGTTGGCCCGAACAGTTGAAATCTTGGACTCACTACTCAAAGCAAATACTGACTATAACATCTTGTTTGGGATAGTCAACAGGTAATTTCAATCATTATTAACTATATATATCGGCCTATTTAGTTCGTCATTTCATGATATGAACTATTTAATAACCCTTTATTCATTTTCTTTGTCGGCGGGCAGGGCTTGGGCAAGGTTCATCGGCGTCACGGAACGCGAATGAAAAAAAAGCTTAAATGGTTTCACCCAAGGTAAGTAATTAAGTAGTACTAGCTAGCTAGCTAGCTGCCATATCTTTAATTATCATGCTTGATTAATTATTATCGATAATTCCATTCTCATAAAGGCCACAAGAAGCGGTAGCGGGGACTGATCTGTGCATTCTGCGTTTGCGAGAACATTCACATGATGGCGTCCGAAAGGAGCAGATCTCAAAGACAGGAATCGGTACGCTTGTCAGAACACTATTCACAATTTTTACACCATTATTGATATCTAGTCACACAACTAATACACATGCATATTGATCTCCTTCTTAACAGTTCACAGAGGTGCGGGACAAGCTCCTAGAAAGGGAGTGCGTAGAAGCACTTCAAGAGGAAATAGCGGGATTTTTGCTCGACCAGGTCATAAATCTGAAGGGAGAATACTATTACCCGCTACCGCCCGCATCATCGTGCTTCGAAGGCACCAATTAGGCTAATGCCACTGGCTCCGAAGGCAACATGCATATGTAGGAGAAATTGTATATAGCTATACATGTGTATATATATATATATGCATAACGTGTACAATGTGTAGTATCGTAAAATACCAGCAAACGAAAAAGAATTAAAATGGAAACACAAAATTAAATGAAAAAGAAATCATAAAACTAAAACCCCCCCAAACCTTATAGTACCGGTTGGTGTTACCAACTGGTACTAAAGGGCTACAGGCCCCCGGAGCTGGCTCGTGCCACGTGGTTGCCCTTTAGCACCTGTTCGTGCTGAACCGGTACTAAAGGGGGGGGGGGCTTTAGTGCCCACACATTAGTGCCGGTTATGGAACCGGCACTAAAATCCTCTGAACGGTGCTATTGCCCGGTTCTGCACTAGTGCTTGAACCTCATCTGTTGAAAAAAGAATGCGAGTCTTGTTAGGAGGAAGCTAGAAAGTATGGGACAGATCAAGACAATATTACTAATTGTGATGAATAACATTACTTACGGATAAATGGTCAAGGAAGGTGTCAAACTGGGTATTGTCCTTCTCATTCCTGTACTGGATCCATGTTGGGAGGATACTTGCATGACACCTAACGGCAACGACTGCCTCTGATACTAACTTGGCTGACTCTGTAGCATCACGTGGCCTTTTTAAACTTGCCTCAAAATGGATCTCCATTCTTCCTCCTTTAGATTTTGTTAATCTATCAAGCATTATCCCTGATGTCTATTTCCGCTTGCATCATGGTGCTAGTTCAACAACGAATATGGAAAATGTTAGTGTACATCAAACTATGAGAGTACATATATAAAGGAGCATGCAAGCGCAACTTGACTCGGTCAGTACCGTCTTGGTGTTGATGCTCATGAGGTTCATCTGATCTTGCCAAGTCTGTTGTGTCGTGATGCTTGAAGTAGTGTTAGGTGTGAAGGCAGCTTGGGAACCGGCCGATCCGGAGCAAACAAATGAGTAACTCGTTGAGATCTTTGATACAGTTGAAGCGGATGCTGCAACTGGTGGAGCAGTGATCTTGTGTTTGTAGATTTAGCGGTGGACTTGGACCTTCTACTGCACTATAAGTACCAGCAGAATCTGGATGGTCGATCCTTTTCCGTTTCACCCGACGAGTAACACCACTCCCTACTATATTATTTTCCTTGCTCTATTTTGACTTTGCCATGTCAAGCCGTACCCACAACACAAAAGAATTAAATCGCTCTTCAGAACTCATTGATGCATGATACAGACAAGCAATACTTTGATGTAAGAGAACCGTATGAGGATGGAACATGTAAGGAAAACATGACGGCATGACATATTCACAGCTACGATGTGTAAACTAAGCAGAAGGATTTTCAAGAAAATAGAAGCGATGCAAGCTAGACACCATATGAAAGATGCAACCAATATTACTCTACCAAGTTAAAAGTGTCTTGTCATAAGTGGCAATTCGAAAAATTAGAAGCAGTACAACATAGAAATCAATGCAAGATGCAACCACTATCAAACTGCCATGTTAAAAGTGTCCAATCATGAGTGACTGATGCGGGATACACAACAGCAGTACTTTGATGTAAGAACATGGTATGATAGATAGATGCAGTGTATTCTAGGCACAGAACGCCATGTCATATGCACATGTATAACGTATGAACTCAGTAGGTGCAATTTAATCAAAATAGAAGAAATACAGGGTAGACAACATATGCAACATGAAACCAATTATCACATTGTCAAATTAGAGCAAGCACCTGCGATGGAGTACGGGAGATGAACTCATCATGTAGACTTGGGACTTCAACTCCATTAGTAGTAGCAGTGGCAAATCTAGAGAGTCTCTGTTTGCATCGGTGCGAAGGACCACCAACATCCCCTAACTTACTCTTTTCCTTCCTATTTTCTGATATTGCCTTATGAAGTCAAAACCACAAGAAGATGAATAAAATTAACTCTGCATAACTGGTTGATGCATGATATAGACGAACACTACTTTGATGTAAGGCAAGCGCAGGATAGGAGGATGTAATATATACAAAAAAAGACAGCGTTCCATATTCACACGTACGATAGGAGGATGGAATATGTATGAAAAAACAGTAAGCGGAAGGCATTTCAACAAAATTAGAAGAAATGAAAGCTAGGCACCATATGACACATGCAACCAATATCACTCTATCAGGTAAAAAGTGTCTCGTCGTAAGTGCCATTTCAAGAAATTAGTAGCAGTACAAGCTAGAAGACAATGTGAGATGCAACCTACATCACAGTCCCAAGTTAAATGTGTCTTATGGGTAAGTGATCGTTGCAGGTATAAGTTGTAAGCTACGCAGATGCATTTCAACATAATCAGAAGCAATACAAACTAGACATCATACGGAAAACTCAACCACATATAACAGTTCCAAGTTAGAGCAAGCACCTGTGATGGTGGAGTACGGGAGATGTGCTCATCATGTACACGTATGTTCTAGAAACAGGAACACGTGTCATATTCACAGGCATTATGTGTAAAGTAAGTAGATGCAATTCAACAAAGTTAGAAGCAATACAAGCTAGACATCATATGCAACATGCAACCACATATAATAGTGCCAAGTTAGAGCAAGCACCTGTGATGGTGGAGTAGGGGAGATGTGCTCGTCATCTACACAGCTACGTTGACTGTCCAGCCTTGAATTGTCTTGCGAATCTTGTTGGGAGGATGGAGGAGTAGAATCTGTAGAGAACCTCCGTTTCAGTTGCTCGGAAGGACCACCATCATCCAATGCCTTGCCAATTTCCTTCAGCTTTATTGATTTTGCATTATGAGGTCAAACCGACAAGCAAAAGGAATATAATTCGCTCTTCAGAACTCATTCATGCATGATACTGACGGACACTACTCTGATGAAAGGCAAAGTCATGATACGAGGATGAAATATGTACGAAAAAATGGACGGCTTGACATATTCACACCTATGATGTGGTAACTAAGCAGAAGGCACTTCAACAATTTAGAAGCACTGCAAACTAGACACCATATGAAAGGTGCAATCAATATCACTCTGCCAAGTTTAAACTGTCTCGTCATAGGTGGCGTTCATCAAACTAGAAGCAATACATGCTAGAAATCATTTTCAAGACGCAAACCAATATCACACTGCCAACTTAAAGGTGTTCCTGAAGGAAATATGCCCTAGAGGCAATAATAAAGTTATTATTTATTTCCTTATATAATTATAAATGTTTATTATTCATGCTAGAATTATATTAACCAGAAACATAATACTTGTGTGAATACATAGACAAACAAAGTGTCACTAGTATGCCTCTACTTGACTAGCTCGTTGATCGAAGATGGTTATGTTTCCTAGCCATTGACATGAGTTGTCATTTGATTAACGGGATCACATCATTAGGAGAATGATGTGATTTACTTGACCCATTCCGTTAGCTTAGCACATGATCGTTTAGTATTCTGCTATTGCTTTTTTCATGACTTATACATGTTCCTATGACTATGAGATTATGCAATTCCCGTTTACCGGAGGAACACTTTGTGTGCTACCAAGCGTCACAACGTAATCGGGTGATTATAATGGTGCTCTCTGGTGTCTCCAAAGGTACTTGTTGGGTTGGCGTATTTGAGATTAGGATTTGTCACTCCGATTGTCGGAGAGGTATCTCTGGGCCCACTCGGTAATGCACATCACTATAAGCCTTGCAAGCATTGCAACTAATGAGTTAGTTGCGGAATGATGTATTCTGAGCGAGTAAAGAGACTTGCCGTAACGAGATTGAACTATGTATTGAGATACCGACGATCGAATCTCGGGCAAGTAACATACCGATGACAAAGGAACAACCGTATATTGTTATGCGGTTTGACCGATAAAGATCTTCGTAGAATATGTGGGAGCCAATATGAGCATCCAGGTTCCGCTATTGGTTATTGATCGGAGACGTGTCTCGGTCATGTATACATCGTTCTCGAACCCGTAGGGTCTGCACGCTTAAATTTTGATGACGGTTATATTACGAGTTTATGTGTTTTGATACACCGAAGGTTGTTTGGAGTCCCGGATGTGATCATGGACATAACGAGGAGTCTCGAAATGGTCGAGACGTAAATATCGATATATTGGACGACTATGTTTGGACACCGGAAAGGTTCTGGAAGGTTTGAGACATTTATCGGAGTACCGGGGTTACCGAACCCCGGGAACTAATGGGCCTTGTTGGGGCCTAGTGGAGAGAGAGAGGGGCCGGCCAGGGGCAAGAGGCGCCCCCCCCTTGAGTCGAATAGGACAAGGAAGGGGCGCCCCTGCCTTCCCTCTCCCACTCCTTCCTCCCCCTCCTTCTTGGACTAGGGAAGGGAGAGGCAAACCTACTTGGAGTAGGTTTCCCCCTCCTAGGGCGCGCCACCCCCTTGGCCGGCCCTCACCTCCTCCCCCCTTTATATACGGAGGAGGGGGCACCCCATAGACACGACCATTGATCTCTTGATCTCTTAGCCGAATGTGGTGCCCCCCTCCACTATAATCCACCTCGATAATATCGTACTGGTGCTTAGGCGAAGCCCAGCGTCGGTAGAACATCATCATCGTCACCACACCGTAGTGCTGATGGAATTCTCCCTCAAATCTCGGTTGGATCGGAGTTCGAGGTATGTCATCGAGCTGAACGTGTGCTGAACTCGGAGGTGCCATGCATTCGGTACTTGATCGGTCGGATCGTGAAGACGTACGACTACATCAACCGCGTTGTGCTAACGCTTCCGCTTTCGGTCTACGAGGGTAAGCGCACAACACTCTCCCCTCTCGTTGCTATGCATCACCATGATCCTGTGTGTGCGTAGGAATTTTTTTGAAATTACTACGTTCCCCAACAGTGGCATCCGAGCCTGGTTTTATGCGTAGATGTTATATGCACAAGTAGAACACAAGTGAGTTGTGGGCGATACAAGTCATACTGCTTACCAGCATGTCATACTTTGGTTCGGCGATATTGTTGGATGAAGCGGCCCGTACCGACATTACGCGTACGCTGACGCGAGACTGGTTTTACCGCCGTGCTATGCACACAGGTGACTAGCGGGTGTCAGTTTCTCCAACTTTAGTTGAACCGAGTGTGGCTACGCCCAGTCCTTGCGAAGGTTAAAATAGTACCAACTTGACAAACTATCGTTGTGGTTTTGATGCGTAGGTAAGAACGGTTCTTTCTCAGCCCGTAGCAGCCACGTAAAACTTGCAACAACAAAGTAGAGGACGTCTAACTTGTTTTTGCAGGGCATGTTGTGATGTGATATGGTCAAGGCATGATGCTATATTATATTGTATGAGATGATCATGTTTTGTAACCGAGTTATCGGCAACTGGCAGGAGCCATATGGTTGTCGCTTTATTGTATGCAATGCAAACGCCCTGTAATGCTTTACTTTATCACTAAGTGGTAGAGATAGTCGTAGAAGCATAAGTTGGCGAGACGACAACGATGCTACGATGGAGATCAAGGTGTCGCTACCGGTGACGATGGTGATCATGATGATGCTTGAGATGGAGATCACAAGCACAAGATGATGATGGCCATATCATATCACTTATATTGTTTGCATGTGATGTTTATCTTTTATGCATCTTATCTTGCTTTGATTGACGGTAGCATTATAAGATGATCTCTCACTAAATTATCAAGGTATAAGTGTTCTCCCTGAGTATGCACTGTCGTGAAAGTTCTTCGTGCTGAGACACCATGTGATGATCGGGTGTAATAGGCTCTACGTTCAAATACAACGAGTGCAAAACAGTTGCACACACGGAATACTCAGGTTAAACTTGACGAGCCTAGCATATAACCGATATGGCCTCGGAACACTAAGACCGAAAGGTCGACCGTGAATCATATAGTAGATATGATCAACATAGTGATGTTCACCATTGAAACTACTCCATCTCATGTGATGATCGGACATGGTTTAGTTGATATGGATCACGTGATCACTTAGAAGATTAGAGGGATGTCTATCTAAGTGGGAGTTCTTAAGTAATATGATTAATTGAACTTAAATTTATCATGAACTTAGTACCTGATAGTATCTTGCTTGTCTATGTTGTTGTAGATAGATGGCCCGTGCTGTTGTTCCCTTGAATTTTAATGCGTTCCTTGAGAAAGCAAAGTTGAAAGATGATGGTAGCAATTACACGGACTGGGTCTATGACTTAAGGATTATCCTCATTGCTGCTGTAGCGACCCGACCTCAGACGGTCAAGCCTGCGTATTCTTGTGCCATCCACGGATCAAGATCTTTGGCACACACACAGACATTAATGTATATATCAAAGTGCAATCACATGTATAAATAACGTAAAATGATATATACCTCATAATAATCAGCGGAAACAATCAAGCGGGTGTGGAGTCCCATCAACGCCATCGGCAGGTTGAGTGTAGACCGTAACCACAGATCGTAACTCTTACTGTCGAGGAAATATCTGCAACATGATACGTTGCAGCCGTGTAAAATCGACATTGAATGTACCGCAAGATCACAATAAAAAGAACAGATGATAAAACTATACTATATGCATTATGGCTTTGTGGCTCAGTATCTGAATTTTGTTTGCGTAAAGCTGGTTTTATTTTACCTACATCAAAGGAATAAATGAAGTCTGCACTATGGAATTTTCTATCATGACATGGTTCCGCCAACCGATGTCTCATAGCCCAAAATCATCATAAGTTGCCCACAATTAAGTTATCGATCCGGTGTTGAGAGTTCGAGATAGATCCAAGTCCAGAGGCTCAAATTGTCCGTGAATCGGGACACGGCTAATCGATTAGGTTATAACCCTCTGCGAGAGGTTTGTACACTTTACCCGCAAGATTCGATCCCTCTCTTTACGTTCTCGCACTTCGGGTGTTTGAGAACAAGATGACCAAACATGGTCTTCCAAAGAGTTCCTCGACCACCGTCCGGTACCCATCCGTCCTACCGTAGTTCTACATCTGCTAGTACCGTCCCAGCCAGAGTCACAACTAAGGTCAACCAAGCGAGCCCATAATGACTTGCGGTTGCAGGTAAGCTTCCGGCGTGAAGTATTCTTCCGTCTCTTTGAGTCAGGTGAAGCTTTCCGCAAGATGTCATGGCGCTTCTCCATGCATCCCGCCAACCACTTGGTTTCTCCAGGCTGCCGTCAACCGTCCTTCACCCAAAGAGTGTGTATTGAAATCCTGTCTCGAGTCTTGAAGTCTTAAGGTCTTGAAGATGCAGTCCTTGCAGATTCCATCATGGAGTTGTCGTCATTGGCGTAGAATCCTCCATTCTCACACCACTCCGTGCACTCATACCAAACCCGTCTACTATAGCGTAGCATTAAAAGAAATATCGTCCGGGCTTGGTAACAGGGTGATGGGTCCCTACCTCATGCATACTACTCAACTACAAGGATTCAATAACACTCTGAGAGGTGGTTGCAATGGTGCCACTAAATGCAATAAAACATAGGTAAGAAAAGCATGGTCAAGGTGAACTTGCACGGTTGACGATCTTGAAAGAACTAGGGTTTCAGTAGTAGTAATCTTCGCACTCGGAAATTCTACCGAGGCAAACAATAACTATAATAAGCACATAGCAATAGGATCACATAACACAACATAACAAAGGTAACATAACACAACAAAACAACCAAAACCAAATCCAAAAGAAAAACTCAAAGAAAGGCCACTCAAAGTTTTCCCTACTTCAAACAATAACAAAATAGTAGTTATATATAACAAAATTTTCTTAACATAACCTAATCATGATTTTAGGTTAACTTAACAGAAAAGGTTTCACTAAGCAACTAGGAGCAAAAAGAATTAATTAAAAAGCTATTATAAAACTCATTTTAGGCCTAATCCAATTTCAATTAAGAAAATAATTTGAAACTTTTATTAATTATAAATAAAAGTTCATCTACTAGAATGACAGAAACTAACCTAGAATAACTAATCACAAGTTAAAAATAAATTAATTTACTAATTAATTAAATAGGAAAACAGGAACTAGTTAATTAATTAGGATTAATAGGATTCTGTCTAAAACTAATTATTTATTAATCCTAAAATACCCAAGTTAATTTCTAGGGTTTGGCAATGTTAAAATAAAGTTGGGGCAAAAGGAATCATGCAAAAATAATTTTTCTAACTAAAGTTATAGCAGATTTACTATTCTGACTAAAACTAAAATAAAGCAATTTTAATTATTTTAACATAGCTAAATATATATTCTACAGAAACTACATAAAATTTGCAATCCAACAAAAAAGAATCAACTAAAAATAATAAACAGAATAAAAGATATCAATTTTGAAAACAGAAACTATTAAGCTAAAACAGAAAATCAAAAAAAAAAAAAAAAAGGCCTAATGGGCCTATCTTGTGCCTACTAGCGTAACTTAGTCTAAACGGCCCTAGGGTTAACTAAAACGAACCGGGCCTAAAAATAAAAACCTAACCTAAAATAAACCGATTAATGGCGGTTTTATAAATAAAACCTACCCCTTGGGGCTCTAATCTTAGCCGTCTAAGATGGATCGGACGGGGAGGGAGATCCCACGACGTCTCGGAGTCCGGCGACGCGACGGCGGGCGGCGAGAGTCTGGCGAGGCTCCGGTCGTCGGAGAGGTCGAGGTCGCCGTGCGGACGCTGAGGAGCGGAGGAGGGTTCAGCGGGTCGGGGTTGGTCGGGAGAACCAGGCGTCAATGGCGGCGACAATGGCGGCGTCGGGCTTCGGCTCCGCGAGCACGAGCGGGAGGAGAGGAGGTGTGGCGAGGTCTCGGGAGGAATGGGGTGCGGGGTGGCGGCTTTTATAGCCAGGGGTCGTCGGGGATCGGAGGGATCGAGGCGATCGGGATCCGGATCTTCGGGATCCGCGATCTCGGCGAGTCGGCGTGGCGTGGGCGGGGAAGAAGAGGCGGGTCCCACGGGTCAGCGAGAGAGAGGGGTGAGGAGGAGGTCGATCGGCCGTGGCGCCTTCCAGGCGAGGGGAGGAGGGGGAGCTGGGCGGCTCATTGCGCCAAGGGGTGGGCCGGTGGGCTGGCCCATGGGGGTTCAAGCACTGGGGCAGAGGTCTGGCTGGCGCTGAGGGGGTTTTCTTTATTTTTAAAATAAAACAAAAACAAAAATAAAATCCTATCTATAAATATTTTATATAGGGTATATATATACCAAAATGATCAAAAAAGATTTTCTACAACATGAACTATTTTCAAGTTCAAATAAAATACACAAAATTTAAATAAAATAAAGAGTGTTTCTGCCTAATAAAATCCAATAAAATCATTTTTAAAAATACCAAAATGACTTCAAATTTATTTTCTCTAATTTTTCATTGAAGGAATCATTTTACCCTATTTCCATTTATTTGTTTTAGGAGGAAAATAATTTGAATAAGGTCCAAATAATACCAAATTTGAAAGGGGTTTCAAAATACCTTCCAATGACTTTCAATTTGGTTCTTTTAACTTCAACTCATATTTCATATGATTGAAGAAGTCATTCTATCTTCCCTCATGAAAATCATTGAGTTGCATAAAGTTTTGAATTTGAATTATCCCCAAATGAAATTCAAATTTCCCAAAACCCTTTTCATTTCAACATAGAAGAAGTCATGTCATCTTCACTCTAGGTTTTGGTGTTGAAATGAACTTGAGTTCAATTGGGATCCAAAATGCAAAATGGAAAGTTTGGGAAAGTCATTTCATTCCTCTCATTCAACTTTCAAAAGTTTCAATTTCCACTCAATTCCATTCAATCAATCACCAATCAATCGGACAACAAGCATAGTTATTTATTTAATACAACATTCCAGAATTTAGAATTTTGGGATGTTACAAACCTACACACTTAAAATGAATCTAGTCCTCGAGATTCAAGAAACTAACAAGAAAAGGTTAGGGTTGGGGTCTTCTAGCAAATGTTCAGTCGAAAAGGTCGGTGGGCTACCACACTTAAAATCAAGGTTACAGCCCAATAAACTCAGATACTTCCTCCGAGTCTTGACAATGTATGTATCTTCACATATCTTACAATAACTCCTTCATTAACGCTCTTACATTAGGGCGTAAAGTTTTCCTCGAAACCTTGGGTCGGTTCTTCAAAGTTGTGGTTCGTCCGAGACCGGATCTTCTTAGTTGATAGGTTCGTGTCCATTCTAGACAACCATCGAAATACTCATGGTGGTCTACAATTTATGGTTTACTCCTGCAGAAAAATGGGTGCAGGTTGAACCTCACCGTATAACCTACGTTTGGCAACAACTGCCATGTACATGGGTTTATCATCCTACCACTCTAAGGCTTAAGCAAGGCTTCAACGAAGGCCGTCACTTTACTATGGTTAAGTCTCTCAGATTTACCATTCCAAATAGCAAGAGCGAAAGATACGAGTAAGTCGGTATGGTGATCAATCCATTCCGCACCAGATCATTACCACAGATAAGGTTTAGCGAATCTCGTATTCTAACACTCGGTCATTCTCACAAGCATTGCAGAATTTCTCTTGTCCACGAACTGGGTTCGAGTAAATCCTGGGTTACGCAAGCCAAACAAAACATCTATCGTTACTTCACCACTCTTAGGTTTTTTATGTAACCTCACGAAACGTATGCTGATTGGATCACCGATTCTTCCAAATATACTCTTTTATCAAGGGTACATCTGTTCCTTCTCAAAATCTCGGGCACATGTTTTATGGCCCACTTCAACACTAGTGCAGTTTTAACTCATCTTTGGAGTAACTCTCTTGTTACACCTTCTTTAATTCCAATAGTACTCTGTTGCTTCATACCATCATATTAAGAACAAAACTCCAACTTATTTTGTCCAGCTTCCTCCTATGGACCGTCATGAATAACACATTTCTTTCTTCATTGATCCTGTGGTTTTACAGAGTACTATGACCAAAATAAATGCACAAGTTTATCCATAACATCTCATTATTCTCATATCAATCTTTCATTACATCCTTAATCATTTTTTTTTGTGAATCCAAATTCCAATAAGTACTTTGTTACAAATGCTGCCACCCACATGGTTCGGTATGGTCAGACATTACTTCCAACTTTATTCATTCTTTTCCTCCTTGAGGATTCTTCAGTCCCACTGGAATTGTGCGACATGTGCCTTGAATTCTTCAATCTTCTGGTTCATTGTGGTGGCCTTGAGCTTCACCTCCATCATCTCCGTATGCACTTCATTTAGGTATTCCTGAGTATGACGGAGTCTTGCTTCAAGTATTTCTGCGATCTGACGTATGGCTTCCATGGCTGCTTCACGAACAGCATCGAAGAAAGTTGCTTGTGGCACACGTGAAATGAAGAAGTAATGCCCCATCCTCTTTGGGCAAACTTCTTTCACACGGTGGAGGTGTACCTCCACATACCAAAGTTCCACTCCCTTATGCATGAAGGGGTAGCCTTTGTAGACTGCATCTCCTTCAAGGTGAATATGCTTCATCATGTCCTTCAGGATCTTCGGGTAATCATGATCACTTGTCAGGGTCATGATGGTTTCCGGACCTTTAAGGAAAGATTAAGTAAAGGGTCGTCATCTGCAGTTTGTGAAACAGAAATGATGCTCGAGTAAGGTACTTATCTCACGGGCACACAGTCATATCATCCAACAAAACTTCAAACTCAATTTCCAATATCCAATTTATGCATCACAACTCACTTTCTTCCATGTTCATCCGAATATTAACTTCCAAGATAAAATATGACAACTCCTTAAAGCTTTTCAAGATGTGACATTACAACTTTATTGAGTCATGAACTATTACAATCTCGAGTAATCTATTACATAACTCAACTCATCGAGCTCATGAAAATGAAATTGCTTTCTACTACTCTTATTATCCATCTCAAAATTCCAACTACTCAACTCCAGCTTCCATCTTGTCGGGACATTTAATAGCATAATGTCCTGCCTCCTTGCAGCGAAAACAAATGACTTCCGACATGTCTCGGGGCTTCTTGGTGATTATGCGGGCTCCTTGGATTCTTGGCTTCTTTTCTGGGCATTTACTAGCGTAATGACCTAAATCCTTGCACCTGTAACAGGTGATATGACTCAAGTCCTTCTCTGCAAAAATTGTGTCGCTCTCGGGTTGCCTTCCTTTTCTCTTCTGGATTTCTCTGTAATGATCAGAGTTTCTATCTCCCGGGGGTCAAACTTCACTTCTGCTGTCGGGAAATATCCTGAATACTCCTTTCTTTCCTTGGTGCAATACTGTGAAAAATGTCCTTCTTCTCCACATGAATAGCAGGCATTGGAGTAAAATCTGTTGAGACCTTCTCCATCAGGGTCTTTAACACATTCCTTCATCACAGGTTCTTTCATAACTTCTCGGAGGGCTTCTTTCATTCCTTCTTCCTGCTCCTGAATAGTTTGTTGCACCATGGGGTAAATGTGACACTGAGTCGGGTAGTGGGTGGTTCCTTCACACAAGAAACAAGTCACCTGACTAGTTGGGCATTCCTCAGCTGGGTGTTTCTCCTCACTATGTGGGCATCCATCCTTGTGTTCCTCCTGGGTGTGTCCTATTTCTCCGCAAATCTTGCAGGCACAAGATTTCTTCTTCGGGTTATCATAGTGCTTCCGGATGAGACGTGATCTCAACAGGGTCTTCTTGAATTCCTCCCAAGTTCTTGCTCCATTAAATCCATGTATGGCTTGATGCATTTTCCACCAGGTTGCAGCACTTTCTGTAAAGTACTGAAGAGCGTATTGGACCTCATACCTCCTTGAAACCAAATTGCTCCCAAAGTGGGTTTCCATGTTACGCATCCATAGCTCGCCTCGGGCTGAGTCTTGATCCAGAGAATATTAGTCCAACTTCTTTCATCATCTATGGGGTTCAAGGGTTTTAGGGTGAGATGAGAGAGAGGTGGGGAGGGATATACACACAATACAAACAATAGTTTTTGAAGAAACAGGTTTTATTTTGGGGCTGTCGGAAAACATCAAACAAATGACAGCTCACAAATCATCGCTTCTAACGTAGGTGTATAACAGGGGTTTGGTCTTCTAAAGGTCTAATAATTCTTCAGATCCTTTCAAGTCTTCGGAGTCTTCAACTGTTCTAGCTTCTAATACATGGTGAAATCCTCTTTACTCTGAAGGGGTCATCAGTTCTCGATATCAAATCCTTCTTGGGCGTCTTGATTGATCCTCCCGGTGATCAAAGGATAAGGGTATATTCTAACTATTTGAGGTGAGAGGGTCTATTTGATAAAATCAGAAAAGATGAGAAGTAAGAGTCTTTTTGAAAATAAAGTTTTTGAGATATCCTGTCCAAGGGCTTTCCGATTTCTAGGTCGCGTCCTACAGTCAACATGTGCTCGATACCATCTCAGAGCGACCCGACCTCGAGACAGTCAAGCCTACGTATTCTTGTGCCATCCTCGGATCGGTATCTTTGCACACACAGTACATTAATGTATATATCAAAGTGCAATCACATGTATAAATAACGTAAAATGATATATACCTCATAATAATCAGCGGAAACAATCAAATGGGTGTGGAGTCCCATCAACGCCATCGGCAGGTTGAGTGTAGACCGTAACCACAGATCGTAACTCTTACTCGTCGAGGAAATATCGCAACATGATACGTTGCAGCCGTGTAAGTCAAGACATTGAATGTACCGCAAGATCACAATAAAAAGAACAGATGATAAAACTATACTATATGCATTATGGCTTTGTGGCTCTGTATCTGAATTTTGTTTGCGTAAAAGCTGGTTTTATTTTACCTACATCAAAGGAATAAATGAAGTCTGCACTATGGAATTTTCTATCATGACATGGTTCCGCCAACCGATGTCTCATAGCCCAAAAATCATCATAAGTTGCCCACAATTAAGTTATCATCCGGTGTTGAGAGTTCGAGATAGATCCAAGTCCGAGGCTCAAATTGTCCGTAACAGGGGACACGGCTAATCGATTAGGTTATAACCCTCTGCAGAGGTTTCTACACTTTACCCGCAAGATTGATCCCTCTCTTTACGTTCTCGCACTTCGTGGTGTTTGAGAACAAGATGACCAAACATGGTCTTCCAAAGAGTTCCTCGACCACCGTCCGGTACCCATCCGTCCTCTACCGTAGTTCTACATCTGCTAGTACCGTCCCAGCCAGAGTCACAACTAAGGTCAACTAAGCGAGCCCATAATGACTTGCGGTTGCAGGTAAGCTTCCGGCGTGAAGTATTCTTCCGTCTCTTTGAGTCAGGTGAAGCTTTCGCAAGATGTCATGGCGCTTCTCCATGCATCCCGCCAACCACCGGTTTCTCCAGGGCTGCCCGTCAACCTTCCTTCACCCAGTGAGTGTGTATTGAAATCCTGTCTCGAGTCTTGAAGTCTTGAGGTCTTGAAGATGCAGTCCTTGCAGATTCCATCATGGAGTTATCGTCATTGACGTAGAATCCTCCATTCTCACACCACTCCGTGCACTCATACCAAACCCGTCTACTATAGCGTAGCATTAAAAGAAATATCGTCCGGGCTTGGTAGCAGGTGATGGGTCCCTACCTCATGCATACTACTCAACTACAAGGATTCAATAACACTCTTGAGAGGTGGTTGCAATGGTGCCACTAAATGCAATAAAACATAGGTAAGAAAAGCATGGTCAAGGTGAACTTGCCTGGTTGACGATCTTCGAAAGAACTAGGGTTTCGTAGTAGTAATCTTCGCACTCCGGAAATTCTACCGAGGCAAACAATAACTATAATAAGCACATAGCAATAGGATCACATAACACAACATAACAAAGGTAACATAACACAACAAAACAACCAAAACCAAATCCAAAAGAAAAACTCAAAGAAAGGCCACTCAAAGTTTTCCCTACTTCAAACAATAACAAAATAGTAGTTATATATAACAAAAATTTTCTTAACATAACCTAATCATGATTTTAGGTTAACTTAACAGAAAAGGTTTCACTAAGCAACTAGGAGCAAAAAGAATTAATTAAAAGCTATTATAAAACTCATTTTAGGCCTAATCCAATTTCCATTAAGAAAATAATTTAAAACTTTTATTAATTATAAATAAAAGTTCATCTACTAGAATGACAGAAACTAACCTAGAATAACTAATCACAAGTTAAAAATAAATTAATTTACTAATTAATTAAATAGGAAAACAGGAACTAGTTAATTAATTAGGATTAATAGGATTCTGTCTAAAACTAATTATTTATTAATCCTAAAATACCCAAGTTAATTTCTAGGGTTTGGCAATGTTAAAATAAAGTTGGGGCAAAAGGAATCATGCAAAAATAATTTTTCTAACTAAAGTTATAGCAGATTTACTATTCTGACTAAAACTAAAATAAAGCAATTTTATTTATTTTTAACATAGCTAAATATATATTCTACAGAAACTACATAAAATTTGCAATCCAACAAAAAAAGAATCAACTAAAAATAATAAACAGAATAAAAGATATCAATTTTTGAAAACAGAAACTATTCGGCTAAAACAGAAAATCAAAAAAAAAAGAAAAAAAAAGGCCTAATGGGCCTATACTGTGCCCTGCGCGTAACTTAGTCTAAACGGGCCCTAGGGTTAACTAAAACGAACCGGGCCTAAAAAATAAAAACCTAACCTAAAAATAAACCGATTGGGCTGGCCGGTTTTATAAATAAAACCTACCCCTTGAGGGTTCTAATCTTAGCCGTCTAAGATGGATCGGACGGGGAGGAGATCCCGACGACGCATCGAGTCCGGGCGACGGCACGGCGGCGAGAGAGTCGGCGAGGGCTCCGGTCATCGGAGAGGTCGAGGAGTCGCCGTCTTGAACCTTGGTGAGCACGGGAGGGTTCGGTGGGGTCGGGGTTGGTCGGGAGAACCAGGCGTCGGCGGCGACAATGGCGGCGGTCTTGGGCTTGAACTCCGGCGAGCACGAGCGGGAGGAGAGGAGGTCTGGCGAGGTCTCGGGAGGAATGGGGTGCGGGGTGGCGGCTTTTATAGCCGGGGTCGTCGGGGATCGGAGGGGATCGAAGCGATCGGGATCCGGATCTTCGGGATCCGCGATCTCCGGCGAGTCGGCGTGGCGTGGGGCGGGGAAGAAGAGGCGGGTCCCACGGGTCAGCGAGAGAGAGGGGGTGAGGAGGAGTGGTCGACCGTGCGCGTGGCGCCAGGCGAGGAGGAGAGGGGAGCTGGGCGGCTCATTGGCTGAGTGGGCTGGCGATGGGGGTTCGGCTGGCTGGGCTGAAGGGTTCTGGTGGCGCTGAGGGGGTTTTTTTATTTTTTAAAATAAAACAAAAAAAATAAAATCCTATCTATAAATATTTTATATAGGGTATATATATACCAAAATGATCAGAAAAAGATTTTCTACAACATGAACTATTTTTCAAGTTCAAATAAAATACACAAAATTTAAATAAAATAAAGAGTGTTTCGCCTAATAAAATCCAATAAAATCATTTTAAAAATACCAAAATGACTTCAAATTTATTTTCTCCTAATTTTTCATTGAAGGAATCATTTTACCCTATTTCCATTTATTTGTTTTAGGAGGAAAATAATTTGAATAAGGTCCAAATAATACCAAATTTGAAAGGGGTTTCAAAATACCTTCCAATGACTTTCAATTTGGTTCTTTTAACTTCAACTCATATTTCATATAATTGAAGAAGTCATTCTATCTTCCCTCATGAAAATCATTGAGTTGCATAAAGTTTTGAATTTGAATTATCCCCAAATGAAATTCAAATTTCCCAAAACCCTTTTCATTTCAACATAGAAGAAGTCATGTCATCTTCACTCTAGGTTTTGGTGTTGAAATGAACTTGAGTTCAATTGGGATCCAAAATGCAAAATGGAAAGTTTGGGAAAGTCATTTCATTCCATCTCATTCAACTTTCAAAAGTTTCAATTTCCACTCAATTCCATTCAATCAATCACCAATCAATCGGACAACAACCATAGTTATTTATTTAATATAACATTCCAGAATTTAGAATTTTGGGATGTTACGATTTACCTGAAAGAATTACGTCACGGAAGCACCGCTAGGTACCGGACCTTCTTGCAGAGCAACACGGATGTTATGAGCGTCTTTGAGCAAAGTCGATGACTAGTCGATATTTCAGTGTGCCATGCTTTACGACTTAGAACCGGGACTTCAACGGCGTTTTGAGCGTCATGGAGCATATGAGATGTTCCAGGAGTTGAAGTTAATATTTCAAGCAAATGCCGGATTGAGAGATATGAAGTCTCCAATAAGTTCTACAGCTGCAAGATGGAGGAGAATAGTTACATCGGTGAGCATATACTCGAAATGTCCGGGTATAACAATCACTTGATTCAATTGGGAGTTAATCTTCCTGATGATAGCGTCATTGACAGAATTCTTCAATCACTGCCACCAAGCTATAAGAGCTTCGTGATGAACTATAACATGCAAGGGAATGGATAAGATGATTCCCGAGCTCTTCGCAATGCTAAAAGCTGCGGAGGTAGAAATCAAGAAGGAGCATCAAGTGTTGATGGTCAACAAGACCACCAGTTTCAAGAAAAAGGGAAAATGGAGGAAGAAGGGGGACTTCAAGAAGAACAGCAAACAAGTTGCTGCTCAGGAGAAGAAACCCAAGTCCGGACCTAGGCCTAAGACTGAGTGCTTCTACTGCAAACAGACTGGTCACTGGAAGCGGAACTTCCCCAAGTATTTGGCGGATAAGAAGGATGGCAAGGTGAACAAAGGTATATGTGATATACATGTTATTGATGTGTACCTTAATAATGCTCGCAATAGCACCTTGGTATTTGATACTGGTTCTGTTGCTAATATTTGCAACTCGAAACAGGGACACAGATTAAGCGAAGATTGGCTAAGGACGAGGTGACGATGCGCGTGGGAAATGGTTCCAAAGTCGATGTGATCGCGGTCGGCACGCTACCTCTACATCTACCTTCAGGATTAGTTTTAGACCTGAATAATTGTTATTTGGTGCCAGCGTTGAGCATGAACATTATATCTGGATCTTATTTGATGCAAGACGGTTATTCATTTAAATCAGAGAATAATGGTTGTTCTATTTATATGAGTAATATCTTTTATGGTCATGCACCCTTGAAGAGTGGTCTATTTCTGTTGAATCTCAATAGTAGTGATACACATATTCATAATATTGAAGCCAAAAGATGCAGAGTTGATAATGATAGTGCAACTTATTTGTGGCACTGCCGTTTAGGTCATATTGGTGTAAAGCGCATGAAGAAACTCCATACTGATGGACTTGTGGAACGACTTGATTATGAATCACTTGGTACTTGCGAACCATGCCTCATGGGCAAGATGACTAAAAAGCTGTTCTCCGAAACTATGGAGCGGGCAACAGATTTGTTGGAAATCATACATACAGATGTATGTGGTCCAATGAATGTTGAGGCTCGCGGCGGGCATCGTTATTTTCTCACCTTCACAGATGATTTAAGCAGATATGGGTATATCTACTTAATGAAACATAAGTCTGAAACATTTGAAAAGTTCAAAGAATTTAAGAGTGAAGTTGAAAATCATCGTAACAAGAAAATAAAGTTTCTACGATCTGATCGTGGAGGAGAATATTTGAGTTACGAGTTTGGTCTTCATTTGAAATAATGTGGAATAGTTTTGCAACTCACGCCACCCGGAACACCACAGCGTAATGGTGTGTCCGAACGTCATAATCGTACTTTATTAGATATGGTGCGATCTATGATGTCTCTTACTAATTTACCGCTATCATTTTGGGGTTATACTTTAGAGACGGCTGCATTCACGTTAAATAGGGCACCATCAAAATCCGTTGAGACGACGCCTTATGAACTATGGTTTGGCAAGAAACCAAAGTTGTAGTTTCTTAAAGTTTGGGGCTGCGATGCTTATATGAAAAAAGGTACACCTTCTATCACAGACCCGAAGGCAAGACTTTTGTTGCTAAATTTGGAATCTTTCTAGAGAAGGAGTTTCTCTTGAAAGAAGTGAGTGGGAGGAAAGTAGAACTTGATGAGGTAACTGTACATATTGGGCATCAAGATATTACTGATTGGAAATGATATATAATTTCTGGATAGCATAAAGGGATACTTGAATAAGAGTTTTTCAATGAAGGACCTCGGTGAAGCTGCTTACATATTGGGCATCAAGATCTATAGAGATAGATCAAGACGCTTAATTGGACTTTCATAAAGCACATACCTTGACAAAGTTTTGAAAAAGTTCAAAATGGATCAAGCGAAGAAAGGGTTCTTGCCTGTGTTACAAGGTGTGAAGTTGAGTAAGACTCAATGCCCGACCACTGCAGAAGATAGAGAGAAGATGAAAGATGTTCCCTATGCTTCAGCCATAGGCTGTATCATGTATACAATGTTGTGTACCAGACCTGATGTGTGCCTTGCTATAAGTTTAGCAGGGAGGTACCAAAGTAATCCAGGAGTGGATCACTGGACAACAGTCAAGAACATCCTGAAATACCTGAAAAGGACTAATGATATGTTTCTCATTTATGGAGGTGACAAAGAGCTAGTCGTAAATGGTTACGTCGATGCGAGCTTTGAAACTGATCCGGACGATTCTAAATCGCAAACCGGATACGTGTTTACATTGAACGGTGGAGCTGTAAGTTGGTGCTGTTCTAAACAAAGCGTTGTGGCGGGATCTACGTGTGAAGAGGAGTACATAGCTGCTTCAGAAGCAGCAAATGAAGGAGTCTGGATGAAGGAGTTCATATCCGATCTAGGTGTCATACCTAGTGCATCGGGTCCAATAAAAATCTTTTGTGACAATACTGGTGCAATTGCCTTGGCAAAGGAATCCAGATTTCACAAGAGAACCAAGCACATCAAGAGACGCTTCAACTCCATCCGGGATCTAGTTCAGGTGGGAGACATAGAAATTTGCAAGATACATACGGATCTGAATGTTGCAGACCCGTTGACTTAGCCTCTTCCACGAGCAAAACATGATCAACACCAAGGCTCCATGGGTGTTAGAATCATTACTGTGTAATCTAGATTATTGACTCTAGTGCAAGTGGGAGACTGAAGGAAATATGCCCTAGAGGCAATAATAAAGTTATTATTTATTTCCTTATATCATGATAAATTTTTATTATTCATGCTAGAATTGTATTAACCGGAAACATAATACTTGTGTGAATACATAGACAAACAAAGTGTCACTAGTATGCCTCTACTTGACTAGCTCGTTGATCGAAGATGGTTATATTTCCTAGCCATTGACATGAGTTGTCATTTGATTAACGGGATCACATCATTAGGAGAATGATGTGCTTGACTTGACCCATTCCGTTAGCTTAGCACATGATCGTTTAGTATTCTGCTATTGCTTTCTTCATGACTTATACATGTTCCTATGACTATGAGATTATGCAACTCCTGTTTACCGGAGCAACACTTTGTGTGCTACCAAACGTCACAACGTAACTGGGTGATTATAAAGGTGCTCTACAGGTGTCTCCAAAGGTACTTGTTGGGTTGGCGTATTTCGAGATTAGGATTCGTCACTCCGATTGTCGGAGAGGTATCTCTGGGCCCACTCGGTAATGCACATCACTATAAGCCTTGCAAGCATTGCAACTAATGAGTTAGTTGCGGAATGATGTGTTACAGAACGAGTAAAGAGACTTGCGGTAAAGAGATTGAACTATGTATTGAGATACCGATTATCGAATCTTGGGCAAGTAACATACCGATGACAAAGGGAACAATGTATATTGTTATGCGGTTTGACCGATAAAGATCTTCGTAGAATATGTGGGAGCCAATATGAGCATCCAGTTTCCGCTATTGGTTATTGAACGGAGACGTGTCTCGGTCATGTCTACATAGTTCTCGAACCCGTAGGGCCCGCACGCTTAAAGTTCGATGACGGTTATATTATGAGTTTATGTGTTTTAATGTACCGAAGGTTGTTCAGAGTCCCGGATATGGTCACGGACATAAAGAGGAGTCTCGAAATGGTCGAGACGTAAAGATCGATATATTGGACGACTATGTTTGGACACCGGAAAGGTTCCGGAAGGTTTCAGACATTTATCGAGTCTGGGGTTACCGCCCCGAGAACTAATGGGCCTTGTTGGGCCCTAGTTGAGAGAGAGAGAGAGGGGCCGACCAGGGCAAGAGGCACACCCCCTCCCCTTGAGTCCGAATAGGAAAAGGAAGGGGGGCGCCCCCCTTGCCTTTCCCCTCTCCCACTCCTTCCTTCCCCCTCCTTCTTGGACTAGGAAAGGGAGAGGCAAACCTACTTGGAGTAGGTTTCCCCCTCCTAGGGCGCACCACCCCCTTGGCCGGCCCTCTCCTCCTCCCCCTTTTATTACGGAGGAGGGGGGCACCCCATAGACACAACAATTGATCTCTTAGCCGTGTGCGGTGTCCCCCTCCACTATAATCCACCTCGATAATATCATAGCGGTGCTTGGGCGAAGCCGTGCGTCGGTAGAACATCATCATCGTCATCACGCTGTCGTGCTGACGGATCTCTCCCTCAAAGCTCAGCTGGATCAGAGTTCGAGGGACGTCATCGAGCTGAACGTGTGCTGAACTCGGAGGTGCCGTGCGTTCGGTACTTGATCGGTCGGATCGTGAAGGCGTCGACTACATCAACCAGCGTTGTGCTAACGCTTCGCTTTAGGTCTCACGAGTGCGTGGACAACACTCTCCCTCTCGTTTCTATGCATCACCATGATCCTGTGTGTGCATAGGATTTTTTTTGAAATTACTACGTTCCCCAACAGTTCCATCATAAGTGACTGATGCAGGATACACAAGAAGAGTAGTTTCATGTAAGAACATGGTGTGATAGACAGATATAGTATGTACCAAAAACAGGAAAGCGTGTCATATTCACACATATCATGTGTAAGCTAAGCAGATGCAGTTTACACTAATTAGGAGCAATACAAGCTAGATACCATATGCAACATGCAACCAGATATCACACTGCCAAGTTAGAGCAAGCACCTTGGATGGTGGAGTAGGGGAGCGGAGACTTGGAACTTGTAATGTACTATCAGTACAAGGAGAATCAGTACAGATTCTCCATTTACGTTGCTGCAGAGGACCACCATCATCGCCTTCCTTACTCTTTTCCTTCCTCTCTCTTGATTTTGCCTTGTCAAGTCAAACCCACAAGAAAAAGGAATAAATTTTTCTCTTCAGAACTCATTGATGCATGATACTGACGAACACTACTCTGATGAAAGGCAAAGTCATTATACGAGGATGGAATATGTACGAAAAAATGGACGGCTTGACAAATTCACACCTATGATGTGGTAACTAAGCAGAAGGCACTTCAACAAAGTAGAAGCACTGCAAACTAGACACCATATGAAAGGTTCAATCAATATCACTCTGCCAAGTTTAAACTGTCTCGTCATAGCTGGCGTTCATCAAACTAGAAGCAATACATGCTAGAAATCATATTCAAGACGTAAACCAATATCACACTGCCAACTTAATGGTGTTCCATCATAAGTGACCGATGCAGGATACACAAGAAGAGTAGTTTCCTGTAAGAACATGGTGTGACAGACAGATATAGTATGTACCAAAAACAGGAAAGCGTGTGATATTCACACGTATCATGTGTAAGCTAAGCAAATGCAGTTTACACTAATTAGGAGTAATACAAGCTAGACACCATATGCAACGTGCAACCAGATATCACACTGCCAAGTTAGAGCAAGCACCTTGGATGGTGCAGTAGGGGAGCGGAGACTTGGACCTTGTAATGCACTATCAGTACAAGGAAAATCGGTACAGATGCTCCGTTTACGTTGATGTAGAGGACCACCATCATCGCCTTACTCTTTTCCTTCCTCTTTCTTGATTTTGCCTTGTCAAGTCAAACCCACAAGAAAAAGGATTAAATTTTGCTCTTCAGAACTCATTGATGCATGATACTGACGAATACTACTTTCATGTAAGGCAGCCGCATGATAGGAGGATGGAATATGTATGAAAAACAGGACGACGTGACATATTGACATGTATGATGTATAAAGTGTAAACTAAGCACAAGGTGCTTGAACTTGTTAGAAGCAATGCAAGCTAGAAACCATATGAAAGATGAAACCAATATCACTCTCCAAATTAAAAGGGTTCCCTAACAAATGTATTTGACCATATTAGAAGCAATACATGGCAACAGGCTAGAAATAATATGCAATATGCAACAAATAAAGGTGACTCATCGTAAGTGATTGATGCAGGATACAAAAGAGAGGTAGTTTCATGTAAGAACAAGGTTAACACATAGATGTAGTGTGTACCAAAAATAGGAAGGCATGTCATATTCACAGGTATAATGTGTAAACTAAGCAGATGCAATTTACCCTAATTAGAAGCATTACAAGCTAGACACCGTATGCAACATGCAACCACATATCACACTACGAAGTTAGAGCAAGCACCTGTGATGGTGGTGTGGGGGAATTGCGGTCATCAACTAGAGAGCTACGTTGACTATCTTCATTTAGCCTTGCTGTTTCTTGAGAATCATGTGGGGAGGAGGACACTGCACTCTTTAAACGAGTATGGCGTCTCACACTAACCCACCCGGGTGACTGTCTCATCATAAGTGATTGACGAGGGATACAAAAGAGGATTAGTTTGATGTACGAACATGGTTAATAGACATATGTAGTATGTATCAAAAACAGGAAGGCATGTCATTATCAAAGGTATAATGTGTAAAGTAAGCAGATGCAATTTAACCAAATTGGAAGCAATACAAGCTAGACACCATATGCAACATGCAATCACATTTGACAGCGCGAAGTTAAACAAGCACCTGGGATGGTTGTGTGTGGCAATTGAGATCATCAACTGCAGAGCTACGTTTACTGTCTCCAACTGGTGACACTGCATCCTTTAGAGCGCTGAAACACTTAGTGCTTATCTTCAGCACTCATCAACACTGCGCCAGAGTATGAAATACCCATGCATAAAAAAACAATAGTGTGAGTATGGGTGAAGTGTGTGCACAATTAGTACAATGTAAAGGTAGCAGAATAGCAGGTCGGTGAGAAATAAATGACGGAGACATATGATAGCTCTACAACATGCATGGCACACTAAATTACTACAGGATTCTATGAAAATAACATTCGACTGAAAACAAATAGGTCAGTCCATTTTTTCTGCACTATCCGATGTACAAAGAATGGGCAGATCGCCTTCATCTACCTCCAGCCAGTCAGTGTTGACGATCTTCCTCGAAACGGCATCGACCACCGGCCCAGTCCCCTGCCTGCGCCCTCCCCTTGACCTTACCACACCGCCGTACTTGGCACCGCCCCCCGGCAATCCATTCAAGCCCCGCTGACCTCCAGATTGGGCGCAAACAGCTCGTGCGCCCCACACCCCTATATAGACACCGATGCGCCGCTTCCCTGGTGAACAGGCGGACTAGGTGCTCCGCGCACCTAAGCGGGTGCTGCTTCTTTTAATTGCGGTTCGGCTGACCCTGAATTGAAATCTAGGCGGGCTACTGACCTCTAGCAAAGGTGAAATAGTAAAGGGAGGAAACCTTGTCCATTTAGTATCACGAAGAAGATGCAGTAAGAAGCGCTCAACTAGTTTATTTTGTGGGATGAATACGGTGTGAGCAGAGACGTAAGGTTTGCACGAATAAGGGAAGAGGAGTACCTCTTTCTGCTAGTAGTGCTGTGTCCTCCTTCTGTTTTCCAACGATCTTCTTGTGGTTCGCTAGAAACGAGAAGTTGTGGAGGACGGTGCAGCCTTGGATGAACCCATGGCCAAGTTGTTGAGTGTGGTGCGGTGGCCATCTATCGGCAGCGGGGAAGCAGATCCGAGGCGGTGAACGACGGCGTAGCGGGAACAACTCCGGTACGGTGGACGGTTGCGACAGTGGAGCGGCAGCAGTGAGGCGCAGGACGGCATGGTCAGAGTAGTTCTGGTACGGCGCACGTCGGCGTCGGCATCGTGGGGGCAGCTCTACATCGGCTTCAGCTACTAAGTCCTTGAGGGCGTTGCGGTTGCGGTTGCATTGGACAACGACGTCGCGGTACCGGCTCCAGCGTGATGGAGGAGGGCGGCGGTGGATTGGGCGCTATGGGGTGGAGGACGGAGGAGGCTGGGGTTTCGCGCCTGGTGGAGAGGGCGTTTTGGCGCCCACAGAGTATGAATGGGGAAACGGGGAGGCGGGGAACTAAGGGGGAACAATGTTTCGGTTTGGGACGCGCTTGTTTGAAATTTGGGGAAAGTTACAAACTTTGCCCCCATCTAAAATTTCGGACATATTGCGGGTTGGGGGTAGGATAGTAATCTCAAGTGTCCCAAATGTGGGCGGGATAGATTTTGGCCGAGCGCATGGGTGTTTAGGTGCCCACGGCGTATGAATGCTTCTCAGAGGCGGTCGAGACTGGCGTCTTGGTGAAGTTACAAACCTACCCCGGTTTAGACCTTTGGACATCGGGCTGATAGGCTACACGGGCCAGAGTCAGGACAGTAATTTCCTACCACCAAACATTAGTCTCACGCGGTTTCGGGTGACCAGAGGCCTATTTGGCTCTTCGTTCAATATTTGGGAGCAGAAGCATGAACGTTTTCGGTTCTCTTGAATTGAACATTCAGGATTTGTCAAACTTCACAAATCTTTACTCTTGAAAATCCTAAAGCTACGATTATCTTGGAATGGAGGTGCTACATTTGAATATACATTGTACACGAGTATATATTACAAAAATATGCAACTTACCTCAATTTATGCATGGTTCCGGATATAATCTCCTTGGTTGCAAAAAAAAGTTAGACATGCCTATGCATAAATTGAGGTAAGTTGAGGTAAGTTGCATATGTAAAAGGGGGCATCAATCTTTGTTGTGCGTTTGAACATGCATCAATCTTTATAGCATGTTCAAACGCACAACAAAGATTGATGCCCCCTTTTACATATGATTTACAAATGCCATTATCTCGGGTTCAAATAGATGAATGCACTTCCTATGAATTCGAATCTTCGAAACCCCCTTTATGTTGAATTCGACATGTATTCTATTTCGTAGCTAGCAATTTGGAATGTATCCATGCAAGTGACAAATGTATAAAGTGCTTCACACTAACAACATGGAGTGCACTAATTAATGTTTATATATGAATTGCAAAAGCATCCATTACCTATATTTCAAACCGCTCTCACTCTATGGATCGATAATATGAAGTAAACACATGCACATGCTAGAATTCAATAGAGTATGGGTGTCTGATAGACCGATTTTCGTCGTCTATACGCAATTTACAAAATTCATGATCTCATCCAAAAATGATAATGCCATTTCTAGTTTAATTTAATGCGTAGAACCGCCTTTTACACGTAGAGGCACTATGCCTCGGCCCGTTCTCACAAACGCGCTATATATCTCTCTATCTACCGCATAAGTGCACACACTTTATATGCATCGGCATTTCTCTTTCACACATGCTCACAATCTCTCTCGGGGTGTCGGGGTGTCGGGGTGTCTCACGCACATGCTCTCTCTATCTCTCTCTCTCTCTCTCTCTCTCTCTGACTACTATGTACCACTCTTTTCACTAATCTTAGTTGAAAAACACTATTTCTCTCACATGCATTTATACACACGCACGGTCTCTACTAGCCCTCTATACGCACATATATGTGCCTACGTGTCTCCCGCACGCACATTATCTTTAGGCCTCTCTCACACACATTGCCCCCCCCCCCCAGACACACCTCTCTCTTAGTAGTTAGCAGATATGATTCCATCATATCATTGGTGAGATATCCCACTGTTAGGCTGGATGGTATCTGAGGCAAAGTTTTACCCTAGTTCGGACCTTTGCAGTTGAGGAAAAAGCCTACTCCTAGTACTGTATATTAGTGATAGGGGTGTGTACAAAGTACACGTGAATACCAGGCATTGTGCGTGTGTGTATACTATCGACGAACTAGCCCCAAGCTTCTATAACATACTGGGGGCCTACGGTTACAAATCATATATAGTCGGCTTATCACCAGTGGGGATAGAGTCCTCCGCGACTCTGGTAGCTAGCTTCGTGTTGTACGCCAAGTCCTCCACACGGGTCTTCGTATAACGCGTCTCGATCCAACCTATGTGGCGCAGGATGGAACCGACCCATGAGTCCTCATGTTGACCCACCACAACTAGAAATGATGTGCCCACCACACCACACACTTAATCGGCCACTAAGAAAATAAGCATATACAATAGTACAATGTTATACATGAAAGTTAATTGCATGGTGCATCCAAAAATATTTGTTCTGCATTGTGAATGTTTATATATTCTCCTAAAATATTAGTCACGGGAAAGAGAAACGAAGGTCATATCTCTCCTTGTCTCCACCGGACATCCCCTCTTTCTACACCACTTTCATGTACGCACACAAACTATCTCTCGACCCTCTAAAAGTATGCATGCCCACGACACATTCACGCATGACGGTCACTGTATTTCAAGCTAAAGCACTATACGGTCATTGGAGTTCAGAATATGCTCATTACGGTCACCGTATACATTCTCGTGGTGATCATACGATATCTAGCTCACGATACGTCTCCGTATTTTATTGATGACACTGACGGACTTTGCATTTGATGCGTGCTCTGTATTTTGTTGACGACACTTACAATCATTGTATTTGAAGCGAAAGCACGATATGGTCATTGGACTTCAGAATAAGCTCATCACGGTCACCACATACATTTTGTCGTGCTAACCAACATGTGGTTGGATGGTTAGGAGGACAGTGGTTTCTAGAGCCCACCAGGGTTAAAGTCCAGGTGCTCGCATTTATCCTGGGTTAATTTCAGTATTTTCCGGCGATGTGCGTTCAGTGGGAGGAGACGTTCCACTCGAGGACGAGGCACCTATGGTGACTTAGTAAAATCTCAAGATCATGTGCTGGCCCACTCTCTCGAAGGTGCTCATAGGGGTAGGGCTTGCGTGTGTGCGCTTATAGCGGTGAGAGCTTGCGCGTATATATGAGCCCTTGCATCTGTACCATGTTAAAAAAATACATGTCATGATTATACGGTCACTGGCTCACCCGTACAACTCCATATTTTGTTGATGACACAATCAATTGACCAGTCAAAGGTTCCACGTGGCACAACTAGTGTTGCAGCATCGAGGCGCGTAACCGTGGGGCCCACCTGTCAGCACGTATATGAAAGAAAGAAATGGTAATTTGAGTCTGTACTTGTGTTAATAAAATACGGAGTACATTTTAGGGTGATCATACGGTCACTGGCTCACCATACAACTCCGTAATTTGTTAATGACACGATCAAGTGACCAGTCGAATGGTCCACATTCAGCAGCGCACATTACCATAGGGCCCACCCGTCAGCGCGTATATGAAGGACATAAATGGTAATAAATTAGTGGTCGGTGGGTACTCGAAGTCGTGAGACCTCTGGTTGGCGATCGCCGGCGTTAGAAGCGCATTGATTGGGCGGTGGGGTGGGGATCGCCGCAAAAAAGCTTCGGCGCGGGGCTAGAGGATGGCGGTCTTGGCGGACTGGCTGTGAGGAGTTCAAGCGTGGGCGGCGTGTGATGTCTACTACGCAACCTTCTTCTTGTAGACGTTGTTGGGCCTCCAAGTGCAGAGGTTTGTAGGACAGTAGCAAATTTCCCTCAAGTGGATGACCTAAGGTTTATCAATCCGTGGGAGGCGTAGGATGAAGATGGTCTCTCTCGAATAACCCTGCAACCAAATACCAAAGAGTCTCTTGTGTCCCCAACACACCCAATACAATGGTAAATTGTATAGGTGCACTAGTTCGGCCAAGAGATGGTGATACAAGTGCAATATGGATGATAGATATGGGTATTTGTAATCTGAAAATATAAAACAGCAAGGTAACTAAAGATAAAAGTGAGCGTAAACGGTATTGCAATGCTAGGAAACAAGGCCTAAGGTTCATACTTTCACTAGTGCAAGTTCTCTCAACAATAATAACATAATTGGATCATATAACTATCCCTCAACATGCAACAAAGAGTCACTCCAAAGTCACTAATAGCGGAGAACAAACGAAGAGATTATGGTAGGGTACTAAACCACCTCAAATTTATTCTTTCAGATCGATCTACTCAAGAGTCCGTAGTAAAATAACACGAAGCTATTCTTTCCATTCGATCTATCATAGAGTTCGTACTAGAATAACACCTTAAGACACAAATCAACCAAAACCCTAATGTCACCTAGATGCTCCAATGTCACCTCAAGTATCCGTGGGTATGATTATACGATATGCATCACACAATCTCAGATTCATCTATTCAACCAACACAAAGAATTTCAAAGAGTGCCCCAAAGCTTCTACCGGAGAGTCAAGAGAAAACGTGTGCCAACCCCTGTGCATAGGTTCATGGGCGGAACCCGCAAGTTGATCACCAAAACATACATCAAGTGGATCACGTGATATCCCATTGTCACCACAGATAAGCACGACAAGACATACATCAAGTGTTCTCAAATCCTTAAAGACTCAACCCGATAAGATAACTTCAAAGGGAAAACTCAATCCATTACAAGAGAGTAGAGGGGGAGAAACATCATAAGATCCAACTATAATAGCAAAGCTCGTGATACATCAAGATCATATCATCTCAAGAACACGAGAGAGAGAGAGAGAGAGAGATCAAACACATAACTACTGGTACATACCCTCAGCCCTGAGGGTGAACTACTCCCTCCTCGTCATGGAGAGCGCCGGGATGATGATGATGGCCACCGGTGAGGGATCCCCCCTCCCGCAGGGTGCTGGAACAGGGTCCCGATTGGTTTTTTGTGGCTACAGAGGCTTGCGGTGGCAGAACTCCCGATCTATTCTGTTCCCCGATGGTTTAGGGTATATGGGTATATATAGGCGGAAGAAATACATTAGGGGAGCCAAGAGGGGCCCATGAGGGTGGAGGGCGCTCCCAGGGGGGTGTTCACGCCCCCTGCCTCGTGCCTTCCTTGTTGCTTCCCTTACGTATACTCCAAGTCTTGTGGATTGCTTCCGTTCCAAAAATAACTTTCCCGAAGGTTTCATTCCGTTTGGACTTTGTTTGATATTCCTTTTCTGCGAAACACTGAAACAAGGGAAAACAGGAACTGGCACTGGGCTCTGGGTTAATAGGTTAGTCCCAAAAATAATATAAAAGTGTTTAATAAAGCCCATAAACATCCAAAACAGATAATATAATAGCATGAATACTTCATAAATTATAGATACGTTGGAGACGTATCAGCATCCCCAAGCTTAATTCCTGCTCGTCCTCGAGTAGGTAAATGATAAAAGAAATAATTTATGAAGTGTGAATGCTAGCAGGTGCACAAGTTTGATCAATTATAATTCAAATCACCTTTTCTAGCATCATTATGTATCATAACAGTAGCTCATCTTATAAAGCTTCTCACGATCAAGTAAAAAACTATTCACATGTTAAAGTATAGATCATAAACTTTCTTGAAAACTAACAAACCGTGTTATCAGTCATCAAACAATTACAATTCATCTTATTTTCAGGAAGACTCTATGTCAGAGCTTTGATTTAGCAAACTCCACCTACTCAACTATCATTTAGCCTTTCACAATTGCTAACACTCACGCGATATTTATGGGTTCAAAGTTTTAATCAGACATAGAGAAAGCTAGGGGCTTATAAATTCGCCTCCCAACCTTTTACCTCAAGGGTAATGTCAACAATAATAGCTCATGATGCCTTACATCCAATTGGATATATATATATATATATATATATATATATATATATATATATATATATATATATATATATATATATATCAAATCTTTCCAACACAATGTGCTTGCCAAAGGATAAAATGTAAAAAGGAAAGGTGAAGATCACCATGACTCTTGCATAAGGTAAAAGAAAAGATAGGCCCTTCACAGAGGGAAGCAGAGGTTGCCATGCGCTTTTATAGTTGGATGCACAAAATCTTAATGCGAGGGAACGTCACTTTATATTGCCACTTGTGATAGGGACCTTTATTTTGCAGTCCGTCGCTTTTATTTCTTCCATATCACAAGATCGTATAAAGCTTATTTTCTCCACACTAGAAGATCATACATATTTAGAGAGCAATTTTTATTGCATGCACCAATGACAACTTACTTGAAGGATCTTACTCAATCCATAGGTAGGTATGGTGGACTCTCATGGCAATACTGGTTTAAGGGATGTTTGGAAGCACAAGTAGTATCTCTACTTGGTGCAAAAAATTGGCTAGCATGAGGGGGAAAGGCAAGCTCAACGTGTTGGGCGATCCATGACAATATACTTTATTTCAGATATAAGAAAACATAACCCATTACGTTGTCTTCCTTGTCCAACATCAACCTCTTATCGTCATATTTTAATGAGTGCTCACAATTACAAAAGATGTCCAAGATAGTATATTTATATGTGAGATCTCTCTTCCTTCAATATTCTTTCATGAATTGTTCAAGTGACCAATACAATGTTTGCTATCCTTCAATAAATTTACCACCTCTACTTATATGTAAAGTCATTACTCCCCATGGGATAAGCATATGAAACATATATAATTTCAGATTTATGATATTCAATTCATTCAACCATTTACTCATAGGATATAAGTGAAGCACGCGAGTAAAAGACAAACTACTCCAAAAAGATATAAGTGAAGATCAATGAGTAGTTAAATAATTATGTAGCTATGTGAAGACTCTCTCTCATTTAAGAATTTCAGATCTTGGTATTTTATTCAAACATCAAGCAAAGCTAAAGAAAATTAAATGACACTCCAAGCAAAACACATATCATGTGGTGAATAAAAATATAGCTCCAAGTAAAGTTACTGATGAACGAAGACAAAAGAGGGGATGTCTTCCGGGGCATCCCCAATCTTAGGCTCTTGGTCATCCTTGAATATTACCTTGGGGTGCCTTGGGCATCCCCAAGCTTAGGATCTTGCCACTCCTTATTCCATAGTCCATTGAATCTTTACTCAAGACTTGAAAACTTCACAACACAAAACTCAACAGAAAACTCGTAAGCTCCGTTAGCGAAAGAAAACAAAACAACACTTCAAGGTACTGTATTGAACTCATTATTTATTTATATTGGTGTTAAACTTACTTTATTCCAACTTATCTATGGTTTATAAACTATTTTACTAGCCATAGATTCATCAAAATAAGCAAACAACACATAGAAAACAGAATCTGTCAAAAACAGAACAGTCTGTAGTAATCTGTATCTAACGCAAACTTCTGTAACTCCAAAAATTCTGAAATAAATTGGTGGACCTGAGGAATTTGTCTAGTAATCATCTGCAAAAATAATAAACTAAATATCACTGTCCATTAAATTTTTTAGCTAATCTCGTGAGCGCTAAAGTTTTTGTTTTTTACAGCATGATCATAAAGACTTCACCCAAGTCTTCCCAAAGGTTCTACTTGGCACAAACACAAAATAAAACATAAAACCATATCTAACCAGAGGCTAGATAGATTATTTATTACTAAACAGAACCAGAAAGCAAGAAGCTAAAATAAAGTTGGGTTGCCTCCCAACAAGCGCTAACGTTTAACGCCCCTAGCTAGGCCTGATGATTTCAATGATGCTCACATAAAAGATAAGAATTGAAACATAAAGAGAGCATCATGAAGAATATGACTAGCACATTTAAGTCTAACCCACTTCCTATGCATAGGGATTTTGTGAGCAAACAACTTATGGGAACAATAATCAACTTGCATAGGAAGGTAAAACAAGCATAACTTCAAGATTTTAAGCACATAGAGAGGAAACTTGATATTATTGCGATTTCTACAAGCATACATTCCTCCCTCATAATAATTTTCAGTAGATTCATGAATGAATTCAACAATATAACCAGCACCTAAAGCATTATTTTCATGATCTACAAGCATAGAATTTTTATTACTCTTCACGTAAGCAAATTTATTCTCATCAATAGTAGTGGGAGCAAACTCAACAAAATAACTATCATGTGATTGAAAATTAAGATCAAGATGACAAGTTTCATGGTTATCATTATTCTTTATAGCATACGTGTCATCACAATAATCATCATATATAGGAGGCATGCTTTCATCATAATAAATTTTCTCATCAAAACTTGGGGGACTGAACATATCATCTTCATCAAACATAGCATCCCAAGCTTGTGGCTTTGCATATCATTAGCATCATGAGTATTCAAGGAATTCATACTAACAACATTGCAATCATGCTCATCATTCACATATTTTATGCCAAGCATTCTATGTAATTCTTCTTCTAGTACTTGAGCACAATTTTCCTTCCCATCATTTTCACGAAAGACATTAAGAAGATGAAGCATATGAGGCAACCTTAATTCCATTTTTTAGTTTTATTTTATATACTAAACTAGTGGTAAAACAAGAAACTAGAAGATTCGATTGCAAGATCTAAAGATATACCTTCAAGCACTCACCTCCCCGGCAACGGCGCCAGAAAAGATCTTGAGGTCTACGACACAACCTTCTTCTTGTAGACGTTGTTGGGCGTCCAAGTGCAGAGGTTTGTAGGACAGTAGCAAATTTCCCTCAAGTGGATGACCTAAGGTCTATCAATCCGTGGGAGGCGTAGGATGAAGATGGTGTCTCTCGAACAACCCTGCAACCAAATAACAAAGAATCTCTTGTGTCCCCAACACACCCAATACAAATGGTAAATTGTATAGGTGCACTAGTTCGGGGAAGAGATGGTGATACAAGTGCAATATGGATGATAGATATGGGTATTTGTAATCTGAAAATATAAAAACAGCAAGGTAACTAAAGATAATAGTGAGCGTAAACGGTATTGCAATGCTAGGAAACAAGGCCTAAGGTTCATACTTTCACTAGTGCAAGTTCTCTCAACAATAATAACATAATTGGATCATATAACTACCCCTCAACATGCAACAAATAGTCACTCCAAAGTCATTAATAGCGGAGAACAAATGAAGAGATTATGGTAGGGTACGAAACCACCTCAAATTTATTCTTTCGGATCGATCTATTCAAGAGTCCGTAGTAAAATAACACGAAGCTATTCTTTCCGTTCGATCTATCATAGAGTTCGTACTAGAATAACACCTTAAGACACAAATCAACCAAAACCCTAATGTCAGCTAGATACTCCAATGTCACCTCAAGTATCCGTGGGTATGATTATACGATATGCATCACACAATCTCAGATTCATCTATTCAACCAACACAAAGAACTTCAAAGAGTGCCCCAAAGTTTCTACCGAAGAGTCAAGACGAAAACGTGTGCCAACCCCTGTTCATAGGTTCACGGGCGGAAGCCGCAAGTTGATCACCAAAACATACATCAAGTGGATCACGTGACATCCCATTGTCACCACAGATAAGCACGACAAGACATACATCAAGTGTTCTCAAATCCTTAAAGACTCAATCCGATAAGATAACTTCAAAGGGAAAACTCAATCCATTACAAGAGAGTAGAGGGGGAGAAACATCATAAGATCCAACTATAATAGAAAAGCGCGCGATACATCAAGATCGTATCATCTCAAGAACACGAGAGAGAGAGAGAGAGAGAGAGAGAGAGAGATCAAACACATAGCTACTGGTACATACCCTCAGCCCCGAGGGTGAACTACTCCCTCCTTGTCATGGAGAGCGCCAGGATGATGATGATGGCCACTGGTGAGGGATCCCCCCTCCGGCAGGGTGCCGGAACAGGGCCCCGATTGGTTTTTGGTGGCTACAGAGGCTTGCGGCGGCGGAACTCCCGATCTTCTGTTCCCCGATGGTTTTAGTGTATATGGGTATATATAGGCGGAAGAAATACATCAGGGGAGCCACGAGGGGCCCACGAGGGTGGAGGGCGCGCCCAGGGGGGTGGGCGCGTCCCCCTGCCTCGTGCCTTCCTCGTTGCTTCCCTTACGTATACTCCAAGTCTTCTGGATTGCTCCCGTTCCAAAAATAACTTTCCCGAAGGTTTCATACCGTTTGGACTCCGTTTGATATTCCTTTTCTGCGAAATACTGATTCAAGGGAAAAAACAGGAACTGGCACTGGGCTCTGGGTTAATAGCTTAGTCCCAAAAATAATATAAAAGTGTTTAATAAAGCCCATAAACATCCAAAACAGATAATATAATAGCATGAACACTTCATAGATTATAGATACGTTGGATACGTATCAGCGTGGCGGCGCGGGCCGGCCGCGGGGGCCGGCGGTTCTGCCGGTGGTGGCTGGCGGCTCAGGGGGGTGGAGTTTGATGATAAACTACAGGTCCTTGATTTCATATCCAACGGCTGGAAAAATCTAATGACCAGAGATGAAAAAGTCAGTCGACTGACGTGTAACCTCACCCTGCACGTACACATGCACGCACGCAAGACACGCATGCATGCAGGCATGCAACACTGACGCGTACACATGCACTCACGAACACACGCACGTATGCACACATGCATGCAACACTGAAACGTACCCTTGCACGCACGCAACACTCGCACGCCTGCATGCACACAGCACACGATGTAAGACACACGCTCAACCTATACGTGCATGCACCCTTTGTTAAGGACATGGATTGTTACGGGTATTAATCAATCTTATCTGTGATAAGCAGAACATTGATGTTTGTAGCGGTCTTTATGTCTAAGTTTGTATCTCTATAGTCCCTCTCACACACACCCATGTAGGTGGGGGACGTGCACGTAGAGAAGAGGTGCACGCACGGCGCACGTACTCCCGTCTCTTTCCCAACCACACCCGCGCAGGTACACGGTGGAGCTCATTTCTTTACGAAAAGGCAGCCCACGTGGTAACTTGACGCGTGTACTGGTTGTCCACTAGATGGAGGGAGGATCATCTACCACGGGTGAACAAACAAATTGCGACTTGACGCGTTATGTTAAATAAAAAAGAGGCAAACCATGTTGGGCCTACCTTAGAGGCAAGGCTCTATACACTGGAGTACTTTTGATGTGTCTCGTCAACTCGCAGAACGAGGAGAAGCTTGCTTAGTACGCCGTCTCCCTGCCCACGGGCGCGGTGGCTCGCAGGATGAGGTGAAGCTTGCTTACTATGCCTTCTGCAGCTCCCTCGCCTACGTCAAGGTGGCTCGTAGGATGAGGAGAAAATTTTACTAGTACTCCCTCCGTTTACTCCTCGTCCCTACTACCTTGGTTAGAGAGATTATCATATTGTTTGGAATATATATGTCCTTTAGTACTCCCTCCAATTACTTATACAAGGCCACTATAAAAAATACATTTTGCATCTATACAAGGCCACAAATAGTAATCGAGACAAAAGTTACTACTCCCTCCTTTCCAGTTTATGGCTCAATTTCAAAATCTCTCCAACCAAGGTAGACGGTGAGTGGTCGAATTAATTTCGTACTCCCAGTTTGCACAAGTAATTAGTATGCTCATTTTTCTCAAGAAGTTATGTTTACTGAGGCATTAATTAGAACGAATGCATGAATGACCACTAAATTTCCATGAACTTCTACATGCATTGGTGAGTTTTCTCTTGACACTGCTTGCATCGGGTGATCTAATGCACCTCGAAATCCAACATGTGATGGTACTACTACTAGTAGTAGAATTGAGACTTATAAAATGGAAAAACGGATGTTTTTTAGATGAGCCCTATAAACCCTAGTGGGTATGTACTCCGTAAAATCAGATTTTCCCAAAACTAAGTCGCTCAACCTTTATTTGCCTGTTTCCCTTCCTGCCTCCTTGCCTCGAACAGACTATGCCAAACTCCCCTGCCTGCCACGCGGGAAAAGACCCGCCCTCGCCTTTTTTTAGTCCGGGTTTGTATCGATGGATCGCGCGAAGCAGCAAAAACCCAAGCCGTGTCTTGTACTCCTCCGTCGACGCTCGCTTTCATGAATTCTGTACTTCCTGTCGCCGACATGTGGGACATATAGCAATCGGGTTGACGTGTCAAGCAGCAAATAACAATGCAAAACAACAGGGGGGACGCACCCCAATCGTACCACCCCAGTAGTAGTAGTAATGAGCAATGAAACGTCAAATCACAATGTCGCACCTTCCCAGACGGACGAAGCAACGATTATTTCACACTTTGGTTCGCCATCATCTCAAACCACGTAGTATTGCTTCTGCCTCAAGAGGGACACGCGCATTGCCTTGGTACATCATGATACGTGGGACCGCATGACAGGCCATGCTCCCCCACCGATCGCTCGGTAAAATCACCTCATTTTTACTACTATACTTCCTCCGTATCGGTTTACATGGCATGCACGTCGTTCTAGGTTGAGAATTTAACTGGCTATATATGTGATGAATAGTATATGTTTAGAAACTACATCCACTTAATAATCCAATGATATACTTTTTGTGACATAGTAACTCAGATTTAGTTAGTCAAATGGATGACCTAGAACTACGTGCACACCCTATAAACCGAGACGTCTAAAAGCCGAGACGGAGAGGGTAGTTCAGTACGTATCTTTTTAGATCAATATAGTCGGGATTCACCAAGGAGCAAAACCAAGTGGTAGCCTGCACCTGTCGTGTTGGCGTAGCGACTCAAGCAGGTCGATCTGCACGAAATGGCGACACACTTAACAGACCCCTTTGGCCGACATGTGGCTCATCCACTGCCTTGTTCCACGTGCGATGCACCAAATTACAGTTTGGAGCAGCGGTTGGAATTGGAGGCACCCCGGTCGTAGCGCCGCAGTAGTAGAAAATGAGCGATGAGGGGTCAAATCACAAAGCCCCACCTTTCCCGCATTAAGCTGGACGAACGAAGCAACCATCATTTCAGTCTAGGGCGCAAGAGCATAAAGAAAAGAGAAAACCAATGATGCGTGTCGCAGCTACCTAGGGCACCCTAGGGTAGGGGTCTCCACTAAAGATCATTTTTTTTAAAGCGCCTCCACTACAAATCGGCTTCTCCCTCATCCTCTTGAAGAAAACCGATGATGCGTGCCGCGGTAGGGTTTGTAGGAGTACTACCAGGGCATGCGGGGCCACATCTTAGTAAACAGGAGAGGGATTGAGTTTGATTCGATGCCTTAAATATGTGTGGGCCGCTTGGTTTTAGGGGGACGAGGCAGCATTTTTGGTTCGGGGACCAGTGGAGATATAGTACGTACAAAAAATATTGTGGACGTAGGTTCGACCGAAAGGCAATGATGCATGGGTCCTGCATTTTGATATACCCGTGGCCGCATGAAATTTGCTACTCTACTCAAAACTAGTAAGGTACACATGCATTGAACGCATGAGATTTCGAAACCAAATTATGAATAACACACTATAGCATGTAAAGCTTTGAGTCATATATGCATGATGTAGATGTTCGTTTAGTTCTTATAGTTCATCTCATTCAAAATCAATTAGTTTTATAAAAATGTTAAGATTCATGGGGTTGTGCAATGTAAAGCATAAAGTAAAAAACAAATAATGGCATTTCATTTAGAAAAAAAATCAATTATGATACGAAAGATTCTAGAACAAAGGAGAAGTGCATGTGTTTTGAGGTTTGTGCATTATGCTTAAGTTCAACCATGGAGTCTTCTAAATTGTACATGTGGAAGATCTGGTGGAATGTTGATGATATCCAACGTCCAGTAGTGCTCGGATTTGCCATCTCTGCACTGTCGGATTAGCTTCATCAAGCGACCATCTTTCAAGTTATTCGCACACTATATAGTTCTTGTGGCATAGTTGCATGTCTTGGAAAAAAGCTACTAGTGGGTTGTACTAGCTATTTAGGAATATAAGATGTATACATGGAAGTTGTAGGGAAAGAGATGACATGGAGTATCTCAATTCCTATGAGTAGGGATTGGAAAAGAGATGTCATTTGGTTGACATCATAGGAACTTTTCTATTGTTTCTAGAAATGACATGTATCTCAATTCATATGAGGAGGGATTAGAAAAGAGATGTAATTTGGTTCATAACATAGGAACTTTTCTTTTGAATATACGCTAATGTTTATTTTCCTTTGAAATTATGGGAGTATAGTGAAAGCGCAAGTGCTCCCTAGGTGGTTTTGGTAATTAATGTCAACATATCTCTTGTTGGACTAACACTTTTACCTAGTATGTTTCAGATAAGTTCAATAATGGAGTGGCATGGACTAGAGGATGTGGAACCCCTTCAAGATGCTAAGGACAAAAGGATTGGCTCAAGCTCAAAGATCAAGACTCTACATTTTCTATTTTAGTGATCCAAGATCACATTGAGTCTATAGGAAAAGCCAATACTATCAAGGAGGGATGAGGTGTTGCTTAATGGCTTGCTTGCTCAAAGTGCTTAGTGATATGCTCCAAAGCCCTCAACCACTTTCTCACTTCCACATATGACCTAAACCAAAAGTCAAACTGGGCCCCACCGATTCTTTCCATCTGGCGCCACCGAGTTCAGATGTCATAGCCACTGCCACAAACCCTAGGAAAATCGGTCTCACCAATAGGGATCTCGGTCTCACCGAGGGTTGCAATCTCTCTGTATGGATCTATTACCAAAATCGGTCTCACCGAGTTTGCATAACCGGTGCTACCGAGATTGCAATGTAAACTCTCTGCTTCCTTTTCATAACATTTCGGTCTCACCGAAATGAGCGAATTGGTCCCACCGAGTTTACCTGACCAACTCTCTGGTTAGCTTATTACCAAAATCGGTCTCACCAAGTTTGTGTAATCGGTCTCACCGAGATTACATTATGCCCTAACCCTAACCATATCGGTCCAACCGAGTTGCATGTCGGTCCCACCAAAATCCTAACGGTCACTAGATTTGCTGAATCGGTCCGACCGAAGTTTAACAATTCGGTCCCACCGAGTTTGGCAAGTTGTGTGTAACGGTTAGATTTTGTGTGGAGGCTATATATACCCCTCCACCTCCTCTTCATTCGTGGAGAGAGCCATCAGAACATGCCTACACTTCCAATACACATTTTCTGGGAGAGAACCACCTACACTTGTGTTGAGGTCAAGATATTCCATTCCATCCACATAAATCTTGATCTCTAGCCTTCCCCAAGTTGCTTTCCACTCAAATCTTCTTTCCACCAAATCCAAATCCTGTGAGAGAGAGTTCAGTGTTGGGGAGACTATCATTTGAAGCACAAGAGCAAGGAGTTCATCATCAACACACCATTTGTTACTTCTTGGAGAGTGGTGTCTCCTAGATTGGCTAGGTGTCACTTGGGAGCCTCCGACAAGATTGTGGAGTTGAACCAAGGAGTTTGTAAGGGCAAGGAGACCGCCTATTTCGTGAAGATCTACCGCTAGTGAGGGCAAGTCCTTCGTGGGCGACGGCCATGGTGGGATAGAGAAGGTTGGTTCTTCATGGAACCTTCGTGGGTGGAGCCCTCCGTGGACTCGCGCAACCGTTACCCTTCGTGGGTTGAAGTCTCCATCAACGTGGATGTACAATAGCACCACCTATCGGAACCATGGATAAAAAATCTCCATGTCTCCAAATTGCGTTTGCACACTCCAATCCCATCCCTTTACATTCTTGCAATTTGCATGCTTTACTTTCCGCTGCTCATATACTTTTTGCATGCTTGCTTGATATGTATTGTGTATGTTAAACTTGTGCCAAGACTCCACTTCAACTTGAAGAATTTAAAAAACTGTAACTTTTGGTACTTAGTGTCTAATCACCCCCTGAGGGAGTCCCGGATTAGGGGGTGTCCGGGTAGCCGAACTATCACCTTTGGCCGGACTCCTGGACTATGAAGATAATAGATTGAAGACTTCGTCCCGTGTCCGGATGGGACTTTCCTTGGCGTGGAAGGCAAGCTTGGCGATATGGATATGTAGATCTCCTACCATTGTAACCGACTCTGTGTAACCCTAACCCTATTCGGTGTCTATATAAACCGAAGGGTTTTAGTCCGTAGGACAGAACAACAATCATACCATAGGCTAGCTTCTAGGGTTTAGCCTCTTTGATCTCGTGGTAGATCTACTCTTGTACTACCCATATCATCAATATTAATCAAGCAGGAGTAGGGTATTACCTCCATCGAGAGGGCCCGAACCTGGGTAAAAACATCGTGTCCCTTGTCTCCTGTTATCATCCGCCTAGACGCACAGTTCGGGACCCCCTACCCGAGATCCGCCAGTTTTGACACCGACATTGGTTCTTTCATTGAGAGTTCCTCTGTGCCATCGCCGTGAGGAAGGATGCCTCATCCCGTCTTTAAAGATGATACTATCGCCAAAGGAGCCTTGGCCACTGGCCAGACTCTCCGGCTGGGTGGTTTTCTTATGACCGCCAGTTCGGCCGCCGCGCCGATGATGACTTCTCGAGTCATCGAAACCAATCTTCACGTTAATTCGGAACTTGCCGAACAGTTAGATCCGATCGAGCTCTCCTCCGTAAACGAGCTCTTGGGTCGCATCGCCGCCCTGGGAGTCGCCACAGACTATGACCAGATCGGGCCTAAAACCGATCTGAGAGAGATCAACTCTCCCCAAGCTACCCATCATGTTGTTGTGATAGAGGAGCAATGCGGCGATTCTTCTTCTATCTTAAGGACTAGCTACGTCCGGATTCCCGATCCCTCCATGCCGGATTCCCGCAGAGGGACGGATGTCGATCAAACCCTGAACTTAAAGTTAGGCGGCGGGTTGGACTAATTGGATAGCATTCAAAAATCCAAACTTCCGAGTTCAGAAACTTCTCGGCCCCTGAGTCTTAAATTGGACGGGGTTTCGGATCTAGTTTCACCCGCCCACCCAAACATTAGCGATCTATCCCGAATTCGGCAAGAGCCAACTAAAATAGTACATCATTACTGGGCCAGATTCCTCCTGGTTATGGACAGGATAAAGGACTGCCGAGAGGAGGACGCAATCTCACTTTTTTGCAATAAATTGCACGGACAAAGGAATCCTAAACGCCATAAGTCGTCGCGAAATTACACGCTTTGATGACTTGGTGACCATAGTACAAAAGTATTGTGCGATGGAGAGTGCTTGGAAAACCGAAAGTCAATTTTGGGATAATCCGGCCCCAAATACATCCCTAGTCCGGAATAAAAGGGTGCATCTAGATTAAACATCAAAAAACAAAAAACCCCTAAAGGGTACGGAACCGTACTGGAGGGTTGGCTAAACGGACCCTGCAAAATTCATAGCACGTAGGGCGCCACTCCAACTCATAGCCTTCGAGCATGTTGGATACTACGGCAGTGGCCAAAAGTGGCGAAGAGCTTCTAGCTTCAAATGCCAGCCCAAAGAATACCAAGACGGTGTTAACAGTCTTTGAGACTTTCGCATCAAATAACATGCGAAACGAACACTCCATAACCTTGCGAAGTCTACCAAGTAGCAACAATACATCCATGGAGTACACGGCTATTACCTTTAATGCCAGTGATTTAACCCAAATTCGAACAGCCGAGCACCACCGCATTGGTTCTCAGTCCAATAGTGGACGGCTTTCGCCTTACAAAGGTACTCATGGATGGCGGCAGCAGACTGAACCTCATCTACGAGGAAACCCTCCGAAAAATGGAAATAGACTGGAACCGCATTGAGCGAAGCAGTACAACCTTTAGAGGAATAATCCCTAGCCGGGAAGCATGCTGCACAGGAAAAATCACACCGGACGTAGTGTTCGGCTCGCCGGACAATTACAGGTCCGAGGAGGTCACATTTCAAGTGGCCCCGTTCAGCAGCGGATATCATGCTTTATTGGGGCGAGAGGCATTCACAATTTTTCAAGCTATACCCCATTATGGGTACATGAAGCTTAAAATGACCGGACCTAATGGAATCATCACTCTCGCTAGTGATCCGAACATAGCACTCCGCGCCAAAAACAAGACAGCCGCACTAGCCCTCGAGGCACTATCCGAAGCCCTAGCGGCCAAGGAACTCACTGCGATGCGCTCCACGGTGAACAGGGATGATGTGATACTTGATAAAAGATCCAAGTCCACCTCTTTTAAACCAGCGGATGATATAGTCAAGTTCCAAGTCCACCCAACGGACCCTGCAAAGACGGCCTCCATTGGGGCACAATTAAACCCTGATGTAGACGCCAGACTACGAGAATTTCTACGAAAATCGGGACATTTTGCTGGCACCCTTCGACATGCCAGAATCCCGTCGGCTGGCGAGCACAGCCTAAATATCCTAAGAGGATTCAAGCCGATCAAACAGGCTCTTGGCGCTTTTCCGAACCCAAGAGACAGGCCATGGGAGAGGAGCTAGCCAAACTTCTGGAAGCCAGATTCATCAGAGATATAAAACATCCGGACTAGTTAGCAAATCTGGTGATGGTACCAAAGAAGGACAAATCTTGGCGCCTATGTGTTGATTTCAAAGACCTTAATAAGGCTTGCCCAAAGGATCCCTTCCCCCTCCCTCGAATTGATCAAATTATCGATGCTACAACAGGACACGACTCATTGTGCTTCCTCGACGCGTACTTTGGCTACCACCAAATCAAGATGGCGGAGCCAGACCAAGCTGCAATAGCATTCATCACTCCATACGGCCCATTCTACTTCAACACAATGCCCTTCGGGCTCAAAAACGCGGGCGCAACATATCAGCGCATGATTCAGACATGTCTGGCAAACCAGATCGGCAAAACAGTGGAAGCATATGTAGATGACGTGGTCGTCAAATCCAAGCATGTCGAGACTATCGTAGACGATTTGAGGCTCACATTCGACAATCTTCGAAAATATGACATCAAGCTCAATCCGAAAAAATGCGTCTTCGGCGTTCCAGCCGGAAAGCTCCTGGGCTTCATTGTGTCCGGTAGAGGAATTGAAGCAAACCCAGCCAAGGTCCGAGCTCTGTCACAATTGGATATTCCAAAAGACCTCAAACAAACACAAAAATTGACTGGATGCGTAGCGGCTCTAAGCCGCTTTATTTCCCGTTTGGGAGAAAAGGCGTTACCCCTTTACCGCCTCCTCCGCCGCACCGAACACTTCGAGTGGACGGATGCCGCCACGGCCGGACTAGAAGAGATAAAAGCCATATTGGCAACAAATCCGGTCCTGGCCGCGCCCAACATGGGCGAACCAATGCTATTATATATCGCCGCAACACATCAAGTTGTCAGCGCGGTGCTCGTTGTCGAACGAGAAACGGACGGACACCGGTTCCCTCTTCAAAGACCGGTTTATTATGTGTCCACTGTCCTCACTCCATGCAAGTCCCGGTACCCACATTATCAAAAGATAGCATACGCAGTTTTCATGGCATCCCGGAAGCTGCAACACTACTTTCAAGAGTGTTCGATAACGGTAGCCTCCGAAGTACCTCTTAACGACATTATAAACAACCGCGACGCGACGGGCCGGATTGCCAAATGGGCCATAGAGCTCCTTCCATTCGACATAACCTATAAGCCACGACGATCTATTAAGTCGCAGGTTTTGGCCGACTTCGTGGCCGAATGGACCGAAGCCGAACTCCCTAAAGAGTACGGCGCATACTCCCATTGGATCATGCACTTTGACGGCTCCAAAATGTTGGCCGGCCTGGGGGCTAGCGTCCTGACGTCCCCAACCGGGGACACAGTCCAATACGTCCTTCGGATAATGTATACGGACTCCAACAACGCAGCCGAATATGAGGCCCTTCTGCACGGCCTCCGGATGGCAGTCTCCATGGGCATTAAACGCCTAGAGGTGCGCGGGGATTCGAACCTCGCGATCTCTCAAATAAACGGAGACTTTGATGCCAAAGATCCGAAAATGGCAGCATACCGCAATGCGGTCCTACAAATGTCAGCACGGTTCGAAGGGCTCGAATTTCATCATATAGCCCGGGATAACAACCAGGCGGCGGACATATTGGCACGCATCGGTGCAAAACGCGATGCCGTCCCGCCCAACATCTTCCTGGAACGGCTGTTCAAGCCATCCATACTATGGGAAGGGGAGTCCGGAAATAACAATCCGGACCCAACCGCACTGCCTGACGCCGAACACTCTGACACAATTGGAGGCTCTGCCACCGAGATAACACCCTCCGCCCACGATATAATGGCGGTTATCGCCCCGCGGACGGAAGCATTCCTAGCCTACCTAACTAGGCAGGAACTCCCCGAAGACCAAAATGAGGCCCGCTGCATAGTACGGCGATCTAAAGCCTATAAAGTCCATGAGGGAGAGCTTTATAAGAAAAGCACTACAGGAGTCCTTCAAAGGTGTATCTCTGAAGAGGAAGGGCGAAACCTCCTGGCTGAAATTCATGCCGGACTGGGTGGGCACCACGCCGCAGCCCGGGCCCTTGTAGGCAAGGCCTTCCATACAGGATTTTATTGGCCGATGGCCTGGGCAGATCTTGAGGATTTAGTCCAACGATCGTCGGTTGCCAGCTTTTGCTAACCAAAGCCACATGCCACCCACCGCCTCAAAACTATACCCATCACATGGCCGTCATGGCTGGGGCTTGACATGGTTGGACCCCTTAAGGGAGGAACCCACAAGCAAAAATACCTATTGGACATGGTGGATAAATTCACCAAATGGATAGAGGCCAAGCCAGTTAAAACGGCCGAATCCGGACCGGTGATAGACTTCATATCAGGGGTAGTCACCGTTACAGTGTCCCCCACAGTATCATCACTGATAACGGCACCAACTTCACGGCCGATGAGGTCAAATTATGGTGCAAAAACATGGGCATCAAGCTCAACTACGCCTCAGTCTATCCCGCTCAAACCAACGGTCAAGTCGAACGAGCAAACGGTCTAATCATGAGCGGCATTAAACCCAGACTAGTGCGGTCCCTCAAGGAATCTAACACGCCTTTGGGTTGAGGAGCTCGACTCCGTACTCTGGGGGCTGCGGACCACGCCGAAGCGTACTACCGGATCCACACCATTTTTTGTGGTGTACGGCGCAGAGGCAGTCTTGCCCTGCGACATAATTCATGACTCACCTCGCGTGCGCATGTATGAAGAAAGAGAAGCCGAGCTCGATCGGCAGGACAGTTTGGACTCATTGGAGGAGGAGCGCGACATGGCAAAGGCTCGTTCCGCATTTTATCAACAGCAGGCTCGAAGATATCAAAGCAGGGAAGTACGGGCCAAAGCTTACAACGTTAGCGAACTAGTTCTACGCCTGCCGGACAAGAAAAAGGACAAACTAAAGCCCAAATGGGAAGGTCCCTTCATCATCGACCAGGTCTTGACCGGCGGAGCATACCGTCTGCGAAACGCATCGGATAACCGACTCGAGCCGAACCCATGGAACGCAGCCCGTCTACGAAGATTCTACGCCTAAGCGCCGGACTCCAAGTTCGTCTCCTTCCTCCGTCCACATTTTCTATTTTTGTTGTCTTTTATTTCTCTCCTCCCCCCCCTTTCTTTTTAAAGCCTTTAGAGGGTCGTTCGCGCTTTGTTCGCACATACTTGACGCGCTGTCCGCTCATTATACACGGGGCTTCTTTAATGAAGCTTATTTATACGGGCTTCATGCCCAACACATGTGTCAAACTTCCGCATGTACCTTTTATTCACCATTATATGCATCGATATGACTTAAGTTTTGGCCAAGCTGGGTTGCTCGGCTCTGTGCTTACCCCTCGTTCCCGATTGTTCGGCTAGGTGGTAAAGGAGCACCTCTGCGATTATTCTTGCGGATCAGCCGGATGTGTACCTCGAGACTGCGTGAAGCCGAAAGCTAGCGTTCTTAAGGGAATATTCGGTCGGTGAACTGAAAGATGATTTTAACTATTTATCCATCTGCCCCGGATGATTTTATGCTTTCTTAGCAGTTTTGACATGCACTTTAGGGCATGCATCCCAAATAAAGGAACCCTTAACGGAACTATTCTCCTGGAAGATGTTTCTTACTATCCATGTAATATAACATAACTAGTTGGGCACTTGTCCGATACAGCAATAATGACCCCTCGCCTTGTCTCCATGCATACCCGGTTCTTATATAACCACAAAGGTATTCGGACACACCGGACTATTGGGTCCCGAGGTCGGGCGAAAAGGTCCGCTATGACAAACGATCTACAATCCGGCTAGAAGACATTTTTCATGTCATATTTAATTACATAGTCAACTCGACTCATTGTATTCCTCCTCAATGCCATCTAATAGGCTATCTAATTTACAATCTTACTGGGAATACTTGGCGGCCAATTCAACTTGATCGTACACTAAGCTTACAGGGATCTCCTTCCCATCAGGTCCCACAGGTCCGACCTCGGCCATGTGGTTTGGGTCAGCCTTCGTGTACCGCGTCTTCACCATGGCCCAGGCCTCCCTGGCGCCCTAACGGCAGGCCGATATCTTCCATAATCGGAAGCGCCGCCGCGCTCCTTGAAGCCGCTCTGCCAGCTCTCCAATGCCTTCGGGCAGGGAGATAGATGGCCACAAGGCCTGGCCGACGCCTTTCATCACCCGCCGAACTCGTTCGTGCAGCTGGCGCAGTTCGGGAAGAAGATCACCCGACGAACTAGGCATATCCTCTTCCGGACGACCTGTGAGCAAACCTACATACATGTTTATGTTAGTCGCCTTCCTCGCCGAACTCTTTCAAAGTTCGCTCAAGCACTTACTGAAAATGCCGCGACGAAGCCATCGATTCTCCTTTACGGAGTCATACAACTGGGCACGAACATCCTTTAGTTCCTCACCCAGTTGGGTGTTGGCATCTTGGAGGTTATTTTTCTCCTGCCGCGCCCTCGTAAGCACGCCTCGCCGCCTTTAGCTGGCGCAGAGCTGTTGCTTGTCCGGATCTAGTCCGCGCCATCTGCAATATTATTGTCGATTTACACACGCCGCACTTCCTAACTTATTTATCTTTTGAAGCATATATTACGGAGGGGTCTCTGTGGCTCCCCCAGAGCGGCTAGTGCGGCCTCAAGTTGGGCCTTGCATTCTTCAAGCTCCCGGGACAGTCGGGTATTCTTTTTGTAAGATCTGATAACAAATGATCCTTAAATCAGTTATTCTAACTATTTTAAGTCTCGGGGACTCTTGGCATATATAACCGTCAAATTTCCTTACCAGATGTCCTTTACATACTGCTCGTGGCTCTGCTAGACCATCTTGAGCGGCACGGAGTGCGCATCTCCAATTGAAGGCATTCAAGGCCTCTTGGGAGAAACATGTGTCACGAAGAACTGTCTGGCGGCGCCTGTGATTCATGGCGCTCTCCACCTCGGAGTTGGTGGCGGAAAATCTATCGGCATCCTCTGTCGGAGGAGCATCCGACGCAGGCCTCGTGCTCGCCTCCGCTTTCGGACCCGGCTTTGGAGCCCGGCCGGCGGAGGTTCGATTGGCAACCTCTCCGGACTCAGTCCGGCGAGCGCTCTTTTTCCTGAAAGGAGCACCAGCATTAGTACACCTCCCCGGAATCAATATTGGGAATATGGTGACACGCCATACCGTTCTGGGCGGAGTTTCGATCCGGACCGCGCTTCTTTTTAACTTTCTGGGCAGACTGCCCCTTGTTGGCTAGCCGCCGCGGGCTCGGATTCCTGCCTCGAAGGTACCCCCTGCGAAACACCATTGGTATACGGTGATCAAGAAATAAGCACGGATAGGTCATTATCAGAGTATTGGGACCTCGGTCTCGCCATTACGTGAGGTCGGAAGTATTCGGGGTAATCGGCCGTAATGGCAACCAAAGCATTGTCGATGCTAAGTTGGTGGAACACCCCGTCGATCAACTCCACCTTTATATCCAGATCCTCTTCGGAGGCCGGATCGAGGGACCGTTCCGGATCCTCGGGTTGTGGGGGCGGGCTGTGTATCTTCTCCACGGCCCGGCGCAGTTCCTGCGCAGAAACCATGAAATGAGATATTTAACCACGGGAACATGGATTGGACAGGCCACAAAGATGTTTGCTTACCCAACTTCAAGGATTATTCGAAGAAAACTCGCTCAGTGGGTTGACGCGGAGAAAATCCTCCTCCTCCCCTTTGTACATAGCGGACAAGGTCTTCACCAGTTCGGTGACCGATCCCGGCCCTTTGCGGCCGTGCCGGGTGCCATCGTCCTCCCTGTTGAAGTCCCACATGGGGTGGCCCCTGTATTCGAGCGGCTGCACTCCCCTCATAATGCAGATTGCCATGACTCCAATCATGGTCCATCCGGCATGAGCCAGTAATCTTATTCGGCTCATCAAGTAAAGGACATCCCGGGCATTTTCCCTGTGGGGGGCTCATGGCGCCACTTAGGCGCTTCTTCATAGGAGCATTGTTAAACTCCGAAGGCTGATCCGAACAGGTCCGCAGCGGGGCGTCCTCCATGTAAAACCATTCGAAGGCCGGTCTTGGATGCCTTCTTCGGGGTTCCGGATAGATATCCGGTCCCAGCGATGCGCCATAGTTCGGCTCTGCCCACTTGATATATTGACCCCTCATGAGAACGGGGTACTAGGCAGAATAATCTCTTCCACAGCGCAAAATGAGCCTCGATGCCCAAGAACAGTTCGCACAGGGCCACGAAGCCCGCGATGTGCAAAATGGAGGCAGGCGTAAGGTGGTGCAACTGGAGGCCGTAGAACTCCAAGAGCCCCCGGAGAAACGGATGGATTGGAAATCCGAGTCCTCTTACTAGATAAGAGATGCAGCACACCCGCTCTCCTTTAGAGGGATCGGGGACACTCTCCACTTGCTTTCCGCCCTTGTAGGTGGCGAGTCCGGCTCGAACCGGAACCATGAAGGCCGGGGGAAGAAATCCCTTGGTTTGGAGTATAACTAGCTCGCTATGTGGGACTGAGCATTTCCCCCAATTTCCAGGCTGAGGGCTGGGAGCGTGAGAGGAGTAGCCGCGTCGACTATCCATGATGGAATGGGTTTTTGTCAGAGGCGCTCCGATCAAAGCTCGCAGAGGGGGGATGGTGTGACTCAGATCTAGATCCTCATCCCTTTTATAGGCGGCTCATTTGCGCAGCTAGGGGGTAAGTGTAAAAATACCCTGGCTTTTCGCATTCATTCAAACACGTGGAAGATGGCCATTATTGGGCGTAGAAGCCAAGGAGCGCAGCATTTATCAGAAGCCGGACACTATTCAACAAGTATATGGAATTTGGAGAAGAACCCGCCTTGCAATGCCGAAGACAATCTACGCGCCGGACTCATCGTCATTTGAAGCCTGGTTCGGGGGCTACTGAGGGAGTCCCGGATTAGGGGGTGTCCGGATAGCCGAACTATCACCGTTGTCCGGACTCCTGGACTATGAAGATACAAGATTGAAGACTTCGTCCCGTGTCCGGATGGGACTTTCCTTGGCGTGGAAGGCAAGCTTGGCGATACGGATATGTAGATCTCCTACCATTGTAACCGACTCTGTGTAACCCTAACCCTATTCGGTGTCTATATAAACCGAAGGGTTTTAGTCGTAGGACGTAACAACAATCATACCATAGGCTAGCTTCTAGGGTTTAGCCTCTCGATCTCGTGGTAGATCTACTCTTGTACTACCCATATCATCAATATTAATCAAGCAGGAGTAGGGTATTACCTCCATCGAGAGGGCCCGAACCTGGGTAAAAACATCGTGTCCCTTGTCTCCTGTTATCATCCGCCTAGACGCACAGTTCGGGACCCCCTACCCGAGATTCGCCGGTTTTGACACCGACACCCCCCTCTAGACATCTCTTCTCGATCCTTTCAATTGGTATCAGAGCATTGGTCTCCATTGCCTTGGTTTAATCACCATTGGAGGAAGATGGATGTGTCTACTTTAGGGAGTCTTAGACATAGAGTGCATATCCTTGATGGAGAGTATTTTCATGACTGGAAAAATGAAATGCTTGAGATTTTCAATGAATATCATTTGAACAAGTACATTACTAGCCCTTGTGCACCTCATGTTGAGCCTTTGCATCCTACCCTAGATGAAGATATTGACATGATCCGCAATCTTAGAACTGTTGAGCTTATCATTAGAGGCTTGCCTAGAAACTTGATTAGATGTTTGCCTACTCTCAACTTCTCAAGTGTGCCTATACCATATGGAGGTTTCTTGAGGAACAATTTCCAGATTATTCCTTGAAAAATTTAGACGAAATTCTCCATAAGTCTATTGCCTTGAGTAAGATGAATTCTAGTGATCCTAGCTTTGGTGATTGTCTATTTGAGCTTACCAACCTCATGCGTGCTATAGGAAATGTTGGGATCATTAGCGATATCATATCCGAAGCTATTAGAATTCATAAAGATGACCATTGTGATGATCATTTATCTAATGAATTACCCTCTCTAGGAATTGATCAATCACAAAATGATGTTGAACATGGATACTATGATGAGGATGATGATAGTGACTATGATCTTGATGATGCAATGAGACACTTTGGTCTTATGGAAAATCTTCACGGCTACATGGCTGGAGGAAAGGAATGGGTCCTTGATAGTGGATGTACTGATCATATGACCGGAGATAAAGATATGTTTCGTGAGCTTGCTGAAAATGACGGCCCTCAAAAATATGTCACTTTTGGTGATAATTCAAAGGGTAAGGTGGTTGGCCTTGGTAAGGTAGCCATATCACATGATAGCTCCATAAAAAAATGTCATGCTCGTTGAATCTCTTGGGTACAATTTACTTTCAGTTTCTAGACTTGCTGATTTCGGTTTCAATGTCCTATTCACTGAAGTAGATTGCCAAGTGTTTCGTAGAGACAATCGTAAAATGGTCTTTACCGGTATACATAGAGGAGATCTTTACATTGTTGATTTCACTAAAAAGGCTCAACCTAGAACTTGCTTAATTGCCAAATCTTCTAAAGGCTGGTTGTGGCATAGAAGACTAGGTCATGTTGGTATGCGAAACCTTGACAAGCTTATTAAAGGTGATCATATCCTTGGAATACAATATGTCATATTTGACAAGGATAGACTTTGTAGTGCTTGTCAAGCAGGTAAAAAAGTTGGAGGAAGTCACCGCGCGAAGAACATCATGACCACAAGAAGACCACTCGAGCTACTTCACATGGATCTCTTTGGTCCAAATGCCTACAAGAGTCTCGGTTGTAAATCAGTTGGTCTAGTCGTAGTTGATGATTTTTCAAGATTTACGTGGGTATTCTTTCTCGATGATAAATCCCAGGTCCAAAAGATCTTCCAAAACTTCGCTAGGAAGGCCCAAAATCAATTTGACGTGAACATCAAGAAGGTTCGAAGCGACAATGGATCGGAGTTCAAGAACGCAAATGTGGATACCTTTCTTGACGAAGAAGGGATTTGACACGAGTTCTCGGCTAAGTACACACCTCAACAAAATGTAGTTGTTGAGAGGAAGAACCGGACTCTTATCGAGATGGAAAGAACGATGCTTGATGAGTACAAGACGCCAAAGCACTTTTGGGCGGAAGCGGTTGAGACAGCTTGTCATGCAACAAATCACTTGTATCTTCACAAGCTACTCGGAAAGACGGCATACGAGCTCCTCACCGGTAACAAACCCCAAGTTGGATACTTTCGAGTATTTGGCTCAAAGTGCTACATTCTTGATAAGCATCGTCGTCCCAAATTCGTTCCTAAATCTCATGAAGGTTTCCTACTGGGTTATGGCTCAAACTCTCACACTTACCGTGTCTACAACAATTTCACCCGAAAGGTTGAAGAGACGGTAGATGTGAAGTTTGATGAATCAAATGGCTCGCAAGTAGAGCAATTGCCAATTGATGTAGGAGACAAAGACCCTTCGGAAGCAATTCAAGACCTGTCTATTGGCAAGATTCGTCCAACGGAGGTGAAGGAGAGTACCTCGTCCGTCCAAGTGGAAGCTTCTACCTCACGACAAGGCGAACCAAGAATTGATATGGAAGCATCCACAAGTGGGACACACCAAGACGAAGAAAACGAGGAAGTACACCAAGATGACCATCAACAACCTCCTTGTCCACCACGACAAGACAACGACAACATCAAAAATGAAGAAGGCCAAGAAGAAGAACAAGATGAAGAGGATGTTCCACCCCGAGCCAAGCCAAAGCTCCCACGAGTTCGAGCAAGAATCGCCAAAGATCATCCCGTCGATCAAATCTACAATGATATCCAAACCGGGAGACTCACTCGCTCTAAAACTCGTTTAGCTAATTTTTGTGAACATTACTCATTCATCTCTAGCATTTAACCTATGAAGGTTGATGAAGCATTGGAAGATCCGGATTGGATAAACGCCATGCATGAAGAGCTACACAACTTTGAGAGAAATAAGGTATGGACATTGGTCGAGAAGCCCGACAACAACCACAACATCATTGGTACCAAATAGGTGTTTCGCAACAACGAAGATGAAGACGGTCAAGTCGTCCGCAACAAAGCACGCCTAGTCGCCCAAGGCTACAGTCAATTCGAAGGTATGGACTATGGTGAGACATATGCTCCCGTTGCTAGACTTGAGTCCATTCGCATCTTACTTGCTTATGCTAATCACCATGATATCACCTTGTACCAAATGGACATTAAAAGTGCTTTTCTAAATGGTGAAATTGAGGAGGAAGTTTATGTTAAGCAACCTCCCGGCTTTGTCAATCCTAAGAAACCTGATCATGTCGACAAACTTCACAAAGCCCTTTATGGTCTTAAACAAGCTCCTAGAGAATGGTATATATGCTTGACCAAGTTCCTTATTGAAAAAGGCTTTGAAATTGGTAAAATTGATTCTACTCTTTTTACAAATAGGGTTAATGGCGAACTATTTGTGTGCCAAATTTATGTTGATGATATTATATTTGGTTCGACTAACCCTCATTTTAGTGAGAAGTTTGGAAAGCTAATGTCGGAGAAGTTTGAGATGTCTATGATGAGTGAACTCAAATTCTTTATCGGTTTGCAAATCAAGCAAACTAAGGAAGGTACCTTTGTCTCTCAAACAAAGTACACCAAGGACTTATTCAAGAAGTTCAATATGCAAGAATGCAAAGGTATGACTACACCCATGCCTACTAGTGGAAATCTTGATTTGACCAAAGATGGTGAACCGTTGATCAAAAGTTTACCGCCTATGATTGGTTCATTGTTATATCTATGTGCCTCTCGTCCCGACATTATGCTGAGTGTGTGCATGTGTGCACGATATCAAGCGGCACCTAAAGAATGTCATCTTAAGGCCGTGAAAAGGATAGTGAGATACTTAATACATACACCAAATTTTGGCATTTGGTATCCTAAGAGGTCTTCTTTTGATCTTGTTGGCTATTCCGATTCGGGCTATGCCGGGGACAAGGTTGATAGAAAGTCCACTTCAGGTACTTGTCAATTTCTTGGTAGATCTCTTGTGTCTTGGTCCTCCAACAAAACAAAACTCGGTATCCTTATCCCCCGCCGAAGCGGAATACATTGCCACTGGTTCATGTTGTGTTCAATTACTTTGGATGACTCAAACTCTAAAAGATTACGGGATATATGTGAAACATGTTCCATTGCTGTGTGACAATGAAAGTGCCATTAAGATTGCTCATAATCCTGTGCAACATTCTCGAACTAAGCATATTGAAGTTCGTCATCATTTTATTCGAGATCATGTTGCTAAAGGGGACATTGATCTTAAACATATTTGCACCAATAAGAAATTGGCGGATATATTCACCAAACTGCTTGATGAGAAAGTGTTTTGCAGGTTAAGAGGTGAATTGAACATCATTGATGCTTCAAACTTGGAGTAGGAACTCCATTTAATACATGCAAGGCATGAGCCTATGACTAATCCCTGATATTTCTCTTATGATGATAATCATATGTCTTGGATATATTTGCACCTTGCATGTTATCTAACCCGTGTAGGTACTTGGATGAATCTAAATCTATGAGATTGCAACTCACTCACATCTTGAGCAATTTCTATATCACCAAGTCTCCACACAATGGTGGTTGAAGACAAGGAAGCGCGAAACCATTCGAATATATCCTTTGGCAAATTCTATGTTGAGTTTCATGATTGTCATTTTGGATACACAAGTGCTCTTCCTTGCAAAACTAACCCGAACTCAAACTCCGAGTGGTGCTCCCAACTCTTGATGAGCTACATCAACCTTGAGCAATCCACACAAGTTCAACTACATGATCATGATCAACACCACCACCCAAGGTATGTTATTCCATCTTAGAGAAGCTTTACTCCAAGTCACGGGACAAAGCAACTCAACAAGATTTGAATACGTCAAGATGCTTTAACGAAAAATGGCAACCCCATTTTGAGCTTAAACGATGAGTATGACCTATGATCCAGTGATCTCACTTGACTCCTAAGTCAATATACTCTAACATAGGTGACTTTGTCGCCGACCATTTCTAGATGAAGTTCTCGTGCATTTCTCCGTGCTTTTGCATTTGCATATTTGTTTTCCCTTTCAAAAAAAACTTCATCTAGACTCCTTTTAATTTCATTTCCTTTTTGTTATGCATTCTCTGCATCCAATTCATTGCAAATCTTTCAGCTAATTCCTTGCATATCCTTGTGAGATCTTATTTGTCTAGTGAGCTGAGCTGACAAGTGTTTTCACTGCAATGAACTCAGTCTCACCAGTCTGATGCCTTCAGTCCAACCGAATTCGCTCAGTACAACCGAACCATACAACTCGGTGTCACCGATTTCACCACAGGAAAACCAGCTTGCCACTTATTCCTGCATTCTTTTGCTCCAACTCCACTCAATGATTCTTGTCCTCTACCAGCATCATATTAGACATGCTGCTTTGCTCTGTGACTCAAGGACCAACCCATTTCTATCACATATCCAGAAGTGCTCTTCTTGGAAATTGATGTCAAAGGGGGAGAGAGAGATCACATCAAAGCTTAATCTTTCCTATAGGGGGAGAAAGAGAGAATACTCAGGGGGAGAAAGTTTCTCAACAAGGAGAAAGTAATATCATTAAAGACCCCAGATGCTTGGTGTTCAAGAGGAGAGAAGTCACATGTCTTTAAGAGGGGAAAGACATGTTCATATTTTTTTGATTGCTTGCATTAGCTCAAGCTCTGTTGTTTCTTTTATTTTGCTCTTATTTTCTGTTCCCTATCTTCTCCCAATATCCCATGCAAGATTCAGGGGGAGCAAGACATATAAGGGAAGGAAATCTCTGATTTCTTTGCATATCTTTACCTTTGGGGACATGTCTATATCCAATGTGGTACTTAGTACTCACTCTACATGTCATCCCAGTCTTGGTACTCTTGTGGTTTCTTTTGTTTGCTCTAGCTAGTAGGTGTATCTGTGTTATCTAACCTTGTTTACGCAGGTTCATCCCATCCTAAGCCAACTCAAGACCACAAGGTAAGTATATGCATCATAGTCATGTGTATGAGAAATTCTTGTTGATGTACATACTGTTTTCAAGGACTCATGAGCATGAAGGTACATTTCTCATATTCACATCATTTGCTCTGATGCATATAGCCAAGATACATGTAACACATTGCTTAATCTGTCATGTTTATGCGTTCACATGCTCCTATATTCCATATTCACATGATTGCATACATGTAGGGGGAGCCTATGCATGTTACATGTCTTTCCAAAGCTTTACTTACTATTCTCTATATCTTTATCTAAAGCTTTGATGTATGTTATCATCAATTACCAAAAAGGGGGAGATTGAAAGCACAAGTGCTCCCTAGGTGGTTTTGGTAATTAATGTCAACATATCTCCTATTGGACTAACACTTTTACCTAGTATGTTTCAGATAAGTTCAATAATGGAGTGGCATGGACTAGAGGATGTGGAACCCCTTCAGGATGCTAAGGACAAAAGGATTGGCTCAAGCTCAAAGCTCAAGACTCTACATTTTCTATTTTAGTGATCCAAGATCACATTGAGTCTATAGGAAAAGCCAATACTATCAAGGAGGGATGAGGTGTTGCTTAATGGCTTGCTTGCTCAAAGTGCTTAGTGATATGCTCCAAAGCCCTCATCCACTTTCTAACTTCCACATATGACCTAAACCAAAAGTCAAACTCGGCCCCACCGATTCTTTCCATCCGGCGCAACCGAGTTCAGATGTCATAGCCACTGCCACAAACCCTAGGCAAATCGGTCTCACCGATAAGGATCTCGGTCTCACCGAGATGGGATTGCAATCTCTCTGTGTGGATCTATTACCAAAATCGGTCTCTGATGACCCACAAGTATAGGGGATCTATCGTAGTCCTTTCGATAAGTAAGAGTGTCAAACCCAACGAGGACCAGAAGGAAATGATAAGCGGTTTTCAGCAAGGTATTCTCTGCAAGTACTGAAATAAGTGGTAACAGCTAGTTTTGTGATAGGATAATTTGTAACGAGCTACAAGTAACAAAAGTAAATAAAGTGCAGCAAGGTGGCCCAATCCTTTTTGTAGCAAAGGACAAGCCTGGACAAACTCTTATAATAGGAAAAGCACTCCCGAGGACACATGGGAATATCGTCAAGCTAGTTTTCATCGTGTTCATATGATTCGTGTTCGGTACTTTGATAATTTGATATGTGGGTGAACCGGTGCTTGGGTGTTGTTCTTACTTGAACAAGCATCCCACTTATGATTAACCTCTATTGCAAGCATCCGCAACTACAACAAAAGTATTAAGGTAAACCTAACCATAGCATGAAACATATGGATCCAAATCAGCCCCTTACGAAGCAACGCATAAACTAGGGTTTAAGCTTCTGTCACTCTAGCAACCCATCATATAATTATTACTTCCCAATGCCTTCCTCTAGGCCCAAATAATGGTGAAGTGTTATGTAGTCGACGTTCACATAACACCACTAGAGGCTAGACAACATACATCTCATCAAAATATTGAACGAATACCAAATTCACATGACTACTAATAGCAAGACTTCTCCCATGTCCTCAGGAACAAACGTAACTACTCACAAAGCATATTCATGTTCATAATCAGAGGGGTATTAATATGCATAAAGGATCTGAACATATGATCTTCCACCAAATAAACCAACTAGCATCAACTACAAGGAGTAATCAACACTACTAGCAACCTACTAGTACCAATCCCGGACTTGGAGACAAGAATTGGATACAAGAGATGAACTAGGGTTTTGAGAGGAGATGGTGCTGGTGAAGATGTTGATGGAGATTGCCCTCTCCCAATGAGAGGAGTGTTGGTGATGACATTGGTGATGATTTCCCCCTCCCGGAGGGAAGTGTCCCCGGCAGAACAGCTCTGCCGGAGCCCTAGATTGGTTCCGCCAAGGTTCCGCCTTGTGGCGGCAGAGTTTCGTCCCGAAAGGTTGCTTATGATTTTTTCCTTGACGAAAGACCTCATATAGCAAAAGATGGGCATCGGAGGGCCACCAGGGGGGCCACGAGGTAGGGGGCGCACCTAGGGAGGTAGGGCGCGCCCCCCACCCTCATGGCCAGGTGGGGCCCCCTCTGGTGAACTTCTTCCGCTGGATATTTTTTATTATTTCCCAAAATGACTTTCGTGGAGTTTCAGGACTTTTGGAGTTGTGCAGAATAGGTCTCTAATATTTGCTCCTTTTCCAGCCCAGAATTCCAGCTACCGGCATTCTCCCTCCTTATGTAAACCTTGTAAAATAAGAGAGATTAGGCGTAAGTATTGTGACATAACGTGTAATAACAGCCCATAATGCAATAAATATCGATATAAAAGCATGATGCAAAATGGACGTATCAACTCCCCCAAGCTTAGACCTCGCTTGTCCTTAAGCGAAAGCCGATAACGATAAATATGTCCCCATGTTTAGAGGTAGAGGCGTCGATAAAAACAAAATACGGACATGAAGGCATCATGATTATTCTCATAACAACAACATATATAGGAAATGTCATATGATTGCTTATGTTCAAGTAATAATCCATTCACAATGCAGAGTACGAATCATAAACTTTATTGGGAACAAACAAACTATAGTCTCAGTCATTGAAGCAATTGCAATTTATCATAACATCAGAAAGAGTCTATGTCAGAGCTTAATAGCAAGTCCACATACTCAACTATCATTTAGTCCTTCATAATTGCTAACACTCACGCGATACTTGTGGTTATGGAGTTTTAATCGGACACAGAGAAATATAGGGGCTTATAGTTTTGCCTCCCAACCTTTTACCTCAAGGGTAATGTCAACAATAATACCTCATGCCCCCTACATCTAATTAGATATATCAATCAGGATCTTTCCAACACACTGTGCTTGCCAAAGGATAAAATGTAAAAAGGAAAGGTGAAGATCACCATGACTCTTGCATAAGGTAGAAGATAATGATAAAAGATAGGCCCTTCGCAGAGGGAAGCATAGGTTGCCATGCGCTTTTATGGTTGGATGCACAAAATCTTAATGCGAAAGAACGTCACTTTATATTGCCACTTGTGATATGAACCTTTAGTATGCAGTTTGTCGCTTTTATTTCTTCCACATCACAAGATCGTATAAAGTTTATTTCTCCCACACCAATCAATCATACATATTTAGAGCAATTTTTATTGCTTTGCACCGAAGACAACTTACTTGAAGGATCTTACTAAATCCATAGGTAGATATGGTGGACTCTCATGGCAAAAGTGGTTTAAGGGTTTTTGGGAAGCACAAGTAGTATCTCTACTTAGTGCTGAGAATTTGGCTAGCATGAGGGGGAAAGGCAAGCTCAACATGTTGGGCGATCCATGACAACATACTTTATCTCAGATATAAGAAAACATAACCCATTACGTTGTCTTCCTTGTCCAACATCAACTCTTTAGCATGTCATATTTTAATGAGTGCTCACAACCATAAGAGATGTCAATAATAGTGTATTTATATGTGAAACCTCTCTTTCTTTATTACTTCCTACTAATTGCAACGATGACCAAAGCTATGTTTTCCAACTCCCAACAACTTTCAATCATCATACCCTTTCTATGTGAAGTCATTACTCTCAATAAGATCAATATGAACTCTTTGTTTATTTTTATTATTTTATTTTTTTCTTTATTTTATTCATTCAAGATCATGGCAAAATAATCAAGCCCTTGACTCAACACTAATCTTTATTATATAGCTCACGGACTCGATTACATAGAGAGATCATAAAGCAAAACTCAAAACTAGATCATGCCATAAACTTTATTCTACTAGATCAAGATACTACTAATAGGATCGAACTAAGAGAAATGGTAAAGATAGGAGATGTGATTGTGATACGATACTGGGGCATCTCCCCCAAGCTTGGCAGTTGCCAAGGGGAGTGCCCATACCCATGTGATTATATCTCCTTCTTTGGGGTTGGTGAAACATTCTTGGCGATGATGCCCTTTAGGATACGATTCTCCTCCTCAAGCTTATTGACTTGCTACTTGGTTCAGTTCAGCATTCCAGCTGAGAACACAATTATAATTGGTTATTCTGGAATGAGAGAATCTAACCCTGGATGGTGGCAACAAGAAAAAACTAGAGTGAACTCCAGGAAATTTAAGCCTGCCGGGAGGCCCTTTGCTCAGAGAAGCCTTGCTTGTTTTTTCCTGATTTGTAAACCTTCTCACAACTTTGTCTTTTGCTATTAACTAGTATATGTTTGTTATGTTCTATGAATCATTGAGATGTATAAAATTGCTTAACTTATGCTTTTCAAGTTATTTTTGAAGCCGAGTTTAATGTGAGTGTTCCACGTGAACGTTTGGAATTTACATTGTGACCTCAGTTAACTGCATGAACCACTGTAACAAGATACATAGTTGCTTATATGTCAGACAGCAGATTGTTAATTGTTAGCTGGTCGATAGCCGAGTGTTGAAGCGAGCTGAGCCAATGTGTCGTGTTTTGCACAACTGCTTACAAGTGGGGTAGCACCAACAGTGTTCACAAGTACTTATGTATACATCGGCGCCCAGTTCTCGAATGAGTACTCTATTTCATCAAAACACACACTGCTCGTATGATAAAACTAGTGAGGACGCATCTGTTTCAGCAACAATTACGATGATTCACGGGCACACAAAAGTAGCAGCAGTTCCCATAGACGGATTCAAATAGAGTACTAGCCCCAGAGGGCTCGATAACAGGCAAGGTTCGGATAATTAGACAGAATCCAAACTAATATTAAACACTAGCTGGGGCAAGTATTTCATGCCTATATCTAATTTGGGCTGGACACAAGATGGACCTTGCCATGAACATCATCGAGGACGTCCGGCAGCAGCTCAATCCTGTGAACCTTCATGAAGAAAACCTTGTGGCCTTGCCACTCATAAACTTGTTCGTGGAGGCATGCCACGTCATCTTCCTGCGTAAGCTTGACAAGAACAGTATGCCTCACAAATGAAGGAGTAGCTTTGAACTTCTTGTGATTCAGTACACCCTGGACAACACGCCTGACAACAGTGAGGCTGGAATACAACTGTTCATTGGTATAAGCACAAATGGCTTCCAGGATCCAACAGCCTAAAAACTCGGTTTTCCCAGTGCGTATATTCAGGTCATCCGCCTCATAGCGAGTGACATGTACAACCACACAATCCTTGTCTACATCAGGGCTCTAATTGAAACAGAAACAAATTCTGAATTACTTTCCAGCATAAGAAACCCAAGTTATTTAAACCACTATGTATAGCATGGCATCGAAGCTAATAAAATTTTGCATTATTCATCACCACATACTTAGATGAAAACCACAATCGAGATCGGCAAAGAAGAAAATCACCTTGGGCAGCTCAGCGGGGGACACATCCTCGAAGGGAAAAACTGCTCCTCACAGTGCCACGGGGGCTGTAACCTCAAACGGGGCATTGGCCATCTCAGTAGTAGCCGTGAGCGTATCTGGGGTCGGCTCGATGGCTGCCTCCATCTTCTTGGAGCTCTCTGTCTCATGGGGATCAGCCTCCCGCGTATGCTCCAATATCGGTAGATCTTTGCCTGATTCTCCTTGGTCCATCATGAAACTGACGAATACTAGGAGACCACTGAAAGGAAAACACAATCGCAATGACAATGAAAATGAAACAAAAAAGAGAGTTAGGGTCGGTTACTTCTTTGCAAAAGTTCATTTTTTTCTCTGAACGAAAATATACCAACATCACGGATCCGCTTACCTTCCCTTCGTTGGGAGAGAAGAACAGTGGCAGATGCAAGTGTTGCCTTTCTTGAAGACGGTGAGGGAGAAGGGGATTCAGTGAAGAGTGAAATGATGGTTGCTTCGTCCGTCAAACTTAGACTGCGGAGAGGTGGGGTTTTGTGATACAACGGCTCGTTATTGCCGCGCTACAACCGGGGTGACTCTCCGCCTGCATACTACCTTCTAATTTGGTGGATGGCATTTGGGCACGCGCGCTGCATGGCCTGCATGTCGGTGAATAAAAGTATAACGGCATTCAGTAGAGGGAGACGTTTCGATGACCAAGGAGGACCCAGAAGCGGTATTGTATCCATTGTACTAGTAGTAATTGTTTTTCTGGGTAGTTGTAGAGTGTCTCCACTGTACTAGTAGTAATTGTTTCTCTGGGCCCAAGACAAAATAGGCCATCCACCCTAGTAAATAGTAAAATCAATTCAAAAGTCCATATATTTACTGAATGAGAGGCGCTACCCACACCCAGCACACCGCCCCCCAAAAAAACCTGGGTGTTCTTCTTCCTCCTCACTTCCACCCACCTCACGTCAGCTCACTCCACTCATACCCCCAAATTCCTCACCTCACTCCTACAGAAAACCCCAGCTCCCCTTCTTCCTCACTACTACAGAAAACCCCCAGCTCCCCTCCTTCTTCACTCGCACTACAACTAGGCTCGTCATTCGTTACTCTGCTCAAATCCATGAGCGCGACGCGACGCCCTCGAGGAAAATGGAGTCGGATGACCCCAGTGCCAAGAAGATGAGGCTCCCACCAGCGGCGACGCTTGTTCTAGATCCCGCACCCAGCAGCCCAGGGAGAAGCGGCGACCCCGCCCCCACCGGATCCCAGGAACCCGTAGAATCTCGGGTGGACCGCATCAGCGATCTCCCGGGCGCCGTCCTTGGGGAGATCATCTCGCTTCTCCCCACCAAGGATTGCTGCCGCACCCAAGTCCTCTCAATTCGGTGGCTCCCTCTATGGCGCGACGTGCCCCTTAATCTCGACTGTCGTCAGCTATCTCTCTTCAGTGATTTTGAAATCCCCAGAGCCATCATCTCCTCCCACCAGGGCTCCGTTCAAAGCCTCTGCATCCCGTCATGCTACCTGAGCAAGCATACCATGCCCTGCACAGTGGACGCCTGGCTGAAATCCCCTGAATTCACAGAACTACAGCTGCTTGAGTTCTACTATTCCCCTGGAAATCACCTACCAGATACCGAATGCCATATACATGTGCCCTCAGCACCGATGTCCATCTCGCGGTTTTCCTCCTCCCTCCACACCGCCACCTTTCCGCTGTGCGACCTACCAGACAATCTGGTACTAAACCTTCGACTCCCATTTCTGAAGAAACTTTCACTTGTGCGGGTTCATATATCGAAGGCCTCATTGCACAGCATCATCCACTCCAGTTGCCCTGCCCTGGAGCGTTTGGTGCTTGTTTTCACAGTTAGAATCGGTTGTCTCCAAATAAAGTCGCCTAACCTTGTAAGAATTGGAATTTGTTTTGACGGAAGGCAGCTCATCATCCAAGATGCCCCTTCACTTCAAAGGTTGATCATTGATTCTAGTTCTTCACCGTTGCAAATAACCATCTACTCTGCGCCTAAACTGGAGACCTTGGGTGTAATACATGATCTCTATGCTCATTTCAATATGGTGTTTGGCTCCACAGTTCTTCAGGTACTTTACATTATCATCTACACTTGTAACCATAAGCTGCATTTTAAATTTCTGCGCATAAGTTATATGTCATCTTGGAGTACACATTTTGTACTAATATTATGTTCTATGCTCAATGAAGAGTTTCTCCATGGATGGCCTATCGATGGTGCTGGATTCTGTCAAGATCTTATATATCCAAATGCATAGTTTTGATCTGAACAAGATTATTGGCTTGCTGCAATGCTTTCCATGTCTCGAGAAGTTGTATATAAAGGTGATAATTTCACGCACATTGGAAGCCTGCATATAGTGTACTAGAATTAACCGTTCAGTTGTTGCTCTTTCGACACTCTTTTTTCAGACCTTAACTGTTTTCAATCTTCATGTCTATTTAGGCAACAGGACGGGGTAAGAAAGTTATAGCCAATCGGTTGATTCGTAAGCATCGGGATTTTCTCACTTCTCATGAGATTCGATTGAAGACAATAACGCTAGAACGATATGTAGCCAACCGTGCAAACACTAGATTTGTCACATTCTTCCTGCTGAATGCGAGGTTACTATTGTCCATCAGGCTTAAGTTTATCAGCAGCATGGTTTTGACGGATGGGTATGTGGAAGAGCAAAAAAAGGAGTTTCAGGTGGGCAAAAGAGCTTCTGAACGTGTCGGGCTTCTATTTACAACATATTGTGGTCATAATCCAGTAAATTTTATGACCCAGGATGTTCATTCTATGGACCTGACTGATCCATTTGACTGTGACTGCCAAAAACAGTGTTGGAGTTAGATGTTGTTGCCCTTTTCAACCTGGGTTTTTTTGTAAACCCGATGAACAATTAACCCTCGTGCTTTTGTACAGTTTGTAAGCTAGAGTTAGATGTTCTTTCCCTTTTCAACCCGGCTGTGACTGTCATATTTTCTTTGAAGCGAGGCAAATGGCTTGCCGGTCTTTTAATTTAGAGTGAAATATTGTAACAACTAACAAATCCCAACCAGTTATTTATACTAGTTTTAGCGACGGATCAGGGTAACAACGGGGCTGTGCGGGGGCTGTGGCCCGTCTAGCCAGGGTTTTATTTATGTTTACCACATCATGAGCCCAGTTGTGTTTTTTTTCTTGCTGAAAATGGCTAGCCCAGTTCTATTTTTTTTAAAGAAATACCCAAACGAGGCCTACTTGCTTTATCAGCCCTGCTGGGCTGCAAATCTTTCAAGACGAGGAGAGTTTCATTCGGTTTGCCCAGAAATGGGCTGTACATTTTTAAAACACATCAAACCGGGAATTAGTTTCAATTTTGTTTCATTACTAGATATTAAATTCCATTGATTTTTATGCGTGGACAATTATTTGGATTTTATATTTATATAAATTATTTTTCAAAATAGTTTGAATGTGAATCGATATTTCGGGATTAAAAACAGTTGACCGCACCGAAATCTGCAAAAAAATTGTATACTTTTTAACCGTGGCCAGAATATGGGGTGTAATGCTAACAAAAAGAAGATGGGCTCCAAAAAAATTCTTAAGAATTAGCAAATGGGCTGTACATTATTAGAAATAATGCACACGAGAGCAGTGACTGTTGCATGTCCATCCAATGGATGTCGTGCTTCTTCAATCCCTGCTTTTCCTGCTCTAGCCGCTCAAACAAGCATCGGCGGGACTGCCTGCTCCCTCCTCCTGCGGCCGGCTATGCTGCCACGCAGGCCTCACCGCCCCACCGTACTCCCATCGCTGGCCTAGCCATCCCTCTACTCACGCACACCTGCTATTATTCTCTGTGGACGGCAGACAAGTCTTCCTTGGCTCCGTGTCGTTCCCTTCCTAGGCCTCGCTGTCGTCCACCGCCCTGGTGCTCTCGGCGCGGCCTGGTCAACGTGGTCAATGAACGACATCCATCGGAAGTGGACTGTAAGTGGAGAGGCTGACAGCTGGGTCCACGGCCGCACGCAAGGAAATGCCTCCTTATTACACGCAAAATAGTGATTCCTCCACCTGACAGCTAGGACCCACGGGAAGGGCTTCTGTATTTCGTGAAAAAAATGTTCCCCCCACTGACAGGTCGGACCCACCAGCTATATCTTCGCACGCAAGGAAGTGCCTCCTTATGACGCACAAAAAACGAATACCCCCTGCTAGCTGGGACCCACCATGGTGGGTGGCTGAATTGTGGGCCTACTAAGTTGACGGGGATAGAGGGCTTTGTCAACTTAGTCAATATGAACGATTCTAGCTCCAGTGACCATATGATGTCCATCCAACGGCCATAGTGCTTCTTCAACCTCTGGTCTTCTTGCTCCAGACGCCCAAAGCATCGCCGGTCGTGCCTTTGCTCCCTCCTCCCGTGGTCGGTCAGTCTGCCCATGAGGCCTCATCGCCCCCATACTACTCCCACCGCTGGCCAGGCCATCCCCCCACTCACCCACACCCCCTGTTATTCTGCGATGATGGCAGCCTCACACCGCAGCTGAACCAGTGAACCCTCGTACTCCTCTCCACGTGGGCATCCACTACCGCGTCTTCCCCGGCTCCGCGTTGTCCCCTTCCTAGGCCTCGCCGTCGTCCACCACCTTGGTGCTCTCGGCGCAGCGTGGTTAATGTGGTCAATGACCGACTTCCATCGGAAGAGTACTGTACGTGGATAGGCTGACAGCTGGGTCCACGGCCACAACCCAGTTTTTTTGTGATTTGCCAAATAAGTCGCTTTGTCAGGCCTGTTTGGCTGCAAATCTTTCAAGACGAGGAGAGCTTCATTCGGCTGGCCGAGAAAATGGCCTATCAGTAATGAGAAATGGGTTGTACATTTTTAAAACACATCAAACCGGCAATTAGTTTCAAATTTATTTTTTCATTTTGAGATTTTAAATTGCATTGATTTTTATGCGTGGACAATTTGTTGGAATTTATACTGATATACATTTATTTTTAGAATTAGTTTGAATGTGACTCGAAATTTCGGGATTAAAAACAGTTCGGACCGCACCGAAATATGCAAAATTTCGTATAAATTTTTAACCGTGGCCACAATATGGGCTGTAATGCTAACAAAAAGAATATGGGCTCCAAAAAACCTTAAGAATTAGCAAATGGGTTGTAAATTATTAGAAATAATGGCAGATGGGTTGTATGATATTTTCCACAGATTTGAGGCTTTCCTAAAAAAGGTTGGCGACAGCGGTGTGATGTTGGATGTCCATCCAACGGCCGCCGTCTTCTTCAATCTATGCTCTTCTGCTCCACCACTCAAACAAGCGCCGGCGAGACTGCATGCTCCCTCCTCCCATGACGGCTGTGCTGCCGCAGTGACCTCACCGCCCACCGTACTCCCATCGCTGGCCTAGCCATCCCTCTACTCACACACACTGTTGTTATTCTCCGGCGACGGTGAGATTTAATCAAGAAACCCTCGTGCAGTCGTACTCCACCCCACGGGGAAACAACCGCCGAGTCTTCACTGCTCCGTGTCGTTCCCTTCCTAGGCCTCGCCGTAAATCCCATCGCCTGGTGCTCTCGGCGCGGCCTGGTCAACGTGGTCAACGACCGACATGCATCTGAAGTGGACTATACATGGAGAGGCTGACAGCTGGGTCCACGGCCGCACGCAAGGAAATGCCTCCTTATTACGTGCAAAATAATGATTCCTCCACCTGACATCTGGGACCCACCTAAAGGGCCTCTGTATTTCGTGAAAAAAATGTTACCGCCGCTGACAGCTTGGACCCACCAGCTATATCTTCGCACGCAAGGAAGTGTCTCCTTATTACGCACACAAAAATGAATACTCCCCCTGCTAGCTGGGACCCAGTACAATGGCAGGCTGACTTGTGGGCCTACTAAGTTGACGGGGATGGAGGGCTTTGTCAACTTAGTTAATATGCACAATTCTAGCTCCAGTGACTGTACGATGTCCATCCAACGACCATAGTGCTTCTTCAACCTCTGGTCTTCTTGCTCCAGCCGCCCAAAGTAGCGCCGGTCGTGCCTTGTGCTCCTGCCTCCCGTGGCCGGCTACGATGCGGAGGAGGCCTCACCGTCCCCTACTACTCCCACCGCTGGCCAGGCCATCCCTCTACTCACCCACACCCCCTGTTATTCTGCGGCGACGGCAGCCTCACACCGCAGCGTACCAGTGAACCCTCATAATCCTCTACGCGTGGGCATCCACTACCGCGTCTTCCCCGGCTCTGCGTCGTCCCCTTCCTAGGCCTCGCCATCGTCCACCGCCCTGGTGCTCTCAGCGGGGTGTGGTCAACGTGGTCAAGGAACGGCTTCCATCGGACGTGGACTGTACATGGAGAGGCTGACAGCTGGCTCCACGGCCGCAGCAAGGAAGTGCCTCCTTATTACGCGCAAAATAATTATTCCTCCACCTGACAACGGGGACCCATCGGACGGGCCATCGTATTTTGCAAAAAAAAATGTTTCCCCCTGACTGCTGGGACCCACCAGCTACATCTTCGCACGCAAGGAAGTGCCTGACAGTTGGAACCCACCTGGTCAAAGCTTACATATATAGTGTTCTCATTCTGGTCGCGAACGTGTATGTACATACTGGTCGATGTAGAGGCACGCACGTGTCGTAGTAGAGGCGCGCACGTAGCATGTACACATACGTATAGCGGCCAGGGTGCAAGAAAGTAAATACAGCCACGTACGTACATACAGGCGGGGTCTCGAACTCCTACTCACACGTACGTACGGCCAGGGCTCGTGTACATGGCTGGGTTGGAACGGAGAAACATCGTCGTCGTCGTGTTCATGGGGAGCCAACCGGCTGAGTCGGAATGGAATGCGTCGTCGTGTTCATCGGGAGGGCTTGGACGGAACAGCCGATGGAAACGAAGCCTGGCGTACCGTAGAACGGAGGAAACGGCCTTGTGTTCGACCGGCCATGTTCGAAACAGGGTCCTGTTCATCGGGAGGGGTGTGGCATACCGCAAAACGGAGGAAACGGACCTCCTACGGTCAAAACGGGGGTCCTGTTGATCGGGAGGGGTGTGGCGTACCGCAAAACGGAGGAAACTGACTTGTGTTGGAGTGCTACGGTCGAAACAGGGGTCCTGTTCATCGGGAGGGGTGTGGCGTACCGCAAAACGGGACTCCACAGGATACTGTTCATCTCGACCATCAACCCCCTCCAGCCTCCACGGGCTATTGTTCATCCACCTTCGACCTCCTCCAGCCTCCACCTGCGACTGTTCATCCATGGGCTCATGTTCATCCAGCCTCCACCGCGCGCTACTCCACGGGCTACTGTTCAACCAGCCCTCTCCACGGGCTCCTATTCAACCACCCCTCCACGGGCTATTGTTCATCCTGCCCTCCATCGTCTACTGTTCATCCTGCCCTCCACGGGGTGGTCATGTTCATCCTGCCCTCCACGGGGTCCTGTTCATCCAACCCCAACCGGCTCGAACGATCGGGGTCCTGTTCATCCACCCCCACCGGGAACAGCAACGCTCACTGTTCATCCAGAGGCAACGCCACGGGGTCCTGTTCATCCACCCCCACCGGGAACAGCAACACTCACTGTTCATCCAGAGGCAACGCCTAGGGGTCCTATTCATCCACCCCCACCGGGAACTGTTCATCCAAACCCCCCCCCCCCCACATTCATTGTTCATCCAGAGGCGGCATCGATCGGCTTCGATTAGCGGCGATGGCGAAGAATCGCTCGATCGGGTTCGATTAACAACCATCGATCAATCGCTCGGGTTCGATGCTTGCGTAGCTGCAGTCTGTCCGCCGGGTTCGATTAGAGCCCAACGCCGCTTCGGGTTGATTAGAGCCCAACGCCTACACACACGCAGCGTCGCACAAGAGAAACGCGCGTGCTCGGCCCCCGACCACCCACCGTAACCGGGGACTCCCCGATATTTTCCGCGCCCTCGCTTCTACCACGGGCTTTTCCATCATGGACGGCCCAAAGAATGTCATGAAGCTGCATCTCCGGCCCGCCCAGGACGAAAAGCCCATTTTCTGTCATGATTTTTTGTCATAGAAGTAGGACCCCACCACATCTATGATGATACCGGGTTTTGTCACAATTATCGTCATAGAAGTGTCATAAGTATGACAAAAAAGATTTTCGTTTGGCCCAAAATGTCATGGATGTGTCTTTTTTCTTTTAGTGTTATGGGCCAAGGGGAGGGGCACATCAGCCCACTAAGGGGCTGTGCGCCTCTCCCACCCCATATCACGTAACCTGGAGAGGTGGGGGCGCCTCCCCTAGGGCAGCCACCCCTCTCGGCTTGGGGGGCAAGTTTCCTAGGGGTGGGGGCGCCCAAACCCATCTAGGGTTCCCCTGTGGCCGCCGCCCCTCCCCTAGGGAAACCCTAGGGCGCCTCCTCCTCCCCCTTCCCCCTATATATAGTGAGGGAGAGAGATGGCAGTTGCACCCTTTCCCTGGCGCAGCCCTCTCCTCCTCCAACTCCTCCTCCTCCTCCGTAGTGCTTAGCGAAGCTCTGCCGGAGAACCACAAGCTCCATCGCCACCACACCGTCGTGCTGCTGGAGTTCTCCCTCAACTTATCCTCTCCCCTTACTGGATCAAGAAGGAGGAGACGTCCCCGGGCTGTACGTGTGTTGAACGCGGAGGCACCGTCCGTTCGGCGCTAGATCAGATCTTCTGCGATTTGAATCGCCGCGAGTACGACTCCATCAACCGCGTTCTTGTAACGCTTCCGCTTAGCGATCTTCAAGGGTATGAAGATGCACTCCCTCTCTCTTGTTGCTAGCATCTCCTAGATTGATCTTGGTGACACGTAGGAAAATTTTGAATTATTGCTACGTTCCCCAACACAATATACGTTGTTCCCTTTGTCATCGCTATGTTACTTGCCCGAGATTCGATCGTCGGTATCTCAATACCAAGTTCAATCTCGTTACCGGCAAGTCTCTTTACTCGTTCCGTAATGCATCATCCCGCAACTAACTCATTAGTCACATTGCTTGCAAGGCTTACAGTGATGTGCATTACCGAGAGGGCCCAAAGATACCTCTCCGAAACACGGAGTGACAAATCCTAATCTCGATCTATGCCAACCCAACAAACACCATCGGAGACACCTGTAGAGCATCTTTATGATCACCCAGTTACGTTGTGATGTTTTATAGCACGCTAAGTGTTCCTCCGGTATCCGGGAGTTGCATAATCTCATAGTCATAGGAACATGTTTAAGTCATGAAGAAAGCAATAGCAATAAACTAAACGATCATAGTGCTAAGATAACGGATGGGTCAAGTCAATCACATCATTCTCTAATGATGTGATACCGTTAATCAAATGACAACTCATGTCAATGGCTAGGAAACTTAACCATATTTGATCAACGAGCTAGTCAAGTAGAGGCATACTAGTGACACTCTGTTTGTCTATGTATTCACACATGTACTAAGTTTCCAGTTAATACAATTCTAGTATGAATAATAAACATTTATCATGATATAAGGAAATATAAATAAAAAATTTATTATTGCCTCTAGGGCATATTTCCTTCGTTTTCCTCCCCCCCCCCCTCTCTCTTCCCTTTTACCCCTTCCGGTAATAAGGAAAGGGGGGCCGAATTGGACTAGAGGCCCAAGTAGGATTCCTCCTACTTGGGGCGCCCCATGGCAGCTCCCCTCCCCCTCCCACCTATATATACATGAGGAAGGGGTGCCTAGAACACACACCAACAATTGTTTGCCATGTGCGGTGCCCCCCTCCACAGTTTACGCCTCCGGTCATATTCTCGTAGTGCTTAGGCGAAGCCCTGCGCAGATCACTTCACCATCATCTACTTACTCGACACTTTGCTGGATCAAGAGTTTGAAGGACGTCATCGAGCTGTACATGTGCAGAACTCGGAGGCGTCGTACGTTCGGTGCTTGATCGGTCGGAACGAGAATAAGTTCGACTACATCAACCACGTTGTCAAACGCCTCCGCTTTCGGTCTACGAGGGTACGTGGACACACTCTCCCCATCTCACTGCTATGCATCTCCTAGATAGATCTTGTGTGAGCGTAGGAAATGTTTTAAAGTTGCATGCTACGTTTCCCAACAGTGGCATCCGAGCCAGGTCTATGCGTAGATGATATGATGTAAGTGCATCTAGTGCCCCTTAGTGATTTTGGTGCATTGAAGACATATAGGTTAAGGGACTAATGTGTTTATGAGTGTACACAGGTCTATAAGTCTATGAGGAGTTTGATATTTACAGAGAAAGTCGACCCCTAAAAATGAAGTTCTTCGATCAAGACTTTGATATTCTCAAGACTTTACAAGACTTTGAAAGTGAAGAAATTGGTGTGACCTCAAGACTTGGTATTCATTTGAGGAACATGAAGTGTGAAGACTTTTGTTTTCGTAGTTTTGTTTTCTCTTTCTTGAGTCATAGGAAACACCGTCTTCGTTAAAGGGGGTCGAGGAAATACTAAGGAAAAATTTCCATGTGATGCTCAACTCAAAATCCTACACCTACCAATCCCTTCGAGTGAAGCCATTGGAAATCTCATACAGTTCAGTCAATTTCTTCAGTGAAAGAGACGAAGTTCTTCGGGTCGCTGAGGAATTTGTTCTGACTGAGGAGTTAGGAATTCGCCAGTGCGGATTGCCTACACAGTGAGGAACATGATAGCCCTGAGGAATTTGAGAGTCAAATTTCTGACCGTTGTTGTCTACGCGCCAGCTGTCCCAAAATATCTTATCCACATAACGGTCATATCGTTGAAGGGCATTTATGTCTTATCATGTCGGGCTGCTCCCTAGGCTATAAATAGCCGCCCCCTACAACCACTAGCTGGTTGGCTGCTCCGAGAGAAACTGACACTTGTCATTTGAGAGCATCCCATCCTCCGAGGACTTTGAGCGAAAATCATCGAGTGAGGAAAACCCAAAACCAAACCCCTACAACCCAAAGTGATTGAGCATCACTGAAGAGATTGATCCTGCGTGGATCCGACGCTTGTTACCTTTGAAGATTGTGCTTCTTCCAGACGGTTAGGCGTCATGGTCTAGAGCATCCAAGAGGAATTGTGGATCGCTGAGTGACCGAGTCTGTGAAGGTTTGGAAGTCGCCTGAAGACTTACCACGAGTGATTGGACGAGGTCCGTGTGACCTTAGTTCAAAGAGAATACGGTGAGGACTTGGTGTCCTGAGCTGCGTGCTCAGCGACTGGGTGTCCGGGACTGTGTGTCCTCGAGTTTAAATACTCAGCCGCTCCAACCAGACGTACAACTGAGACAGCTGTTGGAACTGGTCTACCAAATCATTGTCTTCACCAAGCTTACTGGTTCTATTTCCTCAACTCTTTCATTTCCTCATTACTGTGTTGAGTGTTTGTTCATATCTGTGTTTGAAGACTTTGACTGAAGACTTTCTCAATTTCCTCAGTTCAATTTCTTCAATCTGTTTCTCTTCACCTTGTGTTATCCTGTGTTTACGCTTTCTGTACTCTGTGATTGTCTTCATTTCATCATGATGACCATGCCTGTATTCTGTTATGCTTACTTCTGAGTACTTATTCCGCTGCAAGTAGTTCTTCACTTAGGAATTTCCTCACCGGCAAATTCCTCAGTGAAGAATTCATAAAAATCGCCTATTCACCCCCCCCCCCTCTAGTCGATATAACACACTTTCATATGCACGAGTAGAACACAAAGAGTTGTGGGCAGTGATTGTCATACTGCTTACCACCAATGTTTTATTTTGATTTGGCGGTATTGTTGGATGAAGGGGCCCGGACCAACCTTACATGACCACGTTCATGAGACTGGTTCCACCGACAGACATGCAACTAGTTTTGCATAAAGTGTTGGGGAACGTAGTAATTTCAAAAAATTTCCTACGATCACGCAAGACCATGGTGATGCATAGCAACGAGATGAGAGTGTTGTCTCGTACCCTCGTAGACCAGCAGCGAAGCGTTGACGCAGCGTAGAGGAAGTAGTCGTACTTCTTCCCGATCCAACCGATCCAAGTACCGAGCGTCACGGCACCTCCGAGTTCTGCACACGTTCAGCTCGATGGCGTCCCTCGAACTCCGATCCAGCCGAGTGTTGAGGAGAGTTTCGTCGACCGACGGCGTGGTGACGATGATGATGTTCCACCGCGCAGGGCTTCGCCTAAGCTCCGCAACGGTATATTCGAGGTGTAGTTTGGTGGAAGGGGCACCGCACACGGCTAAGGAACGATCTCAATGATCAACTTGTGTGTCATGGGGTGCCCCTGCCCTGTATATAAAGGAGGGAAGGGAGGGCTGGCCGGCCAGGAGGGGCGCGCCAGGGTGTCCTACTCCTACTAGGGTAGGATTCCCCCAAATCCTAGTCCAACTAGGGTTTGACCAAGGGAGAGGGAGAGAGGCGCCACCCCTTCTCCTAATCCTAATAGGACTAGGGAAGGGGAAGGCTGCGCCAGCATATGGCCCCTTTCTCTTTCCCACTAAGGCCCATCAAGGCCCATTGACCCCCGGAGGTTCCGTAACCCGGTACTCGGTAAAATTCCCAATTTCACCCGGAGTGATTCCGAGTCCAAACATAGGCTTCCAATATATCAATCTTTATGTCTCGACCATTTGAGACTCCTCGTCATGTCCGTGATCTCATCCGGGACTCGAACAACCTTCGGTACATCAATATCATATAAACTCATAATAACATCCATCGAAGCGTTAAGCGTGCGGACCCTACGGGTTCGAGAACTATGTAGACATGACCGAGACACCTCTCGGTCAATAACCAATAGCGGGACCTGGATGCCCATATTGGTTCCTACATATTCTACGAAGATCTTTATCGGTCGAGACCGCATAACAACATCGTTGTTCCCTTTGTCATCGGTATGTTACTTGCCCGAGATTTGATCGTCGGTATCCAATACCTAGTTCAATCTCGTTCTTGGCAAGTCTCTTTTCTCGTTCCGTAATACATCATCTCACAACTAACACATTTAGTTGCAATGCTTGCAAGGCTTATGTGATGTGCATTACCGAGAGGGCCCAGAGATACCTCTCCGACAATCGGAGTGACAAATCCTAATCTCGAAATATGTCAACCCAACATGTACCTTCGGAGACACCTGTAATGTACCTTTATAATCACCCGATTCGTTGTGACGTTTGGTAGCACCCAAAGTGTTCCTCGGGCAAACGGGAGTTGCATAATCTCATAGTCATAGGAACATGTATAAGTCATGAAGAAAAGCACTAGCAACAAACTATACGATCAGGTGCTATGCTAATGGAATGGGTCATGTCAATCAGATCATTCAACCAATGATGTGATCCCATTAATCAAATAACAACTCCTTGTTCATGGTTAGGAAACATAACCATCTTTGATTAACGAGCTAGTCAAGTAGAGGCATACTAGTGACACTCTGTAGGTTTATGTATTCACACATGTATTATGTTTCCGGTTAATACAATTCTAGCATGAATAATAAACATTTATCATGATATAAGGAAATAAATAATAACTTTATTATTGCCTCTAGGGCATATTTCCTTGATCTCCCACTTGCACTAGAGTCAATAATCTAGATTACACAAGAATGATTCTAACACCCATGGAGTCTTGGTGCTGATCATGTTTTGCTCGTGGAAGAGGCTTAGTCAACGGTCTCGCAACATTCAGATCCGTATGTATCTTGCATATCTCTATGTCTCCCACCGGACCAAATCCGGATGGAGTTGAAGCGTCTTTTGATGTGCTTGGTTCTCTTGTGAAATCTGGATTCCTTTGCCAAGGCAATTGCACCATATTGTCACAAAAGATTTTCATTGGACCCGATACACTAGGTACAACACCTAGATCGGTTATGAACTCCTTCATCCAGACTCCTTCATTAGCTGCTTCCGAAGCAGCTATGTACTCAACTTCACATGTAGATCCCGAACGACGCTTTGTTTGGAACTGCACCAACCGACAGCTCCACCGTTTAATGTAAATCGTATCCGGTTTGCGATTTAGAATCGTCCGGATCGATGTCAAAGCTTGCATCGGCGTAACCGTTCTGACGAGCTCTTTGTCACCGCCATAAATGAGAAACATATCCTTAGTTCTTCTCAAGTACTTAAGGATGTTCTTGACCGCTGTCCATGATCCACTCTGGATTACTTTGGTACCTGCCTGCTAAACTTACAGCAAGGCACACATCAGGTCTGGTACACAGCATTGCATACATGATAGAGCCTATGGCTGAAGCATAGGGAACATCTTTCATTTTCTCTCTATCTTCTGCGGTGGTCGGGCATTGAGTCTTACTCAACTTCACACCTTGTAATACCGGCAAGAACCCTTTCTTTGCTCGATCCATTTTGAACTTTTTCAAAACTTTATCAAGGTATGTGCTTTGTGAAAGTCCTATTAAGCGTCTTGATCTATCTCTATAGATCTTAATGCCTAATATGTAAGCAGCTTCACCGAGGTCTTTCATCGAAAAACTCTTATTCAAGTATCCTTTATGCTATCCAGAAATTCTATATCATTTCCGATCAATAATATGTCATCCACATATAATATTAGAAATGCTACTGAGCTCCCACTCACTTTCTTGTAAATACAAGCTTCTCCAAAAGTCTCAGATAAAACCAAATGCTTTGATCACACTATCAAAGCGTTTATTCCAACTCCGAGAGGCTTGCACCAGTCCATAAATGGATCATTGGAGCTTGCACACTTTGTTAGCTTCCTTTGGATCGACAAAACCTTCGGTTGCATCATATACAACTCTTCTTCCGTAAATCCATTCAGAATGCAGTTTTAACATCCATTTGCCAAATTTCATAATCATAAAATGCGGCAATTGCTAACATGATTCGGACGGACTTAAGCATCGCTACGGGTGAGAAGGTCTCATCGTAGTCAATCCCTTGAACTTGTCGAAAACCTTTTGCAACAAGTCGAGCTTTATAGACAGTAACATTACCATCAGCGTCAGTCTTCTTCTTGAAGATCCATTTATTCTCAATTGCTTGCCGATCATCGGGCAAGTCAACCAAAGTCCACACTTTGTTCTCATACATGGATCCCATCTCAGATTTCATGGCCTCAAGCCATTTTGTGGAATCTGGGCTCACCATCGCTTCTTCATAGTTCGTAGGTTCATCATGTTCTAGTAACATGACTTCCAGAATAGGATTACCGTACCACACCGTGCGGATCTTGCTCTGGTTGATCTCTGAGTTCTGTAGAAACTTGATCTGAAGTTTCATGATCATCATCATTAGCTTCCTCCCTATTTGGTGTAGGTGTCACGAAACTGTTTTCTCGTGATGTACTACTTCTCAATAAGGGAGTAGATACAGATTATCTCATCAAGTTCTACTTTCCTCCCACTCACTTCTTTCGTGAGAAACTCTTTCTCCAAAAGTTTCGAATTTAGCAACAAAAATCTTGCCTTCGGATCTGTGATAGAAGGTGTACCCAACTGTCTCCTTTGGGTATCCTATGAAGACACATTTCTCGATTTGGGTTCGAGCTTATCAGGTTGAAGCTTTTCACATAAGCATCGCAGCCCCAAACTTTCAAAAGCGACAACTTTGGTTTCTTGCCAAACCACAGTTCATAAGGCGTCGTCTCAGCGGTTTAGATGGTGCCCTATTTAAAGTGAATGTAGCCGTCTCTAAAGCATAACCCCAAAGCGATAGCGGTAAATCAGTAAGAGACATCATAGATCGCACCATATCTAATAAAATACGACATTCGACGTTCGGACACACCATTACGTTGTGGTGTTCCGTGGTGTAAGTTGCAAACTATTCCACATTGTTTCAAATGTAGGCCAAACTCGTAACTCAAATATTCTCCTCCACGATCAGATCGTAGAAACTTTATTTTCTTGTTACGATGATTTTCCACTTCACTCTGAAATTCTTTGAACTTTTCAAATGTTTCAGACTTGTGTTTCATTAAGTAGATATACCCATATCTGCTCAAATCATCTGTGAAGGTGAGAAAATAACGATATCCGCCATTTAGCCTCAACATTCATTGGACCACATACATCGGTATGTATGATTTCCAATAAATCTGTTGCTCTCTCCATAGTTCCGAGAACGGTGTTTTAGTCATCTTGCCCATAAGGCACGGTTCGCAGTGCCAAGTGATTCATAATCAAGTGACTCCAAAAGTCCATCAAGATGGAGTTTCTTCATGCGCTTTACACGATATGACCTAAGCGGCGATGCCACAAATAAGTTGCACCATCATTATCAACTCTGCATCTTTTGGTTTCAACATTATGAATATGTGTATCACTACTATCAAGATTAAGTAAAACAAACCATTCTTCAATGGTGCATGACCATAAAAGATATTATTCATATAAATAGAACAACCATTATTCTCTGATTTAAATGAATAACCGTCTCGCATCAAACAAGATCCATATATAATGTTCATGCTCAACGATGGTACTAAATAACAATTATTTAGGTCTAATACTAATCCGAAGGTAGATGTAGAGGTAGCGTGCCATTGCGATCACATCGACTTTGGAACCATTTCCCACGCCAAGCATCGTCACCTCGTCCTTAGCCAATCTTCGCAATCCGTAGCCCTGTTTGAGTTGCAAATATTAGCAATGAACCAATCAAATACCAGTGCTCTGCGAGTATTAGTAAGGTACACATCAATAACAAGTATATCACATATACCTTTGTTAACCTTGCCATCCTTCTTATCCGCCAAATACTTGGGGCAGTTCCGCTTCGAAAGGACCAGCCTGCTTGCAATAGAAGCACTCGGTTTCAGGCTTAGGACCAGACATGGGTTTCTTCTCTTGATCAACAACTTGCTTGCCGCTCTTTTGAAGTTTCCTTTTCTTTCCTTTGCCCTTTTCTTGAAACTAGTGGTTTTGTTAACCATCAACACTTGATGCTCCTTTTGATTTCTACCTCCATGACTTTCAAAGCATCGCGAAGAGCTCGGGCATAGTTTTGGTCATCCCTTGCATATTATAGTTCATCACGAAGCTCTTGTAGCTTGGTGGCGTGATTGGAGAATTCATCAATGACGCAATCATCCGGAAGATTAACTCCCGGTTGAATCAAGTGATTGTTATATCCGACATTACGAGTATATGCTCACCGACGAACCATTCTCCTCCATCTTACAGCTATAGAACTTATTGGAGACTTCATATCTCTCAATCCGGGCATTCGCTTGAATATTAACTTCAACTCTGGAACATCTCATATGCTCCATGGTGTTCAAAACGACGTTGAAGTCGGTTCTAAGCCGTAAAGCATGGCACACTGAACTATAGAGTAGTCATCAGCTTTGCTTTGCGGACGTTCACAACTTCGGCGCAGCCCTTGCACCAGGCCCGGCACCTAACGGTGCTTCCAGGCGTAATTCTTCCGTGCAGCAATAAGGATAATCCTCAAATTACGGACCCAGTCCGTGTAATTGCTGCCATCATCTTTCAACTTTGCTTTCTCAAGGAACACATTAAAATTCAACGGAACAACAAAGACGAGCCATCTATCTACACATCATAGACAAGCAAGATACTATCGGTACTAAGTTCATGATAAATTTAAGTTCAATTAATCATATTACTTAAGAACTCCCACTTAGAAAAATATCCTCCAATTCTCTAAGTGATTGCGTGATCCATATCAACTACACCATGACCGATCATCACGTGTGATGGAGTAGTTTCAATGGTGAACATCAATATGTTGATCATATCTACTATATGATTCACGCTCGACCTTCGGTCTCCGTGTTCGAGGTCATATCTTATATGCATAGCTCGTCAAGTATAACCTGAGTATTCTGCGTGTGCAACTGTTTTGCACCGTTGTATTTGAGCGTAGAGCCTATCACACCCGATCATCACGTGGTGTCTCAAAGACGAAGAACTTTCGCATAGCGGTGCATACTCGGGAGAACACTTCTTGATAATTTAGTAAGGGATCATCTTATAATGCTACCGTCAATCAAAGCAAAATAAGATGCATAAAGGATTAACATCACATGCAATCAATATAAGTGATATGATATGGCCATCATCATCTTGTGCTTGTGATCTCCATCTCGAAGCACCGTCATGATCACCATCGTCACCGGCGCGACACCTTGATCTCCATCGTAGCATCGTTGTCGTCTAGCCAACTATTGCTTCTCGACTATCGCTACTCCTTAGTGATAAAGTAAAGCAATTACATGGCGTTGCATTTCATACAATAAGCGACAACCATATGGCTCCTGCCGATTGCCGATAACTTCGGTTACAAAACATGATCATCTCATACAATAAAATATAGCATCACGTCTTGACCATATCACATCACAACATGCCCTGCAAAAACAAGTTAGGCGTCCTCTACTTTGTTGTTGCAAGTTTTACGTGGCTGCTACGGGCTGAGCAAGAACCGTTCTTACCTCGCATCAAAACCACAGCGATACTTCGTCAAATAGACTCCGTTTAACCTTCTCAAGGACGGGCGTAGCCACACTCGATTCAACTAAAGTGAGAGAGCAGACACCCGCCATCACCTTTAAGCAACGAGTGCTCACAGCGGTGAAACCAGTCTCGCGTAAGCGTCTGGCGTAATGTCGGTCCGGGCGCTTCATCTCACAATACCGCTGAACCAAAGTATGACATGCTGGTAGGTAGTATGACTTGTATCGCCCACAACTCACTTGTGTTCTACTCGTGCATATGACATCAACGCATAAAACCAGGCTCGGATGCCACTGTTGGGGAGCGTAGTAATTTCAAAAATTTCCTACGATCACGCAAGACCATGGTGATGCATAGCAACGAGATGAGAGTGTTGTCTCGTACCCTCGTGAGACCAGAACGGAAGCGTTGGCGCAGCGTAGAGGAAGTAGTCGTACTTCTTCCCGATCCAACCGATCCAAGTACGAGCGTCGGCACCTCCGAGTTCTGCACGTTCAGCTCGATGGCGTCCCTCGAACTCGATCCAGCCGAGTGTTGAGGAGAGTTTAAATCGACGACGGCGTGGTGGCGATGATGATGTTCCACGGCGCAGGGCTTCGCCTAAGCTCCGCAGCGGTATATTCGAGGTGTAGTTTGGTGGAAGGGGCACCGCACAGCTGAGGAACGATCTCAATGATCAACTTGTGTGTCATGGGGTGCCCCTGCCCTGTATATAAAGGAGGGAAGGGAGGGCTGGCGGCCAGGAGGGAGGCGCGCCAGGTGTCCTACTCCTACTAGGGTAGGATTCCCCAAATCCTAGTCCAACTAGGGTTTGACCAAGGGAGAGGGAGAGAGGCGCCACCCCTTCTCCTAATCCTAATAGGACTAGGGAAGGGGAAGGCTGCGGCCAGCATATGGCCCCTTTTCTCTTTCCCACTAAGGCCCATCAAGGCCCATTGACCCCCGGAGGTTCCGTAACCCCGGTACTCGATAAAATTCCCAATTTCACCCGGAGTGATTCGAGTCAAACATAGGCTTCAATATATCAATCTTTATGTCTCGACCATTTGAGACTCCTCGTCATGTCCGTGATCTCATCCGGGACTCGAACAACCTTGGTACATCAATATCATATAAACTCATAATAACTGCATCATCGAAGCGTTAAGCGTGCGGACCCTACGGGTTCGAGAACTATGTAGACATGACCGAGACACCTCTCGGTCAATAACCAATAGCGGGACCTGGATGCCCATATTGGTTCCTACATATTCTACGAAGATCTTTATCGGTCGAGACCGCATAACAACATCGTTGTTCCTTTGTCATCGATATGTTACTTGCCGAGATTTGATCGTCGGTATCCAATACCTAGTTCAATCTCGTTCTTGGCAAGTCTCTTTTCTCGTTCCGTAATACATCATCTCACAACTAACACATTTAGTTGCAATGCTTGCAAGGCTTATGTGATGTGCATTACCGAGAGGGCCGAGAGATACCTCTCCGACAATCGGAGTGACAAATCCTAATCTCGAAATATGTCAACCCAACATGTACCTTCGGAGACACCTGTAATGTACCTTTATAATCACCCGATTCGTTGTGACGTTTGGTAGCACCAAAAGTGTTCCTCGGGCAAGCGGGAGTTGCATAATCTCATAGTCATAGGAACATGTATAAGTCATGAAGAAAAGCACTAGCAACAAACTATACGATCAGGTGCTATGCTAATGGAATGGGTCATGTCAATCAGATCATTCAACCAATGATGTGATCCCATTAATCAAATAACAACTCCTTGTTCATGGTTAGGAAACATAACCATCTTTGATTAACGAGCTAGTCAAGTAGAGGCATACTAGTGACACTCTGTAGGTTTATGTATTCACACATGTATTATGTTTCCGGTTAATACAATTCTAGCATGAATAATAAACATTTATCATGATATAAGGAAATAAATAATAACTTTATTATTGCCTCTAGGGCATATTTCCTTCATAAAGATGGCTGGCGGGTGTCTGTTTCTCCAAATTTAGTTGAACCGAATTTGACTGTGGCCGTTCCTTGTTGAAGGTTTAAACAACAAACTTGATAAATCACCGTGGTGGTTTTGATGCGTAGGTAAGAACAGCTCTTGCTATAATCTCGTAGCAGCCACGTAAAACTTGCAACAACAAAGTAGAGGACGTCTAACTTATTTTTGCAGGGCATGTTGTGATGTGATATGGTCAAGACATGATGTGATATACGTTATTGTATGAGATGATCATGTTTTGTAGAAGTTATCGGGAACCGGCAGGAGCCTTATGGTTGTCTATTTATTGTATGAATTGCAAACGCCATGTAATTGATTTACTTTATCACTATGCGTTAGTGATAGTTGTAGAAGCAATAGTAGGAGAGACGACCACAACGCTATGATGGAGATCAAGGTGTCGAGCCGGTGACGATGGAGATCATGACGATGCTTTGGAGATGGAGATCAAACGCACAAGATGATGATGGCCATATCATGTCACATATTTTGATTGCATGTGATGTTTATCTTTTATGCATCTTATTTGCTTAGTATGGCGGTAGCATTATAAGATGATCCCTTAACTAAATTTCAAGGTATAAGTGTTCTCCCTGAGTATGCATCGTTGCGACAGTTCGTCGTGTTGAGACACCACGTGATGATCGGGTGTGATAGACTATGTTCACATACAAAAGGTGCAAGAAAGTTTTGCACATGCGGAATACTCGGGTTAAACTTGACGAGCCTGGCATGTACAGACATGGCCTCAGAACACTGGACAGCAAAAGGTCGAATGTGAATCATATAGTAGATATGATCTACATAGAGATGTTCACCATTGATGACTACTCCATCTCACGTGATGATCGGACATGGTTTAGTTGATTTGGATCACATACCATTTAGATGACTTGAGGGATGTCAATCTAAGTGGGAGTTCTTAAGTAATTTGATTAACCGAACTTAATTTATCATGAACTTAGTCCTGATAGTTTTTGCATATCCCGTGCTACCGTTCCCTTGAATTTTAATGCATTCCTAGAGAAAGCTAAGTTGAAAGATGATGTAGCAACTACACAGACTGGGTCTGTAACTTGAGGATTATCCTCATTGCTGCATAGAAGAATTATGTCCTTGATGCACCGCTAGGTATGCCACCCCCTCCAGCAACTGCAGACATTGTGAGCGCCTGGCAGTCACGTGTTGATGACTACTAGATACGTCTCCAACGTATCTATAATTTATGAAGTATCCATGCTATTATATTATCCATCTTGGATGTTTTATGGGCTTTGGTATGCACTTTTATATTATTTTTGGGACTAACTATTGACACAGAGCCCAGTGCCAGTTCCTGTTTTTTCCCTTCTTTCAGAGTTTCGAAGAAAAGGAATATCAAACGGAGTCGAAACGGAATGAAACCTTCTGGAGAAGTTATTTTTGGAAGGAAAGCTACCCGATAGACTTGGAGTGCGTCGGGAAAAACGAGGGAGCCACGAGGTAGGGGCGCGCCCACCCCTAGGCGCGCCTCTGCCTCGTGGGCCCCTAGTGGCTCCCGACGTATTTCTTCCGCCTATATATATCCATATACCCTAAAACTTTGGGGAACAGAATAGATCGGGAGTTCCGCCGCAAGCCTCTGTAGCCACCAAAACCCAATCGGGACCTGTCTTGGCACCTGCCGGGGGGAACCCTCACCGTGTCCATCTTCATCATCCGGCGCTCTCCATGACGAGGAGGGAGTAGTTCACCCCGGGCTGAGGGTATGTACCAGTAGCTATGTGTTTGATCTCTCTCTCTCGTGTTCTTGAGGTGATCGATCTTGATGTATCGCGAGCTTTGCTATTATAGTTGGATTTTATGTTGCTTCTCCCCCTCTACTCTCTTGTAATGGATTGAGTTTTCCCTTTGAAGTTATCTTATCGGATTGAGTCTTTAAGGATTTGATAACACTTGATGTATGTCTTGCCGTGTGTATCTGTGGTGACAATGGGATATCACGTGATTCACTTGATGTATGTTTTGGTGATCAACTTGCGGGTTCCGCCCATGAACCTATGCATAGGGGTTGGCACACATTTTCGTCTTGATTCTCCGGTAGAAACTTTGGGGCACTCTTTGAGGTTCTATGTGTTGGTTGAATAGATGAATCTGAGATTGTGTGATGCATATCGTATAATCATACCCACGGATACTTGAGGTGACATTGGAGTATCTAGGTGACATTAGGGTTTTGGTTGATTTGTGTCTTAAGGTGTTATTCTAGTACGAACTCTAGGGCTGTTTGTGACACTTATTGGAATAGCCCAACGGATTGATTAGAAAGAATAGCTATGAGGTGGTTTTGTACCCAACCATAATCTCTTTGTTTGTTCTCCGCTATTAGTGACTTTGGAGTGACTCTTTGTTGCATGTTGAGGGATAGTTATATGATCCAATTATGTTATTATTGTTGAGAGAACTTGCACTAGTGAAAGTATGAACCCTAGGCCTTGTTTCCTAGCATTGAAACACTGTTTGTGCTCACTTTTACCACTTGTTACCTTGCTGTTTTTATATTTTCATATTACAAAAACCTATATCTACCATCCATATTGCACTTGTATCACCATCTCTTCATTAACTAGTGCACCTATACAATTTACCATTGTATTGGGTGTGTTGGGGACACAAGAGACTCTTTGTTATTTGGTTACAGGGTTGCTTGAGAGAGACCATCTTCATCCTACGCCTCCCACGGATTGATAAACCTTAGGTCATCCACTTGAGGGAAATTTGCTACTGTCCTACAAACCTCTGCACTTGGAGGCCCAACAACGTCTACAAAAAGAAGGTTGCGTAGTAGACATCAAGCATTTTCTGGCGCCGTTGCCGGGGAGGTGAGTGTTTGAAGGTATATCTTTAGATCTTGCAATTGAATCTTTTTGTTTCTTGTTTTAGCACTAGTTTAGTTTATAAAAAACTACAAAAAATGGAATTAAGTTTGCCACATACGCTTCATCTTTTTAATATATTTCGTGAGTATGATGGAAAGGAAAATTGTGCCAAAGTGTTAGAAGAAGAATACATTAAAATGTTTGGCACTAAATCTTTGAATGATGAGCGTGATTGCAATGTTGTTAGTATGAACTCCTTGAATATCCATGGTACTAATGATGATTACACTAGTTATGATGAAAATGTCTCCTATAAGCATGTCAATTTTTGTGGAGTGCATTGGGTTTGCAAGTATACACCAAATAGGGAAGATAGATATTGCAAGAGGCATAAGTATTTAGAAACTAAATTGTTGCAAGAAAGTCTTGATGTTTGTGCTGAAAAATTCAATGTTTTTCACGCCCCTTGTGAACTTTGCAATGAACATGGTCATTTAAATCTCCAATGCAAATTGTTTCATGACCGAATCGTATCCAAAAATTGTGATAATTTTATTACCCTTGAGCATCATAAAGAGCTTAGTCTTCTTTTGGGGTATGAGGAAATGAAACGTATAACTGAGGGTATTCCCAAGTTTAATCTTGATAGATTTCTTGATTTTGATATAGAGAAGATTTATATGTATTGTGCGGTGAATTGCATTGAATATCCTTATATTTCCAATTACAGAAAGAAAAGAAAAGAAATAGAAGATGAAGAGAATCCTAACTAAAGGGAAGAGACTTCCCAATATTCTCCTATTATTCCTTATGATGAATCAGGTAACGAGGATGAGCCTTCTATTCGACCAATCCCATTAATAAGGAACTCCGAAAAGAAGATTGAACCCACACATGAGGTGAAGAAGAAGAAAAGAAAAAGGAAGAGAGGTAAAAAGATATCTCTCCCAAATAATGTTGCTCCTATTATTGTTGTGCCCCATGAAAATGAATCAAAAATAATTGTGGAAGATGATGCATTTGATGATGATCTCGTTATGCCTATTGCTTGTTGTGATGATTATGATTGGGAAGATAATGATACTTCTTATGATCTTGAAAATATTTTTGGCACTTGCTTGAAAGAATATGATAATTGCTATACTATTGGTGCTATCCATACTATTAATGATGAGAGTGATTATGCTTATGATATGAAAAGGCCCAAGCTTGGGGATGCTATGTTTGATGAAGATGATGTTTTTGAGAATATATTTGCTGCAATTAATGTTTGTCCCAAGCTTGGGGATGCTACGTTTAATGAAGAAGACATTTTTAGTCTCCCAAGTTTTGATATGCAAATTTATAATAATGATAGCATGCCTCCTACTTATGATGATTATAGTGATGAAAGTGGGTTTGGAAGAGTGTCAACTTTAGGAAGTAATGATCCCACTATTTTGGAGGATGTTGAATCTTATTGTGACAATTATGAAAGTGGATTTGGAGAGGTCATGACTTTATTTAGCAATGATTCCACTATCTTGGAAGAGGTTTCAATCGATTATGATGAGAAAAAAGTTGCTACTTATGATGATTATTGTGATGAAACTTATGCTATAAAAAGTAGTGATGATTATATTTATATAACTTGTCATGATTATGATTACCCTTTTTCTGAACATTACTCTTTTAATGTTAAAACAATTTATAGTATTCAAGTCTCTTATGATACTCCCACTACCCCGAATGAGAAGAATTTTGCTTATGTGGAGAGTAGTAAATTTTCTATGCTTGTAGATCATGAAAATAATGCTTTAGGTGCTGGTTATATTGTTGAATTCATTCATGATTCTATTGAAAATTATTATGAGGGAGGAACATATGCTTGTAGGAATTGCAATAATATCAAGTTTCCTCTCTATGTGCTTAAAGTTTCGAAGTTATGCTTGTTTTGCCTTCCTATGCTAGTTGATTATTGTTCCCATAAGTTGTTTGCTCACAAAATCCCTATTCATAGGAAGTGGGTTAGACTTAAATGTGCTAGTCATATTCTTGATGATGCTCTCTTTATGTTTCAATTCTTATCTTTTATGTGAGCATCATTGAAATCATCATGCCTAGCTAGGGGCGTTAAACGATAGCGCTTGTTGGGAGGCAACCCAATTTTATTTTAGTTTCTTGCTTTTTGGTTCTGTTTAGTAATAAATAACCCATATAGCATCTGTTTAGATGTGTTTTTATGTTTTAATTAGTGTTTGTTCCAAGTAGAACCTTTGGGAAGACTTGGGTGAAGTCTTTATGATCATGCTGTAAAAAACAGAAACTTTAGCGCTCACGAGATTAGTTTCAACTTTTTACTGGAGTGTGATATTTAGTTGATTATTTTTGCAGATGATAACTAGACAAATTCCTCAGACCCTCCAATTTATTTTAGAATTTTTGGAGTTCCAGAAGTATACGTTTGATACAGATTACAACAGACTGTTCTGTTTTGACAGATTCTGTTTTTCGTGTGTTGTTTGCCTATTTTGATGAATATATGGCTAGTAAAATAGTTTATAAACCATAGAGAAGTTGGAATAAAGTAGGTTTAACACCAATATAAATAAATAATTAGTTCATTACAGTACTTTGAAGTGGTGTTTTGTTTTCTTTCGCTAACGGAGCTCACGAGATTTTCTGTTAAGTTTTGTGTTGTGAAGTTTTCAAGTTTTGGGTAAAGATTCGATGGACTACGGAATAAGGAGTGGAAAGAGCCTAAGCTTGGTGATGCCCAAGGCACAGCAAGGTAATATTCAAGGATAACCAAGAGCCTAAGCTTAGGGATGCCCCAGAAGGCATCCCCTCTTTCGTCTTCGTTCATCGGTAACTTTACTTGGAGCTATTTTTTTATTCACCACATGATATGTGTTTTGCTTGGAGCGTTGTTTTATTTTTTTTATCTTTGCTTGTTGTTTGAATAAAATACCAAGATCTGAAATTCTTAAATGAGATAGAGTCTTCACATAGCTACATAATTATTTAATACTCGTTAATCTTCACTTATATATCTTTTTGAAGTAGTTTGTCATTTACTCGTGTGCTTCACTTATATCCTATGAGTAAATAGTTGAATGATTTGAATGTCATAAATCTGGAATTATATATTTTTATATGCCTTTACCATGGGGAGTAATGCCTTCACATATAAGAAGTAGAGGTGGTAAATTTAATGAAGGTTAGCAAACATTGTATTGGTCACTTGAACAATTCATGAAAGAATATTGAAGGAAGGGAGGTTTCACATATAAATATACTATCTTGGACATCTTCTATGATTGTGATCCCCATTAATTATTTTCAAAGCTGAGCAAATTAGTTGAAGTTGGACAAGGAAGACAACATAATGAGTTATGTTTGGGTATATTTGTATAAGTTATATTGTTTTGGATCCTCTAACATGTGGTGCTTGCTATTTAGAATCCTTTGCTAGCCAAAATATCTGTACTAAGCGGGAATACTGCTTGTGTATCCAAACTTCTTGAACCAAGTTTCTTCCATGAGTGTCCACCATATCTACCTATATGCGGTATTTACCTGCCGTTCCAAGTAAATTTGCATGTGCCAAACTCTAAACCTTCAAATAATAATCTATTTTGTATGCCCGAATCGCTCATGTAGCGACTACGGGTTAGCAGTATCTTCCATGCTAGGTGGGTTATTCTCACGATGAGTGGACTCCGCTCATCATTCACGAGAAAATGGCTGGTAACTGGGATGCCCAGTCCCATGATCAAAAGATCGAAATCAAATCAAAAATAATTGCAAACAAAACTCCCCCAGGTTTGATGTTAGTTGGAGGCACCCGTTGTTTCGGGCAAGCCATGGATTGATGATTATTGGTGGAGGGGGAGTAAAAATCTTTACCTTTCTGTTTGGGAACTGCCTATAATGTATGTAATAGGAAGATATTGGGAACTCTTGGTCGTTATGTTGACAATGAAAGCATACCTCTCAAAATTATGTTCATCTCTGTTTTTGCTTCGAGCTCTGGCACCTCTGCAAATCCCTGCTTCCTTCTGCGAAGGGCCTATCTTTTACTTTTATGCAAGAGTCAGTAGTATTCCTTCTCATTCCAACCTACTCTTTAGTTGGCAAGCATCATGTGATGGAAAGATCTAAGCATATATGGCCATTCAAATATATTTGAGCATGAATTATTACTGTTGACATTACCCTTGATGTAAAAGGTTGGGAGGCGAAACATTGAGACCCTATCTTTCTCTGTGTTTGATGAATACTATTTGTTCTAAAAATATGCTTTGAGTGGTAGCAATCATGGAAGACTAAATGATAGTTGAGTATGTGAAGTTTGCTGAATCAAAGCTCTGACATAGACTCTTCCTGAAAATAAGATGAATTGCAATTGTTTGATGACTGAGAACTGTTTGTTACTTTTCAAGAAAGTTTATGATCTATACTTTTAACATGTGAATAGTTTGTTACTTGATCATGAAAAGTTTTATGAGTTGAGCTACTGTTATGACATATAATGATGCTAGAAAAGGTGATTGAAATTATCATTGATCAAACTTATGCACCTGCTAGCATTCACACTTCATAAATTATTTCTTTTATCATTTACCTACTCGAGGACGAGCAGCAATTAAGCTTGGGGATGCTGATACGTCTCCAACGTATCTATTATTTATGAAGTATTCATGCTATTATATTATCCATCTTGGATGTTTTATGGGCTTTGGTATGCACTTTTATATTATTTTTGGGACTAACCTATTGACCCAGAGCCCGGTGCCAGTTCCTGTTTTTCCCTTGTTTCAGTGTTTCGAAGAAAAAGGAATATCAATCGGAGTCGAAATGGAATGAAACCTTCTGGAGAAGTTATTTTTGGAAGGAAAGCTACCCGATAGACTTGGAGTGCGTCGTCAGAAAGAAGCGAGGAGCCACGAGGTAGGCGCGCCCACCCCCTAGGCGCGCCTCCACCCTCGTGGGCCCCTCGTGGCTCCCCTGACGTATTTCTTCCGCCTATATATATCCATATACCCTAAAAACTTCGGGGAACAGAATAGATCAGGAGTTCCGCCGCCGCAAGCCTCTGTAGCCACCAAAAAACCAATCGGGACCCTGTTCCGGCACCCTGCCGGAGGGGGGAACCCTCACCGGTGGCCATCTTCATCATCCCGGCGCTCTCCATGACGAGGAGGGAGTAGTTCACCCTCGGGGCTGAGGGTATGTACCAGTAGCTATGTGTTTGATCTCTCTCTCTCTCGTGTTCTTGAGGTGATATGATCTTGATGTATCGCGAGCTTTGCTATTATAGTTGGATCTTATGTTGCTTCTCCCCCTCTACTCTCTTGTAATGGATTGAGTTTTCCCTTTGAAGTTATCTTATCGGATTGAGTCTTTAAGGATTTGAGAACACTTGATGTATGTCTTGCCGTGTGTATCTGTGGTGACAATGGGATATCACGTGATTCACTTGATGTATGTTTTGGTGATCAACTTGCGGGTTCCGCCCATGAACCTATGCATAGGGGTTGGCACACGTTTTCGTCTTGATTCTCCGGTAGAAACTTTGGGGCACTCTTTGAGGTTCTATGTGTTGGTTGAATAGATGAATCTGAGATTGTGTGATGCATATCGTATAATCATACCCACGGATACTTGAGGTGACATTGGAGTATCTAGGTGACATTAGGGTTTTGGTTGATTTGTGTCTTAAGGTGTTATTGTAGTACGAACTCTAGGGCTGTTTGTGACACTTATAGGAATAGCCCAACGGATTGATTGGAAAGAATAGCTTTGAGGCGGTTTCGTACCCTACCATAATCTCTTTGTTTGTTCTCCGCTATTAGTGACTTTGGAGTGACTCTTTGTTTAATGTTGAGGGATAGTTATATGATCCAATTATGTTATTATTGTTGAGAGAACTTGCACTAGTGAAAGTATGAACCCTAGGCCTTGTTTCCTAGCATTGCAATACCGTTTGTGCTCACTTTTACCACTTGTTACCTTGCTGTTTTTATATTTTCAGATTATAAAAACCTATATCTACCATCCATATTGCACTTGTATCACCATCTCTTCGCCGAACTAGTGCACCTATACAATTTACCATTGTATTGGGTGTGTTGGGGACACAGGAGACTCTTTGTTATTTGGTTGCGGGGTTGCTTGAGAGAGACCATCTTCATCCTACGCCTCCCACGGATTGATAAACCTTAGGTCATCCACTTGAGGGAAATTTGCTACTGTCCTACAAACCTCTGCACTTGGAGGCCCAACAACGTCTACAAGAAGAAGGTTGCGTAGTAGACATCACTACTCGATAGTTCAGTGTGCCATGCTTTACGGCTTAGAATCGGGACTTCAAAGATGCTTTGAACGTCATGGACCATATGAGATGTTCCAGGAGTTGTAGTTAATATTTCGAGGAAATGCCCGAGTCGAGAGATATGAAGTCTCCAGCAAGTTCTATAGCTGCAAGATGGAGGAGAACAGTTCTGCCAGTGAACACGTACTCAAAATGTCTAGGTATCATAATCACTTGACTCAACTGGGAGTTAATCTTGCAGATTATAGTGTTATTGACAGAGTTCTCCAATCACTGACACCAAGCTACAAAGGCTTCGTGATGAACTATAATATGCAAGGGATGGATAAGACAATTCCCGAGCTCTTCGCAATGCTCAAAGTTGCGGAGGTAGAAATCAAGAAGGATCATCAAGTGTTGATGGTTAATAAGACCACTAGTTTCAAGAAAAAGGGCAAACGAAAGAAAGGGAACTTCAAGAAGAATGGCAAGCAAGTTGCTACTCCGGGGAAGAAGCCCAAATCTGGACCTAAGCCTGAAACTGAGTGCTTCTACTGCAAAGGGACTGGTCATTGGAAGCGGAACTGCCTGAAGTATTTGGCGGATAAGAAGGATGGCAAAGTGAACAAAGGTATATGTGATATACATGTTATTGATGTGTACCTTACTAATGCTCGTAGTAGCACCTGGGTATTTGATACTGGTTCGGTTACTCATATTTGTAACTCGAAACATGGGCTACGGATTGAAAGAAGATTGGCTAAGGACGAGGTGACGGTGCACGTCGGGAATGGTTCCAAGGTCGATGTGATCACCGTCGGGCTACCTCTACATCTACCTTCGGGATTAGTTTTAGACCTGAATAATTGTTATTTGGTGCCAGCGTTGGGCATGAACATTATATCTGGATCTTGTTTGATGCGAGACGGTTATTCATTTAAATCAGAGAATAATGGTTGTTCTATTTATATGAGTAATATATTTTATGGTCATGCACCCTTGAAGAGTGGTTTATTTTTGTTGAATCTCGATCGTGGTGATACACATATTCATATATTGATGCCAAAAGATGCAAAGTTGAAAATGATGCTGCAACATATTTGTGGCACTGCCATTTAGGCATATTGGTGTAAAGCGCGTGAAGAAACTCCATGCGGATGGAATTTTGGAATCACTTGATTATGAATCATTTGATGCTTGCGAACCATGCCTCATGGGCAACATGACTAAAACTCCGTTCTCCGGAACAATGGAGCGAGCCACTGACTTATTGGAAATAATACATACCGATGTATGCGGTCCGATGAGTGTTGAAGCTCGCGGAGGGTATCATTATTTTCTTACCTTCACAGATGATTTGAGCATATATGGGTATATCTATTTAATGAAACACAAGTCTGAAACATTTGAAAAGTTCAAAGAATTAAAGAGTGAAGTGGGGAATCACCGTAACAAGAAAATAAAGTTTCTACTATCTGATCGCGGAGGCGAATATTTGAGTTATGATTTTGGCCTTCATTTAAAACAATGTGGAATAGTTTCACAACTCACGCCACCTGGAACACCACAGTGTAATGGTCTGTTCGGACGTCGTAATCATACGTTATTAGATATGGTGCGATCTATGATGTCTCTTACCGATTTACCGCTATCGTTTTAGGGTTATGCATTAGAGACAGCTGCATTCACGTTAAATAGGGCACCGTCTAAATCCGTTGAGACGACACCGTACGAACTATGGTTTGGCAAGAAACCTAAGTTGTCGTTCTTAAAGTTTGGGGTTGTGATGCTTATGTGAAAAAGCTTCAGCCTGATAAGCTCGAACCCAAATCGGGGAAGTGCGTCTTCATAGGATACCCAAAAGAAACTGTTGGGTACAACTTCTATCACAGATCCGAAAGCAAGATCTTTGTTGCTAAGAATGAATCCTTTCTAGAGAAGGAGTTTATCTCGAAAGAAGTGAGTGAGAGGAAAGTAGAACTTGATGAGGTAATTGTACCTTCTCTCGAATTGGAAAGTAGCTCACCACAGAAAACCGTTCCCATGATGTCTACACCAACTAGAGAGGAAGCTAATGATAATGATCATGAAACTTCAGATCAAATTACTACTGAACCTCGTAGGTCAACTAGAGAATGTTCCACACCAGAGTGGTACGGTAATCCTGTTCTAAAAGTCATGTTGCTAGACCATGACGAACCTATGAACTATGAAGAAGTGATGATGAGCCCAGATTCGGATAAATGGCTTGAGGACATGAAATATGAGATAGGATCCATGTATGAGAACAAAGTGTGGACTTTGTTGACTTGCCCAATGATCAGAGAGCCATAGAGAATAAATGGATCTTCAAGAAGAAGACTGACGATGATGGTAATGTTACTGTCTACAAAGCTCGACTTGTTTCTAAAGGTTTTTGACAAGTTCAAGGAGTTGACTATGATGAGACTTTCTCATCTGTAGCGATGCTTAAGTCTGTCTGAATCATGTTAGCAATTGCCGCATTTTATGATTATGAAATCTGGCAGATGGACGTCAAAACTGTATACCTTAATGGATTTCTTAAAGAAAAGTTGTATATGATGCAACCAGAAGGTTTTGTCGATCCTAAAGGTGCTAACAAAGTGTGCAAGCTCCAACGATCCATTTATGGAATGGTGCAAGCATCTCGGAAATTGAATATACGCTTTGATGAGGTGAAAGGATATGGTTTTATACAGACTTTCGGAGAAGCCTGTATTTACAAGAAAGTGAGTGGGAGCTCTGTAGCATTTCTAATATTATATTTGGATGACATATTGTTGATTGGAAATGATATAGAATTTCTGGATAACATAAAAGGATACTTGAATAAGAGTTTCTCAATGAAAGACCTCGGTAAAGCTGCTTATATATTGGGCATCAAGATTTAGAGAGATAGATCAAGATGCTTAATTGGACTTTCACAAAGCACATACCTTGATAAAGTTTTGAAGAAGTTCAAAATGGATCAGTCAAGGAAAGGGTTCTTGCCTATGTTACAATGTGTGAAATTGAGTCAGACTCAATGCCCGACCACTGCAGAAGATAGAGAGAAAATGAAAATCATTCCCTACGCCTCAGCCATAGGTTATATCATGTATACTATGTTGTGTACCAGACCTGATGTGTGCCTTGCTATAAGTCTAGCAGGGAGGTATCAAAGAAATCCAGGAGTGGATCATTGGACAGCGGTCAAGAACATCCTGAAGTACCTAAAAAGGACTGAGGATATGTTTCTCGTTTATGGAGGTGACAAAGAGCTCATCGTAAATGGTTACATCGATGCTAGCTTTGACACTGATCCGGATGGCTCTAAGTCACAAACCGGATATGTATTTATATTGAATGGTGGAGCTGTCAGTTGGTGCAGTTCCAAGCAGAGCGTCGTGGCGGGATCTACATGTGAAGCGGAATACATAGCTGCTTCGGAAGCAGCGAATGAAGGAGTCTGGATGATGGAGTTCATATCCGATCTAGGTGTAATACCTAGTGCATCGGTTCCAATGAAAATCTTTTGTGACAATACTGGAGAAATTGCCTTAGCGAAGGAATCCAGATGTCACAAAAGAACCAAACACATCAAGAGACGCTTCAACACCATCCGTGATCAAGTCAAGGAGGAAGACATAGATATTTGCAAAATACATACATATCTGAATGTGGCAGACCCGTTCACTAAGACTCTTCCACGAGCAAAACATGATCAGCACCAAGACTCCATGGGTGTTAGAATCATTACAATGTAATCTACATTATTGACTCTAGTGCAAGTGGGAGACTGAAGGAAATATGCCCTAGAGGCAATAATAAAGTTGTTATTTTATATTTCCTTATATCAAGATAAATGTTTATTATTCATGCTAGAATTGTATTAACCAGAAACTTGATACATGTGTGGATACATAGACAAAACACCGTGTCCCTAGTAAGCCTCTACTAAACAAGCTCGTTAATCAAAGATGGTTAAGTTTCCTAACCATAGAAATGTGTTCTCATTTGATGAACAGGATCACATCATTAGGACAATGATGTGATGGACAAGACCCATCCATTAGCTTAGAATATTGATCGTTCAGCTTTATTGCTATTGCTTTCTTCATGTCAAATACATATTCCTTCGACTATGAGATTATGCAACTCCCGGATACCGGAGGAATACCTTGTGTGCTATCAAACATCACAACATAACTGGGTGATTATAAAGATGCTCTACAGGTATCTCCGAAGGTGTTTGTTGGGTTGGTATAGATCGAGATTAGGATTTGCCACTCCGAGTATCGGAGAGGTATTTCTGGGCCCTCTCGGTAGTACATATCATAAGAAGCCTTGCAAGCAACGTGACTAATGAATTAGTTGCAGGATGATGTATTACGGAATGAGTAAAGAGACTTGCCGGTAACGAGATTGAACTAGGTATGAAGATACCGACGATTGACTCTCGGGCAAGTAACATACCGATGACAAAGGAAATAACGTATTTTGTCATTATGGTACGTCCGATAAAGATCTTCGTAGAATATGTGGGAACCAATATGAGCATCCAGGTTCCGCTGTTGGTTACTGAGCGGAGAGGTGTCTCGGTCATGTCTACATAGTTCTCGAACCCGTAGGGTCCGCACGCTTAACGTTCGATGACGATTTTGTATTATATGAGTTATGTGATTTGGTGAGAGAATGTTGTTCGGTGTCCTGGATGAGATCACGGACATGACGAGGAGTCTCGAAATGGTCGAGGGGTAAAGATTCATATATAGGACGATGATATTCGGACACCGGAAGTGTTTCAGGGTGTACCAGGTACATATCAAAGTATCGGGGGGTTACCGGAACCCCTTGGGGGATTAATGGGCCTTATGGGCCATAGGAGGGGAGCACACAAGCCCACAAGGGGTGGCTCCCCCCCCCCCTAAGGAAGGAGGCCAAATAGGAGAAGGAGGAGGGGGTTCGCCCCCCCCCCCTCCTTTCCTTCCTCCCCTCTCTCTTCCCTTTTCCCCCTTCTGGTAATAAGGAAAGGGGGGGCGAATTGGACTAGGGGCCCAAGTAGGATTCCTCCTACTTGGGGCGCTGATAATCCCCAAGTGCAAGGAATCATCGTAGAACTTTCCAAAGGTGGAGGTGATAAATATGGAGTGTCGAACCCACAAGGAGCTAAAGGTAAGATCAATATTCTCTCAAGCCCTATCTGCCACTGATACGACTCTACGTGCACCGGACGTTTGCTTCCAACTAGCAACTAGAAATAAAAACTATGTTGTGGGTATGAAGAGGATAACTTTGCATGGTATCGGAGAGCTAGAACATAAAAGTAGGTGCTGTTATCATAAAGTTAGAATATATTACTAAATAATATAAATAGCGAGTATGGAATAATGGTGGATCGGTGTGCGGAATTGTCCTAGGCAATTGTTAACAAAACCGGTAATCACTATTGCAGTTTCATATGAGGGAGAGGCATAAGCTAACATACTTTCTCTTCTTGGATCATATGCACTTATGATTGGAACTCTAGCAAGCATCTGCAACTACTAAAGATCATTAAGGTAAAACCCAACCATAGCATTAAAGCATCAAGTCCTCTTTATTCCCATACGCAACAATCCCTCTTACTCGGGTTTAAGCTTATGTCACTCTAGCAACCCACTATAAGCAAATCATGAACTGTTGGGAAACGTAGTAATTTCAAAAAATTTCCTACGAACACGCAAGACCATGGTGATGGCATAGCAACGAGAGGGGAGAGTGTCCGTCCACGTACCCTCGTAGACCGAAAGCGGAAGCGTTATAACAACGCGGTTGATGTATCGTACGTCTTCACGATCCGACCGGATCCAAGCACCGAGCGTCGGCACCTCCGAGTTATGCACACGTTCAGCTCGATGGCGATCCCGGACTCGATCCAGCAAAGTGTCGGGATGAGTTCCGTCAACCGACGGCGTGGTGGCGATGTTGATGCTCCACCGACGCAGGGCTTCGCCTAAGCTCGCGACGATATGACTTCTCCGGCGCGGGCTTCGCCTAAGCTCTCTGACGATATGACGAAGTGGAATATGGTGGAGGGGCACCGCACACGGCTAAGGAACGATCCGTAGATCAACTTGTGTATCATGGGGTGCCCCCTGCCCAGTATATAAAGGAGCAAAGGGGGTGCGGCCGGCCCTAGGGAGGCGCTGCTGAGGAGTCCTACTCCCACCGAGTAGGACTCCCCCTTCTCCTAGTTGGAGTAGGATTGGGGAGGGAAGAGGGAAGGCGCGCCCCTCTCCTGTCCTATTCGGACTAGAGGGGAGGGGGCGCGCCTGCCCTGGCCGGCCTTTCCTCTTCTCCTTGTGGCCCATTAAGGCCCATATACCCCCGGGGTTCAGTAACCCCGTGTTCCGTAACTTCCTGTTTTCATTGAACCCTTCCAAGTCAAACATAGGCTTCAATATATCAATCTTTATGTCTCGACCATTTGAGACTCCTCGTCATGTCCGTGATCATATCCGGGACTCGAACAACCTTGGTACATCAATACTTATAAACTCATAATGAACTGTCATCGAAGCGTTAAGCGTGCGGACCCTACGGGTTCGAGAACTATGTAGACATGACCTAGAACCATTCTCGGTCAATAACCAATAGCGGAACCTGGATGCTCATATTGGTTCCTACATATTCTCGAAGATCTTTATCGGTCAAACCGCATAACGACATCGTTGTTCCTTTGTCATCGGTATGTTACTTACCCGAGATTCGATCGTCGGTATCAATACCTAGTTCAATCTCGTTACAGTAAGTCTCTTTACTCGTTCCGTAATACATCATCTCACAACTAACTTATTAGTTGTAATGCTTGCAAGGCTTAAGTGATGTGTATTACCGAGAAGGCCCAGAGATACCTCTCCGACAATCGGAGTGACAAAACCTAATCTCGAAATACGCCAACCCAACAAGTACCTTTGGAGACACCTGTAGTACTCCTTTATAATCACCCGATTCGTTGTGACGTTTGGTAGTACCAAAGTGTTCCTCCGTAAACAGGAGTTGCATAATCTCATAGTTACGAGGAACATGTATAGGTCATGAAGAAAGCATTAGCAATATACTAAGCGATCAAGTGCTAAGCTAACGGAATGGGTCATGTCAATCACATCATTCTCCTAATGAGGTGATCCCATTAATCAAATGACAACACATGTCTATGGTTAGGAAACACAACCATCTTTGATTAATGAGCTAGTCCAGTAGAGGCATACTAGTGACTATCTGTTTGTCTATGTATTCACACATGTATTATGTTTCCGGTTAATACAATTCTAGCATGAATAATAAACATTTATCATGGTATAAGGAAATAAATAATAACTTTATTATTGCCTCTAGGGCATATTTCCTTCAGTCTCCCACTTGCACTAGAGTCAATAATCTAGATTACATAGTAATGATTCTAACACCCATGGAGTTTTGGTGCTGATCATGTTTTGCTCGTGGAAGAGGCTTAGTCAACGGGTCTGCAACATTCAGATCCGTATGTATTTTGCAAATCTCTATGTCTCCCACTTGGACTTGGTCCCGAATGGAATTGAAGCGTCTCTTGATATGTTTGGTCCTCTTGTGAAATCTGGATTCCTTTGCCAAGGCAATTGCACCAATATTGTCACGAAGATCTTCATCGGTCCCGATGCACTAGGTATGACACCTAGATCGGAAATGAACTCTTTCATCCAGACTCCTTCATTTGCTGCTTCCAAGCAGCTATGTACTCCGCTTCACATGTAGATCCCGCCATGGCGCTTTGTTTAGAACTGCACCAACCGACAGCTCCACCGTTTAATAAAAACACGTATCCGGTTTGCGATTTAGAATCGTCCGGATCGGTGTCAAAGCTTACATCGGCGTAACCATTTACGACTAGCTCTTTGTCACCTCCATATCGAGAAACATATCCTTAGTCCTTTTCGTATTTCAGGATGTTCTTGACCGCTGTCCAATGATCCACTCTGGATTACTTTGGTACCTTCCTGCCAAGCTTACAGCTAAGCATCGTCGTGTCTGGTACACAGCATTGCATACATGATAGAGCCTATGGCTGAAGCATAGGAACATCTTTCATTTTCTCTCTATCTTCTGCTGTGGTCGGGCATTGAGTCGACTCAATCTTACACCTTATAATACTGGTAAAAACCTTTCTTTGCCTGATCCATTTTGAACTTCTTCAAAACTTTATCAAGGTATGTGCTTTGTGAAAGTCCAATTAAGCGTCTTGATCTATCTCTATAGATCTTGATGCCCAATATGTAAGCAGCTTCACGAGGTCTTTCATTGAAAAACTTTTATTCAAGTATCCTTTTATGCTATCCAGAAATTCTATATCATTTCCAATCAATAATATGTCGTCCACATATAATATTAGAAATGCTAGAGCTCCCACTCACTTTCTTGTAAATACAGGCTTCTCCAAAAGTCTCAGTATAAACCCATATGCTTTGATCACACTATCAAAGCGTTTATTCCAACTCCGAGAGGCTTGCACCTGACCATAAATTGATCATTGGAGCTTGCACACCTTGTTAGTACCCTTTGGATCGACAAAACCTTCTGGTTGCATCATATACAACTCTTCTTCTAGAAATCCATTCAAGAATGCAGTTTTTACATCCATTTGCCAAATTTCATAATCATAAAATGCGGCAATTGCTAACATGATTCGGACAGACTTAGGCATCGCTACGGGTGAGAAAGTCTCATCGTAGTCAACCCCTTGAACTTGTCGAAAACCTTTCGCAACAAGTCGAGCTTTGTAGACAGTTATATTACCATCGGCGTCAGTCTTCTTCTTAAAGATCCATTTATTCTCAATGGCTTGCCGATCATCGGGCAAGTCAACCAAAGTCCATACTTTGTTCTCATACATGGATCCCATCTCAGATTTCATGGCTTCCAGCCATTTTGCAGAATCTGGGCCCACCATCACTTCTTCATAGTTTGTAGGTTCGCCATGGTCAAGTAACATGACTTCCAGAATAGGATTACCGTACCACTCTGGTGTGTATTTTACTCTGGTTGACCTCTGAAGTTCAAGAGTAACTTGATCTGAAGCTTCATGATCATCATCATTAGTTTCCTCACTAATTGGTGTAGTTGTCACAGAACCATTTCTTGTGATGAACTACTTTCAATAAGGGAGCGAGATCTGATTATCTCATCAAGTTCTACTTTCCTCCCACTCACTTCTTTCGAGAGAAACTCCTTCTCTAGAAAGGATCCGAATTTAGCAACGAAAATCTTGCCTTCAGATCTGTGATAGAAGGTGTACCCAACAGTCTCCTTTGGGTATCCTATGAAGACACATTTTTCCGATTTGGGTTCGAGCTTATCTGGTTGAAGTTTCTTCACATAAGCATCGCAGCCCCAAACTTTAAGAAACGACAACTTTGGTTTCTTGCCAAACCACAGTTCATACGGTGTCGTCTCAACGGATTTAGATGGTGCCCTATTTAGCGTGAATGCGGCCGTCTCTAAAGCATATCCCCAAAGCGATAGCGGTAAATCAGTAAGAGACATCATAGATCGCACCATATCAAGTAAAATACGATTCGACGTTCGGACACACCATTTCTCTGTGGTGTTCCGGGTGGCGTGAGTTGCGAAACTATTCCACATTGTTTCAAATGTAAACCAAACTCGTAACTCAAATATTCTCCTCCACGATCAGATCGTAGAAACTTTATTTTCTTGTTACGATGATATTTCCACTTCACTCTGAAATTCTTTGAACTTTTCAAATGTTTCAGATTTGTGTTTCATTAAGTAGATATACCCATATCTACTCAAATCATCTGTGAAGGTGAGAAAATAACGATACCCGCCAAGTGCCTCAACATTCATTGGACCACAAACATCGGTATGTATGATTTCCAACAAATCAGTTGCTCGCTCCATAGTTCCGGAGAGCGGCGTTTTGGTCATCTTGCCCATGAGGCACGGTTCGCAAGTACCAAGTGATTCATAATCAAGTGATTCCGAAGCCCATCGGTATGGAGTTTCTTCATGCGTTTTACACCGATATGACCTAAGCGGCGAGTGCCACAAATAAGTTGCATTATCATTATCAACTCTGCATCTTTTGGTTTCAACATTATGAATATGTGTATCACTACTTGTCGAGATTCAACAAGAATAGACCATTCTTCAAGGGTGCATGACCATAAAAGATATTACTCATATAAATAGAACAACCATTATTCTCTGATTTAAATGAATAACCGTCTCGCATCAAACAAGATCCAGATATAATGTTCATGCTCAACGCTGGCACCAAATAACAATTATTTAGGTCTAAAACTAATCCCGAAGGTAGATGTAGAGGTAGCGCACGACCGCGATCACATTGACTTTGGAACCATTTCCCACGCGCATCGTCACCTCGTCCTTTGCGGTGCTCGTCTATTCCGTAGTCCTGTTTGAGTTGCAAATATTAGCAAACGTAACCAGATCAAATACCAGTGCTACTACGAGCTCTAGTAAGGTACACATCAATAACATGTATATCACATATACCTTTGTTCACCTTGCCATCCTTCTTATCCACCAAATACTTGGGGCAGTTCCGCTTCGATGTCGATCGCTTGCGGTAAAAACACTCGATTTCAGGTTTAGGTCCGACTTGGGTTTCTTCTCTTGATCAGCAACTTTCTTGCTGTTCTTTTGAAGTTTCCTTCTTCTTCCCTTTGCCCTTTTCTTGAAACTAGTGGTCTTGTTGACCATCAACACTTGATGCTCTTTCTTGATTTCTACCTCCATGACCTTTAGCATTGCGAAGAGCTCAGAAATTGTCTTAGTCATTCCTTGCATATTATAGTTCATCACGAAGCTCTTGTAGCTTGGTGGCGATGATTGGAGAATTCTGTCAATGACACTATCATCCGGAAGAGTAACTCCCAGTTGAATCAAGTGATTATTATACCCGGACATTTTGAGTATATGTTCCTTGTGAACTATTCTCCTCCATCTTGCAGCTATAGAACTTATTAGAGACTTCATATCTCTCAATCCGGGCATTTGCTTGAAATATTAACTTCAACTCTGGAACATCTCATATGCTCCATGACGTTCAAAACGTCGTTGAAGACCGGTTCTAAGCCGTAAAGCATGGCACACTGAACTATTGAGTAGTCATCAGCTTTGCTTTGCGGACGTTCACAACTTCGGCTCGGCTCCTGCAGCAGGTCTCATCACCCAGCGGTGCTTCGGGGCGTAATTTTTCTGTGCAGCAATGAGGATAATCCTCAAATTACGGACCCAGTCCGTGTAATTGCTACCATCATCTTTCAACTTTGCTTTCTCAAGGAACGCATTAAAATTCAACGGAACAACAAAGACGAGCCATCTATCTACAATAAACATAGACAAGCAAAATACTATCGGTACTAAGCTCATGATAAATTTAAGTTTAATTAATCATATTAAAAACTCCCACTTAGACAGACATCTCTCTAGTTATCTAAGTGATTCGTGATCCAAATTAACTAAACCATGTCCGATCATCACGTGAGATGGAGTAGTTTCAATGGTGAACATCACTATGTTGATCATATCTACTATATGATTCACGTTCGACCTTTCGGTCTCCGTGTTCGAGGCCATATCTGTTATATGCAAGGCTCGTCAAGTTTAACCTGAGTATTCAGCGCGTGCAACTGTTTTGCACCGTTGTAGATGGACGTAGAACTTATCACACCCGATCATCACGTGGTGTCCGGGTACTACTGAACTTTGGCAGCGGTGCATACTCGTGGAGAACACTTCTTGATAATTTTAGTGAGAGATCATCTTATAATGCTACCGTCAATCAAAGCAAGATAAGATGCATAAAGGATAAACATCACATGCAATCAATATAAGTGATATGATATGGTCATCATCATCTTGTGCTTGTGATCTCCATCGCCAAGCACCGTCATGATCACCATCGTCACCGCGCGACACCTTGATCTCCATTGTAGCATCGTTGTCGTCTCGCCAACTATTGCTTCTCGACTATCGCTACTGCTTAGTGATAAAGTAAAGCAATTACATGGCGTTGCATTTCATACAATAAGCGACAACCATATGGCTCCTGCCATTGCCGATAACTTCGGTTACAAAACATGATCATCTCATACAATAAAATATAGCATCACGTCTTGACCACATCACATCACAACATGCCCTGCAAAAACAAGTTAGGCGTCCTCTACTTTGTTGTTGCAAGTTTTACGTGGCTGCTACGGGCTGAGCAAGAACCGTTCTTACCTCGCATCAAAACCACAGCGATAGTTTGTCAAGTTGGTGCTGTTTTAACCTTCGCAAGGACCGGGCGTAGCCACACTCAGTTCAACTAAAGTAAGAGAGACAGACACCGCCGTCACCTTTAAGCAACGAGTGCTCGGGCGGTGAAACCAGTCTCGCGTAAGCGTCTGCGTAATGTCGGTCCGGCCGCTTCATCTCACAATACCGCTGAACCAAAGTATGACATGCTGGTAAGCAGTATGACTTATATCGCCCACAACTCACTTGTGTTCTACTCGTGCATATGACATCAACGCATAAAACCAGGCTCGGATGCCATCATTGGGAAGCGTAGTAATTTCAAAAAATTCCTACGAACACGCAAGACCATGGTGATGGCATAGCAACGAGAGGGAGAGTGTCCGTCCACGTACCCTCGTGACCGAGGCGAAGCGTTATAACAACGCGTTGATGTAGTCGTGCGTCTTCACGATCCGACCGATCCAAGCACCGAGCGTCGGCACCTCCGAGTTCTGCACACGTTCAGCTTGATGGCGATCCCGGACTCCGATCCAAAGAAAGTGTCGGGATGAGTTCCGTCGACCGACGGCGTGGTGGCGATGTTGATGCTCCACCGACGCGGGCTTCGCCTAAGCTCCGTGACGATATGACTTCTCCGCGCAGGCTTCGCCTAAGCTCTCGACGATATGACCGAAGTGGAATATGGTGGAGGGGGCACCGCACACGGCTAAGGAACGATTCGTAGATCAACTTGTGTATCATGGGGTGCCCCCCTGCCCCCGTATATAAAGGAGCAAAGGGGGGGTGCGGCCGGCCCTAGGGAGGCGCGCCTGGAGGAGTCCTACTCCCACCGAGTAGGACTCCCCTCTCCTAGTTGGAGTAGGATTGGGGAGGGAAGAGGGAGGGCGCGCCCCCTCTCCTGTCCTATTCGGACTAGAGGGGAGGGGCGCGCCTGCCCCGGCCGCCCTTCCTCTTCTCCTTGTGGCCCATTAAGGCCCATATACCCCCGGGGTTCCGTAACCCCGTGTTCGATAACTTCCTGTTTTCATTCGAACCCTTCCAAGTCAAACATAGGCTTCCAATATATCAATCTTTATGTCTCGACCATTTGAGACTCCTCGTCATGTCCGTGATCATATCCGGGACTCGAACAACCTTCGTACATCAATACTTATAAACTCATAATGAACTGTCATCGAAGCGTTAGCGTGCGTACCCTACGGGTTCGAGAACTATGTAGACATGACCTAGAACCATTCTCGGTCAATAACCAATAGCGGAACCTGGATGCTCATATTGGTTCCTACATATTCTCGAAGATCTTTATCGGTCAAACCGCATAACGACATCGTTGTTCCCTTTGTCATCGGTATGTTACTTACCCGAGATTCGATCGTCGGTATCCAATACCTAGTTCAATCTCGTTACGGTAAGTCTCTTTACTCGTTCCGTAATACATCATCTCACAACTAACTCATTAGTTGTAATGCTTGCAAGGCTTAAGTGATGTGTATTACCGAGAAGGCCAGAGATACCTCTCCGACAATCGGAGTGACAAAACCTAATCTCGAAATCGCCAACCCAACAAGTACCTTTGGAGACACCTGTAGTACTCCTTTATAATCACCCGATTCGTTGTGACGTTTGGTAGTACCAAAGTGTTCCTCCGTAAACGGAGTTGCATAATCTCATAGTTACAGGAACATGTATAGGTCATGAAGAAAGCATTAGCAATATACTAAGCGATCAAGTGCTAAGCTAACGAAATGGGTCATGTCAATCACATCATTCTCCTAATGAGGTGATCCCATTAATCAAATGACAACACATGTCTATGGTTAGGAAACACAACCATCTTTGATTAATGAGCTAGTCCAGTAGAGGCATACTAGTGACTATCTGTTTGTCTATGTATTCACACATGTATTATGTTTCCGGTTAATACAATTCTAGCATGAATAATAAACATTTATCATGGTATAAGGAAATAAATAATAACTTTATTATTGCCTCTAGGGCATATTTCCTTCATGAACGTATTGCAACACCCTACAGCGGGAATCCCTCACGCTTGCGCGACACGGAGGGCACCATAGGACAGCACCAAAGTAAAACATACAACTCATACCAATCTAGATCATCAATCAACCCAAAGACAAAAGATATCTACTCAAAACAGCATAGGATGGCAACACATCATTGGATCATAATATGTGGCATAAAGCACCATGTTCAAGTAGGGGATTACAGCGGTTTGCGGGAGAGTGGACCGCGTAAAAGAGATGAGGATGGTGATGATGATGGTGATGTCGATGAAGACGATCACCGTGGCAATGATTCCCCTCCGGATGGCACTCCGGCGCCACCGGAAGAGAGGAGGAGAGTTTCTCCCCCTTGTGCTTCCTCCTCCATGGCCTCCACCTCTAGTCCTTGGCCTTCATGATGATGAAGACCCTCCGGATACTCCTCCATGGCCACGGTGATGATGGCCCCCCCGGCAGGCGCGGAGAGGGCCTAGATTGATTCTCGTGGCTCTGAGGCTTGCGGCGGCGGAACTTCCGATCTAATCTCCGTTCGGAAGTTTTAGGGTACGAGAGTATATATGGGTGCAAGGAGGACGTCGGTGGACTTTCGGGCTGGCCACGAGGTAGGGGGCACGCCCACCCTCGTGGGCAGCCCGGGACTCCCCTGGTGAGCCTCCGGTACTCCGTGGGCTTCTTTTGGTCCAAAAACAGGTTCCGTGGAGTTTCAGGTCTTTTGGACTCCCTTTGATATTCCTTTTCTTCAAAACACTGAAGTAGGCAAAAAACAGCAATTCTGGGTTGGGCCTCCGATTAATAGGTTAGTCCCAAAAGTAATATAAAAGTGGAAAATAAAGCCCAAATTAGTCCAAAACAGTAGATAATCTAGCATGGAGCAATCAAAAATTATAGATACGTTGGAGACATATCAGGCGCCCCATGGCAGCTCCCCTCCCCCTCCCACCTATATATACATGGGGAGGGGGCGCCTCGAACACACACCAATAATTGTTAGCCGTGTGCGACGGCCCCTTCCTTAGTTTACGCCTCCGGTCATATTCTCGTAGTGCTTAGGCGAAGCCCTGCGCGGATCACTTCACCATCACCGTCACCACGCCGTCGTGCTGACGGAACTCATCTACTTTCTCGACACTTTGCTGGATCAAGAGTTTGAGGGACGTCATCGAGCTGTACGTGTGCAGAACTTGAAGGCGACGTACGTTCGGTGCTTGATCGGTCGAAACGAGAAGAAGTTTGACTACATCAACCGCGTTGTCAAACGCTTCCGCTTTCGGTCTACGAGGGTACGTGGACACACTCTCCCCTCGTTGCTATGCATCTTCTAGATAGATCTTGCGTGAGCGTAGGATTTTTTTTTTAAATTGCATGCTACGTTTCCCAACAGTGCGGACCTAGAGGTCGGCGGCTCAATCCCCACCCCCGTGGATGCCAATATTACTTTGAAGTACTCACCTCCCTCGAGAGGTGTTCCTCCACTCCAACCAGCCAAAAATACCACGAGCGCGCGGTTCCTTGGTGCCCAGCACCACGCCAGCGGAGTGACGAACCAGCCGGAGTTGGTCGGCAGAATTGGGTAAAGAACATGGAATTTTTAGCTTTGGTCATTTTGCATTAACTACCTGAAGAAACAACTTTTAGAGACAAGTTAAACCCCGAACTTATTTTTCTTTAACTAAAAAGATACACTTAAACCAATTAGTAGGCTAAAGTGTGCAATTTTTAAGTTAATAAACTAAAGTGTGCATCTGTGTGAGTTTATGGAACATGAAGTAACAAAGCATTTCACTCTTATTAGGGCTTGTATATAATGCATGGTGTTTAGAGGAGGTAATAAATCAGTCTCCTTTTAAGAATCAATTGCTTATTTATTGAGAATAGACGCTTAATTAAACACTTATCCTGTAGAGATAAGCACCAACGCCTAAGAAAAAATTGGCTTATTTTACTGAGCATTATACAAGGCCGTGGAAGGTTATGGAGGGAGGAACAGAGTCAAGCGGACAACAATTTGCTTTGGTCATTTGCAGAAACCACCCCCATAGAAACAACTTTCACGGATGTCGTCCTTCACATGCACACATGTCCGACAAGAACTTACAGCAAAGACGGCTTTTTTTTCCTGACCAAAGCCACTTAAACCAGTTAATAGGCTAAACTGTGCGATTTTTTAGTTCATGAACTGAAGTGTTTATCCACCGTTCGTTTGGTTAGTTCATCCACCGTTAGTTTATATGGGCTAATGAGGCATTTCACTGTTAGAGAGGGAGGAGGGACATATAGTCAAGCTGACAGCGATTTCTAAAGCGCAAAAGGTCCAACTAGATGACACAAGCCCGGCCAAGTGGCGGCAGCTCGAGACAACAGCCAGCAGAAAAAATCAACGCAAAATCGCGTCTTTTCGCAAACAAAAACCTCACAACAGCGGCAAGAACCAGGGGATCGTCCTCCTCCCTCCCTCCCCACCCCCCTTTCCCACTCCAATCCAATCACGTCACTCTCCATCTCCTCCGCCCCTCTTTCCAAGATTCTCCCCACCATCGCCAAAAAGATCGGCGGCGAGACGAGAGAGCGAAAGGCCGGCGAAAAGGGACCCTGCAAGGGGCAGCTCGGTGCCGTGAGCCGAGAGGAGAGGCCGGTCCACCGATTGATCGATTCCGTTTCCATATCGCTCCCCGAGATGGGATTTTGATGCCGGATTCCCTCCCGCTTTCTTTATCTCCAATTTGGTTCTTCTTCTTGCTATGTCCCTCGTGGGGTTTCCAGCTTCCACCTGAATTTTTGGTCGTTATAGAGGCTGGCTTCGCTTCTGCTGTCCTTCCGCCTCCTCAATCTCGCAGTCCAACCTCCGGCGGTTAGCTAGCTGCGTTCTTCCGATTTCAGAGCAGCTCGCCATTTTCGCCGGAGACTGCTGCTGCTGCTGCTGTCGTCCGACATACTCTGTTCTTGATTCCAATTTCTTTTCCCGGCCGAGCGACTCTGTTGCGCAACTTGCCCATTGACTGCACACAAAGTGGTTGTTCTTGGCATAATTCTGGCACAAATGGACGACGGGGTGGACCTCCCAAGCCAGTTCCTCTTCCCGCACCCGGAGATGCCCGGCGCCTTCGGCGACCTCCTGGGCGACGCCGCCGCGACCTGCACCCACACGCACACCTGCAACCCGCCCGGCCCGTCGGCCGCCACGCACACGCACACCTGCCTGCACACCCACACCCACCAGCTCTTCGCCGCCGGCAGCGAGGACGACGACTCGGCGTCGGCGAGGCCCCGCCGGCCGCTGGGGAACCGGGAGGCCGTGCGCAAGTACCGGGAGAAGAAGAAGGCGCACGCCGCGTTCCTGGAGGAGGAGGTCAAGAAGCTGCGCGCCGCCAACCAGCAGCTCCAGCGCCGGCTGCAGGGCCACGCCACGCTCGAGGCCGAGGTGGTGCGGCTGAGGGGCCTCCTCTTCGACGTCCGGGCCAAGATCGACGCGGAGGCCGCCGGCGCCTTCCCGTTCCAGAAGCAGTGCAGCGTCGGCTCCGTGGTGTGCACCGACCCGACCCTCTGCTTCAACAATGGCAACTCTGAGGTCGGTGGTGCCTGTTGGGAGGAGAGCTCCGGGCCGGCAGCTGCGGATTGCAGGTTCGACGACGATGGCGATGGCGTCGCGTCGTGGGAGATCGATGCTCCGGAACAACCGGTGCGTGCCATGGATGTCGTTGAGCTCTGCTGCTTCCCTAGCTGAATCTATGAATGTGCTCAAGGATTGTTTCGGCAGTTGTTGCATGGGAGTTGTTTTACATTTTTGGTGAAAATACACTCTCATGGAATGAAAGGGCAATCAGTGAGTATAACTGATATGATGTTCTTATGTTTTGATACTATGTTTACTCATATAATAGCAATAGAAGGAGGTTACAGTTATACTCAGGAGGATGTGTTCTGGTACAAAATTATAATGCCAATATGCGCTTGATCTCTGAATCTCTTGGTTTGGATTCGTGAGTATTCAGGCAATTGGATGGGACCATGATACTAATAAAAAAAATGCACCGCCTTCGATTCTTTCTCGCTGTTCGATATCAATTTCTTAGTTAACTTGAGCATCGATTCAGAAAAAATCTTCCACACATAACCTGATGATATAAGCCTCAAGCAAAAGGGAGTGCCGTTTTTGTACATTGTCTGCTTTCGTATCTCCTGGTGCAGATAGAGATAATGATGTAACCAATGGGATTAAGAATGCTCGGTGTAAGTGTGCAAATGCCGTGCTTAATAATTTGTGGAGTAGCATTCATGAGGCGCACTTTTCAACCTCTCCCTTTTCTTTTTCTTGTTTGCGAAATATAGCAACGGAATAACATCTGAACCTTTCTAGCTTCACTATTACTCCTCCTTCTCGGTACCAAAATATAAGACGTTTTTGCACTTCAATTTGAACTGCAAAAATATTTTATATTTTGATATAGAGGTAGTACATGCTATTATTTCTTTCCGACGGCGATGTAATGGAGCATCTGGGAGAGGCACCATTGTTAGCATTCAGACAATCAGACGGGCCCATGATACTGATAAAATGCATTGTCTCTAGTTCATTTTTCCCTTCTTGTTTTTTGAAAGAAAAGAGAGCTCCCTGCATTTCCTGTGGATGATAGCTGATAATGATGCAGAAACGTTTGGCACGTGACATGTTCAAGAGGCAAACTTCTGAACCAATCTTTTGGGGGAGTGTAAGAATGGAATAGGGAAGCGCATCTGAAGCTTTCTAGCTTTATCAGTTATCGCACATTCTATTCCGTTCCGACGGCGACGCGATGGATCATCTGGGAGAGGCGCCATCCAGGCTTACTCTGTCCGAGCAAGTTGGCCATGGCAGATCCCTGACCGACTCCCAACCAAGCACAGGGAATGTACTTTGATCCGACGTTTTCCCCTGTCACAAGTCCACATGTACCCTTTGGAAAAAGCAAGGATGGATAAATGGGGGCCGTTTCTAGGGTTTGAAGCTGGTATCCACTGTTGCAATGCCAAGACCATGGACAGCTGCTAGTCTTTGGCATCACCATCTACAACAGCATTTGCCATTATTTTTCCCTGAAAGCGAAGTCTGAATTGAGCTGAACACTTGTTCTGTCGCATTAAGCTAATGTAATGATATTCGTTCATCATTGACAGCTCCGGAACCTGTAGGCTGATCATTGGCCAGCCACTCCCTTTCATCTCGACAAGTATATAGATATTTGCTCTTGTCGCGAGTCCTCCCGTTTTTCAATTGCGACTCAGATTTCGTTCGTGTACGCTACATGATTAAACATAAGTAAAAGATGCTCCATGCCGTTTTGAGCTCCATCCGTGGGTTGTTAATCTTTCGCTAACCGCGGGGGGTCTATGGATTATCTAGGCAATTGGCAATCCTTACGTTGTTCTGCACGAACTGCGCACGTCTCCGCTGATGGCGACGGTATTTTCTTATTCTACAGTACATCTCACCACAATGAGGCGAAGGCGCGTGAAATTTCATTGGGCATCTTTGGAATGCCACTGTGATACTAACTTGGCAGAACAATCAACTTCTGATAGAGATCTTGTAAATCTCCACATTCCAAATTAGGCTTCAAAAAGTTGGTTGAGCACAAGGAAATCATTTGCTCACATGTAATTTGAAGCAAACTTTTGGCATGGATCAACACTGGCCGCACGCATCAACATCACACAAGGACTATCATCAGAGACGGGTCCCTGTCCAAGGTATAGGGGTTGAAACGTGCACAAGGCACAAGATGTATCCCATCCCAACCAAGGTTACAAAGTCCGAAAAACATAAATTAGTTCATGGTCGTTTTACTCATTTCCTTGGGAAAATAATAATTCGCTACAATCAGGCAGAGGGAATTTGTCAGTAGTTGAGACTCGGGACTATTCACATTAATGAGTAACCGTCAAAGGTCTCGTCGCGTTAGTTCAAGAGTCACTCGTGCGTTTTCAAAGTAAAAGGACAGGAACGGAGAAAGACCTCTTTATGCAAAATCCTGGAGAAGCGAGTTCTTGTTCACGGTAGCGAGCAATCTCTATCTACATCATTTCATATGCTGCGCTCTCCAGTCAACAGCAAAATCTGTTTCGTCGTCTTCGTCGTCGCTCGATGAGTCGCTGGCGCTGGAATCTGTGTCCATGCCGATGGGTTTGCTGTTCGCTTTAGCAGTCCGTGCGGCTTTTGACTCGGTGAGCTGTTTCTTCAGCATATCTACTCGCTGCCTGTACTCCCTGTGTAGAGATAAACAAATGAATGATGAGTTGACAACAGAAAATAAAATAAAATCTTGACTTTGCAGAAAGCCTATAAGCCAATAAGCCAAAAATAAATGAATGATGGATACATGAACAGAACAAGATGTAGAAAGGAACATACTCTTGCTCTAAGGTCAAGTACTCTTCCCTCTCAGCAGCAGCATCAATCTACAAGGCACACGCACAAAATTCGCTAATATCAGCAGTGCACAACAACACGTGCAAGGTAATAATGTAGAGAGGTTAGCCTAACCTCCTCTTCTTCAAGGCGGTCATCAACTTCCTGGAGGTCTTCCTGAATTTCCTTTTCAAATTCTTTGTATGCGTCGCTGCGCGGGAGTTTAACATGTTTCAGATGAGAATATCAGTCACAGAAAAACTTAAGTCGAACTGAATACAGATCTTACGTAAAGATCCAAAGAAACATTTTTTGTTACACAGAAAATGCATGGAAACAACGGAGGAAATGCAGAATTGCACAGACAAGACAACGTGAAAAACTAAGAAGCATAAAAGCATTTTTTTAAGCAAAAAGGCAGGAGTGCTACCCATCCATCCATTTAAGAACAGAAGAGTTTATGGTACAGAAGCTTTCCAACAGCAAGCACAAGAGCAGAAAACAATTATTATTGACCCTTCCAGACTCTGCAGTTTTGTAACTTGACAGCACTTGTGCAAAAATGCAACATGGTTGTAGAAGTAACATGGCTTATTTAGGAAATTATCCTCATTATTCTGTAACAGTAGAGTGAAGCTAGCTAAGGTCATAAAAGGCTCCTTACACATCCAAACAAAAGCCTATAAGGGTATGTTTGGATGGTGGCCAATACTCATGCTACCAATTTTTTAGTCCTGACTAAAAATTTGGTTTTGGTTTGGTTGGTTACCATTGTTTTGGCATGTCAATCTCCCTTTGTTTAATCTAGTTCATTTTTCTTGCCAATGTCGGCCGTCTCATTGGCAACCAAAAGCGCAACCAAAATTTTGGCTAGCCAAATATTTGGTAGGGCTAGCTTGGACTAGAACCATACCTTAAATCCTAACAAAATTTCATTATGTCAGATTAATTATTGTGGAAACAACAGGACTGCAAGAATAGCAATTCTTTAGTGAAGAAACCTTACTTGATGTCAATTTTTGGAGGTTGAATACCACGTGCACGGAGATCCGCATCTTTGTTATCGAAGAATCCTTCGGGCAGAGCTTTTACTTGAGCAGTTTCCAGACTATTCGCCGCTTGAGACGATGCACTGGTTTCGCTGGGCTGTGTGTTACTGCTATCAAAGAAACCATCAGGGACACCTTTCACCTGCACGGGATTGGGGTTGGTGGTATTTCCCGAAGTCCTATTGGGCTCCTTCGGAGCTGGAGCAGGGGTTGGAACTTCATCTTCATCTTCTTCTGTATAATCAAAAAAATTCCCTGGAAGAATTCCTTTCACGTCGGTACTGCCTTTACTCCCTTTATTTGGCGCTTGGTCCATCCTGACAGATGGTTTATTTGCACTTGCTTCTTTGATTGCTGGTTGAGCATTAGCCACTTGATGACGTACAGACCTTCCCTCAGAACCAGTACCTACCCATCAAAGTTGTTATATTAAGGCACACAAGTCAACAAGACCTTCAGGTACATCACGACTGCTAAATGCACATTTCAGCTGCTACTGCAACATAATACTGCTAGCAGGAATCTTCACAGAAAATACATAAAATGTTCACTATAGATGGAAGCTCTACTGCTCTACAGAAAATGGAACAATATTGATAGTACTTACTATCCAGAAATTAGGATGTGTTCATGCAACTTTACTAGTTCTAACAACATTTCTTGCTTAAATGATACTCCCTCCGTCCCAAAATAAGTGTCTTAACTTTATTACAACTTTGTACTGAAGTTAGTAGAAAGTTGAGACACTTATTTTGGGACGGAGGGAGTAGCAATTTTGTAAGATAAACGGTTATTAGGTATAGCCAGGAGGAATGTAAACTGTCATGTATGAAGGCTTTGACTGGATGGCCTCCATAGGCAAGCTTTTCCTTGCTCGTATGATAAATGTTGCAATGCAAAGTGAGGTTTTTTTAGCACAAAAGCATACCTTGCTAAGCAAGGTTAGATGGGTAATTGCTTGGTCTAGCAGGAACCAAATGTGCTCTATTATTACTGCTCTGTACAACATGCTATCCAACTATCTTGGTGAGAATACAATCAATGGCAAGCATAACAGACAACCAATGGCAGGCCAAAACAATAAATTAGATGTGAGCAATTCCTTAGCCATGATACTGATAATTTACCTAGACTCACCAAACAAAGGAAGATGACACAGAGAAGAATACAATCAAACAAATGAAGTATAGACAAGGCTGACCAAGTTCAGTTTACACTATGAATCTTTAGCTTGTGGGGAGGAGGGAGGGGGGCATTTTGGCATTCTCACCATCACTTTGCCTTTTCGTTCCCTGATTGTCAAAAAAATTGGCAGGCATCGGAGAGGACTTTGCTTTCTGAGGCTCAGCTGGTCGTTCATGACTGACATTATTGCCACGAGGAGCTGCAGCTGGTGTAACTTTAGCGGCTGCGGCAGTTTTTGCCTGTACCATAAATCGGCAAAATTAACACAGCTCACAAAGAATGTAAACAGACACCTTCGCAGCAAATATACTTCAGACAGATGGCTACAATACATAAATGAGATGAATCTTTTCATCGGGAAAAAAGCATGCAGCTTAACAGTGAGCAGTAAAACTATACTTGAAATGAACAGAAAAAAAATGAAACACCCTGGTTATCAACAAACCACAAAAAATGGGTTATTATTGATACCCAACATGTTTCTTCACCAGATCTTCTCTATCAATAAACTGCATTGAAGTAAACCTTAGTGATTGTCCAATTTGCTACAGGGTCATATACTCATATCTAGAATAACTACCAAACAACATGACAGCACACCCAGTAAAGCTGGAGACTGAGTGCTAACACTATGAATTTCCATATGAAAACAGACCTAGACTGGCATAGAAATCCCCACATTCACGTTTCTGTCATACATACAGTTTTCCTTGTTCAGTACACTAACATGGCTTTATTGCTCTGGTTACCTCATGATGTTTCCGTGAAACCTGGTGCGCGGGCCAAAGTGCTTCAGATTTCAACGTAATGTTGCAGACTCTACAGATGGGCTGATCGTATTCATTATACCTGCAGAAGATAATGCAACTGCCTATTAGATACTGTTATTGCTTCATTATCATACAGATGGGCTGATCACACTCAATTGGCTCAAAAATCAGGTCAGCCGGATTTAGCTAAGCAAATAAGCAATGGATAAGGGGGGTAATGAAAGGGGGCTCGATTAACACAAGACTATACAAGGTTCGAACCCCGAGATGAAATTGGAAGGCAACTGTAAATCGGCACTACCATGGAATCAAACTGCAACGATGTCCCACCCTCTACTCGAGAGCAAGCACAGTAGAAAATACTCAATAATTTTAGGCCTACGCACCGGACCCCTGACGCCCGCGCGGGCTGCCCGTCCCCATCTTGCTAGGGTTACACCAGGCGAACGCGCGCCCCAGCCCAAACCATCGCGGCCGTGGAAACCGAGCAGGCGGAAGGATCCGGGTTCCGGAGGCAGTACTCTAGCAGGGAGGCGGGAGGGGAACGGAGGGGACCTGACGAGCGAGGGGTCGATGCGCTTCTCCTGCTTTTCCTTGGCCTCGCGGAGCTTGGCGCGGAACAGGGCCTTCCTCTGATCCATGCGCGCCGCCGGCGGGATAGGACCAGGAATCCGGACGCCGAGGCTGTGGCGGCTGCGCCTCGCCTCTCTTCCTTCTAGAACCTTCTTAGCTCTCGCGACGGGGGGCGGCGTCGAGGTCCAGCGAGAGAGACGACGAGGCAGCGCGGCGTCTGCTCCGATGGCAAATGGGCCCGAGGGGCCGAACTTGTGAGACGCACAAGTGGGTAAAGCGACTGGCCACTGACGGGCAGGCCGAGTGGACCGCAGAAAGCCCGGAGAGTTGGGCCTGCGCAACTGGCTGGACACGTTCCACGAAAAAAACTTGACGGTGCCATCCGGGAAATGAACTTCCCCTCAAAAACAAAATCCAGGAAATAAACTTGAGACCACTCTAAAAAAAGCCTGAGATCAACATCTGGCCGTCCTGTTTGAAGCTTTGTTTCCAAGGTGGTCGCCCGGTTAGCCTCTGCAACATTGTGCACAAGCTTGTTTCCAAGGTCATTGCTAATAGGTTAAAGTTCATCATACGAAAGATCATATCAGATAATCGGAGTGCATTCCTATCGGTGAAGCTTATCTCAGATAAAATCGTGCTTGCTTACAAGATGCCCCATTTTCTAAAACAGAAGATCTCGGATGGTGCGTGTTTCGCAGCCCTCACGTTTGACATAAGCAAAGCTTACGAGTCACGATTGGAGAGGATTTTGTTGCGGATGGGGTTCCGGAGTGAACTTGACCTCCAAATGCATCAGATGTGTGACGCATAAGTCCAAAGTGTACACATCATACACGGAGACAGTGGTCTCATGTCGGGGTCTTGGCCAAGGGGATCCCATATCCTCGTGCATGTTCCTGTTGTGTGCGGGGAGAGGTTATGTGTGTTACTTCATCGGGTGGAGGTTGCAAGACGATTGCGTTGGATTCAGATCACACATATAGCCCCCATGGTAACCCACCTCTTTGTTCGCGATGACTCACTCCTCCTATTTGAAGCTACAAAGAATGGGGCAGCAGAGATCAATGAAATTTTACAAGTAAATGAGGCAGGTTCTGGGCAAGTGGCAAATCGAGATAAATCGTCCATTCTTTTCAGCGAGAACATACCGAATGATAACAAGCAGTCTGCGGGTGCTCGATTTACAATAGGAAATTTCAGAAGGAAAATATTTGGGGCTCAAAACGTATGTTAGGAGTTCAAAGAACAATGTTTTGGAATACTATAAGGAACTGTTATGGGCTCGGATACAAGGGTGGATTGAACGTTTTCTCTCGATGAAAGGAAGGAGCTTCTTAAGGTCGTTGCACAAGCAATTCCCATCTACGTGATGGGATGTTTTGACCTCACAAAGAGTCTGTGTGACGAGCTTGGCAAGATGATTTGTGGTTATTGATGGTCGCAACAAGGTAAGGAGCATAAAATGCATTGAATGGGGTGGGAGAAGATGAAAACTTGCAAAATCAGAGGCCGTTTTTGGCTCAAGTACTTGCACTCTTTCAACCCTTGTGATCCTATCGAGGTAGGCCCGGCGTATGTTGCAAACTCTAGAATTCTTATGTGAAAGTGTCTTGCAAGCCAAGGTAAATGTTTCCTGGATGGTATCATTCTGGGAGCTACACCCACAATCGGTATGAACTACTGTATTCTAAAGGGCCTAGAAGTTGTTGAAGAGGGGATTCTGGCATGTGTGATGTTAACTCAAAGAAATAATCTAGTATGCCATATTTGCATCGATTGGGGGTAGGGCAATGTTTTTGTTCCTCTAACTAAATATCTAAATACACTACACGCTGAAGCACTCAGCTGGGGAACAAAATTGTTAAGGTTTGACCGGCGAATGAATATGGTTTTGTCAAGCATGTGCATTCCGTGTGTGCTGGCTCTTTAATTTACTACAAGATGCGGGCACGCACTCACGTAGGTAACCGATGAGGTATTCGGTGCGTTCTCATTCTTTAACAATTTTTTTTACAAGATGCATCGATCGACCTCCAAAGAGGCACGGTAAGGAATGAGGCGAGCCAGCCAGAGACGCGTCCGTGCTGACGTAATCCAAGTAGCACCCAGGACGACCTCCACAGGGTGAGCCGCCATGTGTGACGTCATCTTCTGCGTGGACGTCCCTGTCCCCAGACCGCGACGACCCGGCATATATATACCGATGCTACGACCAAGCTTCTCCAGCACTTGACTGCATGCACAGCTCATTGACCGGCCGAACCTCAGCTCCAGACCGATCGACCACGCCACGCACCTCCTCCTTCGGATCAATGGAGAATAACCACCACCGGCAGGGACCGGGGACGTCTACGCCGGCGACGAGGAGCAGGACACGGCGCGACCCCGCCGAGGACCACCTCTACCGGGTGCCGCCGCAGGACTTCGCCCTCACCGTGCAGAGGCTCACCGGCGCCGCCCCTCCGCGCACGCCTCCTCCTCCTCCCGATCGGGATGATCGGCAGTCATGCCCGGCACCGCCGCCGCCGCCGCCAGCATTGTCCATGCAGGAGGCCTACCTGGATTGGTGCGCCTCCAACTGCGTCGTTCTCAGCCCCGGGACGATGGCCGAGATTGATCGCGCCGCCCGATTTAACTCAGGGGTAAACAATAATAATTGTAGTTAATAGTAGTACTAGCTAGCTTACTGCATATTCGTATACAGATATATGCAAGCTTTAGCTCGATCTCAGCCTCTTGTAATTTGACGTGCTGAAGGTTTATGTACAGCACACATTTGCTAGGTTCGACAGACTCGCTATTTATAAACCAAGCTGATGTGTGTTATTGGCGAAATTAAAATGTTACTACTATCCTTTTTCAGAAATAATTTACTGTATCCTTCGTTCAACGCCTATTGTTCATCTTCTTCCTCCAGCTAATCCTCACACCCTCCAAACGCGCGTGCACTTGTTGGGGGGGGGGGGGGGGGGGGTGGCGGCGGCCATGACATCCTTGTCTCGGTCTTAGGGATTGTTTCCTTTCTACATGGATCAAAATGACCACTCCCCCCTACTCTACCTAGTCAACCTATGCCTCTCCTCCGCCATGACGTCGCGGTTACCCACAGTGTGTCTGTCTCCTCTTTGGGGCTGCACATGAGGATTCGACTCCCGCCCACCAAAGCTTTGGCTAAAGTTCTGACAAACAGGCTTAAGCCCATGATCCAAACCCTGGTACATGGCGACCAGACCGGCTTAACGAAAGGTCCATTGCCGAGAATTTCATCTACACTGCGGACCTTCTTAATTGTTGCCACACTCGGAAAAAATACACCATGATTTTCAAACTCGACTTCTGAAAAGCCTTCGACTATGTTAGCTGGGATTCCCTCCTCTCCATTCTTTTCGTTCGTGGCTTCCCTCTCGCCTGGTTTGTTGCTCTCCACACTGACAACCTTCGTATGTCCCATCTCCACCTTTCCACATGCATATCTTGAGCTCCCTCTCTCGCCGATAAAACTTCCCTCCACCGCCTTCCAACCCATCGTCAACACTTTCTTAAGGTATCTCTCCGGATGGGTGGCGAGGCTACTCTGTCATGATGCTAGGCTCACTTTGCTCTCATCCGTCCTTCACTCACTCACTTCATGTATGTCTTTCGCCTCCCCAAAAGATCTTGAAACAGCTAGATGCGACCCGCAGAGCCTTTTTCTGGGTTGACCAAGAAGCGTGCACAGGGGCTAACTGTATTATTTCTTTAAAAATGTTTGCAAAAAAAATAATGGTGGTCTGGGTGTTAAAACTTGCTCACTCAGACTTATAAAGTTTGCGTACAAGCTGCTCCAAAACCCGGATTTTCCTTGGGCTCAATGGTATCACCACTCCTACTAGACCCAAGATTTGACAACTAAACCCTCACACCCTCCTTCGTTTGCGGTTAACACACACCTACCGACCTTCTAGCAAATCTCTTGTGTGTTTACCAATAATGGCCAAGCTATTTTTTTGGACTGACTCCTGGTTCCTAAGTTAGCCATTACTTACCGATTCCACGTACCCTCGTAGACCGAAAGCGGAAGCGTTTAGTAACGCGGTTGATGTAGTTGAACGTCTTCGCGATCCAACCGATCCAAGTACTGAACGTACGGCACCTTCGCGTTCAGCACACATTCATCTCGATGACGTCCCTTGCTCTCTTGATCCAATTGAGGACGAGGAGAGTTCCGTCAGCACGACGCCGTGGCGACGGTGATGATGAAGTTACCGGCGTAGGGCTTCGCCTAAGCACTACAACGATATGACCTGGGTGTGTAACTGTGGAGGGGGGCACCGCACATGGCTAAGACAATTGTCTGTTGTACCTTTGGGGTGCCCCCTGCCCCCGTATATAAAGGAGGAGAGGAGGAGGCCGGCCAACAAGGGGCGCGCCAGGGACAGGGGAGTCCTACTAGTACTTCGGTCCTAGTAGGATTCGGCCCCAAGCTTTTTTTCCTTCTACCGGAGGGGGAAAAGGGGAAGGAGAGGGAGTAGAAGAAGGAAAGGGGGGTGGCGCCCCCTTCCCAAGTCCAATTCGGCCTCCTCCGTTGTGGGGGGGGGGGGACACCGGTTCCTTGTGGGCTGGTTAGCCTCCCTCCTATGGCCCATAAGGCCCATATCTTTCCCCGGGGGGTTCCGGTAACCTCCCGGTACTCCGAAAAAATGCCCCAATCACTCGGAACCATTCCGATGTCCGAATGCAACCTTCCAATATATGAATCTTTACCTCTCGACCATTTCGAGAATCCTTGTCATGTCCGTGATCTCATCCGGGACTCCGAACAAACTTCAGTCATCAAATCACATAACTCATAATACAAATCGTCATCGAACATTAAGCGTGCGGACCCTATGGGTTCGAGAACTATGTAGACATGACCGAGACACATCTCCGGTCAATAACCAATAACGGAACCTGGATGCTCATATTGGCTCATACATATTCTACAAAGATCTTTATCGGTCAAACCGCATAACAACATACATTGTTCCCTTTGTCATCGGTATGTTACTTGCCCGAGATTCGATCGTCGGTATCATCATACCTAGTTCAATCTCGTTACTGGCAAGTCTATTTACTCGTTCCGTAATGCATCATCCCATGACTAACTCATTAGTCACATTGCTTGCAAGGCTTATAGTGATGTGCATTACCGAGAGGGCCCAGAGATACCTCTGCGATACACGGAGTGACAAATGTTGAGGAACGTAGTAATTTCAAAAAAATTCCTACGCACACGCAAGATCATGGTGATGCATAGCAACGAGAGGGGAGAGTGTGTCCACATACCCTCGTAGACCCAAAGCGGAAGCGTTAGCACAATGCGGTTGATGTAGTCGTACGTCTTCATGATCCGACCGATCCAAGTACCGAGCGTACGGCACCTCCGAGTTCAGCACACGTTCAGCTCGATGACGTCCTGCAAACTCCGATCCAGCAGAGCTTCATGGGAGAGGTCCGTCAGCACGACGGCGTGATGATGGTGATGATGCTACCTACGCAGGGCTTCGCCTAAGCACCGCTATGATATGATCGAGGTGGAATATGGTGGAGGGGGGCACCGCACACGGCTGGGAGAGATCAACAGATCAACTTCTGTGTCTAGAGGTGCCCCCTGCCCCCGTCTATAAAGGAGCAAGCGAGGAGAGGCGGCCGACCAAGGAGGGCGCGCCAAGGGGGGAGTCCTACTCCCACCGGGAGTAGGACTCCTCCTTTCCTAGTCGGAGTAGGAGAAGGGGGAAGGAGGAGAGAGAGGGGAAGGAAAGGGGGGCGCCCCCCTCCTTGTCCAATTCGGACTAGAGGGGGAGGAAGTGTGCGGCCTGCCCTGGCCGCCCCTCCTCTTCTCCACTAAGGCCTATTAGGCCCAATATACTCCCCGGGGGGTTCCGGTAACCCCCCGGTACTCCGGTAAATGTCCGAAACCTCCGGAAACACTTCTGGTGTCCGAACATAGTCATCCAATATATCGATCTTTACGTCTCGACCATTTCGAGACTCCTCGTCATGTCCGTGATCATATCTGGGACTCCGAGCTACCTTCGGTACATCAAAACACATAAACTCATAATACCGATCGTCACCGAACTTTAAGCGTGCGGACCCTACGGGTTCGAGAACTATGTAGACATGACCGAGACACGTCTCCGGTCAATAACCAATAGCGGAACCTGGATGCTCATATTGGCTCCTACATATTCTACGAAGATCTTTATCGGTCAAACCGCATAACAACATACGTTGTTCCCTTTGTCATCGGTATGTTACTTGCCCGAGATTCGATCGTCGGTATCTCAATACCTAGTTCAATCTCGTTACCGGCAAGTCTCTTTACTCGTTCTGTAATACGTCATCTCGCAACTAACTCAGTAGTTACAATGCTTGCAAGGCTTATAGTGATGTGCATTACCGAGAGGGCCCAGAGATACCTCTCCGACAGTCGGAGTGACAAATCCTAATCTCGAAATACACCAACTCAACAAGTACCTTCGGAGACACCTGTAAAGCACCTTTATAATCACCCAGTTACGTTGTGACGTTTGGTAGCACACAAAGTGTTCCTCTGGTAAACGGGAGTTGCATAATATCAGTCATAGGAACATGTATAAGTCATGAAGAAAGCAATAGCAACATACTAAATGATCAAGTGCTAAGCTAACGGAATGGGTCAAGTCAATCACATCATTCTCCATGGCTAGGAAACTCAACCATCTTCGATTAACGAGCTAGTAAAGTAGAGGCATACTAGTGACACTATGTTTGTCTATGTATTCACACATGTATTATGTTTCCGGTTAATACAATTATAGCATGAATAATAAATACATTTATCATGACATGAGGAAATAAATAATAACTTTATTATTGCCTCTAGGGCATATTTCCTTCAACAAATCCTAATCTCGATCTATGCCAACCCAACAAACACCTTCGGAGACATCTGTAGAGCATCTTTATAATCACCCAGTTACGTTATGACGTTTGATAGCACACAAGGTGTTCCTCCAGTATTCGGGAGTTGCATAGTCTCATAGTCAGAGGAACATGTATAAGTCATGATGAAAGCAATAGCAATAAAACTAAACGATCATTATGCTAAGCTAACGGATGGGTCTTGTCCATCACATCATTCTCTAATGATGTGATCCCGTTCATCAAATGACAACACATGTCTATGGTCAGGAAACATAACCATCTTTGATTAACGAGCTAGTTAAGTAGAGGCATACTAGGGACACTCTGTTATGTCTATGTATTCACACATGTACTAAGTTTCTAGTTAATACAATTCTAGCATGAATAATAAACATTTATCATGATATAAGGAAATATAAATAACAACTTTATTATTGCCTCTAGGGCATATTTCCTTCGGTCTCCCACTTGCACTAGAGTCAATAATCTAGTTCACATCGCCATGTGACTTAACACCAATAGTTCACATCACCATGTGAACAGTTCACATCGCCATGTGACTAATACCCAAAGGGTTTTACTAGAGTCAATAATCTAGTTCACATCGCCATGTGATTAACATTCAAAGAGTACTAAGGTGTGATCATGTTTTGCTTGTGAGAGAAGCTTAGTCAATGGGTCTGTCACATTCAGAGCCGTATGTATTTTGCAAATTTTCTATGTCTACAATGCTCTGCATGGAGCTACTCTAGCTAATTTCTCCCACTTTCAATATGTATCCAGATTGAGACACAGGTCATCCGGATCAGTGTAAAAGCTTGCATCGGCGTAACTCTTTACGACGAACTCTTTATCACCTCCATAACCGAGAAATATCTCCTTTAGTCTTCTAAGGATAATTTTGACCACTGTCAAGTGATCCACTCCTGGATCAATATCGTACCCCCTTGCCAAACTCATGGCAAGGTACACAATAGGTTTGGTACACAGCATAGCATACTTTATAGAACCTATGGCTGTGGCATAGGGAATGACTTTCATTCTCTTTCTATTTTCTGCCGTGGTCGTGTTTTGAGTCTTACTCAATTTTACACCTTGCAATACAGGCAAGAACTCCTTCTTTGACTGTTCCATTTTGAACTACTTCAAAAATCTTGTCAAGGTATGTACTCATTGAAAAATCTTATCAAGCGTCTTTATCTTTCTCTATATATTTTGATGCCCAATATGTAAGCAACTTCACCGAGGTCTTTCTTTGAAAAACTCCTTTCAAACACTCATTTATGCTTTCCAGAAAATTCTACATCATTTCCGATCAACAATATGTCATTCACATATACTTATCAGAAAGGCTGTAGTGCTCCCACTCACTTTCTTGTAAATACAGGCTTCACCGCAAGTCTGTATAAAACCATATGCTTTGATCACCCTATCAAAGCGTACATTCCAACTTCGAGATGCTTGCACCAGTCCATAGATGGATCGCTGGAGTTTGCACACTTTGTTAGCACCTTTAGGATTGACAAAACATTCTTGCACACTTTGTTAGCATCATGTACAACTCTTCTTTAAGAAATCCATTAAGGAATGTAGTTTTTGACATCCATTTGCCAGATTTCATGAAATGTGGAAATTGCTAACATGATTCGGACAGACTTTAAGGATCGATGCGAGTAAGAAAATCTCATAGTCAACATCTTGAACTTGTCAAAAACCCTTTTCGACAAGTCGAGCTTTGTAGATAGTAACACTACTATCAGTGTTCTTCTTCCTCTTGAAGATCCATTTTATTCTCTATGGCTTTCCGATCACCGGGCAAGTCAACCAAAGTCCATACTCTGTTCTCATACATGGATCCTATCTCAGATTTCATGGCCTCAAGCCATTTTGCGGAATCTGGGCTCATCATCGCTTCCTCATAGTTCATAGGTTAGTCATGGTCAAGTAACATGACCTCCAGAACAGGATTGTCGTACCACTCTGGTGCGGACCTTACTATGGTTGACCTATGAGGTTTGGTAGTAACTTGATCTGAACTTTCATGATCATCATCATTAGCTTCCTCACTAATTGGTGTAGGCATCACCGGAACTGATTTCTGTGATGAACTACTTTCCAACTCAAGAGAAGGTACAATTACCTCATCAAGTTCTACTTTCCTCCCACTCACTTCTTTCGAGAGAAACTCCTTCTCTAGAAAGGATCCATTCTAAGCAACGAATATCTTGCTTTCGGATCTGTGATAGAAGGTGTACCCAATAGTCTCCTCTGGGTATCCTATGAAGACACATTTCTCCGATTTGGGTTTGAGCTTATCAGGTTGAAACTTTTTCACATAAGAATCGCAGCCCCAAACTTTAAGAAACGACAGCTTAGGTTTCTTGCCAAATCACAGTTCATATGGTGTCGTCTCAACGAATTTAGATGGTGCCCTATTTAACGTGAACACAGCTGTCTCTAATGCATAACCCCAAAACAATAGTGATAAATCGGTAAGATACATCATAGATCGCACCATATCTAATAACGTACGGTTATGACGTTCGGACACACCATTACGATGTGGTGTTCCAGGTGGCGTGAGTTGCGAAACTATTCCACATCATTTCAAATGAAGACCAAACTCGTAACTCAAATATTCGTGTCCGCGATCAGATCGTAGAAACTTTATTTTCTTGTTACGATGATATTCCACTTCACTCTGAAATTCTTTGAACTTTTCAAATGTTTCAGACTTATGTTTCATCAAGTAGATATACCCATATCTTCTCAAATCATCTATGAAGGTCAGAAAATAACGATACCCGCTGCGAGCCTCAACACTCATAGGATCACATACATCAGCATGTATTATTTCCAATAAGTCAGTTGCTCGCTCCATTGTTCCGAAGAACGGAGTCTTAGTCATCTTGCACATGAGGCATGGTTCACAAGCACCAAGTGATTCATAATCAAGTGATTCCAAAAGCCCATCAGCATGGAGTTTCTTCATGCGCTTTACACCAATATGACCTAAATGGCAGTGCCACAAATATGTTGCACTATCATTATCAACATTGCATCTCTTGGCATCAAATTATGAATATGTGTGTCACTACGATCGAGATTCAATAAACCATTCACCTTGGGTGTATGACCACAGAAGGTTTTATTCATGTAAACAGAATAACAATTATTCTTTGACTTAAATGAATAACCGTATTGCAATAAACATGATCCAATCATATTATGCTCAACGCAAACACCAAATAACATTTATTTTAGGTTCAACACTAATCCCGAAGGTAAAGGGAATGTGCGATGGTGATCTTATCAACCTTGGAATCACTTCCAACACACATCATCACCTTGCCCTCAACTAGTCTTTGTTCATTTTGTAACTCCTGTTTCGATTTACTAATTATAGCAACTGAACCAGTATCGAATACCCAGGGGCTACTATGAACACTAGTAAAGTACACATCAATAACATGTATATCATATATACTTTTGTTCACTTTGCCATCCTTCTTATCCGCCAAGTATTTGGGGCAGTTCCGCTTCCATTGACCATTTCCTTCGCAGTAGAAGCACTCAGTTTCAGGCTTGGGTCTATCTTTGCGCTTCTTCATGGGAGCGGCAACCTGCTTGCCATTCTTCTTGAAGTTCCCTTTCTTTCCCTTGCCCTTTTACTTGAAACTAGTGGTCTTGTCAACCATCAAAATTTGATGCTTTTCTTGATTTCTATCTTTGTCGATTTCAGCATCACGAAGAGCTCAGTAATCGTTTTCGTCATCCCTTACATACTATAGTTCATCACGAAGTTCCAGTAACTTGGTGATAGTGACTAGAGAACTCTGTCAATCACTATTTTATCTGGAAGATTAACTCCCATTTGATTCAAGCGATTGTAGTACTCAGACAATCTAAGCACATGCTCACTCGTTGAGCTATTCTCCTCCATTTTGTAGGAAAAGTATTTGTCAGAGGTCTCATATCTCTTGACTCGGGCATGAGTCTGAAATACCAATTTCAGCTCTTGGAACATTTTATATGCTCTGTGGTGTTCAAAACGTGTTTGAAGTCTCGGTTCTAAGATGTAAAGCATGGCACACTAAACTATCAAGTAGTTATCATACCGAGCTTGCCAAACGTTCATAATGTCTATATCTGCTCCTGCAATAGGTCCGTCACCTAGCGGTGCATCAAGGACATAATTCTTCTATGCAGCAATGAGGATAATCCTCAGATCACGGACCTAGTCCGCATCATTGCTACTATCATCTTTCAACATAGTTTTTCTCTAGGAACATATCAAAAATAAACGGGGAACTACATCGTGAGGTATTGATCTACAACATAGTTATGCAAATACTATCAGGTATTAAGTTCATGATAAATTAAAGTTCAATTAATCATATTACTTAAGAACTCCCACTTAGATAGACATCCCTCTAATCATCTAAGTGATCACGTGATCCATATCAACTAAACCATGTCCGATCATCACGTGAGATGGAGTAGTTTTCAATGGTGAACATCACTATGTTGATCATATCTACTATATGATTCATGCTCGACCTTTCGCTCTCAGTGTTCCGAGGCCATATCTGCATATGCTAGCCTCGTCAAGTTTAACCCGAGTATTCTGCGTGTGCAAAACTGGCTTGCACCTGTTGTATGTGAACGTAGAGCTTATCACATCCGATCATCACGTGGTGTCTCGGCACGATGAACTGTCGCAACGGTGCATACTCAGGGAGAAAACTTATACCTTGAAATTTTAGTGAAAGATCATCTTATAATGCTATCGCCGTACTAAGCAAAATAAAATGCATAAAAGATAAACATCACATGCAATAAAAATAAGTGATATGATATGGCCATCATCATCTTGTGCCTTTGATATCCATCTCCAAAGCACCGTCATGATGACCATCGTCACCAGCTTGACACCTTGATCTCCATCGAAGCATCGTTGTCGTCTCGCCAACTGTTGCTTCTACGACTATCGCTACCGCTTAGTGATAAAGCAATTACATGGCGATTGCATTTCATACAATAAAGTGACAACCATATGGCTCCTGCCAGTTGCCGATAACTGTTACAAAACATGATCATCTCATACAACAATTTATATATCATCACGTCTTGACCATATCACATCACAGCAAGCCCTGCAAAAACAAGTTAGACGCCCTCTACTTTGTTGTTGCAAGTTTTACGTGGCTGCTACAGGCTTCTAGCAAGAACCATTATTACCTACGCATCAAAACCACAACGATTTTTTGTCAAGTGTGCTATTTTAACCTTCAAGAAGGACCGGGCGTAGTCACACTCGATTCAACTAAAGTTGGAGAACCAAACACCCACTAGCCACCTGTGTGCAAAGCACGGCGGTAGAACAAGTATCATCAACGCGGTCATGTAATGTCGGTCTGGGCCGCTTCATCCAACAATACCGCCGAATCAAAGTATGACATGCTGGTAAGCAGTATGACTATTATCGCCAACAACTCTTTGTGTTCTACTCGTGCATATAACATCTACGCATAGACCTGGCTCGGATGCCACTATTGGGGAACGTAGTATTTCAAAAAAATTCCTACGACCACGCAAGATCTATATAGGAGAAGCATAGCAACGAGCGGGGAGAGTGTGTCCAGGTACCCTCGTAGACCGAAAGCGGAAGCGTTTAGTACCTCGGTCGATGTAGTTGATCGTCTTCGCGATCCAACCGATACAAGTACCGAACATACGGCACCTCCGCGTTCAGCACACGTTCAACTCGATGATGTCCCTCGATCTCTTGATCCAGTTGAGGATGCGGGAGAGTTCCATCAGCACGACGGCGTGGCGACGGTGATGATGAAGTTACTGGCGCAAGGCTTCGCCTAAGCACTACGACGATATGACCGCGGTGTGTAACTGTGGAGGGGGGCACCGCACACGGCTAAGACAATTGTCTATTGTACCTTTGGGGTGCCCGCTGCCCCCGTATATAAAGGAGGGGAGGAGGAGGCCGGCCAACAAGGGGCGCGCCAGGGAGAGGGGAATCCTACTAGGACTCTGGTCCTAGTAGGATTCGGCCCCAACCTTTTCTTTCCTTCTACCGGAGGGGGAAAGGGGGAAGGAGAGGGAGTAGGAGAAGGAAAGGGGGGTGGCGCCCCCTTCCCAAGTCCAATTCGGCCTCCTCCCTTGTGGGGGGCGGACCAACTCCTTGTGGGCTGGTTAGCCTTCCTCCTATGGCCCATAAGGCCCATATCTTTCCCCGGGGGGTTCCGGTAACCTCCCGGTACTCCAGAAAATGCCCCAATCACTCTGAACCATTCCGATGTCCGAATGCAACCTTCCAATATATGAATCTTTACCTCTCGACCATTTCGAGACTCCTTGTCATGTCCGTGATCTCATTCGGGACTCCGAACAAACTTCAGTCATCAAATCACATAACTCATAATACAAATCGTCATCGAACGTTAAGCGTGCAGACCCTACGGGTTCGAGAACTATGTAGACATGACCGAGACACATCTCCGGTCAATAACCAATAGCGGAACCTGGATGCTCATATTGGCTCCAACATATTCTATGAAGATATTTATCGGTCAAACCGCATAACAACATATGTTGTTCCCTTTGTCATCGGTATGTTACTTGCCCGATTCGATCGTCGGTATCATCATACCTAGTTTAATCTCGTTACTGGCAAGTCTCTTTACTCGTTCCGTAATGCATCATCCCGTGACTAACTCATTAGTCACATTGCTTGCAAGGCTTATAGTGATGTGCATTACCGAGAGGGCCCAGAGATACCTCTCCGATATACAGAGTGACAAATCCTAATCTCGATCTATGACAACCCAACAAACAACTTCGGAGACATCTGTAGAGCATCTTTGTAATCAACCAGTTACGTTGTGACGTTTGATAGCACATAAAGTGTTCCTCCGGTATTCGGGAGTTGCATAATCTCATAGTCAGAGGAACATGTATAAGTCATGATGAAAGCAATAACAATAAAACTAAATGCTCATTATGCTAAGATAATGGATGGGTCTTGTCCATCACATCATTCTCTAATGATGCGATCCAGTTCATCAAATGACAACACATGTCTATGGTCAGGAAACATAACCATCTTTGATTAACAAGTTAGTCAAGTAGAGGCATACTAGGGACACTCTGTTTTGTCTATGTATTCACCATGTACTAAGTTTCCGGTTAATATAATTCTAGCATGAATAATAAACATTTATCATGATATAAGGAAATATAAATAACAACTTTATTATTGCCCCAAGGGCATATTTCCTTCAGCATCGAACATACAGCACCTCCGAGTTCTGCAAACGTTCAGCGCGATGACGTCCCTCGCCTTCTTGATCCAGCAAGGTATCGAGAAAGTAGATGAGTTCCGTCAACACGACGGCGTGGTGACGGTGATGGTGAAGTGATCCGCACAGGGCTTTGCCTAAGCACCGCGAAAATATGACCGGGGGTGTAAACTGTGGAGGGGGGCGCCACACACGGCTAACAATTGTTGGTGTGTGTTCTAGGCGCCCCCTCCTCATATATATAGGTGGGAGGGAGAGGGGAGAGGCCAAGGGGCGCCCCAAGTGGGACCGAATTCCACTTGGGCTCCTGCCCTGGTTTGGCCCCCCTTCCTTGTATAGGCGCCAGGGGAAGGAAGGGGGAGGTGCCCCCGCATTTCCTTTCTCCCTTGAGGAGGGGGGGGGGGGAAAGGAGGGACTTGCCCTCCCCCCACTACTAGGAAAATGCTTATAGATAGAAAGTTTACCAGCAGCGTTTGTTTATGATCCCATGCTACTAGTAGTTAGTAGTAGCGCTGGCTAGATAGAACTCTACTTGTATCTGTTAGCAGCAGCGCTTGTTCTCTAGCCCCACGCTACTGCTAAGTGTAACACACCACATCCCCTGATCAATAAATATTTGCAGCGCTGGTCGTCCAACCGGCACTACTGTTAGTTTAGGATCTGTAGCGCTTGTTTAGATAAACGCGCTACTGCTATTTCTTATATGGATAACATTTTACCAGTAGCGTGTTTTCCTATCCCATGCTATAGGTAGTGCAACACTAGTCGTAGATATTTTGCAGGCGCCCATAGCAGTAGCGCGCATAGGTGACACCCTCTACTGCTATGGCCGCCAGCCACCTACCACCTTTCCCCTTCTTCCTCCCCTCTCTTCTTCCTCCCCTTTCCTTTCTCCCCCTTTCCTTGCACCTTGCTTGTTCCTTTCAATGCTCCCCCTCCATCACCCCTCCATTAGAGCCCTCCCTCCCCCTCTTCTTTGCCCTCCACCACCCCTCTCTTCTTTGCCCCTCCACCACCCCTCCATTAGATCCCTCCCTCCCCCTCTTCTTTGCCCTCCACCACCCCCCTCTTCTTTGCCCTCCACCCCCTCCATTAATGCCCTCCCTCCCCTCTTATTTTCCCTCCACCACCCCTTCCATTAATGCCTTACCTCTCCTCCCACTCTCTCCTAGCTCTATCTCTCTCTCTCTCCCTAGCTAGCTAGCTAGTTAGAGCTATATATCTAGAGCTACTAGGTACTTAAGAAGAAAGGTGCTCGATATCCCTTTCGACACATAGGTGAGGAAAAAGTGTTTGTGTGGTTAGGACCGAAACTATATATATATATATATATATATATATATATATATATATATATATATATATATATATATATATATATATATATATATATATATATATATATATATGGGCTATATGAGAATATACCGAATTGTGTGTGGCATAATTTGAGTTGCCTATATTGTGTATTTGATGAAATAATGTGGGTGGCATGAGTTGCCTATGTTTTGCCGAAATGTCAATTCAATTCCGATTCGGCGAATTTCAGGCAAACTCAAATATGTCCTATGTTTAGGGAAGGTCATGCCAAATTTTTGTATGAATTTGATTCATGCATGCATATATACGTGGTTATAATATTTGCTCCGCGCGCATGTGATCATGAAGGTCAATGGAAGGACGGTGGAAAGATACTGGCAAATCCGCTTTGGACGACATGTATGAAAAAAGCCTGAAGGATGTTGTATGTCCATGTCGAAAATGCAAAGGAATAGTCAGGCTCGGCCCCTTTGAGGGTGGTACATTCAAGGCGCACCTGCTCATGCATGGTTTCATCGATGGCCATACTCGGTGGATAAGTGAAGATGATGATGATGAGGAGGACTCGACAGGGTAGGAAATAACGACATGGGGCCACCAGACGAAGAGATAACCGATTATGTGCCCGAAGAGGAAGACGGCCTCGGAAATGTCGATGGCGACGAAGAGGCAGTTCAAGGCGGAAAAGAAGCGGACATGCCGCCGTCTTCGTACCTACTAAGTTCAGCCATGCGGGACCCGCATGTTCGAGACCTGCTTCGCAAGAAGACGACTAGCGACAGAGCTGCTTCTAGAGAGGAGGCGAAACTGGCGCAACTGGAGGTAGACTCGATGACTCATTTGTATGATGGTTGCAATCCCGAGGTGACCCGCTTGAGTTCCACACTAGAACTTCTAAAGACGAAGGCAAAAAACAAATGGACAGATGCAAGCCTGGATGAGCTTCTAAAGTATCTAAAGAAGGTTCTTCCCACGGGAAGCCTGTGTCCTACTAGTGTCGAGGAGGTAAAGAAAATCGTGTGCCCTCTTGATCTGCCACACATTAGATATCACACAAGCATCTATTATTGCATCATATATCGGAACGAGCACGCGGAAAAAACCATCTGCCCAAAGCGCAATGCTTCATGATATAAATAAAGCTCCACAGAAAGTTGTATGGTACTTTCCGATCACTCCACGTCTACAACGGTATTTTGTAGATCCTAAGGAAGCAAAGCTTATGCGCTGGCATGCAGAGAGGGTGAAGCTAGATGACGGAGATGATCCTAAGCTGAGACACCTCGCAGATGCTAGCCAGTGGAAAGCATTAAATGCCGAATTTGATTTTTTCGCAAATGATCCAAGGAACATCGTGCTTGGCGCTAGTAGTGATGGCATGAATCCGTTTGGCAACAAGAACACCAATCATAGCACATGGCCCGTGTTTGTATGGATGTACAACCTCCCCCCTGGTTGTGCATGAAGGAAAAATACATACACATGGCTATGCTTATTCAAGGCCCGAGACAACCGGGAAATGATATAAATCTGTATTTCGGGTTACTGAAAGAGGAGCTACAGACCTTATGGACAATGCCGGCCAAGACATGGGATGCAAGCGAAGGAGAGTATTTCTACATGAGAGCCGCACTGATCATGACGGTGCAGGGCTATCTTGGTTACGGCTATCTCTACGGCCAGGTGTGCCACAGATATTGCGGATGCACGAGGTGCATGGATGAGACAATTTCTCAGCAGCTATCGAAAGATGTCGGGTCTTCAAAAATCGTGTACATGGGGCATCGAAGATGGCTCGAGAAGGATGACCCGTGGAGAAAGCGTGGAGATCTATTCAATGGTAAGGCTGAGCATCGAGGTCCTCCACGTAAGCGTAGCGGTGCAGAAATATATGAGTTATTGAAGAACTGGGAAGATTGCCCCTCGCCGGGAAAGATGAAGAAAAAGGCACCGGAGCCCCTACTGAAGGTATGGAAGACGAGATTTGTTTTCTGGGACTTGGAATACTGGCCCAAACTCGACATGCCTCATAGCCTTGATCAAATGCATATCACAAAAAATATCCTTGAGTGTTTGCTTGGAACATTGATGAACATGCCGGAGAGGACCAAGGATGGGCCGAAGGCAAGAAAAGACTTGGAATTTTTGAATATCAGGAAAGATCTCCAAATGCCCGGTAAAAAGTCGTCAGAGGAGACCGAGACGGATATGGAGACGGAAGGTTGGGGCAAAAAAGTAAACAAGAAGGAAGAACAATATTGCACCCCCTCTTGCTTCACCTTAGATCCGAAGGAGGTCGATCAATTGTCCAAGTGCCTTGCCGGAATCAAAGTTAGTTCCAGATACTGTGGGAAGATAAGAAGATATCTGGACACTAAGAAAAAAAGGTTTAGTGGGATGAAGTCTCACGATTGTCATGTGATGATGACACAGTTACTCCCGGTTGCACTTAGAGGGATTATGGACACACATGGGCGTGAGACGCTTACTGACCTATGCCACTTTTTTGATGCTATCTCTCAAAAGTTGATCAGTGTGAAACAACTCCATAGGCTACAAGAAGAGATCGTTATCATACTGAATGAGCTAGAGATGTACTTCCCGCCCGCGTTCTTTGATGTCATGGTGCATCTATGTGTCCACATCGTGGACGACATCATCGACCTAGGGCCGACATTCCTGCACAACATGATGCCGTTCGAGAGGATGAATGGGGTCATCAAAGGATTCGTTCGTAACATGTCTCGTCTTGATGGAAGCATAGCCCAGGGTGTTGGGGAACGTAGTAATTTCAAAAAAATTCCTATGCACACGCAGGATCATGGTGATGCATAGCAACGAGAGAGGAGAGTGTTGTCTACGTACCCTCGTAGACCGTAAGCGGAAGCGTTTATCAACGCGGTTGATGTAGTTGTACACCTTCACGATCCATCCCGATCAAGTACCGAACGTACGACACCTCCGCGTTCAGAACACGTTCAGCTCGATGACGTCCTCGCCTTCTCGATCCAGCAAGAGGAGCGAAGTAGTAGATGAGCTCCGACAGCACAACGGCGTGGTGACGGTGTTGGTGAAGAACAATCTCAGCAGGGCTTTGCCTAAGCACTACGAAAACTATGACGGAGGATAAACTAGAGGGGACGGGGTTGCCGGCACACGGCTTGGTGTTTCTTGATGTGTCTTTGGTGCTAGCCGTGCCCCTCTATTTATATGTTGAGCCCTGGGGTCAAAACTTGGAGCAAAAGCCTCCTTGTCGGTGTCAAAACCGGCGGATCTCGGGTAGGGGGTCCCGAACTGTGCGTCTAGGCGGATGGTAACAGGAGACAAGGGACACGATGTTTTTACCCAGGTTCGGGCCCTCCCGATGGAGGTAATACCCTACTCCTGCTTGATTAATATTGATGATATGGGTAGTACAAGAGTAGATCTACCACGAGATCAGAGAGGCTAAACCCTAGAAGCTAGCCTATGGTATGATTGTTGTCCCTACGGACTAAAACCCTCCGGTTTATATAGACACCGAATAGGGTTAGGGTTACACAGAGTCGGTTACAATGGTAGGAGATCTACATATCCGTATCGCCAAGCTTGCCTTCCACGCCAAGGAAAGTCCCATCCGGACACGGGACGAAGTCTTCAATCTTGTATCTTCATAGTCTAGGAGTCCGGCCGAAGATGATAGTTCGACTATCCGGACACCCCTAGTCGAGGACTCCTCGGTACCCCGAACCAGGCTTCAATGGCGATGAGTCCGGGCGTGGGTTGTCTTCGACATTGCGGCGGGTTCTTCTCCAAATTCCATATACTTGTCGAATAGTGTCCGGCTTCTGATAAATGCTGCGCTCCTTGGCTTCCACGCCCAATAATGGCCATCTTCCACGTGTTTGAATGAATGCGAAAAGTCAGGGTATCTTTACATTTACCCCCCTTGCTGTGCAAATGAGCCGTCTATAAAAGAGACGGGGATCCAGATCCGGATCACACCATCCTCCTTTCGCGAGCCCTCATCAGAGCGCGTTTGACAAAAAACCCATTCCACCATGGACAGTCGACGCGGCTCCTCGTCTCGCGCTCCCAGCCCTCAGCCCGGAGATTGCGGGAGATGCTCGATCCCTTACAATGAATTGGTGGTGCTCCAAACCAAGGGATTCCTTCCCGGCCTTCATGGTTCGGTGCGTTCGGACTCGCCACTTATAAGGGCGGAAGCGGCGGAGAGTGTCCCGATCCCTCTAAGGGAGGCGGGTATGCTTCATCTCTTACCTAATGAGAGGACTCGGTTTCCAATCCATCCATTTCTCCGGGGCTTCGAGTTCTACGGCCTCCACTGCACAACCTTCGCGCTGCCTCCATCTTGCATATAGCGGGCTTTGTGGCCCTTTGCGAGCTGTTTCTGGGCGTTGAGGCCCATTTCGCTTTGTGGAAGAGATTGTTCTGCCTTGTGCCTCGTTCTCACGAGGGGTCAATATATCAAGTGGGCGGAGCTGAACTATGGCGTATCGCCGGGACCGGATACCTATTCGGAACCCCAAAGAAGGCGTCCGAAGACTGGCCCTCGGAATGGTTCTACATGGAGGACGTCCCGCTGCCGGATCCTGTTCGGATCGGCCTTCCGGAATTTAGCAACGCTCCTCTGAAGAAGCGCCTAAGCTGGCGCCCTCCGAGCCCCCAGGGGGTAAATGAACAGGACGTCCTTTACTTGATGAGCCAAATAAGATTACTGGCTCATGCCGGATTGAACATGATTGGAGTCATGGCAACCTGCATTATGAGGGGAGTGCAGCCGCTCCAATATAGAGGCCACCCCATGTGGGATTTCAACGGGGAGGACGATGCCACCCGCCATGGCTGCAAAGGGCCGGGATCGGTCACCGAACTGGTGAAGACCTTGTCCGCCATGTACAAAGGGGAAGAGGAGGATTTTCTCCGCGTCAGTCCACTGAACGGGTTTTCTTTGAATAATCCTCAAAGTTGGGTAAGCAAATATCTTTGTGGCCTATCCGATCCATGTTCCCGTGGTTAAAATATCTCATTTGATGGTTTCTACGCAGGAACTGCGCCGGGCCGTGGAGAAGATACACAACCCGCCCCCACAACCCGAGGATCCGGAATGGTCCCTCGATCCGGCCTCTGAGGAGGACCCGGATATAAAGGTGGAGTTGATCGACGGGGTGTTCCACCAACTTAGCATCGGCAATGCTTTGGTTGCCATTACGACCGACTATCCCGGATTATTTCCGGCCTCCCAGGTAACCGTGACCGAAGTCCGGGTACCCTGACCCACCCGTTCTTTCCTTCTAATCACCACGTATTTGATGGTGTTTCGCAGGGGGTTCCTTTGAGGCAGGAGGCCGAGCCCGCAGCGGCTAGCCAACAAGGGGCAGTGCGGCCCCACAGGCTAAAAAGAAGTGCGGTCCAGATCGAAACTCCACCGCAACGGTATAGCGCGTCACCATATTCCCAGGGTTTATTCCTGGAAGGCGTACTAACGCTGGTGCTCATTTTAGGAAAAAGAGCACTCGCCGGACTGAGTCCAGAGAGGTTGCCAATCGAACCTCCGCCAACCAGGCTCCAAAACCGGGTCCAGAAGTAGAGGCGAGCACGAGGCGTGCGTCGGATGCTCCTCCGACAGAGGATGCCGACAGATTTTCCGCTACCAACTCCGAGGTGGAGAGCGCCATGAATCACAGGCGTCGCCGGACAGTTCTTCATGACGCATGTTTCTCCCAAGAGGCCTTGAATGCCTTCAATTCCGGAGATGCGCACCTCCGTGCCGCTCAAGATGGTCTAGCGAGCCACGGAGCAGTATGTAAAGGACATCTGGTGAGAAATTTGTGATTATATATGCCAAGAGCCCCGAGACTTAAAATAGTTAGAATAACTGATTTAAGGATCATTTGTTATCTGAGGATCTTACAAATAAGAATACCCGACTGTCTCGGGAGCTTGAAGAATGCAAGGCCCAACTTGAGGCCACACTGGCCGCTACTGGGAGCCACAGAGACCCCTCCGGTAATATATGCTTCAAAAGATAAATAGTTTGTGAAGTGCGGCGTGTGTAAATCGACAATAATATTGCAGATGGCGCGGACTAGATCCGGACAAGCAACAGCTCTTGCGCCGATTGAAGGCCGGCGAGAATGTGCTTACAAGGGTGAGGCAAGAGAAAAATAATCTCCAAGATGCCAACACCCAGCCGGGTGAGGAACTAAAGGATGTTCATGCCCAGCTGTCGGACTCTGTGAAGGAGAATTGGCGACTTCGTCGCGGCATTTACAGTAAGTGCTTGAGAGAACTTTGAAAAAGAGTTCGGCGAGGAAGTCAATTAATAGAGTTATATGCGTAGGTATGCTCACGGGTCGTCTGAAGAGGAAATGCCGGTTCTCGGGTGACCTTCTTCCCGAGCTATTGCAACTGCATCTAACGAGTTGGCAAGTGATGAAAAGCGTCGCTCAGGCCTTGTGGCCATCTATCTCCCTACCGAAGGCCTTGGAGAGCTTGCGGAAGCTTGAGGAGCACGGCGGCGCTTCCGGCTATGGAAGATATCGGCTGTCGTCAAAGGCGCCAGGAGGCTCGGGCCATGGTGAAGGCGCGGTTCACGGCGGACCCAAACCATATGGCCGAGGTCGGACCTGTGGGGCCTGACGGGAAGGCGATCCCTGTGAGCTTAGTGTACGACCAGGTAGAGTTGGCCTCAAAGTATTCCCAGCAGGACTGTAAACTAGACAACCTGTTAGACGGCATTGAAGAGGAATACAACCAGTCAATTTGACTATATAATTTAAAATGACATGTAAAATGCCTTCTAGCCGGATTGTAGATCGTTTGTCGTAGCGGACCTTTTCGCTTCAACCTCGGGACCCGATAGTCCGGAGTGTGTCCGAATACCCTCGCGTTTATAAAAACCGGGGTATGCGTGGAGACCAGGCGTAGGGGTCATAAGTGCTTTATCAGACAAGTGCCCAACTAGTTATGTTATATTACATGGTTAGTAAGAAACATCTTCCGGGAGAATAGTTCCGTTAGGGGTTCCTTTCCACGGAGGCATGCCCTAAAGTGCATGTCGGACTGCGAAAAAGCGAAAAAGCATCCGGGGCAGATAAGTGAAAATAAAAAAATCATCTTTTAGTTCACCGACCGAATATTCCCTTAAGAACGCTAGCTTTGGCTTCACCCATTCGAGGTACACGTCCGGTGACCGGCGGTAACAATCGCAGAGGTGCTCCTTTACCACCTAGCCGAACAATCGGGAGCGTGGGGTAAGCACGAGCTAAACAACCCAGCTTGGCCAAAACTTAAGTCATATCGATGCATATAATGGTGAATAAAAGGTATATGCGGAAGTGTGACACATGTGTTAGGCATAAAGCCCGTATTAAATAAGCTTCTGTTAAAGAAGCCCCCAGGTATAATGAGCGCGGATAGCGCGTCAAGTGTGTGCGAACAATGCGCAAATGAGCCTCTAAGGGCTTCAAGAAGAAGGAGGAGGAAGGAGAGGAATAAAAGACATCAAAAATAGAAAATGTGGACGGAGGAAGGAGACGAACTCGGAGTCCGGCGCTTAGGCGTAGAATCTTCGTAGACGGGCTGCGTTCCATGGGTTCGGCTCGAGTCGGTTATCCGATCGTTTATGACGATATGCTCCGCCGGTCAGGACCTGGTCGATGATGAAGGGACCTTCCCATTTGGGCTTGAGTTTGTCCTTTTTCTTGTCCGGCAGGCGTAGAACTAGTTTGCCAACGTTGTAAGCTTTGGCCCGTACTTCCCTGCTTTGATATCTTCGAGCCTGCTGTTGATAAAATGCGGAACGAGCTTTTGCCACGTCGCGCTCCTCCTCCAATGCGTCCAAACTGTCCTGCCGATCAAGCTCGGCTTCTCTTTCTTCATACATGCGCACGTGAGGTGAGTCATGCATTATGTCGCAGGGCAAAACTGCCTCTACGCTGTACACCATAAAAAATGGTGTGAATCCAGTAGTACCATTCGGCGTGGTACGCAGCCCCAGTCTGGTCGAGCTCCTCAACCCGGTCGTGTTAGATTCCTTGAGGACCGCACTAGTGCGGGTTTAATGTCGCTCATGATTAGACCGTTTGCTCGCTCGACTTGACCGTTGGTTTGAGGGTGATAGGCGAGGCGTGTCGAGCTTGATGCCCATGTTTTTGCACCATAATTTGACCTCATCGGCCGTGAAGTTGGTGCCGTTATCAGTGATGATACTATGGCGGACGCCGTAATGGTGCACTGCCCCTGATATGAGGTCTATCACCGGACCGGATTCGGCCGTTTTGACAGGCTTGGCCTCTATCCATTTGGTGAATTTGTCCACCATGACCAATAGGTATTTTTGCTTGTGGGTTCCTCCCTTAAGGGGTCCAACCATGTCAAGCCCCGGACCGCGACGGCCGGTGATGGGTATAGTTTTGAGGCGGTGGGTGGCATGTGGCTTTGATTAGCAAAAGCTGGCAACCGACGCATTGTTGGACTAAATCCTGCGCATCTGCCGGGCCGTCGGCCAATAAAATCCTGTCGGAAGGCCTTGCCTACAAGGGCCGGGCTGCGGCGTGGTGCCCACCCAGTCCGGCATGAATTTCAGCCAGGAGGTTGCGCCCTTCCTCTTCGGAGATACACCTTTGAAGGACTCCTGTTGTGCTTTTCTTATAAAGCTCTCCCTCATGGACTTTATAGGCTTTAGATCGCCGTACTATGCAGCGGGCCTCATTTTGGTCTTCGGGAGTTCCTGCCTAGTTAGGTAGGGTAGGAATGGTTCCGTCCACGGGGCGATGACCGCCATTATTTCGTGGGCGGATGGTGTTATTTCGTCGGCAGAGCCTCCGATTGTGTCAGAGTGTTCGGTGTCAGGCAGTGCGGTTGGGTCCGGATTGTTATTTTCGGACTCCCCTTCCCATAGTACGGATGGCTTGAACAGCCGTTCCAGGAAGATGTTGGGCGGGACGGCATCGCGTTTTGTGCCGATGCGTGCCAATACGTCTGCCGCCTGGTTGTTATCCCGGGCTATATGATGAAATTCGAGCCCCTCGAACCGTGCTGGCATTTTTAGGACCGCATTGCGGTAAGCTGCCATTTTCAGATCTTTGGCATCAAAGTCTCCGTTGATTTGAGATATCGCGAGGTTCGAATCCCCACGCACCTCTAGGCGTTTAATGCCCATGGAGACTGCCATCCGGAGGCCGTGCAGAAGGGCCTCGTATTCGGCTGCGTTGTTGGAGTCCGTATACATTATTTGAAGGACGTATTGGACTGTGTCCCCGGTTGGGGACGTCAGGACGACGCCAGCCCCCAGGCCGGCCAACATTTTGGAGCCGTCAAAGTGCATGATCCAATTGGAGTATGCGCCGTACTCTTTAGGGAGTTGACGGTCCATTCGGCCACGAAGTCGGCCAAAACCTGCGACTTAATAGATCGTCGTGGCTTATAGGTTATGTCGAATGGAAGGAGCTCTATGGCCCATTTAGCAATCCGTCCCGTCGCGTCGCGGTTGTTTATAATGTCGTTAAGAGGTACTTCCGAGGCTACCGTTATCGAACACTCTTGAAAGTAGTGTCGCAGCTTCCGGGATGCCATGAACACCGCGTATGCTATCTTTTGATAATGTGGGTACCGGGACTTGCATGGAGTTAGGACAGTGGACACATAGTAAACCGGTCTTTGAAGAGGGAACCGGTGTCCGTCCGTTTCTCGTTCAACGACGAGCACCGCGCTGACAACTTGATGTGTTGCGGCGATATATAATAGCATTGGTTCGCCCATGTTGGGCGCGGCCAGGATCGGATTTGTTGCCAATATGGCTTTTATTTCTTCGAGTCCGGCCGTGGCGGCATCCGTCCACTCGAAGTGATCGGTGCGCCGGAGGAGGCGGTAAAGGGGTAACGCCTTTTCTCCCAAACGGGAAATAAAGCGGCTTAGAGCCGCTATGCATCCAGTCAATTTTTGTATTTGCTTGAGGACTTTTGGAATATCCAATTGTGACAGAGCTCGGATCTTGGCTGGGTTTGCTTCAATTCCTCTACCGGACACAATGAAGCCCAAGAGCTTTCCGGCTGGGATGCCGAAGACGCATTTTTTCGGATTGAGCTTAATGTCATATTTACGGAGATTGTCGAATGTGAGCCTCAAGTTGTCTACTAGAGTTTCGACATGCTTGGATTTGACGACCACATCATCTACATATGCTTCTACTGTTTTCCCGATCTGGTTTGCCAGACATGTCTGAATCATGCGCTGATATGTAGCGCCGACGTTTTTGAGCCCGAAGGGCATTGTGTTGAAGCAGAATGGGCCGTATGGAGTGATGAATGCTGTTGCAGCTTGGTCTGGCTCCACCATCTTGATTTGGTGGTAGCCGGAGTACGCGTCGAGGAAGCACAATGAGTCGTGTCCTGCTGTGGCGTCGATAATTTGATCAATGCGAGGGAGGGGGAAGGGATCCTTTGGGCAAGCCTTATTAAGGTCTTTGAAATCAACACATAGGCGCCAGGATTTATCCTTCTTTGGTACCATCACCAGATTTGCTAGCCAGTCCGGATGTTTTATATCTCTGATGAATCCAGCTTCTAGGAGTTTGGCTAGCTCCTCTCCCATGGCCTGTCTCTTGGGTTCGGAAAAGCGCCAAAGAGCCTGTTTAACTGGCTTGAATCCTTTTAGGATATTTAGGCTGTGCTCGGCCAGCCGACGTGGGATTCCTGGCATGTCCGAAGGGTGCCAGGCAAAAATGTCCCAGTTTTCTTGTAGAAATTCTCGTAGTGCGGCGTCTACATCAGGGTTTAATTGTGCCCCAATGGAGGCCGTCTTTGCAGGGTCCGTTGGGTGGACTTGGAATTTGACTATTTCGTCCGCTGGTTTAAAAGAGGTGGACTTGGATCTTTTATCAAGTATCACATCGTCCCTGTTCACCGTGGACCGCATCGTAGTAAGTTCCTCGGCCGCTAGGGCTTCGGATAGTGCCTGGGATAGTGCGGCTGTCTTGTTTTCGGCGCGGAGTGCTATGTTCGGATCACTAGCGAGAGTGATGATTCCGTTAGGTCCGGGCATTTTAAGCTTCATGTACCCATAATGGGGTATAGCTTGAAAAATTGTGAATGCCTCTCGCCCTAATAAAGCGTGATATCTGCTGCTGAACGGGGCCACTTGAAATGTGACCTCCTCGGATCTGTAATTGTCCGGCGAGCCGAACACTACGTCCAGTGTGATTTTTCCTGTGCAGCATGCTTCTCGGCTAGGGATTATTCCTCTAAAGGTTGTGCTGCTTCGCTCAATGCGGTTCTAGTCTATTTCCATTTTTCGGAGGGTTTCCTCGTAGATGAGGTTTAGTCCGCTGCCGCCATCCATGAGTACCTTAGTAAGGCAAAAGCCGTCCACTACGGACTGAGGACCAGTGCGGCTGGTGCTCGGGCTGTTCGGAATTTAGGTTCGTCACTGGCATTAAAGGTAATAGCCATGTCACTCCATGGATTTATTGTTGCTACTTGGTAGACTTCGGCAAGGTTGCGGAGTGTTCGTTTCCGCATATTATTTGATGCGAAAGTCTCGAAGACTGTTAATACCATACTGGTGTTGCTAGGTTGGGATTCTGAGGCTAGAAGCTCTTCGCCACTTTTGGCCACCTTCCGTAATATCCAACATGCTCGAAGGCTATGAGTTGCAGTGGCGCCCTCTGTGCTATGAATTTTGCAGGGTCCGTTTAGCCAACCCTCCAGTACGGTTCCGTACCCTTTAGGGGGTTTTTGTTTTTTGGTGTATAACCCAGGTGCTTGGTGATGATGCACCCTTTTATTCCGGACTAGGGCTGTATTCGGGGCCAGATTATCCCAAAATTTACTTTTGGTTTTCCAAGCACTCTCCATCGCACAGTACTTTTGTACTATGGTCACCAAGTCAGCAAAGCGTGTAATTTCGCGAAGACTTATGGCGTTTAGGATTCCCTTGTCCGTGCAATTATTGCAGAAAAATGAGATTGCGTCCTCCTCTCGGCAGTCCTTTATCTTGTCCATAACCAGGAGGAATCTGGCCCAATAGTGATGTCTTGTTTCAGCGGCTCTTGCGAATTCGGGATAGATCGCTAATGTTTGGGTGGGCGGGTGGAACTAAATCCGAACCCGTCAATTTAAGACTCGGGGCGAAGTTTCGAACTTGGAATTTTGGATTTTGAATGCTATCAATGAATCCAACCCGCGCTGACTTTAAGTTCGAGGGCTTGATCGGCATCCGTCCCTCTGCGGCAATCCGGCATGGAGGATCGGGAATCGGACGTAGCTAGTCCTTAAGATAGAAGAGGAATCGCCGTATTGCCCTCTATCACAGCAACATGATGGGTAGCACAGGGAGAGTTGATCTCTCTCGGATCGGTTTAGGCCCGATCTGGTGCGTAGTCTGTGGCGACTCCCGGTCTGGCGATGCGATCCAGAGCTTGTTTACGGAGGAGAGCTCGATCGGATCTAACTGCTCGGCAAGTTCGAGTTAACGTGAAGATTGGTTTCGATGACCGAGAAGTCATCGTCGGTAGCGAGCGCGAACTGGTGGTCATAAGAAAACCACCTAACCGAAGAGTCTGGCCAGCGGCCAAGGCTCCTTTGGCGATAGCATCGTCTTTAAAGACGGGATGAGGCATCCTTCGACAGCGACGCACACAGAGGAACTCTCAATGAAAGCACCAATGTCGGTGTCAAAACCGGCGGATCTCGGGTAGGGGTCCCGAACTGTGCGTCTAGGCGGATGGTAACGGAGACAAGGGACACGATGTTTTACCCAGGTTCGGGCCCTCTCGATGGAGGTAATACCCTACTCCTGCTTGATTAATATTGATGATATGGGTAGTACAAGAGTAGATCTACCACGAGATCAGAGAGGCTAAACCCTAGAAGCTAGCCTATGGTATGATTGTTGTCCCTACGGACTAAAACCCTCTGGTTTATATAGACACCAAATAGGGTTAGGGTCACACAGAGTCGGTTACAATGGTAGGAGATCTACATATCCGTATCGCCAAGCTTTCCTACCACGCCAAGGAAAGTCCCATCCGGACACGGGACGAAGTCTTCAATCTTGTATCTTCATAGTCTAGGAGTCCGGCCGAAGATGATAGTTCGGCTATCCGGACACCCCCTAGTCCAGGACTCCCTCACTCCTCAAAGTCGGTTTTTCCGAAAGGCGAGAGTCCCACTCGGACTCCAGGACCAAACGCCACAAACCTTGGCGTCTGGCCCAGACGCTAGGGTCTCCGGCGTTTGGCCCCCCGGCCTCCGCAAAACTCCTTTTGCACCGACTTATAGCCCCGTGGGCCCGACTCTTTGGCCTAACCATATCATCCAATATATGAATCCTTACCTCCGGACCATTCCAGAGCTCCTCGTCATGTCTGTGATCTCATCCGGGACTCCGTAAAACATTCGGTCACCAACATACATAAATCATATAATACTATATCGTCAACGAACGTTAAGCGTGCGGACCCTATGGGTTCGAGAACTATGTAGACATGACCGAGACATATCTCTGGTCAATAACCAATAGCGGAACCTGGATGCCCATATTGGCTCCTACATATTCTACGAAGATCTTTATCGGTCGAACCGCATAACAACATACGTTGTTCCCTTTGTCATCGGTATGTTACTTGCCCGAGATTCGATCGTCGGTATCTCAATACCTAGTTCAATCTCGTTACCGGCAAGTCTCTTTACTCATTCCATAATACATCATCCCGCAACTAACTCATTAGTTACAATGCTTGCAAGGCTTATAGTGATGTGCATTACCGAGTGGGCCTAGAGATACCTCTCCGACAATCGGAGTGACAAATCCTAATCTGGAAATACGCCAACCCAACAACTACCTTCGGAGACACCTGTAGAGCTCCTTTATAATCACCCAGTTATGTTGTAACGTTTGGTAGCACACAAAGTGTTCCTCCGGTAAACGGGAGTTGCATAATTTCATAGTCATAGGAACATGTATAAGTCATGAAGAAAGCAATAGCAGAATACTAAACGATCAAGTGCTAAGCTAACGGAATGGGTCGAGTCAATCACATCATTCTCCTAATGATGTGATCTCGTTCATCAAATGACAACTCATGTCTATGGCTAGGAAACATAACCATCTTTGATCAACAAGCTAGTCAAGTAGAGGCATACTAGTGACACTCTATTTGTCTATGTATTCACACAAGTATTATGTTTCCGGTTAATACAATTCTAGCATGAATAATAAATATTTATCATGATATAAGGAAATAAATAATAACTTTATTATTGCCTCTAGGGCATATTTCCTTCAGTCTCCCACTTGCCTAGAGTCGATAATCTAGTTCACATCGCCATGTGATTTAACACCAATAGTTCACATCACCATGTGATTAACACCCATAGTTCACATCGCCATGTGACCAACACTCAAAGGTTTTACTAGAGTCAATAATCTAGTTCACATCGCTATGTGATTAACACCCAAGAGCACTAAGGTGTGATCATGTTTTGCCTGTGAGATAATTTTTTTTCTACGGGTCTGCAACATCCAGATCCGTATATATATATATTGCAAATTTCTATGTCTACAATGCTCTGCATGGAGCTACTCTAGCTAATTGTTCCCACTTGCAATATGTATCCAGATCGAGACTCAGAGTCATCCGGATCAGTGTCAAAGCTTGCATCGACGTAACCCTTTACGACGAACCTTTTGTCACCTCCATAATGGAGAAACATATCCTTATTCCACTAAGGATAATTTTGACCGTTGTCCAGTGATCTACTCCTAGATCACTATTGTACTCCCTTGCTAAACTCAGTGTAGGGTATACAATAGATCTAGTATACAGCATGGCATACTTTATAGAACCTATGGTGAGGCATAGGGAATGACTTTCATTCTCTTTCTATCTTCTACCGTGGTCGGGCTTTGAGTCTTACTCAATTTCACACCTTGTAACACAGGCAAGAACTCTTTCTTTGACTGTTCCATTTTGAACTACTTCAAAATCTTGTCAAGGTATGTAATCATTGAAAAAACTTTATCAAGCGTCTTGATCTATCTCTATAGATCTTGATGCTCAATATGTAAGCAGCTTCACTGAGGTCTTTCTTTGAAAAAACTCCTTTCAAATACTCGTTTATGCTTTTCTAGAAAATTCTACATCATTTCCGATCAACAATATGTCATTCACATATACTTATCAGAAAGGCTATAGTGCTCCCACTCACTTTGTTGTAAATACAGGCTTCACCGCAAGTCTGTATAAAAATATATGCTTTGATCACACTATCAAAACGTACATTCAAACTCTGAGATGCTTGCATCGGTCCATAAATGGATCACTGGTGCTTACACACTTTGTTAGCATCTTTTGGATTGACAAAACCTTCTGGTTGCATCATATACAACTCTTCTTTAAGAAATCCATTAAGGAATGCAGTTTTGACATCCATTTGCCAAATTTCAGAAAATGCGGCAATTGCTAACATGATTCGGACAGACTTAAGCATCGCTACGAGTGAGAAAATCTCATCATAGTCAACACCTTGAACTTTGTCAAAACCTTTTTCGACAATTTGAGCTTTGTAGATAGTAACACTACTATCAGCGTCCGTCTTCCTCTTGAAGATCCATTTATTCTCTATTGCTTGCCGATCATTGGGCAAGTCAACCAAAGTCCATACTTTGTTCTCATACATGGATCCCATCTTAGATTTCATGGCCATAAACCATTTTGCGAAATCTGGGCTCATCATCGCTTCCTCATAGTTTGTAAGTTCATCATGGTCTAGTAACATGACTTCCAGTACAGGATTACCATACCACTCTGGTGCGGATCGTACTCTGGTTGATGTAGGAAATTCTGTAGTAACTTGATCTGAAGTTTCATGATCATCGTCATTAACTTCCTCACTAATTGGTGTAGGAATCACTGGAACAGATTTCTGTGATGACCTACTTTCCAATCCGGGAGAAGGTACAATTACCTCATCAAGTTCCACTTTCCTCCCATTCACTTCTTTCGAGAGAAACTCCTTCTCTAGAAAGGATCCATTCTTAGCAACAAAGATCTTGCCTTCGGATCTGTGATAGAAGGTATACCCAACATTTTCTTTTTGGGTATCCTATGAAGACGCATTTCTCCGATTTGGCTTCGAGCTTATCAGGTTGAAACTTTTTCACATAAGCATCGCAACTCCAAACTTTAAGAAACGACAGCTTAGGTTTATTTGCTAAACCACAGTTCATACGGTGTCGTCTCAACGAATTTAGATGGTGCCCTATTTAACCTGAATGCAGCTGTCTCTAATGCATAATCCCAAAATGATAGTGGTAAATCGGTAACAGACATCATAGATCACACCATATCTAATAAAGTACAGTTATGACGTTCGGACACACCATTACACTGTGGTGTTTCGGGTGGCGTGAGTAGTGAAACTATTTCATATTGTTTTAACTGAAGGCCAAATTCGTAACTCAAATATTTTACCTCTGTGATCATATCGTAGAAACTTTTATTTTCTTGTTACGATGATTCTCCACTTCACTCTGAAATTCTTTGAACTTTTCAAATGTTTCAGACTTATGTTTCATCAAGTAGATATACCCATATCTGCTCAAATCATCTATGAAGGTCAGAAAATAATGATACCCGCTGCAAGCCTCAACACTCATCGGACTGCATACATCAGTATGTATTATTTCCAATAAGCCAGTTGCTCGCTCAATTGTTCCGGAGAACGGATTTTTAGTCATCTTGCCCATGAGGCATGGTTCGCAAGCATCAAGTGATTCATAATCACGTGATTCCAAAAGCCCATCAGCATGGAGTTTCTTCATGTGCTTTACACCAATATGACCTAAACGGCAGTGCCACAAATAAGTTGCACTATAATTATTAACTTTGCATCTTTTGGCTTCAATATTATGAATATGTGTATCACTACAATCGAGATCCAACGAACCATTTTCATTGGGTGTATGACTATAGAAGGTTTTATTCATGTAAACGGAACAATAATTATTCTCGAACTTAAATGAATAACCGTATTGCAATAAACATGATCAAATCATATTCATGCTCAACGCAAACACCAAATAACATTTATTTAGGTTCAACACTAATCCCGAAAGTATAGTGAGTGTGCGATGATGATCATATCAATCTTGGAACCACTTCCAACACACATCATCACTTCACCCTTAACTAGTCTTTGTTCATTCTGCAACTCCCGTTTCGAGTTACTACTCTTAGCAACTGAACCAGTATCAAATACCGAGGGGTTGCTATGAACACTAGTAAAGTACACATAAATAACATGTATATCAAATATAGCTTTGTTCACTTTGCCATCCTTCTTATCCGCCAAATACTTGGGGTAGTTCCGCTTCTAGTGACCAGTCCCTTTGCAGTAGAAGCACTTAGTCTCAGGCTTAGGTACAGACTTGGGCTTCTTCACTTGAGTAGCAACTTGCTTGCCATTCTTCTTGAAGTTCCCCTTCTTCCCTTTGCCCTTTTCTTGAAACTAGTGGTCTTGTCAACCATCAACACTTGATGCTTTTCTTGATTTCTACCTTCGTCGATTTCAGCATCATGAAGAGCTTGGGAATCGTTTCCATTTATCCCTTGTATTATAGTTCATCACGAAGTTCTAGTAACTTGGTGATAGTGACTAGAGAACTCTGTCAATCACTATCATATCTGGAAGATTAACACCCACTTGATTCAAGTGATTGTAGTACTCAAACATTCTGAGCACATGCTCACTAGCTGAGCAATTCTCCTCCATCTTGTAGGCAAAGTACTGTCAGAGGTCTCATACCTCTCGACACGGGCATGAGTATGAAATACCAATTTCAACTCTTGGAACATCTTATATGCTCTGTGGCATTCAAAACATTTTTGAAGTCCCGGTTCTAAGCCGTAAAGCATGGTGCACTAAACTATCAAGTAGTTATCATACCGAGCTTTGTCAAACGTTCATAACGTCTGCATCTGCTCCTGCAATAGGTCTGTCACCTAGCGGTGCATCAAGGACATAATTCTTCTGTGCAGCAATGAGGATAATCCTCAGATCACGGATCCAATCCGCATCATTGCTACTAACATCTTTCAACTTAGTTTTCTCTAGGAAAAATAAAACAGGGGAGCTAAACGCGAGCTATTGATCTACAACATAGATATGCTAATACTACCAGGACTAAGTTCATGATAAATTAAAGTTCAATTAATCATATTACTTAAAGAACTCCCACTTAGATAGACATCCCTCTAATCCTCTAAGTGATTACTGATAACCCACAAGTATAGGGGATCGCAACAGCTTTTGAGGGTAGAGTATTCAACCCAAATTTGTTGATTCGACACAAGGGGAGCCAAAGAATATTCCCAAGTATTAGCAGCTGAGTTGTCAATTCAACCACACCTGGAAACTTAGTATCTGCAGCAAAGTGTTTAGTAGCAAAGTAATATGATAGTGGTGGTAATGGTAACAAAAGTAAAGACAACAAAAGTAATGTTTTTGGTATTTGGTAGCGATTGTAACAGTAGCAACGGAAAAGCAAATAAGCGAGAACCAGTATATGGAAAGCTCGTAGGCACCGGATCAATGATGGATAATTATGTCGGATGCGGTTCGTCATGTAACATTCATAACGTAGGGTGACACAGAACTAGCTCCAATTCATCAATGTAATGTAGGCATGTATTCCGAATATAGTCATACGTGCTTATGGAAAAGAACTTGCATGACATTTTTTGTCCTACCCTCCCGTGGTAGCGGGGTCCTAGTGGAAACTAAGGGATATTAAGGCCTCCTTTTAATAGAGAACCAGAACAAAGCATTAGCACATAGTGAATACATGAACTCCTCAAACTATGGTCATCACCGAGAAGTATCCCGATTATTGTCACTTCGGGGTTCGGATCATAACACATAGTAGGTGACTATAGACTTGCAAGATAGGATCAAGAACTCACATATATTCATGAAAACATAATAGGTTCAGATCTGAAATCATGGCACTCGGGCCCTAGTGACAAGCATTAAGCATAGCAAAGTCATAGCAACATCAATCTCAGAACATAGTGGATACTAGGGATCAAACCCTAACAAAACTAACTCGATTACATGATAAATCTCATCCAACCCATCACCGTCCAGCAAGCCTACGATGAAATTACTCACGCACGGCGGTGAGCATCATGAAATTGGTGATGGAGGATGGTTGATGATGATGACGGCGACGAATCCCCCTCTTTGGAGCCCCGAACGGACTCCAGATCAGCCCTCCCGAGAGAGATTAGGGCTTGGCGGCGGCTCCGTATCGTAAAACGCGATGATTTCTTCTCTTTGATTTTTTTTCTCCCCGAAAGCCAATATATAGAGTTGGAGTTGGCGTCGGAGGGTGTCCAGGGGGCCCACGAGGTAGGGGGCGCGCCCGGGGGGGGCGCCCCCCACCCTCGTGGACATGGTGTGGGCCCCCTGGTCTTCATCTTTGGCGAGGATTTTTTTATTTTTTATAAGACATCCCGTGGAGTTTCAGGTCATTCCGAGAACTTTTGTTTTCTGCACATAAAACAACATCATGGCAATTTTGCTGAAAACAGCGTCAGTCCGGGTTAGTTCCATTCAAATCATACAAGTTAGAGTCCAAAACAAGGGCATAAGTGTTTGGAAAAGTAGATATGACGGAGACGTATCAACTCCCCCAAGCTTAAACCCTTGCTTGTCCTCAAGCAATTCAGTTGACAAACTGAAAGAGAAAAAGAAAAACTTCTACAAACTATGTTTGCTCTTGTTGTTGTAATTATGTCAAGCCAGCATTCAGGTTTTCAGCAGAGATCATAACTAGCCACATTTGCAATAATTCTCAGGTCTCATGTTTACTCATATCAATAGCATAATCAACTAACGAGCGATAATAATAAATCTCGGATGACAACACTTTCTCAAAACAATCATAATATGATACAACAGGATGGTATCTCGCTAGCCCTTTCTGAGACCGCAAAACATAAATGCAGAGCACCTTTAAAGATCAAGGACTGACTAGACATTGTAATTCATGGTAAAAGAGATCCAGTCATAGTCATACCCAATATAAATTAACAGTAATGAATGCAAATGACAGCTGTGCTCTCCAGCTAGTGCTTTTAATAAGAGGGTGATGACTCAACATAAAAGTAAATAGATAAGCCCTTCGCAGAGGGAAGCAGGGATTTGTAGAGGTGGCAAAGCTCATTTTGAAATAGAGATAAATTATATTTTGAGCGGCATACTTTCATTGTCAACATAACAACTAAGAGATGACGATATCTTCCATGCTAAACAAATTATAGGCGGTTCCCAAACAGAATGGTAAAGTTTATACCCCCCTCCTCCACAAGCATCAATCCATGGCTTGCTCGAAACAATGAGTGCCTCCAACATTCAACGGGTCCTAGGGGGAGTTTTGTTTGCAATTATTTTGATTTAGTTTGCATAAAGCATGGGACTGGGCATCCCGGTGACCAGCCATTTTCTCATGAGTGAGGAGCGGAGTCCACTCCTCTTGAGAATAACCCGCCTAACACGGAAGATAAGGGCAGCCCTAGTTGATATATGAGCTATTCGAGCATGCAAAACAGAATGTTTATTTGAAGGTTTAGAGTTTGGCACATACAAATTTACTTGGAACGGCAGGTAGATACCGCATATAGGAAGGCATGGTGGACTCATATGGAATAACTTTTAGGTTTAAGGGATTGGATGCACAAGCAGTATTCCCGCTTAGTACAAGTGAAGGCTAGCAAAAGACTGGGAAGCGACCAACTAGAGAGCGACAATAGTCATGAACATGCATTAAAATTAATAAACATTGAATACAAGCATGAGTAGGATATAATCCACCATGAACATAAATATCGTGAAGGCTATGTTGATTTGTTTCAACTACATGCGTGAACATGTGCCAAGTCAAGTCACTTAAATCATTCAAAGGAGGATACCACCCCATCATACCACATCACAACCATTTTAATAGAATGTTGGCACGCAAGGTAAACCATTATAACTCATAGCTAATCAAGCATGACACGAGCAACTATGATCTCTAATTGTCATTGCAAACATGTTTATTCATAATAAGCTGAATCAGGAACGATGAACTCATCATATTTACAAAAACAAAAGAGGTCGAGTTCATACCAGCTTTTCTCATCTTAGTCAGTCCATCATATATCATCATAATTGCCTTTCACTTGCACGACCGAACGATGTGAATAATAATAAGAGTGCACGTGCATTGGACTAAGCTGGAATCTGCGAGCATTCAATAAACATGAGAAGACAAGGCAATATCGGCTCTTGGTTAAATCAACAATGATGCATATAAGAGCCACTTCAACAATTTAATCATGGTCTTCTCCTACTGACCCCCAAAGAAAAGAAAAGAAATAAAAACTATTTACACGGGAAAGCTCCCAATAAGCAAAAGAAGAACGGGAAATATTTTTGGGTTTTCTTTTTAATTATTATTACTACAGCAGGAAAAATAAACTACTACTATTTTTGTTTGTTTTTCTTAAGGTTTATTAAACACACAAGAAGAAAGCAGGAAAAAGAAAATAAACTAGCATGAATATTACAGTGAAAGAGTATGAGCACCGACATCTAGTAATGAGTGTGGGTGAACATAAATGTAATGTCGGTGAGAAATACGTACTCCCACAAGCTTGGGATTTTGGCCTAGTTGGTCTATTGCCAGGGATAGCCTGGCGGATACCCGTAGGTGTAGCTGGGGTCATACTGCGATGCAGCGGCTATCGCCTCCTGAGCTGCAGCGTGGCGTCGAGCCGCCTCCGCTCTTCTTTCGTACTCATCTGCCTCCTCTCTGGTAATAACATATCTTCCTTTTGTCTGAGAATCAAAGAAGGCAGGAGTAGGAAGAGTAATACGGACAACAATGCCGTTTGTTAAAGATTAGTCGATACTGGAGAGGTGGTTCAGTCCTCTCAACAAACTGGTGGGAAACCATAGAATCAAAATCTAAATATGTAGGGGGTAACTCCATATCACCCTCATGAATGTCTATCTCAAGAAAATTAGCTTAGCGGGTTGCATAAAATCCTCCAAAGAAATCTCCGTTATATCTATTATGATGCAACCTACAAGCTACAATGGCTCCCATATGATAAGATTGGTCTCCTAACACAGCACTCCTGAGAATGCTGAGGTCAGGGACACACATGTGACATGCTTCATCCTTAGCATTTATGCATCTACCTATGAAGAGAGCAAAATAATGTATAGCAGGAAAGTGAATGCTCCTTATAGTGGCTTGCGTTATATCTCTAGATTCCCCCACAGTTATACTAGCAAGAAAGTCTCTAAATTCAGATTTAGGGGGATCCCTGACACTACCCCAAGATGGAAGTTTGCAAGCAAAAGTGAAATCCTCTAAGTCCATGGTATAAGATTTGTCATAAAGGTCAAACATGACTGAAGGAGAATTACGCGAAGATGAATACTCAAACCTCCTCACAAATGAACTTGTGAGATCATGATACTGGGGGCATTTGTCAGCCTCAAAATCCTCAAGACCGGCATTGCGCAAATATGCTTTGAATTATTCTTTGATCCCCGCTTGATCCATAAAATTTTCCGAAGGCCATTCACAGGGCCTCACAAGAGCGTCTCTTGGTGGTTCCTCGTCAGCATCACGCATTGCAAGCCTGGGACCTTGCTTCCTTGAAGAACCACCTTGGAACATATTCCTAAACATATTGTTTCCTCTGAAAAATTTCTGAAATTTTTAGTAACTTCAAACAAAAGTGAACCAACTTCAATAAAATTGATAGGAACTACTCCTACAAGTGCCTAGAGCCTATATTAAGCATTAGAACTACTTGGAACCATATAAATTTGACATGCAAGCTCAAGAACATGGTCACCTATGCAGCACAAATTTGCAAAGAATAAAGCACTAGAACAAAAACTAATTGGACCAATGGAGGAGTCACGTACCAAGGAACAATCTCCCCAAGAAGTTTTGCGAGAGGTGCTTTGAGCAAGGAGATCGAAAATCACAGCAAAAGTGGCTCGAACTCGTGCTTGAGTTGGTTTTTCGGGTTTGTGTGAGGCAGAGGAAGAAGATGGGTGCAAGGATAAGTGGAGGAGGGCCACCATGGGCCCACGAGGCAGGGGCGCACCCAGGGGGGTAGGGCGCGCCTCGTGGCCAGGTGGCAGCTCCCCCCGCGGTAATTTTTGCACAAAAAATCCTCAAATATTCCCGAAAAATCATATTAAATTGGCATGGCATTCTGAGGACTTTTATCTTCGGGGTATTTTTATATTGCACGGATAAGTCGGGAGACAGAAAGAAAAATACTATTTTACTTTATTTCTACTAATTAACAAAAAAATATAAAGAGGGTACAAAAGGTTGTGCTTCTAGTTTCATCCATCTCATGCTCATAAAAAGGAATCCACTAACAAGGTTGATCAGGTCTTGTTAACAAACTCATTCCGACTAACATGGAACCGGAGAAATTTCGAATAACACTATGTTACCTCAATGGGGATATGGACATCCCCAATAATAAGTATATCATATTTCTTCTTGACAGTAGGGAGAGGAAATTCAAAACCTCCAAATATAATCGATGGAAATTTTCCAATAGAGTTGATGCTATAAACTTGAGGTTGTTTCCTCGGAAAGTGTACTGTGTGTTCATTACCATTAACATGAAAGTGACATTGCCTTTGTTGCAATCAATAACAGCCCCTGCAGTATTAAGGAAATGTCTTCCAAGAATAATAGACATACTATCATCCTCGGGAATATCAAGAATAACAAAGTCCGTTAAAAAAGTAACGTTTGCAACCACAACAGGCACATCCTCACAAATACCGACAGGTATAGCAGTTGATTTATCAGCCATTTGCAAAGATATTTCAGTAGGTGTCAACTTATTCAAGTCAAGTCTACGATATAAAGAGAGAGGCATAACACTAACACCGGCTCCAAGATCACATAAAGCGATTTTAACATAATTTCTCTTAATGGAGCATGGTATAGTAGGTACTCATGGATCTCCAAGTTTCTTTGGTATTCCACCCTTAAAAGTATAATTAGCAAGCATGGTGGAAATTTCAGCTTCCGGTATCTTTCTTTTATTTGTAACAATATCTTTCATATATTTAGCATAAGGATTCATTTTGAGCACATCACTCAATCGCATACGCAAAAAGATGGGTCTAATCATTTCAGCAAAGCGCTCAAAATCCTCAACATCCTTTTTCTTGGATGGTTTCGGAGGAAAAGGCATGGGTTCCTGAACCCATGGTACCCTTTCTTTACCATGTTTCCTAGCAACGAAGTCTCTTTTATCATAACGTTGATTCTTTGATTGTGGGTTATCAAGATCAACAACAGGTTCAACTTCTACATCATTATCATTACTAGGTTGAGCATCATCATGAACATCATCATTAATATTTTCACTAGGTTCATGTTCATTACAGATTGTGTTTCACATCGGACATAGAGATATCATTTGGATTCTCGGTGGTTCAGCAATAGGTTCACTAGAAGTTTGCAAAGTTCTATCATTTTCTTTTCTTCCTTTTAGAAGAACTAGGTACATCAATATTATTTCTCCGAGAATCTTGCTCGATTCTCTTAGGGTGTCCTTCAGGATACAAAGGTTCTGAGTCATTCTACCAGTTCTAGTAGCCACTCTAACAGCATAATCATTTTCTTACTATTCATTTCATCAAGCACTTCTTTCTGAGCTTTAAGTACTTGTTCTACTTGAGTGGTAACCATAGAAGCATGTTTGCTAACAAGTTTAAGTTAACCTCTAATATTAGCCATATAATCACCCAAGTGTTTAATCATATTAGAATCATATTTCAACTTTCTACCAAAATAAGCATTAAAATTATCTTGTTTGACAATAAAATTATCAAACTCATCCAAGCATTGTCTAGCAGACTTATAGTGAGGAATATCACCTTCATCAAATCTATATAGATAATTTACCTTTACTACCTGTGTCGGGTTATCGGGATCAGGAGGTTCTTCAATAAGTAATGGATCAATATCATAAGTTTCTTCAACATGCGGTAGATTAAGACCATGTATTTCTTCAATAGGAGGTAAATTCTTAACATCTTCAGCTTTAATACCTTTTTCTTTTATAGATTTCTTTGCCTCTTGCATATCTTCAGGACTGAGAAATAGAACACCTCTCTTCTTCGGAGTTGGTTTAGGAATAGGCTCAGTAATTGGCTCTGGAGCTGGCTCAGGAGGTGCCCAATTATTTTCATTTGTCAACATATTATGCAATAGAATTTCAGCTTCATCCGGTGTTCTTTCCCTGAAAAGAGAACCAGCACAACTATCCAGGTAATCTCTGGAAGCATCGGTTAGTCCATTATAAAAGATATCAAGTATTTCATGTTTCTTAAGAGGATGATCAGGCAAAGCATTAAGTAACTTGATAAGCCTCCCCCAAGCTTGTGGGAGACTCTCTTCTTTAATTTGCACGAAGTTGTATATTTCCCTCAAAGCAGCTTGTTTCTTATGAGCAGGGAAATATTTAGCAGAGAAGTAATAAATCATATCCTGGGGACTACGCACACAACCAGGATCAAGAGAATTAAACCATATCTTAGCATCACCCTTTAATGAGAACGGAAATATTTTGAGTATATAAAGGTAGCGCGATCTCTCATCATTAGTAAACAGGGCGGCTATATCATTTAACTTAGTAAGATGTGCCACAACAGTTTCAGATTCATAGCCATAAAAAGGATCAAATTCGACCAAAGTAATTATATCTAGATCAACAGAAAATTCATAATCCTTATCGGGAACACAAATAGGTGAAGTAGCAAAAGCAGGGTCAGGTTTCATTCTGTCTCTAAGAGATTCTTTACTCCATTTAATTAGCAGCCTCTTAAGTTCATATCTATCTTTACAAGCAAAAATAGCTGCAAAAGATTCCATATCAAAAACATAACCCTCAGGAATAACATGCATATTTTCATCATCACTTTCATCATTGTATTCAGATTCAATAATTTCTTTCTCTCCAGCCCTAGCAATTTGTTCATCTAGAAATTCACCAAGGGGCACAGTAGTATCAAGCATAGAAGTAGTTTCCTCATAAGTATCATGCATAGTAGAAGTGGCATCATCAATAACATGTGACATATCGGAACGAATAGCAGAAGCAGGTTTAGGTGTCGCTAGCTTACTCATAACAGAAGGTGAATCAAGTGCAGAGCTAGATGGCAGTTCCTTACCTCCCCTCGTAGTTGAGGGATAAATTTTGTCTTAGCGTCTTTCAAGTTCTTCATAGTGTCCAGCAGATATAAATCCCAAGTGACTCAAAGAATAGAGCTATGCTCCCCGGCAACGGCGCCAGAAATTAGTCTTGATAACCCACAAGTATAGGGGATTGCAACAGCTTTCGAGGGTAGATTATTCAACCCAAATTTGTTGATTCGACACAAGGGGAGCCAAAGAATATTCTCAAGTATTAGCAGCTGAGTTGTCAATTCAACCACACCTGGAAACTTAGTATCTGCAGCAAAGTGTTTAGTAGACAAGTAATATGATAGTGGTGGTAATGGTAACAAAAGTAAAGACAACAAAAGTAATGTTTTTGGTATTTTGTAGTGATTGTAACAGTAGCAACGGAAAAGCAAATAAGCGAGAACCAGTATATGGAAAGCTCGTAGGCACCGGATCAGTGATGGATAATTATGCCGGATGCAGTTCGTCATGTAACAGTCATAACATAGGGTGACACAGAACTAGCTCCAATTCGTCAATGTAATGTAGGCATGTATTCCGAATATAGTCATACGTGCTTATGGCAAAAGAACTTGCATGACATTTTTTGTCCTACCCTCCCGTGGCAGCAGGGCCCTAGCGGAAACTAAGGGATATTAAGGCCTCCTTTTAATAGAGAACCGGAACAAAGCATTAGCACATAGTGAATACATGAACTCCTCAAACTATGGTCATCACTGAGAAGTATCCCGATTATTGTCACTTCGGGGTTGTCGGATCATAACACATAGTAGGTGACTATAGACTTGCAAGATAGGATCAAGAACTCACATATATTCATGAAAACATAATAGGTTCAGATCTGAAATCATGGCACTCGGGCCCTAGTGACAAGCATTAAGCATAGCAAAGTCATAGCAACATCAATCTCAGAACATAGTGGATACTAGGGATCAAACCCTAACAAAACTAACTCGATTACATGATAAATCTCATCCAACCCATCACCGTCCAGCAAGCCTACGATGAAATTACTCACGCACGGCGGTGAGCATCATGAAATTGGTGATGGAGGATGGTTGATGATGACAACGACGACGAATCCCCCTCTCTGGAGCCCCGAACGGACTCCAGATCAGCCCTCCCGAGACAGATTAGGGCTTGGCGGCGGCTTCGAATCGTAAAACACGATGATTTCTTCTCTCTGATTTTTTTCTCCCCGAAAGCCAATATATAGAGTTGGAGTTGGCATCGGAGGGTGTCCAGGGGGCCCACGAGGTAGGGGCGCGCCCAGGAGGGGGGGCCCACCCTCGTGGACAGGGTGTGGGCCCCCTGGTCTTCATCTTTGGCGAGGATTTTTTTATTATTTTTTATAAGACATCCCGTGGAGTTTCAGGTCATTCCGAGAACTTTTGTTTTCTGCACATAGAACAACATCATGGCAATTCTGCTGAAAACAGCGTCAGTCCGGGTTAGTTCCATTCAAATCATACAAGTTATAGTCCAAAACAAGGGCAAAAGTGTTTGGAAAAGTAGATACGACGGAGACGTATCAATCACGTGATCCAAATCAACTAAACCATGTCCTATCATCACGTGAGATGGAGTAGTTTCAATGTTGAACATCGCTATGTTGATCATATCTACTATATGATTGACACTCGACCTTTCGGTCTCAGTGTTCCGAGGCCATATCTGCATATGCTAGGCTCGTCAATTTTAACCTGAGTATTCTGCGTGTGCAACAGTTTTGCACCCGTTGTATTTGAACGTAGAGCTTATCACACCCGATCATCACGTGGTGTCTCAGCATGAAGAACTTTCACAACGGTGCATACTCAGGGAGAACACTTATACCTTGAAATTTAGTGAGAGATCATCTTATAATGCTATCGTAGAGCTAAGCAAAATAAGATGCATAAAAGATAAACATCACATGCAATCAATATAAGTGATATGATATGGCCATCATCATCTTGTGCTTGTGATCTCCATCTCCGAAGCACCGTCATGATCACCATCGTCACCGACGAGACACCTTGATCTCCATCGTAGCATCGTTGTCGTCTCGCCAACTATTGCTTCTACGACTATCGCTACCGCTTAGTGATAAAGTAAAGCATTACTGGGCGATTGCATTGCATACAATAAAGTGACAATCATATGGCTCCTGCCAGTTGCCGATAACTCGGTTACAAAACATGATCATCTCATACAATAAAATATAGCATCATGTCTTGACCATATGACATCACAACATGCCCTGCAAAAACAAGTTAGACGTCCTCTACTTTGTTGTTCCAAGTTGTACGTGGCTGCTACGGGCTGAGCAAGAACCATTCTTACCTACGCATCAATACCACAATGATAGTTTGTCAAGTTAGTGCTGTTTTAACCTTCTCAAGGACCGGGCGTAGCCACACTCGATTCAACTAAAGTTGGAGAAATTGACACCCGCCAGCCACCTGTGTGCAAAGCACGTCGGTAGAACCAGTCTCGCGTAAGCGTACACGTAATGTCGGTCCGGGGCGCTTAATCCAATAATACCGCCGAACCAAAGTATGACATGCTGGTAAGCAGTATGACTTGTATCGCCCACAACTAACTTGTGTTCTACTCGTGCATATAACATCTACGCATAAAACCTGGCTCTGATACCACTGTTGGGGAACGTAGTAATTTCAAAAAAATTCCTACGCGCACGCAGGATCATGGTGATGCATATCAACGAGAGAGGTGAGTGTTGTCTACGTACCCTCATAGACCATAAGCGGAAGCGTTTATCAACGTGGTTGATGTAGTTGTACACCTTCACGATCCGTCCCGATCAAGTACCGAACGTACGGCACCTCCGTGTTCAGCACACGTTCAGCTCGATGACGTCCTCGCCTTCTCGATCCAGCAAGAGGGGCGAAGTAGTAGATTAGTTCCGACAGCACGACGGCGTGGTGACGGTGTTGGTGAAGAACAATCTCAGTAGGGTTTTGCCTAAGCACTATGAAAACTATGACGGAGGATAAACTGGGGACGGGGTTGCCGGCACACGGCTTGGTGTTTCTTGATGTGTCTTTGGTGCTAGCCCTACCCCTCTATTTATATGTTGAGCCCTGGGGTCGAAACTTGGAGAAAAAGCCTTCTCAAAGTCGGTTTTTACCGAAAGGCGTGAGTCCCACTCGGACTCCAGGACCAAACGCCACAAACCTTGGCGTCTGGCCCAGACGCCAGGGTCTCCGGCGTTTGGCCCCCTTGCCTCTGCAAAACTCCTTTTGCACCGACTTATAGCCCCGTGGGCCTGACCCCTTAGCCTAACCATATCATCCAATATATGAATCTTTACCTCCGGACCATTCCGAAGCTCCTCGTCATGTCCGTGATCTCATCCGGGACTCAGAACAACATTCGGTCACCAACATACATAACTCATATAATACTATATCATCAACGAACGTTAAGCGTGCGGACCCTACGGGTTCGAGAACTATGTAGACATGACCGAGACATATCTCTGGTCAATAACCAATAGCGGAACCTGGATGCCCATATTGGCTCCTACATATTCTACGAAGATCTTTATCGGTTGAACCGCATAACAACATACATTGTTCCCTTTGTCATTGGTATGTTACTTGCCCGAGATTCGATCGTCGGTATCTCAATACCTAGTTCAATCTCGTTACCGGCAAGTCTCTTTACTCATTCTTTAATACATCAACCCGCAACTAACTCATTAGTTACAATGCTTGCAAGGCTTATAGCGATGTGCATTACCGAGTGGGCCTAGAGATACCTCTCCGACAATCGAAGTGACAAATCCTAATCTCAAAATACGCCAACCCAACAACTACCTTAGGAGACACCTGTAGAGCTCCTTTATAATCACCCAGTTACGTTGTAACGCTTGGTAGCAAACAAAGTGTTCCTTCGGTAAACGGGAGTTGCATAATCTCATAGTCATAGGAACATGTATAAGTCATGAAGAAAGCAATAGCAGAATACTAAACGATCAAGTGCTAAGCTAACGGAATGGGTCAAGTCAATCACATCATTCTCCTAATGATGTGATCCCATTCATCAAATGACAACTCATGTCTATGGCTAGGAAACATAACCATCTTTGATCAACGAGCTAGTCAAGTAGAGGCATACTAGTGACACTCTGTTTGTCTATGTATTCACACAAGTATTATGTTTCCGGTTAATACAATTCTAGCATGAATAATAAACGTTTATCATGATATAAGGAAATAAATAATAACTTTATTATTGCCTCTAGGGCATATTTCCTTCACAGGGATATCTGACCAAAGAGTGCATCTTTTTCTGTGAGAGTTATCTAGTAGGCACCGGAGACCCTGTTGTTGGTTTGCCCGTCAACAAGCACTGTGGAAGGCTCGAAGGTGAAGGTCACACCAACGGTCATAGGGATGTGAATGTGTTACGCTCGGGCCGACAAAACGACCTTGACAGGGCAAACTTAGTAGTGCTACAACACCTAGATGTGTTAGAAGATTTTGTGACACTGCACAAAGAGACCATCACAAAGAAGTACCGTGACCGTGGGGTGCACAGGACGGAAGCTGAAGTTATTAGAGAGCACAACTCCACTTTCTTGCGTTGGTTCAAAGAGAGAGTTCTGGCTAATCCCCCGAAAGAGGGATGTCCGAACGGAACGCTCATATACGCCTTAGCACATAGCCCGTCGACCAATCTCGCGACTTATCAAGCATACGATATCAACGGATACACGTTCTACACGGAGAAGAAAGATATAAACAGTGATGACCAAAACTCAGGGGTGACGATGGAAGCCATGACCGGGAATGTAATTGAAAGATATTACGGAAGGGTCGAAGAGATATGGGAGCTTAACTACTCTGGATTGCATAGCACGACGATGTTCCGTATCAGATGGGCTAAGAATGTACAAAGAGAAAACCGACATTTCACTACCATGTGTGTACCCGACTCCGATAGCGGTACCTTCAACGCCACCGCCAAAAATGAGCCATGGGTACACACTAAACATGTGACACAATGTTTCTTCATAACCAACCCTATCAATCCCAGCCATGTTGTCTTGAGGAGAGGCAAAAGGAGCATCGTCGGAATGGATGGAGTCGCCAACGAGGAAGACTACAACAAGTACGGTGATCCAATGAGGGAAGATGATGCTGATGACGATGAAACATATGTCAAAAGAAGAATGAAGACTACATTACCTACGAAAGATCGTAATCCCTGGAAAAGGAAATGTCGCGACCATGGGCTCAATTATTCGACAACAAACAAAAGAGGAAGAAGATCGATCAAGCGTCGTGTCGCCCAAGTCAGTGGCGACCCGACCTCGAGCGGTCAAGTCTCGTGTTTCGTGCCATCCTCGGATCAAGTATCTTTGGCACACATAGTACATCAATGTATATATCAAAGTGCAATCACATGTATAATTAACGTAAAACTGATATATACCTCATAAGTCACAGCGGAAACAAATAGTCGGGTGTGGAGTCCCATCAACGCCATCGGCGGGTTGAGTGTAGACCGTAACCAGTATCGTAACTCTTACTCGTCGAGGAAATATCTGCAACATGATACGTTGCAGCCGTGTAGGTCAGACATTGAATGTACCGCAAGATCACAATAAGAGAAACAAATGATAAAACTATACTATATGCAATACGGCTTTGTGGCTCGTGTGTCGAGTTTTGTTTATGTAAAAGCTGGTTTTATTTACCCTACATCAAAGGAATAACTGGAGTCTGTACTATGGAATTTTCTATCATGACATGGTTCCGCCAACCGATGTCTCATAGCCCAAAATCATCATAAGTTGCCCACAATTAAGTTATCAATCCGGTGTTGAGAGTTCCGAGATAAATCCAAGTCCAGATGCTCAAATTGTCCGTAACCGGGGACACGGCTAATCGATTAGGTTTTAACCCTCTGCAGAGGTTTGTACACTTTACCCGCAAGATTCGATCCCTCTTTTTACGTTCTCGCACTTCAGGGTGTTTGATAACAAGACGATCGAAACATGGTCTTCCGAAGAGTTCCACTGACCACTGTCCGGTGCTCATCCAATCCTACCGTAGTTCTACATCTGCTAGCACCGTCCCAGCCAGATTCACCACTAAGGTCAACCAAGCCAGAGCCCATAGTGACTTGCGGATGCAGGTAAGCTTCCGGGCATGAAGTATTCTTCCGTCTCTTTGAGTCTGGGTGAAGCTTTCCGCAAGATGTCATGGCGCTTCTCCATGCATCCCGGCCAACCACTTTGGATTCTCCAGGTGCCCGTCAACCATCCTTCACCCAAGAGTGTGTATTGAATTCTTGTCTCGAGTCTTGAAGTCTTGAGGCCTTGAAGATGCAGTCCTTGCAGATTCCATCATGGAGTTATCGTCATTGGCGTAGATCCTCCACTCTCACACCACTCCGAGCACTCATACCAAACCCGTCTACTATAGCGTAGCATTAAAATAAATAACGTCCGGGCTTGGTAGCGGGGTGATGGGTTCCTACCTCATGCATACTAATCAACTACAAGAATTCAATATCACTACTGGAGGGATTGTTGCGAAGATGACACTAGATGCAATAAAACACATAGGTATGAAAAACATGGTCAAAGTGACTTGCCTGGTATGTTGATGAAGATAACAACACTCTCGAATAATGACTTGGTAGAACTATTCGTCACTCCGTTGAAAATCTATGTAGTCAAACATAGCATTCATATAAGCAAACATCCTAGCAAACAATTCTAACACTCATAATAAAACCAACAAATAAAAATGCAAATCAAGGGACACCAAATAAAACAAAGGAAAACTACACAACAAAACTACTAAAGAAAAACTCTAAGACATAACATAAAAATAGTTTTGTCCTAAGTAAAATTTAACAACAAAGAAAATACTAACATAATAAATAATCTGAAAAAGAAAATGTAAAACAACTAATTTTAACAGAAAGTATTTTCATAAACTTTTAATAGCAAAAGGAAACAAATAAAATGCTTTTATGAAACACTAACTATGACCTAAACCAGTTTTCATACAAAACTAAATAAAATAAATTTTAAAATAAAAACAAAATTTTATTTGGTTTACTAACAACAACAAAACTAAATTTGTCAAAAGTGACAAAATAAATAATTTAAAACTAATAAAAACAATAAAGAAAAGACTAAAACAAAGCTATAACTAAAACAGTACTGTTTTGCTAAAACCTAATTTAAAAATAAAGTAAAAATAAAGAAGTATATGATACTGGATAGAAAAACCATAATAAAACAGTAGCAAAAAGAATCAAGCAAAAATACTTTGTAAAACTCAAAATATGACCAAATTAGTGATTTGAACAAATTTCATCAAATTCAAATCTAAACTATTCAAATTTGAAACCTAAGTACACAAACAGAAACTTAAGCAAATTTGTGACACAATGCAAAAAGAATCACTCAATTTGGATTAAAACCTTAAAAGTTATAAGCAATATAAAATCAGAACTATTCTTATTTTAAAACAGAAACGAAAAAAAAAGAAAACGGGCAGGTGCTACGTGGCCTACTGCTACTGGCTAAAACGGTGAGCGTTCGGTAACTAAGCGGCGCCGCCGATATTTAACAAAACCGTGCATGCACGTGTAATAAAAAAAACGGGGAACTGGTTCGAACTAAACCGGACTTAACCGTAAATAAACCGCACTAAAACCGATCTAATAAAATAAAACCTAACCCTTCGCTAGATCTAATCTGAGTCGTTGAAAAAAGATCGGAGGGAGGAGAAGCTCACCGCGGCGGTGATGAACTCCGGCGAGGTGCTCCGGCTTTGGTGGTCGACGGGGACGGCGCTCCGGTCGTCGGTGATGAAGATGGAGGGGTCGGGGCGATGTAGCGGACGACGGCGAGTCCAGTGGTGGTCGTGGCGTCAGCGGAGGTCGACGGAGGAGGACGACGGCGAGGTCGAGGCGGCGGTGGCGTTCGGGTGGTCGGCGGCGGCGGCGTTCCAAGGGCACAGGAGCTCGGGCGAGTCTTCGGTGAGGTGCGGTGGACGGTGTTGAGGCGATTGGTGAAGGTGGTGGGGCTCGGGGACGACGGAGGGAGTGGCTAGAGCGACAATGGCGCGGTGGTGGAGGCGGAGCTCCGGCGAGCAATAGACGGCGAGGAGAGGGGTTGAGGGTCGGGAAGGAGGAAAGGGTCGAGGAGGCGGGGTTTATATAGGGGGACTTGGAGGAGGCGGATCGGGAGAGGATCCCGAGGATCACGGGATTCGGCGGGCGGCGGTGGTTCAGCGTCGCGTGACTTGCGGGAGGAGGAAGAAGGTGCAGGGCCCTGCTGTCGTGAGAGGCGAGCGAGGGAGGAGCGGGCGGCGGTGCGAAGGGTTTTCAAGTGGGTGGGCTCTTTGGGCCAGCTGGCGCATAGGTGGGCGAGGGAGAGAGAGAGTTGGGCCTCGGCGGCTTCGGCCGTTTTTCCTATTTTTTATAAAACATAAACAATAAAGTAAACACAAATAAATAAATAAATAATATTATATAGACATATAATATATCAAAATTTTCAAAAAGGATTTCCTACAACATGAACTATTTTTCAAGTTCAAATAAAATCCTCAAAAATTTACAAAACTCAAATAGTGTGGCTGTTGCAATAAAACCCAACAAAAATCATTTTAAAATACCAAAATTATTTCAAAATCATTTTCTCCTAATTTTCCATTGAAAAGAATCATTTTACCCATATTTCCATATATTTTATTTTTGGAGAAAATAATTTGAATAAAAACCCAAATAACTCCAAATTGAAAGGGGGTTTCAAAAATACTTTCAAATGACTTTCAATTTGATTCTTTTTAACTTCCAACTCCTATTTCATATAATTGAAGAAGTCATTTTATCTTCTCTCATGAAAATCATTGAGTTGCATAAAGCTTTGAATTTGAAATATTTTCAAATGAAATTCAAATCTTTTCAAAACCCTTTTTCATTTAAAATGAAAGAAGTGATGTCATCTTCACTCTAGGGTTTTGTGTTGGAATGAAATTGAATTCATTGAGATCCAAAAAGGGAAAAGGGAAAGTTTGGGAAAGTCATTTCATTACCTCTCATTCAACTTTCAAAAAGTTTCAAATCCCACTCAATTTCACTCAATCAATCAAACAAACAATCAAACAACAAGCATAGTTATTTATTTAATATAACATTCCAAAATTTAGAATTTTGGGATGTTACACAAGCTGAGAAACTAATCCACAAATTGTGTGTGTGTCTATTTTGTGTACCGTCGTTAGCGGTCAAATGATGTAATATATATTATACTAATTATTATCCGGAGGGTAACAGTGGTATTGCTCCAAAGGAATACCAAATTAAACCCTAGCTAGCTAGAGCTATATATACCCCTGCTATACAAACTTGTACAAATGCAAATGAAAGATAAGAAAAAGAAAAGTGCAAATGAAAGAAAAAGAAAAAGAAACGAAGTTTTGCAAAATGAAATGAAAGAAAAAGAAAAAGGAACTAATAAGTTGTGGATAATGAAATGAAAGAAAAAAAGAAAAAGAAGGAAGTTTATGGAATATGAAATGAAAGAAAAGAAAAATAAAAAGAAAAAGGAACTAATAAGTTGTGGAAAATGAAATGAAAGAAAAAAGAAATGAAGTTTGTGGAAGATGAAATGAAAGAAAAAGAAAAAGAAAAAGAAAAAGGAACTGATAAGTTGTGGAAAATGAAATGAAAGAAAAAAAAAGAAAAAGGAAGGAAGTTTGTGGAATATGAAATGAAAGAAAAAGAAAAAGAAAAAGGAAAAGAAAAAGAAAACAAAAAATTAGCAGTAGCGCGGTTTGTGTTGGGCAGCGCTATAGCTAAGTTAGCTATAGCGCGTTTTGCTGAGCTGCGTTATAGCTAACTTAGCTATAGCGCGTTTTACTGAGTCGCGCTATAGCTAAGTTGCCTACACAGCACGATCGAGCCACAACTTATCTCTTTCCTCTCTCTCACTCTCGCTCGATCCACTTTCTCTGAGCTGCCACGCCACCGCCGACGCCGCACCCGCCCACGCCGCCGTCGACTCGCACCGCACCCGTCCCCGCCGCCGCACCCGCTGTCGGTTCAATATCCGGCGTATCTCGTAGTAGGGGTCCTAAGCTAGGCGTCTTGGAGCGATGGTACAATGGACACAGGGTTTTACCCAGGTTCGTGCTCTCTCGAAGAGATAATACGCTACATCCTGCTTTTGATTGTATTCATATGGGGATAGTACATAGTACATGTATCTACCACGAGATTGTAGTAATGAATATGAGATTGTTCTATTGAGTAGCCTAGCCTTGGTTTATATAACACACCGGAGGCCTAGGGTTTAGGAGAATCCTTGTCTTGGGCGCCAAGTCTTGTGGAATCCTCCTTGTATGCGGCATGGGCTATCCGAGCTGGCTCATGAGTAAACAGCCATGAGGGTCCTCGGCCCAATCCAAATGATCGGGAGACGACGTGGTGAGTACCCCCTAGTCCAGGACACCGTCAGTAGCCCCCTGAACCGGTCTTCAAGTTGGGGACGCTCCTTCATCTTCGGTCGTTGGTCTTGAAAACTGGTTCAACAAATCTTCTCATCTTCGATCTTGAGGATCGCTGAGGTGAATCCAAAGAGTTTACACATCGGGTATACGAGGAGCCCTTTAAGTCTTCGGCCTTTATCAATGCCTTGTTATTTTTATGCCACGCCTCGGGTTTGAAGTGTTTCCCATGCGGTGGTGTCCTCTTGCATCCGAGCTCCAAAGTTGGACTGCATTCAAGGTAAATTTTGTAGCCGAGCACTAATAGTGTACCGCTTCCAAGCTCCAACGCCGAACTATATCCGAGCTCTAACGCCAGACTATGTCCAAGCTCCAACGCCGGACTGTATCTGAGCTCCAACGCCGGACTATATTCGAGGTGTCATAGATCACCTTGGTTCAAAAAAGTTGAAGGAGTTTAGACGAGCTTAATGCCGGAAATTCCCTTTATGGAGCCAACCACTTGCATCCGAGCTATATCCCGAAATGCTTTCGAGGTGGTTCAGCACCTCGGTCATGGGCTGATTGTTTGCGGATTTTATTTTCGATTGATGCAATCTATTTACTGACGAGATATATAGCTAGTAGCCCTCAAGGTGTGTGTCGGTCTAAAAACCCGAGATGCACCTGAAGGATGACATAAGACCGCTGATCCCAGTAGCCCCCGAGACTCAGGTTGATTTGCAAAATCAGCCTGAGGATCAACTCCTAGCTCGGTAGAATACTTCGGGACACAAAAAGCGGTGTGAACAGTCCTCGAGACTCAGGTTGGGCGCGGCCGACCAACCTGAGGATCATAATCTCCTTGGAAACTATATTGCACTTAAATTTCCTGCATTGGATTATCAATGTAGTAGCCCCCAAGACACTGGTCGGATGGCAACACCGAATTAGGGGATCGATGTACCCCTTTAATATTAGTAAATGATAAGCCCGAAGCCCAGTAGCCCCCGAGCCTTAATGCGGGCACGGGAGGCCAAATTAAGGATCGATGTCCATAGTAAAATCACAAATATGTGTAATGATTCTATGTATCCAAGTACTTTACATCATTAATGCTCGGATCCGCATTGTACAAAACTTTGTTAACCGACCATCGGCTTCAACCTCTTCGGCCAGTAGCCGAGGAGTGTTTTCCTACTTTATAAAGCCGTTATAAGGGCAAAGATTTTTGGAAAACAAGGCAATCCGGCCATATGGTTTTATAAACAAAGGTACACGGAGGGATATGTTATATTGCGTTTTAACGTAAGAAACATCTTCCAAAGAAAATAGTCCCGCTATCAGTTCCTTTCTTTGGGTCGTCATGCTTATCATGACCATGAAACCTCACCTCCAATCAATGTGGGAGGAAAATATTGAGGATTTAGTTCGGGGAAAGTTCCCGAACTCTATGGTATTAATGAACCAAAATTTTCACTTCCGTCGTTGCCGACCAATGTGATCCTTTAAGAATTCTAGCTTTCGGCTTCACCCAGCCTGAGGTACTAACTCGGATGACCCGGTAGTAAAAATCACAGAGGTGCTCCCTTCACCACCTAGCCGAACAATCGGGAACGTAGGGGTAAGCACAGGAGCCAGGCAACCCAGCTTGGCCAAAATCTTGAGTCAAATTGATGCGTATTTATGGCTTTATAACGATGATTATGGAAGGCAGCCCTCGTATATTAAATACGAACGCCGATGATATATATGTATTTTAACTCCATTGCGACCGTTTATCAATTGAAAGTGGCCCATCGTCGACTTCTACCCCTTTGTAGATACTACGCAGAGTTTCTGCAATAACCAGTCAACCCTTAGCCGACGTCTCGGTGCCCGGAGATGGTTGTGTTAGCAGAAACGAGGCAATGAGATATGCAGGCTTTATAACTTTAACTTAGTCATAGGAGCTTAAAGTTGGGAGGCCAGTTACTAGCCCCCGGTTAGTGTTCGGCGACAGTCGAGGTCAAGCCGTAAACACTTCGGCCAATGTTATGAACGTCCCGTCATTTAACACAGTCATCAGATCGTTGACCAGTTTACGCTTATTGTGACAGTAAGTTTTCGGCTTTCTCCACTGAGGTGCTTAACCATGCGAGCTGGAAGCACAATCGTAGTGGTTCTCCCTTTGCACACCTAGCCGAACAAAGCGGAACATAGGAGGAAAGCACATGAGCCGGGCAACCCAACTATTGACCAAAGACACAATTCTAAACCGATGCATATATAGCAATGTCCGAGAATGTTTTTGCCGAATCTCGAAAGGTGTCCGGCATTGCACTGCGAGACTAATGCTGGAAAACACAAATAGTTTAAAAGTGTCGTAGGCTTGGAAAACCAAAAAAAACTTCAGTAAAAACTTGACGTCCGAACTAGATCAAGTGTTCGGTGCCAATCCAAAAATTGGTCTTAAAAATTTGTGCTTATGTCGTGCATTAATATGACACATCCGATCTCAAGACCTCAAGCGGGTCAGCCCATGGCTGTAACCTCCTATCTCGAAGGCGGAGTACTACTCGTTAGGCCAGTTTAGTGAACTAAACTCGAACGGCTTTGAGAGAGAAACTAGGCTCCCCGGCTATTGACCACACACTCGCGTCGAAAAAAAGAGTGAAATAAAAAGATTTTGCAACGACCAAGAAGAAAACACTTATTATAAAACGACTCATACTAATTTAAGAGCCCTCGAGTGACTTGGGTAAAAGAATTTTATGTATAATGACTGTATGTACCAAAGTACTTATATCATATCTATGTTCACCCGAACTTTGAACGCGTCTTAACCGACCGTTGACTTCTCCCTCTTTGGTCAAGGGCTGAAAAGTGTTATGTACTCCACCTGTCGAGAATATCGACGGTGTTTCCGATAACCAGGCAATCAGGCCATAAGCCTGTAACAGACAAAGCGCGCTCAGGGAACTTATGCCATATTACTGACGAAGTGTAAGAAGCATCTTCGAAGAAAATAGTACCCCCACCGATACCTTTCTTCGGTTGCTCATTGTTACTATGAGACTTGTGCAATAGATTTTTTGTACTCATGAGTTCCGTTGTGTGGAGACCATAATTGAAAACAATAAGAGCGCTAGCTTTTAGCTTTACCCAGTCTGAGGTCCGAGCTCGGATGACCCGATCGTGACAATCGCAGAGGTGCTCCCTTTACTCCCTAGCTAAACAATCAGGAACGTAGGGGTAAACACAGGAGCAAGGCAACCCAGCTTGCGGAACACTTAAGTCAACATGGTGCATATTGTGGCGTAATACACGGACAAGGAACGAAGCTATACAAGTATAATCATATGCAAGAGGAAAGGCTTCATGAAGGAAGCCCCCAAGTAAATGGGGTATTTGAATTTCTGTGTCACAAATAAAGTTTTGACAAGGAAGTTTTTCACAAAGAACTTTTTACCAAAAAAGTATAATGCTTGGTCGAACCGAACAAAATTTAAAACTGAAAGTTTTTGAGCATGAAAGCGACTTAGCTGGTTAATGTGCTCAGTGTTGATGACGTGATTCAGGCTTGTGGCGGGATGAAGACATAGTCCTCAGCCTAGCCGAGGTCCCAGCCCCCAAGCCGGTTCTGAAGTATCCGAGAAAAGAGCTCGGCTTGACGAAGTGGCGACATAGAGCGGTTGACGTGTTGAGGAGCAGCCCCGGGTCCAGCCGAGCTGACGAAGCTGGTCGGCTGATGATGCCGGAGTCCCCGGAGTAGGTTTGATGAAGAGATGGCAAAGCCCCTGGTCCAGCCGAGGTGACGCGGTAGGTAAGGCGAGGAAGGAAACCCCACATCGGCACGTCGGTACGCCGAAGTGACAGTGCTGCCCGACCCGAATCATTTACCTGTGCACAAAAATAGTGCAAGCCGGGGATAATAATAATAATAAACTAAAAAAAATTCGTTGCATAATTAATAATTTATCCAAAGTGAGTAATAAAAGAAATATGGCCCTTGCGCCAAACACTCGATGAGTTAGAGCTCTCTCAGCGATGCCGAAGTTCCAGAGGCAACCAAACATGTCGGTATGGCAATTCGACCAACAAGGTGATCACGAGAGCCAATTTTATGCCGATTGGGATGACGACGTTGGCTTGCCGAACTGACCGCGTGGCACAGTCGAAGTCAATTACAGTGCGGAGATGCCGGTGCAGGGACGCGTGCCGAGGCGACGCCATGGTTTGGTCGACCGCAGACGGGACGACGACGACTCGCCGAAGTGGCAATGTGGGCGTAGTCGAGGTCGATTATCATGAAGGCACGACGAAGTCCCAACTCGCAGAGCAGCCCGGGTCCTGAACGGACCGCAAATAGAAAATTGGTTCGACCATTATATAGGTCGTACTGTTATCTGTGTACACAAGAGACATCACAAACAAACAAGAAATATACTTGCATAAACAATTAATTATATGTAATTATTAGGAAGAATAACACCTGATAATTTATGAGACACCAGCGGGAGATGCAGCAATCAGACATCATATTCCAATTGATACGACGTAGTTTGGCATCTCGTAAGTATTCAAGAGCAGACCACCATTGGATGCGCTAGGGGAGAGAATGAAGCCCCCACTTTCTTTAATCATCCTTGAAATACGTGTTAGCAAATAACCTGGATGGATGCGTGGTTGCTAGGGGCCGAATTGAGTATGGCTGCCGGACTTGGTATTGTACTGGAGCAGCAACAGATCAATCCGGGACCCGAACCCTGCTGCTCCAATTGGATTTTCACATCGGTCGCCGCATTTGGGAGGCAGTGGGTCGAATTAAAAAAAGGGGAAATCAAATCTCCTCGGCTACCGCTGCACGAGCATGATTGCTACACGACTTTGCTCCATCTTCGGCTGCCGCCTACACGTGTTCACAGTGGCCATGGTAGGTTGAGACTTGGGATTTGGCGCATCGCGGATCACCGGCCACGACCATAAAAGTCCTTGATCTCTGTCTGGCACTGCGAACGAATAACCCAAGGCAGCGACAATAATTTGCAGAAAAACTATAATTTATGTGGAACAGATCTAACTGAAAAAATATCACCTGATCATCCCATTGATCCGTGACGATCACCCAGCAGGCTCTCAATGAAAGCACCAATGTCGGTTCAATATCCGGTGTATCTCGTAGTAGGGGTCCTAAGCTAGGCGTCTTGGAGCGACGGTAACATGGACACAGGGTTTTACCCAGGTTCGGGCTCTCTCGAAGAGATAATACCTACATCCTGCTTTTGATTGTATTCATATGGGGATAGTACATAGTACACGTATCTACCACGAGATTGTAGTAATGAATATGAGATTGTTCTATTGACTAGCTTGGCCTCGGTTTATATAACACACCAGAGGCCTAGGGTTTAGGAGAATCCTTGTCTTGGGCGCCAAGTCTTGTAGAATCCTCCTTGTGTGTGTCACGGGCTGTCCCAACTGGCCCATGAGTAAACTGCCATGGGGGTCCTCGGCCCAATCCAACTGATCGGGAGATGACGTGGTGAGTACCCCTAGTCCAGGACACCATCACCCGCCCACGCCGTCGTCGACGCGCGCCGCACCCGATCCCGACGCCGGCCACTGGCTACCCCGACGCTCCCTCCCCTCGTGCTGCCCCTGCCCTGGGTGCACCCCCGGCCCGGCCCCCCCCGTGCCGCCCCTCTTCTCTGCGCCGGCAGGTCTCTCTCTGACCGAATTTGGTCTCTCTGCAGATCGACAAGGAGGAGAAGGACGCACCCCCTCTGCCCCGGCGACCCTGAACCTAATCCCAACCCCGAGGTGTGCCACCCCCTCTACCATCCCTCTTCATATGCTTGTTTTGTTCAAATGCTTGCTGTCCAAATGTTGAAATGCATGTTAAAATGCATGTTAGAATGCTATTAAAATGCATGTTGTTAGAGTGTTTAAATATCTGTTGTTAGAGTGTTCAAATGTTTGTTGTTAGAGTGTTCATATTGCTGTTAAAATGCCTATTGTTAGAGTGTTCAAATGCTTGCTGTTAAAATGAAATGCAACGACAGATTGGTTCATGATTCATATTGTTGCTATCCATTTGGATTTTGTTGCTAGAGTAAATGAAAATGAGTGTTTAGTTTGTTGATAGAGTAAATAAAATGAAAATGAGCATTTTATTAGGCAGATTGTAGGTCCACAATTGATCTTGTGTGTCTACAATAATTCATCTTGTGAATGCATGACGCACAGGTAGATCACCGATGTGCCGCTCGACGACGCCGCTCAAAGATCATCGACACCACACCCGCATCCTCGACAGGCAGATAGTGAGCATCCCAAAACCCACACTATATAGAGATCTATCCATGCAGATGCTAGAGGAGAGTACATGTGCATGTGGTTGTTGTGCTGCTATAGTGAGCATCCTATATTGTTGTGCTGCTGTAGTTGTGCTGGACTTTGGTTGTTTGTGAGAAATGTTTTGATACTATAGAATGATAGTGAGCATCCGATTGCGAGTGACCTATGTTTTTCCGGAAATGTTGATCCATTTCCATTCCGGCAAATTTCAGGCGCTCTATATGTGCACTTTCTAGCAAAGGTCATGCCCAAATTTTCCACGAATTTCGGCATGACTTGTGCTAGAAAGTTGGACATATCGAGTGCTAGAGATTTGTCGCGACGGGAATGAAACGACATTCAGGAAAAACAAAGGTAACTTTTTTGTCATTATTCACTTTATTATATAAAGCTCGATAATTAAAAGACTACGACATTGAACCCTAGGAAACATGACCGAAACCGATGAGGCCGGAGGTTCTTAGTCCCAATTAGGTCGAGCACACGCCTACCCCAACTTTCTGGCGGATCAGGAGAGACATCAAGCTGGGTGTCAGGACCCCCTTGTCATGACGGACGACGACGGTGGTGGCGCCAGCGCTGACACTGATGCCACTAACGATATCGGCACTAAGACTAGCGTTGATGATGTTGCTAACTATAGCACGGAAGGTGGAACCTCCCAAGCCAGTGAAGGAAAGAAGGAAAAGAGGACACGACACCCAAATGAGCTCGACACCGGAAGACTGGTGGTCACGGCAGTGCACCCTGGCGAGTTCGAGCCAATAGAGCCGCGGGAAGTGGCAGCGTGTTATGGCAACCATCTAGCATGCATCCTACAGGATACCGCTAACATCAACACCATGAAAATACGGAAGAATGAAAATTTGAAGAAGCTGCTCCTAACTAGGTTGCACGCAAGATTCCTGTTCCCCGGTCGGAATGACGATGTCGACCCATCGGATGATGATGCCATGAAAAAATCAAGAATAAAGCCTTAGGGAAGTTCAGCAACGCATTGAGCGCTTGGAAAACTAGGGTGAAAAAGGCGGTTGAAGTAGACCATGAAACCTACGCCGAGATTGTTGCAGACAATCTGAAAATTGCGATAGAGGACTTTGAAAAGTTCAAGGAGACTTGCAATGAAGAAGATGCCAAGGCCAGGTCGGAGAGAGGCAAGCAGCTGCAGGAACCACCGCCTTGGAATTCGTGGTTACATGGGAAAGAGGCCCATGCGGGCTAAGGGGGACGCAGAATGTGAATGTCAGGGGATCCCAGACCCATTGGCTGAGTTCACCGACCAGCAGGAGCACGACTTCATCAGGGCCCAATTCTTGTGGGACCCCCCAAAAATGATTTTTTTCACCGACGACCGACTAGGAAATTCATGAGATTACTGGTAATTATCCTTTTACCACCTTACATATTAGCTTATGATCAATGAAGTCTACTACATTCTAGTCGCATTCGTAAATGATTCACGCTCCATTTTGCAGAGGGAGCAACACAAGCTTGCGGCCGAAAGCGACTCGTCGACTCAGTCGTCGGTGAAGTACAAGGGACACTCCTTTCAACCGGGCCATGAACATAATGATGGGACACCTGCCGGGCTAGCGGCCACAATATAGACGTGTGCACGACGCTGGGGACAGCGCCACGTGGAAGTACTATTATAACAAGGACCCCGAGGCTAAAAGACAGAGAAAGAAGTCCAGTCAAGTGACTATCGACGAGAAGGTGGTGCGGGCGATGGAGAAAACAAAAGCTGAGACCAAAGCTGAGGTAATCCGGGAAGTGGTAGCTGCCTGTAGAAATGATATGGTGGCTACCTTTACAAGCTTGATTCCAACTGTGGTCACCTAGGTGCAAGAAAATCCAAACGCGCCACCAACTGATTTTCCCATGCCCAACTTCACTGGGAGCAACTCAATGAACACCGCATCCATTCCCGTACCTAGTATGGCAACCGCACCCGCACCTACTCCAGCACCTGCTCCTGCACCCAACTCTCACAGCAGCCCTAGCTCCGTCTCTGGCTTGAATGTCGGGCCGTCGACATTGGCTGAGCTCGATGCCCTCACGGTAAATACGCATCACACCCTCATCAACTCAACTAATTAATTATTCTTCAGTTGCTGTTCTTTTTGGATCTCTGACGCCGCACGTATATGTCTTTGTAGGCCGACTCCACTCCGTGCACCCTCCTTTAGCACATGAAGGGCGGGTTGATGGATGTGGGGAAGGGTACTATAGTGAAGCCCAAGGATCGATTGTTCCACCGCCGGCAGATGCCTGATAACGCCTTAAGGGTCTCCGTGGCGAGTGTGAAAGCGGGCTACGAGGGTTTCCCTCGTCCGACACAAAACGATGGAGAGGATGATGAGACCCCCACGCGGCTTGGCCAATGCAAAAATTGGCCGATCTTGTGGCCAAAAAATCTTCTTCGTGTCGAGGTGGCCGGGAGCACACCAACGGGACCTCAGGAAGGTATGACCACAACCCCACCTACACAATTACAACCATCGTTTGTGCTGCTTGCTAAGATCGAGAGACATGAGGAAGGAGGGCCAACCGTCCCGGCAGATGATGCCATCTGCCCCATGGAAGAGAATATGGATCATGACATGGAGGAGACCGATGACCCTCTCCAGTATCTCAATACCGACTTTGACAACGAAGTAACAATGAGTCAACCATATGAATATGAGATGCATGTACCAGAGCCAGAACGTCCTCGGGAGTGCAAGAAGTCTTTGTTCATGCAATCCTCGTAGGACACGCCTCCAGATGTCGGTTCCACCCAAGCTCAACTAATTAGCCAGATTCGTCCAATGCTGAGCCCGACAGCACTAGGGGTGGTGCTCAGGGAGGGTGTGACAGACCCACCAGCACCTGAGCCCACCAAGAAGATGTTGGGGAACGTAGTAATTTCAAAAATTTCCTACGATCACGCAAGACCATGGTGATGGCATAGCAACGAGAGGGAAGAGTGTCTGTCCACGTACCCTCGTGAGATCGAAGCGAAGCGTTATAACAACGCTGTTGATGTAGTCGTGCGTCTTCACGACCCGACCGATCCAAGCACCGAGCGTCGGCACCTCCGAGTTCTGCACACGTTCAGCTCGATGGCGTCCCTCGAACTCCGATCCAGCCGAGTGTCGAGGAGAGTTCCGTCGGCCGACGGCGTGGTGGCGATGATGATGTTCCACCGACGCAGGGCTTCGCCTAAGCTCCGCTACGGTATGATCGAGGTGTAATCTGGTGGAAGGGGCACCGCACATGGCTAAGGAACGATCTAATCGATCAACTTGTGTGTCATGGGGTGCCCCTGCCCTATATATAAAGGAGGGAAGGGAGGGCTGCCGGCCTAGGAGGGAGGCGCGGGGTGTCCTACTCCTACTAGGAGTAGGATCCCCCAAATCCTAGTCCAACTAGGGTTTGACCAAGGGAGAGGGAGAGAGAGCGCCACCCCTTCTCCTAATCCTAATAGGACTAGGGAAGGGGAAGGCTGCGGCCAGCTATAGGGCCCCTTTCTCTTTCCCACTAAGGCCCATCAAGGCCCATTGACTCCCGGGAGGTTCCGTAACCCCGGTACTCGGTAAATTCCCAATTTCACCCGGAGTGATTCCGAGTCAAATATAGGCTTCAATATATCAATCTTTATGTCTCGACCATTTGAGACTCCTCGTCATGTCCGTGATCTCATCCGGACTCGAACAACCTTCGTACATCAATATCATATAAACTCATAATAACATCCATCGAAACTTTAAGCGTGCGGACCCTACGGGTTCGAGAACTATGTAGACATGACCGAGACACCTCTCGGTCAATAACCAATAGCGGGACCTGGATGCCCATATTGGCTCCTACATATTCTACGAAGATCTTTATCGGTCAGACCGCATAACAACATACGTTGTTCCCTTTGTCATCGGTATGTTACTTGCCCGAGATTCGATCGTCGGTATCCAATACCTAGTTCAATCTCGTTACTGGCAAGTCTCTTTTCTCGTTCCGTAATACATCATCTCACAACTAACACCTTTAGTTGCAATGCTTGCAAGGCTTATGTGATGTGCATTACCGAGAGGGCCCGAGATACCTCTCCGACAATCGGAGTGACAAATCCTAATCTCGAAATATGCCAACCCAACATGTACCTTGAGAGACACCTGTAATGTACCTTTATAATCACCCGATTCGTTGTGACGTTTGGTAGCACCCAAAGTGTTCCTCGGGCAAGCGGGAGTTGCATAATCTCATAGTCATAGGAACATGTATAAGTCATGAAGAAAAGCACTAGCAACAAACTATACGATCAGGTGCTATGCTAATGGAATGGGTCATGTCAATCAGATCATTCAACCAATGATGTGATCCCGTTAATCAAATAACAACTCCTTGTTTATGGTTAGGAAACATAACCATCTTTGATTAACGAGCTAGTCAAGTAGAGGCATACTAGTGACACTCTGTAGGTTTATGTATTCACACATGTATTATGTTTCCGGTTAATACAATTCTAGCATGAATAATAAACATTTATCATGATATAAGGAAATAAATAATAACATTATTATTGCCTCTAGGGCATATTTCCTTGATCTCCCACTTGCACTAGAGTCAATAATCTAGTTCACATCGCCATGTGATTTAACATCAATAGTTCACATCTATATGTGGTTAACACCCATAGTTCACATCGACATGTGACCAACACCCAAAGGGTTTACTAGAGTCAGTAATCTAGTTCACATCGCTATGTGATTAACACCCAAAGAGTACTAAGGTGTGATCATGTTTTGCTTGTGAGACAATTTTAGTCAGCGGTCTGTCACATTCAGAGCCGTAAGTATTTTGCAAATTTCTATGTCTACAATGCTCTGCACGGAGCTACTCTAGCTAATTGCTCCCACTTTCAATATGTATCTAGATCATGACTTAGAGTCATCCAGATCGGTGTCAAAACTTGCATCGACGTAACCCTTTACGACGAACCTTTTGTCACTTCCATAATCGAGAAACATATCCTTATTCTACTAAGGATAATTTTGACCGCTGTCCATTGATCTACTCCTAGATCACTATTGCACTCCCTTGCCAAGCATAGTGGTAGGGTATGCAATAGATCTGGTACACAGCATGACATACTTTATAGAACCTATGGCTGATGCATAGGGAATGACTTTCATTCTCTTTCTATCTTCTGCCGTGGTCGGATTTTGAGTCTTACTCAATCTCACACCTTGTAACACAGGCAAGAACTCTTTCTTTGGCTGTTCCATTTTGAACTACTTCAAAAACTTGTCAAGATATGTATTCATTGAAAAACTTTATCAAGCGTCTTGATCTATCTCTATAGATCTTGATGCTCAATATGTAAGCAGCTTCACCGAGGTCTTTCTTTGAAAAACTCCTTTCAAACACTCCTTTATGCTTTGCAGAATAATTCTACATTATTTCTGATCAACAATATGTCATTCACATATACTTATCGAAATCTTGTAGTGCTCCCACTCACTTTCTTGTAAATACAGGCTTCTCCAAAAGTCTGTATAAAACCATATGCTTTGATCACACTATCAAAGCGTTTATTCCAACTCGAGATGCTTGCACCAGTCCATAGATGGATCATTGGAGTTTGCACATTTTGTTAGCTCCTTTAGGATTGACAAAACCTTCGGTTGCATCATATACAACTCTTCTTTAATAAATCCATTAAAGAATGTGGTTTTGACATCCATTTGCCAGATTTCATAAAATGTGGCAATTGCTAACATGATTCGAGACAGACTTAAGCATCGCTACAATTGAGAAAATCTCATTGTAGTCAACACCTTGAACTTGTCAAAACCTTTTTGCGACAAGTCGAGCTTTGTAGATAGTAACACTACTATCGGTGTCCGTCTTCCTCTTGAAGATCCATTTATTTAACATGGCTTGCTGATCATCGAGCAAGTCAATCAAAGTCCATACTTTGTTCTCATACATGGATCCTATCTCAGATTTCATGGTCTCAAGCCATTTCGCGAATCTGGGCTCATCATCGCTTCCTCATAGTTCGTAGGTTCATCATGGTCTAGTAACATGACTTCTAGAATAAGATTACCGTACCACTCACTGTGCGGATCTTACTCTGGAAGACCTACGAGGTTTTAGTAACAACTTGATCTGAAGTTTCATGATCATCATCATTAACTTCCTCACTAATTGGTGTAGGAATCACTGGAACTGATTTCGTGATGAACTACTTTCCAATAAGGGAGAAGGTACAATTACCTCATCAAGTTCTACTTTCCTCCCACTCACTTCTTTCGAGAGAAACTTCTTCTCTAGAAAGGATCCATCTTAGCAACGAAAAACTTGCCTTCGGATCTGTGATAGAAGGTGTACCCAATAGTTACCTTTGGGTATTCTATGAAGACGATTTCTCCGATTTGGGTTCGAGCTTATCGGTGAAAACTTTTCACATAAGCATCACAACTCCAAATTTTAAGAAACGACAGCTTAGGTTTATCGCTAAACCATAGTTCATACGGTGTCATCTCAACGGATTTAGATGGTGCCCTATTAAACGTGAATGCAGCTGTCTCTAATGCATAACCCCAAAACAATAGTGGTAAATCGGTAAGATACATCATAAATCGCACCATATCCAATAAAGTGCGATTCTGACGTTCGGACACACCATTATGCTGTGGTGTTCCGGTGGCGTGAGTAGTGAAACTATTTCACATTGTTTTAATCAAGGCCAAACTCGTAACTCAAATATTTTTCCTCTGCGATCATATCGTAGAAACTTTTATTTTCTGTTACGATGATTCTTCACTTCACTCTGAAATTCTTTGAACTTTTCAAATGTTTCAGACTTGTGTTTCATCAAGTAGATATACCCATATCTGCTTAAATCATCTGTGAAGGTCAGAAAATAACGATACTTGCCGTGAGCTTTAACACTCATCGGACCGCATACATCAGTATGTATTATTTCCAATAAGTCATTTGCTCGCTCCATTGTTCCGGAGAACAGAGTCTTTAGTCATCTTGCCCATAAGGCATGGTTCGCAAGCATCAAGTGATTCATAATCAAGTGATTCCAAAATCCCATCAGCATGGAGCTTCTTCATGCGCTTTACACCAATATGACCTAAACGGCAGTGCCACAAATAAGTTGCACTATCATTATTAACTTTGCATCTTTTGGCATCAATATTATGAATATGTGTATCACTACGATCGAGAACCAACGAACCATTTTCATTGGGTGTGTAACCATATAAGGTTTTATTCATGTAAATGAACAACAATTTATTCTCTTACTTAAATGAATAACCGTATTGCAATAAACATGATCAAATCATATTCATGCTCAACATAAACGCCAAATAACATTTATTTAGGTTTAACACTAATCGAAAGTATAGGGAGTGTGCGATGATGATCATATCAATCTTGGAACTATTTCCAACACTCTTCGTCACTTCCCTTTCAACTAGTTTCAGTTCATTCTGCAACTCCTGTTTCAAGTTACTACTCTTAGCAACCGAACCAGTATCAAATACCGAGGGTTACTACGAACACTAGTAAAATACACATCAATAATCTGTATATCAAATGTACCTTTGTTCACTTTGCCAACCTTCTTATCCGCCAAATACTTGGGGTAGTTCCGCTTCAAAGGACCAGTTCCATTGTAGCAAAAGCACTTAGTCTCGTGCTTAGATCCAGACTTGGGCTTCTTCACTCGAGCAGCAACTTGCTTGCCGCTCTTCTTGAAGTTCCCTTCTTCCTTTGCCCTTTTCCTTGAGACTAGTGGTCTTGTCAACCATCAACACTTGATGTTTTTCTTGATTTCTACCTTCGCGATTTTAGCATCGCGAAGAGCTTGGGAATTGTTTTCGTCATCCCTTGCATATTATAGTTCATCACGAAGTTCTAGTAACTTTAGTGATGGTGACTAGAGAATTCTGTCAATCACTATCTTATCTGGAAGATTAACTCCCACTTGATTCAAGCGATTGAAGTACTCAGACAATCTGAGCACATGCTCACTAGTTGAGCGATTCTCCTCCATCTTTTAGCTATAGAACTTGTTGGAGACTTCATATCTCTCAACTCGGGTATTTGCTTGAAATATTAACTTCAATTCCTGGAACATCTCATATGGTCCATGACGTTCAAAATGTCTTTGAAGTCCCGATTCTAAGCCGTTAAGCATGGTGCACTAAACTATCAAGTAGTCATCATATTGAGCTAGCCAAACGTTCATAACGTCAGATCGCTCATATTGAGCTAGCCAAACGCTCATAACGTCTCATCTGCTCCTGCAATAGGTCTGTCACCTAGCGGTGCATTAAGGACATAATTCTTCTGCGCAGCAATGAGGATAAACCTCAGATCACGGATCCAATCCGCAATATTGCTACTAACATTTTTCAATACAATTTTCTCTAGGAACATATATAAAAAACACAGGGAAGCAACAACGCGAGCTATTGATCTACAACATAATCTGCAAAATACTACCAGGACTAAGTTCATGATAAATTAAAGTTCAATTAATCATATTACTTAAGAACTCCCACTTAGAAAAATATCCCTCCAATTCTCTAAGTGATTGCGTGATCCATATCAACTACACCATGACCGATCATCACGTGTGATGGAGTAGTTTTAATGGTGAACATCATTATGTTGATCATATCTACTATATGATTCACGCCGACCTTCGGTCTCCGTGTTCCGAGGTCATATCTTATATGCATAGCTCGTCAAGTATAACCTGAGTATTCGCGTGTGCAACTGTTTTGCACCGTTGTATTTGAACGTAGAGCCTATCACACCGATCATCACGTGGTGTCTCAAACGAAGAACTTTCGCAGCGGTGCATACTCGGGAGAACACTTCTTGATAATTTAGTAAGGGATCATCTTATAATGCTACCGTCAATCAAAGCAAAATAAGATGCATAAAGGATTAACATCACATGCAATCAATATAAGTGATATGATATGGCCATCATCATCTTGTGCTTGTGATCTCCATCTCCAAGCACCGTCATGATCACCATCGTCACCGCGCGACACCTTGATCTCCATCGTAGCATCGTTGTCGTTTAGCCAACTATTGCTTCTCGACTATCGCTACTGCTTAGTGATAAAGTAAAGCAATTACATGGCGTTGCATTTCATACAATAAGCGACAACCATATGGCTCCTGCCGATTGCCGATAACTCGGTTACAAAACATGATCATCTCATACAATAAAATATAGCATCACGTCTTGACCATATCACATCACAACATGCCCTGCAAAAACAAGTTAGGCGTCCTCTACTTTGTTGTTGCAAGTTTTACGTGGCTGCTACGGGCTGAGCAAGAACCGTTCTTACCTCGCATCAAAACCACAACGATACTTCACAAATAGACTCCGTTTTAACCTTCTCAAGGACCGGGCGTAGCCACACTCAGTTCAACTAAAGTGAGAGAGCAGACACCCGCCACCACCTTTAAGCAACGAGTGCTCACAGCGGTGAAACCAGTCTCGCGTAAGCGTCTGCGTAATGTCGGTCCGGGCGCTTCATCTCACAATACCGCTGAACCAAAGTATGACATGCTGGTAGGTAGTATGACTTGTATCGCCCACAACTCACTTGTGTTCTACTCGTGCATATGACATCAACGCATAAAACCAGGCTCGGATGCCACTGTTGGGGAACGTAGTAATTTCAAAAATTTCCTACGATCACGCAAGACCATGGTGATGGCATAGCAACGAGAGGGAAGAGTGTCTGTCCACGTACCCTCGTAGATCGAAAGCGGAAGCGTTATAACAACGCGGTTGATGTAGTCGTACGTCTTCACGACCCGACCGATCCAAGCACCGAACGTACGGCACCTCCGAGTTCTGCACACGTTCAGCTCGATGACGTCCCTCGAACTCCGATCCAGCCGAGTGTCGAGGGAGAGTTCCGTCAGCACGACGGCGTGGTGACGATGATGATGTTCCACCGACGCAGGGCTTCGCCTAAGCTCCGCTACGGTATGATCGAGGTGTAATCTGGTGGAAGGGGGCACCGCACATGGCTAAGGAACGATCTAATCGATCAACTTGTGTGTCATGGGGTGCCCCCTGCCCCTGTATATAAAGGAGGGAAGGGGAGGGGCTGGCCGGCCTAGGAGGGAGGCGCAGGGGTGTCCTACTCCTACTAGGAGTAGGATCCCCCCCCAAATCCTAGTCCAACTAGGGTTTGACCAAGGGGAGAGGGAGAGAGGGGGCGCCACCCCCTTCTCCTAATCCTAATAGGACTAGGGAAGGGGGGAAGGCTGCGGCCAGCTATAGGGCCCCCTTTTCTCTTTCCCACTAAGGCCCATCAAGGCCCATTGACTCCCCGGGAGGTTCCGGTAACCCCCCGGTACTCCGGAAAAATTCCCAATTTCACCCGGAGTGATTCCGGAGTCCAAATATAGGCTTCCAATATATCAATCTTTATGTCTCGACCATTTCGAGACTCCTCGTCATGTCCGTGATCTCATCCGGGACTCCGAACAACCTTCGGTACATCAATATCATATAAACTCATAATAACCGCCATCGAAACTTTAAGCGTGCGGACCCTACGGGTTCGAGAACTATGTAGACATGACCGAGACACCTCTCGGTCAATAACCAATAGCGGGACCTGGATGCCCATATTGGCTCCTACATATTCTACGAAGATCTTTATCGGTCGATCGCGCATAACAACATCGTTGTTCCCTTTGTCATCGGTATGTTACTTGCCCGAGATTCGATCGTCGGTATCCAATACCTAGTTCAATCTCGTTCTTGGCAAGTCTCTTTTCTCGTTCCGTAATACATCATCTCACAACTAACACCTTTAGTTGCAATGCTTGCAAGGCTTATGTGATGTGCATTACCGAGAGGGCCCGAGATACCTCTCCGACAATCGGAGGACAAATCCTAATCTCGAAATATGCCAACCCAACATGTACCTTCGAGACACCTGTAATGTACCTTTATAATCACCCGATTCGTTGTGACGTTTGGTAGCACCAAAAGTGTTCCTCGGCAAACGGGAGTTGCATAATCTCATAGTCATAGGAACATGTATAAGTCATGAAGAAAAGCACTAGCAACAAACTATACGATCAGGTGCTATGCTAATGGAATGGGTCATGTCAATCAGATCATTCAACCAATGATGTGATCCCGTTAATCAAATAACAACTCCTTGTTTATGGTTAGGAAACATAACCATCTTTGATTAACGAGCTAGTCAAGTAGAGGCATACTAGTGACACTCTGTAGGTTTATGTATTCACACATGTATTATGTTTCCGGTTAATACAATTCTAGCATGAATAATAAACATTTATCATGATATAAGGAAATAAATAATAACATTATTATTGCCTCTAGGGCATATTTCCTTCAGAAGAAGCAGAGGAAGAGATCGACGGTGAAAAAATCCAATAAAGCTGGCAATGTTGGTTCTAGCAGCCAGCCGCCTTCGACCAAGGTTGACAGTGTACCGATGAAACATGCGCCATTAATCCATGTTGCGGGAGAGCCAATGGTACCGGCGAATGCACTAGCTGCCATAACAGGGGATCTCAAGATACTCCATGACCATGTGCTTTCGACAGAGAGAAGCCTCCTCGCCTCGGATGATCCAGGATACCAACTTTATACCGTTCATGTGCCGAGAAGTTGCAAAATGTACGTCCACACATGCCCTGCGGACCTCTTCTTCCTGCGATTTGATTACATCTTCCAGATGTTTCAAATGAGGACACTCGATTTTATGTTCGTCCGCCTGTATGCGCTGCACATGAACTACATCGTCAGGAGAGAGCAAGTCATCGGTCTTGCGGTCGCGAACCCATACTACATGCATGTGGGCTTCTTGTCAATCAACGACACCAATCGTCAATATGCGAGTTAGTACATCAAAGAATTCCTGGTCAGCAATAAGGACAAAGAAACGATTCTCCTACCTTATCATCCCGGGTAAGTCATCCGCGGATATCACTATAACACATACATCCTTTCGTGCAATTCAATAATTACTTTGCACGCATGGAGGCTAACTTGATCGTGTATTTTGCGCAACGGGGGGTGTCGTGAAGTTCTCATCGTTCTTTACCCGCGTTACTCCCGCGCTCTATATTTGGACCCATCGAAGAACATACAGAAGAAAGATTACACACACATAAAGTATGTTCTGGATAGAGCTATGCTCGGCTTCAGCATGCGGGGTGGCTACATCCAACGCAAAAAACAAATAAGGCTGGGCTATGTTTCGGCCACTAGACTGACTTCTGTTGCATCCAGCAACTGGCAAGAAGTGAGAACGATGGATTCTACGTCATCCATCTAATGATGTAGTACAGAAGGGATGTGCAATCACTTTGCATGAAATCTTCATCCGATACCCATATCCAGAGATGGGCCGAAGCCTTCGGAGCCGTGCCGGATAATCAACTTTGAAATGATTTCTACCGGATCCAATATCATGAAAGATGTCCTCGAAGAGAATGGGATGTTCTAAGGCGGCCCAATATCGCGAGCTGACGTCCGAACCCACATTGCCCTACAGCGTCAGGACATGAAGCCTTTCACTAAGCTTGGGTCCACCCTCCCGGATATGGACATATGGGAAGAGTGCACTGCTTAAAAACAATGTGTCTGTTTAGTTACTTGTTACTTCTTGTACGAAGAAACTTCGAATGTCTCAGTACGACGAAACTATTAAATGTATGGTGCTGCGCTCTAGTTAATTACTTTCGATACGATGAAATTTGTTAACTATGTTAACTATATATGTTTCTTCCATTTCATAACTGTTTCGTTGAATTCGCTTCATGATATATATATATATATATATATATATATATATATATATATATATATGTGTGTGTGTGTGTGTGTGTGTGTGTGTGTGTGTGTGTGTGTGTGTGTGTGTGCATCTCTGACAGGTATATAGATCAACGATGGCGAGGAAGTGGTATGCCATGTACGTAGGGCATGTTCCGGGTGTGTACGATGAGTGGCCAGAGTGTCAGGCCCAAGTCTCTGGCTTCTCGGTCGGAAGCCAGAAAGGGTTTGATAGCAGAGCGGAAGCCGAAGCTAATTACTTGAGATTCATCGCACAACAGGGGATTCAGAACCAGTGCTGCTGCAAAAACTACTACATAATAACGCTTTTGATCATCGTGATCTCTCTTATCTTCTATGCGGTCATATCATAGTCTACATAGATGATGAAACATGAGTATGTGATCATGTAGTTGCATGTATTGGGAACTTGTAATGACTTGTAACGCTATTTCGAGACATGTGTTCGACCCTGCACTGGTACGCGTCGGTCCTAAACAAACGGTTTTTAACCCCTTTCGCAACGGCATTCGGAACCGTCGCCACGTCAGTGTGGGCGATAGGGGGGGGGGTCCTTCCCACACGACCCAGAAACCATCGGGGATATGCCGTCCTGGCACACACGGTCGGCAAAATGAGGTTGTGTGTGACCGGCGAGCACTCAAATACAGAAATACGAAAAGTAGTGCTAAAAAAAATACAATTATACATGTGAAATCATTTCCGGTCGTAAGTACATCCCACACAGTCAGTCACGGCTAAACATTTCCGTTCGTATATACATCCCACACAGTCACTCCAAGGAAAACGTTTGCGCAAGGTGGCGTAACGCAAACAGTTTTCAACAGAATGTCGTGTGTGATTGTTCATTGATCCAACACGGTTTATTCCTAGAAACTATGTGCGTTGCCTGAGGTCATCGCCCACGGTGTTTCTCATTAACCGTTTGCAATAGAAAAAACCCAATCAGCAGGCTAATTGCCCTATTATTAATAATCCATTTACTAATCTAATTGACATTCATATTAAGCACATAATATATTCCATTTCCATATTAAGGAAGGAGGATTTCATAATTGAAATACATCGTAGTACAACATGATATAGCTTCAGCACTCAGCCACCCCATTATACAACTACACCAGCAGCAAGTTTCACATGCAACATCTAGAACCTTTCGAAATTAGCATCATAGACGGTACATAGAGAGATGCATCTCATCTGGAAAACTGCTGAAGCGGAAGGCGAATATTGAGCCTTCATTCATATTGAAGGTCTTTGCAACTTTAGGCCAGTGCCTGTGGATGATTGACCGTCCATCCTTCGACCTCTTTAGGAACACTTCAATATTGAACCGTGGGTGTTGTATGAAAACTTTCCTCGCCTCCTGACCACAGAGGTGGTTTGGGAGGTAATCATCAGTGAAGCCTGAAAACAAGGATGTGCATAAATATGTTCTCTATATTGGAAATGGGGCAAAGGAATAAAAAAGGCAAGGTATAATAGTTAGTACCATCTTGTAAACCTCAGTGCTTCCCATTGTTTCCCTCCAACACATTTAAGGTAGTTAGTCATCAGGTTAAGTAAGGGTTCGCATGCTATCAGTAAAATATGTTGATGAAAAATAAGCACATTGCAGATTCATCAGATTAATTCAAGCCATATGGAAAACCCATTTCTCATGTATTAAGTGCAACCAAATTCGATTTATTCCTCACATGGTATACAATAACAGAATGCAGCCACAACAATTGAACATCGCATTGTAGAATTGAACCAAACAGTTAACTAAACACCACAACAAATGAACCAAACATTAACTTAGCACCACATTACACAATATAACATACTCCTAATAGAAGATCAGACAGTTAACCAAACCAAGCATGCTTAACAACTTGGAAATATAACAATTGTATTTGTTTCTCATGTATTTAGTACAGACAAATTCCATTTATTCCTCACATGGTATACAATAAGAGAATGAGTCCACAGCAATTGAACATCGCATTGCAGAATTGAACCAAGCGGTTAACTAAACACCACAACAAATGAACCAAACGTTAACCGAGCACCACATTGCACAATATAACATACCCCTAATGGAAGATCAGACAGTTAACCAAACCAAGCATGCTTAACAACTTGGAAATATAGCAACTGTATTTGTTTCTCATGTATTTAGTACAACCAAATTCGATTTATTCCTCACATGGTATACAATAACAGAATGCAGCCACAACAATTGAACATCGCGTTGTAGAATTGAACCAAGCAGTTAACTAAACACCATGATACGTCTCCAACGTATCTATAATTTATGAAGTATTCATGCTATTATATTATCCATCTTAGATGTTTTATATGCATTTATATGATACTTTATATGATTTTTGGGACTAACCTATTAACCTAGAGCCCAATGCGCTTTTCTTTTTTCCTTGTTTTGAGTATCACAGAAAAGGAATACCAAACGGAGTCCAATTGACGTGCCAATTTTTGATGATTTTTCATGGACCAAAAGAAGCCCCTGGAGTAAAAGAGTTGGGCCAGAGGAGTCCCGGGCTGTCCACGAGGGTGGGGGGCGCGCCCACCCCCTTGGGCGTGGGCCCCTATCTCGTGGACGACTCAGAGACCCCCTGACGTGAGACCTACGCCAAAAATTCCTATAAATACAGAAACCTCCAGAAAATAACCTAGATCAGAAGTTCCGCCGCCGCAAGCCTCTGTAGCCACGAGAAATGAATCTAGGCCCTCTCTGGCACCCTGCCGGAGGGGGCCATCATCACCGGAGGCCATGGAGGAGGATCCCGGAGGGGCCATCATCGCCATGAAGGCCAAGGACCAGAGGGAGAACCTCTCCCCATCTAGGGGGAGGCCATGGAGGAGGAAGCACAAGGGGGATAACCTCTCCTCCTCTCTCCCGGTGGCGCTGGAGTGCCATCAGGAGGGGAATCATCGCTGCGGTGATCGTCTTCATCAACATCACCATCATCATCACCATCCTCATCTATTTTACGCGGTCCACTCTCCCGCACCCCGCTGTAATCCCTACTTGAACATGGTGCTTTATGCCACATATTATGATCCAATGATGTGTTGCCATCCTATGATGTTTTGAGTAGATATCCTTTGTCTTTGGGTTGATTAATAATCTAGATTGGTACGAGTTGTATGTTTTATTTTGGTTCTGTCCTATTGTGCCCTCCGTGTCACGCAAGCGTGAGGGATTCCCGCCGTAGGGTGTTGCAATATGTTCATGATTCGCTTATAGTGGGTTGCTTGAATGACAGAAGCATAAACCCGAGTAAGGGGGTTGTGGCGCATGGGATAAAGGGGACTTGATGCTTTAATGCTATGGTTGGGTTTTACCTTAATGATCTTTAGTAGTTGCGGATGCTTGCTAGAGTTCCAATCATAAGTGCATATGATCCAAGAAGAGAAAGTATGTTAGCTTATGCCTCTCCCTCATATGAAATTGCAATGACGACTACTGCTCTTGTTAACAATTGCCTAGGATAATTCCGCACACCGACCCATCATTATTCCACACTCGCTATTTATAATATTTAGTAATATATTCTAACTTTATGATAACAGCACCTAATTTTTTGTTTTAGCTCTCCGATATCATGCAAAGTTATCCTCTTCATACCCACAACGTAATTTTATTTCTCTTTTCTAGTTGGAAGCAAACGTTCGGTGTACGTAGAGTCGTATCAGGGGCATATAGGACTTGAGAGAATATTGATCTTACCTTTAGCTCCTTGTGGGTTCGACACTCCATACTTATCACTTCCACCATTGGGAATTGCTACAATGATTCCCTGCACTTGGGTATTATCAAACTCTTTTCTGGTGCCGTTGCCGGGGAGCAATAGCGTGGGGTTGATATTCTCGTGTGTGCTTGTTTGCTTTCTTTACTAAGTAGATTTTGTTTTTCCTCTTTGTTTCTGTTTAGTTGTGGGTGAAACATATTTTTTTTTAAGAATGAACATACAAAAAAAATTACTTGCCTATCATGCCTAAAAAGTTTTTCAATAAGAGAAGTGATTGGAAGGTTATGCATTGGATAAGTGTGGGTCGACCTTGAACACTTGTGTTCATGCTCATGGAAACAATGTAAAAAATTTCATGGAAGTTTCTCTGAAAATAATTATCCCCTTGTATATATCCATTGTATTATAAAAATCATGTGCCAAGCTTTGGTTTTAGGATGATTAGATTGCTTGTTTACTAGGTGCAGTACAAAAACAGAAACTTTGGCTGTAGTGCGTGAAATTAGATTTTTTACTGGCAAATCAAATGGGCCTGAAATGTTTTGCACATTACTTATGTACAATTTTTTTAAATTTTCATATTTTTAGTATTTTTTGGAGTTACAGAAGTTTACTAAACTTCCAGATTACTACAGGCTGTCCTGTTTTTGACAGATTTTGTTTTCTATGTGTTGATCGCTTATTTTGATGAATCTATGGGTAGTATTGCGGGGGATGAACCATGGTGAAGTTGGAATACAGTAGATAAGGTGCTAATATGAAATTGGAATGAGTTTGCAACAGTACCTAAAGGTAGTGATTTGCTTTAGTATACTAACGGATCTCACAAAGTTTTTGTGGATGCAGTGTTCGAAGAACGAGGAGTTACCGATGTGAGAAGAATAAAGAGAGGCAAGAGTTCAAGCTTGGGGATGCCCAAGGTACCCCAAGTAAATATTCCAAGGATACTCAAGCATCTAAGCTTGGGGATGCCCCGGTTGGCATCCCATCTTTCTTCTTCAACAATTATCGGTATACCTCGGTTTTTGTTTTGTTCACATGATTTGTGTCCTTTGTGTTTTTATTTTTCTTTAAGAACCATGCTAGTATGAGATGTCCCTTCATCAATTTATAAAATGATACATGTGCTTCACTTATATCTTTTGAGTATATGACCTTATAGAATGCTCTTTGTGCTTCACTTAAATCTTTTGAGTATGGTTTTATAGAATGGTTCGTGTGCTTCACTTATATATTTTGAGCTTGGATATTGGTTAGTCTATATTAATTGTAGAATTCTCCATGAACTTCACTTATATATTTTGGAGTATGAATAATACTATCATCTAAAGCGGGTTTGGAAGAGTGTCAGCTTTAGGAATTAGTGATCCCACTATTCCGAATGAGAAGAATTTTGCTTATGTGGAGAGTAGACAAACTTCTATGCTTGTAGATCATGAAAAGAATGTTTTATGTGATGGTTATATTGTCAAATTCATTCATGATGCTACTGAAAGTTATTATGAGGGAGGGATATATGCTTGTAGGAGTTGCAATAATATCAAGTTTCCTCTCTATGTGCTTAAAGTTTTGAAGTTATACTTGTTTTGCCTTCCTATGCTAGTTGATTCTTGTTCCTATAAATTATGTGTTCACAAAATCCCTAGGAATAGGAAGAGGGCTAGATTCAAATGTGCTAGTGATACGTCTCCAACGTATCTATACTTTATGAAGCATTCATGCTATTTTATTATCTATTTTGAATGATTACGGGCTTTATTATACACGTTTATATTACTTTTGGGACTAACCTATTAACCGGAGGCCTAGCCCATATTGCTGTTTTATTGCCTGTTTCAGTATTTCGAGGAAAAGGAATATCAAACGGAGTCCAAACGGAATGAAACCTTCGCAGCGTTATTTTTGGGAAGAATATCATCCTGGAGACTTGGAGTTCACGTCAGAAGGTCCTCGAGGCAGCCACGAGATAGGAGGGCGCCCCCCCTGTAGGGCGCGGCCCCCTGTCTCGTTAGCCCCTCGAGCACCTCCCGACCGACTTCTTTCGCCTATATAACCCTACGTACCCTAAAACAACCGAATATCAAGATAGATCGGGAGTTCCGCCACCGCAAGCCTCTGTAGACACCAAAAACCTCTCGGGAGCCCGTTCCGGCACCTTGCCGGAGGGGGAATCCATCACCGGTGGCCATCTTCATCATCCCGGCGCTCTCCATGACGAGGAGGGAGTATTTCACCCTCGGGGCTGAGGGTATGTACCAGTAGCTATGTGTTTGATCTCTCTCTCTCTCTCTCTCGTGTTCTCTCTCGTGTTCCCTCTATGGCACGATCTTGATGTATCCCGAGCTTTACTATTATAGTTGGATCTTATGATGTTTCTCCCTCTCTAATCTCTTGTGATGAATTAAGTTTCCCCTTTGAAGTTATCTTATCGGATTGAGTCTTTGATTTGAGAACACTTGATGTATGTCTTGCCGTGTTTATCTGTGGTGACAATGGGATATCACGTGCCACTTGATGTATGTTTTGGTGACCAACTTGAGGGTTCCGCCCATGAACCTATGCATAGGGGTTGGCACACGTTTTCTTGACTCTCCGGTAGAAACTTTGGGGCACTCTTTGAAGTAATTTGTGTTGGTTGGATGAATCTGAGATTGTGTGATGCATATCGTATAATGATGCCCATGGATACTTGAGGTGACAATGGAGTATCTAGGTGACATTAGGGTTTTGGTTGATTTGTGTCTTAAGGTGTTATTCTAGTACAAACTCTTTAATAGATCGATCTAAAAGAATAACTTTGAGGTGGTTTCGTACCCTACCATAATCTCTACGTTTGTTCTCCGCCATTAGTGGCTTTGGAGTTACTCTTTGTTGCATGTTGAGGGATTGTTATATGATCTATCTATGTTATTATTGTTGAGAGAACTTGCAGTAGTGAAAGTATGAACCCTAGGCCTTGTTTCCTATCATTGCAGTACCGTTTACACTCACTTTTATCATTAGTTACCTTGTTGTTTTTATATTTTAAGTTTACAAAAACCTATATCTACCATCCATATTGCACTTGTATCACCATCTCTTCGCCGAACTAGTGCACCTATACAATTTACCATTGTATTGGGTGTGTTGGGCACACAAGAGACTCTTTGTTATTTGGTTGCAGGGTTGTTTGAGAGAGACCATCTTCATCCTACGCCTCCTACGGATTGATAAACCTTAGGTCATCCACTTGAGGGAAATTTGCTACTGTCCTACAAACCTGTGCACTTGCAGGCCCAACAACGTCTACAAGAAGAAGGTTGTGTAGTAGACATCAAGCTCTTTTCTGGCGCCGTTGCCGGGGAGGTGAGTGCTTGAAGGTATATCTTTAGATCTTGCAATCGAATCTTTTTGTTTCTTGTTTTATCACTAGTTTAGTTTATAAAAGAAAAACTACAAAAAAATGGAATTGAGTTTGTCTCATACGCTTCATCTTTTTAATATCTTTCATGAGTTTGATGGAAATAAAAATTGTGCTCAAGTGCTAGAAAAAGAATGCTTTAAAATGCGGTACTAAATCTTTGAATGATGAGCATGATTGCAATGTTATTAGTATAAACTCCTTGAATATCCATAGTACTAATGATGATTGCTCTAGTCATGATGAAAATATCTCTCATAAGCATGCCAACTTTTGTGGAGTGCATGTTTGCATTAACAAACCAAATAAAGAAGATATATATTGCAAGAGGCATAAGTATTTAGAAACTAAGAAGTTGCAAGAAAGGCTAGATAAGAGTGCGGAGAATTTAAGATATCTTTCCCGTTGTGAATTTTGCAATAAACAAGATCATTTACATCTCCAATGCAAATTGTTTCATGATCGGATCGTGTCCAAAAATTGTGATGATTTGATCTCCCTTTCTCATTACAATGAACTTAGATTGCTTTTGGGTTGTGAAGAGTTGAAACGTTTAACTAAGCCTATTCCAGAATTTAATCTTAATCATTTTCTTGATATTGATCTATAAAAGATTTATATGTTTTGTGCGGAGAATTGCATTGAAAATCCTTATATTTCCAATTACCTAAAGAAAAGAAAGCAAATGGAAGATGATGAGAATACTAATGAAAGGGAAGAGACTTCCCAATCCCCTCCTATTATTTCTTATGATGAATCAGGTAACGAGGAGGAGCTTTCTATTCAACCAATCTCATCAATAAGGAGCTCAAAGAGGAAGGTTGAACCTACACATAATGTGAAGAAGAAAAAGAAAAGAAGGAGCAACAAAGGTAGAAAGGTATCCCTCCCAAATGATGTTGCTCCTACTACTCATTGTGATGATGATAATTGCTTTAATATTGGTGCTATCCATATTTTTAATGATGAGAGTGATTATGCTTATGATATGAAAGAGCCCAAGCTTGGGGAAGCTATGTTTGATGAGGATGAAATATTTGAGAATATATTTGCTGAAATTAATGTTTGTCCCAAGCTTGGGGATGCTATGTTTAATGAAGATGATATTTTTAGCACCCCAAGTTTTGATATGCAAAGTTGTTATGATGATAGCATGCCTCCTACGTATGATGATTATATTAATGAAAGTGGGTTCGGAAGAGTGTCAACTTTAGGAAGTAGTGATCCCACTATTTTGTAGGATGTTGAATTTTATTGTGATGAATATGAAAGTGGATTTGGAAGAGTGTCAACTTTATTTAGTGATTCCACTATCTTGGGAGAGGTTTCAATCGATTATGATGAGAACGAAGTTGCAACTTATGATGATTATTGTGATGAAACTTATGCTATAAAAAGAAGTGATGATTATATTTACAAATCTTGTCATGATTATGATTATCCTTTTTCTGAACATTACTCTTTTAATGTGGAAACAATTTGTAGTGTTCAAATCTCTTATGATACTCCCAATATTCCGAATGAGAAGAATTTTGCTTATGTGGAGAGTAGTAAATTTTCTATGCTAGTAGATCATGAAAATAATGCTTTAAGTGCTGGTTATATTTTTTAATTCATTCATGATGCTACTGAAAATTATTATGAGGGAGGAACATATGCTTGTAGGAGTTGCAATAATGTCAAGTTTCCTCTCTATGTGCTTCAATTTTTGAAGTTATGCTTGTTTTGCCTTCCTATGCTAGTTGATTATTGTTCCCATAAGTTGTTTGCTCACAAAATCCCTATGCATAGGAAGTGGGTTAGACTTAAATGTGCTAGTCATATTCTTCATGATGCTCTCTTTATGTTTCAATTCTTATGTCTTATGAGAGCATCATTGAAATCATCATGCCTAGCTAGGGGCGTTAAACGATAGCGCTTGTTGGGAGGCAACCCAATTTTATTTTGTTTCTTGCTTTTTGGTTCTGTTTAGGAATAAATAATCCATATATCTTCTGGTTAGATGTGTTTTCATGTTTTAATTAGTGTTTGTGCCAAGTAGAACCTTTGGGAAGACTTGGGTGAAGTCTTTATGATCATGCTGTAAAAAACAGAAACTTTAGCGCTCACGAGATTAGCTTCAACTTTTTACTGGAGAGTACTATTTAGTTGATTATTTTTGCAGATGATTAATAGGCAAATTCCTCAGGTCCACCAATTTATTTTATAATTTTTGGAGTTCCAGAAGTTTGCGTTAGTTACAGATTACTACAGACTGTTCTGTTTTTGACAGATTCTGTTTTCATTGTGTTGTTTGCTTATTTTGATAAATCTATGGCTAGTAAAATAGTTTATAAACCATAGATAAGTTGGAATACAGTAGGTTTAACACCAATATAAATAAATAATGAGTTCATTACAGTACCTTGAAGTGGTGTTTTGTTTTCTTTCGCTAACGGAGCTCACGAGTTTTCTGTTATGTTTTGTGTTGTGAAGTTTTCAAGTTTTGGGTAAAGATTCGATGGACTATGAAATAAGGAGTGGAAAGAGCCTAAGATTGGGGATGCACAAGGCAACCAAAGGCAATATTCAAGGATAACGAAGAGCCTAAGCTTGGGGATGCCCCGGAAGGCATCCCCTCTTTCGTCTTCGTTCATCGGTAACTTTACTTGGAGCTATATTTTTATTCACCACATGATATGTGTTTTGCTTGGAGCGTCATTTTCTCTTGTTAGTGTTTGCTTTCTGTTATTTATAATAATTTTTTGCATCTTTAGTTTTAATAAAAATCAAGGATAGCCTTTGCCATGCTTATTTTGCTAGTATACATGTTGCTGTTTGAAAACAGAAAGTTTACCGCTGTTGCAAAAATTCCCTAGAAAATTAAGAGCATGATATAATGTTGAAACATTTTGCATAATTAGCTCTGACAAATTTAATTCAGTGGGAATTTTAGTTCATAATTTTTGGAGTTAGGTAAGTATGATGAATCTTGCATTCTTTACAGACTGTACAGTTTTGGCAGATTGCTGTTATGTTTGCATTGTTTGCATATGTTTGCTTGTTTAATGATTCTATTTGAGGATAGGAGTATTAAATATGCAGAGGCATTTAGTATTGAATGTTGAATAATAATCTTAGTGATTTGTTACAGTAGAAAATGATAAGGTTTTGCATTGGTTTATACTAACCTATCTCACGAGTTCTTGTTGAGTTTGGTGTGGATGAAGGTTTTGAGAAATAGAGAAACCATGATATGAGATGAATTAAGGAGACACAAAAGTTCAAGCTTGGGGATGCCCAAGGCATCCCAAGATAATATTTCAATAAGTCTCAAGCATCTAAGCTTGGGGATGCCCCGGTAGGCATCCCACCTTTCTTCTTCAACAACTATCGGTTAGTATCGGTAGAGCCTAAGTTTTTGCTTCTTCACATGAGTTGTGCTATCCTTGCAATGCCATTTTATTTTGTTTTGCTTGCTGTTTGAATACAATACCAAGATCTGAAATTCTTTAATGAGAGAGAGTCTTCGCATAGTTGCATAATTATTTAGCTACTCATTGATCTTCACTTATATTTTTTGGAGTAGTTTGTCATTTACTAGTGTGCTTCACTTATATCCTATGAGTAAATGGTTGAATGATTTTATTTTCATAAATCTGAAATTATATATGTCTCATTTGCTTATCCCATGGGGAGTAATGACTTCACATCTAAGAAGTAGAGGTTGTAAATTTATTGAAGGTTAGCAAGCATTGTATTGGTCATTTGAACAATTCATGAAAGAATATTGAAGGAAGATAGATTTCACATATAAATACACTATCGTAGACATCTTTTATAATTGGGAGCACTCATTAAGTATGACATGCTAAAGAGTTGATGTTGGACAAGGAAGACAACGTAATGGTTTATGTTTTTCGACATCTTAGTTAAAGTATATTGTCATGGATCATTCAAACATGTTGAGCTTGCCTTTCCCCCTCATGCTAGCCAAAATTCCTTGCACCAAGTAGAGATACTACTTGTGCATCCAAATATCCTTAAACCCAGTTTTGCCATGAGAGTCCACCATACCTACTTATGTATTGAGTAAGATCCTTCAAGTAAGTTGTCATCGGTGCAAGCAATAAAAATTGCTCTCTAAATATGCATGACTTATTAATGCGGAGAAAATAAGCTTTGTACGAACTTGTTATGGAAGCAATAAAAGCGACGGACTGCATAATAAAGGTCCATATACAAGGGGCAATATAAAGTGACGTTCTTTCGCATTAAGATTTTGTGTATCCAACCCTAAAAGCGCATGACAACCTCTGCTTCCCTCTGCAAAGGGCCTATCTTTTACTTTATGTCTTTTACTTTATGCAAGAGTCAAGGTGATCTTCACCTTTCCCTTTTTCATTTTATCCTTTGGCAAGCACTTTGTGTTGGGGTGATCCTGATATATATATCCAATTGGATGTAAGTTAGCATGAACTATTATTGTTGACATCACCCAAAGGTGAATAGTTTGGAGGCAACATTATAAGCCCCAATCTTTCTCTGTGTCTGATTAAAACTTCATAACCACAAGTATTGCGTGAGTGTTAGCAATTGTAGAAGACTATATAATAGTTGAGTATGTGAAATTTGCTAAATCAAAGCTCTGACATAGAATCTTCCTGAAAGTAAGATGAATTGCAATTTTTTAATGACTAAGAATGAAGTTTGCTAGTTTTCAAGAAAGTTTATGGTCTATGCTTTGACATGTGAATTGCTTGTTACTTTATCGTGAGAAGTTTTATGAGATGAACTACTGTTATGACATATTATCATGCTAGAAAAGGTTATTGAAATTATCATCGATCAAACTGGTGCACCTTCTAGCATTCACACTTCATAAATTCTTTCTTTTATCATTTACCTACTCGAGGACGAGTAAGAATTAAGCTTGGGGATGCTAATACGTCTCCAACATATCTATAATTTATGAAGCATTCATGCTATTTTATTATATATTTTGAATGATTACGGGCTTTATTATACACTTTTATATTACTTTTGGGACAAACCTATTAACTGGAGGCCCATCCCATATTGATGTTTTATTGCCTGTTTCAGTATTTCGAGGAAAAGGAATATCAAACGGAGTCCAAACGGAATGAAACCTTCGGCAGCGTTATTTTTGGGAAGAGTATCATCCTGGAGACTTGGAGTTCACGTCAGAAGGTCCTCGAGGCAGCCACGAGATAGGAGGGCGGTCCCCTGTAGGGCGCGGCCCCCTGTCTCGTGGGCCCCTCGAGCACCTCCCGACCGACTCCTTTCGCTTATATAACCCTACGTACCCTAAAACCACCGAATATCAAGATAGATCGGGAGATCCGCCGCCGCAAGCCTCTGTAGCCACCAAAAACCTCTCGGGAGTCCGTTTTAGCACCCTGCCGGAGGGGGAATCCATCACCGGTGGCCATCTTCATCATCCTGGCGCTCTCCATGACGCGGAGGGAGTAGTTCACCCTCGGGGCTGAGGGTATGTACCAGTAGCTATGTGTTTGATCTCTCTCTCTCTCTCTCTCTCTCTCTCTCTCGTGTTCTCTCTCGTGTTCCCTCTATGGCACGATCTTGATGTATCCCGAGCTTTGCTATTATAGTTGGATCTTATGAAGTTTCTCCCTCTCTACTCTCTTGTGATGAATTGCGTTTCCCCTTTGAAGTTATCTTATCGGATTGAGTCTTTGATTTGAGAACACTTGATGTATGTCTTGCCGTGTTTATCAGTGGTGACAATGGGATATCACGTGCCACTTGATGTATGTTTTGGTTACCAACTTGCGGGTTCCGCCCATGAATCTATGCATAGGGGTTGGCACACGTTTTCTTAACTCTCCGGTAGAAACTTTGGGGCACTCTTTGAAGTACTTTGTGTTGGTTGGATGAATCTGAGATTGTGTGATGCGTATCGTATAATCATGCCCACGGATACTTGAGGTGACAATGGAGTATCTAGGTGACATTAGGGTTTTGGTTTATTTGTGTCTTAAGGTGTTATTCTAGTACGAACTCTTTAATAGATCGATCCGAAAGAATAACTTTGAGGTGGTTTCGTACCCTACCATAATCTCTACGTTTGTTCTCCGCCATTAGTGGCTTTGGAGTGACTCTTTGTTGCATGTTGAGGGATTGTTATATGATCTATCTATGTTATTATTGTTGAGAGAACTTGCACTAGTGAAAGTATGAACCCTAGGCCTTGTTTCCTATCATTGCAATACCGTTTACACTCACTTTTATCATTAGTTACCTTGCTATTTTTATATTTTTAGTTTACAAAAACCTATATCTACCATCCATATTGCACTTGTATCACCATCTCTTCGCTGAACTAGTGCACCTATACAATTTACCATTGTATTGGGTGTGTTGGGGACACAAGAGACTCTTTGTTATTTGGTTGCAGGGTTGTTTGAGAGAGACCTTCTTCATCCTACGCCTCCTACGGATTGATAAACCTTAGGTCATCCACTTGAGGAAAATTTGCTACTGTCCTACAAACCTGTGCACTTGCAGGCCCAACAACGTCTACAAGAAGAAGGTTGTGTAGTAGACATCAGCTAGTCATATCCTTCATGATGCTCTCTTTATGTTTCAATTCTTTTCTTTTATGTGAGCATCATTGAAATCATCATGCCTAGCTAAAAGGCATTAAAGAAAAGCGCTTGTTGGGAGACAACCCAATATTTACCCTTACTGTTTTTGTGTGTTTACATGATTAAGCTACTTTAGTAACCATGTTTTATAGCTTTTTGTTTCAATAAAGTGCCAAGTAAGACCTTTGGGAAGACTTGGGTGAGAGTTACTGTGATCTTGCTGTAAAAAACAGAAACTTTGCACTCACGGGATCAACTACCATTTTTTTTTACAGAAGAGTGCTTTTGAGTTGATTATTTTTGCAGAAGATTAATAGACAAATTCCTCACGTCAACCAATTTATCTTATAATTTTTGGAGTAGCAGAAGTATGGTTGCTGTTCAGATAATTACAGACTGTTCTGTTTCTGACAGATTCTGTTTTCATTGCATAGTTTGCTTGTTTTCTAGTTTCTATGGCTTATATTTCTCAACATAAATTGTAGAAATGGTATGGTACAGTAGACATTGTGTGAGAAAAATTATGAACCCTATCTTTGACAGTACCAAAGTGAATGGTTTACTCTTTATCATACTAACCTATCTCACGAAGTTTCGTTAAGTTTTGTGTGGTTGAAGTTTTCAAGCTTTGAGTGAGATATCGATATGAGGAGAATAAGGAGTGGAAAGACCATAAGATTGGGGATGCCCAAGGCACCCGAAGGTAATATTCAAGGAAGACTCAAGCGCCTAAGCTTGGGGATGCCCCGGAAGGCATCCCCTCTTTCGTCTTCAAAACTATCGGTATACCTTACTCGGAGCTATATTTTTATTCGTCACATGATATGTGTTTTTCTTGGAGCGTATTTTCAATTTTACTTGCTATTTGAATAAAATCATTGGATCTGAAATCTTGAATGAAAAAGAATCTTCCCATGGCTAGTTAATTATTTGACTACTCAGTGTTCTTCACTTATATCTTTTTGGAGTAGTTTGTCATTTACTCACGTGCTTCACATATATCCTATGAGTAAATGGTTGAATGAATTGAATATCATAAATCTGAATTTAAATATGTTTCATATGCTTATACCATGGGGAGTAATGACTTCACACAAAATGAGTATAGGTAGTAAACTTATTGAAAGTTAGCAAACGCAGAATTGGTCACTTGAACAATTCATGAAAGAATATTGAAGGAAGAGAGATTTCACATATAAATATACTATCTTGGACATCTTTTGTAATTGTGAGCGCTCAATAAAATATGACATGCTAAAAGGTTGATGTTGGACAAGGAAGACAACTTAATGGGTTATGTTTTCCTATATCCGAAACGTTATATTGTCTTGGATCATCCAACATGTTGGGCTTGCCTTTCCCTCTCATGCTAGCCAAATTCTTTGCACCAAATAGAAATACTACTTGTGCTTCCAAACATCCCTTAAACTAGTTTTGCCATGAGAGTCCACCATACCTACCTATGGATTGAGTAAGATCCTTCAAGTAAGTTGTCATCGGTGCATGCAATAAAAATTTCTCTCTAAATATGTATGATCTATTAGTGCAAAGAAAATAAGCTTTATACGAACTTGTGATAGGGAAGAAATAAAAGCGACAGACTGCATAATAAAGGTCTTTATCACAAGCGGCAATATATAGTGACGTTCTTTTGCATTAAGATTTTGTGCATCCAACCATAAAAGCGCATGACAACCTCTGCTTCCCTCTGCGAAGGGCCTATCTTTTAATTTTATCTTCTACCCTTATACAAGAGTCATGGTGATCATCACCTTTCCTTTTTCCACTTTTTCCTTTGGCAAGCACTTTGTGTTGGAGCGATCCGGATATATATATATATATCCACTTGGATGTAGGTTTTCATAAATTATTATTGCTGATATTACCCTTGAGGTAAAAGATTGGGAGGCGAAACTATAAGCCCCTATATTTCTCTGTGTCCGATTAAAACTTTGAACCCATAAACACATCAGTGTTAGCAATTGTGAAAGATTAAATGATAGTGAGTATGTGGAGTTTGCTGAATCAAAGTTCTTACATAGACCCTTCCCGAAAATAAGATGAATTGCAATTTTTTGATGACTATGATCACTGTTTGTTAGTTTTCAAGAAAGTTTATGATCTATACTTTAACATGTGAATAGCTTGTTACTTGATCATGAAAAGTTTTATGAGATGAGCTACTGTTATGACATATAATGATGCTAGAAAAGGTGATTGAAATTATCATTGATCAAACTTGTGCACCTGCTAGCATTGACACTTCATAAATTATTTCTTTTATCATTTACCTACTCGAGGACGAGCAGGAATTAAGCCTGGCGATGCTGATACGTCTCCAACGTATCTATAATTTATGAAGCATTCATGATATTATATTATCCATCTTAGATGTTTATATGCATTTATATGATATTTTATATGATTTTTGGGACTAACCTATTAACCTAGAGCCCAGTGCTAGTTTCTATTTTTCCTTGTTTTTGAGTATCGCAGAAAAGGAATACCAAACGGAGTCCAATTGACGTGCCAATTTTTGATGATTTTTTATGGACCAAAAGAAGCCTCCGGAGTAAAAGAGTTGGGCCAGAAGAGTCCCGGGCTGTCCACGAGGGTGGGGGTACGCCCACCCCCCTGGGCATGGGCCCCTATCTCATGGACGACTCGGAGACCCCCCTGACGTGAGACCTACGCCAAAAATTCCTATAAATACAGAAACCTCCAGAAAATAACCTAGATTGGAAGTTCCGTCGCCGCAAGTCTCTGTAGCCACGAGAAATCAATCTAGGCCTTCTTTGGCACCCTGTCGGAGGGGGCCATCGTCACCGGAGGCCATGGAGGAGGATCCCGGAGGGGCCATCATCGCCATGAAGGCCAAGGACAAGAGGGAGATGATACGTCTCCAACATATCTATAATTTATGAAGTATTCATGCTATTATATTATCTGTTTTGGATGTTTATGGGCTTTATTAAACACTTTTATATTATTTTTGGGACGAACCTATTAACCGGAGGCCCAGCTGAAAGTGCAACTATCCCTAGGTGGTTTTGGTAATTCATAACAACATATAGCTCATTGAGCTAATGCTATTCCAAGACTATTATTTCAGGAAAGCTCAATGAATGGCATGGCATGGATGATGAAAGTGGATCCCTCAAAATACTAAGGACAAAGGATTGTCTCAAGCTCAAAAGCTCAAGACTCTTCATTTTACATTTTAGTGATCCAAGATCACATTGAGTCTATAGGAAAAGCCAATACTATCAAGAAGGGATGAGGTGTTGCTTAATGAGCCTTTTGCTTCATGTGCTTAGTGATATGCTCCAAAACCCTCAACTACTTTCCCACATCCACAAATGACCTAAACCTAAAGCCAAAATCGGTCACACCGATTCTTTCTATCCGGCGCCACCGATTCCAAAAGTCATAGCCACTGCCACAAACCCTAAGCAAATCGGTCTTACCGATAGGGATCTCGGTCTCACTGAGATGGGGTTGCAATCTCTCTGTTTCCCTTCGTAACATTTCGGTCTTACTGAAGTGAGCGATCGGTCCCACCGAGATTGCAATGTAAACTCTCTGTTTCCTTTTTGTAACATTTCGTTCTCACCGAAAAGAGCAAGTCGGTCCCACCGAGTTTACCTGACCAACTCTCTGGTTAGCTAATTACCAAAATCGGTCTCACCGAGTTTGTGTAATCGGTCTCACCGAGATTACGTTATGCCCTAACTCTAACCATATCGGTTTCACCGAGATGCATGTCAGTCCCACCGAAAATCACTAACGGTCACTAGGTTTACTAAATCGGTCTGACCGAGTTTAACTATTCGGTCCCACCGAGTTTGGTAAATTGTGTGTAACGGTTAGATTCTGTGTGGAGGCTATATATACCCCTCCACCTCCTCTTCATTCGTGGAGAGAGCCATCAGAACGAACCTACGCTTCCAACTTACCAGTTTTGAGAGAGAACCACCTACTCATGTGTTGAGACCAAGATATTCCATTCCTACCATATGAATCTTGATCTCTAGCCTTCCCCAAGTTGCTTTCCACTCAAACCCTCTTTCCACCAGATTCAAATCCTATGAGAGAGAGTTGAGTGTTGGGGAGACTATCATTTGAAGCACAAGAGTAAGGAGTTCATCATCAACACACCATTTGTTACTTCTTGGAGAGTGGTGTCTCCTAGATTGGCTAGGTGTCACTTGGGATCCTCGGACAAGATTGTGGAGTTGAACCAAGGAGTTTGTAAGGGCAAGGAGATCGCCTACTTCGTGAAGATCTACCGCTAGTGAGGCAAGTCCTTCGTGGGCGACGGCCATGGTGGGATAGACAAGGTTGCTTCTTCGTGGACCCTTCGTGGGTGGAGCCTCCGTGGACTCAAGGCAGCAGTTACCCTTCGTGGGTTGAAGTCTCCATCAACGTGGATGTACGATAGCACCACCTATCGGAACCACGCCAAAAACATCCGTGTCTCCAATTGCGTTTGAATCCTCCAAACCCTTCCCTTTACTTTCTTGCAAGTTGCATGCTTTAATTTCCGCTGCCTATACACTCTTTGCATGCTTGCTTGAATTGTGTGATGATTGCTTGACTTGTCCTAATATAGCTAAAATCTGCCAAACTCTAAAATTGGGAAAATGTTAAGTTTTTATTGGTCAAGTAGTCTAATCACCCCCCCTCTAGACATACTTCAAGATCCTACAAGTGGTATCAGAGCTTTGGTCTCCATTTGCTTTGATTTCCATAGCTTTTGGTGGTGATAGCCTTGGTTTCACAACCTAGGAGAGTATGACGTCTAGCAAGGGAAATTATCACCGTAGAGGTCCTTACTTTGATGGTACTAAGTTTGCTAGTTGGAAGCATAAGATGAAAATGCATATTCTTGGACATAACCCCGCCGTTTGGGCAATTATTTGTATTGGCTTGCAAGGTGAATTCTTCGATGGGAGAGAACCGAACCATGAAGCGAATGCGGAAGAATTGAAGATGCTGTAGTACAACGCTCAAGCATGTGACATCATCTTCAATGGATTGTGCCCCGAAGAATTCAACAAAATCAACCGTCTTGAGAATGCAACGGAAATTTGGGATACTTTGATTGATATGCACGAAGGTACCGAATCCATCAAGGAATCCAAGCTGGATGTGCTCCAAAGTCAGCTTGACAAGTTCAAAATGAAGGATGGTGAAGGATGCGCTCCAAACCAAGCTGAATTGCGTTTGAATCCTCCAAACCCTTCCCTTTACTTTCTTGCAAGTTGCATGCTTTAATTTCTGCTTCCTATACACTCTTTGCATGCTTGCTTGAATTGTGTGATGATTGCTTGACTTGTCCTAATATAGCTAAAATCTGCCAAACTCTAAAATTGGGAAAAGGTTAAGTTTTTATTGGTCAAGTAGTCTAATCACCCCCCCTCTAGACATACTTCAAGGTCCTACACCAGCCCAAATTGCTGTTTTCTTGCCTATTTCAGTGTTTCAAAGAAAAGGAATATCAAACGGTGTCTAAACGGAACGAAACCTTCGGGAGAGTTATTTTTGGAACAGAAGCAATCCAGGAGACTTGGAGTAGACGTCGGGGAAGCTTCAAGGAAGCCACGAGGCAGGGAGCCGCGCTCCCCACCGTCGTGGGCCCCTTGTGGCTCCCCTGCCCGACTTCTTTCGCCTATATATGTCCATATACCCTAAAAACATCGGGGAACACAATAGATCGGGAGTTCCGCCAGCAAGCCTCTCAGAGCCACCAAAACCAATCGGGACCTGTTCGCACCTCACCGAGGGGGATCCTCACCAATGGCCATCTTCATCATCCTGGCGCTCTCCATGACGAGGAGGGAGTAGTTCACCCTCGGGGTTGAGGGTATGTACCAGTAGCTATGTGTTTGATCTCTCTCTCTCTCTCTCTCTCTCTCTCTCTCTCTCGTGTTCTTGAGGTGGTACGATCTTGATGTATCGTGAGCTTTGCTATTATAGTTGGATCTTATGATGTTTCTCCCCCTCTACTCTCTTGTAATGGATTGAGTTTTCCCTTTGAAGTTATCTTATCGGATTGAGTCTTTAAGGATTTAAGAACGCTTGATGTATGTCTTGCGTGGGATGCCCGTGGTGACAATGGGGTATTCTATTGATTCACTTGATTTATGTTTTGGTGATCAACTTGCGGGTTCCATGACCTTGGGAATCTATGCATAGGGGTTGGCACACGTTTTCGTCTTGACTCTCCGGTAGAAACTTTGGGGAACTCTTTGAAGTTCTTTGTGTTGGTTGAATAGATGAATCTGAGATTGTGTGATGCATATCGTATAATCATACCCACGGATACTTGAGGTGTCATTAGAGTTTTGGTTGATTTGTGTCTTAAGGTGTTATTCTAGTACGAACTCTATGATAGATTGAACGGAAAGAATAGCTTCATGTTATTTTCCTACGAACTCTTGAATAGATCGATCAGAAAGGATAACTTTGAGGTGGTTTCGTACCCTACCATAATCTCTTCGTTTGTTTTCCGCTATTAGTGACTTTTGAGTGACTCTTTGTTGCATGTTGAGGGATAGTTATATGATCCAATTATGTTATTATTGTTGAGAGAACTTGCACTAGTGAAAGTATGAACCCTAGGCCTTTTTTCAATGCATTGCAATACCGTTTACGCTCACTTTTATCATTAGTTACCTTGCTATTTTTATATTTTCAGATTACAAAAACTGATATCTACCATCCATATTGCACTTCTATCACCATCCCTTCACCGAACTAGTGCACCTATAAAATTTACCATTGTATTGGGTGTGTTGGGGACACAAGAGACTCTTTGTTATTTGGTTGCATGGTTGTTTGAGAGAGACCATCTTCATCCTACGCCTCCCACGGATTGATAAACCTTAGGTCATCCACTTGAGGGAAATTTGCTACTGTCCTACAAAGCTCTGCACTTGGAGGCCCAACAACGTCTACAAGAAGAAGGTTGTGTAGTAGACATCAAGAAGTTTTTAGCGCTGTTGCCAGGGAGGTTAGCGCTTGAAGGTATATCTTTAGATCTTGCAATCGAATCTTTTAGTTTCTTGTTTTATCACTAGTTTAGTTTATAAAAGAAAACTACAAAAAATGGAATTGAGTTTGCCTCATACGCTTCATCTTTTTAATATCTTTCGTGAGAATGATGGAAAGGAAAATTGTGCTCAAGTGCTAGAAGAAGAAGTCTATAAAATGTTTGGCACTAAATCTTTGAATGACGAGCATGATTGCAATGTTGTTAGTATGAATTCTTTGAATACCCATGATGCTAATGATATGGAAAGCCACAAGCTTGGGGATGCTATGTTTGATGAAGATGATATGTTTAGTCCCCCAAGTTTTGATGAGCAAATTTATTATGATGAAAGAATGCCTCCTATTTATGATGATTATTGTGATGACACGTATGCTATAAAGAATAATGATAACCATGAAACTTGTCATCATGATTTTAATTTTCAATTGGATTATGCTTCACATGATAGTTATTTTGTTGAGTTTGCTCCCACTACTATTCATGAGAACAAATTTGCTTTTGTGGAGAGTAATAAAATTTCTATGCTTGTAGATCATGAAAAGAATGCTTTATGTGATAGTTATATTGTTTAATTCATTCATGATGCTACTGAAAATTATTATGAGAGAGGAACATGTGCTTTTACATATTGCAATAATATCAAGTTTCCTCTCTATGTGTTGAAATTTTTGAAGTTGCACTTGTTCTGCCTTCCTATGCAAGTTGATTCTTGTTCCCATAAGTTGTTTGCTCACAAAATCCCTATGCATAGGAAGTGGGTTAGGCTTAAATGTGCTAGTCATATGCTCATGATGCTCCCGTTATGTTTCAATTCTTATCTTTTATGTGAGCATCATTGAAATCATCATGCCTAGCTAGAAAGGCATTAAAGAAAAGCGCTTGTTGGGAGACAACCCAATATTTACCCCTACTGTTTTGTGTGTTCACATGATTAAGCAACTGTAGTAATCATGTTTTATAGCTTTTGTTTCAATAAAGTGCCAAGCAGAACCTTTGGGAAAACTTGGGTGGAAGTTAAGGTGATCTTGCTGTAAAAAACAGAAACTTTGCGCTTACGAGTTTAGCTGTCATTTTTTACAGAAGAGTGATTTTAAGTTGATTTTTTTGCAAAAGATTAATAGACAAATTCCTCAGGTCCACCAATTTATTTCAGAATTTTTGGAGTTCCGGAAGTATTTAAGTGGTGGTTTGTTTTCTTTCGCTAACGGAGCTCATAAGATTTTCTGTTGAGTTTTGTGTCGGCGTTCAGGGAACGGGGGTCCGCAGACTTGCCTGCCTGTGGCCCACGGGGTGGCTGAGCTAGCAGGCTTGTGCGGCCCATCTTCATCAACAAGCCATTCAAGAGCCTCGCGAGGCGGGCGATGCAAGACCTCTTCAGGAGCGGCCTCGCTAGGCAGGCTCACGAGGGGCGGAGAGATCAAGGCAAGGCAAACCTCGCGAGGTTCTCGTGACGTGAGCCATGACGACCGAGACCAGGCGGGCGCCAGCGCGCGCAGCGTCCTTGTTTCCTCTTTTGTGCCAAGGGGGAAATCTCAAGCGCGGAGTACCGAGGCATCAAGCAAAGGTTTCCATATCGGTGCAACGAGACCAAGACCAGCGGGACGGCAAGACGGAGGTCACCATGGAGCCCGAGACGGTGTCACCCCCAGAGCCTTTTGCAGGCGAAGACCGTTTTTGTCAGGATAAGCTATACTAGCTGTCCCCTTTCAAATTGGCTATTGTTGGCTCCCTTCCTACTCAGTATTTGTGCAGAGGACCAGGGCTTATATAAGTAGAACTAGCCACCACAGTAGGAGGAGGAAGAACTCATTCAGAGGCATCTCACCCACACAAGTTCGTCAAGCACAAGAACACCTCAACCTCAGGAGGCTGTTCTTCCCCTTGTACTGTTCATCATCAGCCCAAGAGGCAATCCACCACCACCACACTGGAGTAGGGTATTACAGCACAACGGTGGCCTGAACCAGTATAAATCTTGTGTCTTTGTCTTGTGAGTTCGTCGAGTTCGTCCACGAGATCTTAGAGAGCTAGGGCGTGGATCGGTGGGGAGGAGATCTTCATGCGCAACCTCGAGGGTAGGGGTGCGATGTAGCTTCTCTTCCGTCGATCTGTGCTCCGCCCACATGGCAGGCGCCCTGCCACCGACTCCGATGGCCGGTGTTGACGACGGGGCCAGGGGGCTCCGAGCCCTGGCCCCCGCCCTGCAGCGAGTGCGGTGGCCACCAAAGTTCAAGCCGGAGATGCCGCCGTGCTACGACGGCGCGGCGGACCCGTCGGCTTTCCTGCTGGCATACGAGGAGGCCGTCCTCGAGGCCGGGGGTGATGACAAGGTCATGGCCAACTGGCTTCCCATGGCCCTCACCGGCGAGCCGCGCGCCTGGCTGCTCAACCTTCCCGGATCCACGGTGGCGTCTTGGGAGGAGCTGCACGACCTCTTCACTGCGTGCTATGCGGCACCGACGCACAACGCGGTCACGGCCCTGCTAGGTGGCTCTCAGGCGCCGCCTTCAGATCGCTACCACAAGTCGTTCCTCCGCCAGATTGGTGCCGCTTCCAAGCGCTCGGGGGCTCCGCCCGGCTAGGCCGTGCCCGAGGCCGACCTCACCTTTAGCTTAGAAGATCACCCCGTCACCACCGCTGTCTCAGGCATGCTTCCGATGCTCTGCACGCCCACCATCTGCAACGGGTCGTCACCAAGACCCTCATCAATGGCGGCGCTGGCCTCAACTTGCTCTCCGTGGAAGCCTTCAGCCTTCTTCACGTGCCACTCGAGCGGCTCAGCCTCAGCAAGCCTTTCTCATGAGTCGGTGGAGGCGCTGCCCGCTCCCTGGGGCAGATCCGTCTTCCCGTCACCTTCTGCACGTGTGACAACTACCGAACCGAGCTGGTTGATGTCTACTACACAACCTTCTCCTTGTAGACGTTGTTGGGCCTCCAAGTGCAGAGGTTTGTAGGACAGTAGCAAATTTCCCTCAAGTGGATGACCTAAGGTTTATCAATCCATGGGAGGCGTAGGATGAAGATGGTCTCTCTCAAGCAACCATGCAACCAAATAACAAAGAGTCTCTTGTCTCGCCAACACACCCAATACAATGGTAAATTGTATAGGTGCACTAGTTCGGCGAAGAGATGGTGATACAAGTGCAATATGGATGGTAGATATAGGTTTTTGTAATCTGAAATAATAAAAACAGCAAGGTAACAAGTGATAAACGTGAGCATAAACGGTATTCCAATGATAGGAAACAAGGCCTAGGGTTCATACTTTCACTAGTGCAAGTTCTCTCAACAATAATAACATAGATAGATCATATAACAAGCCCTCAACATGCAACAAAGAGTCACTCCAAAGCCACTAAAAGCGGAGAACAAACGTAGAGATTATGGTAGGGTACGAAACCACCTCAAAGTTAAACTTTCCAATCAATCCATTGGGCTATTCCTATAAGTGCCACAAACAGCCCTAGAGTTCGTACTAGAATAACACCTTAAGACACAAATCAACCAAAACCCTAATGTCACCTAGATACTCCAATGTCACCTCAAGTATCCGTGGGCATGATTATACGATATGCATCACACAATCTCAGATTCATCCAACCAACATAAAAATACTTCAAAGAGTGCCCCAAAGTTTCTACCGGAGAGTCAAGAAAACGTGTGCCAACCCCTATGCATAGGTTCATGGGCGGAACCCGCAAGTTGATCACCAAAACATACATCAAGTGGCACATGATATCCCATTGTCACCACAGATAAACACGGCAAGACATACATCAAGTGTTCTCATAAAAGACTCAATCCGATAAGATAACTTCAAAGGGGAAACTCAATTCATCACAAGAGAGTAGAGGGGGAGAAACATCATAAGATCCAACTACAATAGCAAAGCTCAGTATACATCAAGATCGTGCCATAGAGGGAACACGAGAGAGAACACGAGAGAGAGGATCAAACACATAGCTACTGGTACATACCCTCAGCCCCGAGGGTGAACTTCTCCCTCCTCGTAATGGATAGCGCCGGGATGATGAAGATGGCCACCGGTGAGGGTTCCCCACTCCGGCAGGGTGCCGGAACAGGGCCCCGATTGGTTTTTGGTGGCTCTGGAGGTTTTGTGGTGGCGGAACTCCCGATCTATCTTCTGTTCTGGAAGTTTTACGATACGTAGGTATATATGGGTGAAAGAAGTACGCGGTGGACGAAGGGGGCCATCGAGGCGGGCGCCCTAGGGGTGGGCGCGCCCCACCTCGTGAGCACCTCCTTCTTTCCTGACGTGCACTCCAAGTCCATCGGGTGGTTTTCCTTCCAAAATAACTTCTCTAGTTGATTTCGTTCCGTTTTGACTCCGTTTGATATTCCTTTTCCTCGAAATACTAAAATAGGCATAAAACAGCAAATCTGGGCTGGGCCTCCGGTTAATAGGTTAGTCCCAAAAATAATATAAAAGAGGATAATAAAGCCCAATATTGCCTAAAACAGTAGATATTATAGCATGGAGCAATCAAAAATTATAGATACGTTGGAGACGTATCAAGCATCCCCAAGCTTAATTCCTGCTCGTCCTCGAGTAGGTAAATGATAAAAAGATAATTTTTGATGTGGAATGCTAGTTGGCATAATTTCAATGTAAATCTTCTTCATTGTGGTATGAATATTAAGATCCGAATGAATACAAAATAAAAGTTCATATTGATAAAAGAAATAGTAATACTTCAAGCATACTAATCAAAGTAATCATGTCTTCTCAAAATAGCATGGCAAAAGAAAGTTCATCCCTACTAAATCATATAGTTAGGCTATGCTTCATTTTTGTCACACAAAGATGTTCCCAACTTCTATATCCCCGATGACAAGCCAAGCAATTGTTTCATACTTAAATAATCTCAAAATTTTTCAACCTTCACGCAATACATGAGCGTGAGCCATGGATATAGCACTATGGGTGGAATATAATATGATGATGGGGATTGTGTGGAGAAGACAAAAAGGAGAAAGTCTCACATTGACGAGGATAATCAACGGGCTATGGAGATGCCCATCAATTGATGTCAACATGAGGAGTAGGGATTGCCATGCAACGGATGCACTAGAGCTATGAATGCTCAACAAAAGAAAACTAGTGGGTGTGCATCCAACTTGCTTGCTCATGAAGACCTAGGGCATTTGAGGAAGCCCATTGTAGGAATATACAAGCCAAGTTCTATAATGAAAAATTCCCACTAGTATGAAAAAGAAAACTTATGTGACTCACTATATGAAAAACATGGTGCTACTTTGAAGCACAATATATGAGACTCACTACATGAAGAACAAGGTGCTACTTTGAAGCACAAGTGTGGAAAAGGAGATAGTAACATTGCGCTTTTTATTTATTTTCCTTTTTTTGGGGCCTTTCTTTTTTTTGGCCTTTCTCTTTTTTTTGATTGGGCAATGCTCTAATAATGATGATCATCACACTTCTATAGATTACAACATAAGAATTACAACTCGAAACTAGAACAAGATATGACTCTATATGAATGCCTCCGGCGGTGTACCGGGATGGTGCAAGGAATCAAGAGTGACATGTATGAAAAATAATGCATGGTGGCTTTGCCACAAATACGATGTCAACTACATGATCATGCAATGGCAATATGACAAAAGTAAAGCATGTCATGATGATGATGAACGGAACGGTGGAAAGTTGCATGGCAATATATCTCGGAATGGCTATGGAAATGCCATAATAGGTAGGTATGGTGGCTGTTTTGAGGAAGATATAAGGAGGTTTATGTGTGATAGAGTGTATCATATCACGGGTTTGATGCACCGGTGAAGTTTGCACCAACTCTCAAGGTGAGAAAGGGCAATGCACGGTACCGAAGAGGCTAGCAAAGGCGGAAAGGTAAAAGTGCGAATAATCCATGGACTAAACATTAGTCAAAAGAACTCATATACTTATTGCAAAAAATTAGAAGTCATCAAAAATCAAGTACTACGCGCATGCTCCTAGGGGGATAGATTGGTAGGAAAATACCATCGCTCGTCCCCGACCGCCACTCATAAGGATGCACAAGCCAGGTACACTTCATGTTTCAAATTTGTTACACAACTTTAACCATACGTGCATGCTACGGGACTTGCCAACTTCAACACAAGCATTCTTTGAATTCATAATCACCCAACTAGCATGACTTTAATATCACTACCTCCATATCTCAAAACAATTATGAAGTATCAAACTTCTGTTAGTATTCAACACACTCATAAGAATTCTTACAAATCTTGTATGCTTAGCATATTAGGATTTTAAGCAAATTACCATGCTATTTAAGACTCTCAAAATAATATAAGTGAAGCATGAGAGTTCATTAATTTCTACAAAATAAATCCACCACCGTGCTCTAAAAGATATAAGTGAAGTACTAGAGCAAATGACAAACTACTCCGAAAGATACAAGTGAAGATCAATGAGTAGCTAAATAATTATGTAACTATATGAAGACTCTCTCTCATTAAAGAATTTCAGATCTTGGTATTGTATTCAAACAGCAAGCAAAAAAACAAAATGACATTGCAAGGATAGCACAACTCATGTGAAGAAGCAAAAACTTAGGCTCAACCGATACTAACCGATAATTGTTGAAGAAGAAAGGTAGGATGCCAACGGGGGCATCCCCAAGCTTAGATGCTTCAGACTTCTTGAAATAATATCTTGGGGTGCCTTGGGAATCCCCAAGCTTGAGCTTTTGTGTCTCCTTAATTCCTCTCATATCATGGTTTCTCTTTTTATCAAAAGCTTCATTCACAACAAACTCAACAAGAACTCGTGAGATAGGTTAGTATAAACCAATGCAAAACCTTATCATTTCCCACTGTAACAAATCACTAAAATTATTATTCAACATTGCATACTAAATGCCTCTGCATATTTAATACTCCTATCTTCAAATAGAATCATTAAACAGGCAAACATATGCAAACAATGCAACCATAACAGCAATCTGTCAAAACAGTATAGTCTGTAAAGAATGCAATATTAATCATAATTACCTAACTACAAAAATTATGAACTAAAATTCCCACTGTAACAAATTTATCAGAGCCTGTTATGCAAAAAGATTCAACATTATACCACTCTCTGACTTTTCTAGGGAATTTTTGCAACAGCGGTAAACTTTCTGTTTTCAAACAGCAACATGTATAGTAGCAAAATAAGCATGGCAAAGGCTATCCTTGACTTTTTTAAAAAACAGCAAAACACATATTCTAAATAACAGCAATAAAAGCTAAAGAAAATAAAATGACGCTCCAAGCAAAACACAGATCATGTGCTGAATAAAAATATAGCTCCAATTAAAGTTACCGATGAACGAAGACGAAAGAGGGGATGCCATCCGGGGCATCCCCAAGCTTAGGATCTTGGTTATCCTTGAATATTACCTTGGGGTGCCTTGGGCATCCCCAAGCTTAGGCTCTTGCCACTCCTTATTCCATAGTCCATCGAATCTTTACCCAAAACTTGAAAACTTCACAACACAAAACTCAATAGAAATCTCGTGAGCTCCGTTAGCGAAAGAAAACAAAACACCACTTCAAGGTACTGTAATGAACTCATTATTTATTTATATTGGTGTTAAACCTACTGTATTCCAATTCTCTATGGTTTATAAATGTAACATCCCAAATTTTCAATTTGGAATGTTATACATAGGTCATCCATGCATACCATATTTTATTGCATCTTTGTTCCGCAATCCTCGAAATCCTAAGCAACTCAAGGACCCTCGGAGAGAGTTGGGGATTTTCCGGTTTTCATATTTTGATTTTTATCAAATACTGAGAACGAGAATTTTTTATTTTAATTATTTTTCTATCCGGAAAAATATTTCATATTAAAATATATGAGAGGAGATAATATGACTTCTCCAAAATAATTGAATTATTGGAGGAAAAATGTTAGAATCATTATTTGGATTTTTTTTGAGTTTATTTTAAATTTTATTTGCATTAGAAAAATTTGCACGTTTTTGAAAATTGCATTTAGGGCCAACAAAATGTTCAACTCGCTCTAAATATTTCATTTAGACGGTGAAAATTTGTTTTGGCATTTTAGATTTTATTTTATTTTATAGGAATTTTTTTTCGTCGACGAACTATTAAAAAATCCATGCGCCAAGACCGACCGGTCAAGCCCAGCCAGGCCAGCCGGCCCAAGCCGCCGCCGCCGCCTTCCTCCCGCGCCCGCCGCCGCCAGCAGTGTCCGCTAGGACTCCGCCACCACCTGCCCTCCCCAAGGAACCGAACCCCTCCTTTAAATACCACCGCACTTCTCTAGCCGCCACCACCGCCACCGCTGCCTTCCGCCGGGAGCCGAGCCCGAGTCACCAGCAGCCGCCCGCCGCCTCCTCCGCCACCCATTGCCGAGCCCGAGCCTCACGGAGCCGAGCGAGTAGCCGCCTCGCCGCCGGTTTTCAAGAAACCGCTTGTTTTTTGAGAACCCTAGTTTTCGTTTTTTTTCTAGATCGGTTTATTTTTTAGCGAGCGTTCGCTCGTTCGTTCGTTTTAACGAACGCGTTCTTCGTTTAGGTTCAGATAACGAACGTTCGTTCGTTAAGCTGTTCGTCGCTTTTCTTTTCCCAGATTTATTCCGTGATTTTTCTGATCGCGATTTCTGATCCGATGTTCGATCTAGTATAACTTTTCGCTCGTTTATCGGAATCAGACGATTCAAGCGCCTAGAGTTTTGTCTCGAAACCCTCTTTCCGAATAATCAACTCAAACAAGTTTTTGCCTCTGTAAATTTTGACCTTAGTTCAGATTAGTAAACGGATCTTATTTCTTTCGCCGTTTGAGTTTTGTTGCTTCGTTTGGTTTGATTCTTTTTGCGAACCGGAGTTCTTAATTTGAACTTTCTGGTCAACCTCTTTTAGTTGAGTTTTACCTGTGCATCTTTGCTTGTTGCTTATGTATGTTATTATTTGCTTGCGATAGAATTCTCGGAGTGCGAAGCGTGTTACTACGAGTCTCTAGGATTCACGGATCGTCAGTAAGGAAAGTAACACATTGATCATACTCTTTTCATACCCAGTTTTATGCATTAGTTCCAATCCTCAAACATTGCATGATTAGGATTTCATTAACTTGTGGGTTGGGAAGTAATAGTTGAGGTAGAACCTATTGCCCTGTTACTATCAAACCCTTGGGAGTTACTTCTACGTGTTGCTATTATTGCTATGCTATGCTCGTAGACGTGGATTGGGTTTGAGTGCATCCATGACAGATGTGAGATTGTTAATTAATGGTTTACTTTAAGGTGGCAACTTTAATACACATTTGGGTGGATTGAGGCACCTGGGGAACCCAGTGTTGTCTGTTTTATTTTTCGGAAATCCCGGGGTACCCGTGTGATCTTCCTATGGACCGCCACCCAGGCTCAAAGGGAACTGAGATTATTCATGCTAGAAACTTCCGTGTGCAGCCACAAGCTATTATGGTAGATCAACAGGTAGTGGGTTTTGTAGGTTTGGTATGGTCTACCCGGAGTAGAGAGTTAATGTTTCTCAAAGACTGTGTCTCGGTCATCCGTTTCTCAAACACCATGTAGCGCGAGAAATCAACGGAGGCGATCGAGTCTTGTGGGGAAAAGTGCGCAAACCTCTGCAGAGTGTAAAATCTAATCATGGTTAGCCGTGTCCCCGGTTATGGACAATTCTGAGTATCTAGTATCTGAGTATTCACATGTATCTCATCACTCTTAAATTAATATTGTTGGGATGTTAACTACTTTAATTGGGATTGAGAATGCTGTCAACCATTCTCAATGTTTAACAACCACCATGATAGTTAAATAAAATGTATTCCTTTTTTGTAGGGAAAAATTGGCTTTTCGCAAAACTATAACCATAGAGCTTTCCACCAGCCAAATTTGCATGTAGTGATAGCATTATTCTGTTCTTGCTCTACTGTGTTATATTGCCAGCATATTCCATGTGCTGACGCGTTCTCGGGCTGCAACGTATTATGTTGTAGACTTTTCAGACGAGGAGTAAGGATCGTTAGGTCGTTGCCGCGCAGCTCAGCCATGCCGTTGGAGTTGATGGACTCACTTTATCTTCCAAGCCTTCCGCTGTTATCGCATTAGATGGCCTTAAGCCATATTGTTGTAATAAGTTCTCTTTTGAGATATTCGATGTAATAAGTGTGTGATTGCTACTCTGTTATAAATCCTTCGAGTAATCGTGTGTGTCAAGATTCTCGATCCAGGATGACATCAAACACGAGACTTGACCATTTGAGGTCGGGTCGCTACAAGATGGTATCAGAGCACACGCTGAGTGTAGGACACGACCATTAAGATAAACCATAGGTCACTCTTCTCTACTCATTTCTGACTCCTCTCCATTTTCCACTCTTTAGGATGACGGAGATGAAGAATAAGTTTGCACAACCGGATGAAGACACACCTTTTGGACGCCACTTGAAGGAAGTCACTAGGTACTTGAACATCGGAATACCAAGCTTCACCGGAACGTACAACGCCACCTTACCAGAAGAGGAGCGCTAGATGATTCAAGTACAAGTTCCAGGAAGGACGTTCTCGCCAACTTCTAAGCCCATAGAGTTTTCTTTCGAAGCACCCACCTGGAGTCTAGGCAAGAGTATGGCGGCTCACATTACCATGGGACGTATTTGAGAAGTCTACAACAGGGAGCTTAAATACACCATATACCAAATATGTGGGTGCCGAGACGAGCAATGGGAAGTAATCAGCACCAAGAAAAATAGATCCATTGCAGCTTTTATCCAGGAGTTAAACCAACACATTCGACGCCAGGAAAACCAGATGTGCGCAGATATGATGGAATTGAAGAAGGCAAAGACCAGGATCATCGAACTGGAGGAAGAACTCAAGTTTACACGCGATGGATACGAGGAGGAAATCAAGACACTACTGGAGAAAAACGACGACCTGGTCAAGAAGATCGGAGTATTCATGGGAGGACCAACACCGGTAGAAGATGACGAAGACCCCACTTGCCCGGACAACTACATCATCATCGACGACACCGATTCTGATCCAAGTGATGATGACTACGAAGACAAAGCTGGAGCGGACATCATGGAGTCTTCCACCGATCAAAATTTCTAGATGTCCACCATATATTAGTAGTATTTTCCCCCATGTACCCAATAGTAGTTGAGCACTTTTGCGATAGTTCTAGACCGTTTGTATGCCCTTGCTTGATTGATTGAGTGAAATGATTGTGTTTGCCTCATATGCATATGGGTAGTGTTTTCTCATTAGACCTCTTTCTATTCTAATCTCTTCCCTCTAAACCCATCAGATGCCTCCGAGACGTGACACCGGTTTTGTTTTCCCACCGGATCTCACCCGTTGATCCAGTAGAATAATGCCCTAATGCAATTGCTAGTTCAGAACCAGGGCAACAACAACAACAACAACAACAACAACCCACCACCAGTGGACAATTTAGCCCGTTTTCTGAGGTTACAGCCGCCGGTGTTTTCCAGTAGCACCGAGCCAATAGTTGCTGATGATTGGCTACGCCATATTGGAAGGAAGTTAACCACTGCAGGATGCACGGATGCTGAGAAGGTGCGCTTTGCCGCACATCAATTAGATGGACCAGCAGCCGCATGGTGGGAGAATTACACAGCTACTTTTCCTATAGCCAATGTCACTTGGGACCAGTTTCAGCAAGCTTTTCGCACGACCCATGTCTCAACTGGAGCCATGCAGATGAAGAAGCGTGAGTTTCGCAACTTACGCAAGGGGAACCGTACTGTGGCTCAGTACGTGGATGATTTTAGTAAGTTATCACGCTATGCCCCTGATGATGTGGCCACAGATGCCGCGAAGGAGGAGAAGTTCATGGAAGGGCTGAACGATGAGATGAGCATGCAGTTGATGCTGGCAACTTTCAACAACTACCAGGAGTTGGTAGATATGAAAGTGCGTTATATCGACTAGAGGGGGGTGAATAGGCGATTTTTATGAATTCTTCACTGAGGAATTTGCCGTGAGGAAATTCCTTAGCGAAGAACTACTTGCAGCGGAATAAGTACTCAGAAGTAAGCATAATAGAATACATGCATGGTCATCATGATGAAATGAAGACAATCACAGAGTACAGAAAGCGTAATCACAGGATAACACAAGATGAAGACAAACAGACTGAAGAAATTGAACGAGGAAATTGAGAAAGTCTTCACCAAAGTCTTCAAACACAGATATGAACAAACACTCAACACAAGAATGAGGAAATGAATGAGTTGAGGAAATAGAACCAGAAGGTTGGTGAAGACAATGATTTGGTAGACCAGTTCCAACTGTTGTCTCGGTTATACGTCTGGTTGGAGCGGTTGAGTATTTAATCTCGAGGACACACAGTCCGGACACCCGATCGGCCGAGCACGCAGCTCAGACACCAAGTCCTCACCGTATTCTCCTTGAAATAAGGTCACACAGACCTCGTCCAATCACTCGTGGTAAGTCTTCAGGCGACTTCCAAACCTTCACAGACTCGGTCACTCGGCGATCCACAATTCCTCTTGGATGCTCTAGACCATGACGCCTATCCGTCTGGAAGAAGCACAGTCTTCAAAGGTAACAAGCGTCGGATCAACGCAGGATCAATCTCTTCAGTGATGCTCAATCACTTTGGGTTTGTAGGGGTTTGGTTTTGGGTATTTCCTCACTCGATTCTTTTCGCTCAAAGTCCTCGGAGGATGGGATGCTCTCAAATGACAAGTGTCAAGTTCTCTCGGAGCAGCCAACCAGCTAGTGGTTGTAGGGGGCGGATATTTATAGCCTAGGGAGCAGCCCGACATGATAAGACATAAATGCCCTTGAATGATATGACCGTTAGGGTGATAAGATATTTTGGGACAGCAAGGCGCGCAACACAAAGAACGGTCGGAAATTTGACTCTCAAATTCCTCGTGGCTATCATGTTCCTCATCGTAGGCAATCCGCCTGGCGAATTCCTAACTCCTCGGTCGAACAAATTCCTCGGTGACTGGAAGAACTTCGTCTCACATCAAGAAATTGACTGAACTGTATGAGATTTCCAAAGGCTTCACTCAAGGTATTGGTAGGTGTAGGATTTTGAGTTGAGCATCACATGGAAATTTTTCCTTAGTATTTCCTCGACCCCCTTTAACAGTACGGTGTTTCCTATGACTCAAGAAAGAGAAAACGAAACTATGAAAACAAAAGTCTTCACGCTTCATGTCCCTCAAATGAATACCTAGTCTTCAAGGTCACACCAATTTCTTCACTTTCAAAGTCTTCAGAAAGTCCTCAAAATATCAAAGTCTTCAGTCGAAGAACTTCATTTTTAGGGGTCGACTTTCTCTGTAAATATCAAACTCCTCATAGACTTATAGACCTGTGTCTACTCATAAACACATTAGTCCCTTAACCTATAAGTCTTCAATACACCAAAATCACTAAGGGGCACTAGATGCACTTACAATCTCCCCCTTTTTTGGTGATTGATGACAATATAGGTTAAGTTTTCAACGGGTATAAACATATGAAGTGTAAATACTGATATTGAGGAATTTGATTGCAAGATATAGAAGAACTCCCCCTGAAGATTTGCATAGTGAGGAATTTGCTTTTGAGGCAATGCACATTTGAAGAGTTGAATCATGGAGATCTCCCCCTATATCTTGTAATTCATACACGCATTTGACATATAATATGAAGAATTTGAAGTGCATGATGAAATATGGTGACTGATGTAATTCAGCATGCGTATATTAACATATAACAAAGAATAAGCATGTAGAGGAACACATCAAAAGTATCAGAGCACCATCGGGTTTAAGATTACAACTCGATCCAATAAAAGTTTCAGAAGAGCGAGAGTTGTAACTTAGCAAAAAAACGCCCATATAATAGACCCACTTGAAGACTAACTCAAATTTCTCCCCCTTTGTCATGGTATGACCAAAAGGATCGAAACTGAGGACTAACGCCCCTGAAGATTATCAAGTTGATGGAGGAGCACCAGTGTTGTCGGGGTCGGTTGTCGTAGTAGGGCCTGCCGCAGTGTCGTCCAAGTCTTAATTTTCATCAGTGTCGCGCGATGAAGAATAGGAGTTGGCCACCAAGGAAGGAACCTTGACCTTCTTGAATTTCTTCGGCGGAGGTGCAGACCAGTCATATTCTTCCTTGAGAACCATGTTCTTCAGATCTTCTGCGCTGTAGACATGAGATAGAACAGCCCAGGTACGGTTGAAGGTTTCATGGAGGTAGTATTTGTTTTTCTTCACAGCATTGTGTGTTGAGGTCATGTTGTGAAGAATTGAACCAAACTGACACTTGACCCATTTATGATTGCGATCAACCTTCTGATGAAGACTGAGGAGTAACTCACGACCAGTCATCACCCTGGGTGCTGTGGCTTGAGGATTTTTCTTGGCTGAGGTATTGACGGCAGAGTCATGTGTGGCAGAGTCATCATTGGTGGAGTAGGATGCAGCCTTGCGAAATTGACCATCCAATGGACGAATGCCTTCATCTATCACAGCAGTTGCCTTGCCTTTGCCATCGGCTGAGGAAAATGTCCGTTCGAGGACTTCAATTGGAGGCAAGTAACTACAGTAGTTCAGAGTATCAGCCTTGTAATTGAGTGAAGACCTTGTCCTGATGAACCTCATAATCCATGGTGCATAAGGCTTCAGCTGAAAAGGTGACATAGCAATATTTGCCAGAGTCCTCATGAAGAAATCATGGAAGTTGACGGGAACGCCATGAATGATATTGAAAAGCATATTCTTCATGATGCCAACGACTTCTTCATCATTTGAGTCGTGGCCTTTGATAGGACTCATTTTCTTCGTCAGAATGCGATAGACAGTCCGAGGCACATATAGTAATTCCTTGACGAGGAATTTGGTTCGTGGGGCCTGCCCTGGCTTCAAAGGCTTCATTAGCACTCGCATGTAATGATTTGTAAGCTCAGGTTCATTGTAGATGCAACGAGCACCATCAAGGGGAGGACTAAGTGGGAGGGCACGAAGCAATTCGGTTGCTCGTGCCTTGTAGTGAGTATTTTCTGTCATCCAGTCCAGCACCCATGAGTTCACATCTTCAGAATCTCCGGTGATGTGCAGCATCGCATAGAATTGAAGAATGAGTTCTTCATTCCAATCACAGATGTCAGTGCAGAAATTCAGCAAACCAGCATCGTGAAGAACACTGAGGACTGGCTCGAAGCCTGCCAGAGATTCCATGTCCACGTGAGGAATGTGTGCATGATCGAAGACTTTTCTTTGTTGAATAGTACAGAGGAATAGAAATTGGCTTGACTAGCAGTCCAGAAACGCCTCTTCCTTATGCGAGCAGAATCATAAGGATTGTAATCAGTGAAGAAAACATGCTCGCCAAAGAAGTCTTCAGCCATGAACTTTTGCTTGCGCGAGAATGGATCCTTTGGTTTTGGCAGAGGAGTGTCGATGAGTTGCATCACTACCTCAGAATCGCAATCTCGTGTTCTTCAGCCGAGGATTTTCTGTTCCTCTTCATATGCGATCTGTGTGTTCAAAGGAGTAGCAAAGAAGAGTTCTTCACACTAGGGGCTGGAATTTCTTCATGCACGGACGAGGTGGGATGAGTTTCTTCAGAGCCCATTTGAACTGTTGGTGCAGGGGACTGAGGAATTTTTTGTATTGGGGTGAAGAGTGGAGAATTTGGATGCTGACTGTCCCAAAAGTCATCGTTCATCACTGGCGTTGTGCTTCCAATGTCCACATATTCTTCTTCAATTTCTTCAACACCAGCCTGTTCAGCTGTGAACTGAGGCATTGGTGAGGATACAACAGGAGTAGAAGGGATCGCATCCACTTCAATTTCTTCATCAATCTGCTCTGACGAAGCAGCAGAATGATTTTCTTCATCAGATCTGCTAGGGATCTCATATTCTTCACCAAAAGGAACAAGGTCCTTTGATGGTATGGAGGAAATCAAAACAACATCAATCGGATTTTCAAAAGAGCTTGTCATAGGCTTCATCTTCTTTGGAGCTGAAGATTCTGAAGCATTTGATGCTTTCCTTTTCTTCACTGCAGCTCGCTCTGCAGCCTTGGTCTTCTTCACATCTGATGCAGATGGAAGGATTGGAGTTGGCGTAGGCGCGGGAGGAGCTGAGGAATCTGTTTAAATTTCCTCAGGCGCAACTGATGCAGTTGCCTTGACTTATTCAGTTTCTTCAGGCGCACCAATAGTGGATGCCCTGGCAATTTCTTCAGCGGCTGGAATGGAGTCATCAGCCCTAGAACTAGCATTGTCTTCAACAGGCTGAAAGTCATCAGCGGTGCTAGCATGTTCTTCAGTAGGCTGAGTAGAGGCTCCAGCCTGAGGAACTTCTTGTTGCGTTGGAGCTGCAACATTTGTGAACTTCTTGGTCAGGTTTACAAATCTGACTTTGGCTCCTCGCCAATCAGCATAGTAGGCATCAAAGTCATCGCTGAGGGCTTTGATTTCAGACTGGATTTTGAGGAGATCATCAGGTGTCATTGTGACAACATTTTTCCTCAGGAACTTCTCTTTCCTGAACTGAGCCTTCTTGATCTGCCTAGCCTTCTCAAATTTCCATTTCTCTTCAGAGATGAAATGGGTCAGCATGTGACTTTGACCAGGAGTCAAGTGAAAATCAGGCATAGGGGTGTCTAGATCCTTGTGTCAGAGATCAATGTACTCGAGGATCGCCCTTGGATCCAAAAGCAGTGGCACAGGTGTGCCTTTGGCTCTAGCGGCCCTTTCTTGCCTGTCTCTGATGATTTCTACAAGTTCATCATCATCAGCTTCATCGTCAGATAGCACTTGGAAGGCAACCTGTTTCTTGTTTGGACTAGGCCGAGGACCTCGACCAGCCGTTGCCTTTTTCTTCAGCAGAGTGGGGCCTAATGAAGAATTTGGTGCAGCTGAGGAACTTGCTGAGACACCAGAGGCAATGGAGATGCCTGCAGTTCTTTGGCACGTGGCCAGATGCACAGGTGCTGAGGACTTTGTCGGAGCAGCTGAGGACTTTGGAGGAGGAGCTGAGGATTTGGGAGGAGCAGGTGTAGCATGAGGAATTGGCCGTGAGGGATTTGAGGATTCTGGCCGTGAGGGCATTGCTGAGGAACTTGGCCATGAGCGCACAGTTGGTGAAGCACTTGGCTTGTGAGCGGGCTTCTTTGCCATTGATTTTCTAGGCTTGATAGTGGCCTCAGTGGCAGCAGCAGTAGCAGAGTCTTCATTTAATTTCCTCACTGCTTCTTTGGCTTGTCTCGCCAACTTGGCTTGGCGCTTGGCCCATTCTTCAGAAAATCCTCACCACGCTTGATGTTTGGTGGGGTCGACTTCTTGGCCAGTGCCAATGGAGCTCTTGGGCATGGAGGATTAAGTGCTAATTTCTTCATGTACTTTGGAGTAACATACACTGTATTCTCCATTCTCTTGCCCATCTCCTTTCAATCCTCTGTATCGCACCTTGCGCTGATTTTTGTTCTCCTTTACGAACTTGGCCTCATCGGTGTGCAATAGTCAGCATATATGTCCTCGGGTATTACAAAAGCAGTCATGACCTCAGCCTCTTTCCTCCTTTACGTGGCTTCTTACCGTCGCCATATTCTTCATTGAGGAATTTGAACAATTGAATTCTCTGAAGAAGTATGCAACTTTTCTTCGAGGAACGCTGCAAATGAGTTAAGTTGATGAGAACCTAGTGATTCAGCAGCGGACATGAGTACCGTGAACAGAGTATAGTTGCGAGGAATTTGGAGAGGTCATATCGTTCTCGTAAGGTTTTTCAAAAAGAACAAGTTTGAGGAATTTGACCAGATGAGCCTTGAAGAATTTCACTAAGCGTTCTTTGTCTTAGGTTCCAGAGTTGTATAGATCGAAAATCCACACAATTGAGGAATCTTGAAGAAAAAGATGCTTAGGGAAACGAATCAAGAGCATATTACTTGTGAGGTGTTCATATGTGTGAAGATTTTGAAGAATAAACACCTTTGAAGATTTTCAGGAAGTCTTGAGAATCAAAGCGAGCAATAAAAGTAACTTTTAATTACCCGAAGTGAAGAACACGACGAACTGAGAGGTGTAGATTAGAAGTTCGTCAGTTCAGATCTTCCACGCCCTAACTCGGAGGAGGAAGACAGCTACGGCGGCGGCGGAGTGAAGATTTCCACGGTCGGCGTGAGTACGACGACGACGAGGTCGAGGAAGTGAAGCTCTTCCTCACCGGCGACGATGGAGTAGCGGCGGTGCTAGGGTTTGAGAAGCTCGAGCGAGAGAGAGAGAGCGGTCGAGTGGAGTAAAAGAAGTGAGGAAGGGGAGAGGGGGTATATATAGCCACGGTGAAAAACTGTTCGCCGAAGATTTAGGATGAACGTGGCCCTGACCCTTCTCATTCGCTTGACATGTGTCACCCATGTACTGAAAAGTGGAGATCGTGTTAGATCGTGGGTGAATAGATAAGTCTATCCTGGGATACGGAACGGTTTGAGCGGCAAAGCCGAAAATTTGGATAAGATAAGTTAAAAGTTCCGTTCGCAATTTCTTCAGCTGACAAGGACACAGTGAAGAATTTGAACGAGTTTCAAATAGAACGCACATGAAGAATTTGTGAATAGATTGGGTTGAGTATAGCATAGAGGGGGAAGGGTCCGATCACATTCACTTAGCAGAAAATGCAACTTGAAGAAATAGCCATAAGTGAATGATGTAGAGGACATAAACCCATATATATATAGCCAATGAAGAAAAACGACGGAAACAGTGAAGATTTTGCAAAGTTGAAGAATTTGAAAAACTGAAGAATTTCAAAACTGAGGAAAAACTCAAATTGAAGATTTTCAACTTTGGTGGTGGTGTGATCCACCGTATAAGAATGATGATTTTAGACACCGCGTGCAATTGTCGTAGGGTTCTGAGAATCAAATTCTTCATTAATTTTGTCACACTTAGAGTGTTATTCTTCATTGATTGAAGAAAAACGTTTCTTCATGTGTTGCACATCTAAGTCATCAATTTTGCATAAGTGTTAGGATGAGTGTCCTTTTTAAAGAACATTCGAAGATTCTAAGATATTTAGCTCACACCGCAACTTGCTAAATCTCTTTTCATCCAAGGGCTTTGTGAAGATATCGGCTAGCTGTTCTTCAGTCTTCACATGCTCGATGGAGATGTCCCCCTTCAACACATGATCACGAAGAAAATGATGACGAATCTGAATGTGCTTAGTCTTCGAGTGCTGAACTGGGTTGTGAGCAATCTTGATGGCACCCTCATTGTCACAGTAGAGAGGCACATTCTTCACGTTGATGCCGTAGTCCTTGAGAGTTTGCTTCATCCACAGCAATTGAGCACAGCAAGAACCAGCAGCAATGTACTCAGCTTCCGATGAGACAAGATACGCAGATTCTGCTTTCTTCGAGGACCAACATACCAAAGATCATCCGAGGAAATGACAAGTACCAGATGTTGACTTGCGGTCCACACGATCACCAAAGATAGTCGAGTCGAATATCCAATGAGATCAAAAGTAGAGCCCTCGAGGTACCATAATCCTAGTGTTGGTGTGTGAGCTAGATATCGAAGAATATGCTTCACAGCCTTATGGTGTGATTCCTTCGGTGTAGCTTTAAATCAGGCACACATGCAAACACTAAGCATTATATCTGGCCTAGTGCACATAAGTACAATAAAGAACCAATCATGGAGCGGTATACCTTGTGATTGAAGTCAATACCATTTTCATCAGTGCATAGATGGCCATTTGTAGGCATAGGAATTTTGACGCCTTTGCAATCTTGCATGCCGAATTTCCTCAGAACATCTTTGAGGTATTTCTCCTGAGATATGAATATGCCATTGTGTTGTTGACGAATTTGAAGAACTAAGAAGAATTTCAACTCTCTCATCATAGACATTTGATATTCTTCACTCATCATATAGGCAAATTCATCACATGCCCGAGGAGCCTGCTTGAGGCCATAGAGGGCCTTGTTGAGTCTGAAGACTTTGTCAGGATTCTTTGGATCTTTTAAACCTGGGGGTTGAGCAACATATACTTCTTCCTCAAGCTTACCATTGAGGAATGCACTTTTCACATCCATTTGTGCCAATGATATTATGCTTGCGAGGATCTGGACGTTTGACCAGTTCCCAGACATTGTTGAGCTCGAACTGATGTAATTCTTCTTGCATAGCCTGAATCCACTCAGGCTCCAGAAATGCTTCATCTACCTTAGTGAGTTCTGTGATAGAGACAAAAGCATAGTGCCCACAAAAGTTAGATAAATGTGAAGCTTTTGAGCGTGTGAGAGGACCTGGTGCTTCAATGTCATCGATGATCTTGTCAACTTGCACTTCTTTTGCAATGCGAGGATGAGCTGGTTGTCGTCGAGGAATTTGATCAGCATTTTCTTCAGCACCATGTTCTTGACATTATCTTCAGTGCATCACTCGACGTTCTTTGCGTTCAGAATGAATTCTTCATGATTCTTGATGAGGAATGACATCCTCAGTTGCCTTGAACTCGATAGATTCCTCAGGTGCTGGTTCATCTATCACAGAAGGTAGGTGCTCTCTTTGCGAGCCATTAGTTTCATCGAACCGCACATCTATAGTTTCAACAACCTTGTGAAGAGCGATGTTGAAGACTCTGTAGGTGTGCGAGTCCTTTCCGTAACCAAGCATAAAACCTTCATGTGCTTTCGGTGCAAATTTTGCATTGTGATGAGGATCTCTAATCCAACATTTGGCACCGAAGACTTTGAAATAACTCACATTGGGTTTCTTGTCAGTGAGAAGTTCATAGGCAGTCTTCTTGAAGAATTTGTGAAGATATACTCTGTTGATGATGTGGCACGCGGTATCAATTGCATCAATCCAAATATGACGAGGCATTTTGTATTCATCAAGCATAGTGCAAGCCATCTCAACAAGAGTTCTGTTCTTGCGCTCCACGACGCCATTTTGCTGAGGAGTATAAGGAGCAGATAACTCATGAGTAATACCAAGTTCATTAAGATAGTCATCAAGACCAGAATTCTTGAACTCAGTTCCATTGTCACTCCTGATGTGCTTGATCTTCACACCAAAGTTGGTTGAAGCACTCGAGGAAAATCGTTTGAAGACTTCCTGCACTTCATGTTTGTAAGTAACAATGTGTACCCATGTGTAACGAGAGTAATCATCAACAATAACAAAGCCATATAGAGATGCATCATTAGTGACTGCTGAGTAATGATTAGGACCAAAGAGGTCCATGTGAAGCAATTCGAATGGACGAGTAGTGGTCATGATAGTCTTTGCAGGATGCTTGGCCTTGGTCATTTTTCCAGCTTCACAGGCTCCACACAAGTGATCCTTGAGGAATTTGACATTTTCAATGCCAATGACATGCTTCTTCTTTGCAAGTGTGTGCAAATTCCTCATGCCTACGTGACCAAGTCGTCGATGCCATAGCCAGCCTTCTAAAGCTTTTGCAAGTAGGCACACAGCTGGTTGTGGTCCTGTAGAGAAATCAACAATATACAAGTCTCCTCTCCTAAATCCTTCGAAGACTTTGGAATTGTCAGCTTCCATGATCACAACACAATGACAACCATATCAAGATCACAAAGCATTGAGACTGACATGAGTTTGTATCCTAAGGACTCAACAAGCATGACTTTGTCCATGTGTATGTCCTTAGAGATCGCAACCTTACCAAGACCCAATACCTGACTTTTGCCTTTGTCAGCGAAGATGATATGCTTTAGATGTGACGGTGATAAGGAGCATCCTTCAATAGATTCTTGTTACCAGTCATGTGATTTGTACATCCACTATCGAGGACCCACTCATTGGCTTTGGGTTGATCATCCTCCAGATGAATTAGTGCAACTTACGATCTCATATACTTCATCAGTGAAGAATATGATATCAATTTCATCGATGAATTTCATCAAGCAATAAAACAGTATAGCAAGATGAGGACGTGTGAAATGAAAGTTCATTTCTTCATGATTAGCTGCGTCCTTTCCGCAATTTTGTCGGGCCCCAAAGAAATTCTTGAGACGTTAAAGCACGCCCGAGACCTGACCCTGCAGAAGAGATTAGTTCTTTTTGTTCACCACCCACATCTGAAGGGGTGGCAAAGAGTTCATCACTCTACGAGCTCCATATGAGAATGGTGGCATAGAAGCCAATCTAGTTCGTTTCACATAAGAGGGGTTAGGGTAAGCATATGAGTAAGCAGAGAAATTCTTCGAGGACTTATGAACATAATGGTTTGAAGAATAATGCCTATATTCATAGCCCTTAGCTGTACCCTGCGAAACATAGTTGTTAGCACGATGATAATCATATGAGGACTTTGATCCTTTTGAGGAATTTGATCCATGTGAGGAATTTGGTCCGTATGAGGACTTGGATCCATATGAAGAATTTGGTCCATATGAAGAGTATGATCTGGGGTTCCTATTCTTCACAAGTGGTGTCATGAGGACATTCACCTGAAGACTTTCAAGGTACTTCTTGGGAACCCAGATTTTCTTCATAGGAGAACCGTTCCTGCAGTTAGTGCCAACATATCTAGCAAATACTTCACCATTCTGATTTTTGAACAGTTTATAGTTGGAGTCAAATGACTCATCAGAAGAATGAGGAGATTCACATATAAAGCCAGATAAGTTAGATGGATCAACTGGAGGTCCCTTTGCAGCAACCCATGAGGTTTTGGGGTACTGCTCAAAGGCAATACCCTCTTTCCTAGGGTTTCTGTTGAGGATCTTCTTTTTAAGCACATCACAAAGAGTCTGATGCCCTTTGAGGCTTTTGTACATGCCTGTCATGTACAATTCCTTCAGCCCTGCATCGTCAGTGATACTAGCAATGTCCTCAGATGAGGAATTAGTGATAGGAGGGGCAGGTGAAGAATTTGTAACAGTTGAAGCATTTGAACATTCAGGTGAAGAATTAGCAGATTCACGTTCAATGCACTTTAAGCATGGAGGAACAAATTCTTCCTGAGAAGCCCTGATTTGTTGAGCAAGTAATGAATCGCGCTCCTTCTGAAGATCTTCATAACTCACTCTTAGCTTCTCAAGATCTTGCTTTCTTTGAAGAAATTCATAAGAAAGCTTCTCATGATCAGATAAGAGAGTGTTATGATGACCTTGAAGGCTGTCAAACCTACACTGAAGTCTCTGAAGATTTTCAGTAAGGGCTTTAGTGCGATCCATTTCTTCACCCAACATATCATCACTTTTGTCTAGCATGTTTTGAACCTTTTCAAATTCCCTTTGTTGTTTTACAGCAATCTTAGCAAGTTTAGAGTAGATGGGCTTGAGATCTTCATCAGATTCATTCTCACTAGATTCAGAGGAGGTATATTTGAGTACCTTGGCACTCTTTGCCATGAAGCAATAGGTGGGAGCGTAGTCATCATTATCTTCATTAGCCTTGTTGGTGAGGTCAGTTTCTTCAGAGTTGAAGATGGACTTGCTGATGAATGCGGTAGCGAGAGCTAGACTCGGACTCCTCTGATGCCTCCTCTTCCTCATGTTCCTCAGATTCAGCTTCAGAGTCCATTTCCTTGCCAATGAATGCCCGAGCCTTCTTGGAGTTGCTCTTCTTGTGAGATGAAGACTTTGAGGATTTTGATGATGAAGATTTTGATGATTTCTTCTTTTTCTTAGCGTCATCAGAACTGTAATCCTTGTATTTCTTCTTCTTTAATTCCTTTTCCCACTGAGGACAATCTTGAATATAGTGACCAGGTTTCTTGCATTTGTGGCATAACCTTCTCTTATAGTCACTGGATGATGAATCACTGCTCCTTGAGGATTTTCCAAAGCGACCACGTCTTGAGAACTTCTGGAACTTCTTCACGAGCAGTGCTAGCTCCTGGCTCAATTCTTCAGGGTCACCGAGGCTACTACCAGAGTCTTCACAATCAGATTCAGATACAGCCTTGGCCTTCAGGGCACATGATTTGCCATAGCTAGAACCATAGAGATCTCTCTTTTCAGCAAGCTGAAACTCATGAGTATTCAGCCTCTCGAGGATATCAGCGGGATCAAGTGACTTGTAGTCAGCACGTTCTTGTATCATCAGTGCCAGAGTATCAAATGAGGAATCAAGCGATCTCAACAATTTCTTCACCACCTCATGGTTGGTGATGTCGATTAACACCAAGCGCTTGAAGCTCATTTGAGATGTCAGTGAGGCGATCGAAGGTTTGTTCAACATTTTCATTGTCGAGTCTTTTGAAGCGGTTGAAGAGATTGCGAAGAACATCAACTCGAGAGTCACGCTGAGTTGAGACTCCTTCATTTACTTTGGACAGCCTATCCCAGATAAGCTTAGCAATTTCCAAAGCACTCACTATTCCATACTGTCCTTTGCTCAGATGGCCACATATGATATTCTTCGCTTGAGAATCGAGTTGCTTGAATCTCTTCACATCGGTAGCGTTCAGTGAGGGTGAGACAGAGGGAACACCATTTTCCACAACGTACCAGAGATAGTTGTCAATTGCCTCAAGATGCATTCTCATCTTGTTCTTCCAGTAGGGGTAGTCCGTTCCATCAAAGGTAGGACACCCAGCCGAGACCTTGATCATACCTGCGGTCGACATAACTAAAACTCCAGGTGGTTAAACCAAAATCACACAGAACAAGGGAGTACCTTGCTCTGATACCAATTGAAAGTGCGTTATATCGACTAGAGGGGGGTGAATAGGCGATTTTTATGAATTCTTCACTGAGGAATTTGCCGGTGAGGAAATTCCTTAGTGAAGAACTACTTGCAGCGGAATAAGTACTCAGAAGTAAGCATAACAGAATACAGGCATGGTCATCATGATGAAATGAAGACAATCACAGAGTACAGAAAGCGTAATCACAGTTTAACACAAGATGAAGACAAACAGACTGAAGAAATTGAACTGAGGAAATTGAGAAAGTCTTCAGTCAAAGTATTCAAACACAGATATGAACAAACACTCAACACAGTAATGAGGAAATGAATGAGTTGAGGAAATAGAACCAGTAAGGTTGGTGAAGACAATGATTTGGTAGATCAGTTCCAATTGCTATCTCAGTTGTACGTCTGGTTGGAGCGGTTGAGTATTTAAACTCGAGGACACACAGTCCCGGACACCCAGTCGCTGAGCACGCAGCTCAGGGCACCAAGTCCTCACCGTATTCTCCTTGAACTAAGGTCACACAGACCTCGTCCAATCACTCGTGGTAAGTCTTCAGGCGACTTCCAAACCTTCACAGACTCGGTCACTTGGCGATCCACAATTCCTCTTGGATGCTCTAGACCATGACGCCTAACCGTCTGGAAGAAGCACAGTCTTCAAAGGTAACAAGCGTCGGATCCACGCAGGATCAATCTCTTCAGTGATGCTCAATCACTTTGGGTTTGTAGGGGTTTGGTTTTGGGTTTTTCATCACTCGATGATTTTCTCTCAAAGTCCTCGGAGGATGGGATGCTCTCAAATGACAAGTGTCAAGTTCTCTCGGAGCAGCCAACCAGCTAGTGGTTGTAGGGGGCGGCTATTTATAGCCTAGGGAGCAGCCCGACATGATAAGACATAAATGCCCTTCAATGATATGACCGTTAGGTAGATAAGATATTTTGGGACAGCTGGCGCGCAACACAGCAATGGTCAGAAATTTGACTCTCAAATTCCTCAGGGCTATCATGTTCCTCACTGTGTAGGCAATCCGCAATGGCGAATTACTAACTCCTCGGTCATAACAAATTCCTCAAGGACTGAAGAACTTCGTCTCATCCTTCAAGAAATTGACTGAACTGTATGAGATTTCCAAAGGCTTCACTCGAAGGTATTGGTAGGTATAGGATTTTGAGTTGAGCATCACATGGAAATTTTTCCTTAGTATTTCCTCGACCCCCTTTAACAGTACGGTGTTTCCTATGACTCAAGAAAGAGAAAACGAAACTACGAAAACAAAAGTCTTCACGCTTCATGTTCCTCAAATGAATACCTAGTCTTCAAGGTCACACCAATTTCTTCACTTTCAAAGTCTTCAGAAAGTCTTCAAAATATCAAAGTCTTCAGTCGAAGAACTTCATTTTTAGGTATCGACTTTCTCTGTAAATATCAAACTCCTCATAGACTTATAGACCTGTGTACACTCATAAACACATTAGTCCCTTAACCTATAATTCTTCAATACACCAAAATCACTAAGGGGCACTAGATGCACTTACAAGATAAGGCCCTTATGATTGAAGGAAAGCAGCAGCAGATTGAGAGCCATAAGAGAAAGTATGGACAAGGGAAGTATAATTCAGGAGCTCAACAGAAGCCCCGCTTAACCCCGAACTCGGGAGGACTTGTTCATAACCATGGAGGTCACAACCATACTGGAGGAGGATCGCATAACCACAATGGTGTGAAGAATGGCAATGGGAACGGAGTTAATAACAATCAGAACCGCTCCAACCCATCTACACCCGCCAAAAGAGACCTAAGTCAAGTTACTTGCTATAAGTGCGGGAAGACTGGGCACTATGCTAATGACTGCCCTGAAGGAAGGAATGGAAATGGAAATGGGAGCGCTGGGAAGAAGCCCAATCCATTCAACAAAGGACAAGTAAACCACGTTAACGTGGAGGAGGTTGAAGAGTAGCCGGACGCGGTAATAGGTAAGTTTTTGGTTAAGTCATTTACCGCTCTTGTTCTTTTCGATACCGGTGCATCGCATTCATACATATCAAGGGGATTTGTGGATAAGTTTAAGTTACCAACCCAAACCCTTAGGACCCCTCTATTAGTGAGCTCGCCTGGAGCAGAGTACATGGCTAGCCGATGGTGCACCCAGATACCCCTAACCATTGGCACACATGTTTTTCCGTCTGACCTAATTATCTTGGAGTCGCAAGGATTGGATGTGATATTAGGTATGGACTAGATGTCAAAGTATGGAGGAAGCATTAACTGTGCTAGCAAATCAATTTATCTTACCACCCCGGAGGGAAAAAGGATTAAGTATGTATCTAGGCATGTGTCTAGGAGGAGCCAAGTGAATGCCCTCACGGGAGTTGTGCAGGAGGAAGTGCCTGTAGTAAAGGATTACCCGGATGTCTTCCCAGAGGAGTTACCAGGCATGCCCCTGGATCGAGACATCGAGTTTTGATAGAGCTATTGCCAGGTACAGGGCCAATATCCAAGAGACCCTATCGGATGCCCGCAAACTATCTAGAGGAAATTAAGAAACAGATCAAGGAGTTATTGGAGAAAGGTTATATTCGCAGGAGTTCATCACCTTGGGGAGCACCAATACTTCTGGTCGATAAGAAGGATAAATCCCTGAGGATGGTCGTTGATTACCGAGCCTTGAATGAAGTAACAATAAAGAACAAGTACCCATTACCGATGATCAATGATCTGTTTGATCAGTTGCAAGGAGCTAAGGTGTTTTCGAAGATCGATCTACGATCAGGATACCATCAATTGAAGATTCGAGAGAAGGATATACCAAAGACAGCGTTCACCACGCGGTATGGATTATATGAGTATACAGTCATGTCGTTTGGACTGACTAACGCCCCTGCCTATTTCATGAGTATGATGAACAAGGTGTTCATGGAGTATTTGGACAAGTTTGTTGTGGTGTTCATTGATGATATTATGGTATACTCGAAGAATGAGGAGGATCACAAGGAGCATTTGCGTTTAGTTCTCGAGAAACTCAGGGAACACCAGTTATACGCTAAATTCAGAAAGTGTGAGTTTTGGTTGAAGGAAGTTGGATTTCTTGGGCATGTTATATCAGGAGAGGGTATAGCAGTGGACCCTAGTAAGGTTCAGTCAGTCACTGAATGGTTGGCACCCACTTCAGTTAGCGAGATCCGCAGTTTCCTTGGACTCGCAGGATACTATTAGAGATTCATTGAGAATTTTTCCAAGATTGCTAAGCCAATGACTAAATTGCTGAAGAAGGATACTAAGTTTAAATGGACAGATGATTGCGAGGCAAGTTTTCAGGAGTTGAAGAAACGTTTGACTACAGCCCCAGTATTAACACTGCGAGATATACATAAGGAGTTTCAAGTGTATTGTGACGCCTCACGCTTGGGACTTGGATGTGTGCTTATGCAGGACGGAAAGGTTGTTTCGTATGCCTCACGACAACTGAAGCCTCATGAATTGAACTATGCCACGCATGATTTGGAGCTAGCAGCCATAGTGCATGCATTGAAGACTTGGAGACATTATCTTATTGGAAATCGTTGTGATGTGTACACGGATCATAAGAGTTTGAAGTACATTTTCACCTAGAAGGAGTTGAACCTTAGACAAAGGAGATGGCTGGAGCTTATAAAGGATTATGACATGAAGCTGCACTATCATCCAGGAAAGGCCAATGTCGTCGCAGATGCTTTGAGCCAGAAGAGTTACGCTAATATCCTTGAAAGTAAAGGATTGCCGAAGGAGTTAGCTGAGGATATCATGGAGCTTTGGTTGGAGATTGTTCCAAGAGGTTTCATTGCGACAATGGAAGTTCAGTCGACATTGTTGGACAAGATTCGAGAAGCTCAGAAGAATGACAAAGAGATTGCTGAGATAAAGGAGAAGATGAGCAAAGGAAAGGCCAAAGGTTTTCGCGAGGATGAGCACGATACCTTATGGTTTGAGGACCGAGTTTATGAGCCCAATGACCCATAGGTCAGAAAGTTAATACTTCAGGAGGCCCATGACTCACCATACTCGATACACCCCGGAAACACAAAGATGTATTTGGATTTGAAAGAGCGTTTCTGCTAGACTGGTATGAAGAAGGATATTGCCGAGTATGTAGCTGTATGTGATGTATTTCAGAGAGTGAAGGCAGAGCATCAGAAGCCAGCAGGACTGTTACAGCCTATGCCGATACCCGAATGGAAGTGGGAAAAACTTGGCATGGATTTTATCACCGGATTGCCCAGAACCAAAGCAGGATATGACTCAATATGGGTAGTAGTGGATCGCTTGACCAAAGTGGCTCACTTCATCCCAGTGAAAACCACGTATACAAGTGCGAAGTTAGCCAAGATATATATGTCCAGGATCGTATGTTTGCATGGAGTTCTGAGGACCATCGTATCAGATAGAGGAACACTGTTTACTTCAAAGTTTTGGCATCAGCTACACCAGACTTTGGGAACAAGATTGGAGTTTAGTACAGCATTCCACCCGCAGACAGATGGACAGACAGAGAGAGTCAACCAGATTTTGGAGGACATGTTGAGAGCCTGTGCGCTAAACTATGGGTCTAGTTGGGATGACAATTTGCCTTACGCAGAGTTCTCATACAACAATAGCTACCAAGCTAGTTTGAAGATGGCACCATTCGAAGCTCTGTATGGACGCAGATGTAGAACACCTGTGATGTGGGATGAGGTAGGAGACCGTCAGTTGTTTGGACCAGATTTGATCAAAGAGTCGGAGGAGAAGGTTAAACTGATCCGAGACAGATTGAAGATTGCTCAGTCCAGGCAGAAGAGTTATGCAGATTCGAAACGCAAGGAAGTAACTTATGAAATTGGAGACAGAGTCTATCTGCGAGTATCACCCTTGCGAGGAGTGAAACGTTTTGGAGTTAAGGGAAAGTTAGCTCCAAGGTTTGTAGGACCGTACCGTGTCTTGGAACGGATGGGAGAAGTTGCCTACAAGCTGGAGTTACCTGAAGGATTGTCAGGAGTTCACGATGTGTTCCACGTATCACAGTTGAAGAAGTGTCATGCTGAGATGGCAGATATACCGTTAAGAGATACAGTGCCCCTGGAGGCGATTCAGTTGGACAGTAATTTGACCTATGAAGAGAAACCAGTCAAGATTCTTGACTTTGACAGCCGAGTCACGCGCAGCAAGGTTATCAAGTTTTGCAAGGTTCAGTGGAGCCACCATACCGAGGAGGAAGCCACCTGGGAACGAGAAGATGATATTCGCAAGGACCACCCGCACCTATTTTCTAGCCAACCTGAATCTCGAGGACGAGATTCATCTTAAGGGGGGTAGGTTTGTAACATCCCAAATTTTCAATTTGGAATGTTATACATAGGTTATCCATGCATACCATATTTTATTGCATCTTCGTTCCGCAATCCTCGAAATCCTAAGCAACTCAAGGACCCTCGAGAGAGTTGGGGATTTTCGGTTTTCATATTTTGATTTTATCAAATATCGAGAACGAGGATTTTTATTTTAATTATTTTTCTCTCGGAAAAATATTTCATATTAAAATATATGAGAGGAGATAATATGACTTCTCCAAAATAATTGAATTATTGGAGGAAAAATGTTAGAATCATTATTTGGATTTTTTTAGTTTATTTTGAATTTTATTTGCATTGGAAAAATTTGCATGTTTTTGAAAATTGCATTTTAGGGCCAAGAAAATATTCAACTCGTTCTAAATATTTCATTTAGACGGTGAAAATTTGTTTTGGCATTTTTAGATTTTTATTTTATTTGATAGGAATTTTCTCTGTCGGCGGAACTATTTAAAAAAAATTCATGGCACACAAGACCTGGGCCGGGCAAGCCCAGCCAGCCCAGCCGGCCCAAGCCGCCGCCACCGCCTTTTCCGCGCCCGCCGCCGCCAGAGTCCGGTTCGACTCGCGCCGCCTGCCCCTCCCAAGGCACCGCAACCCCCTCCTTAAATACCACCACACCCCTAGCCGCTACACCCGCCACCGCCGCCTTCCGCCGCTCGAGCCGAGCCTCAATCACCGTCGCCGCCAGTAGCCGCTGCCGCCTCCCGCCGCCACCCTGCCGTCGAGCCCGAGCCCCGCCGGAGCCCCGCCGGAGCCGAGCGAGGTAGCCGCCCCGCCGCCCGGTTTTCCGAAGAAAACCGTTTCGTTTTTTTTGAAAACCCTAGTTTTCGTTTTTTTTCTAGATCAGTTTATTTTTTAGCGAGCATTCGCTCGTTCGTTCATTTTAACGAACGCGTTCTTCGTTTAGGTTCTGATAACGAACGTTCGTTCGTTAAGCTGTTCTTCGCTTTTCTTTTCCCGGATTTATTCCGTGATTTTTCTGATCGCGATTTCTGATCCGACGTTCGATCTAGTATAACTTTTCGCTCGTTTATCGAAATCAGGCGATTCAAACGCCTAGAGTTTCGTCTCGAAACCCTCTTTCCGAATAATCAACTCAAACAAGTTTTTGCCTCTGTAAAATTTGACCTTAGTTCAAATTAGTAAACGGATCTTATTTCTTTCGCCGTTTGAGTTTTGTTGCTTCGTTTGGTTTGATTCTTTTTGCGAACCGGAGTTCTTAAGTTGAACTTTCTGGTCAACCTCTTTTAGTTGAGTTTTACCTATGCATCTTTGCTTGTTGCTTATGTATGTTATTGTTTGCTTGCGATAGAATTCCCGGAGTGCGAAGCGTGTTACTACGAGTCTCTAGGATTCACGGATCGTCAGCAAGGAAAGTAACACATTGATCATACTCTTTTCATACCCAGTTTTTATGCATTAGTTCCAATCCTCAAACATTGCATGATTAGGATGTCATTAACTTGTGGGTTGGGAAGTAGTAGTTGAGGTAGAACCTATTGCCCAGTTACTATCAAACCCTTGGGAGTTACTTCTACATGTTGCTATTATTGCTATGCTATGCTCGTAGACGTGGATTGGGTTTGAGTGCATCCATGACAGATGTGAGATTGTTAATTAATGGTTTACTTTAAGGTGGCAACTTTAATACACATCTGGGTGGATTGAGGCACCTGGAGAACCCAGTGTTGTCTGTTTTATTTTTTGGAAACCCCGGGGTACCCGTGTGATTTTCCTATGGACCGCCACCTAGGCTCAAAGGGAACTGAGATTATTCATGCTAGAAACTTCCGTGTGCAGCCACAAGCTATTATGGTCTCCAGCATAGTTGAGTAAGTTACGTGAAGCTCTTGAAGAGGTAGATCAACAGGTAGTGGGTTTTGTAGGTTTGGTATGGTCTACCCGGAGTAGAGAGTTAATGTTTCTGAAATACTATGTCTCGGTCATCCGTTTCTCAAACACCATGTAGTGCGAGAAATCAACGGAGGCGATCGAGTTTTGTGGAGAAAAAATGCGCAAACCTCTGCAGAGTGTACAATCTAATCATGGTTAGCCGTGTCCCTAGTTATGGACAATTCTGAGTATCTAGTATCTGAGTATTCACATGTATCTCATCACTCTTAAATTAATATTGTTGGGATGTTAACTACTTTAATTCGGATTGAGAATGCTGTCAACCATTCTCAATGTTTAACAACCACCATGATAGTTAAATAAAATGTATTCCTTTGTTGTAGGGAAAAACTGGCTTTTCGCAAAACTATAACCATAGAGCTTTCCACCAGCCAAATATGCATGTAGTGATAGCATTATTCTGTTCTTGCTCTACTGTGTTATATTGCCAGCATATTCCATGTGCTGACCCGTTCTAGGGCTGCAACGTATTATGTTGCAGACTTTTCAGACGAGGAGTAAGGATCGTTTGATCGTTGTCGTGCAACTCAGCCATGCCGTTGGAGTTGATGGACTCACTTTATCTTCCAATCCTTCCGCTGTTATCGCATTAGATGGCCTAAAGCCATATTGTTGTAATAAGTTCTCTTTTGAGACATTCGATGTAATAAGTGTGTGATTGCTACTCTGTTATAAATCCTTCGAGTACTGTGTGTGTCAGCATTACTGATCCAGGGATGACACTGAAACACAGAGACTTGACCATCTGAGGTCGGGTCGCTACAATAAACTATTTTACTAGCCATAGAGTCATCAAAATAAGCAAACAACACAATGAAAACAGAATCTGTCAAGAACAGAACAGTCTGTAGTAATCTGAAACTAACGCAAACTTGTGGAACTCCAAACATTCTAAAATAAATTGGTGGACCTGAGGAATTTTTCTAGTAATCATCTGCAAAAAGAATCAACTAAATAGCACTCTCCAGTAAAAAGTTGAAGCTAATCTCGTGAACGCTAAAGTTTCTGTTTTTTACAGCATGATCATAAAGACTTCACCCAAGTCTTCCCAAACGTTCTACTTGGCACAAACACTAATTAAAACATGAAAGCGCATCTAACCAGAAGGTAGATGGATTACTTATTACTAAAAAAACCAAAAAGCAATAAATTAAAATAAAATTGGGTTGCCTCCCAACAAGCGCTAACGTTTATAGCCCCTAGCTAGGCATGATGATTTCAATGATGCTCACATAAGAGATAAGAATTGAAACATAAAGAGAGCATCATGAAGAATATGACTAGCACATTTAAGTCTAACCCAATTCCTATGCATAGGGATTTTGTGAGCAAACAACTTATGGGAACAAGAATCAACTTGCATAGGAAGGTAAAACAAGCATAACTTCAAGATTTTAAGCACATAGAGAGGAAACTTGATATTATTGCAATTCCTACAAGCATATATTCCTCCCTCATAATAATTTTCAGTAGCATCATGAATTAACTCAACAATATAACCAGCACCTAAAGCATTCTTTTCATGATCTACTTGCATAGAAATTTTGCTACTCTCCACATAAGCAAAATTCTTCTCATGAATAGTAGTGGGAGCAAACTCAAGAAAATAACTATCATATGATTGAAAATTAAGATCAAGATGACAAGTTTCATGGTTATCATTATTCTTTATAGCATACGTGTCATCTCAATAATCATCATAGATAGGAGGCATGCTTTCAACATAATAAATTTGCTCAACAAAGCTTGGGGGACAAAAAATATCATCTTCATCAAACATAGCTTCCCCAAGCTTGTGGCTTTGCATATCATTAGCATCATGATATTCAAGGAGTTCATACTAACAACATTGCAATGATGCTCATCATTCAAATATTTAGTGCCAAATATTTTAATGCATTCTTCTTCTAACACTTTGGCACAATTTTCCTTCCCATCATACTCACGAAAGATATTAAAAAGATGAAGCGTATGAGACAAACTCAATTCCATTTTTTTGTAGTTTTATTTTATAAACTAGACTAGTGCTAAAACAAGAAACAAAAACATTTGATTGCAAGATCTGAAGATATACCTTCACTTACCTAGCCTCCCCGGCAACGGCGCCAGAAAAGAGCTTGATGTCTACTACACAACCTTCTCCTTGTAGACGTTGTTGGGCCTCCAAGTGCAGAGGTTTGTAGGACAGTAGCAAATTTCCCTCAAGTGGATGACCTAAGGTTTTTCAATCCGTGGGAGGCGTAGGATGAAGATGGTCTCTCTCAAGCAACCCTGCAACCAAATAAAAAAGAGTCTCTTGTGTCCCCAACACACCCAATACAATGGTAAATTGTATAGGTGCACTAGTTCGGCGAAGAGATGGTGATACAAGTGCAATATGGATGGTAGATATAGGTTTTTATAATCTGAAATAATAAAAACAGCAAGGTAACAAGTGATAAACGTGAGCGCAAACGGTATTGCAATGATATGAAACAAGGCCTAGGGTTCATACTTTCACTAGTGCAAGTTCTCTCAACAATAATAACATAGATAGATCATATAACAAGCCCTCAACATGCAACAAAGAGTCACTCCAAAGCCACTAAAAGCGGAGAACAAACGTAGAGATTATGGTAGGGTACGAAACCACCTCAAAGTTATTCTTTCCAATCAATCCATTGGGCTATTCCTATAAGTGCCACAAACAGCCCTAGAGTTCGTACTAGAATAACACCTTAAGACACAAATCAACCCAAACCCTAATGTCACCTAGATACTCCAATGTCACCTCAAGTATCCGTGGGCATGATTATACGATATGCATCACACAATCTCAGATTCATCCAACCAACATAAAAGTACTTCAAAGAGTGCCCCAAAGTTTCTACCGGAGAGTCAAGAAAACGTGTGCCAACCCCTATGCATAGGTTCATGGGCGGAACCCGCAAGTTGGTCACCAAAACATACATCAAATGGCACATGATATCCCATTGTCACCACAGATAAACACGGCAAGACATACATCAAGTGTTCTCATAAAAGACTCAATCTGATAAGATAACTTCAAAGGGGAAAATCAATTCATCACAAGAGAGTAGAGGGGGAGAAACATCATAAGATCCAACTACAATAGCAAAGATCGGGATACATCAAGATCGTGCCATAGAGGGAACACGAGAGAGAACATGAGAGAGAGAGAGGGAGAGAGAGAGAGAGATCAAACACATAGCTACTAGTACATATCCTCAGCCCCGAGGGTGAACTACTCCCTCCTCGTCATGGATAGCGCCGGGATGATGAAGATGGCCACCGGTGAGGGTTCCCCCCTTCGGCAGGGTGCCGGAACAGGGTCCCGTTTTGTTGTTTGTGGCTCTGGAGGTTTTGCGGCGGCGGAACTCCCGATCTATCTTCTGTTCTGGAAGTTTTACGATACGTAGGTATATATGGGTGAAATAAGTACGTCGGTGGACCGAAGGGGGGCCACGAGGCAGGGGGGCGCGCCCTAGGGGGGTGGGCGCGCCCCCCACCCTTGTGAGCACCTCCCTTCTTTCCTGACATGCACTCCAAGTCCATTGGGTGGCTTTCCTTCCAAAAATAACTTCTCCAGTTGATTTCGTTCCGTTTTGACTCCGTTTGATATTCCTTTTCCTCGAAATACTGAAATAGGCATAAAACAGCAAATCTGGGCTGGGCCTCCGGTTAATAGGTTAGTCCCAAAAATAATATAAAAGTGGATAATAAAGCCCAATATTGCCTAAAACAGTAGATAATATAGCATGGAGCAATAAAAAATTATAGATACGTTGGAGACGTATCACTGGTCGACTTCGACATTGCCCGCATCGGCCTCCCGTACAACGCCATCCTCGAGTACCCAGCTCTGGGCCAGTTCATGGCGGTGACTCATCCATCCTACAACCTCATGAAGATGCCTGGAAGCAAAGGTCCTCACCATCAAGGGGGACACCAAGGAGGTAGTGAAGGCGCTCAAACTTGCCTTCAAGACCGCTGCGGCGGTGCAGGCAGTCGACGCCGGTGCCCCCAAGGCCAAGGAGGCCGCGCCAACCAAGAAGAAGCAGCTGTTCACCCAAAACAATGCAGAAACCAAGCAGGTGCCGGTCGACGAGGACGGGTCCTCAGGAGCCACATTCACCATAGGTGCTGGCCTCAACCCCAGCCAAGAGGAAGCATTGGTGAAGTTCTTGCGCGCGAACAAGGATATATTCGCATGAGAGCCCAATCAGCTGGTGGGGGTCCTGAGAGAGGTGATTCAGCACCACTTAAGGGTATGCCCCAATGTGCGCCCTGTGAAGCAGCGAGCAAGGAGGCAGTCCACGGAGAAGCAGGCCTTCATCGTCCAAGAGACCCGCAAGTTGGTGGCGGCAGGTGCCATTCGTGAGGTCAGGTACCCCGAATGGCTGGCGAACCCTGTCGTGATGCCGAAGAATGGCGGGAAGGAGCGAATGTGCGTCGACTTCACCAACCTCAACAAGGCATGCCCTCAAGATCCGTTCCCTCTCCCGCGCATCGACCAGATCATCGACTCCACCGCCGAGTGCGACCTGCTGTGCTTCCTGGATGCGTTCTCAGGGTATCACCAAATCAAGATGGCGGTGGAAGATGTAGAGAAGACAGCCTTCCTGACCCCGTGTGGGGTGTACTGCTACACCTGCATGCCCTTCGAACTGCGCAACGCGGGTGCGAGCTTTCAGCGGCTGATGCACATCGCCTTAGGGCGGCAGCTCGGGAGAAACACGGAGGCCTACGTCAATGACATCATGGTGAATTCTCGGGAGGCGAGAACCTTGATCCAAGACCTGGAGGAGATCTTCGAGAGCCTGCGCTAGGTGAACTTGCGGCTTAACCCGGAAAAGTGTGTGTTCGGTGTCCCTTCCGGCAAGCTGCTGGGATTCCTCGTGTCCCACAAAGGGATCGAGGCGAACCCGGAGAAGATCAAGACCATTGAGGACATGAGCCCACCGCAGACCCTCAAGGAAATGCAGAAGCTGGTTGGTCGGGTGTCTGCGTTGGGACGCTTCATCTCCAAGCTGGGAGAGTGCGCCTTACCCTTCTTCAAGCTGATGAAGAAGAAGGGCCCGTTCGAGTGGACCCCGGAAGCTGACGGAGCCTTCCAAGACCTCAAGAGATACCTGACCAGCCCTCCGATGATGGTGGCGCCACGGCCTCTCGAGCCTCTAGTACTTTATCTTGCCGCCACCCCATACTCCGCCAGTGCTGCGCTAGTGGCGGTCCGAGAAGAGCACCAAGACAAGAGCGCGCCGCACCAAGCTACGCCGCCAGCCGAGATGACGCAAAGTCAGGAAGGCGCAGCAAGAGCCGAAGCGGCAACAACAGAAGACCAAGCTCGGCAGGACAACGCCGTAGAGATTCCCGCAAGTGATCAGGCCCTAGGGGTCCCACCACCTCAGGAGGCACCCCAACCTTTGCAAGACACGAGCCTCACCAGCACGCCTGTCCTCGTCGAGCACCCGGTGTACTTCGTCAGCACGGTGTTGCGGGACGCGAGGGCGCGATATCCCATGCCTCAGAAGCTCCTGCTTGCGCTCCTGGTGGCCTCGCGCAAGTTGCGGCACTACTTCCAGGGCCACCCCATCAAAGTCGTCTCGGCCTACCCGTTGGAGAGGGTGCTCAAGAGGCCCAACTCTGCCGGAAAGGTCGCCGAGTGGAACATCGAGCTGCAGGCATTATAGTTGGAGTTCAGCACCACCAGGGTCATCAAGGGAGCTGCGCTCGCTGATTTCATGACAAAATGGACGGATGCCCCGATGCTGGAACTAGGCGAGGACCGGTCCACCTCGCCAGGAAGTGAGGCGCCCGGCGGATGGGTCATGTATTTTGATGGTGCCTTCACGCACTAGGGCACAGGGGCTGGAGCAGTGCTCATCTCGCCCACGCCGGGCAAGCTCTACTACGCTGTGCAGCTCTGCTTTCAGCAGGGCAAGAAGGTCTCCAACAACATCGCAAGAAGGCCTCATAGCTGGCCTGAAGGCCGCGGCAGCTCTAGGGGTGAAGCGCCTCACCGTTAGGGGCGACCCATAGCTCCTCGTCTACTTCTCCAACAAAGTGTACAAGCCAAAGGACGAGCACATGGAGGTGTACCTCGTAGAAGTACGTAAGATGGAAAAGCAGTTCCTAGGCATGGAGGTGCAGCATGTGCCTTGTGGCACCAACAAGGAAGCTGACGACATCGCCAGGAGGGCATCCAAGTGACAGCCCCAAGAGCATGGCGTCTTCGAGGAGCGGCTCTTCAAGTCGTCAGCGACGCCACCACTTTCAAGCACAGCACGGCCTCGGGAGGAGCTCCCACAACTGCCTGTCACGGGAACCCTAGCTTGTGGCCCGACCTCAGGAGCTCACCTGCTCTTGGCGTTCGAGCCCCAAGAGGGATGTTGGACCAAGGAATTCAAGGAATATCTGATGCAAGGGTCACTACCAGAGAAAGAAGAGGATGCAGAGCGGTGAGTTGTACAGGAAGCGACCAAATGATGTTTCGCTGCGTTGCATTTCCAGGGACCAGGGGAAGGAGTTGCTGATTGACATACACGACGGGGACTACGGACACCACTCGTCATCACAGACTCTCATCGGCAAGGTATTCCGCAGTGGATTCTACTGGCCCACAGTGCTCAACGACGCAGCTGAGCTGGTGAAGTCCTGCGAAGCTTGCCAGTTCCACGCCAAGCAGATCCATCAGCCAGCTCAGGGCCTCCAGACTATACCTCTCACATGGCCGTTCATGGTCTGGGGGCTGGATATCTTGGGCCCATTCCCTTGAGTGCCAGGGGGCTACCGCTACCTCTACGTCGCCATCGACAAGTTCACCAAGTGGGCGGAAGTGGAAGTCGTCCGCATCATCCCAGTCGGTTCCGTGGCAAGTTCATCAAGGGCCTCGTGAGCCGTTTCGGGGTCCCGAACCGCATCATCACCGACAACGGCTCGCACTTCACCAGTAACCTCTTCAAAACATACTGTGCTAACCTTGGAACGCAGATCTGCTACGCTTCGGTGGCGCACCCCAGGAGCAATGGCCAGGCTGAACGCGCCAATGCGGAGGTCCTGAGAGGCCTCAAGACCAGGACCTTCAAGAAGAAGCTCGAGGCCTACGGCAGGGGCTGGCACGATGAGCTCCAGTCCGTGCTATGGTCCATCCGCACCACCGCCACTAAGCCGATGGGCGAGACCCCATTCTTCCTTTTCTACGAAGCCGAAGCAGTCCTCCCTCACGAGGTCAAGCATCGCTCCGCACGGGTCCCAGCGTTTGATGAAATGCAGCAGGATGCCACGCGGGGGATGGACCTCGTACTGGGGGAGAAGCGTCACCACGAAGCTGCACTGAGGGCGGCAAGGTGCCAGCAGGCGCTGCGGCGATACCACTGTCGCAACATCCGCTCCAGGACGCTCGAGGCAGGCAACCTCGTCCTGAGGCGGGTCCTCTCTAGGGAAGGGTTGCACAAGCTCTCACCCATGTGGGAGGGCGCGTTCAGGGTCGTCCATGTCTCCAGGCCTGGCGCCGCACGCCTGGAGACGCAGGACGGGGTACCCATCCAGAACGCGTGGAACATCTAGCACCTCCGGAAGTTTTACCCATGAAGCAAGGCCCAGTGCCTGTGAAGAAAGGCCCAGTGCCTGTGAAGAAGGCCGGGTGCCTGTGAAGAATTGCTGCCCGTGACAATCTCACCTAATAATGAGTGGGGATGTACACGCCCCGGAGTCTCAGGAGTGCCACCCTTGGGCCTCGGGGGCTCCCTCCCACGCCTAGTGGCAGCACTTAGCTCCACGCAGGTGAGAAGACTTGAAGACTAGACTAGGTGCCGGACGCGGCTTTTCATTTGCTTTCCGTAGTTGGCTCGCCTTATCTTAAACCGAATTTGCTTCTGGTGTTCGTTGCTAGTTTGGTTCAGTCACCCTTGCCGCCTTTCCCGACTCTAGTTCTCTTGTGTTCTCTCTCTCGCATACCTCGCGAGGGGCTGCCCTCGCAAGGGTTTCTTCCTCTTCTCTCTGCCTTCGGTCTGCTTTCTCGTGAGGCACCCTCATTCGGGCCCACAAGCCGGCACATCTCTCATAATCTGTGTCCCTCGGGTACCGCGATATGAAGCGCTGGGTCAAGGCTCAGGTGAACGATAAGTCTCCTAGCGAGCCTCCTAATGAATTTTTTGCAGTTCGTGAGCAACCACTAAGCCAAGACAGGCACGAGGAAACAAGTACCTCGTGAAGAAGAGGCTGGCCCGAACGCGCCAGGCTAAGTTATCTCCACACAAAGAAAGAAAAGAGGAACAAGACCAAAGCGGCGTTGCAGCAATCCACGGGGGCAGGTCTCTGGCGACGTCCCGAGCTTAGTTGTATCCCTCCTCGCACTTCACAGAGGCGCGGTGACGAGACGACCCGCTACCACCATCGAAGCGGGCGCGGTGGCGTGGCGGCTGGTCATAGTCACCGCTGCTGGAGCTTTCGCCAAGAGAAGAGCCACCGTAGCTGGATGAGGCGCAGCCGGCGGGCTCGCCCTCGCCCACGTCGCGGCCATCGCCAAGACCGAGCACCTCCTCGCTGTCGTTCGTCTCGGGGCAGCACCCGGCGTGGTGACCATCACTAAAAAAAGACACATCCGTGACATTTAGGGCCGAATGAAAATCTTTTCTGTCATACTTATGACACTTCTATGACAATAATTGTGACAAAAGACGGTATCATCATAGACGTGGTGGGGTCCTACTTCTATGACAAAAAAATCATGACAGAAAATGGGCTTTTCGTCCTGGGCGGGGCGGATACGCAGCTACATGACATTCTTTGGGCCGTCCATGATGGAAAAAACCGTGGTAGAAGCGAGGGCACGGAAAATATCGGGGAGTCCCCGCTTACGGTGGGTGGTCGGGGGCCGACGACGCGTGTTTCTCTCGTACGTACGCGCGTGTGTGCGAGGCGTTGGGCTCTAACTGAACCGGAGCGAGGCGTTGCGATCTAACTGAGCCCGAGCGATTGAACTGCAGGCTACGCGTTACTGAACCCGAGCGATCGATCGATGGCTATTAACTGAACCTGATCGAGCGATTCCTTCGCTACTACTGCTAACTGAAGCCGATCGATGCTGCCTCTGGATGAACAATGAGTGTTGGGGGTTTGGATGAACAGTTCCCGGTGGGGTGGATGAACAGGACCCCTTGGCGTTGCCTCTGGATGAACAGTGAGCGTTGCTGGGGTGTTTGGATGAACAGTTCCCGGTGGGGGTGGATGAACAGGACCCCGATCGTTCGAGCCGGTTGGGGATGGATGAACAGGACCCCGTGGAGGGCAGGATGAACAGTAGATTGTGGAGGGCAGGATGAACAGTAGCTCATGGAGGGGTGGTTGAATAGGAGCCCGTGGAGAGGGCTGGTTGAACAGTAGCCAGTGGAGTAGCGTGCGGTGGAGGCTGGATGAACATGAGCCCGTGGATGAACAGTCGCAGGTGGAGGCTGGAGGAGGTCGACGGTGGATGAACAAGAGTCGTGAAGGCCGGAGGGGTAGAGCAGTGGAGATGAACAGATCTGTGGAGTCCTGCTTTGCACGCCACACCCTCCCGGCGAACAGACCCCTTTTCGACCGTGGCGCCCAACACAAGTCTGCTTCTCCGCTTTGCGGTATGCCACACCCCTCCCGATCAATAGGACCCCTGTTTCGACCGTAGGAGGTCCGTTTCCTCCGTTTTGTGGTACGCCAGACCCATCCCGATGAACAGGATCCCGTTTTGAACGTGGCCGGTCGAACACAAGGCTATTTCCTCCGTTCTGCGGTACGCCAGGCCTCATTTCCATCGGCTGTTCCGTCCAAGCCCTCCCGATGAACACGACAACGCATTCCGTTTCGACACAGCCAGTTGGCTCCCCATGAACATGATGACGACACTGTTTCTCCGTTCCGACCTAACCATGTACACGAGCCCTGGCCGTACGTATGCGCGAGTAGGTGTTCGAGACCCTGCCCGTATGTACGTACGTGGTCGTATTTTCTTTCTTGCACACTGGCCGCTGTACGTACGTGTACATGCTACGTGCGCGCCTCTACTACGACACGTGGGTGCCTCTACATCGACAAGTATGTACGTACACGTTCGCGACCAGAATGACAACGCTACGTACGCTTTGACCAGGTGGGTCCCGACTGTCACGCACTTCCTTGCCTGCGAAGATGTAGCTGGTGGGTCCCAGTAGTCAGGGAGGCGAATCGTTTTTTTTTGCCCGGACGCACTTCCTTGCGTGCAAAGATGTAGCTGGTGGGTCCCAGCAGTCAGGGGAAACATTTTTTTCACGAAATACGATGGCCCGTTTGGTGGGTCCCCGCTGTCAGGTGGAGGAATAATTATTTTGCACGTAATAAGGAGGCACTTCCTTGCTATGGCCGTGGACCCAGCTGTCAGCCTCTCCATGTACAGTCCACGTCCAATGGAAGCCGTTCCTTGACCATGTTGACCACTCCGCGCTGAGAGCACCAGGGCGGTGGACGACGGCGAGGCCTATGAAGGGGACGATGCGGAGCCGGGGAAGACGCGACAGTGGAAGCCCGCGCGAAGAGGAGTACGAGGGTTCACTGGTTCGGCTGCGGTGTGAAGCTGCCATCGCCGCAGGGCCTGGCCAGTGGTGGGAATAGTAGGGGGCGGTGAGGCCTCCGCGGCAGCACAGCCGGCCACGGGAGGCAGGAGCATGCGGCACGACCGGTGCTGCTTTGGGCGGCTGGAGCAACAAGACCAGAGGTTGAAGAAGCACTACGGCCGTGGATGGACATCGTACGGTCACTGGAGCTAGAATCATTCATATTGACTAAGTTGACAAAGCACTCCGTCCCCATCAACTTAGTAGGCCCACAAGTCAGCCTCCCACCAAGGTGGGTCCCAACCAGCAGGGGGAGTATTCATTTTTTTTGTGCATAATAAGGAGGCACTTCCGGTGGGTCCGAGCTGACAGCGGGGGGAACGTTTTTTTCGCGCAATACGGTGGCCCATCCGGTGGGTCCCAGCAGTCAGGGGGAAACATTTTTTTTGTGAAATACGGTGGCCCGTCCGGTGGGTCACCGCTGTCAGGTGGAGGAATCATTATTTTCCGCATAATAAGGAGGCACTTCCTTGCTGCCGTCGTTGACCCAACTGTCAGCCTCTCCACGTACAGTCCATGTTCGATGGAAGCCATTCCTTGACCACATTGACCACGCCGCGCCGAGAGCACCAGGGCGGTGGACGACGGCGAGGCCTAGGAAGGGGCCGCCATGAGCTGTGGAAGACGCGCAAAGGAAGCCCGCGGAGAGGAGTACGAGGGTTCTCTGGTTTGGCTGCGGTGTGAGGCTATCGTCGCCGCAGGGCCTGGCTAGCGGTGGGAATAGTAGGGGCGGTGAGGCCTCCGCGGCAGCACGGCCGGCCACGGGAGGCAGGAGCATGCGGCCCGACCGCCGCTGCTTTAGGCGGCTGGAGCAAGAAGACCAGAGGTTGAAGAAGTACTAAGGCCATTGGATGGACATCGTAAGGTCACTGGAGCTAGAATCATTCATATTGACTAAGTTGACAAAGCCCTCCATCCCCGTCAACTTAGTAGGCCCACAAGTCAGCCTCCCACTGTGGTGGGTCCCAGCTGGCAGGGGGTATTCATTTTTTTGTGCGCAATAAGGAGGCACTTCCTTGCGTGCGAAGATATAGTTGGTGGGTCCGACCTGTCAGCGGAGGGAATGTTTTTTTCATGAAATACAGAGGCCCTTCAGGTGGGTGCCAGATGTCAGGTGGAGGAATCATTATTTTGCGCATAATAAGGAGGCATTTCCTTGTGTGCGGCCGTGGACCCAGCTGTCAGCCTCTCCATGTACAGTTCACTTCCAATGGATGTCGTTTGTTGACCACGCCGCGCCGAGAGCACCACGGCGGTGGACGACGGCGAGGCCTATGAAGGGGACGACACGGAGCCGGGGAAGACACGACAGTGGCTTCCCACGCGGTGGAGAGTACGAGGGTTGATTGGTTCGGCTGTCGTCGCCAGGGATGCGAGTATATGATGGGGCCGTGAGGCCTGCCCGGCAGCACAGCCGGCCATGGGAGGTGGGAGCAGGTGGTTCCGACGGCGCTGGTTTGGGCGACTGGGGCAGGAAGATCAGAGACTGAACAAGCACGATTGCCGTTATATTGACGTCTAACGGTCTGACGCTGGTAGAGTCGATTGTTGACTAAGTTTCTTTTTTGATAAACCTTGTGTATGCATGAACTTAGTACGCCCACAAGTCAACCTCCAAATCTGTGGCACACAACATAGAGCCCATTTGCTATTTTTTAATAATTTGCAGCCCATTTGCTAATTTTTAAGTAATTTATTACAACCCATTTTCTGCTCAGGACCACGGTAAAAAAGTTCAACCTTATTTTGCATATTTCGGTGGAGTCTGAACTTTTGTAATCCTGAAATGATAAACATTTTTTTAAGAGCTTATTGATTTACCAAAAAAATCGTTTTGTTTTTGTAAGCAAATAAGACGTGGGACAATTGAGTTGGTTTAAGGGAAAACCAGTGGTAAAAAAAATCAGTGCTGGGAGGGAAAACAACAACAAAAATAAGGATGTAAATACGAAAAATGAATTTTATGTATTTTCAATATAATGATACGTGTATATGAACTAGTAAAACTATAGGTAGAGATTAGAAAACGGATGTAGGACATGCGTTTCAAGAGGAAAATAGAAATGGGTTGTGTGTTTGATTCAGTAAAAAAAAGTGCCTGCGGATGTTGTAAGACAAAATATAACTAACGCTGGCAGGCCAGAGGCCAGTAGATACCTGCTGGATCTTTGTTCCCCGTTGTCATCATGGGCTGGCCCCATTAAAAACAAAACCAAGCCTGGGCAGTCTACAACCCAGTTGAAACTTGCTCGACCTGAAAAAACAATATACGTGCTCAATAAACGAGAGAATTCTGCAAGTACCGACTGATAACTGGGATGCAGCAGGGATATTGTTTTTCATCGTGATAATAAGAGCATGCACTTGTTTCGAAAAATTTGGAGAACTGGGAATTCGAACGGCGGGTGCTTATGCTACCCATCAAATAAAAATCAGCTGCCTAAAAATTTGTTTCGAAACAAATGAATCAGCTTTATATCCACGTCGACCCTCGGCATGATGGTTGGAAGCAAATGCCAATTTCATACCAAAAGATCGTTAACAACAATACCAACTTGCGGACGACAAGGTAGTACAAGTACCAATACCAAACTAACTTATAATCTTTTTACTCCTGGCCCTAGTGTTCGTCTGGTAGAAAATCTTGCAGAGGACCAACTCCCGCTCCTTCTCTTGCTCCAGGTCCCCGAGGTGGTACTGTTGCATCACCCAGTTGGTCCTCTGCTGGTCGGTTCTTGTTGGTGTGCAGCACCGTAACCTTTTGCTGCCCGTCTGCGGCCGTTGACCATCACCGCAAGGTATTGCGGTGTTGTGCCACATCGCGTGCATGCCGTGACCGATCAGTATCTTGCGACGCCATCCACGTGCCCTTTTGAACGCCTCGAATTGCGCCGAAGAAATGCTTCCTTAGGCCACTCATGTGATACCCGCAGATTATCGAATACAGGTTTTCAGGTAATGTAGTTGGCATTTTCATAACATCTTTGGCATGTTGCGCTCACTTGTTTCACTTTTTATTAATCGTCAAATTGTAATTGCTTCACCAGGTCTCAAGGCTAAAAAGAAAAATAGAGCTATAAACAAAGGAATATGTTTGTGCAAGTAGACGGCCGATCAGTGTCTTACCTGGAAATTTCTCAGGATGAGTGTAGCATATGCCGTGCTCGCTGTCGATGGTTGGTATGAACAAAACGATGAGATGGTGAGATCTCGCGCTGTCAGCACTCACTTTGGCCTCAAGGTGCTCGATCAGCTCCTGATCCATGTGATCGAACTTGACGCCAGCCGGCAGCACCGGCCAATCCTTCTTCGACTTGCATGGGTTAATTCCAGTTATATGGTACTCAATGTATGATCAATCGACTGTTTTAAGTGAATGATGAAAGATTTCGATAGATAAGTGGTACTCCAAATCTGAAGTCTAGAATACCAGAACACGCCACCGGGATTCTTGTGTCACCTCACACACAACGTGTTGTCACGTCAATTCAATGTGTGGACATGATGAATAATTTGACCGACGTATACTAGTACTGCTACTGTACTACTTACTAGTCTTATTGAGTGTCACATTTTAACCATAGGTTTAACTTACAAGTACGCACTTGAAGCCTAAGTGATATATATATATATACTGCACAACATCTCCATCATCATTATCAGTACATCCTGTGCAGGTGAGTTAGGATGCACTTGATCCCAGAAAGGTATCTATCCTTCAAACCAGAGGAGTGCTTCAAACTAACAACAGTCCAACAAAAGAGGGTCGTGCTATAGCAGAAGAATACATGGCTCAGTCTACATATCAGTAGGAATCAAGTTGTGCATATTTTCTGTTGGCATGAACCACATCGCCGCATGTCGGGTTTGCAAAAGCCATCCATCGCATGGAAGCTTGATGCCTTTCACACATCAAGATTATCTCGCAACAAGCGTGTCGATTTAATATCCGGATATGGTGATTCATGAAACCCATGGTATGATGTGTAAACACAGTCCCCCTGGCAAATGGAAGTTGCATAGCACGATAATCATCGCCGGTGATATGATCGATGATTGGTTGGATGATCGGATAATTGAGCCCGAGGAACATGGAGTGGTTGCCGAGGCTGTAAACCCGCCTCCAGTTGAATACGCCTGGCCTAACGGAGCTGGGATCTTTCTCGAACACGAAGCAACCATAGCCATCAATGTCACGAACGCCCCAGGCATTGTACTGCATGTGGTTTGATGAAATGGTTTGGTCAATTTGGTATGTGTAAATGAGCATCAAATGATCACCGTCAGCTAAGCGAGCGATAAAGCACCACCCATCGGCTGGTATGATTCCAGGTCCTGGAATCATGAAGGCCAGTGCATTTGCGTCTGCTGCAACAATTCAAATTGGAGACCAAAATTACAAAAATAAACAATCATGTTCAAAGTATGTGTGGAACTAAGATTATTATAATAGTGACACATATCATAGATAGAGAATTGCAATGCCGTGGTCATAATCATACCCCAAGTTAAAAAAAATAAGCCAATGGCTTTCATATTCTAGCAATATATCATGGTTCAAACATCATGTAACAATGAGAGGAAAACAGATATGATAGGGCCTACTCATATTCTACCATAGCACTTACTACAGTTATCATATCAACTCTAAGCAATAACATGCGTTGTTATAAAAATCCTGGAAATGAGAGTAACATATAGCAATCATGAGGTTATACTCATAATATCTATTCTAACAATCATTAGATACCAATTGTTCTCATATCAACTCTAACAATAACATGTGTGGTCATAAAAATCTAGGAAATGAGAGGAACATATAGCAATGATGTGATTATAGACATACTATATATTCTAAATTTGTAACAATGAGCAGGCAGTCGTATTCTTAAGGTAAAGATGAGATGAGATAGAACAATTACACGACGATAGATTCCACCAGTATAGGCAGCCAATTTGTGCGTTGACCGCATAAACAATGCCCTCGTGCACTATAGCATCAGACAGAAGTGTTGGGTGAAGAGGATCGATGATGAGCCATAACCATGTATGGCGACCGGATTCTTGATAGACTAATCCCATATTGAACACGACAATGAGATTGTAATCCATGTAGTCTTCTGATGGTGTGGGCACTTCGCAGATTACAACCTTCAGCAAACAGAGGTCGAGCCAAAAGCCCGACGCGTCTCGTGCGTAGTAGGAAGGAGTGTCAGGCGGGCCGCGAGGCTCGATGGCGGTGGTATCCAAAGATGTAAGGGTGATCTCTCGCTGGCTGTAGATATCCACGAGACTCCATGGACTACCGGATTGTTGGATGAGGACGATCCAGTTGGCCTTCATGCCCGCCCTGTAGTGGCCGCACATGAAGGGCAGGTGGATGGGTAGTGGTAGCATGTCGAGGGGCACCACGACAACCTCCGTAGGATCGTCAAGTCGGTGTCTGGGCCACCTGCGAGGATCGGGCATAGCAAGCAGGGTGTCTTGAAAAGAGCCGACCGGTTGCAGATGAGTAGATGGTACAAAGACACCGAGCATGCGGCCAGACGGACGGTGCTGAGTAGGTCCATACGATTACAGATCTGCTCCAAGAGAACATCGGGGAGGAATTCCAATCGCGGCTCAAGTGTCGGGCGGTTCTGCCATTGGGGTTTTCGGTGCTGCGAGCCAGCAGGAAGTGGATTCGGCGATGAAGCGAAGAAGCTTCTCCTCGTGTGCCGAGCAAAGGAGCGGGGATATGGTACGCGAGCTACCAAGGAAGATAGCGCGGCAGGCGAGCAAAGGAGCGGGGAAATGGTGTGCGGTGACGATGGGGAAGAGAGGAGGAAGAAGAAGAGAGGAGGAAGAAGAGTGGAAGACGGGGAAGAAAGTGCATTAAATCTCAATTCTACTACTACTACCAGGATATACCGTCCTTCGGATTGTAAATAGTTACACCGATGACATGTGGGTCTACCACAAGAGGGCTCATATGTCAGTTAATGGAGGACAGAAACATGCTCTACTGGCAAACATGATGGCAGTACTGGGTAAGGCTGATTTAGTAACACCAACACGCTGGTTCATCTTATTAATTAAGTGTCCCATCTGCTGCAGCGTGTATTGTGACTTCACTGCGAAGACTAGTTGAATAGTTCTCTCTGACCGAGATGGGGAATAATGGATCACAAAGACTTCCTTTCTACATTATCCCTATGCCTCTACACTCACTTCACTCATTTTGCTCCGTACGTAGTCACTTGTTGAAATCTCTAGAAAGACAAATACTCCATATTTGGGAACAGAGGGGGGATTTTAGTCCGTATCTGGGAACAGAGGGAGTATCACCATATGGAGGGAACAGTGGAAGCTTGAAATATGACCATGTCAATGGGAGGGAGTAAGCCCCATGCATGCATGCATGCAACATGCAACACTTACACGTACACATGGACGCACACAACACTCACGCACCCATGCGGCACACAGCACACGACGCAACACACATGCTCACGCTCAAGTACTCAACCTACTCCCTACGTCCGTGAAAGACTGTACATTTAGAGATTTACACATTGACCAGGGCATAATTAACACCCAAAAGTTATGTGTGCATGCGACTATTGAGAGAAGCAGATTAAATGAAGGTCGTTGCATGATGTAATTAAGGATAGACATGTAGCCTATACCTAGAGCACAAGTTGGTGCATTAGTCAATCAATATCGATTTAGATTAAAGGCTAAATGCATTAGAAGTGTAGATGTACTACACTCGTTGTTTTTTAGCTGACTTCTTTGCTCTGCCAACTGACAGGTGGGACCCAGAAACCAGGTGACAATTTAACCAATCAACAAAGTGTCACGTCGACTATGTGGCCGGTCAGTAGGGTGCAATACGGTGCTCTACGGTGATCTAGTGATCGTATAATCACCGCAAAACTATATATAGTGACCGTAAAGAGCGTATTGTTACATAAGTTGACCGCCAGTGTATTTTTCTCGTTTCAAATTAAGCCATATTAACCGGAAAGGACGCAGTATGGACTAGTACTAGTACTACTTTGATGTTTCTCGTCAAATCGCCGAACGAGGAGAAGCTTGCTTACTACGCCTCTCCCTCGCCCACGCGCGCGGTGGTTCGCAGGACGAGGAGAGGGTTTTGACTACAGCGCGCCCTCTCCCTCTCCCTCTCCCTCGCCCTCGCCCTCGCAGTGGACGTGCAGTAGTTCAATCGGTGTCAGATTGCCAGAAGCATAATGTGTACTGTAGTATCATCATTGTTGGACCTTTCGAAGAGGCGAAGAGCCAAGTGCAAGGTTCACACGAGTACAAACTGTTGAACCTCCCGAAGAGGCAAAGAGCCAAGCGCAAGGTTTTATAGGAGTTGTCGTCCTAGTAGGAGCGTACTACAACTATAGCGAACGATGCTACTGTATGATGCCGCTACATCACGTATATCCAAAGCTGTGCCACCTTTTTTTTCTCAAATAGTGTGTTGGAGCCCGTGCCACAACCACACAAGTTGCACGTACACATAACACATTTACTAGTAATAAATTCTAAAGGACAAATGCCAGTATGCCACACAGGTTCATCTCCAATTCATGTGATAAATTTGTGCACGACTAGTCTACATATATTCACAACGCTACCGTTCACAATTTACCGTACTCCACTTACACGTTATAGATGGGCTACATGTCCTCCTCCAGGTTCCAGTCCTAGGTGTTCTTCATGGATGGCACGATCCATATCGATGGGGAACGGGAATCATTGTCGCAGCTTTCTAGTCCAGTTCCACACGATGGAGACTCATCCAAGCTGAAGCGGCATAAATCAGGGATAGCGTGTCCCAGCATGTCGTTCGTCTGGCGGTGCGCACAGAAGACACAACCATGCTTCATGAACGGCAGGCCTTCCATGTCGTGCACGGAAGGTGGCATCCGCTTCACAATGGGGTAGCCGTCCCCAATGAAAAGCGAGTACTCTCCAAGAGTGTTCCTCGGCACCCACATAGCATCAAGGGGGTCGAACTCGGCGCCGTTCATCTAGTACATGCTGCATCTCATATCTGGACACATGGTGACATACATAGTCAAGGTCCATGCATAATAATGTTGTGCTCAAATATGGCGGTCAGTAATACTGTGCAGCAAATAGTACTACTCCGGTATAGAGGAAGTAAAATAACCGGCTTATTATACATAGCCATTGTTGGCTACATGGATGAGATAGTAAGACATGGAAAAACAAAAATGGTGGCAGCTAGTGGGTTCATGTCTTCAAGGGCCTAGCTAGCTATACACGTCCTCCAAGGCAAAAAGTACTCCTACTAGTACGTAAGTAGAGTACTAGTACAACAATGAAAGAGAAGGCGAGAGGGTTAAAAAATGGAATACCTGGGTAGATGGTGACAGTCCGATCGTGGTAGATTGTGTGACCATGTTGCACATCAGTGGTACCATGGGTAAGGACTGCTAAGATAGTTGATCCCAATATGCCAAAGTCAGCTACAAGGTTCCAGGTTAGACCGAACCGCGGATGCAAATGCACATCCAGGATCGATGATCTTATTTTGATCGCGGGATGACTAGTCCCTGCAAAATAATGGAGTGCCGTTAGGGATGCAAATGATGGTTTGTGCATTCCATTTGTAATCTCCCGTACCGTAGGATGGCAACTAGATGAAACAAGTCCCCTAGCTTGTCACCGCGAAGATGCGGCCTAGATGGCACACGGCGTCTTCGAATGTGTAGGGGTACAAATCTGTCGCCGCCAACATGCGCCAGCCTCTGCCGTTACTGCCTCTTGCATTGATGGCAATCCTTATGTCGAACACCGCAATGATATAGTAATCATCATAGCTACGTCGCTTTGTCGGTGGGTCCGCAATTGCTATCTTCTTCAATCTCATGTAGGCATCATCATATGTATTCAAGCCCAGCCAGTCCGGAAGGCCGATCCCAATGGCGGAGAAGGGGTCTACCGGAGCGTTCGCACTGCTGTGGATGTTGTGCAAAATGATGGTGGTATCCGGCCGGAGGTATGCAAGCCAATCTTCGTTGGCACCGACCCAGACCTATATATAATATGGTGGGCAGCAGAGAAATTACAGGATGGAAATGGAATAACTAAGTACTACCTGATCAAACTCCATGACTGACCTTCTCATCGGACAAAATCCGACTACCTCTCAACGTCGGAAACTCTAGCGGAGTCAACGTGCAACCCTGGCCAGGGAGCGGTGGACTGTTCGAAGGATTGTCCCATAGAAGAACCTTCTCCTCGAGGACGCATGGAAGACCAACAAGCATGGCCTTTTCCCAAGCCATTTTAAGCACCATCATGAAATAGTTGGTGCAGGAAGCATCGAGTCTTGCGGTGGTGAGGACGTCAGAGCGGCGTGTGATTTCTCCCAGAGGATCGTCGTCCAAGGTCTCCCAGCCCCGACGAGGAGGATAACCGCCTGGCGAATCCATGGGAGCAACGACGAACTGCCTTCTCTTCGGGGGGAGGGGAACTGGCTAGGAGGAGATAAGAGCGTAGTAACCGCAGGGCCTCGTCCCTTCCAACTGTAGATCGTTCCTTCCAATTGTAGCGAAGGGGTGAGGCTATTATTTACTACTAGTACTAGCATTATGGGACGTTATGGGATTGCATTATACTATAAATAATAGCACTAGTAAGAAATATTTGGCACTAGTTAGCTAGTAGTTTTTGGCGTGGATTAAGAAATTTTGGGTATGTTTTTGCTATTTTTTGTACATGCCAACTAGTGTCAAAAAATGTCTTACATTATGTGATTTGAGGAGTACGATCGTCTTGTGCAAGTACTAGTACTACTTTCTCAACTAGTAGTGCGAGGGTACTACTAGTGCTATGTACTGTACTTCTAGTATAGTGCACCAGTTTTGAACTCTTGAATCTCAGGGCCAAGGAGCTACAGTTGGAAGTGGAGGGTATTACTATTCTCTAGAACCATCGTTGTACTATCAATGCAGGAAAGTACACTGCGTAGTGGCCTAGTGGGTACTCTCGGTGCTCTATTCAGCCGCTCCTCTCACGTAGCTGGCCTACTCGCACGCCTCCTCTCACGCACACACTAGCAGCCTATTTATCGGCGACGATTCTTTCAAGGCAGAACATTTGAGTTATTTGATACAGCCAGACTATGCTTTTCGCTCCATTTGTGGAGGTGTAATGGATCTCGTCGAACTTTGTTAGTAGTTCCTTCTTTATGAATGAGATGAAGCAAAGCTTTTGCCTCCGTTTAAAAAAACACGTCAAGAGGAATTTATTTTATAGTAGATCCGATAATGGAGTGAAGTCCATGCGTGCAACGCCACAAGCTACATAGTAGTAGTAGTGCACTTTATGTACAGAGCCATATTGCATAGTTCCCAATGCCCCGCCAGGCTTTTCCGGCTCCTCGGGCTTAATTGGGAGGCGCTAGTTTAAATATGCTACTAGCTGATGAGGAAGCTTCAAGCGAGGTGCGGCTAGGGCGAGCACGCGAGCCACGAGATGCTGGGAAGGAAAACCCGTTCACGTGGCTAGGCTATCCAGTGCACCTAGATTGTGGTGCTGCACGTCCGTTTGACTTCAAAACTCAAACTACCCGTGTAAAATATTGGCTCGCAGCGAAGTTACTATTTTAAAAAAGGCCAACCCACAAAACGAGGTATACACTCTTGCGACCACTAGTAGTACTCGTTGGAGTACAACGCAACCTAGAATCGCCTTTTGTCGCTAGTAGTACATTGTTCCTTACAAGAAACCCCTAATAATGCAAGAAACCACTAATAATGCCAAGAAACTACTACCACTTGGATACGTGGTAGACCTAAGATAAGACTACCTTATCAACCATTGTACATGCTCTTACCAACCAGCCCTACCAAGAAACGACTACTCTACAAAGTGCCGTTATAGGCACGTTTCAACCCATGGCCCTGTTTGGATACATTTGTTGTCAATCTAACCCTGCCATCCAAACACCACTTTGGTTAGAGTTAGTTCAGGGTTACTCCCTCCGTCCGGGTTTATTAGGCCTCTCAGCATCACAAGCATGTCCCCTTTTATAAGGCCCCACTTTGGAAAGGTGCATGCATGCAACCATTTCATTGGTTACATTGAAAGTCATTGTTGTTGGTGCCATGGCTGGAAAATTAATACACTTCATGCGTGCTTTTTCATTGGCTGCATGCATGTGAGAGAGTGCATTGGGAGTGGAATGGAAGAATTAATGTGAGCAAATTAATATGTGTCTTGGTCTAAGAGAAGTTGTCTTTAGGCCTAATAAACCCGGACGGAGGGAGTAGAATCTAACCTCTGACTTAGAGTATCCAAACAGGGCCCGTGTCGCCCATTAAGTCAACGCCTTCTATTCGACTGGGCGTTATGACTTGTGGGACCTACATGTCAGTCTGCACAAAGATCCCCGAGTGACCTCCTACCTCCGGCTCGTCCACCTAGTCATCCTCGGCCATGGGACGCAGCTACCACCGCCGGCAGAAGGCGAGGTCAAAACCGCCGGCGGTGCGGAGCCCATCTTGCGGCAGCCCGGATGCTAGCTCCGACCGGCACTCGCGGCCGCTAGCTAGCCAAGATAGCTCCTCCAGCTGCTTGTCTGCAAGGTTTGCTAGCTAGATTGGCACGGCGGCACGGAGGCTTGCCCGCGCGCGCCGCGCTAAGGCCAGCCATCTGGCTCGAGCGAAGGCCAGCGCGGCGGCTTGCTCGCTCGTGAGTCACGCTCGGGCCAGCCTGCCAACCCGTGCGGAGGCCAGCACGGCGTCCGGCCTATCTGGCGGAGCAGCAGCCAACTTGCTCATCACCGAAGCCACTGACGAACACGCATCAGCACTTTGAAGTAATGTTCAGGAAAAATAATGATTTGAGGGGGAATAACAGGATAGAAGGTCAGATGTGGGTCCCTCGTGTCAACGGTCAAACAAAATGTGTTGGTTTAAGATGCCTCGTCAACACGGACGTGTGGGCCAACCCTGTCATAAATGGGTTTAAACTATCCTAAACGGTAGGTAGTAGTTTTTGGCGTGGATTAAGAAATTTTGGGTATGTTTTTGCTATTTTTTGTACAATAGACTCTTCCTAGGGCTGGTTGAAAGTGGTAGTTTTTTGTTAAATAATCTACATTTTGTAAGTAGGAGTGAAAGTTAAGCTTTGGAACCCAATAAGCAAGGCTAGTTACATAGTGCATATGTGTACATGATTGAAAGTAAATATCAACCATGAGTGACTAATATCTTGATGGAAAACTCAAACTATGGAATACTAGGGAAAAATTTGCATGGTTGGAAATACTAGCAATGTTCATGTGCGTTACATCTAATCATAATTAGAATAATACTTATTCACAAACTTGATACAAAACACTCTAATTTTGATATACATATATCACTAGAGATATATTATGTTTCAATTAGAATATATTCCTTGGGCTGTTTTGGTGAGGCCAGGGAGGGATGTGGTTGGTTTTAAGATACTAATTATGGGTTTTTCTGCAAATTGGTAGACAAGTGGGATGTTTGTGAGAAAAGGAAACAACTTACCTCACAGTCGTTAGATGTAGATCTAATGGTCACAAACAACGGATGGCAGACACACCATCATCACCAACTTAGTCTTCTGTATGAGTACTAGTAGCAAGATCCGTGCATTACACGGAACATCAAGATGCATTTTTTTTATAAAAACACTCTTTCTGATAGACCCATGCGGGAGTAATCCCATGTGTAAAAACTAATGATATCTCGAGAAATAGGAGATAAGGTGAAGAGGAGTGGGGCGTGGTGGTGATCGATGGTCGGACTGAGCGGAGGCATGGGGATTGATGACGCCGGCAGCGGCCACCAGGCCAGTTTGTTCCAGAGGCTTCCTTTCTTAATTTCTCAACAATGAGGTTGTTGGAGATAAGGATGAATGAGGTAAGGCCTTGTCTGCAAATGTGGAGAGGGGTGCGGGTATCTTTTAGTTTAATTTCCATCAGTCAGATATAGATCGGACGGTCTATATTACAAGATGGCATGCGTACCATCATCACCAACTCGGTTTTTTATAAGAGAATAAATATAAGTATGGAGATACAAACGTATTATCGATACTTGTTTCCGTAAACTAGCATCTACATTCTATTCAACGCCTCAGCATGTGAGGCCTTAGCACAATGACTTGTTGACTGTGTAAAACAAAGGTTTTCCCGTCGCCGATAAGGAAGGGGTGACGACGGCGCGCTTTTTGGCTTGCTCTAGTCCTAGTAATCATACTAGGTGGTCTAAGCATGTGTACATTTATTATTTTTCACGTGTTCGCCGTACTGCCACGACTGTTGATGAATAGACGGTAATTTATTCACGGGGAAACCCTTGTTAAGCGTGTTTGCGAGAGAGAGAGAGAGATAGAGAGAGACAGTGTGCGTGTGTGATATGTCTATAGACTGAGGCAATGATAACAGATTCTTTGTGTCTATGTGTGTGGAGGATAGAGAGAGACATGTACATGGGGCTTTGTGTTGACGTGGAGACACATATACATAACTAGAGAGTGAGTGTGCGAGATACACATGCAGACATGGGGAGAGATGAGGATCTAGATTAATGGGTGTTTGTGCGTGTCTGTGTGTGTTTGTGCGCGCGTTTGTGTGTGAGAGGGAGTGTGTGTATGTGGAGTAGAGAGACCACTAATGATGTAAACCTAGTATAAGGGAAGGCGGAATGGTGTGACATGTGTAGTAGCGGGATAGAATGGGTGCGGGCGAGGGGAGCAGACTATTTGGAAGAGACATCGATTGTGTTTGTGGGAGAGGGGTGTGAGAGTGAGCGAGAGAGAGAGAGAGAGGAAGAGAGGGGGTGAGAGAGGGGGCGTTTGTGTCCATAAATGGCGTGTAGATAGGGAGACAATGTTGATGTTGTTTGAAATTGGCCTATGTATGGAGACGCAAGGGAAGTGAGTCATCGTGTGTGTGATAGGGACTTCATGAGAGATCTAGAATAGATGGTGTAGAGAACAATGTGCGAGATCGAGAACGATGATACATTAGTGAGCTATGGAAAGAGTCACGACATATATGTATACAGGGAGGAGCTGGGGCGGGTCCGCATGCGGGAGAGATAGAAAGAGGAGAGTGGTGCACAACAAGACAAAGTGTGCTTGTTTTGCAGTGAGGGTGGTGTGTGAGGTGAGTGTGCGAGAACCACATAACTAGGGAGATAGACATTTGGGGGCGACGTTTTGTGTGTATGGGAAAGATACACTCTACATAGTGTGTGTGCTTGGGAAAGAGAGATGCCGAGAGACCTAGCTAGAGAGTGGGGGAATAGATGTGTGCATGCCCAAGAGATAAAGTGATAGAGACCTATATTGGGGTCCGGAATTTAGAAGAGAGAGGGGTGTTAATGTGCTCATGTGTTGGTGTTTGGGGAGAGAACGACTTACGTGTGTGGGGAGGGGGCGACGAGGGGGGGGTTGCTTCAGGATAAAGAGTGAGGTGTCTATATTTGAGGGACTTTAGCGTAATTGAGATATACATGGTCAATAGTGTGTGCACTCAAGGTTGATCAATTTGTTTCACAGTTTGGACTATGAGATAATGATACTTTTGAACATGCGTGATATACTTTGATGTACCAGAATTACAAACCTAAGATTGGAATTTTGGAATTCGACTCCATCATTAGGTTTTGTAATTCATTTAAACGGAGGTACATTTTTAAGCTGGGATTTCGTGATTTCAAATTCATATATCAAACCTAGAGATATACACATACGGGCATGTTCAAACTTTATAATCATCCACTTTATTCATACACATACACATTTTTGCTTTTGTCATCATATTTAGGATAAGCACATTTGGAATTTCATTTGAATTGGCCCATATGATGGTGTTTGCTTGTAGTAGCTCAATGATCCATATTTGAATTGAATGGACAATCTTAGTTTCGAGTTGGAGACATTGATTTTCAAAACTTGCACTTTTTTGGCGTGTAAAACAAACAAATTCTCGGGCATGATATCTTAGACGACCGTACAAGAGCAGAATATAATTTCAGGTGCCAAAAGATTTCTAACTTCCCGCTCACATCAAAATATCTCGCTCCCAAAAGTTTGGCCCTGCGATATTCCTATTTTACCCCTGCCACATGAACGGAAAAGGGTTGCTTTGGTAATTCCATTGTTTTCCCCTCTTTGCCCCCAACATTCTTCCCCAGAGCCCCTCCCCTTCCCCTCCCCGACCCCCCCGCCCAACCATGGCAAGCCGCCGAATCTAGTCCTCCGCCGCAGCGGTGGACCTCACACCCCGACGGATCTACCCTCCGCACCTTGGAACCCCCAACTGCCAACTCACCACTTCACCGGAGCCGCTTCAGCGACTGGCTTGTACACCGCTCCAGATCTCCTTGACCTCCATCATGGTCCACCGCACCGGATCTGCTTAACCGACACCCTCGTCCACCACAGTGTAGGCCCTTCACTTACTCCCTCGTCCGTCCCTTCGCTGGCCCTTCATACAAGCCCTCGTCCGCCGCAACAGATCCGCCTCACCAAAAGCACTGTACAATGCGCCCGCCAAAGCCTTCGTCCACTGATAACCCACAAGTATAGGGGATCGCAACAGTTTTCGATAAGTAAGAGTGTCGAACCCAACGAGGAGCTAAAAGTAGAACAAATATTCACTAAAGTTCTATCGACCATCGATACAACTCTACGCACGCTTAAAGTTCGCTTTACCTAGAACAAGTATGAAACTAGAAGTACTTTGTAGGCATGATAGGATAGGTTTGCAAGATAATAAAGAACACGTAAATATAAACTAGGGACTGTTTAAATAAAGAAGCAATAAAGTAAATATGGCGAGTGTGGAAAAGTGGTGGTAGGAGTTGCGAAAGTGTCCCTAGGTAATTGACTATTTACTAGACCGATAGCAAGTATTATGTGGGAGAGGCCACAACTAGCATGTCATCCCTGACTTGGAATTCTATGCACTTATGATTGGAACTATTAGCAAGCATCCGCAACTACTAACGTTCATTAAGGTAAAACCCAACCATAGCATTAAGATATATTGGTCCCCCTTCAATCCCGTATGCATCAATTTCTATGCTAGGTGGAAGCTTTTGTCACTCTAGCCCTCCAATACATAGTCCTATCAACATACAACTAACCCTATGGTGCGATACACGCGCGCGCTCATATGATGGGAACCAAAGGACATCAACATAACCACAAGCAAATTAAATCAATCATAGCAATTCATCAACCACCAATAGGACAACGAAAATCTACTGAGACATCATAGGATGGCAACACATCATTGGAAAATAATATGAAGCATAAAGCACCATGTTCAAGTAGAGGGTACAGCGGGTTGCGGGAGAGTGGACCGCTGAATATAGAAGGGGGAAGGTGATGGAGATGTTGGTGAAGATGACGGCGGTGTTAGTGAAGATCGCGGTGATGATGATGGCCCCCGGCAGCGCTCCGGCGCCACCGGAAGCAAGGGGGAGAGAGGCCCCCTTCTTCTTCTTCTTCCTTGACCTCCTCCCTAGATGGGAGAAGGGTTTCCCCTCTCGTCATTGGCTCCCATGGCTTGGGAGGGGCGAGAGCCCCTCCGAGATTGGATCTATCTCTCTGTTTCTGCGTTATGTTCTGGCTCTGTTTAACCGTTTCGTGTATATACGGAGATCCGTAACTCCGATTGGCCTGAAACCTTCACCGTGAATTTTTCCTGAATATTAGCTTTCTTGCGGCAAAATAAGAGCGTCAACCGCCTTACGATGGGCTCACGAGGGTAGGGGCGCGCCCTAGGGGGGGCCCTACCTCGTGCCCACCTCGGACACCGGTTTGCGTTGATTTTCCTTCCAGATTTTCATATTTTCCAAAAATAAGCTCCGTCCGTTTTTATCCTGTTTGGACTCCGTTTGATATGGATATTCTGCGAAACCAAAAACATGCAAAAGACAGGAACTGCCACTGGGCACTGGATCAATATGTTAGTCCCAAAAATAATATAAAAAGTTGCCAAAAAGTATATGAAAGTAGAATAATATTGGCATGGAACAATCAAAAATTATAGATACGACGGAGATGTATCATCCACTGCACCGGACCCGCTCCACGGACGCCATATTCAACTCCACCGGCCCTGCTTTACCGACGCCGCAACCTCATCAGGTTATTTCCATCTGTACTCCTTCATTTTTTTCTCTTTATAGTGCAACTGTTCACTTACCACAGATGAGCTTTCTTGTATGTCAACAAGCGTCGCAACCGTAGCACTGGAGCCGCTTCAGCGACAGCGACAGCCGGCCCAAAATCAACCGCAACACGAGCACCATCTTAGCTATCAAGTATGCCAACGATACCCATACGCCGCCAAGAATCAGGTACTATTATCCAATGGCCGGTGCCTACGTTCACTTTCTTAGCATAAGCACCACACCTTTGAATTTCTTCACGGCATCATTCAGTTTTTCATGAGACGCGTTATTCTGCTTGCACCTGTAGGGACATACTTCTGGCAGTGAACATGTTACATGTGCTAAATTACATACCAGTGCACATATAGTTAATATGCTTTAGTTTTGTCTTAAGTATTACTGTACTTCCTAGATATCACTGCCTACTATTTTACTTCTTGCATGCTATATTTATGATAATGGTGTTGTTCTGATGCCACCTGTTGGTTCCATCAGACTGCTTCATGTTCTCTATGCTTAATTACACATCAGCAAACTAGCATGTGGTTCCGCTGATTTTTGTTCGTTTTACCCTACATTTTCTGATTCTAGCCATTACATCACTGCTACGAGCCTCTGTTCATTGCTTTTTTGTGTGTTCCTGATCTTCCCAAGTTGCATGACAAATTTGATGCTTCTATTAATTGTGGAGTGATACGTATCCAACATATCTATAATTTTTTATTGTTCCATGCTATATTATATTCTGTTTTGGACATTATTGGGCTTTATTATGCACTTTTATATTATTTTTGGGACTAACCTATTAACCGGAGGCCCAGCCCAGAATTGTTGTTTTTTGCCTATTTCAGAGTTTCGCAGAAAAAGAATATCAAACGGAGTCCAAACGGAATGAAACCTTCAAGAACGTGATTTTCGAACGAACGTGATCCGAGGACATGGACCCTACGTCAAGACATCAACCAGAAGGCACGAGGTAGGCGCGCCTACCCCCCTGTATGCCCTCCACCCTCGTGGGCCCCATGTTGCTCCACCGACGCACTTCTTCCTCCTATATATACGTCACGCACCCCAAACTACGAGACACGGAGCCAAAACCTAATTCCACCACCGCAACCTTCTCATACCCGTGAGATCCCATCTTGGGGCCTGTTAGGAGCTTCACGGAGGGGGCATCGATCACGGAGGGCTTCTACATCAACACCATAGCCTCTCCGATAATGTGTGAGTAGTTTACCTCAGACCTTCGGGTCCATAGTTATTAGCTAGATGGCTTCTTCTCTCTTTTTGGATCTCAATACAATGTTCTCCCCCTCTCTTGTGGAGATCTATTCGATGTAATCTTCTTTTGCGGTGTGTTTGTTGAGACAGATGAATTGTGGGTTTATGATCAAGTTTATCTATGAACAATATTTGAATCTTCTCTGAATTCTTTTATGTATGATTGGTCATCTTCGCAAGTCTCTTCGAATTATCAGTTTGGTTTGGCCTACTAGATTGATCTTTCTTGCAATGGGAGAAGTGCTTAGCTTTGGGTTCAATCTTGCGGTGTCCTTTCCTAGTGACAGTAGGGGCAGCATGGCATGTATTGTATTGTTGCCATCGAGGATAGCAAGATTCGGTTTATATCATATTGCATGAGTTTATCCCTCTACATCATGTCATCTTGCTTAAAGCGTTACTCTATTCTTATGAACTTAATACTCTAGATGCATGCAGGATAGCGGTCGATGTGTGGAGTAATAGTAGTAGATGCAGGCAGGAGTCGGTCTACTTGTCTCGGACGTGATACCTATATACATGATCATACCTTGATATTCTCATAACTATGCTCAATTCTGTCAATTGCTCTCAACAGTAATTTGTTCACCCACCGTAACACTTATGCTCTTGAGAGAAGCCACTAGTGAAACCTATGGCCCCCGGGTCTATTTTCTATCATATGAATCTTCCAACACTTAGCTATTTTTATTACCTTTTATTTTACTTTGCATCTTTATCATAAAAATACCAAAAATATTATCCTATCATATCTATTAGATCTCACTCTCGTAAGTGAACATGAAGGAATTGACAACCCCTATATTGCGTTGGTTGCGAGGATTTATTGAATTTTAAGCAACTTGATCATGAACATGTTGCACAAGCTTGGAAAAGGATGAAATTAATGCTACGTAATTGCCCTACACATGGTTTGAATTTGTGGATGATTATACAAAAATTTTATGCCGGATTGAATTTTGCTTCTAGAAATCTTATAGACTCGGCCACGGGAGGCACTTTTATGGAAATCACTTTAGGAGAAGCTACTAAACTCCTAGATAATATTATGGTTAATTATTCTCAATGGCACACTGAAAGATCTACTAGTAAAAAGGTGCATGCGATAGAAGCAATTAATGTTTTGAGTGGAAAGGTGGATGAACTAGTAATGGCACACTGAGATTATTTGCTACTAAAAGTGTTTCTTCTGATCCTAATGATATGCCTTTGTCTACTTTGATTGAGAATAATAATGAATCTATGGATGTGAATTTTGTTGGTAGGAATACTTTTGGTAACAACGCGTATAGAGGAAACTTTAATCCTAGGCCGTACCCTAGTAATTCCTCTAATAATTATGGTAATTCCTACAACAATTCTTATGGGAACTTTAATAAGATTCCCTCTGAATTTGAGAATAGTGTTAAGGAGTTTATGAATTCACAAAAGAATTTCAATGCTTTGCTCGAAGAAAATTTGCTTAAAGTTGATGAATTGGCTAGGAACGTTGAAGAATTTCTCTTGATGTTGATTCTTTGAAACTTAGATCTATTCCACCTAAGCATGATATCAATGAGTCTCTCAAAGCCATGAGAATTTCCATTTATGAGTGCAAAGAAAGAACCACTAGGATGCGTGCTAAGAAAGATTGCTTTGTAAAAGCGTGTTCTTCTAGTTCCTATGAAAATAAAGATGAAGATCTAAAAGTTATTTATGTGTCCCCTATTAAATCTTTGTTTAGCAATATGAATCTTGACAATGATGGGACTGAATTTGATCCACCTTTACCTATAAGGCGTTCCAAAATTTCGGAGTTTTTAGATCTTGATGCTAAAATTGATAAAAGTGGGATTGAAGTGATCAAAACTCTAGATATTAATGAACCCACTATTTTGGATTTCAAGGAATTTAATTATGATAATTGCTCTTTGATAGATTGTATTTCCTTGTTGCAATCCGTGCTAAATTCTCCTCATGCTTATAGTCAAAATAAAGCTTTTATTAACATATCGTTGATGCTTTGATGCAATCTTATGAAGAAAAACTTGAGTTGGAAGTTTCTATCCCTAGAAATTCTATGATGAGTGGGAACCTACTATTAAAACTAAAATTAAAGATCATGAATGCTATGCTTTGTGTGATTTGGGTGCTAGTGTTTCCACGATTCCAAAGACTTTGTGCGATTTGTTAGGTTTTCGTGATTTTGATGATTGCTCTTTAAACTTGCACCTTGCGGATTCCACCATTAAGAAACCTATGGGAAGAATTAATGATGTTATTATTGTTGCAAATAGGAACTATGTGCCCATAGATTTTATTGTTCTTGATATCGATTGCAATCCTTCATGTCCTATTATTCTTGGTAGACCTTTCCTTAGAACGATCGGTGCAATTATTGATATGAAGGAAGGAAATATTAGATTCCAATTTCCGTTAAGGAAAGGCATGAAACACTTTCCTAGAAATAAAATAAAATTACCATATGAATCTATCATGAGAGCCACTTATGGATTGCCTACCAAAGATGGCAATACCTAGATCTATCCTTGATTTTATGCCTAGCTAGGGGCGTTAAACGATAGCGCTTGTTGGGAGGCAACCCAATTTTATTTTTTATTTTTTTGCTTTTTGCTTCTGTTTAGGAATCAATATTTGATCTAGCCTTTGGTTGGACTTTTTTTTCTGTTTTAATTAGTGTTTGTGCCAAGTTAAACCTATAGGATCTTCTTGGATGATACTTATTTGATCTTGCTGTAAATTCCAGAAACATTCTGTTCACGAAAATAATTGTTAAAAATCACCAGAACGTGATAAAATATTGATTCCAATTGGTTCTGATCAATAGACAAATTTATTAGGTCTTCCTATTTTTTCTGAATTTTTGGAGTTACATAAGTTTGCGTTAGTTACAGATTACTACAGACTGTTCTGTTTTTGACAGATTCTGTTTTTCGTGTGTTGTTTGCTTATCTTGATGAATCTATGGCTAGTAAAATAGTTTATAAACCATAGAGAAGTTGGAATACAGTAGGTTTAACACCAATATAAATAAAGAATGAGTTCATTACAGTACCTTGAAGTGGTCTTTTGTCTTCTTTCGCTAACGGAGCTCACGAGATTTTCTGTTAAGTTTTGTGTTGTGAAGTTTTCAAGTTTTGGGTAAAAGATTTGATGGATTATGGAACAAGGAGTGGAAAGAGCCTAAGCTTGGGGATTCCCATGGCACCCCATGATAATATAAGGACACCTAAAAGCCAAATCTTGGGGATGCCCCGGAAGGCATCCCCTCTTTTGTCTACTTCCATCAGTAACTTTACTTGGAGCTATATTTTTATTCACCACATGATATGTGTTTTGCTTGGAGCGTCTTGTATGATTTGAGTCTTTGATTTTTAGTTTACCACAATCATCCTTGCTGTACACATCTTTTGAGAGATACACACATGATTCGAAAATTATTAGAATACTCTATGTGCTTCACTTATATCTTTTGAGTTATATAGTTTTTGCTCTAGTACTTCACTTATATCTTTTAGAGCACGGTGGTGGTTTTGTTTTATAGAAACTATTATTCTCTCATGATTCACTTAGATTATTTTGAGAGTCTTAAATAGCATGGTAATTTACTTAAATAATCCTCATGTGCTGGGTATTCAATACTAGTAAAAACTTTCTTATGAGTGTGTTGAATACTAAGAGAAGTTTGATGCTTGATGATTGTTTTGAGATATGGAGGTAGTGATATCAAAGTTGTTCTAGTTGAGTAGTTGTGAATTTGAGAAATACTTGTGTTGAAGTTTGCAAGTCTCGTAGCATGCACGTATGGTAAACGTTATGTAACAAATTTGAAACATGAGGTGTTCTTTGATTGTCCTCCTTATGAGTGGCGGTCGGGGACGAGCGATGGTCTTTTCCTACCAATCTATCCCCCTAGGAGCATGCGCGTAGTGCTTGGTTTTTGATGACTTGTAGATTTTTGCAATAAGTATGTGAGTTCTTTATGACTAATGTTGAGTCCATGGATTATACACACTCTCACCTTTCCATCATTGCTAGCCTCTTCGGTACCATGCAATGCCCTTTCTCATATTGAGAGTTGGTGCAAACTTCGCCGGTGCATCCAAACCCCGTGATATGACATGCTCTTTCACACATAAACCTCCTTATATCTTCCTCAAAACAGCCACCATACCTACCTATTATGGCATTTCCATAGCCATTCTGAGATAATATTGCCATGCAACTTTCCACCGTTTTGTTTATCATGACATGTTCATCATTGTCATATTGCTTTGCATGATCATGTAGTTGACATAGTATTTGTGGCAAAGCCACCATTCATAATTCTTTCATAGATGTCACTCTTGGTTCATTGCATATCCCGGTACACTGCCAGAGGCATTCATATAAAGTCATACTTTGTTCTAGTATCGAGTGGTAATCATTGAGTTGTAAATAAATAGAAGTGTGATGATCATCATTTTCTAGAGCATTGTCCCAAGTGAGGAAAAAATAAAAAAAGGGAAAGATAAAGTCCATAAAAAAGAAGAAGGCCCAAAAAAACTGAGAGAAAAAGAGAGAAGGGACAATTTTTCTATCCTTTTTACCACACTTGTGCTTCAAAGTAGCACCATAATCTTCATGATAGAGAGTCTCTTGTTTTGTCACTTCCATATACTAGTGGGAATTTTTCATTATAGAACTTGACTTGTATATTCCAACAATGGGCTTCCTCAAATGCCCAAGGTCTTCGTGAGCAAGCAAGTTGGATGCACACCCACTTAGTTTCTTTTGTTGAGCTTTCATGCATTTATAGCTCTAGTGCATCCGTTGCATGGCAATCCCTACTCCTTGCATTAACATCAATCAATGGGCATCTCCATAGCTCATTGATTAGCCTCGTTGATGTGAGACTTTCTCCTTCTTTTTTGTCTTCTCCACATAACCCCCATCATTATATTCTATTCCACCCATAGTGCTATATCCATGGCTCACGCTCATGTATTGCGTGAAAGTTGAAAAAGTTTGAGATTACTAAAGTATGAAACAATTGCTTGGCTTGTCATCGGGGTTGTGCATGATGAGAGCATTCTTGTGTGACTAAAATGGAGCATGACTAAACTATATGATTTTGTAGGGATGAACTTTCTTTGGCCATGTTATTTTGAGAGGACAAAATTGCTTAGTTAGTATGCTTGAAGTATTATTATTTTTATGTCAATATTGAACTTTTATCTTGAATCTTTTGAATCTGAATATTCATACCACAATTAAGAAGAATTACATTGAAATTATGCCAAGTAGCATTCCACATCAAAAATTCTATTTTTATCATTTACTTACTCGAGGACGAGCAGGAATTAAGCTTGGGGATGCTTGATACGTCTCCAACGTATCTATAATTTTTTATTGTTCCATGCTATATTATATTCTGTTTTGGACATTATTGGGCTTTATTATACACTTTTATATTATTTTTGGGACTAACCTATTAACCGGAGGCCCAGCCCAGAATTGCTGTTTTTGCCTATTTCAGAGTTTCGCAGAAAAAGAATATCAAACGGAGTCCAAACGGATTGAAACATTCGGGAACGTGATTTTCGGAATGAACGTGATCCAGAGGACTTGGACCCTACGTCAAGACATCAACTAGGAAGGCATGAGGTAGGGGGGGCGCGCCTACCCCCCAAGGCGCGCCCTCCACCCTCGTGGGCCCCATGTTGCTCCACCGACGTACTTCTTCCTCCTATATATACCTACGTACCCCCAAACTACCAGATACGGAGCCAAAAACCTAATTCCACCGCCGCAACCTTCTGTACCCGTGAGATCCCATCTTGGGGCCTGTTCCTGAGCTCTGCCGGAGGGGGAATCGACCACGGAGGGCTTCTACATCAACACCATAGCCTCTCCGATGATGTGTGAGTAGTTTACCTCAGACCTTCGGGTCCATAGTTATTAGCTAGATGGCTTATTCTCTCTTTTTGGATCTCAATACAATGTTCTCCCCCTCTCTTGTGGAGATCTATTCGATGTAATCTTCTTTTGTGGTGTGTTTGTTGAGAACGATGAATTGTGGGTTTTATGATCAAGTTTATCCATGAACAATATTTGAATCTTCTCTGAATTCTTTTATGTATGATTGGTTATCTTTGCAAGTCTCTTTGAATTATCAGTTTGGTTTGGCCTACTAGATTGATATTTCTTGCAATGGGAGAAGTGCTTAGATTTGGGTTCAATCTTGCGGTGTCCTTTCCCAGTGACTGTAGGGGCAGCAAGGCACGTATTGTATTGTTGCCATCGAGGATAACAAGATGGGGTTTATATCATATTGCATGAGTTTATCCCTCTACATCATGTCATCTTGCTTAAAGCGTTACTCTGTTCTTATGAACTTAATACTCTAGATGCATGCTGGATAGCGGTCGATGTGTGGAGTAATAGTAGTAGATGAAGGGCAGGAGTCGGTCTACTTGTCTCGGATGTGATGCCTATATACTTGATCATTCCTAGATATTGTCATAATTATGCTCAATTCTGTCAATTGCTCAACAGTAATTTGTTCACCCACCGTAACACTTATGCTCTTGAGAGAAGCCACTAGTCAAACCTATGGCCCCCGGGTCTATTTTCTATCATATTAATCTTCCAACACTTAGCTATTTTTATTACCTTTTATTTTACTTTGCATATTTATCATAAAAATACCAAAAATATTATCCTACCATATCTATCAGATCTCACTCTTGTAAGTGACCGTGAAGGGATTGACAACCCCTTTATTGCGTTGGTTGCGAGGATTTATTTGTTTGTGTAGGTGCGAGGGACTTGAGCGTGGCCTCCTACTGGATTGATTCCTTGGTTCTCAAAAACTGAGTGAAATACTTATGCTACTTTGCTGCATCACCCTTTCCTCTTCAAGGGAAAACCAACGCAGTGCTCAAGAGGTAGCATGGAGCTGCCAACCCCATCAAGCAAAATATTTGTTCTTTTGGGACTGGCACCTCGAACAAGCATAAAAATAAAGGAAAGCAGATATATTGTCGTGTATGCACACACCCTTCTTTCATTAGTTTTGATGAACCATTGATGATCAATTCGAACCAGTGCATGCGATTAAAATTAATTTTACCTAAATAGAGGGTGCAGAATAAACTACAACAAGTAGATTTGCAACCACGGGATGCTGACGATATCTTCAAAGAACATTGCAACAGTAGCGAGGCTTCACAGCAACATATGGCAAGCCAGTGTGTTTAGGACATGTGAAATGTAATGCGTGTGGGCTGCTTTCTTGGCTTGTGCCCTCAACTTGTAATCCTACAGAATAACAAATAGTTCAGTTGTCTGCTTTTGCTGTATTGCTTGATTTGAATGCTTGTTTGTTACTTGTTACGCTATACCTGAGTTGGCCATATGTCAGCAGTGCCTGCTGTACTATCGTAAAGAAATGCATGCCTAGTTCATTTGAGTCCTTAACTTTTCCTCTGAACTTCATCACAAGACTGTCTTCGTAGTTTATATGAGGCCACACTATTAAGTGCTTTCTCAGATTATTTCAACTGCTTAGATGCCTTGGCAACTTAGCGGTGGTACACTCCCTTTAAACTAGGGATGTCAACTGGGTCCCGTTTAATCCCGATTAAAGTCCACTAGTGGTCTGATAGTTCAAAAGAGTTTTTGTTTTTTGAGGAAAATGAACCAGGGAGCTAGCAAAAACTAACTAGATGGGACTGGCAGATGTCATTTATTTGCTACTTACATCCCTAGTTTCATCTTACCATTTTAATTTCTTTTCGGCTGATGCTGCTTCGAACCATTTAAATATAGCTTGCCATGCTCGGCAATAATTCGTATGTCGTTTACCATGTAAGCTTACTGCCTGGATCATGCGATAACTATCTCTTACTTATGTCCAGCGGAAACCTTTCAGGATGCCGTTCACACTAGGACACAATGTACAACCCCAGAATCTATTTGTGGAAGCAGTGTGCCATCCATGTTACCAGATGGTAGCAGTTCAGAGGCAACACCGTCGGAGAGCAGTCTGAGCACAGATATTATAGTTCTTGAGGCTCTACTAGAGGCAGAAAGAGATGGTGTGGTTGTCGTGAATGAGGTAATCTCGATATTGAAGCTGAAAATTATGCAATTAGCTGCACGCATTATGCAAGCAACCCAAGAATTGGAGGAAGTAAGAATGTTGCATTTGAAGACGGAGGAGGTCCTGCTGCTTCTGCTATCTGAAGCCCAGGGTAATCCCAGTTCTTCTTTAAATAGCAGTTGAAATTGTCATTAGATTATTGTACTTGCATGTTGTGTCATGTCTCTGAATGGATTATGTTGTAAGACCCCCTATGTTGTCCATGTGTTGTAATGATCCGAATTTTTTAGGCGAGGTAATCCTCAGTACTTGTATGATTGACATAAGGTGAACTGTTTTTTGTGTGAGCATATTGAATTGGATGAAATAACTATTTGACTCAAAGTGTATCCAACCTACTGAATTCGAAGATCACGGCATTTCTAAATCGTAATCATATATAAAGGTGGAATAAATCTTTGTTGTGATTTTGAAGAACTAAATAACAAAACGTAGAATTATCTATGGATATTCGTAATCGAATAAAAATTGGATTTGGAATTAGTTGCCAGGGCCTAGGGCAAACGTGAATGTTAATTATCCCAAGTTTTGAACGAAGCGGCTAAACACCCACTATCATTTGTGGGCTGCCCGAAGCAAGTGTTTGCGAGATGGAAATTATTGTCTACCCCTGACACTTGACATCCTTATCGACCGGATTTACACTGCTGTTGATAGGGGTAGACTAGTAACTTCAATCAGACGTGACACGACGGCCTCTGAGCCCATTCAGACACGGTGGGCGCCAAATGTGGGCGACAAAACACATTTGATTCAAGCTCGTCCGAAAGACATGTGTCTCTCCCTCCATTTCCCCATTCATCCACGGTGGGCGTCAAAACAAACTCTCCTCGTCCGAAATCGATGTAGGCTAATATTTTAAACAGGGGCAGATGTGTAACTTCTGTCAGACATGACACAACCGCCCTACCTATCATCCACGTTCATACACCGTGGGCGCGAACCGTGGGCGGCAAAACACCCTCTCCTCGCCCGAAATCGTTACCGGCAAATATTTGGGAGATGCGAGATTACCGTCCTATCCCCAACCGACGTGATGTCCGAAATTTTAAACGGGGGATAAGTTCATAACTTTCCCAGATTTCAGACAAGCGCTGTCGGATTTCGGGTTCCGGCAGACCCTTGAGGTTCGAACGCTGGGGTGCGCACGGAGATCTTTCCCCTACCAGCTCACGCGTGAATGGTTAGCGAGGGATCTAAACTACGAACGATAAACATCAAGAGAGACACAGGGTTTATACTAGTTCGGACCACCGTTGTGGTGTAATACCCTACTCCAGTGTGTGGTCTGGTGGATTGCCTCAGTGGCTGATGATGAACAGTACAAAGGAAGAACAACCTCGCGATGGGCTGTTCTTGAGCTGGTGCGATGAACTGCTAGGGTGAGTTCAGTCGCTTCTCTCTCTCTCTCTCTCTCTCTTGTGAATATCTCCCTCCCTCTCTCTCTCTCTGTGATGGCTAGTCCTATTTATAGAGGGAGGCCCTGAGCCTCTTCCCAAATAACACTACAAAAAAATACACTTCCGTGATGATACGTGTTTGTCACAGTAGGTCGCGTTTTTTGTCATGCATGTACATCGATGACAAATTTATGATAGAATCAAGATAGTCATACCTGTGCTGTCGTAGAAGTGTTCCATGACATTACGAAAATTATCATCACGGAAGTGTCCACTTCCATGATGATAAATCGTGCGTCACAGAAGTGCTTTTGTCAAGGGTGACCGACACGTGGCATCCACCGTAACGGAATGCCGTTAAGCTATCAGGTCGGATTTTGGATCCAATAACCCGTTAACAGCCCCGACCAATGGGGATTTTCCACGTGTAAAATCATCATTGGCTGGAGGAAACTGCGTGTCGGCTCACCACCGGGACAGATGTCATCCACTCATTGGATGAAGGCGCCTATGATCGCCGACCGTGGCACGGCCCAACAAGTTTAATTGGGCGGCCCAATTAAAACCCCACAAGTTTTGCGGACCATAATGGGCGGCCCACTAAAGGCCCACAAGATTTTGCGGACCATAATGGGCCGGCCCAGTTAAAGGCCCACAAGATTTTGCGGACCATAATGGGCCGGCCCAGCTAAAGGCCCACGAGATTTTGCGGGCCATAATGGGCCGGCCCAGCTAAAGGCCCACAAGATTTTTGTGTGCTATAATGGGCCGGCCCAGGTAAAGGCCCACAAGATTCTTGCGGATCATAATGGGCTGGCCCAGCTAAAGGCCCACGAGATTTCGCCGACATTAATGGGCCGGCCCAATTGTAGGCCCACAAGATTTTGAGGACCCTAGTAGGCCGGCCCATTAACTGGCTGCCATGTTTTGGGCCAAATGCCGGCCCATATCTGATCCGGTCCATTAATGGCCTGCCATGTTTCGGGCCTAAAAGTGGCCCATATGAGATCCGACCCGTTATAAGCCTACCACGTTCTGGGCCAAATTACGGCCCAGATCAGGTCCGGCCCTTTAAGAAGCTTTGGGCTCAATTATGGCCCATATCAAATTCGGCCCGGCAACTAGACACTATGCTTTTGGGCCCACTTGCTAAAGGCCCACTTAGTAATTCGGCCTGATATTAGTTTGGGCCTGTTAAGGGCCCGTTTAACATTTCGGCCCTATATTAATTTTGGCTGTTAAAAGCCCGTCATATAGTTGGGCCTAACTACGGATTTGCATCCAGCCCGCTCGCAGCCGATATCTGATTGGGCCAAACAAGGACCGAGACAATTTTGGCCTATTAAAAGCCCGTGATTTGATTCGCACAATCATGGGCCAGGGTTCATATCGGGCTACTGCAGGCCCGTAAGCTGTTTCAGGCCCAACCTACATCGTGATTGCATGACGGCCCGATTATGTACCGTAATTTTACGGTTTAGCTGGTTTACTGCGAACACAAGATATATATACAGTAAAATAACTGCAGCATTGTGAATAAGAAAAAACCTAGACTATACAATAAAGAAATTACGGCATATTACATCCACTGGGCATCAAAGTTCGCCACTATGATAATAAAGCATAAGCGACAGAGATTACATACATTTGGGCATCAAAGATCGCCACCAATTGCAAATAAACACGCCGACAAAATAATATACAAAACCGACAAACACTTCAATAGAGTTTAAGAAAGGTTAGTCCTCTTTGGGAGCTGCAGCATAGCAGTGAGCAAGATGATAAGATCTGCGCTTGTTCAACACTTATATCTTCCTCACTCAAAGATAAACAAGCGAGACGATGACAGGTTTTGCACGTAAAAGTATCGGTCTTGACAATTCATAACATTTCTTCTTGACGAATAAAGTGACACAGTTTAAAATTGCATTAACACAATATGGTATTGTTCAGGTCAAGACATGGCAGGAAATGACACCGTGAAGGAGTTGGCAGCTTCATGACAACACTTGGATTACGATCAAGAACTCATAAGTATCAATGGTTAGTGTGCGTCAATTTATACCATTTCAAATTGGCAAATAAAGAGACGGTTTAAATAATAGTAGAATGATATGACATTGTTCATAGTTAAGACATTGCAGAATATGACATTGTCTTTGTAGTGGGTAGGTTCACCACACCACCGGTTTACTGGATGAAGAATGAAGCATACATGCGGTGCAAAAAGAAGATCACTTGCTCAGATAGTTTAATTTACATGGTTTGAAGAAGGAACTTGGTTGTACAACTGAAAACTTAAATTGAGGAAGGACAAACTTTTGTTTATGAACTACATAATAAACTTTAAATAAGCAATTTGATGCAAACACCAGAAATAAACAGTTGTTGCAGTCATGCCTAACCAAATATATACAACAAAGTTTGAAGGCTTGAGATGGACAAACTTACATTATTGGTGAAGACAGGCTCTATAAAGGCCTTGTCCATGATGATGGGGGGGCAATTCAAGAAGTTTACCACAGAATCTTCTTCAAAAGCATTGCCTTTATTCTACATTTTGTTAAGAGTAAATATAGATGTGATAATATACGAAAAAATGGAGAATATTTAAATAAGATGAAGAGTGATGCTACATAACCAAGTAGCTATAAATGTAAGTGCAGCGATACAGACAAAAGGTACAGCCAAGAGCAATGCACAACTAAACTTCTTGAAGACCAACCTTATGGTAAGAGTAAATATAGATCGATGTGTAGAAAAGGGAGGCAAAGGAAAATAAGTTGCAGAGTGATGGTACATGAACAACTACTGTCATTATAAGTACACTGATAAAGGACAACATGTACTTACAAGAACAATGCAGAGCTAAAAAAAACATTGGCATTGGATATATTCTACACTAATGTAACCATTCATACAGATCAGATAATTTAGAGCGAACAATTGATAAGGAAGCTATCATAAATACTGCTGTCACATAATGAACCAGGTATGTATGCAAGTATAGTGATACAGGACAACAGGTACTAACAAGGGCAAAGCAGCGGGCAGCATATTTGCGATATCCTATCATTCTTTTCAAACTGGAATTCTTCTTCGAGCAGATTTCCTGCAAAAAATATCCATAAGGCACATGCGGAAAAGTAGAAGTTCAAATTGTCATGTGATTTCATAGACAGACTCTCATCACAGGAGCGAGACCAAAGCATAACAAGGTTTTTCCATTCAATGTCTTCTAAATTTAGCACGGGAGACTTCACCGAAATTCGTTTATAGACTTGCCACCAAAGTGTGATTTCCTCGTAACACCGATACTGCTACAATGCTTCCTTGAAAAGCACAAGCAAGCTTTGCTCGTCATGACTATCCAGATTGACCCTCGCCTAGTTACAACAATGTAATGTAAATCATTGCTGTGTTCAATCAGCAGAAAACAGGAAAATAATAACCATGAATAATAGCACTTACACGTAAGTTGGACAGGAAGATGTGAAACTGGTGTTTGTCTTCACAATAATCTTCCCATGATGGGAATATATGCACGTAGTCCCTAATAACATTGAAAGCATTGTCTTTTAAACTGGGAATAAATGGAATGGGGTTCCAATCTGCAGGAATTGGCCATCTCTTGATTCATGATAGGTCTTGACGGTGGACTTGCAGTACTTTTTGTTTGGAGTGGGATTTTCTGTGGTACAGCTGGTGCTATGGCAAATGAAATCGGTATACCTTTTGCTGGAGTGCAGGTCCTGTGTGGTGGGGCTAGTGGTGTGGCCAGTGAAGTATGGGTACAGTCTGCTGGAGTCGGTCCTATGTTTTGTGTCACTGGTTGTACAACCAGTATAAGTGGGGTGCTGTCTGATTTCTCCGGCACCACCATGTTTTTCAAGGACTTTGCTGGTGCTCCTTCAGGTTCGGCAATCACCCTCTTCCTTTTTGATGTCTGATGCACACGAACAACATTTGAGTGAAAAAACATGGTATGATGACAGATGGAATATGCATTGATAATGGATGGGCATGGCATCTCGAAATATATGATGAGTAAACTAAGCAGATGGTGGTGCAACAAAGTAGAAGAAATGCAAGACAACATATGCAAGATACCCGCTGTCCGTGTCAAAACCGGCGGATCTCGGGTAGGGGGTCCCGAACTGTGCGTCTAGGCGGATGGTAACAGGAGACAAGGGACACGATGTTTTTACCCAGGTTCGGGCCCTCTCGATGGAGGTAACACCCTACTCCTGCTTGATTAATATTGATGATATGGGTAGTACAAGAGTGGATCTACCACGAGATCAGAGAGGCTAAACCCTAGAAGCTAGCCTATGGTATGATTCTTGTTAGTCCCTGGGACTAGAACCCTCCGGTTTATATAGACACCGGATAGGGTTAGGGTTACACAGAGTTGGTTACAATGGTAGGAGATCTACATATCCGTATCGCCAAGCTTGCCTTCCACGCCAAGGAAAGTCCCATCCGGACACGAAGCGAAGTCTTCAATCTTGTATCTTCATAGTCCAGGAGTCCGGCCAACGGTGATAGTTCGGCTATACGGACACCCCCTAATCCAGGACTCCATCAGTAGCCCCTGAACCAGGCTTCAATGACGATGAGTCCGGCGCGCATATTGTATTCGGCATTGCAAGGCGGGTTCCTCCTCCGAATACTTCATAGAAGATTTTGAACACAAGGCTAGTGTCCGGCTCTGCAAAACAAGTTCCACGTACTACCGTAGAGAGAATAACTTTTGCACAGATGTGCTGACGTATCCCGCGGCGTGACATCACACCATGGCCAAGCCTTTATTCGAATCGTTTTTATTGTTCCACCTCAGCGCATTTAGCGAGGCGGTTTCCTTGGCACGTCTTATCAAAGCGGAGATCGTGCCCCCTTATACCGGGATCCTCATCAATACGGACGTGGGTAACCCAACCGTGCCCGTTGGCACGCCTCGTCCATCGAAGGCGAGTCCCGAACGGTCACGGGGAGGGCTCTTGGTATTCAACCTCTTTATAATGAGACCAAGGCCCGCCCTTCTTTTTCAATCTCAATCGAATCCGTCCCTCGCCTCGAGTTCCAACACCCAAAGCTCCAGATTTAGGCGCTTCGGACCTTCGACGATGTCCGGTTCCGACCTGCACGGCCGGTGTATGTCTTCCTCCGTCACGGAAGAAGACGTGCTAAAGCCGAGAGACGCCAGTATCTTACCGCGAAATTTCAGATAGGCTGCCTGCCCAAGGGCAGGTTATTCCCACTCCCGAGCCTGGTGAGGCGTGGTATTCGTGTCTCACTTCCTTGGGTTTAGGCTTCCGACGGACCCTTTCATGAGGGGCTCATGTTTTATTATGGGCTGGAATTCCATGACTTGGATCCGAGTCCATCCTCCACATCTCGTCATTCATCGTTGTATGTGAAGCCTTCCTCCGCATTACCCCTCACTTGGATTGTGGCTCAAGACCTTCAAAGTGGAGCGAAGATGATCAAGGGGCATCGAGCGAGTCTTGGAGGGGCTGTTATAAGCAGGAATGCTGATGCTCCATGGCCCGAGGGCTCTTTTCAAGAGGAGCTTAATTTATGGTAGCAGGAGTGGTTTTATATAACCGCTCCCAGGGGCTCCAAATGGGCGGCGCCACCTGCCTTCCGCTCAGGTCCTCCACTGCGGCTGGCGTCATGGGTTAATAAAGGGCTCGACTGGGGACTGTCCAAGGACGTACCTCTGTTGCAGGGCCGTATTCGAGACCTTCTAGAGAGAGATCAATCTGGTCGTAGTAGCGCAGGTCATGTTGATTAAATGCACCTTGCCTGCAAAAGTCGCCCCCTCCGTGCATGGGAGTTTAATCCGGAGGGACCACGAGCTCTCCAACATTTTATGGGCGTGCGCCTGGAGATGTATCAACTGTTCTTTGGATCACAAGCAATGTGTCCGGACTTAACCGAGGGCGTGGTCTGAGCTGCAATCGCCGGATACTCAAGTAGGTAGTCCTGCACCGGACAAGCTATCCACATATTTACCATAAACTTGCCCTTAAAAGAGCTATCCTTTAAGCAGGAGTGGATAGCGAAAGCAAACTGATCAGTGTCGGCCCCCTCCACGAGACCACGCGGATCTGTATTAACCAGGATGCTAGAGGCCGTGCCTTTTGCGAAAGCGGGGGAACAAGGAACTACTACCTCCGTGAAGGAGGCTATCGAGAAAGGGGGGATCGAGAATCCCTCCTTCCAAGGGGAGAAGAGGACCACTTCTGAAGATCCGGAGGCCAAAGCCTCGAAGCGGGGGAAGAAATCTTCACGAGAGGGTCCTGCGGCGGGAGATGCCCCGTCCGCACTATTTCCCCAAGGAGATCAGCCCTCCAGCGAGCCGTAAGTAAAGGGGGCGTTTTTTTTCTTAAAAGAGAGTCATCCCTGTTTTATTTCTTAAGGTTAACCGAAATTTACCTTGTAGTTCGGGTCTCAACCTTTCACAGCAGAGCTCGTCTTTAGGGGATCTAGATCCGGAGATGATGGAGAGCGAAACGCCTCCGCCTGCCGTACTGTTATGCGAGGTGGACGACACTGAGGTGTCGTCGCGGAGGGCTTATCCGAATCCGGCGGAGCCAGAAGGCAGTTGTATTTCCCCTCAAAGTCCTCCGTGTCCGGCCTTCGAAAAAGGCCACCGGACGAGTTCGGCACCAACGGGTGTACGGTCGGAGGAGCTGAAGGATCTGCTTGGGCGAGCGTCTATCTCGGAAGATCACCGTACGTTAATGGGAACGGTGATTGAAAGGATTTCATCCGCTGAAAGCGGATTGCATGAAGCCGTCGTAAGTTTACTGACGGGTTTTGAGGTACGCAAAATGATGTACCTTCTGACAGTTCTGCATATAAAATGGGCCCTGTATAGATAGTAGCCCCTGAGACTTGGTGCGGTGTCAAAAATGACAGCGCGCCGAGGATCATAACCCCAGGTATAATATGCGCTCTTCCTATGTAGGTGGCGAAGCATCCGGTGGCTAGCCGGACTGATGAATTTGCCGAACTAAAGCGGCAACTTGACGCGGCGGATGCGGACACCACGCTTGTTAATAAGCGGCTTGACGAGTCACAAGGTCTGCAACTTCTCCGTGGACACCTGGTAAGGGAGCTTGACGCCCATGCCTTACAACATGTATGCTTGATGCAGATGGTGCTGCTGTTATGGAGAACCTTCGGGCGGAGCTCGCCCGAGCCAAGGAGCAAGCCAGAAAAAGTGATGCGGCGGCCTTAAAGGCGGCCGATGAACTAAAAGCCGAACAGGCTGCTCACTGCCGAAGCAAGAAAGAAGTGGCCAAGATGGCCGTGAAATTGAAGAATGCTACTGACCGTTGCGAACTTCTTGAAAAAGAAGATCGAGCGAAACAAGAGGACCTGAAAAAGGCCACCACCGAGGCTAAGGATGCTCATTCTACGATGAGAGATATGAAGGAGGAGCTACGTCAGGCCAAAGATATTGCGGCTGGAAAGCCCTTTCTGCTGCGGAGGAAATTCATGGATCCTAAGTACGCTCAATTGGACCGACTGTGGGGTGCGGAGGATGCTTATCTGGATTTGGCGGCGAGTGCCGCAGACACGGCCGAACACTTCCGAGGTCAAGAGGATCACGGAATGGAAGAAATTTTTTGGTCGCAGTTCCATAGTCCGGAGCGTCCACTTTCGTTGACCGATTGTTTGGCCGAATGGGCTGAGCTGAATAGGTTGTCCGGACTTGCCATGAAGGCTGTTGTGACTCATTTGTGGCCGAAAAGTCCCAAGCCAAAGAGTTAATTTGGCTTGGTGCAACAGTTCCTTGGTGCGGTGCCGCATATCGATGCAATGAAGCGGTCAACATGCATAGAGGGTGCACGGATGGCTCTTGCCCGTGTCAAGACATACTGGGCGGAGATGAAGGGCACCGACGTTGCATCCCAAGATTGAGACGAAGCCGAGTACCGCGAGCACTATTTTGAGGAAGTCCTGCAGGGCGCTCGTTTAATAGAGACGCAGTGCTCGAAGGATATTATGTTTAAATGACATGTATGATTTGTGAAAACAATGTTTAAATATAATATAAGAGCTTTTTATACTTGTGCGTTCAAGTATTAAAACACCTCCTGTGCGGCCGTTGATGTATATAACCTGAAAGATGGCAGTCTTCGGCTTCAGCCCCCACGCACATAGTGCGGGAGTGTTTGCAAAAAGGCGCATTTTCACACTTAGTCCAATGTCTTGGTCCTGTAAAGGAGGTGATAGCGTAGCAAACTAGGCAACCGGACTATAATGCTTTATCACTTTCACTTAGCCATAGGAGTTTGATGGTGGGGCTATATAGCCCCTAGGGGCACCGTGCTCTCCCGAATTCGGGGCGCGTATGTGCTTGACCGGGAAACGGCCCTTCGTCAATGCGGGGGAATTCTAAACATTCCGCTGGGTCATCGAGTGGTTGAACAGTCTCACGCTATATCATGACAGTCAGTTTTAGCTTTCTCCTTTGAGGTGCTCAACCTAGCTCAACCGGGCACAATCGCGATGGTTCTCCCAGCGCTACCTTAGCGATATAACGGGCGTAAGGTACCAAAACATGGGAGCAGGCAAACCAAACATTTGACCAAAGACATGATTCGGAGCTGATGCATATAAGGCCTAACTCGAGACGCCGAACACTCCCTAAGGTATTCGGTCTTTATGAAAACGGACAGAATAATGCCCTAAGCCCCTGGTGTCCAGGTGCGCGCAAAGATTCTGGTGCGGCCGATGCCAAAACACCAGCCTCCTCCTCGGTTATAGCAAGAAACCAGGGGATGTGTATCAACAAGAGATAGTAAAAAAGGTTTACGCAGGGTCTTAATCTGAAAAGAATCCTTGCAACGGGTCCCTACTGCACATCTGCGCCTGTGTCTCCGTTGTGCCGTATCCTGGACGGGCGTAGCACGTTGTTCATCTGTAGAAGAGAAGAACTTAGTCGAAAAGAAGAAAAGATCGTGCAAAAAATGTACTTTATATTAAATAAACAGAGTGCAGTTCAAAAGTGAATAAAATTGAGCTTTATTGTCTCTTGTTGTACATGCGTGCAGCCCTATTACGGGGTATGCAGCTAGTAAGCGCCGGACTCGTCTAGCCATGTCCGGGTTGAATGACCTATTCAGTGCTTTGATTAGCGAGCGGATTGGTGTGGGGCTGTCAAGGCAGTCTCACGTTCTTCCGTGCTTGAGTGGCACTTAATACTCCCTTTTAATGAGATGATGCCGCGTGGACCGGGAATTTTAAGTGTAAGAGATGCATAATGCGGTATTGCGTTAAAGCGGGCGAAAGCTTCACGCCCCAGTAGTGCTTGATAGCTACTTTCGAATGAGGCGATGTGGAAGGTTAACTTTTTGCGGCGGAAGTTGTCGGGTGAGCCGAACACAACTTCTAGCAGTAGGGAGCCCATACAATGGGCATATAGGCCTTGCATGACCCTTTGAAGGAGGTGTCGCTATGGCGAATTTTGGTTGGGTCTATCCTCATTTTGCGAATTGTGTCCTGATATAACAGGTTTAGATCGCTACCTCCGTCCATTAGGACTTGTGTAAATTTGAGTCCGTCGATTATAGGATCTAATATCAAGGCAGTCCATCCTGCATTCCGGATACTTCCGGAATAGTCCTGATGATCGAAGGTGATTGGTTTTGACAACCATCGTTGGGACTATCTTGGGGATGACCGTGCGGCACGTGTTTCTATGGGCGCCGCTCTGTTTTTCCCTTTGTCACTTGAAGTGAGTTCACTATTTTGATTTTTTGGGAAATTATTTTGTTTTCCGGTGCTCTGCTTGTGGGGTTCGTCATCGTCCTCGTTTGGTGTGTCGAGCCCCTGTATTCGACATTGAGTTTGCGGACTGCTTGAAGACCCAACAATCTCTGTGGGTATGGTTTGCGAGCTTCCAGGAGTCTTGTGGATTTGGCATATTTTGTCCAAGATTTTGTTTAAGTTGGATAGCTCGTCGCTGCTGTCCTTGAGGGGCAGTTGTTTATGATTCTGCCGGGCGCTTCTGAATCCGGCATTGACTGCCGTGCTCTTCGGGTTGTTTCCCTTTGTCCGGGGCTGGTCCTTGTTGCGTCGTGGTTTTCCATTTCCATCCCTGACTTCGGATGTACTTGGGTCGCTGGTACTGCATCTTGCCAGCCAACTATCCTGTCCCGCACAAAAGCGGGTCATGAGGCTTGTTAATGCAGCCATAGTTCTCGGCTTCTCCTAGCCGAGGTGTCTGGCGAGCCATTCGTCTCGGACGTTGTGTTTGAAAGCTGCTAAGGCTTCGGCGTCCGGACAGTCGACTATTTGGTTCTTTTTGGTAAGGAACATGTTCCAGAATTTGCGGGCGGACTCCCCGGGTTGTTGAGTTATATGACTTAAATCGTCTGCATCCGGAGGACGGACATAAGTCCCTTGAAAATTTGCCCGAAAAGCATCCTCAAGCTCTTCCCAACTACCAATGGTATTTTCAGGGAGGCTTTTGAGCCAATGCCGAGCTGGCCCTTTGAGCTTGAGGGCAAGTATTTTATGGCGTGGAGATCATCTCCTCTAGCCATGTGTATATGGAGGATGTAATCCTCAATCCAGACTCCAGGGTCTGTGGTTCCGTCGTATGCCTCTATGCTTACGGGTTTGAATCCACTGGGAATTCGTGATCCAAAGACCTCATCGGTGAAACACAGGGGTGTGGCGCCCCTATATTTGGGTGTGCCGTGATGTTCGGATATTTGGCGTGTTGCATTGCCTAGAAGAGCTTGCTTTCTCGGCCCATAGATGGACCTAACTGGGCCATCCTTTTGATGCGAATCGATATGCGGATCGCGTGCAGGCTTGTGTGCGGCGCCGCTTGCCGCTCCGTGTTTGCCATGTGGTCGTCTATCCGACCGGGCGGCCTCTTTGTTCTTTGATTGCGGGGGCTTTAATGTCAGGACCCCGATTCCAAGTCACATCGATCTAGCCGGTAACACCTCATATCACTTTGCGGCCTCACGCACGGTATTGCCACGGGTGCCGCCTTACCATGGCCCGGGACCGTTTGTGCCTTTTGGCTCACGTATATGATAGTGTCGCTAGCATCCATATGACAGAGAAACCGGGCCGACATGGCTAGTCATGAACCCAAAGCGGCACTAACCCATGGGAACAGGCATACATGAATCACATCGAGGATGTCGATCATCAACGTATGAATCCGGGCTGTAGCACTGGGCTAACAGGACTCCGGGAACCCGAGCTGTAGCAGGCTAGGCAGGACTTCGGATGTCACCGTGTGACATTTCCCCGAAGGGACAGACACATGAACGAAGTGAAACACATGCCGGCCAGTCAAGTGTCCAGAGCAGTAGTGCTGGGCTAGCAGGACTCCGGTGAACCGGGCTCTAGCGGACTACTATTGCTCAGGAAGCACTAGATTACATTTCCCCATATGAGAGGCTGCCAAGGATAAACAACTAGATTGTCGGATCCCACACATACCAAGCATTTAAAACATACACACAATATGCTCGATATGTGTAAATACAACATGGCATCACAACATAACTCTACGACTCAAGTATTTATTCATTAGGCTCCGAGGAGCCAAGATATTACAAACATGGGTCTCATAAGCAACAAGCACAAGCGGAAGCTTAACATGTCAATCTACGACATCTACAAATGAAAAAGGCTGAGAAGCCTGACTATCTACCGAGATCTGCCGAGGGCACAAGATCGTGGCTGAGGTAACAAGCTAAGCGTCGGAGTCCACGCGGAACTACTAGCAAGGCCAGCGTCTCTCGCAAAACATAAAATAAGCAAACATGAGTACAAATGTACTCAGCAAGACTTACATCGTAACTAACTACATATGCATCATTATCAACAAAGGGGTGGTGGAGTTTGACCGCAGCAAGCCAGCTTTGACTCGGTGGCTATCCTAAACTACATTGCAAGTAACTCTTTTGAGGTGGCGCTTTGCGAGTCCACATATTCACCATATCAATACACCACTATGGATCCGCTCCCATCTCCCTACGAGAACGCCATCCATAGCACTCACACTTATCTTACGCATTTTAGAGTATCCACTTTCACTTGTCTATGAACTGTGCAGCAACCCGAAGTCCTTTACGCGGACACGGCTATTCGAATAGATCATATTAACCCTGCGGGGTGTACTTCTTCACACGCTCTCGCCACTTACCGCCATGTACACCTCGTGTATCTCGGCAACCTTCAAGCGGAAGCTTTGGCGAGGAGTCGGCGATGACCTGACTAACCACACAAGTCTCTAGTCAGGTTTATCGCCTATTCGGTTCCATCCACAAGGAGATCCGGCGGGGTGTCACTCCACGGCCCCAAGCGATGTGTGCAGGGTTCCCAAGCCCACGTCGACGGGTGGTTCTACGCTTGGTACACTGTGCCACGGTGCCTAGTCTGTCCCAAGCCCACCTGTACCGGGTGCCACTTGGTAGACTACTAACACTACCTACAAACACCAGAAACTAGTTGCAACTCCTGGACAGAAATCAAGTTGATTAATAAGCCGAGAGGGGTCGAGTTACCGGAACCCAATGTGTGGTAGTAACTGTTCATGGATCACAAACACAGAACTCAGTTCCTAAGTACGGTTTCAATGAGAGAACCCACCATGTACTCCTACATGGCCTCTCACCGCTACCTTTACCAAATCGTGTTCACACACTTAGCTCTCAACAGTAGGACATGTTCACACACCTCCGATTCATCCCCGATGAATCAGACCTGACACAACTCTAAGCAATAGCAGGCACGACAAACAAGCATGAACGATTAGGCACATCAGGGCTCAAACAACTCCTACTCATTCTAGTGGGTTTCATCTATTTACTGTGGCAATGACAGGTCATGCAGAGGAAAGGGGTTCAACTACCGCATCATCTATCAGTTGAAGCGTTGTTGTCCTAATGCAGTAAAAGAGAGCAGGAGCGAGAGAGTGGGATTGTATCGGAATGAACAAGGGGGTTTTGCTTGCCTAGCACTTCTGAAGATAGTATAGCTCTTCATCGGTGTCATCAAACTCATCGTCGGTACGTCGTCTACTGAGAGGGGACAAACACCGGCAATAGAGAAGGAACACAATCAATGCAATGCAACAATATGATGCATGAGTGTGACATGGCAATATGCTGTGGTTTGAGCTAATGCAACTAGCAATCAGATTAAATGAAGTTGGTTTGAATCCAAGATTAAAATTCAAACTCCATATGTGATTTCTTAAATGCCATTTAATTGAATTGTCCTAAACAACAACCATAAGTTGTTCTAACATGCATGAAAATGATACAGATGGATAGATTGGATTTTTCTGATCATTTTTCGTATATAATTTATTTCATTTGGAGTTACGGTTGAATTTCTATGATTTTTAAAAGTTTGTGGTATTTTCTGGAATTTCCTGTATAAAAATAAATCCAGAAAATACTTATTGCGTCAGCATTGCGTCACTATGACATCAGCAGCCAACGAGGCCGGTCCAGGTCAAACCTGGCCAGTGGGTCCCGCGTGTCATTGTCATTAGTTTAACTAACTAAATTGATATTAGATTAACTCCTAATCTAGGTTTGGCCAGGGGCGGGGCCCACATGGTCAAATGGGTCAAACCCACCGGCGACATGACGCCGGCGAGGCCCGAGACGGCGGCGCGTTCGGAAACGCAGCACAGGCGACGAAACGAGTGGCGGTTTGGCTTGGCGAGAAGCTGGTGCTCGTCTACATCCAACGGAGCCATGAAATCGCGCCGGAGTGGACCGTAACGACGGCGGCGAAGGCAAGTGCGGCAGCCGAAGCTCGGACAAGCTCGGCAACATGCTGCGGTGCGCGGGAGGACTAGAGGATGGTGGTGTTGGGTTCCTGGGAACATGCTGAGCACGTAGCAGTGCTCGTACGCGATGGTGGCTAGCCTATTCGCCGACGACGACGAGCGCGGCGGCGGTGAGCTCTCGGGTCCAATAGCTAGCACGGCTAGAGCATGCAAATGAAAGCGGGAGAGGGGGGGGGAAGATGGCGGGGCTCACGACGAGTCTTCTGGTGCGGTCATTGAGCTCGGGGAGGCACAGATGGCGTCAGAGCATCTCCGGCGATGTCGGAGCCGAAGGTTGAAGACGACGGCGTAGGCGAGGAAGAAAAGCCTCCCGGCCTGCTTGGCTTGGCGAAGACGACCAGGACGATGCGACGGAGCTCGTGGTCATGGGCAAAGGGCGAGGGGGTGGCTGTGGGCGCAGAGTTACGACGGCGCGTCCATGGAGGCTTCGGCCATGGCGAGGAGCAGGCGAGGGAAGAGCGAGGAGGAGAGATCGATCCGTCTGGGTGCAGAAGTCGTGTGGTGCTACGGAAGGCTCAGGGCGCCTCGGGGAAGCAGGAGGTGGCTCATGGCGTGGGCCAGCGGCGAACGCCTGCGCCCCTCCTCTGGCGAGAGAGAGGGACGGCTGGCGTGAGCCGATCAATTTGAGCAAAATGCTGGGCGGTGGTAAGTGGCCAGTAAGCCTCTCTCTCCCCCTTTTTTTTCTATTTTGTTTTCTTTTCTATTTCTGTAATTTTGTTTCTAATTTAGTAAAATACTAAACCAATTTATTTTCTTCTGAAATTAATGTAGGAACTAATTGGATTATTCCAGAGCCCCACAGTAAAAATCAGAATTATTGGACATATATAATATATATAACATATATATTTATATATATCCAATGCAAATATTTACTGGATTAACTCAAATGGCCAAAAATAAATGCTTCTGAGCTTCCAAAAATATTGGTTGGAAATTTAACTCTGTCCAATATTATTAGAGTAAAACAGGAACATTTTCTCCGGCCAAATTGAAGCAACATTTATCTTGATCATTTTCAAAATGATTTCTGAGGCTTTCACAAGTCCCCATTTCAAATTCATTGAATTTTAAACATGATGCACACACAACTAGCTAGCCCAGAGCAAACCAGAACTAGGGATGTGACATTTAAGGCCTCCTCATCGAACTCGGGCAGTAATTTATGCTTCGGGTAGCTCTTTGTTTCTCGACTTTCGCCGTATTTCTCTACGGTGTTGAGTAGTTTGCTCCATCTGATTCTGAGTGCGTCTTACGCTGTTTTGAGCCTCTGCTTACCTTTTTTCAGGCTCTGCCAGCGATGGCGACGAGCCTTTTGTGGAGGTTCTTCTGCTCCAACAATTTGTCCGGTGTGAGATCGTCCGGACTGTTATCTTCGCCGGGGACGGGTTGTTCATCCAAGTTGTCCTGTTCGGACGGTTGCTCGATAGCATGTTCGTCGTCCACCGGCTCGCCCTGCTCTATGGCTGGGTCTTTGTCGAGGCGGGACTTGGTGCGGCGTTTACGTTGCCGTTTTGACTGCTTTTCGAGGGATTTATCCTTCGTAGTGTCCCGTTGTTCCTCGTCGTCGCTTCCTTTAGGTGTATCCACCATGTATACATCGTGGGGTGAGGTGGTTGTCCAGTATCCTATAGGTGCTGGTTCATGGTTGTCTCCTACATCGTCGTCCATACCGTCGATGTCTTCGGAGTCGAAATTGAGCACGCCGTTTAAGCTTTCGACAGTGGCTACAAAGTGGGCGGTGGGTGGGCGTTGAATTTCTTCATCGTCCGCATCCCAAACTTCCTGACCATAGTCCGGCCAGGGCTCTCCTGATAAAGAGAGACTTGATGAATTCAGGATGTCACCAAAGGCGAGTCTTGAAAGATGTCCGTGGCAGTGAACTCCATAACCGGCGCCCAATTGGATTCGATTGGCAGGGGTGCGGAGGGTTCGAAGTCCGGAGAGGAGTCCGGCACCTTGGAGTCACGGTCTTCGCAAAGGATAGGGATGGAGTTCGGCTCAATCGTCGTAGAAATCATAGTCCCCGAGGCGATGTCCAACCACTCATCCTCGATAGGGGGAGTCGGCTCCGAGCTAAGGGTCGGAGCGGACGCTGAATGCGACCTCGAGGCCTTTGTTCGGCAACAGAGCTAGATCGTGCCCATCGAGACAGTCTTGGCGCGCTTGGCGTGGCTCGAATCCATCGAAGATCAAGTCTCCGCGGATGTCGGCGGTGTAGTTCAAACTCCCAAATCTGACACGATGGCCAGGGCGTGGCTTTGATCTGCTACGGATGGCCAAGTGAGTTGGCCCGCAGATCTGAAGCCGCCGAATCTGAAGATCTGTCCGGGAGGAAAGTCTCACCTGGACCGCGTCGTTGTTGATGATCGAAGGAGCCATTGGGCCTAAGGATGGCGACAGAGGAACTCTCAATGAAAGCACCAATGTCGGTGTCAAAACCGGCGGATCTCGGTAGGGGTCCCGAACTATGCGTCTAGGCGGATGGTAACAGGAGACAAGGGACACGATGTTTTACCAGGTTCGGCCCTCTCGATGGAGGTAATACCCTACTCCTGCTTGATTAATATTGATGATATGGGTAGTACAAGAGTGGATCTACCACAAGATCAGAGAGGCTAAACCCTAGAAGCTAGCCTATGGTATGATTGTTGTTCATCCTACGGACTAGAACCCTCCGGTTTATATAGACACCGGATAGGGTTAGGGTTACACAGAGTCGGTTACAATGGTAGGAGATCTACATATCCGTATCGCCAAGCTTGCCTTCCACGCCAAGGAAAGTCCCATCCGGACACGGGACGAAGTCTTCAATCTTGTATCTTCATAGTCCAGGAGTCCGGCCAACGGTGATAGTTCGGCTATCCGGACACCCCCTAATCCAGGACTCCCTCACCCGCAATCAATAAAACATTGCCAAATTAGAATAGGCACCTTGATGGGTGAACAGGACAGGCCATCTGCCTTTGACTCCTCGAGGTTAGAATAGTCATTAGGATCATATTCTGAACAAGAGTCAACAGGTGGGAAGCCTATGAGTTTCATTGGACCCAGAATGGCACTCAATGCCTTGGTGCCAATTTTGTAAGTCATTGCAGTGTTTAGCTTCAAGAGTGGACTGCTACTAGTGCGACACAAAGCAGCTACACAGATCATAGTGTAGATATCATGGGAAAACCTTAAGCATCAGAGTAAAATCAGCAAAGTGGAACTTGCTGGAATATATGTGCTAGTATTGCCGGTACGGCTAGAAAGGCTTTGGTACCATTTCTCTTCAAGTGAAGGTGCAGTACTGTTAATATCAATGTAACTCTCAAAGGCAACACAGCTCCGCGCATTTCCTTGCTATTCTTATAGGATTCAAGTGGGCAGGCCACTACAAATCCTATTCCGATGTTTACAAGATCCTACGAATCAAAGAGGATCAAAGTGTCCATCACAACCGACCGTATAGACCTCTACACTGCAAATGTCCCTGCTCATCTTGATTACAAGGAACATCTTGTACTACTAGCATACTCCTGCCGTTCCAAAATATAAGTCTTGGTAGAGATTTCCACTATGGATCACATACTGATGTATCCAGATACATTTTAGAGTGTAGATTCACTCATTTTTCTCCATATGTAGTCCATGGTGGAATCTATACAAAGACTTGTATTTAGGAACGGAGAGAGTACATATTAAAGAACAACGGAAGAGGAACATGGTAAAGAAGAGCAATCAGATTTTGGATAATAAAATGTTGGTTGCACAGTGCCCACACAAGATGAACCAGAGCGCATTAAGAACGCAACTCCCAGCTGTCTCTCGACTATTGCAGGCGGTTGGATGAAGATCCTACGTCTCCTAACCCTTCTTCTTCCTCGTCTCTTAATTCTTCCCATACTGAACACACCGCATGGGCCGCCGGCGGACCACCGCCCCCACCGCCTGTGTTCCTCCGCCACCCCACCTCCCACCAGCGTCGAGTTTTCTTCGTTTGGCGAGGCCCCACAACCACCCGAGCCCTTGGATCGCACCGCGAACTTCGCGAGCTCTGAAAAATCGACTAACCCAATTTTGAAATTTAGTCTACTGTGATTTAACTAGTGTGGAATATAAAGGGAAAACCATAATCATTGTTTGTATAGTGTTGAGCATGCCATGGCGGATCTGAAGGTGCAAACCGGACAAAACAACCGCAACCAAGACAAGAAATCGAGTAAAGCGGTGGCGATCTATTTTCTTGCTGCGATAAATAAGTTGAGCAGATACAAAAAGTACCGCCTCAGTGTGCGGCGCCGATGTCTGCATCTGCTGAGAATTTGACGGTGCTTTGAGGTAGCGATGGCTGTCGGCAGCGTGGAAGCAGATCTCGGAGAGTAGGCGGTGGCGGCGGGGCACGGTGGGCGAGACGGTCGTGAAAGCGGCGCCGCAAGGTAGACGACAATGGGATGAAGCGAGAGGGCGGGATGCAAGGATCCCGGTCGAAGGCGTGGATGAGAGAGTCGATCTCTTCTAATGGACGACGGCGTGGGGTATCAGCTCCGGCATGGTGGAGGAGGGCGGTGGATGGGGTGGCGAGCGGCGGCGGACGGAGGAGGTGGGGTGGATAGGGTGTTTTGGCGCCCACGGATACTGAATGGGGAAAAGGGAGGTAGAGAGGAAGGGGGGAACCATGTATTCAGGGAGCGCTTGTCTCAAATGCGAGGAAATTTACAAACTTAGCCCCCGTTTCAAATTTCTACTACATCAAAGCAACAATAGTCGGTTGGGGATAGGACGGCAATCTCGCATACACCGAATATTTGCCGACGAGAGTTTGTTTTTGGCGCCCACCGTGTATGAATATGAATCGGGGAGGGAGTCGATTTCGGCTGAGGGCACACTGTGTTTTAGTGCCCACCATGTATAAATCCGGGTGAGAGGCGGTTACGTCACGTTTGGGTGAAATTACAAACCTACCCCTATCGAAACCTATAGAAATCCAGCAGATAGGCTTTGCATGGCAGGGATAGGCAGTAGTGATTTCCATCTCGCAGGTTTTGGTTTCGGGCAGGGTTACTGCGACTTTCCCCGCTTCGTTCAAATTTTGCATAGTGCACGTTTACCGTGCCAACTCAATTCGAATCCCGTTTGTATTCTACTATTTGTTTTCGGGCGGGATCCATTTTCAATTGGAATTACATTCTATATACATCATTTATATATATATAGTTTCAAAAGCACAACAAAGAATTCTGCTCCTTTATATGTATAATATGATTTACAAATACAACGATCTCAAAATCTTAAGGTTGAATTCGAAAAAATTTAACCAAATTATGTTCTACTAAAATGTATGGATCAGTAATATCTACATATTAAATAACATAGATGTGCGTGAATTCATATGAGTATGCATGTTTGATAGATCAATTTTGGTTCGAGTATGGATTACATGTATCATCATCTCAATTCAAATATTTGAATCCTTTTTGTTCCTCCTTTCACGCCCATCTCTCTCGCATGCATGCTCCTTGGTAGCTATCACTCTCTTTTCTCCAGCTCACCCGCATGCTCACTTCATGTTTCTCCTATCCTCGCAAACATGGTCTCTCGACGTCTCCCTTGAGAAGTGTCACACTCTCCCTATCATTATACATTACACGGTTTTCATTATCTTTCACGTCTCTACTGTTCACTGGTATCACTCGGTACCTAAGCTTTCTTTTTCACCGCCACACACAGTCTCCACTCGTCTTTCACTTTGTCTTTCTCTGTATGGGATTCTCTCACACACCCTATATGTCTCTACATATGACTCATACCACTAAAATTACTCTCTCTCTCTCTCTCTCTCTCTCTCTCTCTCTCTCTCTCTCTCTCCTGTAGACACAACATTTGTTGCGGTCTTCTTTTCGTCTCCATCCCAGACTGACATTATTCATTTGTTTACCGATCAGACAACCCCGACTAACGTCTCCTCTCTCTCTCTCACAGACACACACACACAACTCCTGCTTCCACTCCCCTTCCCGACTACCGTCTCTCTCTCTCACACACAAAACTTTCGCTTTCACACCCCGACTCGTATTTCTCTCACAAACATTTATCGACTGGCTAGCCTCTAGATAGGTTTATACACCCTTTTCGTGCTTCCACCATCGCATACATGTCTCTCTCCGCTCCTTGTATCTATGTAGCTTTTCTTCCCTTCTTGAGACCGCCCTCTCGGTCATGCACACACACACTATCGCCTCATTTTAAGCTGATACCTATCGCACACACACTACTTGTGTCTTTGTCACACATGCACTCCGCCCTCCTCCACTCTCCTCTCTCTCACACACACATGGGCCTTTTGCAACAACTAGCAAGATGCCATGTGTTGCCTGAACATCAAGATGCATTTGTATGAGTAGTTTATCTTGTGGGGGAAAAGGATGAATGAGGGAAGGCCTTATTTGCAAATGTGGAGAGGGGTGTGGGTATCTTTTAGCAAAATTGCCATAGTTTCCTTCCTATCCGTCAGATATAGATCGGACGACCTATATTGCAGGATGGCAGGCACACGATCATCACCGACAATGCTTTTTATAAGAGTAGGGATAAAAATAGAGTTGGTGATGATGGTGGGCCTGCCATCTACAATGTAGGTCGTCCGATTTATATCTGACGGATAGGAAGGAAAATATGGCATTTTACCCGCACTCTTCACCACATTTGCAGATAAGGCCTTCCCTCGTTCATCCTTTTCTCCCACAAGATCTTGATGTTCCGTGCAACTCACGGGCATCTTTCTAGTAAGAGTAGAAATTATACATATACCACTTCTCGAATCTTGAAACCAACAACATTCCTCCCCTATCTCATCAAAACCGCCAAAGGAATATATTTTGAGTGAAACATAACATATCTTTAGTGATATCGTATTTCAAAACTAGACTTTTTTCTATCAAATCGGTGAATATGTATTAATCTACTTTGATCGTGTGGCAGCGCATTGGCACATTGCTAGTAGTTATTATAATTTTTGGACACCGGACAAGCGGTGGAGTACATATCACGAAGAGAAGAGGCGCACGCGCGCGATCGGCCTCTCGTTGTCTCGCACACATGAGTGTTACGTAAAGCGGCGTTAACAAATAAACCCTAAAACCCTAGGCGCACGATTGCTGCATTCGCGGGTACCGGTGCGTGGTGGAGCACCTTTGTAGGAGTTGATGGTCGGACCACAGTGAACGACTTGGGCGCGGTGGCTCGCCGGTTACCACGGTCGAGTAGCCACGTTTAAAATATCGTTTTAAGCGGGGTTAAGAGTTCCGATTTTCAATGGCACGTTGTAAGTAGTAAGTAGTTTTTAGAACGATTGGTATGGAGCGAAAATGGAATTCATAGTACTACGTACCTCCTTGGCGTATGGTTGTTTGGGTTTATGTTGCGAGATGTTGAACCTGGTAGTTCTAGGGCAAATACTATGGTTTAGATTTAGATGCTGGTTTTTGGTAATCGGAAGGGGAAACCCTTCTTTGATTAAAAAAAACTACTACCTCCATTCTGGTTTACTAGTCCCCATCGTACTTTGGGTCAAAGTTTATCCATGAATTTTACTTGTAAAATGTGAATGGAAAACGAGATTTTGTTATACCCATACAAAAAAGGACTGGAGGGAGTGATTGCTCTGACACGGACGCTACCTCTCATAGCGCAGGCATTGAACCGTGGCGCCGCCAAGAGGGCCGCTTTTCGCTGCTGCGCCCGGCTGAGCACGCCTCCTCGCCGCGTGCAACCAGCTTAAGACTGCACCGCCTGCCTTCATTGAATCCACACGTGTGACGGCAACACGTCCTTCCGTGAGCCGGCTGGCATTTTAGAACAGAAAACATGACTAAAATATACTCATGGTCTTGACTTGTTGTGCTCCCACTGGTAGCAGGAACTAGTAGAGGTTTTTCTTTATTTATAACTCTCCTCACTTTTTTTGGCTTTGAAGTGAATCATGGTTGTGGACATTATGTATGAATGTGCAGATATCTATGAACATGAGTTTGATGTGGAAGTTGAACTTGGAATGTCGGGCTTGGCGTGAACTATACCATGTCCAATGCTTAAATGTTATTGTTTGGAAAATAATTGTTGTTATTACATGACCGGAAAAAAACATTTTGTGCCACATCGGTAGATGCACGAGACATCTAACAGCATCTTGTTGGATAAACATTTGAACCTAGCTATTATGAAGGAAATTTTGTATTGACAACAGTTTTAGATAGCAGGAGGCGCCTAGCCTGCTCTGCCTCTGCTAGCTTATTTCCGGCTTCTTCCATCTCTTCTTTGGCTTGGGTGAAGAGCACCTGATTGCTCTTTTAAGCTTCTTGAGAACTCAGCTACATTCTCAAGGGCTGCTGCGCTTTCTTTCAACCTTTACTAATGCCACGAGGACACGAACAGTGGCGACTCCACGGCTTGTGTGTAATCCAGCATCATCAAGGAATTTGCACCTTGTGTCTAATCCAGCATCATTAGGAACGGCACCTTGTGTGTAATCCAGCCTCATTTTGGAAACAAGATCTCGAGGTTGACCATACTTCCCTCCTCGCAGGAACTGCATCCTGACATGAAGTTACTTCTTCTTTAGATCAATACTCAGAGAAACCTAGATCCATTTAGTAGAAGCCAGATAAACAGAACTCAGAGAAGTGAATCAAAAGGAAAAGAAATATAAAAACAGACTACAAGGTGAGAACACCCACTTCCTACATCAAGTTAAAAACGAAAGCATTAGGACGATTAAGACTCTTCTTATTACACATCGAAGAACACCACGCTTAAGAGAAATAGAAACTACAACATATACACATCGAAGAACACGAGGCTAACGAAAGTAATTGAAAGGGTGTTACTTACCAAAGCTCGTTTTACAGGTTCGATGCAGCTCCTCTTTAACTTGCCACGCTCCTTGAAGATGTCCCGAATAGCCCATGTTTGGTCTTCATTGCTCCTCTGCATGTCCACACTCGTGGTTTTAAAATCTCAACATGGCAAAAAAAATACTACTAGTAATACTCGTGCATCTTGTGGGCAACATTAAAGCACTCGTCTGCCATGTTAGAGCATCTCCAACAGAATCGCAACGCGCGGCGCATTAAAAAAGCGTTTACAGTGCTGAGATCGAGAAGTAGATACTAGAGAGTAGAGGATAGTACTCAGCATAGATAGATAAAAAAAAGATAATTCAACTACTCCTCGTCGTCCAACTACTCCTCGGTGATGTCCTCCTCCGACGTCTGACTGTAGGCGTCAAGATACCAATCATCGTCGGATTCCCAGGGCGACGTTGCTCCTAGCCTCATGTTGAATTGAGCGTCCGCTTTTCGCCTACGCTTGTCCTCGCGATAGGCGGCTCGCTCCGCCCTCCTTTCCGCGTAGAACTCACGCTCGTTGATGATGTCCTGCGGGAAGTGTTGGCGCCACAGCGCCATGGCTTCCTCGTACATCTCGGCGATGCCGAGACGGTGCTCCCGCCTCCGGTTGTCGCGACGATCCTCGTTGGTGCTAAGCCGCGGTAGAGGCGCGAGCTCCCGCGCCTGCTCCCGCATCGGCACGTTGGGGAAGTTCAATGTTCTATGAGGCCACCGGAGGCGCCACGCCGCCACATCGTACGCGCGGGCAGGCTCGTTGGCGGTGTCTAAATTGCCGAGGCCGAGGCGCATCCTGCGGAACCGGATCTCGGCGGAGAAGCCGCCGGAGGGGCGCGCGTGGACGCCGCCCCAAGTCTCCCGGCGACGCGGCGGCATGGTGGCGCGGCGGCGGTGAGGCGAAAAAGAGTGGGGAGAGAGTGGTGGCGAGGCACAGAGCGGTGGCAAGACATAGAGCGGTGGGAGGGCGTTGGATTTTATAAAGCGCACCGGACACCGCGCGCCAAAACTAGCGCACGCCCGGCCGCTTTTTCCCGCGCGCGCGTGATCCTTTCTCGGCGTCTCTGCTATCTCTACTCTCTTCTCTAAGGTTATATTTATTTTATATTTTATATTTTATATTTATCTCTACTTCCTTTACTGTCTACTTTCTTTTCTCTATACTTTTTTTCTTGCAATATAGGCCGTCCGATTTATATCTGACAGATAGGAAGGAAACAAATGGGAATTTTGCAGAAAGATACCCATACCCCTCTCCAGATTTGCAAATAAGGCCTTCCCTCGTTTATCCTTTTCTCCCACAAGATAAACTACTCATACAAATGCATCTTGATGCATGCAACGCATGGGCATCTTGCTACTTCTAAAAACATTTCCATCATTTGCCACACTACAGGTTGCAGATGAAAAACCTACCCAAGCACAGCGCGATACAGGAGTGACGCACAATTACCAGCTGATATTCTGTTGGACAATGGAGGCTATAACCAATTACTTTTACGGGAACAATAGCACCCAGTAAAATTGAAGGGTAGGTATGAACAAAATTGTAACTGCACATGTACTGCCAAGTGATTCAATACACACATTACCAATCGAGGAGGAGAACGATGGTCGCGCGGCCTCTGTGAGTCATAATCGACAGCGGAGTCAGTTCATTGTCCACGACGGTGGTACTTCTGCGCTTGGCGTCGGCTTTCGGGAAGCAGATCCGAGATCGTGGAAGACGATGCTGGGGAAGAGGCTCCGTCTACGATGACGACGGTAGACCGGCTCCAGTCTGGTGTCTGAGTCGTCGATGAGGCGATCTTGCGATCACGGTGGGCGAGTGCGCCCGATGTAAAGGGAGGAGCACGAAGGCAGCGGTGCCGTGGAGAAGTCTATTTTGCGGTGGGGATAGAATATGGGGAGTATTCAGGTGTACTACTCTGGGTGCCGGGATGGGGTTGGCTGGGTAGGGTGAACCTGAAGTTACGAAAACAGCCACCTACCAAGCATCGTCCGTAGGCCTGTTCCGAAGGCTGTGATGGTAACTTCCCACTGCTTGAATCAGGGTCGCGGGAGATTTTCCCGCCGACCTCAAAATTTTGTGACATTGGACTCCTCGTGTGGCGTGTTGAGTGATTCAGCTAAGCAACTAGCGAGTAGTAGTAGTAAACTCTTCATATTAGGTTTGACCGAAGTAAAACTTCCTAAAGTTTGACCAAGTTTATATAAAAATATAAACATTTACCATAACAAATATGTATGATGTGGATGTACATTCAATAATGAATCTAATGGTATTTATTTGTTATTGTATATGTTAATATTTTTTGACAGGGAAAACTTTGTTTTTGCCATTCTAGTTTTGGCCAACTTTGCTTATGCCACTCTAGAATTTGACATCTTACTTTTGCCACTGTTAGCTTTTGATAATACATCACAAATGTCATTCCGTGGCAAAAACGATAATTTTTCATTTCACTTTTGCCACTCTTAGCATTTGACATGTATCACAATTGCCACTTGGAAAATTTTGTTTTTGCCACGGAAGGGCAAAAGTGATATATTGTCAAAAGCTAAAATAACAAAAGTGAATGTCAAATTCTAAATTAACATAAGCAAAGTGAAACAACTACTAAATGGCAAAACAAAGTTTTCCTTTTGTTATAAGCTTTCGAGAGTTTACAAAACTTGACTTTGACCAATCTTGTCTGGCGGACTTTAATAAAAGCGAAGGGAGTACACATTTGTTTTCTTAGTTTGTAGTGAACTAATCATTTGTTGAAATTGTGAAATAAATATATTAGGCTATTGACTTGAATGTAATGGTCTATACAATTCAATAGTTACAATCATTGTGAATCCCAAGATGTATACAAGGTCTATGGTACTTCACAACATGCTCAAACTCACATAATCCCAGTCAAATGAGAATCTAAATGCATTTCATAGTTATTACTTTGTAGGATGCAACAAAAACAACCAAAACTCTACATCAGCCATTATAGAAGCAACATTTTGGCATATCCCATTGTGTGAATGAAACGTGCAGAGAGAGATTTTGAAGATGGAGCAGATAGGGCGGGAAAGATTGTATGTATGTGGACGAGAGAGTAGAAGACAAACCTAACGAGAGAGAGAGAGAGAGAGAGAGAGAGAGAGAGAGAGAGAGAGAGAGGAAGAAGTTAGGTCTATGAGAAAGATAGAGACATGTAATATACGTGAGATGCGTGTGTATCCGGATTCTGTATACATGGAAGGAGAAGAGACAACATGTTTGATGAGAGAGCTGGAAAAACATGGACGAGAGGGGAAGGATCTCATTGGTTGAGGGATTGTAAATTTTGTGCGGGAGAGAGAGGGATTGGTAATTTTGTGCAAGAGAGAGAGAGAGAGGGTGGGGGGAGGAGTCAGTCAGCCGTCGTCACATCACCCTGCTTCCAAATGACCCCGCATTTTCTAACGTGGTGTGGTTGCCGTCTTTGATCTGCTCGATGCCCTCTTTGAAGATTGAGGTGTTGTGCATGTTGGGGTGCAAAGAAGCACAAGCGAGAGTGGTCGCCGTATAACCTTGGATGGGGATGAATTGTGTGCTCGGGGGAGTGTGCGTGTGTGTTGTGCTGCGTGTGTGTTTGTGTGTGTGTGTGCGCGCGCGCGTGCGCGCGCGCATGTGTGTGTGTCAGATATTGAGTGAAAACAAACCTAAGGAGAGAAATGCGTATTCACGAAGAGATTGTGCGGGCCTTGAGGTGGGCAGGGCCCGAGTGAGGGTGTCAAAATGTGCGCGTTGATGCATGTGTTGCATGCGATCGTGCGAGGGATGGACAAATCGAGAGAGATGGTTGTTGTGTTACGGATGCTCCTCTCTCTCTCTCTCTCTCTCTCTCTCTCTCTCTCTATATCTCACACACACACACACATACACACACACAAGTAAACTAGAAGACCGTTCTCTCATGTATACACAACGTATCGGCATCTGTCTATGTCTCACTCATGCATGATCATTTGCACATTCACACCTCTCTATGTCTGTATCACATGCACACGGTCTCCACATTGCCCTTCCGCCACAACACACATATGGACACATACACACGTTCTCTCTCAGTCACACACACAAAATAAGTATAGAAAATACTAGGGCGCACCTAAAACCTCCAAATCCAAATAAACACAAACTGGAGCTAATTCAAATATATGGAAATATTGCAGCGTCAAAAACTTTCCCAGGGAAAAAAACTTGAGTAATATTGGAGGATTGTTTTCACACACACAAAAAGGTTCGGTGGATGTCCTTGGCGCGACACGGTGGCCTTGCACCGTTCGATCGACCAGCAGTGACATGCAGTTCACGCTTGCACAGGATTCCGTATCATGGCTGTAGTACTAACTTAATTTTTTTAATAAAAGCGCTGCCTAAGTCTAATGTTTACGTGTACTAGTACGGTTTTCTTTTACGGGTTTGCTAATTCACATCTAGATGTGAAATATTATCTCATCTAACTCACTCACCCTTGATTTTTTAAATTCTTCCACTCACTCACCCATGATTTTTTTAAAGTCTCCCATGGATTTTAAGGGTGAGGAGTTAGATGTGAATAATATCTCACATCTAGATGTGACATAAACAGATCCTTTCTTTTAAGTTTGACCAACCTTATATAAAACTAAAGTAAGCTCCCATACGCGCACTCATCAATATGCCGCCGCCGCCGTTGCATGCAGCGCCCGCTACTGCTCGGCCAACAATTTCTCGCCCATCACCGCCGTGCCGCCATCCCTGTGCAATGAAGCCGAAGGCTCGCCCGCTCACGTCGTCTGCAGTCCCTCCTCGCCATGCCGCCGCGCTGCCAAGCACGCGAGCAGCTGGTGGAGCCGCGTCTATGCACCCAGGGTACGAAGAGGAGGACAAGCGCGTGCTCCAGCACGCCGGCGAGGAGGAACTAGCGTGTCATTGTCGTCTCCGCCCGCGCGGAGGAGGCGCGCATGGTGGCTGTCGTGGCGGAAGCCAGTCGCGCGCGCGTCGAGCCCGCAAACCGGGTGCGTACGCGGAATCTACCTTCGAGACCTTGAATGCCACATGGATCCTGCAATCTGAAGGAGCAATTTGGGTCAGTTGACTCATGTGAGCCATTTGATGCAACATGGATGGCTAGAAGGGCTTCTTCCACCTCTTCTCTCGTCTTCTTCCTTCGCTCCGTCGAACTTCTTTCACAAATCGACTGACCCAAATTATACTACTAGTACGAACGTATTAAGTACAGTAGGAACACGAAGATACGAGCAGTAGTACCAACTGCAAGAAGAAAAGTAGTAAGACATAGTACTAGTACTACTCTACATTCTAAAGAGTTCAAATAACGAGAAAGAACATAAACATAGTTCTGCTGGGGCCTCAGCACAACACACCCTTGAAAATAAACTAAGCAACTAGTCCACTTGACACTGCAGTAGAACCAGCATGAGCGACGGCACTGCCACCTACTCGGAGTCCGAGTCCACGTCCTCGACTTCATCCTCGTCCCTCTTCCTCTTCCTCTTCGCCGACGCTTCTTTGCTTGAACCAAACACTGGGCTCTGCTTCTTCATCCAACCCATGTAGATATTTAAACAAAGGTAGACATCTATTGCTGCGTACAGGATGTGATCTTCATCTAATGTCTTCGACTCCCATGCATGATGAAACTTCGTGATGAGGTTTCTTGAGTTTAGCGTCTGAAGGATCAATCATGGCTGCTGCCGGGTCAGCATTGAAGGTTGAGAGGAGGAAACCAGGCTTGCCTTACGGAGATCGAAGGGCTGGCCTACAACGAGACCTATCCGGCGCAGGACATCTCTGTCGTTCTTAAAGCCTCTGATGTAATTTCACTCTTTTGTCCTTGAGGAAGTTCTTAAAATCCTGGCACTCAACGTCGGCATGGCATATGTGGTAGACCAAGAAAAGCGTTATGTCATAAACCTGGATCACGGCGGGCTTCTTCCTCTTTTCGTCCTTTAGATCCTTCTCTCGTCCCAGGACTGTGGTGTACTCAACATCTAGCCCAGCGACCCACTCATCCGTTGAACTGTTGAACATACGTAGGAAGCGAGCAAGCCATGCTTTCACCGTCGAGGATCCACGTGTGTAGATGACGATGAACTGATCGCTGGTGATGGCTCTAACCTGGTACTCAGCGGCGACCATGGAGATTTGGGAGGCCATGGATTTTGGAGGAGGTTAGGAGAAGTTGAACTGTTGTACCCATAAAAACTGGGGCGAACTAATGTGAAAGGGCGGAGACGGCGGGAGCAAACTGTTGTGAGGTAGAACACGAGGGACGAGTAGGGCATCACGAATGGCGTGGGGTTGTTGGCTTGCCCGGTGGATAAGCGGCTGCAAGCCCCAAAGAGTTCTCGAGAACTATCACGGGACCCACTAGATGTCATGTCTACTAGACCCATATCGTAGGCTGACGGTATAGCTTCTGCTGTTTGCACACCATGCGGTAGCGTGGATGTAACTTCACTTAATTCCGTCAACAGTCGCGCCTCCCGACCTTGGCTCCCTCGCCGGGTCGCGCCCTTTGAGACTTCGACCGGCTATAAATGAGCAATTTTTTTTGCCTACTCCGCATGCATGATACTCCCTCTGGTCCTTTTACTCCGTAAACCGTTTGCAAAGTGTTTGACCAAATATATACTTTTTGAACACCACCTTATATTAATTAACCAGCCACACGGTACACTCATTCGAGACAATATTCACCACAGTGATGCGTTATTTACAAGAATACCATCTAATCTATTGTCAAAGCTATACTTAGCGATTAAGGTGCCACCTTATTGGCGAGCGGCTAATCTTTGACAATTGAAGATTGTTGATCAACCGAGATGCTCAACGCTTTCATCTTGAGTCACGCATAGCAGACCTGTCATAGTCCCCGATGCAAGAGGCGCTACCACAAAAGCGCAATCAGTCTCTAAAATTACAGGATTATGAAGAGAAATACCTATGTAGAGACCGGCAATGCAAGCCCTAAGCTCCGGTTCCTCCACGCTTTGACAGGCATCAATGAAATCCCACGACCAAATTTATACTGAAAATTTCAATATCTAAAATACTGATTATAATGAGTATAGGAACTACGTTTTATAATGAGTGCAAAAATATTGATTTGACATTGTGAATGTGATACTCCCTCCGTCTAGGTGAGTAAGTCATTTAGGCTGTGCACCGTGACCAAGGAGGAGGGGAAAACGAGAGACATTAATGTTTATTTGCTAATTAAATAATATTGCATGCAATGAACTAACCACTGCATGTCATGTTTGATAGTCTCAGGTCATTAAAAGCATGCACACCCTCATCTCTTATTGGTTGATATGTCAAGAAACAAGAAACGAGGTAGAAGCTAATGCACTGCGCCTACGTGTTTTGGGATTATTTGGTTTTCATAAGATGACTTACACACCTAGCTATTAGAGTACCACTACCTCCCTTCTAGTTTAAAGGGCTCGACTCAATATTTTCACCTACTCTTAGCAAGATAGTAGAGGCGGTGGAATAGTTTTTGAAGTCTGCAAAAGTACTCAACTAATGCTGTCATTCTTCACAAAAAAATGTGTTTACCAATGCATGCATGAACACTAGGTACTCTAACCCCCCTCTCTTCTTTAATTCTTTGCCACATCAGCATGTTTGCTATTCCCGTGTGCATGATACCAGCTGAGATACCACCATTATGGCCAGCCTTAATCATCGCATGCAATAATTTAGTGCACCTTGAAATATGAACATGTGTGGGGCATGTATGTTTTTAATGACTTGAGACTATACCTAGCCCGGCATGCAAGATGACTTATTATGCACCATTCCCCATACCTTTAGGAAGCCCATTCGTCTCCAAATATTTTCCTCTCCATGTGTGGAAACAATATGCCTGCCAAACTCTCCTTCTCCCTCCGGCGGTCCCACCACTCCACCCCGTGTGAAAAAATCTGCATGCATGACACTCCTCCCCCCATGCTCGTCCAATCCGTTGTGACCAGCAATATTTCCACCCCTTCGCTCCCCCGTAATTTACTCCAACAAATATGCCCACGTAGCTTTTACTTAACTTCAGTTGCATTGGGTCACTGACATACGGGCCCAGCAGTGTACTGGCCCACATGTAAGTGACGCAACTGGACCTGCAGTTAAGTCATTGCAGCTCAGTCCATATCTTACGTAGGTGTGACATTGCTCGCTATAAATACTGTGCCTCCCACGAAATCGCTATCTCCTCCCCCTCCCTCTCACGTCGACCACCATGGCATCGCCCCTCCCAAGCCCTAGGAGCCACTCGATGCACCGCACGGACGGTCACGCGTCGCCGTTCCATTCCTCGCCGCCACTGGTCGAGGAGGCCGCGTCGGTGTTCCGCTCCTCGCCGCTACGCGACGCGTCACCGTTCCGTTCCTCGCCGCCATTAGTCAAGGAGGATGCGTCGGTGTTCCGCTCCTCGCCGCGACGCAACCCGTCGCTGTTCTGTTCCTCGCCACCACTAGTCGAGGAGGACGCGTCGGCGTTCCGCTCCTCACCGCGACGTGTCGAGGTGGACGCATCAGCGTTCCCAATCTCCCCAGCACGTGCCTCGGAGGACGCGTCAGCTCCCCGCTACGAGGAGAATGCCGCGCCGCCCGCCGAGCCCCCCCAGCCTTGAGGAGCTTTGGCAAGAAATGGATGTCGCCTTGTGGGAGGCTTTGCCTCCAGCAAGCGCCAAAATAAGCGGAGAAGAAGGCCGAGGAAAAGCGCGCAGCGCAACAAGCTTCTGGGAGATCTATGTCGCGTCCGAGAGAGTCAAGCAATTGGTTCTTTGGCGGAAGGCTCGTGCGAGGGCCGTGAGGGTGGCGGAGGGCGCCCGTCTTGGCATACAGTGCGGTCGGGCCCAAGCGCCTCATCTCGCTTGGCGATGCGTGGACGGGTGCACGCTTCCAGCCAAGAGGAGTACCTATTGGCGCGGATCACCAAACCGGTGAGATCACGCTCGCCCGCCCGACAAGCCGCCAATCAGCACCTCGCGAGTTGCGAGGCTGAGGAAGAAGCGTTGTGTCGTTGTACTGAAACGACCGCGCACCAGGGCACTCGTGGTGTGCATAAGCGCTCTGCTGGCGCCGTGGCTTTAGGAGGAGTATAATTTTTGTTTCCTAAAGCGATCTCATTAGTTTTGGGGCGCAAATGATAAATCGAGCGTTCAGGAATTTTAGCGTCCTTAATTAAGTATGTAAAGGAAAGTTTGGAAACGTTGTGTATTATTACGCATTTTCCAAGTACGTGCATATAGCACAAACTTTACTATAGACTATCGGACTACACGTCTCTCTCGATATATGCTTGCAGACTTTTCTACTCCCTCCGTCTAGGTCAGTAAGTCATCTTTGGTTGTGCACGGTGACCAAGAAGGAGGGAGTACTACTATTACTTATGTACATGCAAATGCACGTTTAAACATTACGATGCGGTTTTTGTAAAAGTAGAAAAACAACACTAGTCTTGTGAAACGATTCCAACGTGAGTACTACTACTAGTAGGAGTACCAGGGGCCAGTTCTTTTAGGTTTCTAGATTAGTAATCCCATAACTACTACCCGTCCTGGTTTATTGGTCCCCATTGTAATCTGTGTCAAACTTTGATCATAAATTTAACTAATGAAATGTTAGTGCATGTCGCATGCACTACTCCATCCGTCTAGGTGAGTAAGTCATCCTAGGCTGTGCACCGTGACCAAGGAGGAGGAGAAAATGAGAAACATTAATGTTTAATTTCTAATTAATAGTATTGCATGCAATGAACTAACCACTGCATGTCATGTTTGATATCTCAAAGTCATTAAAAGCATGCACACTCTTTATCTCTTATTGGTTGATATGTCAAGAAACAAGAAACGAGGTAGAAGTTAATGCACCACGCCTAAGTGTTTTGGGATTATTTGGTTTTCGTAAGATGACTTACACACCTAGATGCACCGCGCCTAAGTGTTTTGAGTAACATTTTATCAGTTAAATCTTTGGTCAAAATTTAGCACAAATTACAATGGTGAGGAATAAACCAGGACGGAGTAGTAGTTTAGAAGCCTAAATAAATGAGTGAGGCGCCTTATTGTTACTCTCCACTGTGACTAGTCTTGTGGGAAAAGATGGGAAGCCGCCAAAAGAACTGGCCCTAGGAGTAGTAGCTAGGGATCGAGTGTGGGAGATGAACCGGAGAAAGTAAATCAGAGAGATGAAATGCAAAAAAGGCGGAGGGATGTGATGGTTGCTTGTCCGTTTATTTTACCAGGCCACTTATTCTTTGGGAGTGGTTGGGTTTTGTGATATGACGGCTTCTTTGCCGGCGCCACAGTGAGAGGTGAGACTCCGTGCAGCGCCGCCCTCTACACTTGTACTACATTGATCGTGGTTTATTAGTCCCCCATTGAATTTGACTGAAGATTTAACTAACAAAATGTTAGTGCATGTCAACAAAAACTATATCGTTGGATTCGTATTTGAACATAGTTTTGAATGATATAATTTTAGGTGACATGCATCAGTATTTATCGTACTATATATAATGTTAGTTCAATTTTTGGTCGTACTAATCTATAGTAGTAAGGTGCCCGTGCGTTGCACCGAAGAGTGAAATGCATTGATCGGGGAGTTGTTTATTTTGACAAAGGATGTGGGGGTCATCTCATGTGTAATGGGTATCGATAGGTTTCTTCGGATATTATCTCATCTCTAGAGCTCACAAACATCCGGGTGAAATAGATAAAAAGGTATCTTTTGCAAACAAAAGCGTTCAACTGTTCAACCTGCATCCAAAACTTGTGAAGAAATAACACTTATTGTGCTTTGCAAGAAATGATCTTTAAGAATTAGTTTTTGAGTATCGATTGTTATACATGTTGGCTCTGAGATGACATGGCACTTTCTTATAGTCAACAGTTGGCTATACTATTAAGTAATATTAACCATGCCCTTATACACCTAGGCGGAGGATTAAATTAGGATGACTTGCAAGGGGCAGAGGAGATGTAAGAAATGGTTCATCGTAAGTCTTTCACCGATCTTGTAGTAAAAATTCATACATGGAAGATTCTAGACTAAACCATAAGCGGATACACTTTTATTCATATGCGATACTCCAATAGAGCAAGATCCTGCATGGAAGTCTCCACATGCTTAGACAGCGGATTACATTGAGTGAAGACTAATGATCAACATTTAACTTGATAATGCGTATTTTTTAGAAGAACAGGAGGCTCCTCCCGGTTCCATTATCAAATGAAACCCAAAGTGTCTTACATCAGCTCCTTTGAGAGGAGCAGTTCAAAGGAAGGACTGCGCGAAAGCCACTCAAGTTTAACGACAAGCTTACGAGAATCAAAAGCAGCAAAGACACGGGCCATAAGCGCCCACACACACACTACATGTTTTCTAAGTGCACTTGATAATGCGTATGTCGGTGAACCTCCTTGGAGTCCCGTGCAGCGAGTCGGCGGGTAAAGGATAGAACGAATGCCATGGGTTTCCAAGTCCACATTGGCGGGATAGTCCCAGCTCCTCGATTCCAAGTCTGTCGATGAGGCGGTTTAAGTCGCCCACGTGACCGGAGGGTAGTAACATTGACCTCGCACCCGTACATCTGCCTCGTGTCGATTAATCGGCGTCGGCGGCGCCCTGACGCATGCTACAAAGATGGGGCGGCGGCCTGTACGGGCCTCGCCGGTGCCCACGATCAAGAGGAAGACGCTGCCGTCCTCCTCCGAGACTAGCAGGCGGCGGTGATCCTCCAGCGACTCCGGCATGGTGAACCGGTAGCACATGTCGTACTTGATGTTCTCCGCCAAGGGCCAGCAGTGACCGCTGCACGCATCCGTCAGGTGATGCACCATGTCTGCTGGGGAGCTACAAAACGGCATCGGGCACTCATAGCAGTGGACGAAGGGCTCCTTGGAGGCATCGACCAGGCCGTCCATGAAACGGGAGTGGCTGTAGGGGAAGTTGCGCCCGATTGAATATGTGAACAAGTTACTCGAGATTTAATCCGAATAAGCACAAAATAAATCATGACGGCTATAACAGAGATGAAACTAATCATGTGGACTAGCATAGTAGTAGGATACAGAGTAGAAACATGAATTCTACCATGATTTCAAACAGGAAGCACAGAAACACATACGGTGCAACGGGAGCAGCACCGTTGGTGTTGAGGTTGTCACCCATGTCGTTGAGGAAGAGGTTGCCGAGGTCGGGGAAGAAGTCGTCGTCGGTGAAGTCATGTCTGCCAACAGTCACGAGAGTGCGCTCCCCAGATTTCAATAGCGCCGGAGGGAGTGGCTGTAGGGGACGTTGCGGCCGCCGAATGGAGCGCAGGAGTAGCACACGAAGAAGTAGATGGTGTCCTTAGTAGTACTCCCTAGTCTCTATCTATCTATATCTATATATATCTACTCTTATAGAAAACCGAGTTGGTGATGATGGTATGCCTGCCATCTTGTAATATAGACCGTCCAATCTATATCTGATGGATGGAAAGCCAACTATGACAATTTTACAAAAGATACCCGCACCTCTCTCCACATTTACAGATAAGGCCTTGCCTCGTTCATCCTTATCTCCCACAACCTCGTGCTCCTCCCTATGTTTCTATCTATACTACTTTTTTTAATAACAAATCGAATAGTGCTGCACCGTCCGCTGCACGCCCGGCTGAACATGCCTCCTTGCCTCCATCATCACCAACTGAGTCTTTTATAGGAGTAGGAGTAGAGAAAAAACCGAGTTGGTGATGATGGTGTGCCGTGCAATGCACGGGCATCATGCTATTTTTTTGCATATAAGTCCAAACACCACGTAGACACGGTCTTTGAGCATGGTTCGTAGTCGTTCCACGCTCGGGCATTGAAGTTTGTAACTATTTTAGATTAGAATATACTACTCCTCCGGTGCTAGTAGTAGAGCAGAGTCCTACTCTACTACTCTACTCTAGCAAGCTAGGGCATAGTACTATAGTAGGTCTTGTAGGGAGTACCGATCTTGTGATCACTCAAGCAAGTTATGCGCATCGATATGACCCTCGCTGATGGTATGTGTCTCGTAAGTCAAGCGGCGTCTTGTAGTCATCATCACTGTCCACTTCCGCAGCACATATTAAGCTTCTCCATCTTTGTCCGCACATAATCTCGTCCAAGCTTCCATCCCCGCTAAGGCGCCTTCCCCCCTCGTCCGAAACCCAAGCACTAACAATGGCAGAACCGAGCAGCGTCCGCCGAAAGAGTGGCTGGAATTCGCTCCCCACAGTGGTAATCAAGCTCATTGTTTCACGTGTGGACAATCTCAGTACCATGGCGCTCACCGCGTGCTCGTCGGGGCTGTACCGTTTACTCAAAGCCCTCAAGCCGGAGCTTTTTAAGCCAGCTCCTTGCTTGCTGATGCCGCTTGATCTTCAGAAACGGCGTGTCACGCAGCATAACGATCATAGGGTGGTGAGCATCAACCCCCTTCACTACGATCCGATCCCCGTCAGCCTCAGCTACATTAACGGTATGTACTGGGTCGGCATGAACACGTCTTGGATGGTGCGCGTCGACGGTCGCGGCAGCTGGATGCTCGTGGAGGTCTACACCGGCGATTGATCCCCTTCCTTCGATTAACACTTTGCCTGCTTTGGCACCGCAGCCTAGAATACTCGGAATCTTACAGTAGCCAACATGATACCAAGTTTGATTTTCTCAAGGTTGTAATCTGCCAAGTGCCCACAAGATCTGTGAATTATAAAGATTTCAGGCTAATTGCGTTCTTCAACCGCGGTCTCGCCTATCTGATAGGTCACTGCGGTAAGTGGATAAATCTGCACGTCCATCGCAGGATCATACATCCTCCATGGTTCTCTGATGCCATTGAACACAAGGGCTTCATTTACGCTGTTGACTCCTTCTATGGCTGGACGTATTGCTGGCCTACTCCAGTCATCGCTACAAACGGCTGTTACAGCAGTATGTTACTTTCCTATGATATCATGATGGCTTGCTTATATTACTGTCAACATTTACTGAAAAAATATTCATGCTCATAACATGCTGTTCTTAAGATTGACTAAATCAAGAGCCCTTTTTTATTTGACTCCAACTTGATATGATGTTGTAGGCCGCCAGGTGTCCCTACCCTTCCTAATCCCAGAACCTTTCAAAGAAAATCGGCATGGCAGTTGCAGGTGGTTCCTGGCTCGATCAGACGACGGCGAAAGATTGATAATCGTTCACACGTACCGGACGTGTTGTTTCGCGGAATACAATCACAGTCACTACTAGGTCTTTGAGTAGCATCCCAGCTTCTCTGGGCCTTCAGGAATTTTTGACTGGAGGATGGTAAGTATCCTTGGTACATGCTCTCTGTTTGTCGGACTGAATTATCCGATTAACCAGGAGATAACCGACGACAAGGATCATGATGGCAGCACGGTTTTGTTCATCAGGCAAAACTGTGTGTACACAGCGTACCATGCGTCTCTGCATGCACCATATCCTGATATGTGCCGCCATGCTCTGCAGCCCAAAGTAGGAGAGAGGTGCATAAGTATCGGACTTGACCTGCTGGCTGGAGTTTCCCCATCGAGCACCCATCTGGTTCAAGCCGTCGACCAATCTCCACAGCTTAATAAATAGTAACGTCTAAGCGAGCGAGTTAGTTAGATCGTACACTTGGTGTAGTAGGATCTTTATTTAGTTTGATGCATACACTTGTTCTTTTTGGTAGCCCTTTTGTAATGATGGCTGATGTTTGGTTTGGAAGAGAGCTGCGTCTTCACTCTTACGGCACCTTCTTTATACATTGCACCCCAGCCCTGGTTCTTTGCTGCTCTTGTTTTCAATGTACAATCAGTAGTATATTTAAATACATTGGTTGAATAAATGTGTTGTTTTGGAAGTCGTTGCAGGTTCGATCCTTTAATTCCCCATACCGCACGTAGCTCATACTATTTTTAAATGCAGAACACATTTTCCACTTGTTGATAACATGCAGCCCACTGATGAAGGCCCAATAGAAGCCCATAATTAACTAGAAGGGAGGCTCTCACATGAATCCGGCCCAGGTACATGCTCATGGTCCCCTAAACATAAATAAGTAAATAAATAAACAAAGCTAAATCCTCATGCACCAGTTCTTTGGGAAAATAGGTAGCCCAGTATTTCTTTTTGAACAATACCCAAGCTAGGCCTATTTGTTTTCTCCGAATTACTGGGCTGCAAATCTTTCAAGATGAGGAGGGATGCATTCCGTCCTGGCCAAAGAGTATGGTCAATGTCTGTTAAAACTAATATCAAAAGGGGTTGAAAATTCCAAAAAAAATTATAGCAAATGGGATATTGGTTTTTTTTGAATTTTGTTCTTCATTGATATCTTATACGTATTTCATTGGATTTAACATGACATAGTACTAATTTATTTTTAAATTTTTTTTAGTATGGCTATTAATTTTTGGATTAAGAATGTTTCGTTCCCCAGCAAAAATTTGCGAATTTTCAAAATTTACCACATATTTAGTTAATTTTTTGACCTGATGCTTGACGAGAAAATGGCGGCAATTCTAAAAATGGAAAACAGGCTGCAATAAATTCCATATGAATTAGAAAATGAGTAAAAATATAAAAATAATAGAAAATGGGTTGTACCGCCACAGATTTGAGGCTGACTTGTTTACATAAGGCTTTGTCGGTGAACACACGATTCTAGCAGCGATGATGTTGGATGTCCATCCAACGGCCGACGTGCTTCTTCAATCTCTGATCTTCCTGCTCCAGCCGCCTAAACTAGTGCCGGCGGGACTGCCTGCTCCCTCCTCTTGTGGCCCGCTGTGATACCGCGCAGGCTTCCCCGGCCCACCCTACTCCCTCCGCTGGCCTGGCCGCACGCAATCAACTGCCTCCTTATTACGCGAAAAAAATGATTCCTCCCACTGACATCTGGGGCGCACCGGTTGGGAGGCTGACCTATGGGCCTACTACGTTGACGCATACGCATGGCTTGTCAACTTAGTCAACAAATGATTCTAGCAGCAGTAACCGTTGGATTTGAATCGAACGGTCCTGCTGCTTCTTCAATCGCTGCTCTTCTTGCACCAGCCGCCCAAACCAGCGCCGGGGAAACTGCCTACTCCTCCAGTGGCCGGCTGTGCTGCCATTGAGGCCTCATCGCCCCCTACTACTCCCACCGCTAGCCAGGCCCTGCGGCGACGACGACCTCACACCGCAGCAGAACGAGTGAACCCTCGTAGTCCTCTACGCGTGGGCATCCACTGCCGCGTCTTCCCCGTCTCCGCGTCGTCCCCTTCCAAGGCCTCGCCGTCGTACACCGCCTTGGTGCTCTCGGCGTGGCATGGTCAATGTGGTCAACGTCATTCCATCAGAAGAGTACTGTACGTGGAGAGGCTGACAGCTCGGTCCACGGCCACAGCCCAGTTTTTTTTTGATTTGCCAAGTAAGTCGCTTTGTCAGGCCTGTTGGGCTGCAAATCTTTCAAAACGAGGAGAGCTTTCATTGGCTGGCGAGAAAATGGCCCATCGATAATGAGAAATGGGTTGTATATTTTTAAAACACATCGAACCGGCAATTAGTTTCAAATATCTTTTTTTTTCATTTCGAGATTTTAAATTACATTATTTTTTATGTGTGGAGAATTTGTTGGCTTTTATATTGATATACATTTATTTTTAAAATCAGATTGAATGTGAGTCGAAATTTGGGATTAAAAACAGTTCGGACCCTTTTGAAATATGCAAAATTTCGTATAATTTTTTAACCGTGGCCACAGTATGGGCTGTAATGCTAACAAAAAGAATATGGGCTCCAAAAAAACCTTAAGAATTAGCAAATGGGCTGTAAATTATTAGAAATAATGGCAGATGGGTTGTATGCTGTTTTCCACAGATTTGAGGCTTTCCTAAAAAAAGGTTGGCCTCACAAGCAGTGGTTGTTGGATGTCCATCCAACGGCCGTCGTGCTTCTTCAATCTCTGCTCTTCCTGCTCCAACCGCTCAAACAAGCGCCCGGCGGGACTACTGCTCCATCCTCCCAGCGGCCGGCTGTGCTGCCTTGCAAGCAGCCTCACCGCCCCACTCAGTACTCCCATCGCTGGCCTAGCCATCCCTCTACTCACTCACACTCTTTGTTATTCTCCGGCAATGGCGACGAACTAGTAAACCCTCGTGCGATCGTACTCCCCTCCGCGTGGAAACAACTGCCGAGTCTTCCCTGCCTCCGTGTCGTTCCTTCCTATGCCTCGCCGTCGTCCACCGCCTGGTGCTCTCGGCGCGCCTGGTCAACGTGGTCAGCAGCAGACATGCATCTGAAGTGGATCAGCGTGGAGAGGCCGACAGCTGGGTCCACGGCCGCACGCAAGTAAATGCCTCCTTATTAAGCGCAAAATAATGATTCCTCCAGCTGACATCAGGGACCCATTGAAAGGGCCTCTGTATTTCACGAAAAAAACGTTACCGCCGCTGACAGCTCGGACCCATCAGTTATATCTTTGCACGCAAGGAAGTGCATTCTTATTACGCACAAAAAAATGAATACTCCCCCTGTTAGGTGGGACCTAGTATAGTAGCAGGCTGACTTGTGGGCCTACTAAGTTGACGGGGACGGAGGGCTTTGTCAACTTAGTCAATATGCACAATTCTAGCTCCAGTGACCGTACGATGTCCATCCAACGGCCGTAGTGCTTCTTCAACCTCTGGTCTTCTTGCTCCAGCCACCCAAACCAGCACTGGTCGTGCCTTGTGCTCCTGCCTCCCATGGCCGGCTGCGATGCGGCGGAGGCCTCACCGCCCCTACTACTCCCACCGCTGGCCAGGCCATCCGTCTACTCACCCACACCCCTGTTATTCTCTGGCGGCGGCAGCCTCACACAGCAGCCGAACGGTGAACCCTCGTACTCCTCTCACGTGGGCATCCACTGCCGCGTCTTCCCGGCTCCGCGTCGTCCCTTCCTAGGCCTCGTTGTCGTCCACCGCCTGGTGCTCTCGGGCGGGCGTGGTCAGCGTGGTCAAGGCGCGCTTCCATCGGACGTGTCTTGTCGTGGAGAGGCGACAAGCTGGGTCCACGGCCGCAGCAAGGAAGTGCCTCCTTATTACGCCGCAAAATAATTATTCCTCCACCTGACAGCGGGGACCCACCGGACGGGCCACCATATTTTGCGAAAAAAACGTTTCCCGCCTGACTGCTGGGACCCACCAGCTACATCTTCGCACGCAAGGAAGTGCGTCCGAAAAAAAAACAAAACGGTTCGCCCCCCTGACTGCTGGGACCCACCAGCTACATCTTCGCACGCAATGAAGTGCCTGAGAGTCGGGACCCATCTGCTGGTTGTCATTCTGGTCGCGAACGTGTACGTACATATATACTGGTGGATGTAGAGGCGTGCACGTGTCGTAGTAGAGGCGCGCACGTAGCATGTACACGTCGCATTACAGCGGCGAGGTGCAAGAAAGAAAATCTGCCACGCACGTTACATACGGGCAGGGTCTCGAGCGCCTACTCGCGCGCATACGTACATGGCTGGGTCGGAACGGAGAAACAGCGTCATCGTCGTGTTCATGGGGAGCCAACCGGCTGGGTCGGAACGGAATGTGTGGTCGTGTTCATCGAGAGGGCTTGGACGGAATAGGCGATGGGAGCGAGGCTCGCATACCGCTGTGGAGAAGCGGACCTCCTACGTTGGAGCAGGGTCCTGTTGATCGGGAGGGTGTGGCGTCCGCAAAATGGAGAAGCGGACATCCCTACGGTCGAAGCAGGGTCCTGTTGATCGGGAGGGGTGTGGCGTACCGCAAAACGGAGTAAACGGACCTCCTACGGTCGAAACGGGGGTCCTGTTGATCGGGAGGGGTGTGGCGTACCGCAAAACGGTTGAAGCAAACTTGTGTTGGAGCGCTACGGTCGAAACGGGGGTCCTGTTCATCGGGAGGGGTGTGGTGTACCGCAAAACGGGACTCCACGGGATACTGTTCATCTCCACCATCGACCTCCTCCAGCCTCCACGGGCTACCCTCGACCTCCTCCAGCCTCCACGGGCTCTTGTTCATCCAGCCTCCACCGCGCGCTACTCCACTGGCTACTGTTCAACCACCCCTCCACGGGCACCCCTCCACCATCTACTGTTCATCCAGCCCTCCACACCATGGGGTCCTGTGCAACCACCCCTCCACGGCCACCCCTCCACCGTCTACCTGTTCATCCAGCCCTCCACACCACGGGGTCCTGTTCATCCAGAGGCAACGCCACCGCTCCTTGTTCATCCACCCCCGCATAGCGCTCACTTTTCATCCAATCGATCGGCTTGAGCTTAGCGGCAGCAGAAGAATCGGTCCATCGGGTTCGATTAATAGCCATCGATCGATCACTCGGGTTCGATGCTTAGCGTAGCTGCGATTACAATCGCTCGGGTTCGATTAGAGCCCAACGCCTCGCTTCGGGTTCGATTAGAGCCAACGCGCTCGCAAGCGCGTCGTCGAGAGAAAGCAGCATCGCTCGGCCCCGACCTCCACCGTAACCGCAACTCCCGAAATTTTCCTCGCCCTCGCTTCTACCACGGTTTTTTTCGTCATGGACGGCCCAAAGAATGTCATGTAGCTGCGTCTCCGGCCCGCCCTGGATGAAAAGCCCATTTTCTGTCATGATTTTTTGTCATAGAAGTAGGAGCCCACCACATCTGTGGTGATACCGGGTTTTGTCACAATTATCGTCATAGAAGTGTCATATGTATGACAGAAATTTTTTTCGTTCGGCCCAAAATGTCACGGATGTGTCTTTTTTTTTTGTAGTGTAATGAGCGGGAAGGGCGCCAACAATTGGCCATTTGAAGGGAACATATAGTACACTTATCCTCGACTAAAGTTGGTCTTGGCTGCCAAAGGCTCGAGCGGTGACGCCGTCCTGGGCTCCACGATGACCTCCGTCCTGCCGCTCTGCTGGTCTTGGTCTTGTTGCACCGAAGCGGTAACCTTTGCCTCACGCCTTGGCCCGTGCTTGCCTCCTTTGCACCAAAGGGGGAATGAGGACACTGCGCGGGCTGGCACCCGCCTGGTCTCGATGGTCATGGCTTGCGTCACAGGGCACCCTCGTGAGGAACCCTGCCTTGATCTCTCCGCCTCCTCGTGAGCCTGCCTGACGAGGCTGCTCCTGAGGAAGGTTCATGTCATCCGCCCCGCGAGGCTTGGCCCCTCGCGAGGGTCTTGAGCTTGAGCTGATGAAGCTGGGCCATGCTGGGCCCCCACTTGAGCCACGCCGGAGGCCGCAGGCATGCAAGTCTGGGGACCCATTCCCAGAACGCCGACAGTAGCCCCCGGGCCCAAGGCGCAACCGACTTGGCTTAGCAGAGAACCGAAGGGGCAAGTGCGAAGTGCCGCGGGCCCCAACATCCTGCGACCTTGGGCGCCGCGTGGTGATTGATTGGTCGTGGGCGTCTCCGCTTCCCCACGATCCCTCGGCAACAGCATGACTTGACAAGTCCCTGCATGCAGAAATGGGTCATGATTACCTGTGATCGTGGAGGCCCACGGTTGGCCTCCTCCGTCTATAAGTACGGAACGGCGCAAGCCCTTCCAGTCCATCCCCTCTTGCTACTAGTTTCTCTCGATGGCTCCGTCGAAGAGGTTCTCAGCCACGGAGAAGGGGAAGGCTCGCCAGGTTGGGCCTGACTCTCCCCGGCCAAGCGCGGTCGAGGCCGCCTGCGCAAGCTTCCTGTGGCTCCCGTAGCGGCTTCCCGTGGTCGTGGAGGCGATCCCCTGCGCGGCGATGGGCGCCAAGTTGTCGATGGGGGGCGTGCCGACTGCGCGGCCCCCTAGGCCGCGCTTCCACTTGGCGGAGGTGCTGCCGGAGTTCGTCGTGTGGTCGGTGGAGGCGACCAGCACCTGGCTCCAGCTTCCCCGCTTCTTCCTGGGTGAACTTCCGCCGGTGCTCAGCGGCCTCGCTTCTTGAGCGGACGGTTGTTGCAGCAGGCCTCCTGGCTTCACCGAGGTCTCCGTTGCGGAATGAGGCCACGACCCGGCTGGGTAAGCGTTTGCCGCGCCGCGTGGCTCGAGCCGCGGTGCACCCTGCACTTCAAGTTCGACGGCGATGCCACCCTCTACGTGAGGGTGTTCGGAGAAGACGGTCGTCGTGCCAGGTGCTGCCCCGAAGACGATGACCGTGGCCGCGTACCCAGCCCCGGTGATGATCGGGATGAAGATGACGGCAGGCGCGTGGTCGGCGGCGCTCGGCGCTCGTCGAGCTTCGGTGGTTCTCCTTCGGACAGCAGCTCCTCCAATGGTGGCCGCGACCAGCCCCTGCGCCGTCGTGCCCGCCTGGAGGGAGGTAGCGGGCCAGCCCGCAATCGCGCCTCAGTGAAGCGTGAGGAGGAGTCCAACTGAGCTCCGGAGGCAGTACGAGTCTTCGCCGCGAGTTGGTGCTGAGCAAGTCGTGCCTATTTTGTTCTTCTCCCTTCCCTGCGCAAAGAGAAAGTAGTGTAGGGCCCCGTGGGGGCGTGCTGGACTGTTGCTGTTAACTACCATGATGTTTCCACTATTTCTGCGTCGTGCTTTTGTGTCGCATGCCCGCGTGCAGGAATTACTTAGCTTGGGGACCTTCGCGGTCTTCGCTTCCCGAGGCCGAGGCCTCGTCGGACGCTTCATGTCCTGCAAGGATTAGTCGGGAGGGGTAGCTTCCGGCCTCGGTTGTGGAGGCGACCGGCCCAGGTCCTGTGTTCGCGTCGCGATGCCCGTGGGGCACGGACTGGGAGGGGTGCTCCCGTAGTGGACCTGGATAGGAAAGCTTCAAAAGACAAGGGCAGAAAATACTCGCGAGGGTGCCTGCGCTGTTCCCTCGGGAGACTTGCGCAAGAGAAATCGAGGCAAGCGAGCGAAAAAGACAAAGAATCTCAAGCCAAGGACGGGAACGACTTCAATAAAACTTCAAATAGGAACGGACAAGCCAACTGCAGAAAGCAAATGAAAAAGCAGCGTCTGGCACCTAATCTAGTCTTCGAAGTCTTCTCACCAGCGCGGAGCTAAGTGCTGCCACTGGGCGTGGGAGGGAGCCCCCGAGGCCCGAGGGCGGCTCTCCGGAGACTCCGGGGCGTGTACAGTCCCACTCATTATTACATGAGAGTGTCACGGGGCGGCGAGCTTCACAGGCACTAGGCCTTCTTCACAGGCTCCGGGCCTTTCTCGGGGAAATGAGCTTCACAGGCGTTTGCCTTCTTCACAGGCTCCGGGCCTTTCTCGAAAAAATGGGCTTCACAGGCGTTTGCCTTCTTCACAGGCTCCGGGCCTTTCTCAGAAAAATGAGCTTCACAGGCGTTTGCCTTCTTCACAGGCTCCGGGCCTTTCTCGGGAAAATGGGCTTCACAGGCATTTGCCTTCTTCACAGGCTCCGGGCCTTTCTCGGAAAAATGAGCTTCACAGGCGTTTGCCTTCTTCATAGGCTCCAGGCATTTCTTCAAGGGTAGAACTTCCGGAGATGCTGGATGTTCCACGCGTTCGGGATCGGCACCCCCTCCTTAGTCTCCAAGCGTGTGGAGCCGGGCCTGGAAACATGAACAACCTTGAACGGGCCCTCCCACATGGGAGAAAGCTTATGCAACCCTTCCCTGGAGAGGACCCGTCTGAGCATGAGGTCCCCTACCTCAAGAGTCCTGGGGCGGATGTTGCGGCAGTGGTATCGCCGCAGCGCCTGTTGATACCTTGCCGCTCGCAGCGCGGCCTCCCGACGATGTTCCTCCCCCAGCACGAGATCCGTCCCCCGCATGGCGTCCTACTGCGCCTCGTCGAATGCCAGGACCCGTGCGGAGCGACGCTTGACCTCGTGAGGGAGGATGGCTTCTGCTCCGTAGACGAGGAAGAAGGGGGTCTCGCCAGTCGGCTTGGCCGCGGTCGTGCGAATGGACCACATCATAGACTGGAGCTCGTCGTGCCAACCCCTGCCGCAGGCCTCTAGCTTCTTCTTGAAGGTCCTGGTTTTGAGGCCCTTAAGGACCTCTGCGTTGGCTCGTTCAGCCTGGCCGTTGCTCCGGGGGTGCGCCACCGAAGCGTAGCATATCTGTGTTCCAAGGTTAGCACATTACGTTTTGAAGAGATTGTTGGTGAACTGCGAACCGTTGTCGGCGGCACCCCAAACCAGCTCATGAGGCCCCTGATGAACTTGACCGCAGAGCCCGCTGGGATGGTGCGGACAGCTTCCACCTCAGCCACTTGGTGAACTTGTCCACGGCGACGTAGAGGTAGCGTTAGTCCCCTGGCGTCCGAGGGAACGGGCCAAGAATGTGCAACCCCCAAACTGCGAATGGCCATGAGAGGGGTATAGTTTGCAGACCTCTTGCCGGCTGATGGATCTTCTTGGCGTGAAATTGGCAGGCCTTGCAAGCCTTCACCAGCTCAACAACGTTGCTGAGTGCTGTGGGCCAGTAGAACCCTCTGCGGAACGCCTTGCCAATGAGGGTCCGTGACGACGAGTGGTGCCCACAGTCTCACTCCGTGTATGTCTTCCAGCAATTCCTTCCCTTGCTCTCTGGGAATGCAGCGTAGGGACACGTCATTCGGCCGCCTCCGGTAAAGCTCTCCATCCCTGATGCAGTAGGCCGTGGCTTGCCGCGCCACATGCTCCGCCTCCTCCTCCTTCTCTGGCAGGGTCCCCTATGTCAAGTAGCTCTTGAGCTCTGTGATCCAGCAACCCTCTTGAGGTTCCAACGTGAGGAGCAGGCGTGCCCCTGAGGCCGGGCCGCAGGCTGGGGCTCCCGAGGCAGGCGGCTGGGGGAGCTCCTCCTGAGGTTGCGGCGCGCTCGATGGTGATGGTGTCGCTGAGGGCCTGAAGAGTCGCTCTTCGAAGACACCAAGCTCCTGAGGCAGCCGCCTGGACGCCCTCTTGGCGATGTCATCCGCCTCCCGATTGGTGCCGCGAGGCACATGCTGCAGCTCCAGCCCCCAGAACTGTTTCTCCATCCTGCGAACCTCCGTGAGGTAGGCTTCCATGTGCTCGTCCTTCGGCTCGTATATCTTGTTGGAGAAGTTGACGAGGAGTTGTGAATCGCCCTTGATGATGAGGCGCTTTACCCCCAGAGTGACTGCGGCTCTTAGGCCGGCTATCAGGCCTTCATATTCTGCTATGTTGTTGGAGACCTTTTCCCCGTGCTGGAAACAGAGCTGCACGGCGTAATAGAGCTTGTCCGGAGTAGGGGATACAAGCACTGCGCCGGCCCCCGCGCCATGTCGAGAGAATGCCCCGTCGAAGTACATGACCCAGCCGTCCGGTGCCTCGCTCCCCGAAGAAAGCGATCGGTCTTCGCCGGCTTCGAGGCCGGGTGCCTCCGTCCATTCTGCCACGAAATCTGCCAATGCGGCCCCCTTGATGACTCTGGTTGTGCTGAATTCTAACTGAAACGCTTGCAGTTCGATGTTCCACTCGGCGACTCTTCCAGCTGAGTTGGGGCTCCTGAGCACCCTCTCCAGAGGGTATGCTGAGACGACCTTGATGGGATGGCCTTGGAAGTAGTGCTGCAGCTTGCATGAGGCTACCAATAGCGCGAGGAGGAGTTTTTGGGGCATGGTGTACTGCGCCCTCGCATCCCGTAGCACCGTGCTGACGAAGTACACTGGGTGCTCAACGAGAGTAGGAGTGCTGACGAGGCCCATGCCCTCCGGAGGGTCTGACGCCTCCTGAGTCAACGGAGTCCCCAGCGCCTGGCTGCCTAGCGCGGCCTCTTCGGCCCTAGGGGCATCTTCCTTCTGAGGCTGGTTTCCGTCTGTCGAGGCCGTGACCTTCGCGAGGCCTTCTTGGTCTTGTGCCGCCACGGCCGGGGCCGTGGCCGGGCGTGACGCAGCCTTGATCTAGCGCTCTTCCCGAACCGCCACTAGAGCTGCGCTGGCGGAGTAGGGTGTGGCGGCGAGGTAGAGCACCAGGGGCTCAAGTGGGCGTGGCGCGACCATCACAGGAGGGCTGGTAAGGTACCTCTTGAGTTATTGGAATGCCTTGTCGGCCTCTTCAGTCCATTCAAAGGGGCCCTTCTTCTTCATCAGCTAGAAGAATGGCAGTGCTCGTTCCCCAGCTTGGAGATGAAATGTCCTAGCGCGGTCACGCGCCCAGTGAGTTTATCCATTTCTCTGAGAGTCTTTGGCGGGCTCATGTCTTCGACTTCTTTGACCTTTTCCGGGTTGGCCTCGATGCCCCCATGGGACACGAGGAAACCCAGGAGCTTGCTCGAGGGGACTCCAATTACGCACTTCTCTGGGTTGAGCCGCAGATCCACTTTATCAATGCTCGGCGAAGGTTTCTTCCAAGTCCTATATCAGGGTTTTCGCCTCCCGAGACTTCACCACAATGTCATCGACGTATGCCTCAGCATTCCTCCTGAGCTGTTGGCCCAGGGCGATGTGCATCAGCCGCTGAAAGGTTGCGCCTGCATTGCGCAACCCAAACGGCATGCAGGTATAGCAGTATACTCCGCACGGGGTCAGGAAAGTCGTTTCTCCACGTCTTCTACCGCCATCTTGATCTGGTCATAGCCTGAGAAGGCATCCAGGAAGCACAGCAGGTCACACTCAGCGGTGGAGTCGACGATCTGGTCAATGCGGGGAAGCGGAAATGGATCTTGTGGGCATGCCTTGTTGAGGTTGGTGAAGTCGACACACATACGCTCCTTTCCCCCTTTCTTTGGCACGACAACTGGGTTCGTCAGCCAATCCGGGTAGCGGACCTCGTGAATAACCCCTGCCGCCTCTAGCTTGCGGGTCTCTTAGACGATAAAATCTTGTTTCTCTGTGGACTGTCGCCTCGCCTTCTGCTTCACGGGGTGCACGTTGGGGCACATGTTGAGGTGATGCTCAATCACGCCCCTCGGGACCCCCGCCAACTGATCAGGTCCCCATGCGAACACCTTCTTGTTCGCGCGCAGGAACCTTACCAAGGCCTCCTCCTGTTTGGGTTCGAGGTTTGCACCTATGGTGAAGGTGGCGTCAGTGGACCCGTCCTCGTCGACTGGTACCTTCTTGGTCTCCGCCTTGTTTTGAGTGAATAGCTGCTTCTTCTTGGACGGCGCAGCCCCCTTGGGCTCGGGGGCATTAGCGCTGGCGGGCCGTGCCGCGCAGCCGCCTTGAAAACAAGCTCGAGCGCCTGCAGTGCATCTCCGGTGTTTCCTGACACGGTAAGGACGCTGCTGCTCCCGGGCATCTTCATGAGGTTGTACGCTGGGTGAGTTGCTGCCATGAACCGGGCCAAGGCCGGGTAACCGAGGATGGCGTTGTAGGGGAGGCCGATGGGGGTGATGTCGAAGTCGATCAGCTCTGTCGGAAGTTGTCGCGGTGCCAAGGTCACCGGGAGGCAATTTGTCCCAGGAGGCGGTGGAACCGCCTCGACTCCCTAAAAAGGCCTGCTGGGCTGGAGCCGCTCTGGTGGCACATGGAGGAGGCTGAAGGCCTCTACAGAGAGCATGTTGAGGCCTACTCCACCGTCGATGAGGGTCCTGGTGACTGCCACTTTGCAGATGGTGGGGGTGCACAGCATCGGAAGCGCACCCGACCCGGCGGGGTTGGAGGAGTGATCATCCGAGTTGAAGAGCAGGTCGGCCTCGGGCGCCACCCAGCCCGGCGGGGCTCCCCGGCACTTGGAGGCGGTGGCGATCTGGCGGGTGAACGGCTTGACGTGGCGTCTCGAAGGTGGCGCGAGTGAGCCGCCCAGGAGAGCTGCGATGACCGGGGGCGCCGGACCGACGCGATGGGTGAGGTAGAGGTCGTGCAGCTCCCCCCAACAGGCCTGCTGCTCGTTCCCCACCGGGCCGGTGGCGGCGTTGGCGGCAGGCGACGGGGAACGACGGGGGCATCCGCTGACAGGAGCCGTCTGGGCGACTCGGGCGGCGCAAGCAGCCTGATGCTCGGCTCGAGCTTGGCGAGCGTCAGCCATGGGCACGACGGAAGATCACACGCGACCAACGGGAGAAAGATTCCGGCGCACCCCTACCTGGCGCGACAAATGTCAGATTTCGGGTTCCGGCAGACCCTTGAGGTTCGAACGCTGGGGTGCGCGCGGAGATCTTTCCCCTACCAGCTCACGCGTGAATGGTTAGCGAGGGATCTAAACTATGAACGATGAACAAAGACGAGACACGGGGTTTATATGGTTCGGGCCACCGTTGTGGTGTAATACCCTACTCCAGTGTGTGGTGTGGTGGATTGCCTCAGGGGCTGATGATGAACAGTACAAAGGAAGAACAGCCTCGCGAGGGGCTGTTCTTGAGCTGGTACGATGAACTGCTAGGGTGAGTTCAGTCGCTTCTCTCTCTCTTGTGAATATGTCCCCCCCCCCTCTCTCTGTGATGGCTAGTCCTATTTATAGAGGGAGGCCCTGGGCCTCTTCCCAAATAATGAGCGGGAAGGGCGCCAACAATTGGCCGTTTTGAAAGGGAACATCTAGTACACTTATCCTGACTAAAGTTGGTCTTCGGCTGCCAAAGGCTCTGACGGTGACGCCGTCCTGGGCTCCACGATGACCTCCATCCTGCCGCTCTGCTGGTCTTGGTCTTGTTGCACCGAACCTTTGCCTGACGCCTTGGCCCGTGCTTGCGTCCTTTGCACCAAAGGGGGAATGAGGACACCGCGCGGGCTGGCGCCCGCCTGGTCTCGATCGTCATGGCTTGCGTCACATGGCACCCTCGTGAGGAACCCTGCCTTGATCTCTTCGCCTCCTCATGAGCCTGCCTGACGAGGCTGCTCCTGAGGAAGGTTCCTGTCATCCGCCCCGCGAGGCATGGCCCCTCACGAGGGTCTTGAGCTTGAGCTGATGAAGCTGGGCCGTGCTGGGCCCTCACTTGAGTCACGCCGCAGGCCGCAGGCAAGCAAGTCTGGGGACCCCCGTTCCCAGAACACCGACAAGCGCGTACCAAAGTTTGAGATCCCCCCTCCCTTCCATTTCCCCATTCATACACCGTCGGCGCCATGACAACCTCCCCACTACGGCCAGCCTCCTCCGTCCGCCACCCCATCCTCCACCTGGCGGGAGCCGCTACCCCTACCCCGTCGTCCACTGCAAAAGATGGACCTCTCTCATCCACGGCGCCGGACTAGGATCCTTTCATCGCGTCATCTCGCTTCATCGGCGCCGTCGTCCACTTTGCTGTTGCCGCTCCTACGACCGCCTCATCCGCGACAACAAGATTTATCCCGCAACCCGGCCGTCTGCCATGTAAAGTCTTCCTCCCCGCTGCCGACAACCATCGCACCCGCAGCACCCTCAACGTATCAATAGGGGCCTACACGGGGTCGCAAGAGAGGTGGTACTCTTCCATATGTGCTTAAGTTATTGATCTCACCCAGAAAATAGATCTTAAATTGTTTACTGTACTTTTCTTGTCCGTACCTAATCATAGTGGCTAGTTGAATGCAAACATTGGTTGCGAAGTAGCTTTGTCTGGTTTGCACCTTCGGATCCGCCATGTCACGGTCACTATACTCGTAAATCTTATGGTTCCCCCCTTTATATTCACTACCATCATCGTAGGTGCTTCCCTGCTTCGTGTCGTGCTAGCACTGCTCCTCAAGATCTCAACCCATCAAGCGAAACAACATGCCACTCATAATTCCAAAGCTTATGTGTTGAAATACGAATCTGATATGATGCTCATATTACTAAAATAGAGAACGTTTAATTGGTCACCTAATGTTCCTATATTCATTTTGAAAAGCATGTGCGCCACCCACTGGTCCAGCTAGTTCCACTTTCCTGATTTAACTCTTGATGCTTAGGGTTTTCCTTTTATCTACTCTACTATGATCTCGTGAGGTGCTTTACATCATACTAGCATTACTCCACCCTTCAAGCTAAACAACACAACACTCAAAATTCCAAAGCTTAGTTGTTCAAATATGATTGTGATATGATACTGATATTAGTTAATAGACACATTTAATTGGTTAGCTAAAGGTCCCACTTGAGTTTCCAAATGCATGTCGTGACACATAGAGAGATAGCAGAATTGCATTTCTCTGTCACTTGTTGATTGTACTTTCTTGTTCATACCAAATCTTAGTTGTTATTTCAAAGCAAATATCGTTTGATAACTACCCTTTGCGTGGTTTGCAGCTTCAGATCTGCCATCCCACTGCCACGGTCAACACTATACTCATCATGCTTACGGTTTCCCCATTTTATGATGACCACGATCAGCCTACGTGGTTCGTGTTGTAATAGCACTGCTCCACCCATCGAGCTAAACAAGCTTAGTTGTACAAATTCAAATATGATATTATGCTGATATTAGTAAAACTGAGAGATGTTGAATTGGTCAGCTAAATGTTCCTACTTTAGTTTCGAAATGCATGTGAGCCACATATGGAGAGACCGGAAGGAATAGTATTTCTCTGTGTGCTCTGGTTCATCATGGGTGGCTGTTGGGGATATTACCACTGGGCGTAAACCAGCCAGGAGAGGCCGGATTAACCACATAGTAGTTCACTATATCTGAAGCCCATGAAGACAAACGGTGACGCTTTATGAAGGCCCAGGGCCCAAAGCTGGTTTAAGGCCTGTAGAGATAAACTGACATTGATATGTAAACTTGTGTTGTAAGAGAGAAAGAGCAGCGACCGAGCCGGACACGTTTATGAGCCGGCCTCGGGATTCTGTAAACCGACGAGCGTCAACCCATGTATATAAGGGGACGACCCGGCGGTAGTTCAGGACAACAGACAACAACTCGAGACTCAGGCAAAGCGTATTCGCTCCCTGGTCAGCGAAACCCTAGCAATTCCACAACAACTGGATTAGGCTTTTACCTTCACTCCAAGGGGTTGAACCAGTATAAACTCTCTGTGTCCTTGTCCGCTTTAACCCCTTTAAGCTAACCCACGCGATGGCTCCACGACTAAGTCCTTTTCTTAGGACATCTGCCGTGACAAAACCACGACAATTGGCGCCCAGCGTGGGGCTATCGCACGATGGTTTTGAGTTCTAGAAGGGCAGCTTCGACGGACTCAAGGGCTATGCTGTGGGCCGGATGACCAAGAGTCGTTGCGGCAAGCTCTACATCGACGATGCAGGCTGGGGCCCCGAGGCCGGCTCAATCGAGTACAGGTACCGGGTCCCCTTTGGTGGCATACATGTTTTCATTGGCAAGATCGGCAAGCCAGGCCCTGAGACGGACATCTGCACCGACCTCGTTGAAACGGCTCAGCGTGCGAGATCTGCCCGGGTCAAGCCTGTCATGAAGCGTGCCTTCATGGGAGTCATCCACGGAGGGGAATCTGAGGATAGATGGGAATCTGGTGGTGAAACCGTCGTTTATTCCGGCGATGAGTCATCGACTTGAGAGACCGAATCGTTATATCAGTTGCAAGATGGCCGGATTGGGGACAGTTCCGATGGCGACAGTATTCCGGACCCCTTTGATCCGTCGAACCGGGTTGCAATCTTCATGGCCGGTACACAACCAGCACTCCACTCTTTGACCGCAGCGGCGATGATTTCCGGATCAACAGCAGCGGCAGCGACCGGGGCAGGAGGCCCTGTGCGACCACTGGCTTAGGTTCTATCTGATTTGTTTGACGCTTTGGCAACGCTGATGGCAGAGGTTAACCCGGCGGACCAAGATGCACATAATGCGGAAATCACGAAGGTGAAAGATCAAATCACCCAGGCCAAAGCCGACTTGGCAGCAGAGGATACCAGGATGGCTGCAGAACGGGCCGCATTGGATGCACAGGCTTACCGGCTTATGCTAGATCAGAGTGCGTCAAATGATGTCCTAAAGAGGAGGTACCAATCTCGCCTGCCGCTGGTTTATGAGGCCAGGAACCTCTTTAACACCCCAGGAGCAGCGACCAGTAATCCGCCGATGTTAAATCGGGCGGAAGCACCTGGAGCGGGGGCGCCGGTTCAGCCACGTTTGTTGGATCCGCCTCGCCAGAATCACGTGTCGCCGCAGCATGTCCCAACACCACCGGGTCATTACTCTAACCCGAAGGACAACATTGTCGCTGCCGCTTCACGGCTGGCGGCCCTTCCAATCGAAGGCGAGTCTCCGGTGGCAGTCGAGATGCGACGGGCTAGGGGGCTTCTTCATACAACTTTGGTTCAGCAGCAGGCTTATTCATATAGTCGCGAGAGGATCCATTCTACTCCCTGCCCAAGCCGGAGCTACAGCAGGCGTATGGATGAACCGGCCGTATCAAGCAATGTGCGGAACCATGATCCGCCCCGTGGCCATAACCCGGCGGGTGGTGGTGGCGATGCTCAGGATATGGTGGATCGCGCTAGAGCACGCCGAGAAGCCGAGTTAGCAGCACAACACGAGGCTCGCTAACTTACTCTGGTTCGTCCAACCACATCAGTGGAACCAGGGGCTACCTCTAGCTCTTTGGGAGTACCGTGTCTTGTCCCAGCGCTGCGCAACGTGCGCCTGCCCAAGGATTTCAAAGGCCCATGAAAAGTGCAGAATTACACCGCTGACTTATCCCCCGAGTCATGGGTGGAAAGCTATGAGATGGCAATGGAGATGCTGGATGTGGACGATGCGGCGTGCGCTAAATACTTTACCATGATGTTGGAAGGAACGGCTCGAACTTGGTTGAAAAAGTTACCAGCTAACTCCATTGGGTCATGGGCCAAGCTGAGGGCCCGGTTTATCCAGAACTTCAAGGATACGTGCAAGCAGCCCATGTCAATTGTGGACCTAGCTGCCTGTGGCCAGGAGGAAGGAGAATCAACAACACATTGGGTGCGCCGGGTTTCGGAGATTTTGCATTCATCGGGCCGCATTAACGCTGACACGGCAATTTTAACGTTGGAAGGCAATTGCCGGTTTGCACCTCTGAAGTTGAAGTTGGGACGGCTCAAATGCCACTGCAATGATATGGGGACTCTCATGGCTGCTCTGGTGAAATATGCCGACTCTGATGGTACCAAGGACCCCGATTCTGATGATGACAAGACAGGGAAGGGAAAGAAGAGCGGACATACCAAGGGGCAGCAGCACAACCCGGCGGGCCATGGAAACAATGGTAAGTGTAAAGCGGATAATAGCTTGGATTTTGTGGCTAATACCAACGTGCAGGACAAAGGCCAATGGCGTAAAGGTAAACCGCCCCAGCGCGGTGGAGGACCAAGTCCTAATCCGGACCGCCTGTCTTATCTGTTGAACCAGCCTTGCCCAAAGCAAGGGACGAAGGAGAACCCTTCCACGCACCTCTGGAAAGATTGTTACATCATGCAAGAGTTCAAAAACTCTGATGTTTTTCGGTATGATCATGGACCGGGTGGCGGTTCAGGCCCCGGATCTCATGGGCCGGGTTAAGGTGGAGGTAGTTCCGGTTCAGGTTTTCACGGCAACCAGAGTGGACAGGGTAATCAAGGCAATCAGGGCAACCAAGGTGGTTATGATAATCAGGGGAATCAGCAACAGCAGTCGGGTTACTAGAGCAACCCGAAGAAGTTGAATAGCGGGTAGTATCATGTCTTCACCACTAGCCTGGACAAGCGCGATCAGAAGCTTCATAAAAGGGCAGTGAATTCCGTTGAACCGCAGGTTCCCCGATACTTACGCTGGTCTGAACAACCTATTGTGTGGAGTCGAGAGGATCATCCGCCCGCGGGTTGATAATCCGGGTCATCTGGCGTTGGTGGTGGCACCTCAGGTGGGAGGTTATGAGTTCACCAAAGTACTCATGGACGGGGGAGTAGTATCAATATCCTTTATTATGAAACCTTCCATCGCATGGGGTTAACAGATAAAAATCTTAAACCGTCCAACACGGTCTTTCATGGTGTGGTACCTGGTAAATCGGCATACCCCGTTGGTAAGATAGCTCTGGAAGTTGCTTTTGGCGACGAGCATGATTCAAGATCAGAGAAGTTGACCTTTGAGGTGGTGAAAATCAAGAGCCCATATCATGCCCTGTTTGGACGACCGGCTTATGTAAGTTTATGGCAAGGCCCAGTTATGTCTATCTGCAGCTCAAGATGCCGGGTCATAAGGGGACTATCACAGTGCACGGGAGTCGCAAGATCACTTTGGAATGTGAAGAGGGCGATGCGGCATATGCTGAGTCGGTTTGTGCAACTGAGGAATTGAAGTTCTATCAGGACAATGTTGATCCAGTAGATATGACTTCATTAAAGAAACCAACTACAGAGCATGATCCGGCCCTGAAGTTTAAATCGGCTGATGAGACTAAGCTTGTTGACTTCGTGGCCGGCGATTTGTCCAAGCAGTTTAGCACCAGCGCTAACTAGGATCCGAAATAGGAAAACGCGCTCATCGAGTTCATCCATGAGAATCGAGACATCTTTGCGTGGAAGCCTTGTGACATGCCAGGTGTCCCCAAGAGAACTCGCTGAGCACACTCTCAATGTTGATCCCAATTATAAAACGATCAAGCAATTTCTTCACCGGTTCAATGAAGAAAGACGCAAGGCTATTGGTGAAGAAGTAGCCAGGCTCTTGGCGGCTGGATTTATCATTGAAGTATTTCATCCTGAGTGGCTGGCTAATCCGGTGCTGGTGCTCAAGAAGAACGGCATTGGCGTATGTGTGTGGACTACACAGATCTCAACAAAGCCTGTCCAGCAGATCCTTTTGCCCTCCCTCATATTGATCAAATCATTGATGCTATGGCGGGTTGCGAGCATTTGAGCTTTCTGGATGCATACTCTGGCTACCATCAGATCAAAATGGTAGTTAAGGACTAGGAGAAGACAGCCTTCATAACTCCTTTTGGAACCTTCTGTTATGTGTCTATGCCCTTTGGGCTCAATAGTGCCCAGGCAACCTATCAGCGGTGTGTGCAGAATTGTCTTCATGATCAGATCGGCCGCAGTGTTCATGCATATGTAGATGATATTATGGTGAAATCAAGGAAGAAGGAAACATTGATTGATGACTTGAAGGAGACCTTTGATAACCTGCGGGTTTATAAAATGATGCTTAATCCGGCCAAGTGCGTTTTTGGTGTACCGGCAGGCAAGCTCTTGGGCTTTTTGGTATCTAACAGGGGCATTGAAGCTAATCCGGAAAAGATCAAAGCCATTACTTCTTTGGCCAAACCGAAGTGTATCAATGATGTTCAACGCCTGGCAGGCCGGATTGCCACGTTGAGCCGGTTTATCAGCCGCCTTGGCGAGAAGGCCATCCCTTTGTATCAGATGCTGAAGAAAACGCATAACTTTGTCTGCAGCGACGCTGCTAATGAAGCATTTGAGGATTTAAAGCGGCAGCTGGCTAATCCGCCGATTCTCGCTGCTCCGGTTGACAAAGAGCCATTGTTGCTATATGTGGCAGCTAATGCCCGGGCTGTTAGCGTGGCTATTATGGTGGAGCGCAAGGAGACCGGAAAGGAATATCCGGTTCAACGGCCGGTTTACTATATTAGTGAGGTACTTATTGAGTCCAAGCAGAGGTACCCGCATTGGCAGAAGTTGGTGTATGGAGTTTTCATGGCAAGCTGGAAGCTTAAGCAATATATCCAAGGTCATCCCATCACGGTGGTCAGCTCTGCTCCTTTGGGGGATATAATCTAGAACAGTAAGCAACTGGCCAGATTGCTAAGTGGGCCATCGAGCTCGGGCCTCATGGGTTGAAATACATACCCCGAACGGCGATCAAATCTCAGGCACTTGTGGATTTCATCAATGATTGGACAGAACTACAAGCGCCAGAAAAGAAGCCGGATCATACTTATTGGACTATTCATTTTGATGGGTCCAGGCAATTGGAGGGCTCAGGGGCTGGAGTCGTATTAACTTCCCCACGAGGTGATAAGTTTTGTTATGTTCTCCGTTTAATGTTCCCTTGCACTAACAATGCAGCTAAATATGAGGCCTTACTCAATGGTCTTCGGATGGCTAAGGAGATGAACCTAAGCCGATTTAAGTGCTTCGGTGACTCGGACCTGGTGGCTCAACAGGTGTCCGGCACTTGACGTTCCAAGGACCCACTCATGGCGGCATTGTTGGAAATATGCCCTAGAGGCAATAATAAAAGTGTTATTATTATATTTCTTTGTTCATGATGATTGTCTTTTATTCATGCTATAACTGTATTATCCGGAAATCGTGATACATGTGTGAATACATAGACCATAACATGTCCCTAGTGAGCCTCTAGTTGACTAGCTCGTTGGTCAACAGATAGTCATGGTTTCGACTATGGACATTGGATGTCATTGACAACGGGATCACATCATTAGGAGAATGATGTGATGGACAAGACCCAATCCTAAGCATAGCACAAGATCGTGTAGTTCGTTTTGCTAGAGCTTTTCCAATGTCAAGTATCTCTTCCTTAGACCATGAGATCGTGTAACTCCGGATACCGTAAGAGTGCTTTGGGTGTACCAAACGTCACAACATAAGCGGGTGACTATAAAGGTGCACTACAGGTATCTCCGAAAGTGTCTTGGGTTGACACGGATCGAGGCTGGATTTGTCACTCCGTATGACGGAGAGGTATCTCTGGGCCCACTCGGTAATGCATCATCATAATGAGCTCAAAGTGACTAAGTGGTTAGTCACGGGATCATGCATTACGATGCGAGTAAAGTGACTTGCGATAACGAGACTGAACAAGGTATTGGGATACCGACGATCGAGTCTCGGGCAAATAACGCACCGATTGACAAAGGGAATTGTATCTGAGGTTTGATTGAATCCTCGACATCGTGGTTCATCCGATGAGATCATCGAGGAGTATGTAGGAGCCAACATGGGTATCCAGATCCCACTGTTGGTTATTGACCGAGAGGCATCTCGGTCATGTTCAGCATATCTCCCGACCCGTAGGGTCTACACACTTAAGGTTCGGTGGCGCTAGGGTTGTAGAGATATTAGTATGCAGTAACCGAAAGTTGTTCGAGTCCGGATGAGATCCCGGACGTCACGAGGAGTTCGGAATGGTCGGAGGTAAAGATTTATATATAGGAAGTCCAGTTTCGCCACCGGAAAGTTTTGGGGTCACGGTATTGTCTGGGACCACCTAAGGGTCCCGGGTCCACCGGTGGGGCCACCTATCTCGGAGGGCCCCATGGGCTGAAGTGGCGTGGGAACCAGCCTGGTGGGCTGGTGCGCCCACCCAAGGGCCAAGGCGCCTAGGGTTGGAAACCCTAGGGGACCGTTGCCCCAGGGCATCGCCCCGTTGAAACCCTAGGGGCGTTGCCCCCGAGGGCATGCCCCCCAGTTGGAAACCCTAAGGGGCCGTTGCCCGGGCCGCCGCCCCCATCTAGATGGGATCTCCAAGGGGCATCGCCCCAGCCCCTATATATAGTGGAGGGAGGAAGGCAGCAACACCCGCATCTTGGCACCTCCTTTCCCTTGCTACACTCCTCCTCCCGCAGATGCTTGGCGAAGCCTGCGGATCCTGCTGCATCCACCACCACGCCGTCGTGCTGCTGGATCTTCATCAACCTCTCCTTCCCCTTGCTGGATCAAGAAGGAGGAGACGCCACGCTGACCGTGCGTGTGTTGAGCGCGGAGGTGCCGTCCGTTCGGCGCTAGGATCTCCGGTGATTGGATCACGGCGTGTACAACTACCTCAACCCCGTTCTTTTGAGCGCTTCGCTCGCGATCTACAAAGTGGTATGTAGATGCATCTCCATGACTCGTTGCTTAGATGAACTCATAGATGGATCTTGGTGAAACCGTAGGAAAATTTTAATTTTACGCAGCGTTCCCCAACAAAGTGGCATCATGAGCTAGGTCTATCGTAGTTCTCTTTGCACGAGTAGAACACAATTTAGTTGTGGGCGTGGATCTTGTCAATTTACTTGCCGCTACTAGTCTTATCTTGCTTCCGCGGTATTGTGGGATGAAGCGGCCCGACCAACCTTACACGTGCGCTTACGTGAGACCGGTTCCACCGACTAACATGCACTAGTTGCATAAGGTGGCTGGCGGGTGTCTGCTCTCCTACTTTAGTTGGAGCGGATTCGATGAAAAGGGTCCTTATGAAGGGTAAATAGAAGTTGACAAGATCACGTTGTGGTTATTCGAGGTAAGAAAACGTTCTTGCTAGAACCCAATTGCAGCCACGTAAAGATGCAACAACAATTAGAGGACGTCTAACTTGTTTTTGCAGCAATTGACATGTGATGTGATATGGCCAAGTTGTGATGAATGATGAATGACATATTGTGATGTATGAGATCATGTTCTTGTAATAGGAATCACGACTTGCATGTCGATGAGTATGACAACGGCAGGAGCCATAGGAGTTGTCTTTATTTTTGTATGACCTGCGTGTCATTGAAGAACGCCATGTAATTTACTTTACTTTATTGCTAAACGCGTTAGCCATAGAAGTAGAAGTAGTCGTTGGCGTGACAACTTCATGGAGGCACAATGATGGAGATCATGATGATGGAGATCATGGTGTCATGCGGTGACAAGATGATCATGGAGCCCGAAGATGGAGATCAATGGAGTTTTATGATATTGGCCATATCATGTCACTACTATATAATTGCATGTGATGTTTATTATGTTTATACATCTTGTTTACTTAGAACGACGGTAGTAAATAAGATGATCCTTACAACAATTTCAAGAAGTGTTCTCCCTAACTGTGCACCGTTGCTAAAGTTAAGTAAGCTTCTAAGCACCACGTGATGATCGGGTGTGATGGATTCTTACGTTCACATACAACGGTGTAAGACAGATTTACACACGCAAAACACTTAGGGTTAACTTGACGAGCCTAGCATGTACAGACATGGCCTCGGAACACGGAGACCGAAAGGTCGAACACGAGTCGTATAGAAGATCGATCAACATGAGAATGTTCACCGACGATGACTAGTCCGTCTCACGTGATGATCGGACACGGCCTAGTCGACTCGGATCGTGTATCACTTAGATGACTAGAGGATGTCTAATCTGGTGGGAGTTCATTGTAATAATTTGATTAGATGAACTTAATTATCATGAACTTAGTCTAAAACTTTTGAATGATATGTCTTGTAGATCAAATGGCCAACGCTCATGTCAACTTGAACTTCAACGCGTTCCTAGAAAACCAAGCTGAAAGATGGCGGCAGCAACTATACGGACTGGGTCCGAACTTGAGATCATCCTCATAGCTGCCAGAAACAATATGTCCTAGAAGGACCGCTAGGTGGCGCTCCGTCCCTGAAGAACCAAGACATTATGAATGCTTGGCAGTCTCGTCTTGATGATTACTCCCTCGTTCGTGCGGCATGCTTTACAGCTTAGAACCGGGCTCCAAAAGCGTTTTGAGCATCACGGAGCATATGAGATGTTCGAGGAGCTGAAACTTGTTTTCCAAGCTCACGCCGGGTCGAGAGATATGACATCTCCGACAAGTTCTACAGTTGTAAGATGGAGGAAAATAGTTACATCGGTGAGCACATTCTCAAGATGTCCAGGTTGCACAACCGTATGACCCACTGAATATTAACCTCCACGATGAGGCGGTCATTGACAGAATCCTCGATCGCTTCCACCAAGCTACAAGAGCTTTGTGATGAACTACAATATGCAGGGATGGTAAAGACCATTCTGAAGTATTCTCTATCTGAAGTCAGCCGAGGTTGAAATCAAGAAAGAACATCAAGTGTTGATGGTCAATAAGACCACTAAGTTTAAGAAGGGCAAGGGCAAGAAGAACTTCAAGAAGGGCGGCAAGGAGGTTGCCGCGCCCGCAAGCAAGTTGCGGGAAGAAGTCAAAGAATGGACCCAAGCCTGAGGTGAGTGCTTTTATTGCAAGGGAAGGGTCCTTGAAGCGGAACTGCCCCAAATACTTAGCGGACAAGAAGGCCGGCAACACCAAAGGTATATTTGATATACATGTAATTGATGTGTACCTTACCAAGACTCGTAGTAACTCCCGGTATTTGATACGGTGCCGTTGCTCATATTTGTAACTCACAGCAGGAGCTGCGGAATAAGCGGAGACTAGCGAAGGGACGAGGTGACGATGCGCGTCGGGAATGGTTCCAGTCGATGTGATCGCCGTCGCACGCTACCTCTTCATTTACCCACGGGATTAGTTATAAACCTTAATAATTGTTATTTGGTGCCAAGTTTGAGCATGAATATTGTATCTGGATCTCGTTTAATGCGAGATGGCTACTCATTTAAATCCGAGAATAATGGTTGTTCTATTTATATGAGAGATATGTTTTATGGTCATGCTCCGATGGTCAATGGTTTATTCTTAATGAATCTCGGCGTAGTATTACACATGTTCATAGCGTGAATACCAAAAGATGTAAAGTTGATAACGATAGTCCCACATACTTGTGGCACTGCCGCCTTGGTCACATTGGTGTCAAGCGCATGAAGAAGCTCCATGCTGATGGACTTTTGGAGTCTCTTGATTATGAATCATTTGACACATGCGAACCATGCCTCATGGGCAAGATGACCAAGACTCCATTCTCGAACAATGGGCGAGCAACCAACTTGTTGGAAATCATACATACCGATGTGTGCGGTCCAATGGCGTTGAGGCTCATGGAGGATATCGTTATGTTCTCACTCTCACAGATGACTTGAGTAGATATGGGTATGTCTACTTGATGAAACACAAGTCTGAGACCTTTGAAAAGTTCAAGGAATTTCAGAATGAAGTAGAGAATCAACGTGACCGAAAGATAAAATTCTTCGATCGGATCGTGGAGGAGAATATTTAAGTCACGAATTTGGTACACACTTAAGAAAATGTGGAATCGTTTCACAACTAACGCCGCTGGAACACCTCAGCGAACGGTGTGTCCGAGCGTCGTGTCGCACTCTATTGGATATGGTGCGGTCTATGATGTCTCTTCTGATTTACCGCTATCATTTTGGGGATCGCTCTAGAGACAGCTACATTCACTTTAAATAGGGCACCGTCTAAGTCCGTTGAGACGACACCGTATGAATTATGGTTTGGGAAGAAACCTAAGCTGTCGTTTCTAAAAGTTTGGGGATGCGATGCTTATGTCAAGAAACTTCAACCTGAAAAGCTCGAACCCAAGTCGGAAAAATGCGTCTTCATAGGATACCCTAAGGAAACCATAGGGTATACCTTCTACTTAAGATCCGAGGGCAAGATCTTTGTTGCCAAGAACGGATCCTTTACGGAAAAGAGTTTCTCTCGAAAGAAGTAAGTGGGAGGAAAGTAGAACTCGATGAAGTACTACCTCTTGAACAGGATAGTAGTGCAGCTCAGAAAATGTTCTGTGATGCCTACACCAACCAAGAGGAAATTCATGATGATGATCAAGGTACTTGGATCAAGTTGCTCTGAACTTCAGTGGGTCCACTAGGACACGTTCCGCACTGCAGTGGTACGGCAACCCTGTCTTGGAAATCATGTTGTTAGACAACAATGAACCTTGAACTATGAAGAAGCGATGGCGGGCCCAGATTCCAACAAATGGCTAGAAGCCATGAAGTCGAGATAGAATCCATGTATGAAAACAAAGTGTGGACTTTGACTGACTTGCCCGATGATCGGCGAGCGATAGAAAACAAATGGATCTTTAAGAGGAAGACGGACGCGGATGGTAATGTCACCATCTATAAAGCTCGACTTGTCGCTAAGGGTTATCGGCAAGTTCAAGGGATTGACTACGATGAGACTTTCTCTCCCGTGGCGAAGCTTAAGTCCGTCCGAATCATGTTAGCAATTGCCGCATACTATGATTATGAGATATGGCAGATGGACGTCAAAACAGCGTTCCTTAACGGATATCTTAAGGAAGAGCTATATATGATGCAGCCGGAGGGTTTTGTCGATCCTAAGAACGCTAACAAAGTATGCAAGCTCCAACGATCCATTTATGGGCTGGTGCAAGCATCTCGGAGTTGGAACATTCGCTTTGATGAGATGATCAAAGCGTTTGGGTTATCTGGACTTATGGAGAAGCTGCGTTTACAAGAAAGTGAGTGGGAGCTCAGTAGCATTTCTCATATTATATGTAGATGACATACTTCGATGGGAAATGATATAGAATTCTTGGACAACATTAAGGCCTACTTGAATAAGTGTTTTTCAATGAAGGACCTTGGAGAAGCTGCTTATATATTAGGCATCAAGATCTATAGAGATAGATCGAGGCGCCTCATAGGTCTTTCACAAAGCACATACCTTGATAAGATTTTGAAGAAGTTCAAAATGGATCAGTCAAGAAGGGTTCTTGCACAGATTGCAAGGTGTGAGATTGAGCTCAGCTCAATGCCCGACCACGCAAAAGATAAAGAAGAGATGAGTGTCATCCCTATGCCTCAGCCATAGGATCTATTATGTATGCCATCTTGTGTACCAGACCTGATGTAAACCTTGCCGTAAGTTTGGTAGGAAGGTACCAAAGTAATCCCGCAAGGAACACCGGACAGCGGTCAAGAATATCCTGAAGTACCGAAAGGACAAAGGACATGTTTCGTTTATGGAGGTGACGAAGAGCTCGTCGTAGCGGGTTACGTCGACGCTAGCTTCGACACAGATCTGATGACTCTAAGTCACAAACCGGATCGTGTATATGTTGAATGGTGGAGCGATGGCTGGTGCAGCTGCAAGCGAGCGTCGTGGCGGGATCTACATGTGAAGCGGAGTACATGGCAGCCTCGGAGGCAGCGCATGAAGCAATTTGGGTGAAGGAGTTCATCACCGACCTAGGAGTCATACCCAATGCGTCGGGGCCGATCAAACTCTTCTGTGACAACACCGGAGCTATTGCACTTGCCAAGGAGCCCAGGTTTCACAAGAAGACCAGGCACATCAAGCGTCGCTTCAACTCCATCCGTGAAAACGTTCAGGATGGAGACATAGAAATTTGCAAAGTACATACGGATCTGAATGTCGCAGATCCGTTGACTAAACCTCTCTCATGAGCAAAACATGATCAACACCGAACTCTATGGGTGTTCGATTCATCACAATGTAACTAGATTATTGACTCTAGTGCAAGTGGGAGACTGTTGGAAATATGCCCTAGAGGCAATAATAAAAGTGTTATTATTATATTTCTTTGTTCATGATGATTGTCTTTTATTCATGCTATAAGCTGTATTATCCGGAAATCGTGATACACGTGTGAATACATAGACCATAACATGTCCCTAGTGAGCCTCTAGTTGACTAGCTCGTTGGTCAACAGATAGTCATGGTTTCGACTATGGACATTGGATGTCATTGACAACGGGATCACATCATTAGGAGAATGATGTGATGGACAAGACCCAATCCTAAGCATAGCACAAGATCGTGTAGTTCGTTTTGCTAGAGCTTTTCCAATGTCAAGTATCTCTTCCTTAGACCATGAGATCGTGTAACTCCGGATACCGTAAGAGTGCTTTGGGTGTACCAAACGTCCTGGCGTGAATCGGGTGACTATAAAGGTGCACTACAGGTATCTCCGAAAGTGTCTGTTGGGTTGACACGGATCGAGGCTGGATTTGTCACTCCGTATGACGGAGAGGTATCTCTGGGCCCACTCGGTAATGCATCATCATAATGAGCTCAAAGTGACTAAGTGGTTAGTCACGGATCATGCATTCTGATGCGAGTAAAGTGACTTGCGATAACGAGACTGAACAAGGTATTGGGATACCGACGATCGAGTCTCGGGCAAATAACGTACCGATTGACAAAGGGAATTGTATACGGGTTTGATTGAATCCTCGACATCGTGGTTCATCCGATGAGATCATCGAGAGTATGTAGAGCCAACATGGGTATCCAGATCCGCTGTTGGTTATTGACGGAGAGGCATCTCGGTCATGTTCGCATATCTCCGAACCGTAGGGTCTACACACTTAAGGTTCGGTGGCGCTAGGGTTGTAGAGATATTAGTATGCAGTAACCGAAAGTTGTTGAGTCCGGATGAGATCCGGACGTCACGAGGAGTTCGGAATGGTCGGAGGTAAAGATTTATATATAGGAAGTCCAGTTTGCCACCGGAAAGTTTTGGGGTCACGGTATTGTCTGGGACCACCGGAAGGGTCGAGGGTCCACCGGTGGGGCCACCTATCCGGAGGGCCCCATGGGCTGAAGTGGCGTGGGAACCAGCCTGGTGGGCTGGTGCGCCCCACCCAAGGGCCAAGGCGCCTAGGGTTGGAAACCCTAGGGGACCGTTGCCCCAGGGGCATCGCCCCACAGTTGAAACCCTAGGGGCCGTTGCCCCGAGGGGCATGCGCCCCCCTGGTTGGAAACCCTAAGGGGCCGTTGCCCGGGGCCACCGCCCCCATCTAGATGGGATCTCCAGGGGCATCGCCCCTAGCCCCTATATATAGTGGAGGGAGGAAGGCAGCAACACCCGCATCTTGGCCCTCCTTCCCCTTGCTACACCTCCTCCTCCCGCAGATGCTTGGCGAAGCCCTGCCGGATCCCTGCTGCATCCACCACCACGCCGTCGTGCTGCTGGATCTTCATCAACCTCTCCTTCCCCCTTGCTGGATCAAGAAGGAGGAGACGTCACGCTGACCGCGTGTGTTGAGCGGGAGGTGCCGTCCGTTCGGCGCTAGGATCTCCGGTGATTGGATCACGACGTGTACAACTACCTCAACCCCGTTCTTTTGAACGCTTCCGCTCGCGATCTACAAAGTGGTATGTAGATGCATCTCCCATGACTCGTTGCTTAGATGAACTCATAGATGGATCTTGGTGAAACCGTAGGAAAAAATTTAATTTTCTGCAACGTTCCCCAACAGGCATATTGTCATGAGGTGGATATTGTTGCAGGTCACTTCAAAGGTTATCAGGTGGATCATGTGGACCGACAGAAGAATGAAGCGGCGGACGCTTTAAGCCGCTTGGGTTCCCAACGTAAACCGGTTCCACCCAATGTCTTCCTGGATGTGTTGCATAATCCGTCCGTCAAGATCCCTGGTGAAGAGGATTTGGCTATTCCTGATCCAGAAGCTCAGTTGGTGGCAGCTCTTCATGTTATTCCAGATTGGATGGTTCCATATTTGGTGTATATGAACTGGGGCGAGTTACCAGAGGATGAAACTTTGGCCAGGCAGATAATCCGGCGGTCCAAGTCCATGACTATTATCGATGGAGACTTACATCATTGCAGTGTGACAGGAGCGTTCCAACGCTGTGTGTCTCCTGAAAAAGTCCGCAAAATTTTGCGTGAGATCCACGAAGGAGATTGTGGTCATCACGCCGGTTCAAAGTCTCTGGTAGTCAAGGCGTTTCGTCATGGTTTTTATTTATTAACAGCTCATGCTGATGCCGGGGACTTGGTCAAAAGGTGTGATTGATGTCAAAAATTCTCACGACGTGCTCATGTACCGGCTCAAGAATTGAGGATGATTCCAATCAGTTGGCCATTTGCAACTTGGGGGCTGGACATGGTTGGGCCCTTCAAGAGATCCAAGGACAAGAAGACCCACCTTTTGGTGGCGGTTGATACGTTCATGAAGTGGGTGGAGGTAGAGCCAGTCAGTAAGTGTGATGCAGCTACGGCGGTTCAATTCATCGAGAAGGTGATCTTCCGGTTTGGCTTTCCAGACAACATTATAACAGACAATGGTACCAATCTATCAAAGGGTGCCATGAAGGAGTTCTGTCAACGTGAGCACATCCGGCTTGACGTATTATCAGTGGCTCACCCCCAGTCCAATGGTCAAGCTGAGAGAGCCAATCAAGAAATCTTGAGAGGCATCAAACTCCGGCTTATAGTTCCTTTGCAACGGACACCGGGTTTTTGGGTTGAAGAGTTACCTTCTGTGTTATGGAGCATCAATACCACACCCACCAGATCAACGGGATACACGCCTTTCTTCATGGTTTATGGTGCGGAGGCGGTTCTTCCTAGTGACATACATCATGACTCACCTTGTGTAGCGGCATATGTTGAAGCTGACAACGAGAAGGCACGGCAGGAAGCTCTTGACCTGTTAGATGAGGAGCGTGACATGGCAGCAGCCCGTTCGGTGATTTATCAGCAAGATCTGCGTCGTTATCACAACCGCCGGGTTAGAACCAGAACCTTTCAAGAAGGCGATTTGGTGCTTCGAGTCATTCATGATCAGACGGATATGCACAAGCTATCCCCCCCCCCCCTTGAGAAGGACCCTTTATGGTCAGCAAGAATCTACACAATGGGTCATACTACCTAATCGATCTACGAGAGCGCAAAGACTCACGTAAGTCGGAGGAGGAGACCAACCGGCCGTGGAATATTGCTCATCTTCGGCCCTACTATACTTGAGCCATAGGCTCTGCTTATGTACATATTATGACAATAAATATATTATGATCAATATAATAAATCGGAACCTCAGCTAAAGCGGGGTATCTGTTGTTTTTCTTACATCATGTGTGGTTACATGGAGCTTCTGTTTATAAAGCGGCATCCAGTTTACCCCTTGATTCAGCTTCTCAAAGCTTTATGTTACATCACTTGAGGCTTGGTCGTATCCAAACCATAGCTACACATCTTGATCGGCGCAATGCCACAGCATCACTTGGGGGCTTAGTCGTATCTGAACCATAGTCACACCTCTTGATTGGCTCAAAGCCAAATCAATCCTGGGCCAAAGAGAATGTTGTAAAACAACAACACAAACATAGGCACCCACTGAGCACAACTCAAAATGTTACTTGGGGATTCTTTGCTGTCGAAATGAACTAAGAATCTACACTTGTAATAGGCTATCAAGCCATGGCTTGGAAGCCTGGTGTATACACCTAAAACCCCGGGTTAGCCTGCCTCTTTAAGTAAGTTACTCCACCCAGGTAAACCTGGTATGACCCATTGAACTTTGACAAGTTACTCTAATAAGACCCTGAACTTGTCAAGTTAAAATGATGTTTGGTTAAGGATTGAGGACCATCTTAAAAGGCTTTGCAAAAATGGTTTAACTCAGTGGCCTGGCAGCCCATGAAAAGCCTCGAATTTGGGGCCTGGCAGCCCGTGAAAAGCCTCGACTACAACAGTTTTTTATTTGCCTTTTTGCTAAGTTTTTCTTTCTTTTGACAATATTTGTGATGTTTTCAAACCGGTGTTCATCAATCCGGTTAAGCTGTCAATTACAATTTGTCAGTGCATGATCAAGTTATAATCCGGAGACTATCAGCCCGGTCTGGTTTTGACTCAAAGTCACCAGTATGGAATAAACCGGTGTTTATCACAACACGGAACTGTTTTATTGTAAACCGGCGTCATATAACATGAGTTACTTATACTCCGGATTAGGGTTATTACCCTCACTACAAAGTTGGTCAGCCAACATTATGCCTAAAGGTCATAGGTATCATATATTTCCATATTTGGTTATCTTTTACAACCTTGGTTATAAACCTTAGTCATATATATATTTGGGTATCATGACTCGCCCGGTGGTAAACCGCCAGGGCGCTTTAAGCTTCTTATCTGCAGGAACAGCTTGAATAAATGGCTATGGATTATGAACATCATATCTTAAGCATGGCGGATTAGCACGCATCAGTTGCAGATAAATATGCACAAAGGCATAACAGACCAAGTATTTTAACTAGCCTATTACAAGGCGTTTCAGTGCCCAAAAGGATAATTGTTTTCTCAAATACGTGTTGCAGCACGTAGAAGACTAAACCGGCCTCCGGATTATGATTGGCCACTAGCTAGACCTGACGGCTGCGGATCATCTTGCACCATTTCATCATCTTTGTCTCTACCCAGCGGCTGGAAGTCAATAGTGGTCCAGTCGATCCCAGTTAACACTTGGAACATAGCTTCGTCGCTTATAAGAGTGGACGGTTCAATATCAGGGGCATAAGTTGTAAGTGCATCTAGTGCCCCTTAGTGATTTTGGTGTATTGAAGACTTATAGGTTAAGGGACTAATGTGTTTGTGAGTGTACACAGTTCTATAAGTCTATGAGGAGTTTGATATTTACAGAGAAAGTTGACCCCCTAAAAATGAAGTTCTTCGACTAAAGACTTTGGATTTACGAAGACTTTCTGAAGACTTTGAAAGTGAAGAAATTGGTTTGACCTTGAAGACGTGGTATTCATTTGAGGAACATGAAGCGTGAAGACTTTTGTTTCAGAAGTTTCATTTTCTCTTTCTTGAGTCATAGGAAACACCGTCTCGTTAAAAGGGGTCGAGGAAATACTAAGGAAAAATTTCCATGTGATGCTCAACTCAAAATCCTACACCTACCAATCCCTTGAGTGAAGCCATTGGAAATCTCATACAGTTCAGTCATATTCTTGAAAGGATGATATGAAGTTCTTACGGTCTCGAGGAATTTGTTCGACCGAGGAGTTAGGAATTCGCCAAAGGTGGATTTCCTACAAGAGTGAGGAACATGATAGCCCGAGGAATTTGAACCTCAAATTTCCGACCGTTCTTTGTACTCTGCGCCACTGTCCCAAAATATCTTATCCACCTAACGGTCATATCATTGAAGGGCATTTATGTCTTATCATGTCGGGCTGCTCCATAGGCTATAAATAGCCGCCCCCTACAACCACTAGCTGGTTGGCTGCTCCGAGAGAAACTGACACTTGTCATTTGAGAGCATCCCATCCTCTGAGGACTTTGAGCGAAAATCATCAAGTGAGGAAAACCCAAACTCAAACACCTACAAACCCAAAGTGATTGAGCATCACTTAAGAGATTGATCCTGCGTGGATCCGACACTTGTTACCTTTGAAGACTGTGCTTCTTCCAGGTGGTTAGGCGTCATGGTCAAGAGCATCCAAGAGGAAATTGTGGATCGCCGAGTGACCAAGTTTGTGAAGGTTCGGAAGTCACCTGAAGACTTACCACGAGTGATTGGGCGAGGTCTGTGTGACCTTAGCTCAAGGAGAATACGGTGAGGACTGTGTGTCCGGGACTATGTGTCCCCAGGTTTAAATACCTAGCCACTCCAACATGATGTACAACTGAGACATCAGTTGGAACTGGTCTACCAAATCATTGTCTTCACCAAGCCAACTGGTTCTATTTCCTCAACTCGTCCATTTCCTCTTAACTGTGTAGTGCACTTGTTCATATCTGTGTTTGAAGACTTTGACTGGAGACTTTCTCAATTTCCTCAGTTCAATTTCTTCAGTCTGTTTTTCTTCATCCTGTGTTATCCTGTGATTACGCTTTCTGTACTCTGTGACTGTCTTCATTTCATCATGATGACTATGCTTGTATTCTGTTGTGTTTACTTTTGAGTACTTATTCTGCTGCAAGTAGTTCTTCGCTAAGGAATTTCCTCACCGGGAAATTCCTCAGTGAAGAATTCATAAAAATCGCCTATTCACCCACCCCCCTCTAGTCGATATAACGTACTTTCAATTGGTATCAGAGAAAGGTACTCCCTTGTTCTGTGTGATTTTGGTTTAACCGCCCAGAGTTTTAGTTATGTCGACCACAGGAATGAAGACTGTGTCATGCCCCATTGAGGGAGTCCTGGATTAGGGGGTGTCCGGATAGCCGGACTACCATCGTCAGCCGAACTATCATTTGCCGGACTATCATCATCGACCGGACTCCAAGACTATGAAGATACAAGATTGAAGACTTCCCCGTGTCCGGATGGGACTTTCCTTGGCGTGGAAGGCAAGCTTGGCGTCGGATATGTAGATCTCCTACCATTGTAACCGACTCTATGTAACCCTAGCCCTCTCCGGTGTCTATATAAACCGGATGGCTTTAGTCCGTGGGACAACAATCACAACAACCCTTACAATCATACCATAGGCTAGCTTCTAGGGTTTAGCCTCTTTGATCTCGTGGTAGATCTACTCTTGTAAACATCCACAATATCAATATCAATCAAGCAGGACGTGAGGGTTTTACCTCCATCAAGAGGGCCCAACCTGGGTAAACATCGTGTCCCTTGTCTCCTATTACCATCCGCCTAGACGCACAGCTCGGGACCCCTACCGAGATCCGCGGTTTTGACACCGACATTGGTGCTTTCATTGAGAGTTCCTGCGTATCGCCACCGATAGGCTTGATGGCCTCTTCAATCAACAACGACGCAGCCCTGGGTGAGACCTTTCTCCCGGACAGATCTTCAGATTCGGCGGTTTCAGATGCGGGCCAACTCGCTTGGCCATCCGAGCAGATCGAAGCTACGCCCTGGCCGTCGGTCAGGTTTGGAAGTTTAAACTTCACGGCCGATATCCACGGGACTTGATCCTCGATGGATCTCGAGCCACAGCGCGCCCCGCGCTGTCACGATGGGCATGACCTAACTACGCCGCCGGACAGCACCTTGAGGTCGCACCGGATCCGCTCCGACTCATAGTCCGGAGCCGATCGCTCGAATCGAGGATGGATGGTTGGACACCGCCTCGAGCCGCAATTCCCTCGGCGATGGGCGAACACTTACCTTATCCCATGTAAAGCCCATGACTCGAGGTGCGGACTCCTGCGGACTCACGAACCTCCTGCGCCCCTGCCAGTCGAATCCGATTGGGCGCCGATCATGGAATTCACCGCTGCGGACATCTTTGAGCACTCGCCCTTCGGTGATATCATAAACTCATTGAAGCATCTCTCGCTATCCGGAGAGCCCTGGCCGAACTACGGCCAGGACGGTTGGGACGCAGATGACGAAGAAATTCAGATCCCACCCACCACCCACTTCGTAGCCACCGTCGACGATTTAACCGACGTACTCGACTACGACTCCGAAGACATCGACGGTATGGACGACGATGCCGGAGACTACCAAGAACCAGTGCCTATAGGACACTGGAAAACCACCTCGTCATACGACATATACATGGTGGATACCCCAAAATATGGGGATGGTGAAGAAGCAGCGGAGGCCGATTCCTTAAAGAAACAGCCCAAGCGCCGGCGTCGTGGCGCCGCTCTAAATCCGCCACAGCAAGAATGGAGATTCCGCACAGGAGATAATAACACCTCGAAAAGTGCGAAGACAACTCCCTCCAGCACGATCCAGCGCAGGAGGAGACAGAAGCAAGCCCTCAGGAGAGGGCAGCAGACGAAGAGGTCGAGGGTGACAACTACTTATCTCCCTCCGGAGACGAGGCAAGCCTTGGCGACGACGAATTTGTCGTGCCTGAGGATCCCGTCGAGCAAGAGCGTTTTAGACGCAGGCTAATGGCCACGACAAACAGCCTAAAGAAAAAGCAACAACAGCTTCAAGCTGATCAAGACCCTCTTGGCGGCGGATGGACCGAGGTCCTCGCGTCAAGAGTACTGAACTCGAACGCCTCCAAAAGTTACCCAAACGCAAGTTGCTCCCCGATTAGAGGAGGCAGCATCACCAGCGCTGTCGGTAGACCGACCGCCTCATGGTCGCGATAGAGAGGCGTGCAAGCCCTCCACCAAAACCGTACCCCGACATCGCTCCAAAAGCAAGAAGCCACGGGGGAACGCGCCGGACTTGCGAGATATATTGGAGGACATGGCAAGACAATCCAGATCTATCTATGGATAACGTGGGCCGCCTCGACCCACAGACGAATACCGTCGCAACGGATACAACTACTCCGGCCGGGCCGAACACAGCAGACAACGCTCTCTCGAGCTACGTCGCGATATTGCTCAATACAGAGGCGCCGCACACCCACTATGCTTCACTGACGAAGTAATGGATCATCAAATCCCTGAAGGGTTCAAACCCGTTAATATCGAATCCTACGATGGCACAACAGACCCCGCGGTCTGGATTGAGGATTATCTTCTCCATATACACATGGCCCGCGGTGACGATCTTCACGCCATCAAATATCTCCCGCTCAAGCTTAAAGGACCAGCTCGGCATTGGCTTAACAGCCTGCCCGCAGAGTCAATTGGATGCTGGGAAGACCTGGAAGCCGCATTCCTCGACAACTTCCAGGGCACGTATGTGCGACCACCAGACGCAGATGACCTAAGCCACATAATCCAGCAGCCAGACGAATCGGCGAGGCAATTCCGGACACGGTTCCTAACAAAGAAAAATCAAATCGTCGACTGTCCGGATGCAGAGGCACTCGCTGCCTTCAAACATAACATCCGTGACGAGTGGCTGGCCCGGCACCTAGGACAGGAGAAGCCGAAATCTATGGCAGCCCTCACATCCCTCATGACCCGCTTCTGTGCGGGAGAGGATAGCTGGCTCGCCGCGAGAACAACCTCAAAGAAAAACGCTGGCAGTCCGGATACTAAGGACCGCAATGGCAGGTTGCGTCGAAACAAAACAAACGCCGCGTTGGCGGCGGCAATGAGGATACGCGGTCAACGCCGGATTCGAGGCTCAAACCGGTCAACGGAAGAAGCCATTCAAAAGAACCACTCGGGCCCGTCCCAATCTGGACCGAATACTCGACCGCTCTTGTCGGATACATGGAACCCCCGAAAAGCCAACTAACCATACCAACAGAGATTGTTGGGTATTCAAGCAGGCAGGCAAGTTAATCGCCGAAAACAGTGACAAGGAGCTACACAGCAATGACGAGGAAGAGACCCGCCGCCCGAACAACAGAGGACAAAGGGATTCCCCCTCAAGTTCGGACGGTAAACATGATATCGCGCAACGCATATTCCCAAGAGGGAGCGAAGTGCACTAAGGGACGTATATGCGATGGAGCCAGTCGCCCCAAAATTTAACCCATGGTCCTCTTGCCTGATCACTTTCGATCGAATAGACCATCCAACCAGCATCCGCCATGTGGGATTCGCCGCATTGGTTTTAGACCCAATCGTTGATGGATTTCACCTCACGAGAGTCCTGATGGACGGCGGCAGTAGCCTGAACCTGCTTTATCAGGATACAGTGCGCAAGATGGGCATAGACCCTTCAAGGATTAAACCTACAACAACGACCTTCAAAGCGTCATACCAGGTGTCGAGGCCAATTGTACAGCTCGATTACATGGAAGTGGTCTTCGGATCCTGGATAATTTCGAAGCGAGGAGTTAATCTTCGACATAGTCCCGTTCCGCAGCGGCTATCACGCCCCTGCTCGGACGAACCGCTTGCAAAAGTTCAGCGCGGTGCGCGTTATGCCTACCTTAAGCTCAAGATGCCAGCCCTCGTGGAGTCATCACGGTCAATGGAAACACGGGCGCTCCCTCCGAACGGAGGAACATACAGCTCTCGCGGCAGAAATCTGAGCAGCCTTTTGAGGCAATTCTCGAGTCCGTCCGTTAAGCGACCGGACATGACCAAACACGCCGGAGCAACATCAACCAAGACCACCTGGCACGCCGTGCACGCCAGTAGTAATCGGCCCCAACCCCAGCCCTCGCAAAACTGCAAGACAAACTCTCCGCGTACATAATTACATACGGAGATACCATGGGCATAGGGGAAGGCACCACCACAACAGACCCAGAGTGCGGTTCGACCACACCAGGGGCTCTCAAGTGTGTCGCTCCTTTTTGTTTTATTTTTCTCCTTTTTATACAGAACTCAGTCCGGCGGCGGACCGGCCGAACTCATAATGCAACAGCCAGGGAAGGACTAAGGCCGCGAGGAACACTCAGGTGGTCTCCATCACGAGCATTAAATTTGTTAAAATACAACATTCTGCGGCCTACCCCTGGAGGGAGACGCCTTTAATTCGTCCAATCCCTTGCTTTCCGCACTATTTGTATCATTCCGCACTGATAGCATATCTTCTCGAATAAAATGCAGCACTTTTTGCCTTTAATTGCATTACTTTATATATATATATGTTCATTTACGACATGTTGCACCCGTGCATCTTGGTACGGCCAAACACACCAGGGGCTTATGTCCTCCGCTTTATGGTGTGATAAAGTCCGCACACTTTCACAAGTGCGGCACCCCGAACTTATAGCATTATATGAATCGGCTCCGAATCATGTCTTGGGTCAATAGTTGGGTTTGCCCGGCTCCCATGTTTGGCACCTTACGTTCCGTTCTATCGGCTAAGGTAGCATTGGGAGAACCACTGCGATTGCGCCCAGTTGAGCGGGTTAACGCCTCGAGAAAGCTAAAACTGACCGGCATGATAAGGCGTGAGACTGGTCGCTGTTCGAGAGGTCTTTTGGTCCTTAAAGACCTCGCCGCTTGAGCGAAGTTCGGATTATGTCCGATGAAGGCGTGGATAGCGCCCCAATTCGGTCTTCCAATACTAGGGGCTTCACCGAAATTTAAAATTATAGAATTCTATGGCTAAGTGAGAGTGTTCAAGCACTATAAGTCCGGTTGCCTGGTTACGTTGTGTTGAGCGCCTCCCTAGATGGACCCAAAATGGGAACAAGAGTGCTCAAGTTTATCCCGAACACCCCAAAGACTTTCGTGGCATGGGGGCTGAAGCCGACGACTTGCCATCTCTCAGATTTAATAAGCGGCCGCATGAAGGTAATATTTTAAATTAAAAAGCGTTGCTTAGCGCATATGAACAAAGTTTTCAGCGCACAGGATAACACATTGTGAATTCACTCAATAATTACTTCCCTGGGGCACTCATCCGCAATCTTGCGGGCACCCTTCAGGACAGCCTTATAGTAAAGTTCGGGCATACGATGCTCCTTGCCCGCTGGTGGCGCGTCAGTGATTAGCTTCTCCGCATCCAGCTTGCCCCAATGCACCTTTGCGCGGGCAAGGGCCCGACGAGCACCTTCAATACAGGCGGAGCGCTTGATAACCTCCACCCAGGGGCACGCATCCACCAGTCGTCGCACGAGGCTGAAGTAGCTCCCAGGCATGGCCCCTCCGGGCCACAGCCGGACAATGAGCCCCTTCATGGCCTGCTCGGCCACCTTGTGAAGCTCGACAAGCTGCTTCAGCTGGTCGCTAGGGGGCACCGGATGGCCGGCCTCAACATACTGAGACCAGAAGACCTTCTCCGTTGAGTTCCCCTCCTCGGCTCGGTAGAATGCGGCGGCATCAGACACGCTGCGAGGCAGATCTGCAAACGCCCTTGGAGAGCTCCGAATTCGGGTAAGTATCACGTAATTTACATTCACATGCTTGCTTTGCATGACAAACGCCTTACCCGCCGCTATCTTCTTCATCAACTCAACTTCCTGAAGGGCCTTATGGGCCTCGGCCTTGGCGGTTTTGGCACTTTCGAGAGCCGAGGCAAGCTCGGACTCTCGAGTCTTTGAGTCACGCTCCAAACTCTCATGCTTTTCCATGAGAGCACAGAGCTCTTGCTGAACCACCGCCACCCTGGCCTCTTGCTTTTCTCGCCTGCGTTCCGTGGCGCATTGCGTTGACGCGGACACGGCTCCTTCAGGCCGCCACCTCGTTAATGGCCCTGCAGTACCCATGTTATCCTTGTTATTTTTTGTCGCAACCTAAATCCTTTTCTGTAAGGTACAAATTCAAAGTGGTGTTACTCACCTTCTTTGTCTTGGAACTGCTTCCTGGCGCGGCCGAGCTCTTGCCCGGACCGCTCAAGCTCCTGCTTCAACGCACCGACCTCCGCAGTCAGTGCGGCAGAGGTCAGCAGCGTAGCCTGCAACCCATATTGACATAATTTTTTAGCAACCCTGCGTTTATCTTATTTAGGATCCTCAGTCCGGCTTTTCTTTTCGAACACCGAACCGAGCATCAGGGGCTACTGTCTATGCGGTATTACAATGCATATTTTTAACTTCTTACCTCAAAGCCTGATAGAAGGCTATTGCAGGCTTCGGTTAGCCCGCCTTTGGCGAGCTGCACCTTTTGAATCACCGCACTCATAATAGTGCGGTGTTCTTCCTCGATGGAAGCGCTCTGCAGCGCCTCCAACAAATTGTCCGGCGCCTCCGGTTGGACGGAAGCCGCTGGCATCACGGTCTTGCCCTTCGATTGAAGGGGCCGCCTGCCGGACTCCGGAACCACTGCGGGTTCTGTTGTGGAGTCCGGCGCGAAGTCCGGGAGGGCGCCTTGTGGCGCCTCCGGAGCCTCCCCCTGGTGGGTCCCTTCTGGGGATCCCACCCCGGCGTCTTCGGCGTCGCGAGGGGTGGACGCGGTCGGGATGGAGTTTACATCCGACGAAGCCAACGACCCGCTCGATGAAGCGGGGAGATCATCACTGGCCGGACTACAGGTAGTATGCAGCGTTAGAATGACACTATGTGACGCAGCAAGAGAAATTATAAATCATTCAGGAATCCGGATACTTACGATCTCGCCGGAGGCCTGGCCCTTGAAGGCCATTCTTCCTCGCCAACGTTGATGTTGGCAGAGCTGTCCGGGGGAATAGTCCTTCCCCTCTTGGACCCTCCGGCCTCCCCAGTTGGGGAAGCCTCCCTCTTCCTCTCTCCCTCCTATGGGAGAGAGTCCTCTCCTCCTCCTCATTTTCGGGAGAGTCCGCCCCGAGTCGTCGGACACCTGAAAACGGGCACTCTTCGAGCACCGTGGCCTCCTTCTTGGCCTTCTTCTCCGGCACCACGTGCGGTGCGGAACCAGCAACCTCTCTAGACGGCGTCTCACTGGGTTTTCGGCATAGGAGCCGGACAGGTAATCTGCTCCGCCTTCTTCATCCAGTCTGTCAAAGGAAAAGGGGAATTAAAACCGCATAGAGTCAAACTATGAAAACAAGTGTCCCGTAAAGGGTAGAATCACTTACCTCGTCACCTGGCGCTGCAGTGAAATCCAGCGATCTTCCGTCGGCGGATGCGAGAACTTCGGCGCCCTTAAACAGCACCTTCCAGGTGCCTTCGTACGTTGTGTCGAAGAGCTTGTTCAGCGCCTGGTGCTGTTCGGATCGAACTCCCATAGATTGAATGCCCGCTCTTGGCATGGGAGAATCCGGCGGACGAGCATGACTTGGACCACGTTAACCAGCTGAGCTTCTTCACCAGCTTCTTGATACTGGTCAGAGTCCGTCGGCTCCTTCAAACTGCCCCACAGCAAACCCTTCTCTTTCCGGAGGTGAGCTGCGTGGGGATACCAGATCTAAACTGGAGGCCGCCGCCCATTTAGGGTCGCAGCGGCTCGGTGATGTAGAACCACCCGATTGCCACCCCTTGACGGATTCCACGAAGGCCCTTCAACCAAAGGGCGTTGGGCATCTTGCCCAACATGGCGCCTCCGCACTCCGCTTGAATGCCCTTTACTACCTTGACTTGACATTGAAGGTCTTGAGCCACAAGCGAAGAGGGGCTGGATGCAGAGAGGAAGGCCTCGCACTGACGATAAACGCCGAGATGTTGAGGATGAAGTTTGGCGCGGATCATGGAAATCCAGGCTGTAGTAGAACATGAGCCCCGGACAAAGGGGTGAAGTGGAAAGCCCATCACGGAGGAAGTGGGAAAGAAAGACAACCCTCTCATGGGGCACAGGGGTGGGGATGAGCTGCCCTCGTCGGGCAGCGGTCTGCGATGTCATTTGGAGAGGTATCCGCGTCGCGCGGTTTGGCGATTGCTCCTCCTAACGGTGGAGGCCAACCATTTACCTCCGCTCCGGACATGGTCGGAGAAGGTTGAGACGAGATCTTGTGAACTTGGGCGCTGGAGCTCGAGTCTTGTGAGATGGATAAGCAAAGGAGGAAGAAGGCGTGGGTGAGAAGGTGAATCCTTATCCCTTATATGGGCGGCGAAATCTCACGCGTCCCCATCGCCTGGTAAAACTCGCTTATCTGCCAAGCGTCACCATCAATGACGCAGTTGGGTTACCCACGCCCGTATTGATGAGAATCCCGGATTAAGGGGAAACACGATCTCTGCTTCGACAAGACGTGCCAAGGACACCGCTTCGCTAAATGCGCTGAGGTGGTAAAGTAAAAAACAATTCGAGTAATGGCTTGGTAGTGGTGTGATGTCATGCCACGGAAAACGTCAGCAGATTGAACTTGTGTATATATTATTATTCTCTCTATGGTGGAATGTGGAATTTATTTTGCAGAGCCGGACACTCTCCTGGTGTTCCCAATCTTCTATCATTTGAGGAGGAACCCGCCTTGCAATGCCAAGCCATATATCGCCGGACTTATCGTCATTGAAGCCTGGTTCGGGGGTTCTTGAGGAGTCTGGATTAGGGGTGTCCGGATAGCGGACTACCATCGTCACCGAACTATCATTTGCGGACTATCATCATCGACGGATTCCAAGACTATGAAGATACAAGATTGAAGACTTCCCCGTGTCCGGATGGGACTTTCCTTGGCGTGGAAGTCAAGCTTGGCGATCTGAATATGTAGATCTCCTACCATTGTAACCGACTCTATGTAACCCTAGCCCTCTCTGGTGTCTATATAAACCGGATGGCTTTAGTCCGTAGGACAACAATCACAACAACCCTTACAATCATACCATAGGCTAGCTTCTAGGGTTTAGCCTCTTTGATCTCGTGGTAGATCTACTCTTGTAAACATCCACAATATCAATATCAATCAAGCAGGACGTAGGGTTTTACCTCCATCAAGAGGGCCCGAACCTGGGTAAACATCGTGTCCCTTGTCTCCTGTTACCATCCGCCTAGACGCACAGTTCGGGACCCCCTACCCGAGATCCGCCGGTTTTGACACCGACACCCATCTTTGATGGTCACGAGTATCCCAAGTGGGAGGCCATGATGAAGAAGCGCCTCATGGCGATGAACAGCGAGCTGTGGACCGTCACTGAGATTGGTCTGACCGATCTGTGCAAGATGGCGGAAGCTGATGACATTTGCAAGTACACTCTTCTCAACCTCGCGGCGAAGGACGTCATCTGCTCCTATCTGTCTCAAAATCAGTTCAGGAACATCATGCATCTCGATCATGCGAAGCTTATCTGGGACCGTCTCTCTGAGGTCTATGAACCTCATCGAACCCGTCATGATCCTTGGTTTGAGGACTTCAAGGAATCTCTCAAAGCGATGACATTCCAACCTGAATCATCATCCTCTTCATCATGCCTTATGGCAAAAAGTGCTGAGGTAACTGAATGCTACCTATCCGAGTCTAGTGATGATGAATCTTGTGATGAATTTGGACTCAGCTATGTCAAACTTGCTTCCCTTGCCACTAAACAACAAAGAGCTTTGGAAAAAGTTCAATACATGCTAAATAAGAGCGATGATATGTTGGGTGGAGAAATGGATCAGTCAAAAGCTTTGGCTGAAAGTTTTCAGAGGCTTCATACTAAGTATGACACCCTTCAAGATCAACATAACACTCTCTTATCTGATCATGAGAAACTTTCTTATGAATTTCTTCAGAGAAAGCAAGATCTTGAGAAGCTAAGAGCGAGTTATGAAGATCTTCAGAAGGAGCACGATTCATTACTTGCTCACAAATCAGCACTGCTCAGGAAGAATTTGTTCCTCCATGTTTGAAATGCATTGAACGTGAATCTGCTAATTCTTCACCTGAATGTTCAAATGCTTCTAATGTTACAAATTCTTCACCTACCTCTGCTATCACTAATTCCTCATCTGAGGACATTGCTAGTATCACTAACGATGCAGGGCTGAAGGAATTGTTCATGACCGGCATGTACAAAAGCCTCAAAGGGCATCAGACTCTTTGTGATGTGCTTAAAAAGCAGATCCTCAATAGGAACCCTAGGAAAGAGGGTATTGCCTTTGAGAGGAAACTCAATGCTGATGGTACATATTGGAAGCCTGAGCAGTACCCCAAAACCTCATGGGTTGCTGCAAAGGGACCTCCAGTTGATCCATCTAATTTATCAGGCTTTACATGTGAATCTCCTCATTCTTCTGATGAGGCATTTGACTCCAACTATAAACTGTTCAAAAATCAGAATGGTGAAGTATTTGCTAGATATATTGGCACTAACTGCAGGAACAGTTCCCCTATGAAGAAAATCTGGGTTCCCGAAAGGTGCCTTCAAAGTCTTCAGGTGAATGTCCTCATGACACCACCTGTGAAGAATAGGAACCCCAGATCAAATACCTCATACGGATCAAATTCATCAAAAGGATCAAAGTCCTCATATGAACATCATCATGCTAACAACTCTGTTTCGCAGGGAAGAGCTAAGGGCTATGAATATGAGCATTATTCTTCTAATCATTATGTTCATAAGTCCTCGAAGAATTTCTCTACTTATTCATATGCTTACCCTAACTCATCTTATGTGAAACGAAATGGATTGCCTTATATGCCACCTTTTTCGTATGGAGCTCGCAGAGTGATGAACTCTTTACCACCCCTTCAGATGTGGGTGGTGAAGAAAAAGAACTAATCTCTTCTACAGGGTCAGGTCTCCAGACGTGAGTGAACGTCTGAAGAATTTGCTGGAGACCTGAAAAGTGCCTGAAAGGACGCAGGCTAATCATGAAGAAATGAACTTTCATTTCTCATGTCCTCACACTGCTTTATCTGTTCTATTACTTGATGAAATTGATCTGATGAATTGATGTCATATTCTTCACTGATGAAGTATATGCGTTCGTAAGCTGCACTAATTCATCTGCAGGATGATCAACCCAAAGCCACTGAGTGGGTCCTTGATAGTGGATGTACAAATCACATGACTGGTGACAAGAATCTATTGATGGATGCTCCCTTATCACTATCGCATCTGAAGCATATCATCTTCGCTGACAAAGGCAAAAGTCAGGTATTGGGTCTAGGTAAGGTTGCAATCACAAAGGATCGACACATGGACAAAGTCATGCTTGTCGAGTCCTTAGGATACTACCTTATGTCTGTCTCAATGCTTTGTGATCTTAATATGGTTGTTGTCTTTGGCAAGTATCGTTGTGTTGTGGTTATGGAAGCTGACAATTCCAAAGTCTTCGAAGGCTTTAGGAGAGGAGACTTGTACATTGTTGATTTCTCTACAGGACCGCAACCAGCCGTGTGCCTACTTGCAAAAGCTTCAGAAGGCTGGCTATGGCATCGATGGCTTGGTCATGCAGGCATGAAGAATTTGCACACGCTTGCAAAGAAGAAGCATGTCACTAGCATTGAGAATGTCAAATTCCTCAAGGATCACTTATGCGGAGCCTGTGAAGCTGGAAAGATGACCAAGGCTAAGCATCCAGCGAAGACTATCATGACCACTACTCGACCATTAGAATTGCTTCACATGGACCTCTTTGGTCCTAATCATTACTCAGCAGTCATTAATGATGCATCTCTTTATGATCTTGTTATTGTTGATGATTACTCTCGTTACACATGGGTACACATTGTTACTTACAAACATGAAGTGCAGGAAGTCTTCAAACGATTTTCCTCGAGGGCTCCAACCAACTTTGGTGTGAAGATCAAGCACGTCAGAAGTGACAATGGAACTGAGTTCAAGAATTCTAGTCTTGATGACTATCTTGATGAACTTGGTATTACTCATGAGTTATCTGCTCCTTATACTCCTTAGCAGAATGGCGTCGTGGAGCGCAAGAATAGGACTCTTGTTGAGATGGCTCGCACTATGCTTGATGAATACAAGACGCCTCGTCACTTCTGGATTGAGGCAATTTACACTGCGTGCCACATCATCAACAGGGTATATCTTCACAAATTCTTCAAGAAGACTGCCTATAAACTCCTCACAGACAAGAAACCCAATGTGAGTTATTTCAAAGTCTTCGGTGCTAAATGTTGGATTAGAGATCATCATCACAATGCTAAATTTGCACCGAAAGGACATGAAGGTTTTATGCTCGGTTAAGGAAAGGACTAGCACACCTACAGAGTCTTCAACAACGTTCTTCACAAGGTTGTTGAAATAGTAGATGTGCGGTTCAATGAAACTAATGGCTCGCAAAGAGAGCACCTACCTTCTGTGATAGATGAACCAGCACCCGAGGAATCTATCAAGTTCAAGGCTACTGAGGATGTCATTCCTACCGAAGAATCTGCTGAAGAATTCATTCCAGAACGTGAAGAACGTCGAGCTAATGCACCTGAGGAAAACGCTGAAGAAAATGGTGCTGAAGAAAATGTTGATCAAATTCCTCGACGACAACCAGCTCATCCTCGCGTTGCAAAAGAAGTGCAAGTTGAAAAGATCATCGATGACATTGAAGCACCAGGTCCTCTCACACGCTCAAAAGCTTCACCTTTATCTAAGTTTTGTGGGCACTATGCTTTTGTCTCTATCATAGAGCCCACTAAGGTAGATGAAGCATTTACGAGCTGAGTGGATTCAGGCCATGCAAGAAGAATTACATCGATTCGAGCTCAACAACGTCTTGGAACTGGTCAAAGTCCAGATCTCGCAAGCACAATATCATTGGCACAAAGTGGATCTACCGCAAGAAGCAAGATGAAAATGGCCTTGTGGTGAGGAATAAGGCACGACTTGTAGCTCAAGGCTACACACAGGTTGAAGGAATTGATTTCGATGAAACTTTTGCACTGTTGCTAGACTTGAGGCTATTCGCATATATTACTTGCTTATGCTAACCATCATGATATCACTCTATATCAAATGGATGTGAAAAGTGCATTCCTCAATGGTAAGCTTGAGGAAGAAGTATATGTTGCTCAACCCCAGGTTTTGAAGATCCTAAGCATCGACAAAGTCTTGAGACTCAACAAGGCCCTCTATGGCCTCAAGCAGGCCCTCGGCGTGGTATGATACTTTGAAGGAATTCCTCGTGAAGAAAGGCTTCAAACCGGTTCACTCGACCCTACTCTTTTCACTAAATCTTATGATGGTGAACTGTTTGTGTGCCAAATATATGTTGATGATATTATCTTTGGCTATACTGACCAACGTTATCGTGATGAATTTGCCTATATGATGAGTGAAGAATATCAAATGTCTATGATGGGAGAGTTTAAATTCTTCTTAGGTCTTCAAATTCGTCAACAGTGCAATGGCATATTCATATCTCAGGAGAAATACCTCAAGGATGTATTGAGGAAATTCGGCATGCAAGACGACAAAGGCGTAAAAATTCCTATGCCCACAAATGGCCATCTGTGCACTGATGAAAATGGTATTGACTTCGATCATAAGGTATACCGCTCCATGATTGGTTCTTTATTGTATTTATGTGTATCTAGGCCAGATATAATGCTTAGTGTTTGCATGTGTGCCCGATTTCAAGCTACACTGAAGGAATCACACCATAAGGCTGTGAAGCATATTCTTCGATATCTAGCTCACACAAACCAACACTTGGATGGTACCCCAAGGGCTCGGCTTTTGATCTCATTGGATATTCTGACTCTGACTATGCTGGTGATCGTGTGGACCGCAAGTCAACATCTGGTACATGTCATTTCCTCGGACGATCTTTGGTCTGTTGGTCCTCGAAGAAACAGAACTGCGTATCACTGTCTACTGCTGAAGCTGAGTACATTGCTGCTGGTTCTTGCTGTGCTCAATTGCTATGGATGAAGCAAACTCTCAAGGACTGCGGCGTCAATGTGAAGAATGTGCCTCTCTTCTGTGACAATGAGAGTACCATCAAGATTGCTCACAACACAGTTCAGCACTCGAAGACAAAGCACATTCAGATTCGTCATCATTTTCTTCGTGATCATGTGTTGAAGGGCGACATTTCTATTGAGCATGTGAAGACTGAAGAACAGCTAGCCGATATCTTCACAAAGCCCTTGGATGAGAAGAGATTTAGCAAGTTGCGGTGTGAGCTAAATATCTTAGAATCTTCGAATGTTCTTTGAAAAGGACATTCGTCCTAACACTTATGCAAAATTGATGACTTAGATGTGCAACACATGAAGAAACGTTTTTCTTCAATCAATGAAGAATAACACTCTATGTGTGAAGAAATTAATGAAGAATTTGATTCTCAGAACCCTACGACAACTATACGCGGTGTGTGAAATCATCATTCTTATACGGTGGGTCACGCCAACACCAAAGTTGAAAATCTTCAATTTGAGTTTTTCCTCAGTTGTGAAATTCCTCAGTTCTTCAAATTCTTCAACTTTGCAAAATCTTCACTGTTTCCGTCGCTTTTCTTCATTGGTTATACAATATATGAGTTTATGTCCTCTACACAATTCACTTATGGCTAATTCTTCAAGATGGTTTTTTCTGCTAAGTGAATGTGATCGGACCCTTCCCCCTCTATGCTAAACTCAACCCAATCTATTCACAAATTCTTCATGTGCGTTCTATTTGAAACTCATTCAAAATCTTCACTGTGTCCTTGTCAGCTGAAGAATTTGCGAACGAAACTTTTAACTTATCTTATCCAAATTTTCGGCTTTGCCGCTCAAAACGTTCCGCATCCCACGATATACTTATCTATTCACCCACGATCTAACACGATCTCCACTTCTCGATGCGTGGGTGACACATGTCATCTTGAATGAGAAGTGTCGAGAACACGTTCGTCCAAATTCTTGAGCGAACAGTTTTCACCCTGGCTATAAATACCCCTCTCCCTTCCTCACTTCCTTTACTCTGCCGACCTCCTTCTCTAGCTCGAGCTTCAAACCCTAAGCGCCCCGCTATTCCATCGTCGCCCGGTGAGGAAGAGCTTCACTGCGCCGACATGAAATCTTCACTCCGCCGCCGCCGTAGCCGTCTTCCTCCGCCGAGTTAGGGCGTGGAAGATCTACACAGACGAACTTCACTTCTCCATCTCACAGTTCGTCGTGTTCTTTGTTCAGGGTAATTAAAAGTTACTTTTACTGCCCTCCTTTGATTCAAATGATTTCTTCAAAATCCTCAAAAGTGTTTATTCTTCAAATTCTTCACACACTAAACACCTCACATGTCATCTGTTCTTGATTCGTTTCTCTAAGCAATAATTTCTCTTCAAGATTCCTCAATTGTGCGGATTTCTGATCTGTACAACTCTGGAACCTAAGACTAAGAATGCTTAGTGAAATTCTTCAAGACTCGTCTAGTAAAATTCCTCAAACTTGTTCTTATTGAAACTTCTGAGAACGCATATGACCTCTCCAAATTCCTCGCAACTATACTCCGTTCACAGGTACTCATGTCCGCTGCTGAATCACTAGGTTCTCATCAACTTAACTCGTTTGAAGCGTTCCTCGAAGAAAAGTTGCATACTTCTTCAAAAAATTCAATTGTTCAAATTCCTCATCTGAAGAAAATGGTTGACGGTAAGAAGCCACAGAAAGAAGGAAAGAAGCCTGAGGTCAACACAGCATTTGAAATCCTTGATGACATCTATGCTGGGTACTGCACACTTCCTAAGGAAAAGATAAAATCAGCGCAAGGTGCGCATTCAGAAGATAGAGAGGAGATGGGCTAGAGAGTGGAGGGAGTACAGATATGTTACTCGCAAATACATGAAGAAATTCGCTGTTACCCCTCCATGCTCAAGACCTCCATTGGCACCTGGCCAAGAAGCGGATCCCACTAGCATCAAGCGCGGTGAGGACTTTCCTGAAGAATGGGCCAAGCGCCAGGCCAAGTTGGCCAAACAAGCAAAAGATGCAGTGAGGAAATTCAATGAAGACTCTGCTGCTGCTGAGGCCTCTGTCAAGCCAAAGAAGTCCATGGCAAAGAAGCCTGCGCGTAAGCCATGTGCTTCACCTTGAATGCCCTCAAGGCCAAGTTCCTCCGCAATGCCCTCACGGCCAGAATCCTCAAAGCCCTCACGGCCAGAATCCTCAAAGCCCTCACGGCCAATTCCTCACGCTGCTCCTGCTCCTCCAAAGTCCTCAGCTGCTCCGACAAAGTCCTCAGCACCTGTGCATCTTGCCATGTGCCAAAGGACTAAAGGCATCTCTATTTCCTCAGGAGCTTCAGCTAGTTCCTCAACTGCACCAAATTCTTCAACGGGACCCTCTCTGCTAAAGACAAAGGCCACTGCTGGACGAGGTTCTCGCCCAAGTCCTCACAAGAAGCAGGTCGCCTTCCAAGTGCCGTCTGAAGAATACGAAGTTGATGATGAAGAACTTGCTGAGATCATCAGAGATAGGCAAGTTAGGGCTGCTAGAGCCAAAGGCACAAATGTGCCACTGCTTTTGGATCCAAAGTTGATCCTCGACTACATTGATCTCTGGCACAAGGACCCAAACACTCCTATGCCCTGATTTCAAGTTGACTCCTGGCCAAAGTCATATGCTGACTACCTTCATCCAAGAAGAGAAATGGAAATTTGAGAAGGCCAGGCAGATCAAGAAAGCATAGTATAGGAAAGAAAAATCTGAAGAACAATGTTGTCTCTATGAGAACTGATGATCTTGTGAAGATCTAGTCTGAAATCAACACCCTCAGCGAAGATTTCAATGCTTACTATGCTGATTGGCAAGGAGCCAAGGTCAGGTTTGTTAAACTGACTAAGAAGTTCACCTCCAATGTTGCAGCCCCATCGCAACAAGAAGTTCCTCAAGCTGAAGCATCTGCTCAGCCGACTGAAGAACATGCCAGCACCGCTGATGACTTTCAGACTGCTGAAGAAAACGTGAGTTCCAGGGCTGATGACTACATTCCAGCCGCTGAAGAAATTGCCAGGGCATCCACTAGTGGCGCGCCTGAAGAAAATGAAGAGACCAGGGCAACTGCATCAGTTGTGCCTGAAGAAAATCAACCACATTCCTCTGCTCCTCCTGCGCCTACACCAAATCCAATCCTTCCATCTGCATTAGATGTGAAGAAGACCAAGGCTGTTGAACGTGCAGCAGTGAAGAAGAGGAAGGCATCAACTTCATCAGATTCTTCAGCTCCGAAGAAGATGAAGCCCTTGACCAGCTCATTTGCAAATCCCATTGATGTTGTTCCTCTCTCAACCATGCCATCAAAGGAAATCGTCCCTTTTGATGAAGAACATGTGATCCCCAGCGGATCTGATGAAGAAAATCCTTCTGCTGCTTCGTCAGAGCAGTTGGATGAAGAAATTGAAGTGGATGAAATCCCTTCAACACCAGTTGTTTCCTCGCCTATGCCTCAGTTCACAGCTGAAGAGGCCGGCGTTGAAGAATTAGATGAATACAATTCCGACGTGGACATTGGGAGTACTACTCCTTTGATGAATGATGACTTTTGGGAAAGTCTGCATCCCAACTCTCCATTGTTCACACCTTTACAGACAATCCCTCAGTCCCCTGCACAAACTGTTCAAATGGGCTCTGAAGAAACTCACCCCACTTCGTCTGTACGTGAAGAAATTCCATCCACTAGTGCTGAAGAAACTGCTGCTGCTGAACAACTGAAGACGCAGACTGCCACTGAAGAGGAACCAAAAATTCCTCAGCCTGAAGAATCTGAGATTGCGATTCCTGAGGTTGTGATGCAACTCACTGACACTCCTCTGCCCAAGCCAAAGAATCCATTCTCCAGGAAGAAAAAATACAAGGTTGATGATTTCTTTGGCGAGCACATATTCTTCACTGACTACAACCCATATGACTCTGCTCGTATTAGGAAGAGGCGTTTCTGGACTGCTAGTCAGGCAAATTTCTATTCCTAAGTGTTGTTCAACAAAGACAAAGTCTTCGATCATGCGCACATTCCTCGCGTGGATATGGAATCTCTACCGTGCTTCGTGCCAGTCCTCAGTGTCGGTGTACTAGAGTAGGGGTACCCTAGTATCCCGAACTTCGTGCGGGCGATTCTTGACACCCAGCGCGGCAGGTTGCCTAGTGACCGCCAAGGTCCTCCGTGGTTCCTTTGGAGCCATTCAAGAACAAAGTATTTAAGCCAAGAAGACAAGGACCCGGCAAGAGGATCTTGCCGAAGGCCACTCAAGGCACGCAGAAGACAAGACCCGCAGAGGAGCTTGCCGGGAAGGCTGGTGAGCGACAAGCTCCCGAAGCGACAAGGATTCAGCCAGCGAAAGGTGCTTGCATGCTGCAGCAACCTCTTCATCTCCGCTCTAGCTCATCCACCAACGTGTCTCCATGGGGCCATTCCAGGCGTGCGTGTCAAGAGGCTGTGGAGCCAGCGGAGAGCAGCGGTAAGCGGCGCTAACAGGGGTGCCATCGTGTCGAGCGGTGGCGCCCCTAACGGTCCCTTTCTGCACTGTTTAGGTGACATGGACGGGCATTTATTGCTCTTGTTCCTTGCCCTCAGAGTTAGGTAGAATACACTGTACAAAGTAGCTGTACCAACCGCAAGTCATTTTTCCCATTTTGCCCTTGTTTACGTTGCCACATGTGGTGACCCCTTGAGCCTATAAAAGGAGGCCCATGCGCAACGTAGAGAGGGTTCGGTTCGGCTGGTTTGACTCATTCGAGACTACACACTCAAGCTAGGTTTTGTAGCTCCCATTGCTCCCTAGCAAGAACACAATATAATCAGACAAGCAGCAGTAGGAGTATTATCTCTCCGGAGAGCTCCGAAGCTGGGTAAACTGCTCATGTGCATCGCCTCGATCTGCTCTTCGTACAATCTCCGCCCCCCACCGAACCAAAAGGGACTCGGTCCGCCAGGTCCCAAAGGTGTTCGTGGGTCACGATCAGCTTCCCCGACATCTTTGGCACGCCAGGTAGGGGGCGTCAAGGTTGTGTGAACCTGATCCGGCGTTCACACGAGCAACATCTTCATCAACATGCCACCAAAGAAGAAGGCTTCGGTGGCAGCAGAGCCGTCCGCGTCAAACCCACCACCACCGGAGCTGACGATTGGTGGGGAGGACGCTGGCGGAGGAACGGGCGTCGTCGATGGAGCCCACGACGCTGCCAAGTCCAAGGACAAGTCAGCGCAGACCTCGGCGTCCGGATATGTACCGCGTCCATCTCAGGAGGCGCGAGACCGACAGCGTCATGGTGCTCGCAGCGCCATACGTTCGTTGGGCCAAGATCGAGCTGGTGGATCCAGAGACGCTCAAGAGCAGCTCGCGCGCCAACAGGCTGGTGCGAGCGGGGCACGGTCGCCTGGACGGGATACTGCTCCTTCAAATGTATTTAGAAGTCCAAGCGTATCCCGCTCCTCGCACCGTTCGCCATTGCCGCCCACCACTCAAGCGGAAGCTTTGGCGCGGGCTCAACTGCTCATGGATTACCCTCCAACGGCTGACAAGGTCGACGAATGGAGGGCCACCATTCAAAGTCTCATAGGCTTTGCCAACGGCGACGTTCCGCGGCAACCAAGCACATCGCTGCCGCGGCGAGACGACAAGGCACAAGCCGTGGCGGCGAACCTGCGGGGTGCAACCACCATGCACTCTCCATCCCGAAGGCCAAGATCGCCGACTCGTCGGATCCACCTCGACAGCGACTCCACGCGTCGCCGGATCCACGAGCTCGTCGCGACCAGCGCCAAGTTCTTCAGAGCGGCAACAAGAAGACGCTTCGAACTCGCGCCGAGCGCCAAGAGAAGCGCGGCGTCAATCCGACCAGCGCTGGGCCCATTTGTCGGCGATGCATGCGCCCGGGGAACCAGTGACTTGCCGTGACGTGGTAGGTTGCCCTGCGTTCACTCGTGAGCTGCGGCAAGTCCAATGGCCCGACAAAAAAATTTCAAGCCGACGCGTGCGAGAAGTATGATGGCAGGACGCATCCGTCGGAGTTCCTCAGCATCTACACCATCGCGGTGCAAGCTGCAGGGGGACGAGACGACAAGATCCTCGCCAACTACTTCCCGCTGGTGCTCAAGCCCAATGTCAGATCTTGGCTCATGCACTTGGCGGACAGCTCCATATCCTCTTGGGCAGATCTATGCCATCAGTTTGTCGGCGCCTTCTCAGGCGGCCACAAGCCTCATGGCCAAGAGAGCGACCTTCATCTGCTCGCCCAGAAGGAGGGAGAGTCCTTGCGCAAGTTCATCTAGAGATTCAGCCGTGTGCACTACAACATCCCAGATGTCCACCCTGCCGCGGTGATCAGCGCGTTTCATCAAAACATGCGGAACCGCAGGATGAGGGAAGAGATGGCGATGTGCAAAGTCAAGGACGTCAGTGAGCTGTATGCCTTGGCCGACAAGTGTGCACGTGCTGAGGAAGGGAGGAGACTCCCAGGAGAGAATGCAGAAGTAGGATCTGATAGTGAGGAGACCGCCCCGGCAAAGAAGAGCCAGCGGCGGAACAACCGAAGGAAGAAGAGCAAATAGGTACTAGTTGTCGAGCAGTCCGGCAATGGTGGTGCCGCCAAGAAAGCCAAAGTTAGTGGCTCCGGCAAGGAGGTTGCCGCTGGCGCCGACTGCAAGCATGTGGCGGCCGCCGACAAGCAGGACAGCTCCAACAAACGATCTTGCAAGATTCACCGCACCAAGGGCCACGACCTCGAGCTGCAAGAAGGTCGAGCAGCTTGTTGAACAGCGAAGGCTGAGTCTGAGCGCGACAAGGAGAAGGTCCAGGAAAGTGCTGGGGGAGCTAGCAAGAAGCGACCCGGCCGGGGAGGACGCCGCGGCAAAGCCAAGCAGCGGCAAGTAGACAGACCTCCCCGCGGCCGTGACAAGGATGAAGACGACAACGATGATGAAGATATGGAAGATGACGAGACTGATGAGCAGGAGTTTCAGAAAGCTACAGAGGTCCTCTGCGTTGACGGCGGTGCCTCTATGCATACCTCACACCGCCAACTCAAGCAATGGATGCGGGAGGTTAATGCAGCAGAGCCATCCGTAGAGTCACGCAAGCCTTTGAAATGGTCCAGCACGCCTATCATCTTTGATATTGAGGACCACCCTGATCGCATAACAGCGGTCGGGTGCTTGCCGATGTTGGTCTCACCAACTATCCGCAACCTCAAGGTCACCAAGATGCTAGTTGACGGCGGGGCCGGCTTAAACCTGATCTCCTCCGCGATGCTCCGAAGCTTCAAATCCTCGACAGCGAGCTCGAAGAGACCGCACGTTCAAGAATCAATCCAGGAAGGAGCAAGCCGAAGGGGAAGATCACGTTGCCGGTAATACTTGGCAGCGAGCTAAACTTCAGAACTGAGAGGGTCACGTTCGACGTTGCTGATTTTCCATTGCCTTATAATGGGATACTTGGCCGTCCAGCGCTCGCCAAGTTCATGGCAGCCTCTCATTATGCATACAACTTGCTCAAGATGCCAGGCCCGATAAGTGTCATTTCTGTTCATGGCGACAAGAAGGATGCTCTTATCTGCGCCGACAAGATCTACCGGGAGGCAGCAGCTGCAACAGATAGCAAATCACTTGCCGCTGAAGCTCCCGGAGCGAAGAAGAAGACCACTTTGTCTGGCAAGAGCTCTGATGCCTACTCCGGCAAGCGCACCTCTTCGGAGTGCTGCGCTACCGTCGAGGACGCACCATCGAGCTCCACCGGCAAGTGCAAGAGGACGATGGCAGCTCCACCAAAGACCAAGAAGATGCCCGCCAAGGAGGACGGCACTGGTGGTACCTTCACCATCAGTGCCACTCTCGACCCTAAATAGGAAGGCGCGCTCGTTGCTTTCCTGCGGGCGAATGTCGATGTGTTTGCATGGCAACCGTCTGACATCCCCGGTGTTCCCAGGAAAGTAATTGAGCACCATTTAGCTGTCTGTCCTCATGCGCGGCCCGTCAAGCGAAAGTCGAAGCGAGCGGTGGGCGCCAGAATTCATTGCGAAGAGATCAAGAAGTTGGAAGCAGAGGCCTTGTCGAGGAGTGCTCCATCCTCGTGGTTGGCCAATCCTGTAGTTGTTCGCAAGGCAAATGGGAAATGGAGACTTTGTATCGACTTCACGGATGTTAATAAAGCTTGTCCCAAAGACCCATTTCCCTTGCAGCGCGATCGACCAGATTGTTGACTCCACGGCTGGATGTGATTTGCTTTCATTTCTTGATGCATATTCAGGATATCATCGATCTTCATGGCGTAAGAGGATGAGGAGAAACCGCATTCATCACCCCATGTGGCACATATTGTTTTGTACGGATGCCTTTTGGGCTAAAGAATGCTGGTTCAACATTACCAAGAGTAGTCCATGGCGCTTTTGAGCCGCAAATGCACGTAAATGTAGAAGCCTACATGGATGACATAGTGGTCAAAAGCAAGGACAAAGCAACTCTGGTTCAAGATTTAGATGAGACCTTTGCAAATCTGCGCAAGATCAACCTCAAGCTCAACCCCGAGAAGTGCGTGTTTGGAGTTCCCTCCGGCAAGCTTCTAGGGTTCTTTGTGTCTCAGCGGGGAATTGAAGCCAATCCCGACAAGATCAAGGCCATCGAGCAGATTGAAGCACCAAAGCGCGTCAAGGATGTACGAAGACTTGCCGGTTGCGTGGCTGCTCTCAGCAGGTTTATCTCTAGGTCTGCTGAGCGTGCCCTGCCATTTTCAAGATTTTGAAAAAGGCAGGTCCAATGAAATGGACTCCATGAGCGGAGGCTGCACTGCTGGACTTAAAAAGGTACCTGTCCTCCACTCCAATACTTGTCGCACCTAGGCCATAAGAGAAGTTGCTGCTGTACATAGCGGCAACAAATCAAGTGGTTAGTGCTGCGTTAGTAGCGGAGAGGGAGACAGATGAGGAGCCGGCAACCGAGGCAGATGCATCCAGCGACAAGCAGGGGGCTTCACCGACAAGCTCTGGTCCCGACAAGGACGGATCTGCGCAGACGAGCGAGAAGATTCAGAAAAAGATGGTGCAGCGCCTAGTGTACTTTGTCAGTTCCCTTCTACAGGGGGCTAGGTCAAGGTACTCTGGTGTGCAAAAATTGCTTTTTGGCCTCCTCATGGCCTCGAAAGCTGCGCCATTACTTCCAAGCACATGAGATAACAATCGTCACTCGCTTTCCCTGAAGAGAATATTGCAAAATCCGAAGCAACAAGCAGGATTGTCGAGTGGGCACTTTGAACTGTCAAGCTTTGGCCTCAAGTTTGAAAGCACTTCAACTATCGAGCAGAGCATTGGCAGAATTTATAGCAGAGTGGGCGCCGACACAAGATGAAGAAATTCCAGAGGCGAGCATCCCGTCAAGGAGGCAAGTAAAGAGTGGCTGATGTACTTTGATGGTGCCTTTTAAGCTGCAAAGCGCCGGTGCGGGCGTCTTGCTTGTCGCGCCCACCGGAGAGCACCTCAAGTACATAGTCCAAATGCACTTTCCCAAGGAGCAAGCAACAAATGATCTGCAGAGTATGAAGGTTTGCTTGCGGTCTCAAATGCAGTAGACCTTGGGATCAAGAAGCTCATTATCGGGGTGACTCGCAGCTTGTCGTCCGCCAAGTAAACAAAGATTATCAAAGTCCGTTGATGGAAGCCTACGTTGATGAAGTGAGAAAGCTAGAAGAGCACTTTGACGGCTTACAAATGGAACATGTTCCAAGAGCTCAGAATGATATTGTTGACGGCCTGTCAAAGTGCGCCGCACTCAAGTTACCAGTGGAACCAGGGATTTTTGTGCTCAAGCTGACTCAACCGACTGTAACGCCATCAACCGGACAGAACAAGAAGAGGAAGTTGATTACTAGTGACTACTTCCCGCGAGCTCCCGAAGCCGCCGCCAAGGTCCCCAAGTTCAACACCAAAAGTCTTTGAGGAGCGATCTGCTCCGACAAGCCCTAGGGTTTGTTTCGTTGAAGCGGGCGCTCCCGACAAGTTTTGCTCCGGCAAGCTTGTCGGGAACATCAAGCTCGGCCGAGCCGCGAGGTTCTTGTAAGTGAAGCGGATGTTCCCGCGGCAGCGGATGTGCCTTTAGTCCTTGTTGTCAAGCCGCAAGCTCCGGCATGGGCACAGAGATTGTCCATTTCCTTGAGACGGAGAACTTCCCGAAGAGCAAGAAGAAGCGGAGAGAGTAGCCCGGCAGTCAAGTATGTATCAGTTTGTCGACAACACGCTGTACATAAAAAGACTCAACGGTGTGAAATTGAAGTGTATTCACCGGGAAGATGGACAGAAGCTGTTGGCAGAGATACATGGAGGCATATGTGGTCACCACATTGGCGCAAGAGCACTTGCCGGCAAAGCTTTCGGCAAGGTTTCTTACGGCGACAGCCCTCCGGGATGCAACTGCACAAGTAACCAAGTGTGAAGCGTGCGGTTCCATTCCAAGCAGATACACCAGCCAGCTCAAGCTCTCCAGACGATCCCTTTATCCTGGCCATTTTTGGTGCAGGGGCTCGACATCCTCGGCCCCTTTCCCGAGCTGTCGGGGCTTTGAGTACTTATGCGTCGCAATCGACAAGTTCACAAAGTGGCGGAAGTGGAAGCGATGAGGAAGGTGACAACACAACAGCGATCAAGTTCTTGGTCAATTGTTTGCCGTTTGGGATTCCTAACAGGATCATCACCGACAACGGCACACAATTCACGAGCCGCACCTTCATGCAGTCGTCCAAGATCTTGGCGCCAAGGTGCCTTTGCTACATTGCTCACCCAAGAAGCAGCGGTCAAGCGAGAGGGCAAGCGCTGAAGTGCTGCGAGGACTCAAGACCAGAACTTTCGACAGGCTGCACAAGTGCGGAAGAAACTGGATTGAGGAGCTGCGGTGGTTCTTTGGTCGATCGGACGACGCCAAATCGAGCCATCGCCGACACCTTCGCTCTAGTCTATGGAGCAGAGGCAGTTCTCCCCACGGAACTTCGTATCACGGGTCACCTCGAGTACTAAACTTATGATGAGCTTGAGCAAGAGCAGCTGCGACAAGATGGCGCTGCTCCTTGAGGAGGACCGTCTTGAGCTGTCTTTACGAGCTGCTCGTTACCCGGCAAGCTTTGCGCCGCTACCATAGCCGGAAAGTTAGTGCGAGAAGTTTGAGGAAGGCGACCTTGTTCTTGGCGCGTTCAATCCGCCAAGAATTCCAACAAGTTGACACCGAAGTGGAAGGCCCTTATCGGGTGAAACGAGTCACTAGGCACAGGCGATGTCCGCCTTGAGACCGAAGATGGCATTCCGGTGAGCAACTCCTGGAACATTGAGCATCTTCGTAAGTTTTACCCATAGGGCGCGGTTGCCGGAACCTGTTCCGGCAACCACCTTTTGTACAAGTCTTGCCGATGTTGCATGTAATCCTTTGTACAAAGCCGGGCGCAGACCCCGTGCATCAGTAAAGCTCATGTGTTGCGCACAACTTGTCAAATACATGCTTTCATAATCCTTTTTGCATGTGTTATCTAACATTTTGTGCAGCATCCACACCCGGTAAGCAATAACGAGCCACAAGGCTCCATAACTTTATTTTCTCTTCTTTCTTTTTCTCAAAGAAAGGAAGGTTCATCCACCCACAAGTTAGCCGGGGGAGGAGAAGATAATGGTGTGGGCCTGGCGTCGCTCGAGGAAGTATCGCCTTGCCGGGAAGCAAGCGAGAGAAAAGCTAAGTTGCAAAAGTTTGAGCAATCAGTTTTAAATTATTTTAAGTTATCTTCCTCGAGCGATAGTACTTTGTATGGAAAACCTGTGCGCGGAGGAACCAACTCGTAGCTAGTTTGCGCCCTTACTTTGTTTCGAGTCCGCTCAACAACTTAAGTGAGCTCCAACTAGTTGCGACAAGGTTGCTTGTCGGAGGCGGCACCGCCAGCAGGCTGCTGACGTTCCGCACTCAGCGCTCGCGGCAAAGGTGCCCGCGCCGACAAGTTCCCTAAAAGCGTAGGGCACAAACATACAAAGGAGGGAATCAAGTAAAGGAAATAACGTTGCAATCATTGCCTAAGATAGAGTTATATTACAAAAGTAGCTTGTCGCAGATCTAATAGATTGTTCTCCTAAACATGATCAGCAGCGACAAGGGAAAGATAAAACGGGCGGCCTAGTCTACGCGGTCGCCATCGACCCTCTTGACCCCGCTCACCCTGTCCACAATGGGTGCGACAAGGGCCTTGAGCGCTTCAACGTCAGCAGTCGGCGGCAAGGACTTGAGGACGTTGGCGAAGCTAACGCCTGGATTGCGGAAGGCCACCTTCATCAGCACCTTCTGAAGAGCCCCTGCACAGATTTGGCGCGACTCGTCGGCCAGCTGCTGGGATCTCTTCCGGAGCATTGGAGAGCCGCCACCACGCCCTTAAAGAACAGGCTGAGCTTGGCGCTGGGTTGGAGATGCTCGTCGGTGGAGTACCCGAGATCCACCATCCCCAGCTCCATGAGCTCCTTGTCGATGGCGGCGGTTGTATTTACAAGACCCTCGGTCCAGTGCATCACGTTCTCTCTGAAGGTGTTATGGGCGGTCGTGGCATTCGCTAGCAGCTCCTCCTTGGCCTTGATCTTCTCCAACAGACCCGCTTCCCGCTCCTTGGCGTCGTCCAGCGTCTCCATCAAGGTGGTCAGCTTCAGCTCAAGATCTGCCTTGGAGTCCTTGGCGGCGTTGAGCTCTTTGATACTCTCAGCGAGACGGCCCTGCAACTCACCAAGAGTGTAGGCGTCCTTCTCGCGCTCGTGCTTCAGTGCAGCGAGCTCCTCGCCACTCTTCTGAAGGTTGGCCTCCAATTGCGTCACCTTCGTCTCCAACTCCTTCTTGGTGGCCTCGGCAGTTGCGGCAGCGTCCTTTGCTTCCTTGAGAGCTCCACCAAGTGATTGCTCGCGCGCGGCAAGCTCTTCCTCATAGCTGTCAAGGTTGATCTTCCGCTGCGCCACCGCGCCTTCTTCTTGTGATAGCTTCTCGCCGCAAGCCGTTGCTGCTCCTCGACCTCAGCCTTCTCAAGGATGAAGGTTGTGCGCTCTTCAGCGAGTCGCCCCCGCTCTTCTGCCACGTCCTGGAGGGCTTCTTGGTTGGCGCACCGGAGCTCTTCTGCGCTTCTCCATGTCTGCTCCCGCCCTCGCGACAAGTGCTTCCAGGACTCCAGCTTGGCTTGTCGGGCGCGGTAGAAGCGACAACAGCTTCTTCGGCAGCTGCTCCTCCTCGGTTCGCCGCCCGCTGCTGCTTGGCCCGTCAACCAACGACAGCCCGGTGGAAGCGAGCAGCTCTTCGTCAAAGGTCTCCCCTTGACCGGCGCCACAGGCTCGGCGCCCGGGAGCTTGATGAAGACGCCGTCGCCGGCCTTCAGATAGGCTCCGGGATGGGGCTCTTCGGAGCCTGACGCTGCATCGGTGGCTGAGGGATCGGCGGTCGGTGTAGCGCCTGGCGCTCCTGCGACCTCGAGGTCGTCGGTCGATCGCCGATCCCTCGCCCGGACTTTGGCGGCAGCCTTGGCGGCCTCTTCGCTGGCGGACCCATCGACGCCAGCCTCTTCCTCCATGGTGGCGACGTCGTCAGTGTTGCCGCGCGCGTCCTCCTCGCCGGCAGCCTCAGTCTCCATCGGCTCTGCGGCAGATGGATCTGGCGATCGAGAAAAGAAAAACAGTCAAGCAAATGTTGAAAGAAGAACAGAAGAAAAAAAGAACCCAAGGAAATTGTCACGCAAAAGGTTACTGCGATGGGATCTGTAGCGCGGTCTCCACCACGGAGGATCGCCGGTGCTGCCTTGTCGAGAAACTTCCCTTATCGGAGAAGCCTCCCTTGCCGGAGAGCGCTCCCTTGCCGGAGAATTCTCCCTTGGCGGCGTAGTTGAAGCAGACGGAATTTCGGGAGCGACTTCCGGGCCCTCCTGATGAGGCTGCTCTGCTCCTACACAAATCAACAAGTCAGATATCAGTAAAGAAGGAGCACCCATGCACACCTAACCGTAAGAAATAAACCAAATACTTATGCTGGGGGCTGTGCTGGGGGCTGCTCTGAGGAAGGGTTGCCGGGTCCGGCAAGGGGGTCTCGAGCCGCGCCTCCCAGCCATACAGGGGATCGTCTTCGATGACAACCACGGGGTCTTAGCTCTCTTGACGCTCTCGAGCCAGCGTCCTGAAAAAGGAAGAGTTCAGAATGAAGCAAATCAGATACAAGACAAAGTAGCAAATTGAAGAATTACGAGTAACAGCGACAAGATCTTACTCTTCTTCTTCCTCGGAGCTGGCCTTGGAGAAGTCAATTCAGTCCGCCTCGGTGCGACGAGCTGGAAGAGTAGGCTCCCTCGGGCGCTTGGCGGGTGCGGGGCCGTGGTCCCGAAGGCCCGCTCCTGTTCTTTGTGGCGGCGTGGGCGCTCCAGCAGCAGTGCTTGCCGCGGTGGAAGCGCGTCACAGCGGCGACGGGGCGTTGGCCCGTCTGCCGCCCGCCACTTCCCGGTCTTGCCGCGCCTTCTTGGTGGAGCTGTGGGCTCCTCCCGCGCAAGCTACACGAAGGTGGGGGCGCCCCAGCAGGCTCGTTCGGCTCAACTTCAGGCTCGGCCTGCTCCTCCGCACCGGCAAGCTCCTCTCGATCGGCAAGGCTTGCCGCCTCTGCCTCCGCCTCCTCCACGGTGAACCCGAATTCACCAGGCGGCAGCTGCCGCCTCCTCCAGCTTGCTGGCGGCCTTCTGCAGCTTCGGCGTCGGTGGTGTCGCGGTGAGCCACTTCGCTTTCGTCGGGCGGATCGGCACTTCTTCGGGCTGTCGAAGAACTGCTGCAGCGTCATCAGCGGGCTCTTGCCAAGTTGGAGCGATCCATGGGAATCACTGGCAGCATCATTGCGCGGATGCGGTCGGCGAAGAGTTGTTGCACAAAGGCGACCCCCTTAGCAACATGAACCACTCGGGGTGATCTGGGTGCGTGCTTGAACAGCTCCAGCACATCGCATCCAGCTCCAAGGCGGTGAAATTCCAGTTGAGGCCAGGCGCAGCCTCATGATGTCCGCGCATTTGGAACTCCCAAGCAGGCCTCCTCCTCTCCGCAAGGGAAGCGTCTGGCAGCGAAAATCTGCGCCAGCAGGCGCCTCTGATCGAGTCTGGCATGCCTGAGGCGCAGGATCCGGGTCACAGCAATCTTCAACCTAGCATCCTCCGGCGCCAAGTTGCTCCAATCGTTGCCGTGCACTATGGGAGTTTGGCGCTGGGCTGTGAAGGGCTGCGGGTTCTCCTCGATGATCCAACACCAATCGGCTCTCCACTCCTCCCACTTGCCGTGGAGCTCTCCTTCCAGATATGCTTCTTTCTTGCCGATCCTGGAGATCCAAGGAATCCCTCCGGCAAGTGGCTCTCCTCTCTCAACGCGGGGCATGAAGAAGTGGCGGAAGAGGGCTACGTTTGGGTGGACTCCGACATAGTTTTCGCAAAGGTGTGCGAAAACCGCCATGGTCAGGACAGCATTGGGGGTGAAATCAAGGAGGCGAAGCCCGTAGGTGTTCATGATATCGCAAAAGAATTCAGAAAAGGCGGGCAGAGCCCGCATAGAAGAAGAGCGCCAAGAAGGGCACCGACAAAAACCAACTCTGATGTGGCGGCAGATTACCCTCGTCGCTGTGGATGCGCCGCGTCTCCGTCGACGAAGAGGTAGTAGCCCTCCTCGGCTCCTTTGCGTCGAGCTGGGGTCGAAGATAGCCCGCTCCTTCGCGGCGCCCATGACTGCTGCGCCTCGGCCGACTTCCGCCCTTCCCTTGTCGACTTCCGGAGCCATGGTGGAGGTGGTGGAGGAGCCCGACGGCGTTGATGGCGTTAGTGGCGATGGGGGCAGAGCGTCGCTCTCTTGACTTCGAGAAGGAGGAGGAGCGATGGTGGTTTTGAGATATGACAGCAATGGCGGGTGGGCGACCTGCCCTGTTTCCCCTGTTTATAAGGAGGAGAGAGGCGGACGTTCCGCTTTCAATTAAAAGCCCCGATCTCTCCCACGACGCCACGTTAAGTAGCGTCTGCTGTTCGTGGGGATGTGGTGGGTCCCGGGCGAGTAGCGGCGTGATCTGGGCAGCGTGCCCGTGCACTTTATTTTGGGCCTGGCCCAACAGCGCTCGGCACCGTGTGTGGCCCAGCCGAGGCTCTGTCGGTGTACTAGAGTAGGGTACCCTAGTATCCCGAACTTCGTGCCTGAGGCGATTCTGCAGCACCAGCGGCGGGGTTTCCTAGTGACCGCCAAGGTCCTCCGTGGTTCCTTTGGAGCCATTCAAGAACAAAGTATTTAAGCCAAGAAGACAAGGACCCGGCAAGAGGAGCTTGCCGGAAGAATACTCAAGGCACGCAGAAGACAAGACCCGGCAAGAGGAGCTTGCCGGGAAGGCTTGGTGGCGACAAGCTCCCGGCGCGACAAGGATTCAGCAGCGGCAAGGTGCTTGCCGCGCAGCAACCTCTCTTCATCTCCGCTCCAGCTCATCCACCAACATGTCGCCATGGGGCCATTCGAGCGTCGTGTCAAGAGGTCAGTGCAGCCGGTGAGCAGCAGATGGCGGCGCTGACAGGGGGTGCCATCGTGGCGGCGGTGGCGCCCCTAACGGTCCTTTACTGCCTGCTTAGGCGACATGGGCGGGCATTTATTGCTCTTGTCCCTTGCCGTCGAGTTAGGTAGAATACCTTGTACAAAGTAGCTGTACCAACCGCAAGTCATTTTCCCATTTGCCCTTGTTTACGTTGCCACATGTGGTGACCCTTGAGCCTATAAAAGGAGGCCCATGCATAGCGTAGAGAGGGGTTCGATTCGGCTGGTTCGACTCATTGAGACTACACACTCAAGCTAGGTTTTGTAGCTCCCATTGCTCCCTAGCAAGAACACTATATAATCAGACAAGGAGCAGTAGCAGTATTATCTCTCCGGGGAGCTCCGAAGCTGGGTAAACTGCTCGTGTGCATCGCCCTCGATCTGCTCTTCGTGCAATCTCCGCCCCCACCGAACCAAAAGGGACTCGGTCCGCCAGGTCCCATAGGTGTTCGTGGGTCACGATCAGCTTCCCCGACACACAGTGTTCTTCATGATGTTGGACTGTTAAATTTTTGCACTGATATCTGTGATTGGAATGAAGAACCCATTCTTCAATTTTATGCGACGCTACACATCACCGGAGATTCTGAAGATGTGAATTCATGGGTGCTGGACTAGATGTCTGAAAACACTCACTACAAAGGCACCATCTACTAAATTGCTTCGTGCCTTACCACTCAGTCCTCCCCTTGAAGCTGCTCGTTGCGTCTGTAGTGAACCTGAGCTTACGGATCACTACATGCAAGTATTGATGAAGCCATTGAAGCCAGGTCAGGCCCCAAGAAGCAAATTCCTCATGAAGGAATTACTATATGTGCCTCGGACTGTCTATCGCATTCTGACGAAGACATTGAGTCCTATCAAGGGCCACGACTCGAGTGATGAAGAAGTCGTTGGCATCATGAAGAATCTGCTTTTCAATATCATTCATGGTGTTCCCGTCAACTTCCATGATTTCTTCATGAGGACTCTGGCCAATGTCGCTATGTTACCATTTGAGCTGAAGCCTTATGCACCTTGGATTATGAGATTCATCAGATCAACGTCTTCACTCAACTATAAAGCTGATACACTGAACCATTGCAGCTACTTGCCTCTGATTGAAGTCCTCAAATGGACATATTCCTCAGTTGATGACAAGGGCAAGGCCGCTGCTGTTATAGCTGAAGGCATTCGTCCATTGGATGGTCAATTTCACAAGGTTTCATCCTACTCCACCAATGACGACTCTGCCACCCATGACTCTGCCGCCAACATAACCAAGCAAAATCCTCAAGGCACAGCACCCAGGGTGATGGCTGATCGTGAGCTTCTCCTCAGTCTTCATTAGAAGGTTGATCGCAATCATAAATGGGTCAAGCGTCAATTTGGTTCAATTCTTCATAACATGACTGCTACCCACAATGCAGTGAAGAAAAACCAATACTACCTCAATGAAACCTTCATCCGTACCTGGGTTGTTCTATCTCATGTCTATAGCGCAGAAGATCTGAAGACAATGGGTCTCAAGGAGGACTTTGACTGGTCTGCACCTCCACCGAAGAAATACAAGAAGGTCAAGGTTCCTTCCTTGGTGGCCAGCTCCTATTCTTCATCGCGAGACACTGATGAGCATGAAGACTTGGATGACACTGCGGCAGGCCCTACATCAACAAACGACCCCAACAACACTAGCGCTCCTTCATCAACTTGATATTCTTCAGGGGCGTTAGTCCTCATTTTCGATCCTTTTGGTCTTTCGATGACAAAGGGGGAGAAATTTGAGTTCGTCTTCAAGTGGGTCTATTATATGGGCGTTTTTTTGCTAAGTTACAACTCTCGTTCTTCTGAAACTTTATTGGATCGAGTTGTAAACTTAAAATCTATGGTGGCCTGATACTTTTGCTGTGATTTTCTGCATGCTTATTCCTAATTAATGTTAATGCACGCATGCTGAATTACATCAGTCACCATATTTCCTCATGCATTTCAAATGCTTCATATTATATGTCAAATGCGTGTATGAATTACAAGATATAGGGGGAGATCTCCATGATTCAACTCTTCAAGTTTGCACTGCTTCAAAAGAAAATTCCCCACTATGCACATCTTTAGGGGGAGTTCTTCTATATCTTGCAATCAAATTCCTCAATATCAGTATTTACACTTCATATGTTTATCCCCGTTGAAAACTTAACCTATATTGTCATCAATCACCAAAAAGGGGGAGATTGTAAGTGCATCTAGTGCCCCTTAGTGATTTTGCTGTATTGAAGACTTATAGGTTAAGGGACTAATGTTTTTATGAGTGTACATAGGTATATAAGTCTATGAGGAGTTTGATTTACAGAGAAATTCGACCCCTAAAAATGAAGTTCTTCGACTGAAGACTTTGGATTTACGAAGACTTTCTGAAGACTTTGAAAGTGAAGAAATTGGTGTGACCTTGAAGACTTGGTATTCATTTGAGGAACATGAAGCGTGAAGACGTTTGTTTTCTTAGTTTCATTTTCTCTTTCTTGAGTCATAGGAAACACCGTACTGTTAAAGGGGGTCGAGGAAATACTAAGGAAAAATTTCCATGTGATGCTCAACTCAAAATCCTACACCTACCAATCCCTTGAGTGAAGCCATTGGAAATCTCATACAGATTCAGTCATATTCTTGATGTGAGAGATGAAGTTCTTCTATTCTCCGAGAATTTGTTACGACCGAGGAGTTAGGAATTCGCCAGGTCGGATTGCCTACGATGAGAACATGATAGCCCCGAGAATTTGAACCTCAAATTTCCGACCGTTGTTGTGCTACGCGCCAGCTGTCCCAAAATATCTTATCCACCTAACGGTCATATCATTGGATGGCATTTATGTCTTATCATGCCGGGCTGCTCCATAGGCTATAAATAGCCGCCCCCTAAAACCACTAGCTGGTTGGCTGCTCCGAGAGAAACTGACACTTTTCATTTGAGAGCATCCCATCCTCCGAGGACTTTGAGCGAAAACCATCAAGTGAGGAAAACCCAAACCCAAACACCTACAAACCCATAGTGATTGAGCATCACTGAAGAGATTGATCGTGCGTGGATCCGACGCTTGTTACCTTTGAAGACTGTGCTTCTTCCAGATGGTTAGGCGTCATGGTCTAGAGCATCCAAGAGGAAATTGTGGATCGCCGAGTGACCGAGTTTGTCACCTGAAGACTTACCACGAGTGATTGGGCGAGGTCTGTGTGACCTTAGCTCAAGGAGAATACGGTGAGGACTGTGTGTCCTGGACTGTGTGTCCTCAGGTTTAAATACCTAGCCGCTCCAACCAGATGTACAACTGAGACAGCAGTTGGAACTGGTCTACCAAATCATTGTCTTCACCAAGCCAACTGGTTCTATTTCCTCAACTCTTCCATTTCCTCTTAACTGTGTAGTGCACTTGTTCATATCTGTGTTTGAAGACTTTGACTGAAGACTTTCTCAATTTTCTCAGTTCAATTTCTTCAGTCTGTTTGTCTTCATCCTGTGTTATCATGTGATTACGCTTTCTGTACTCTGTGCCTGTCTTCATTTCGTCATGATGACTATGCTTGTATTCTGTTGTGTTTACTTTTGAGTACTTATTCTGCTTCAAGTAGTTCTTCACTAAGGAATTTCCTCACCAGCAAATTCCTCAGTGAAGAATTCATAAAAATCGCCTATTCACCCCCCCCTCTAGTCGATATAACGCACTTTCATAAGTGTGCTTACGGATTGGAGGGATCAGGTTTTGAGCCTCAGGAGTCGGTGCAGCAACCCGTTTGTTATTGGTGTCATAACTCGCCTAGTAAAATGACAGATCAGCTTCTTCAGCAAGTTGACAAACCAGTGGACGAACTTCCCGGTTTATGGCGCGGAGATCATCAGTGCAAAATTCTGATCCATCTTCTTTTAAGCTTGGGTAGCCTTTAATGATGTCTGCCGGATCAAGATCAGGCACCCATGCTTTTGCCCGGGTTAGTGCAGTTAAAGCGCCAACCCTTGCAGCGGATCTCTTTAGCTCTTCTACCCGGGCAGGCAACAAATATAGCCTGGCTAAGGTATCCTTGATTAACGCCAGGGGCAGCTTATTGTAAGAAGCGGTGCAGATGATTCGTTGGGCGCCGGTATACAATTTCTCTATCAGCATGTAGGCGTCCTTCAGCTTCTTTTGTACATCAGAGCCCAGGTGACTAATGCGAGTTCTTGCATCATTACAAATGTCAGTAAACCGGCAAAACATGGGAAGGTATGTTGAAAGGATAAAGCACGGATGCTTACCGAACATAGCCGCAGTCATGGCATGTATTTGCCGCTTTACGCCAGTCAGTTCATCTACCACCGGTTTAAGAGCTGCTTCTGCGTCCTCGGCCCTTTTCTGCAAAGCGGATTTTTCCATGTTCCAATTCGCACGCTCTTTGTTGAAATCCTCCTTTAGCTTTTCCATAGCGGCTAAAGCACTAGTCAGTTCATCCTTTGCCTTGGAGGTTTCAGCTTGCTGGGATTTGATGTTCTCTTGCAGATCAACAGTTTGAGCTTCCTTTTTGCTCAGTTCAGCCTATAACAGATAGAAGTATAATGAGTTGGTGCTACATGATTAAAGTACCAAGCACATAACAAGTTATGCACTTGATACTTGGGGGCTAATGCATATTTGCTTGTTCTTGGAAATTCCTACAAAGTCCCAAGCATAATACAAGTATTACTCTTGGCACTTGGGGGCTAATGTATGTTTTGCTCCAAGTTCTGATCTGGGCAATCTTTTAAAAAAAGTCCTAGTTCATCTTTATAAAGTTAAACCGGCCCTTGGGGGCTACATCAGTGAAGTTAAGATGCAGTGTTGCAAACATAAAGATGTTACTAAGTCCCGGTTCAGATTGGTATCATAAACCGTCACTTGGGGGCTACTAGAGTTGATAAGCTGCAATTGAACGTAAGAGAGAAACAGTTATGTTAGTTACCTCATATCGCTCCTTCATCAAGTTTATCAAACCAGCTTCATAGTAATGGCTGGTATACAGACGGTTCAAGAAGCCAGAATGAATGTCTTGAGCATTGAGATGGGCGTAGCTTGATAAATCGGCATTCCATTTGCCTTTGTCGATAGCAGAGAGCTCGTCCTTGGCAGTATGCTTTGACAAAGCGACAGGATTGCCAGGAGTGGTGTGGCTAGTGCCAGTAATCATAATGGCATCATCTTTGTCATCAGCAGCCGTTACTGGGGTTGGCCGTTTGTCAGTATCTTTAATTGGACTGACCGGTTTGTCATCAGTTCGGACAGGGCTGGTTGGCTGGTCAGACGGCTTGTGGTGTCACCTTCCACCTGTTCTGCAAAAAAGTCATGGTCTTGAGGCAGTGGGTCATTAAGCATGGCGTTAACATCGGTCTCTTTAGGATCTGGAGTTTTTTCCGGTTCAACAGCCACGTTATCATCAGACGGTTTATTCAACCGAGCCTTCTTGCTGGGTCTGGGCTTGGCGCTGAGAAAAATAAACATGAGGATCAGTACAGTATATAAAAATAACACATCAAGGATAAAAACAAGTGTATAGCTCACCCAAGAACTGTTTTGAGGGGTGGAAGTTTTGTGGTTGACGACTTGCCTCTTTGGGGCATGAGTGGGAAGTACCCTGATAATTTGAATCAAACGGGTTAAGAGGCTGGCGGAAACAACCCGCTTTGGGGCATGAAGTGTCAAGGGTATAAGAGACCTCTGATCAGCGTTTCCGAACCGGAGTTTTCAGTAAACCAGCGGAGGTAACTACCTGGCCGCTGTGCTGGGTTGTGCGGCGAGCATCGTGCTGCTGCGTCTTCAAAAGAAAGTTTGGGTCCAAGTAAGCAAGGGGGTGAGAAATTTTTACTTTCCAGTTTGCTCGATGGATTTTTTATGTTGGCAGAGGATCTGAATCGGAGGAAAGAATGATTACCTCTACATCATCAGCGTGACTGCCTTTAGCATCATCCTGATAATAATCATTGTCAATGAGGTGTACGAAAAATGAACCAAGAGAGTCAAGTTCTACCTATGATTCCGGGTTACCCACATCGTCATCAGCATTTAGCTCGGAGGATGTAGTGGTCCTTTTCTTGGCAGGTTTCTTAACAACCTTGGTCTTTGGGCGAAGTGGCTTGGCCGTTTTGTCCTGCGGCTTTGCCGGTTTGTCTTGTGGTTTCTTGTTCCAGAACGGATCATCACCCTGTCAGAAAATAGTCAAACTTTCAGAGAATATTTTGACAGAAGCAGCTTAAGATAAAAAGAGAGTTATATGATTCTTACAGCTGGCGGTTTGTTGAAGGTGCAGAAAGGGAGTAGTATGGTCTGGCCACAGACAGCCTCCGGTTCATTCAGCATCTTCTTTATAGCCTGAGTAGCTTCCGCAACTGTTAGCTGAATATCAATGTGTCGTTGAGCATCCTTCAAACTCCCTGTGTACTCACACATCAAACCGGAGCGCCGGCTTAAGGGCAAAATACTCCAGCTTATCCAACAACGGGCAAGGTCAACTCCTGTCAAACCATTCGCCATGAAGGCTCTAAGCTTTGATAGTTGAGGGGCATAGTTGGCCCTTTCTTTTGCAGTCAACCTCTGAGGAAAAGGATGTGTATTACTAAGGCGGTGAGGGCGGTAACCCGAAAAGGGGTTCTCATCGGCTGGAGATGTATCTTTGCAGTAAAACCAAGTTTGGTTCCACTCTTTGGGGTGACTGTGGAGCTTGGGATGAGGGAAAGTAACTTCCTTCCTTTTCTGAACCGCCATTCCACCCAATTTCGTATTGGGTCCATCCGTGAACTCTGTGCGACGGTTTAAGTGGAAGAAATCCCTAAAAAGTTCGACTGTAGGTTCCTCTTGTAGATAAGCCTCACAGAAGACTTGGAAGTGGCAGATGTTGGTCACATAATTTGGACCGATGTCTTGAGGGTGCAGCTGAAAACTGGCCAGTACATCTCAGAAATTTTTTGAACCGGGAGGGCTAAAACCTCGACCCAGGTGATCAGCAAACACGACTACCTCTCCGTCCTTGGGTGTAGGAGGATTTTTTGGGCCAGGGACCCTCCAGTGGATGACATCTTTCTTGGCTAAAGCGCCCGTTGCAACACAGTTGTTTAACTGATCTTCGGTTACTCGAGAAGGAACCCAATTGCATTCATAGACTTGCTTGGCCATGGCAAAGAAAATCTGAAACATGATTATTGACGGTTTAAGATTTACAGTGGACAACTATAAAGCGGTAAAAGGATCACTAGTAGAAAAAGGGGCAAATCTGAGACACATTAGTGCCGGTTCGATTTTGAGCCGGCACTAATGTGTCCATTAGTGCCGGTTCCAACGGCTAGCCGGCCGCTCTCATTAGTACCGGTTCGTGGTCAACCTTTAGCACCGGTTCGTGACATGAACCGGTACTAAAGAGACACTACTAGGGAAAAGCCTATACACAGAAAGTTACTAGTAGCGAGGGTTAAAACCTCGCTATCGCATTACCATGAGCGCGGGTTTTAAACCTCGCTACTACTAAGTTGATAGCGATGGCGGGTTTTAACCCTCGCTACTACTAAGCGGTCTCTACTGTGCCCCGGGACATGCCATAGTAGTAGCGGGTTTTAAAACCTCGCTACTACTAAGTTTGATAGCGATAGCGTTGGTTTTAGCCCTCGCTACTACTAAGTGAGCCATAGTAGTAGCGAGGGGTAAAACCGCTACTACTAAAGGTCCCATTTTCAAACTCTACCTCCCCTGTGGATCGCCTTTTCAGTTTTCAAAAAAAATAAAATAAAATGATGAAAATGTCAAAAAAATAAAAGAAAATAAGTTTCCCATGTGATATGTGGTCTAGTTGTTGGGAAAATTTGCAAATATGACTTTTGCATACTAACTCGGATGAAAAAGTTTTTTATATGAAAAATCATCTACTCGAAAAGTTACATCCAAATTTAACCGGGGGAACCCCGTTAATCATTTTCAAAATCCTCAAAAACCAAACAGAAAAAAAGTTATGGGGCTTTTAACATCTAGAGTGGAAAAAATCGAAAAAAATTCAAACTGTGTGGTCAAACTGTGGTCAAACAATGGTCAAACTAATTATTCTAGAATATTAGTGTTACTAAATAATTATTTTAGTTTTTTTGAATTTTGGTCAAATCTAGTCAAACTATGGCCAAACTATGGTCAAACTAATTATTCAAGAAATATTAGTGTTACTAATTTTTTAGAACAATAGTTTCAAACTCAAATAGTGAAATGTGTGACTTCATGCTCAAGCTAAATTCACGAGGTTAATAGGATTGACATCTTACTATTGTCAAGAAAACAACAAGTGCAAACTTGAAGCGAGGAGAATAGAACCCGGAAGTTAAGCGTGCTCAGTTTGGAGTAGTGAGAGGATGGGTGACCGTCCGGGAGTTAGATGATTTGGAATGATGAGGGTGATTAGAGATTAAATTGAGCAGCGATGAGGCGTGATTAGATATTTGAGGTTAAAATAATTCAGAAATTTGAAAATTAGGGAAAAAATCGAAATATTTTTTCGAAAAAATTCAAAAAACCCCGCGCTGGTAGTAGTAGCGCGGGTTTTTACCCACGCACTACTAAAGGACGTAGTAGTAGCGCGGGTGGCACCCGCGCTACTGCTATACTTTAGCTGTAGCGCCTTATTAGTAGCGCCGGCCCTCGCGCTACTAATAGGCCCAAAACCCTCGCTGCTGCTAGGCTTTTCCCTAGTAGTGAGAGTGGTGGCAGGGTGTTGTCAATCTGGGGCCCGTCTAGCACCTTTAGTACCGGTTCGTGTCACGAACCGGTACTAAAGGTCGACGTACATAAACCCTTCGTCCACCCGAGCTCGCTCTGTTCTTCCCCTTTCCCCTCTCCTCCTCTGTTCTTCCCCTCTCTTCCTCGATCTCATCACACATTTTGCCCAAAATTTTTCAAGATTTGAAGGCCCCCATCCATTCAAATGATCACAAAGGTTAGCAACTTTGTCCTTTCATCTCTCATTGCTACATTAGCTCTTGCAATGCTTTGTATAGTGATTAATTTGTGAGTTTAGTAATTTGGAAGGAATTATATGTGCTAGTATTTGAACTATATGCAATTTGAGGTAAAAAATAACACTTAGTTTGCATATGTAGGTGTGGTTTACTTAGTGCCTTCTAAATCTCCGTCATAACCACCGTCGATCGCCCGCACCATCCCGTCGCCGGCACCACCTTGTGGTGAGGCTCTTGTTCATGAATGTTTTACATTACCAAATTGATGTTTGCGTGATTTGGATATATAGTTACTCATATAATTATCTTACTCGTACGTTGTTTGTTATACATAGTGCCATGGTTTTGATATCCGTCCCCGTCGGCCCTCGTCCTTGTTATGATTCGGATGTGGTATATTCTCTTTTAAAACTAGTTGTTGCATTTCGTGTTTATGACAAATTATGCCCATCAAGTTGACATATATATTTTTATCTAGGAGGTATGTGAACCGGAAATTCCAACCGACCCTATTGTCGAGAGGTTAAATTTAGTTGAAAGAGAAAACGAGTATTTGAAAGAAAAATTGAAAAGAATTAAGGGGGAGAAGATGGAATTGGAGTTGCATGTTGCCTATGTCGTCGATGATCACAAGATCAAGATGGAGAAAATGAGGTTGAAGATTAGAAAGATTAGAAAATATGCCATTGATAGTGTGGCTTGGTATCATTATGCTGTTGGATCAATTGTTACCTTAGTTGCGATCTTGATCGCATTTGTTGTTGCATTTAAATTCTTTAGCTAGAGAGTTATTTGTATGTTGCATTTAATTAAGTGTTGTATATGAACTTTATGTATGAACTTGTATTAATTTGGTCTATTCGGTGTTGTGTAATGAAGATGAGCCGACAATGGATGTATGATGACCGATGCTCTCCGAGTTCATTAATGGCGTGCATACTTTTCGCTTGCCGCTGAGGCAAACAAGCGAGCGGATGGTTTTATGCCTTGTCCATGTGCTGGCTGTAAGAATGGTCACAATTACTCTCGTCAAGAACCATTCACGTCCACCTATTTGAGTCCGGTTTCATGCCCCACTATAATGTTTGGACCAAGCACGGAGAAAGAGGGTTATGATGGAAGACAATGAAGAAGAAGAGGACGACGGCGGCTATCCTAGCCATGGGTTCCCTGAATACGATGATACAACAATGGGGGAAGAAGCTGAGCCGGCAATGCGGGAAGAAGCTGAAGAAGAGGCATCAGATGAGCCCGCTGATGATCTAGGTCGGGCCATTGTCGATGAAAGAGAAACTGCGCAAGTGATCTAGAGAGGACGAAGTTGCAGCGCATGTTAGAGGATCACAAGAAATTGTTGTACCCGAATTGCGAAGTTGACAAAAAAAAGTTGGGCACCACACTTGAATTGCTGCAATGGAAGTCAGAGAATGGTGTATCTGACAAGGGATTTGGAAAGTTGCTGGTAATGATAAAGAATATGCTTCCAAAGGACAACGAATTGCCCGAGAGTACGTATGAAGCAAAGAAGGCTGTCTACCCTCTAGGGTTAGAGGTGCAGAAGATACATGCATGCCCTAATGACTGCACCCTCTACCGCGGTGAGTACGAGGATTAGAACGCTTGCCCGATATGCGGTGCATTGCGTTATAAGATCAGTCGCGATGACCCTGGTGATGTCGAGGGCGAGTGCCCCAGGAAGAAGATTCCTGCCAAGGTGATGTGGTATGCTCCTATAATACCACGGTTGAAACGTTTGTTCCAAAACAAAGAGCATGCGAAGGCGATGCGGTGGCACGCAGAAGACCGTAAGAAAGAAGGAAAGTTGAGAGTACCCGCTGACGGTTCGTGGTGGAGAAAATCGAGAGAAATCTTGGGAAGAGTTTGCAGTGACCCAAGGAACGTATGGTTTGGTCTAAGCGCAGATGGCATTAATCCTTTTGGGGAGCGAGCAGCAACCATAGCACGTGGCTGTGACTCTATGTTTGTATAACCTTCCTCCTTGGTTGTGCATGAAGCGGAAGTTCATTATGATGCGGTGCTCATCCAAGGCCCTAAGCAACCCGACAACGACATTGATGTGTACCTAAGGCCATTAGTTGAAGAACTATTACAGTTGTGGAATGGAACAGATGTACGTGCGTGGGATGAGCACAGACAGGAAGAATTTGACCTAAAGGCGTTGCTGTTCATGACCATCAATGATTGGCCTGCTCTCGGTAACCTTCGGAGACAGACAAACAAGGGATACCGCGGATGCACGCACTGTTTGGATGATACCGACAGATATATTTGGATAGTTGTAGGAAGAATGTGTACAGGACATCGTCGATTTCTTCCGACAAGGCATCCCATAAGAAAGAAAGGCAAGCATTTCAAAGGTGAGGCAGATCACGGACGAAGCCTCGCCACCGTCTTCGGTGCTGATGTACATGATATGGTCAAGGATTTGAAGGTAATCTTTGGAAAGGTCTGGCGGACAACCTGTTCGAAGGACGCCGACGGACAGCGCACCCATGTGGAAGAAGAAATCTATATTTTGGGACCTGCCATATTGGAAAGACCTAGAGGTCCGCTCCGCAATCGACGTGATGCACGTGACGAAGAATCTTTGCGTGACCCTGCTTTCTTACCAAAGAAAAGAAGGAAATCTTCTTCGAATGCCTGCTCAGCATGAAGGTACCGTCTGGCTTCTCGTCGAATATAAAGGGAATAATAAATATGGTAGAGAAAAAGTTCCAGAACCTAAAGTCTCATGACTGCCACATGATTATGACGCAACTCCTTCCGGTTGCATTGAGGGGGCTTCTACCGGAAAACGTTCGATTAGCCATTGTGAAGCTATGTGCATTCCTCAATGCAATCTCTCAGAAGGTAATTGATCCAGAAATCATACCAAGGTTACAGAATGATTTTGTGCAATGTCTTGTCAGTTTCGAGTTGGTGTTCCCACCATCCTTCTTCAACATCAGGACGCACGTCCTAGTTCACCTTTGTGAAGAGATTAACATTTTGGGTCCTGTATTTCTACACAATATGTTCCCCTTTGAGAGGTTCATGGGAGTCTTGAAGAAATATGTTCATAACCGTGCTAGGCCAGAAGGAAGCATCTCAAGGGCCATGAAAATGAGGAGGTCATTGAGTTTTGTATTGACTTTATTCCTGACCTTAGGCGATTGGTGTTCTGAATCGCGCATAAGGGCAGACTAGAAGGAAAAGGCACGCTAGGAGGGCATCAAATAATATGTATGGTCGGGCATTCTCTCACTGAAGCACACTACACAGTTCTACAGAATTCCGCCTTGGTGGCTCCGTATATGGAGGAACACAAGAATTTTCTACACTCCAAACACCCGGAGAAGTCTGACTACTGGATTACACGCGAACAAACGAGGACTTTCACCAGTTGGTTGCAGAAACGTGCCCTGAATGATGGCGATATTCAAAATGACCTATACTCGCTGTCCCAGTTACCATCTTCGAATATAATGACTTTCAAAGGGTACCAGATAAATGGGAATATATTTTACACGATCAACCAAGATAAGAAGAGCACCGACCAAAACAGTGGTGTCCGCTTTGATGCAACAACCAACACGGGAAAGGAAACATATTATGGTTACATAGTGGACATATGGGAACTTAACTATGGAGGTGATTTGAAGGTCCCTTTGTTTCGTGCAAATGGGTCAATATGACACGAGGCGGGTAACGGAAGACCCGCGATGCGGAATGACAACAAGTGGATCTCAACAATCTTGCGTGTCTGAGCAGAACCATTCGTCCTAGTCAATGATGTGGCGAGGTTTTTTATGTGAAAGACATGTCTACCAGGCCTAGAAAAAGAAAAGATAAGGAAGCGAATGGATCATACGAAGAGCCAAAGCGCCACATAGTTCTTTCAGGAAAAAGAAACATCATGGGAGTGGATGACAAGAAAGACATGTCAGAAGATTATGAGAAGTTTGATGAAATTCCTCCATTCACAGTGAATATTGACCCGAGCATCCAGTTAAATGATGAAGATTTTCCATGGCTACGGCGCAAAGGGACACACGCGAAGAAAAAGTTTCACACCCAAAGATCCGGGATGTGATCGGCTTCACTATCATCACTTTCTTCGTGTTTCACACCCAGAGGAATCTCTGTAATAGTTAGGGTAGTTATGTGTTTTGGCATTTGAAACGCGAAGAAATTTTATGTGCAAACAAAAGTAGAGAGGGTTACGGCAAAAACTGGATGCACTTCGTGTACAAAATGGACAATCTCTTTCGAAGTATCAGGGTTTTCGACGAAAACTCAACTGTTACAAAGGCATTTAATTTTTTAATAACCTAAGCATTACCAAATTGAACATAATGATAAAACACACTAATATTAAATATAAGAAAAAAGAATCACTGAATTTTTTTTCAAAGTTAAGTTATTCACAAACTAGTGATTCACACAAATTTCAAATAATTCAAAATTTAAACTATTCAAAATTGAAAACTACCGCACTAACAGAAAGTTTGTAATTTTTGTACCTAAAGCAAAAATATTCACAAATAAACTCTAAATACAGCAAAAACAACTCAAAAATAAATAAAACAAAAATAAATAAAGCGAAAAAATTAAGAAAATAAAAAGCCCGCCTCTTTGGGCCAAAGCGGCTGCATACGACTAGGAACCCAACCTTTTGTTAGGCCAGATGCAGACCGCAAAAGGCCCAAGAGGCCCACTAGGCGAAGAGAACAGGTAGGCCCAGTGGGCCTGCTTAGGAGAGGAGCTCGAGAGAAACCGACTGGGCTTATAAACCAATGTGGTAGCCCTCGGCTAGCGAGGTGGGACTAAACTTGTCACGACCAAGATCAAGCCAATAAGAACCCCTTGATGCGGGTCGTGGCACCAACCGGTACTAAAGGGTGAGCCTTTAGTACCGTTGGTGCCACGACCCGTACTAAAGGGTGGGTGCTTCCGCCACTTGGCTGGCCAAAACAGACCTTTAGTACCGTTGGTGGCTCCAACCGTACTAAAGGTCCATCCTATATATAGAACACTTGAAAGAATTTCAGTTTCCCTCTGTTTCCTCCCTCCGTCGCGCCGCCCTGCCCCGATCGACGCCGTCCCCTTCGACGCCGCTACCCCTGCCCTCGTCGCCGACCCGGCCGTTCGCCTTTCGTCGCCCCCATCGACGCCGCCGCCCGCTGTCCCGTCCCGTCGTCCCTGCCGTCCCGTCGCCTCCGCCCCGCCCCGTCATCGTCGCCCGTCGTCGTCGCCCGTCGTCGCCTGCCGGTGAGCTCGCCCCGGCCGCCATGTCTAGTTGTCCACACACACACACTACACACACACACACTACACACACACACACACACACACACACACACACACACACACACACACACCCACACACACACTACACACACACGCCATTTTTTATAGAAATGTTAGCATTTTTTCTATTTTTTAGTAATATAAATATTAGAATTGTTAATTAGTTATATAGAAATGTTATAAATGTTTTCTGTTTTTAGTTATAGAAATATTTATAGAAATGTTAGCAATTTTTCTGTTTTTAGTAATATAAATATTAGAATTGTTAATTAGTTATATAGAAATGTTATAAATGTTTTCTGTTTTTAGTTATAGAAATATTAGCAATTTTTCTGTTTTTTATTTATATAAATATTAGGATTGTTAGTTACATAGAAATGTTATAAATGTTTTCTGTTTTTAGTTATAGAAATATTTATAGAAATGTTAGCAATTTTTTGTTTTTAGTTATATAAATAGTTTTTATGGCCTATAGTATTTGTTAAATTTTATAATTAGTTTTAGTTAGATGAATTAGATGATTGTCAAATCCTTAGAATTTGCATATATATAAATTTTAGTTATCACAATCAAATCATTTAAAAATGTTACTTTTGCGGGCATATAGTATTTGTTCTCGACGATATGCTCTGGCCCGCATCCTCGCCTTGACCCGCTCGCGACGACGTCCTGCTTGAGAGGACCCATGTCCGGACCGGCTCACTGGCTGGCACCGGAGGTGCTACACGAGGCGCGCCGCTTAGTGAGGAACCCGACCTCGGGTCCGTCGTCGACCCGATATTCTTTGGTGGCGTTCGGTGGGCCACATTCGGTGCAGGCAGCCGCCCCACCGGAGGTGGTGCATCGTCGTGTCGTGGAGGAAGGTGAGCACGCCCATCGCTACATGGCTGCTATGGACGACGCCGTTCTCCACTACTTGGCGTGTTCTTTGGGCGATGACCGAGATATGATCCCGTGATGGTTCCTTCTTCGGGTGTGCACCGCCGCGCCTAGGAACCGCGAGTGGCGCCCTAGATTCTTCTGTAGTACTCGATCTTTATTAGGTACCTAGCCGTGATGTATTCGATATATAATATTCGAGACGATGTATTCTAGATTATATATATTAAGACGATGATGTATTCGAGATTATATATATTAAGACGATGTATTCGAGATTCAGTTTTTCCTTATTGATTGCATCCATGCATTGTAATTTTAATACTAATTAAATTGTTTTATATGTCTTCGTATTAGTTAAGTAAAAGCTATGGCGGACAATACCGCAGAGAGAGAGAAGAGGAATTGTTCGACATCATACGCAGCCCTCACGTGCTAGATGATCTGAATGAAGCGGATGACGGCTCCCAATATCTGAACAATACCGAGAGGGTGATGAAAAGATATTCGATCTAGACGACCGAGCTGATGAAGTCATGAACTATGATTATGATTATGATGACACAGACAATGTTTGTGATGACACATACAATGCTGATCTTCAAATAACAAAGACTACCGGCGAGGTATATTTATATAAGCAGGCATTATGGTGATCATCACATGTTTTTTATTGAAGATATATTAACGAATCGATCATTCTTCTTTCAGCCCTCTGGATCGAGCAAATCTGCTTCTAGGGACAGCAGGACAAAGCGAGGCCCAAGCAGATTGTTGAAGGATGGTGTAAAGTACAACATCGAATCCATCAAACCTAGTGGTGAACCCCTCACGCCTAAGAACATTGCGAACAAATGGACTAATCAGTCCGGAGTTCTTGTGAAGGACAAACTCCCGATCTCCATTCAAGAATGGAAGGAGCCAAAGACTAAACGTCCAGGTGTTACTTGGGTCGACGGCAGAGCCAAAGAACCCCTTTGGAAATCTCTGATGGAACATTTCACCCTACCAGATCATTTCACTAAAGCAGATGTGGACAAAGTGAAGGGCGCTGCTCTTAAGAAGATGGCAATTACATTCAACACCCACAAGAAAACTATATGGGGCCAACTACCTCGCTAATGAAAGGAAGACTCCAGAATTCACAGGAACACTGGATAAGGAAAGAGAGCACTGGGACGATTTCGTGACCTTCAAGGATTCAAAATTAGCTAAGGAACGGTCGATGAAAAACAAGGCAAATGCCGCATAAAAGATGCAGTTCCATAGGCTGGGTCCAGGTGGCTACGCGGTGGGATTGCCTAAGTGGGATAAGTCTGAGCAAGAAATGGAGGATGCAGGGGTAACACCAAGCATTAGGAACTGGCCTCCAGTGCGTAACTTGGTTCTATGCGCATGGGGGTGCGTTGGACCCGAAGACAGGCGAAGTTTTGCGGAAGGCAAGTTTAAAAGGAGCCGAACAAAAAATAATTGACGCAATAGAAGAAGCTCGAAAGGGGGTGTTCACGCCCAACAGAGAGAACGACGAGCTTATGCGCACCCTGGGAAATCCTGAACACCCCGGAAGAACACGAGGCAAGGGCGTTATTCCCTGGTATGAGGGCTTTTCAGAATGGAACGAGGACTACAGGACCAGTGCAAGAAGGAAGATGGAGGAGGAGAAGAAAAGGAAGCTGGAGGAGGAGCAGAGGAAGCAGGACGCAGAACGCCTTCAAGGCCTAGAAGCAAGGCACGCGGACCTGGCACTCAAATTCCAGCAGCAGCAGCAGCAAATCGACTCACTTAGCCAGGAAAGGGGGTCTTAGCAGCGGCAGCAGCAAGCGGATGATCTTCCAGCATTGGATAGCACCGTCCCATCCATGCCGAGAAGCAGCATTGGTTCTGCCCTGGGCGACACACTGCTGGATACATACCCTGTGGATGACATCATAGAGAACACTAACTATGAGCTACACTCCAAAATGAAGAACATATCCATGAAGGTGGCGGACGGCGTTGCTTTTCCAGTTACCCCCGAAGAAACCTTCCATTGCATCCCGATTCAAGAGGGCTATGCTCGTGTCTTGGTTGATGAAGTGGTGGACCCATATTCGGGGCTACAGCTTGACTTTCCTAGAGGTGAAGACGAGCGCACACTGGGAGAGGCCATACATCGTATCATCCTATGGAGAAAGGATTGCATCATCTTTTGAAGTCCACCAACACCGCGTCGTCTGCCGACTCCGCCACCGAGTCAGCAGACTCCCGCTCCTCCAAGTCCACGAACGCGTGAGCCGACTCCTCCTCGAAGTCCGCCACCTCCTCCAAGTTCCCGAACGCGTGAGCTGACTCCTCCGGTTTCAAGTCTGGCACAACGTCATGCCACTTCTCCGGTTTCAAGTCCGGCACCGTGTCGGGCCACACCTCCTGCTTCAAGTTCGGCACATCGTCAGGCCACTTCTCCTGGTCCAACTCAGCCACGTCAGTCGTCTCCGCCGTCTCAGCAACCGCAGAAGAGACATGCCGCAGCTATGGTGCGTAGCGGTATGAGTCGAGCTAGTTCAGGAAGTACAAGCGGAGACAAGCGATGTAAATATGGTCCAAGCCTCGCTCCTCTTCCTCAGAGGCCTTACGACATGACTAAGGAGCAAAACTCAGCCATAGTGCAGGCCCAACTGGACGCCCATTTTGGACGGAAACCGGCATCGCCGCCAAAGGAGAAAGTGCCTGAGAAAGTAATTGACCACTTCATTAAAATGGCTAGAGAACCAGCTCCCAAGCCTGTTGACTCGGACTATGAGCGCCAAATCAGGAAACTACATCGAAAACGGCTAAAGAAGGAAGCGATCTCGAGCTCGAGCCAACAAGCAGCGGGCAAAAAATGCGGGAAAACCGTTCCCCAGCTGGGAGAACATGCGGCGCAATCGATCTCCCCGCTTGTTGTGCCAACAACAACACATGAGAGGAGGCCGCGCGCCCAATATTATTGTGGGCAAACCGTTAAAGTTCCCCAGCTAGGCGATGTGGTAATAACGGAGGAGCATATAATGCAGGCTGAAATGCTCAAGATCTCTGTTGGACAACTCCTCGAAATTGAGCCCATGTCTCCACTTAGAGAGGAGGAAATAAAATGGAAATATGCCCGGGGCAAACCTTTGGTCCACCCAGACAAGGTCAAGAACCACCCAACGAGAATGTACGAATTGCATCAATGGTACATGAACATTACCAAGATTTCCAATCAAGAGTCCCTCATGGTGAATGTCAAGAAGGAGCATTACTACCATGAGAAAGCTCTGTGCGTTGAGTATTCAGAACTATATCAGTTATACAATCAAGACGCACTCGACAAATCTCTCGTCGCTTGCTATTGTTTGTAAGTGATTTCTTTCTGTAATTTTGATCAATCATTACATGTAATTATCCTCACTATATATTCTTTTCGTGGTATTATATGCAGGATGAGGATGTATGAAATGAAAAATCTGGGCGCTATGGCATTGGGTTCATTGACCCAAATACCATTAATGAGTACACATGGAATCTTGCAACTTCTAAAGCAGGTGTAGAGGAAAGCATGCTAGAGTTCTTGAAGTGCCTCAATACCAATGAAGATATACTACTTCCTTACAACTTCACGTGAGTTAATACAAATTCTATTTTTGCTTACTAGCTAGCTAGATGTTAATAACTAAGTGTATACGGTTTACGATATATAGTTGATTAATTTTATGCACATGCCTGCTTAATTAAGACATGCAAACGTGTGCGCATGCAGTTTCCACTGGATCTTGTTAGTCATTAAAGTTGACAAAGCAACAGTTGAAGTACTCGACTCGCTACTTAAAGAAGATAAAGACTACACCATCATGAAGGGGATAGTCAACAGGTAATTTCAATCATTATTAACTATATCTCGGCCTATTATTAGTTCGTCATTTCTTGATATGAACTATTTAATAACCCCATTATTGATTTTCTTTGCAGGTGGGCAGGGATTGGGCAAAGTTCATCAAGGTGACTCCAGGCAAATGGCCAAAAAAGTTGTTTTGGCATCGACCAAGGGTAAATAATTAAGTAGTGCTAGCTAGCTAGCCATCTCTTTAATTCTTGTTTCAATACCATTAATTAATTATCATGCTTGATTAATCATTCTCTAATTCAATTCCATTCTCGTAAAGGCCCTGAAGCAGGCACCGGGGAATGATCTTTGTGCATTCTAAGTTTGCGAGAACATTCGCATGATGGCGTCCGAAAGGAGCAAATCTCAAAGACAGGAATAGGTACATAGTCAGAACTCTATTCACACCATTATCGATATCTTGTAACACAACTAATACACATGCATATTGATCTCCTTCTAAACAGTTCAGAGAGGTGCGGGATAAGCTCCTACCCGAGGAGCGCATACTAGCACTTCAAGAGGAAATAGCCGGATTTTTGCTCGACCAGGTCATAGATCCCAAAGGAGAATACTATTACCGCTACCGCCCCCATGAACCACTTGTCATCGTGCATGCTCCAAGGCACCAAGGCAACATGTAGAAGAAATTGTATATGTATATACATGTGTATGTGTGAATAGTTAATGGTGTTGGCTGTGAGACATATATATATATATATATATATATATATATATATATATATATATATATATATATATATATATATATATATATATATATATTTCTACGTATGAGAAAATCTATATATATATGCATAACGTGTACAATTTGTAGTATCGTGAAATACCAGAAACAAAAAGAATTAAATGGAAAATAAAGCCAAATTGAAAACACAAAATTAAAGCAAAAATTAAAAACACCCAAACATTTAGTACCGTTGGTGTTACCAACAGTACTAAAGACCTACGCGCACATGGGCCTGGCTCGTGCCACGTGTTTGCACTTTAGCGCCGGTTCGTGATGAACCGGTACTAAAGGGGGGGGGGGGCCTTTAGTCCCCACTCTTTAGTGCCGGTTGGCGAACCGGCACTAAAGGCGGTCACGAACCGGCACTAAAGACCAGTTTTGCACTAGTGGATGTAAGCATATTGTTAAACCAGAGTTGGTTATTTGTAAACCGGGGTCTGACAATGGAGACAGTACAATGATGAATGCATTGGCGGTTCAACAGGGGACTAATGCTATCTACTGGGTCATCATTTTTCAATGAAATTAAAACGCCTAATCTGGTATTAAAGGTATATGTCTAAAAGGTGCGTAAGTGAAGGAAAAACAAGCTTCACATCTTGGCGTGGTAATTTCAGATCTACCGTGAGTTGGAAAAACAAAATATATTCTGACCTAAATTCCAGTGTGTTAAGAGTTCACCAAGTTCAGATGAGTTTTATATAACGCAGATGTTCTAACAAGGAAGCAAGAGTTTAAAGTACAAGGGCATTGGAAAAAGCAGATCTAACTAGCCATTGGTACTACTGAAGATAAACAAGGAAGAACAGATTCAAGAACTTTGAAGAACTATGAAGAACACCGAACCCTAATGGTGGATCTGGAGTGAGAAAAGGAGGAACGTACCAGTGCTGAGGAAGCAGCGGAGGATCGCCGCGTTTTTCTGGCACAGTGAGGTTGATGCAGCGGCCATCGTTGAGGCAGAGGCGAAGGACGACGGCGGCGGCAGAGCTCGAAGGTTGGTCGGCGCGAGGAAGAAGACGACACGAAGAGGCACGAGGGGGAAAAGTTAAAGGGACCCCTCAACTTATTTATAAGGTGAATGGATAAAAGACAGTCGCGAGAATCGAGGAGCCCGAAAAATGGGGTATGTCACAACTCTGTTGCCTCGATCATCGGAGGCCCATTAATGAAGGTGGGTTATACGCAGTTTTAAATAACAAATGACGTCATGGCGGTTTACCATGGTCTTGGAAGTTGACGTCACGGCGGTTTACAAGATTATGTGAAGATGTTGAAGAAGAAATTTTCTTAAGTATTGAGGATTGACATGAACCAGTTCAAATCAATCTGGGGCCTAATGTTGGGGATATTGCCACTGGGCGTAAACCGGCCAGGAGAGGCCGGATTAACCCCATAGTAGTTCACTATATCTGAAGGCCATGAAGACAGACGGTGACGCTTTATGAAGGCCCAGGGCCCAAAGCCGGTTTAAGGCCTGTAGACATAAACTGACATTGATATGTAAACTTGTGTAGTAAGATAGAAAGAGCAGAGAGCGAGCCGGACACGTTTATGAGCCGGCCCCGGGATTCTGTAAACCGACGGGCGTCAACCCGTGTATATAGGGGGACGACCCGGCGGTGGTTCAGGACAACAGACAACAACTCGAGACTCGGGCAAAGCGTATTCGCTCCCTGGTCATCGAAACCCTAGTAATTCCAGAACAACTGGATTAGGCTTTTACCTTCACCGCAAGGTGCCGAACCAGTATAAACTCTCTGTGTCCCTTGTCCGCTTTAACCCCTTTAAGCTAACCTGCACGATGGCTCCACGACTAAGTCCTTTCCTTAGGACATCTGCCATGACAAAACCACGATAGTGGCCAACCGACATTGTATAGAAAGACTTGTAATATCTTCAATCTGCTTGCTCTTCTGCTCTTCTTTAAGATGATCCTCTTCTCTTGCGGTCGACTGGTCAGGTCGAGTTATTCTCCCTTAGTATATTTTGAATCACATCATGTCAGGTCGACTTGTTCTTCTTTACTATATGTTGAAGTTGTCATCTGCGAAGTATCATCACTTCTAGAGCTCTCATATTTTGAGTAGTAGGCCACATTATATTAATGCATGCACCAAATTACAGCATGCATGGTACCTCTTAGAAGTTGTAGAGATAGCACAAAGGGGTTTACATGGAGGAAGTATTGGATTAGAATCACTTCTGCATTACAAAGATAATCTCACTTGTTTTTATGTTTTCATGCATGCCAGGTATTGAACATTATCAAAATGAATATGAGAATGGGCGCACGAGAGAGATATTCTGGAATGATCCACTGGCTAACAAACTTGGCATGGTGGAGGATGACCTATCTTATTCACCCATCAAGGTGCATGCTCTAACTTGGAAAGGTTGTATTGGTCGCACATATTTTGCATCTGACCTCTTGCATTACTTCTGCTTTGTTACACCATCTGCTTAGTTTAAGCATCATATATGAGTATATGCCATACCTATCCATTTTCTGTACCTATTCCATGCGTCGTCATACTATGTTTTTCCAGTTAAATGTTGTTCTTTCGTAATAGATGTCCAAAAGGAAGAGGGTGATTGCAGATCCTCAAGGAGTACAAACTAGGTATTTGGGAAAGGTAGTGATACCTGTTAAATCAGATAGATCAGCAGCCACAGAAAACACAGGCCCAACTGTAACAGACTTTACCCCTACTCCAGTTGCTAAACCCCTATTAGAACTGCTGACAGCCCAACGCAGGTACTGTCTATGATATGAATTCAAAATTTGAAATCCTAAATTTCTGCATGTGCCTTACCTTCTCTCTTCACTACAAGGATACCCCCTATAAAGAAACACATATTGTACAACGTTTTGACTATAAGTTGCAAAATTCACAAGAGATACGCATATAAGCGTTGCAGCATATGCGTTGTCGACTTCTTATTCATGACCATAGTGTCCTACATAGATTGCAACAGATCTTATATGTTGTCATGTATGTGTTGCAAATTATATCTGCTACAAGACTGCAAATATACATAATTAAAGTTAATTAGACGCGGTACACATAAGGAGTGTGGCGTGAAAACCTGCTCGCAAAAAATCAAGTTTGGCGTAGTCCTTCCATTTACTAAATCTCTGATCCAGATCATTGGAGTAGGCACATGGTGGGCCACCCTCCACCCTAAAATTTCAATATGTATTTAATATTTGTTTAGTGTATATAAAAGAATTGTTCAAAATTGTTCAACATATATTACAAAAATATTCAATGTATATTTAGAATTTGGTCATCAAATATCACAAAAATGTACACCGTGTAGTTAAAAATTGTTCGGCGTATGTTAAAAAAAATTAAATGTATATTCGAAACTTATAAAATTCAATAAATGTTTGGATTTTCAAATTCTGTTCGTGGTTTAAATAATTATTCACTTTTTTTCTTCAAAATCACGTTTTAAAAAATTGTTCGAGTTTCAAAATTTGTTCAAGAAAACGTCTTTATTTCTTGAAGGAATTATTAAAAAAGGATCTGCCTCTGTACATAATAGGTAAATTTGAGCGTTGTAATTTAACACATGCTCAGTCGTTAGTTCAGTGGCGCATTATCACTAGGTCGCTTGTTCGACTCATCGAATGCTTTATTTTTCGTGACATTTCCTTTTAGTGGGAATGGGCCGGCCCATTTTGCATGAATCTTTCAGCGGCGCTAACGAGCTTCGAGCAGGACCTCTCTAAAAAAAAGGTAATATAAGAGATGGGCTTGGAGGAAAAAAAGCCCAATAACAGCCTATCCTGTTCGTCGCGTTGTGCCGAAGCGAAAGCAGCCACGCACGGTCGGTCAACCCTATTTCTCCAGTCTTGGGAATACTCGATCCGCCGCCTGGAAGCCAGATGAGCCGCCTGCCTCGCCGTCCTTGCCCGGCCGCCAGGAGCCACCGGTAGACCGCCCTGTGATCCTAACCGGCCTGAAGGTTGACACCCGCGACTTGCCGCTGCCTGCCCCGCTTGGTGCCCGGCTGGCTACTGTCCAATCAGGTGCGCAGGCGCACCACCGCGCCTCTGACCGGACTACGGAGCTGCCCACTTCCAGATCCGCTCCGCATCGCTTCCTCAGCTTTGATACTGCCCATCGAAACAAAATTGGATGAGACGAGATATAGAGGGAGAAAGTGTAGATGCTCCTATAATGTCAAGTGATGACATAGTACCTGAATAAAGGTCGGGTTCAATGCGATTCAGTTATTTACATTCTTAGTATCATTGCTGCAACTTGTGTCATTCTGGACATGAAACTTACCACTATTGCTTCTAAATGCAGGTTTGATGGATAATCAGAAAGTCACCTATCTGAATATGTGGAGCCTAGTTGAAGTGACAAATTCATTAGTGTTATTGCTATTTTTTTTCTTTAATGTTTATGTACTTTATAATTCAGACAAGAAGATTTGTAGGTGTGACAGGCCTAAAGTGTCAATACTTGATCCCAAATATGTTGGTTCCACGAACAACATAAAAGTGTTAAATAGGCTGGTTCCACGAACTCGATCAATACATTGGTGTTGGTTGTCTTCTTTCCAATACATCATGAGTTGCAGTATGTGTGAAGTGTGAGTTGCATAATGTTTTTGGTTCACAAAACAGAGAGTGAGAAAGAGAAAAAGAGAGAAACAGAGAGTGGCGGAGGAAGAATTAATTTTCAGACGTATATTACTCCCTCATATATAGATACATCGATTTCATGTCAAGTAATTCCGGACGGAGGTTTGCATTTAGCAAATATACAGCACAAATTCGAAAAGCTAAATATTAACACTCAAAATACCACTACATGGAAATTATATGGATGGTTGTTCACCAAGTTACTGGACGAAACTAATCAATTCATCTTTTATCAACGGGAAGGCACAAGAATAAATGTACAGCATGATTATAACTAGAAAACCGAAGAACATAAAGTCATACTCCCTCTGTAAAGAAATGTAAAGAAATATAAGTATTTGCACCAGATATTAAAACACACGTATACAATTAAGTACGCGCGCTCAAATTCCCTTGAACCGACATCAAACTTGGTGGAGGTTTGTGGCTGTCCGGAGCTGTGCTAATATACGTGGCCCCTGCCATAGCGCGTGCAGTATTGATGTCGGTCTGATCAACCGATAACGCGCCTGTTTTCGCCAAACACGCCCCCGAGCATGCGCCTACCGCAGATCGAGCCACAGGTTGTCGTCGCGTCGTTTCTTCGTACCGCTGCATCGTCGCCCCAAGGTCCTCCCGCCGGCTGCCCCGACTCACTACTTCGACACCAACCACCCCGACTTGACATCGACCACGGCGTTCTTCGCACCACTACTTCGACACCACTACGCCCATGACTAACCCGGCGCCTTTTGCGCCCGCGGTTCCATGACGACTTCCTCGATAGCGGCCACCCCGACTTGACATCGACCACGGCGTTCTTAGCATGGCTACCTCGACCATGGGTACACCACCCTACGCTCACGACTATCTCGACAGCGGCATAAAGGGCTACCGCCTTGCGTGAGCAATCTCGTCAGTTTCCACTCCAGCCACGACTTCCGCGATGCATCGGCCGTTACGAATTTGGGGTGGACGTCCGTCGGTTTACCTTCGGATTCTTCTCCAATGTCACCATATGCACCGCTACCGTTCTGACCGCGGGGGGGGGGGGGTGTTTAGTATCGTTATTAGATTGGAAACCTAGGGTAGACTAGGAAGTATATATTCTGATTTGTCTTGTGCTCCAAGTAGATCATGTACTCCTATATATACGCCCACGAGACTCAAGCAATAAACATCAATTTCACCAATCTCCCTCTACCCTTCTGACAGTAGGATCTCCAAGATGGTTCTCGGCGCCAACTGGGGGATCTTCCTCTAGATCATGGCGCCGTCATGTGTGGTCTTTTGACCAATCCTCCTCCTCTGCGTCGTTGAAGGAGGAAGGTCTTGCTCTCCTCAGATGATGGAGAGCATCATCAGCCACCCCTCCTCGACGAGGCTACCGCAACAGACGAGGAGTTCCAACGGCAGTTTGAGCTCCCTCCGTGATCACGGTTTAGTGCCGTCCTCATCGTTGCCCTTGTGGCCCCACTGCTGCCATTGCCGCCCTGTCGGTGCCCGCTTGTCGTGAAGTAGGAGCCATACCTGGCGCTCACGAACGCACGCGGGGCGAATTGTGCATTACCTTCGACATGGCGGCTGGAGAACCGAGAACATCGCTGCAGTGTCCTGGCGGTGGGAAAGTCGATTGACACAAAGACGCAACAACGTGTCGTGCTCGAGATGTCAGACGTCTCGCCGGACTAGGTCCTCACAAACGCCATGCTGGTGGAGGCCTATGCGCTGCCTCAAGGGGAGGGGTGGGCGGAACGGGGCGACGTTCGCGGCCGACACTGGCCGGTGGGCGACGGGGGAGGAAGCTGAGCGGCTACACCGATGCGGCAGGTCAGCCAATCATCCCATATTGACTAATAGAAAACATTATCAGTTCGTCTATTTTGCATTGAATTTGTACAAACATAGAAGAAGCACGTTGTGTTTGGCACAAATATATGTGCAAGCGCCTGTCAAGGGCCAAATGATAATAAAAAATATTATAACTTTTTTCGCTTCAAATTTGTAGTCGCTTGTCTTTTATTTTTTTTGATTTCGCACCAATTTTTTCCGTTTCCCTCTATTCTCTCCCGCCAAGAGCCACTAATTCTAGTCAAAAGAAAATAAGTACGCGCGCTTCATTAACATCAGCTCTCGCGAGGAGGTAACTACGCCACCAAAATCGGAAACCTCCTCCCCCCTCCCCCATATCAACGCAGTTCCCTTCCTCCTCTTGTACAAAGGATCCCTTCTTGAGCAGATCGATCGTGGCCAGCGCTCCCTCCTGAGTCTCATAGCTCGCCCGGCCGATTCCACCATTGAGGCTGAGGGCACCAGAGGCGTGTCTTGTTCAGCAATCGGGCGGTAAGCAGATCAATCCCACACTGATTCATAGAAAGAAGGTAAATTCTGGCACGAAGTTGAAGATTTTGCCTCCTCCCCTTCTTGTTTCAGATTTATCACTTCTATGCTTCCGAATTACTTTTCTCTTGAGCGAATTATATTGTGCACACCAAGTGTTTGATAGATGTCCTCTGTTATTGGTTTAGAATTTTGGGAGCCTTCAGATAGAGTTGGTTGCTTCGGTAACTATTGGGGTGTCAAAGCGGACATGTGCAGATATTTCAATCTAGTTCTGCACCATTACTACCTTGGTGACTTCAATCTCTTCATAGACTTTCTTTATGGAACTCCAGTTCTGAATATCATGTTCTTGTTGGGTAGTATAGTTGGGTTAGTTCTTATGAGTATCGCACCATGATTTGCGCCCCGATAATTTGAATGTTATTTTTTATGAATACGAGAACATGATGTGCAGCAGCACAACTAACGATCCAATCTGGAAACGACACACTTGTTCTGAAAATAAATGTTAGTGACTTGAGAGTAACATATCATCAGCCTAGCTATATTGGTTGTGCATTAATCAAACCTCCTTAACAGAAAAGAGAATGAACATGGGTGTCCTTGACCTTCTCGTCCTCTTACTATCCGTGGATAGTGTTATTCCTGAACATGTGTGGCCCCTCCCCCTAGCAAACACCAAGTTAAGCACCATATGCCACATCAAGTACAATGTGGTCTGACTTATTTTGTTGATTGCAGGGTTAGAAATTACTTGATAATATGATTGTTTGAGCTGAAATCTGAATTAATCGTCTTCACATATATTGGGATGAGTGCCATAAGGTCGAGTAGGACCACAAAATATTGTCTTTTGCAAAAATTATTTAAACTTTTGGTCATTTTAATGTTGCAGCAAATATGTCACGGACAAGAATTAACGTTGTTGAGTCTAATGAAGAATATATGACGGAAGAACCGATCGAGCATCATAATTCTGCTGCAAAAGATGTCGAATCATCCGATGTCCATGAAAGAACTACTAATGATGAAGAAGGCTTCACAGATTGTGATGACGCTGAAGTGGATGAAAATGAAGATGGTAAGTTTGTTGCTCATTACTTACCGTTTGCAATATATGATTATTCTTCATTGTAACATATAATTCATGGTTCTATATATTCAGCTGAAAATGCAGAAACAAAAGAGCGTAAGAAGAGGAAGCTGAAATATATTTGGAACCTTCCAAAAGGGAAAAGGATACTGGTTCGTTGCAATGAGATAGATCAGCCAATTGGAAAAGAGGCTAAACATCTTGGGGATTTTCTTGGCTCAGTTGCAAGGAATGGATCATTGTGTTGCTTGAGCTACAAGGATTGGAGATTGCTCAAAACTAAAACAAATGTAAAGGCTATACTAGATCAAGTGAAGGTAAAATTTAATCCATTGAATATCCTTTACTAGCTTGTTCTATGTTGCCTTACATTACACTCATCCTATTTATATTGTAATTGTTTTGTAGATGAGGTTCCTTTACCCTCCTCGCATGGAAAAATATATAATGAAGGTAATTGGAGACAGATGGAGGCAACATAAGTCCGATCTGAAAGCAATGTATTTTGACGAGAAAAAAAGCACCGAAGCCAATTACAACAATAAACCAAAATCCGTGACTCCGGATCAGTGGAGATCTCTAGTTAATCATTGGACAACCCAGAAAGCTAAGGTACTTAAAAGAATTCCATTTTCAGCTTTCCTTGTTGGACTTTATATATTGCTGTGTAGATACGATTAAAGATCTGCACATAATTGCTTTGATTTATTCTTTGGTAGGGGATTAGTGCTAAAAATAGAAATAATTGTTCAATGAGGAAGTCTACACATACTAGTGGGACAAAAAGTTTCCCTCGTAAGAGGGAAGAAATGGTAAAGTATACTAACTTCATGCATCGCTCTTCCATTCATGTTTTCTAATGTAATTCATGTTTACATTACATATCAACAGAAAGATGCAGATCCTGAAAAGAAGTACCCTCATAGGGCTCACTTGTTCATGCACACGCACAAGCCAAAAACTTGCAAGAACAAAATCATTAATGCTCATGTGGTACATTTACAACTCTCAACCATTCATATTTGAATTCACACTGTTCCTGTATTTAGGAAGAGTTGAAAGATATTATGGACAAGAACCCTGAATTAGCAGATAACAACGGTGGAAAGACTGCATGGAAAGGAGACGCGTTGAACAAAGTATTAGGGGATGACAAGCCTGGCCATGTACATGGTTTGGGACTAGTTCCAAACCCAAAAAAACTTTTTGATGTTTCCACTTCACGTGTATTCCAGAATACACATTTTACTTCGGTGGAGGATACACCAAATGAAGATATGCTAGCTTTTAGAGTTGAAATGGAAAAATTATATCAAGTAAATAAAAATCAGGATGCTAAAATTATGGAACTAGAGGAGAAGATGAGAAGAATGGAAAGACAACCAAATCAGGTAAATTTCTAACAAATGTAAGCTTCATTTATTTTGTGGACTAACCTTTCTGTATTCCTATCGTAGGAAATTTCATATCCAATGGCTACAATTGGGCTTGAACCTTCGGTTGATGGACACAACTCAAACAGAAAAGTTTGTATCTTGTCAAAGTACACAATAAAATTCCTCAAATTGCACTCCAGAAATTATTTCTCATTTGATATTTATGTTATGCTATCTGTAGAGAGTGCTTGCTCCTCCGGTTGATGGACTCCAACTTGTTAAAAAACGATCAAATAATTTACAGAACAAGCCAAGTGGATCAAATGATGCAGATTTGCAAGCATCAAACAAGAATTCTGTTTCAGATAAGGTTTGTCTACTTAAATACTCTTTACAACCTGTCATTGCTGATTTTTAAGTTGTTGTGCTTGCACTTTCTGCAATTGCATATCAAATACCCAAAACTTGATGTGTGATCATTTTATCCTAGAACAAAGAAACTATGGTTCATAATGGTGGCAGTGCACGACAACTAGAAAAATGCTCTACTGCACACAAGGTATCAACAGTCCCATATACAAAGTTGTGATCAAACTATAGTGCTCCCATGTTTATGTCTTTACTTGTTGCTTTCAGAATGTTGTCCAGAACCAAGAAACTCCTCATAATTTCAGTGCTCGGCAAGGGGAAATAAATTCTGCTACACATAAGGTATATTTCCGTTACCATATACAATATGTTCAAAATATATTGCTCCGATGGTTATGTATCTACTGGTCGTCTTGCTATCAGAATGTTGTTGAGAACAAAGAAACTTTTCTTGAGAATGTTAGTGCACGTCATGGAGAAAAAACTTCTGCTGCAAACAAACTGGTATTTTTTCATAATCACATACACATTTCTGTTCAAACTATAATGCTAGCTTGTTTATTTGTTTATGACTTCTTCTTTACTATCATACTGTTGTCCAGACCAAAAAAACAACAAAAGGTGCCAATGCAAGCAGTAAGAGTACTCAAAGTGGTACGCTGAGCTGGTTGGGTGCCAGTGAATTACCTGTAAGAGTGCTCATTCATTTCAGATGTTCCTATGTTTTCTTTCTAATTTTCTCATATGTTTACTTTGATTTTCTCTAACAGGCAGGAACTAAAGTATTCTTGAAGAGCCTAAAAAGCCATAACAGGGATGTAGCTCTTGCTACAATTGTAAGTTGTGATCCAAACTTTAAACTTGATGGTGCTGAAATTAGGAATGAATTCTGGGCGGTGCATGTTGATATGGCGCTTGTGAAAACTAAAAATTTGGTACGGAGTCGCAAAAACTGCACTACTCTTGGTAATGCAGAAAAAACAAAGATTGCATGGCCCTCAACCTTTATACGTGACTAATATATTACCTCTATTACTACTTGCATTATGTCAATGCATTTTGTGTTAACAGTTCATTTTGTTTTCTTTTTTGTAGATTCAAAAGATAAATGGATGAGTATATGGGTGGGTGGCAAGTGTACTGCAATGATGATGTTGATATTCTGCTTCATGATGGTGACGATGATGGATGCTTTCAGTTTTAGTTATGTTCTGGGGATGATGTTCCTGCTGGATGTTGTTCCTCGATTAAGTTTTAGTTAAGTTGTAGGGAAGTTGAATGCTTTAGTTTAAGTTTCAATGTCAAGAAAGTAGTTAGATTATGCATCACGTTTGGATGATGTTCCTCTTGTAATATCCACCATTGTAATCCAACAATTTTATCTCATATATGATATATGATTTCTTCCGGTTGTCAGTATATTCTCTTGTTTTTTTCCTATACTTGAAATACACAATTACATGGAGCATTGATTACATAATAATAATAATAATAATAATAATAATAATAATAATAATAATTACACTAAATCTGTGCCAACACTTGAAGCGTTGGAAATTTTTCGTTGCCGAGTAATGGGATTTTGACTCTTGTACGTTAACCACCAACATATAAAACTGTTGTTGCAGTCCCATTTATCCGTTGTAGTCTTGCAACGGTTTCTTTACCAACGACAATATAAGCGTTGCATTATTCGCTAGCAACACTGGATAAGGCAACGCATCTCAAACCGTTGGTAAAGTCACTAACAACGCATATATGGGCTTTTAGATACGGAAAAAAGCGTTGCTACAGTGGGGGTCTTGTTGTAGTGCTTGTACGAAAACTAATTTCAGATGCATCTCCTTGCTCAAAGGATCATAGGATCTCATGACAATACTGGGCTCTGCATTGCTCTTGTCAGTACCTCTTGCCCTTTGTCAGCATACTTACACTCATTGTTGTTTGATTATGTAGCATCACTGTAAATGTTCGCTTCTTTATCCTTCCTTTGCTTGATATTATAAGATCTATATTTACTCTTAGATAAATGTAGAATTAACACAATGGTTATGAAGTTTTGGATTGCTCATGTAAGTACCTGTTGTCATGTACTGCCTCTGTATCGAATTAAATGGATGTATTTAGAACTTAATAGTGCTAGATACATCCATTTAAGCGACAACTAATAACGGACGTTGGTGGTATTACTGTACATGCATCGCGAGATAGTTGATTGTCTAGCATTATTCTGCATCTTATCTGCCCTACCCTCCGCTTTCTCCAAATATCATATCTACATTCACTCTTACCAAAATATTGAATAAAGCCAATGCCACTGCACACGTTGATGCCTGCATTCCTCTTGTTAGTACCTTTTGCCTTGTAACGCTGTACTTAATTAATTGCTATTTTATGTATCATCAGTCTGCACCTGAGCTTCATTATCCTCTGTTTCTTCCAATATTATTTCATCTATATTTACTCTTTGCAAACTGTAGAATAATGGAAACGCTTATAAAGAATTTTCTTTGAGGAATTTATTGAATTATCGTTCCATCAACATGGAGAAGGGCTTTATCCAGCCCGTGTTAACATGTAATGTAAGTTCATCCTTCTCAAGCCTTCAAACTTTGTTCTAGTATAGATTTGGATAGGCATCATTTCCTCCACTACTGTTTACATCTGATTCGATGTTTGCAACAACTACCGGTTTTAAATTGTAGTTGTAAAAACATGTTCCTTATGCAGAACAGATCCATTTATTTGCTTATATAATTGTGAAACCTGTTACATGTCTCCTTGTTTCTCTTTCAGAGTCGTATCTCTTATGCCAGGCAGAACTTTAGGAAAGATAGTGAGCCAAACCATCTTGAGGACAGCGAGCTGACCCCAAGGTCCTGTCTTGATGAAGACAGTGAGTTGAAGCTACTCACCAGCAGGTGTGAGACAGCCTCTATGCAGTCGCTGCCTCAATCAGTTCGACTTCTTCAGTCTCAACTTAAAGCGGAAAGGCTTGCTTCAGCTCAGATCCGACTTGAAGTCAAAGATATAATGAAGATGTCAGGGGACTGCCTTGCGCACTATGATGCCATACAGCTAGGGATGAAGCATCTATCATTGACACAACTGAGGTCTCATCAGCTTGTTCGGCTGCTTGAGGGGGCCCGAGCTTGCCAGGTCTAGTGCCTTCTGAAGTGCTCTTAGTTTTGTATATTGTTTTGTCGGCGCGTTTGTATGCACTGGTGGCGACCTTTGATGCCCAATGTATGTAATCCGCGGTCATGTTGCACTTTATTATCACCGGGTAGCGAACTTTGATTCCTAATATGCCGTAATTTCTTTGTTGTATAGTCTAGGTTTATTCTTTGGTCGGTATGCTGTAATTTAGGCCGGAAGGTTCAGTGGATCTCAGTGTTGTCGGTCTTCAGGCCGGCTCGTTACTCATATGGGCCACAACATGGGCCTATAATCAGCTTGGGCCATTAGCAGGTCTAAACCTATAGTAGTTTCCAGCGTTTAACAGGCCATGGGCTACGTACTTACTGTAGTGACACTGGGCTTCCTACGGGCCGTAGAAACAATGGGCCTCCTACGGGCCGTAGAAACAATGAGCCTTCTACGGGCCGTATCATCAATGGGCCTTAGACGGGCCGTATGATCAATTGGCCAAACATGGGCCAAAAATAGACCGCATTATGGCCGTAAACGGGCTAGAGTTGGAGTCGTTCTTTCATGGGCCGACCATAACGGGCCGTCGTTAATAGGCCGTATTTGATGACGCTATGAAAATGGCCCAACGTATTAACGGGCCACAAACGGGCCGACTGTAACCACAGGCTGAATTTTGGCCCACAAGCAGAAAATGACAGTAACGGGCCGTAAGTAACCGAATGCTAGAAATGAGCCCAAGAATAAATGGGCCCTGAGAAGGCCGAAAGATAACATAGGCTACAAACGGCCCAATGGATTAATGGGTCATTAATGGGTATAAAGTGATACGCTGTTCATTACGGGCCAGTTTCACCACGGGTAGTTAATGGGCCAAGAGTTACAAAGGGCCTCATCTGGGCCGAAAGACGTCATGGGCCATACATGGGCCAGAACTTAAAATGGGCTGGAATCATATTGGACGGCCCAGATGATGCTACTGGGCCTAATTCGGATAGGTCGTAAGGGGCCCTGGGTTAGCGGGCTATAAATGGGCTATATGCGAACATGCCGTTAACAGGCTTTCCGTGGGCCGGCCCGCCACCTTTTGACCAAGTCAAACAGGCCGACCTTTTCACAGGAATGGGCCTCTGTTGGGTCGTGCCACGTGTCGACGTATCATAGGTGCCTTCTGTCCAATGAGTGGATGACATATGTCCCAACGGTGAGCCGACACGTGTTTCCTCCAGCCAATGATTATTTTACACGTGGAAAAGCCATTGGTCAGGGCTGTTAGCAGTTTATCGGATCCAAAACCGGACCCGATAACTTAACGACGTTCCATTACGGTGGATGCCACGTGTCGGTCACCCTTGACGAAAGCACTTCTGTGACGCGCGATTTATCGTCATGGAAGTAGACACTTCCGTGATGATAATTTTGGTAATGTCATGGAACACTTATACGACAGCATAGGTATGATTATCTTGATTCTGTCACAAAATTGTCATGGATGTACATGCATGACAAAAAATGCGACCTACTGTGACAAACACGTATCATCACGGAAGTGTATTTTTTTTGTAGTGCATCTTTCACAAACACCCTCACGTAGAGGGTCGCATCACCGTCGTACTTGAAATGGAGGGTGCATCGCCAGCTTAGGCCGCGCTCGCGGGCGAACGTCTGCCAACCGCGGGATAGAGCTATGTTGCCCGCGGCGGAGACCTCAATCGCGACCCAGGAGGCCCAACTGCAGCAGCCATCCTCCTGCAGCCAGAGACCTCCTGGACCAGAGGCCGGCAGCTCGTCGACGAAGAAGCGCGGAAGCTGAAGCCAGTTGCCGGCCGGATCCTCCGACCAGGCAACGAACTCCGGCAGCACCTCTGCCGAGTGGAAGCGTGGCCGGGGAGGCCGCGCAACCACGACACATCTCATCGACGGGGCTGCCGCAACCGGAGCGACCCCTACCACGCGCAGCGGCGCCACCCCGGGAGCGGGGGGCCACGACGGGAGTCGTGGTGTTCTTACGGGGACGGCCGCGTCCCCGCTTGGGTGCCGAGGAGCTAGACCCCTCGCGGGGGGCCTTTGCCTTCTCCGCGGTGCAGAACCTCTTCAACGGTGCCATTGGAGTCGGTGGTCGAGCAGAGGTGTAACGCCCTCGATGCGGCTATATCTCCCACGTGTCGAGGCACGACTTAGAGGCATAACCGCATTGAAAGCAATGTCGCAAGTGAGGTAATCTTCACACAACCCATGCAATACATAAGGGAAAAGATACATAGTTGGCTTAAAGTCGCCACTTCACACAGTACATAAATAAACATCCATCATTCAGAGTACACTCAAGGTCCGACTACGGAACCAAAATAAAATAAGATACCCCAAATGCTACACAGATCCCGATCGTCCCAAATGGGCTCCACTCTCGATCATCGAGGAAAAGACACATAGTAACGACCACGTTCCTCGTCGAACTCCCACTTGAGCTCGGTTGCATCACCTGCCTTGCATCGTCGGCACTGCAACTGTTTTGGTAGAATCTGTGAGTCACGGGGACTCAGCAATCTCACACCCGAGATCAAGACTATTTAAGCTTATAGGAAGGACAGAGTTGTAAGGTGGAGCTGCAGCAGCGACTAGCATATGTGGTGGCTACAACGCAAAAGAGAGCGAGAAGAGGAGCAAAGCACGGTCGTGAAGCTAGTAGCGATCAAGAAGTGATCCTGACTACTTACGTCAAACATAACTCCAACACCGTGTTCACTTCCGGACTCCGAGAAGAGACCATCACGGTTACACACGCGTTGATGTGTATTTTATTGAGGTCAACTTCGGTTTTCTACAACCGGACATTAACAAATTCCCATCTGCCTCATAACCGCGGCACGGCTTTGAAAGATAATACCTGCGGGTGTCCCAACTTAGCCCATTATAAGCTCTCACGGTCAACGAAGGATATTGCTTCTACCAGAAGACCCGATCAATCTCGAATCCCGGACTACAAGACATTTCGACAGAATAAAAAAGACCAGCAAAGCCACCCGATTGTGCCGACAAATCCCGATAGGAGCTGCACATATCTCGTTCTCGTGGCACATCCGGATGAGACAGAGCTACGAGTAAAACCAAGCCTCGTGTTTCCCCATGGTGGCCCATGAAGCGGCTCGGTTCGGGCCAGCACTCGAAGGAGCACCGGTCCGGGGTTAAAATAAAGATGACCCTCGGCTCGCGAAAACCCGGAGAAAAAGGCTTAGGTGGCAAATGGTAAAACCAAAGTTGGGCCTTCTTTGGCGAGTCTTATTCAAAGCGAACTATCAAGGGGTCCCATAAATCACCCAACCGTAAGGAACGCGAAATCAAGGAACATAACACCGGTATGACGGAAACTAGGGTGGCAAGAGTGGAACAAAACACCAGGCATAAGGCCGAGCCTTCCACCCTTTACCAAGTATATAGATGCATTAATTATAGAAGATATATATTGTGATATCCCCAACAAGTAAACATGTTCCAATAAGGAACAATATCTCCATGTTCCAACAAGGAACAAACTTCAACTTCGCCTGCAACTAGCAACGCTATAAGAGGGCTGAGCAAAGCGGTAACATAGCCAATCAACGGTTTGCTAGGAAAGGATGGTTAGGGGCTGACATGGCAATATGGGTGGCATGATATAGCAAGTGGTAGGCATCGTGGCATAGGCATAGCAAAAGAGCGAGCAACTAGCATAGCAAAGATAGAAGTGATTTCGAGGGTATGGTCATCTTGCCTGCAATGTTCTCAGAGTTGTCGAAAGCTTGATCCTCGTAAGCGTTCTCAACAGGTTCCTCGTTCACGTACTCGTCTCCCGGCTCTACCCAAAGCAAGAACACAAACAAAGGAACCACAATAAATCACGGTGCAATGCACAAGCAACATGATGTAAAACATGACATGATATGCGAGATGTGATATGCAATGCGTATGTGCGCTCCGGAAGGAAAATGATGAACCAGGCATCAACTTGGCAAACCAAGTATGCCACTGGAAAGATGAGATGATTTCGGTTGAAATCGATATAAAGATCACCGGAATCGGATGCACGGTTTGCAAATGACAAGCAAAACAAGAATGGCACAAATCTGCCATTAACAGCATGATGCCACTTAGCAAGCAACAAGAAATTAAGCTACTGCACCCAAACGTACCAACAAAGTATATGGCAGTGATCTACTAAAGATGCTTGACAAAAGATGAACACTGAGCTATGGCTAAATCACATCATAACAGGTTCAAACAAGCATGGCAAAAGTGCACAAAATATCAGGCTGGACATGGCAAAAACAGCATCAGGTAGCAATGTTCAGAGCAAGAAAACAGCATGCTACATGAACTTATAATAGTAAAACAAGGCATGGAATGAATCTACTCAAAGCATAGAACAAAAGTCCCTTACTGACCATAAGCCAAAAAGGATCAGAAAATATAGTAACACCCATGTCAATATCGCAAGTTTAGTTAATGATTCAGCAACATGGCATGTCAAAACTGATAACAAGTAGGCATGTTTAAGAGCTCGATGCACTCACTACAGAGCCTTTCATGATAAACTAAGCATACATACATCAAGAAGACATGGCATAGAAGATATACATGGCAAAAACAATATCATAGCATACACAGATCAACCACAACAACCTTTGCAAAATTGAATAACATGTAAACAATCTGCCAGGAAACATTTGATAGCAAAAGTAGAGCTCGATTGACTCAATCTATGGCACTCCATAATTGCAAACAAAGCCATGTATGGATAGAGCAAGACATGTAGAACAAAACATCCTTACTGAAGTATCTCAAAATATGCATGGATCTCTTGGTAGCATCAAGTTAACATGGCATCAAAATATCAGCAAAACCAGAGCTGAAATCAGCAACTCAGGACACCTACTTTGCATGCTTGTGCTAGTCACCACATAGATCACAAAAATACATGGCATACACCCCTGGAAAGATGGCATGGAATATTACAAAACACATGTAGGACTCAAATTCATAGGGTGCACACATCAATCATAGCAAAAATAACAAAAGTGCATGTTCTGTTAAGAAACAGAAACTAACATCACATAGCCTTCTTCCAACAGTATTTCGGGCATCAAGATGAGCTCAAATGAAAATGATACAATGAGATGAAATGATCTACTCTTCGAGGCGAACGTTTTGATATATTATACGCTCAAAATGGAGCTACAGATGCAAAGTTATGCTACGTAGAAATTGCCACGAAATATTCACAGGATTAAAACTTAGAAGAATTTGAGAGGGGGAAGAAGTCAACGGGATAGATCCGATCAGGATCCGGCCCGATCCGAAGCGGCGGCGGCGGTGCGGATCCTCCGGTGGAAGAGGAGGCGGGCCGGGGCAGGGCGCCGGCGGAGGAGGGGGCGGCGGCGCGGCCCGACGCGGCCAAGGCGGCGGCGGAAGCGCAGCCGGCGAGGCGAGGAGGCGGCGAGGGCGACGCGGCGCCGGCGCCGGCGAGGGCGGCGGGCGGCCGCCGGCCGGCCGGCGGCGGCGGCGGGAGGAGGCGGGCATGGGCATGGCATGGGGCCGCAGACATGAGGGGGCAGCCATGGCTCGGCGGGCAGGGCAGGCGGCGCAGTGGCAGGCGCCACGTGGCGTGTTCCTGGTTCGCCGGGCGGCGGCGGCGCGGGCGGGGCGGACGTGTCCGGACGGCGCGGGGGTTTCGTCCGGGCGCGAGGTAGGGGAAGGCTAGGGTTGATCCGGATTTAGAATGGGGGGTGTTTAAATAGGCATAGAGGGAGCTAGGAGAGTCCAAATGAGGTGTAGTTTTCGCCCACACGATCGTGATTGAACGACGGAGAGCATGGAAGGACTTAGATGGGTTATTGGACTATTTTGAAGGGGTGTTGGGCTGCAACTTAAAAGAGGCCTTTGCGAGAGTGCGGTTAACCGTTGGAGTGCCAAACGAGCTCCAAATGACCCGAAACTTGACCGGTGGTCTACCGGTGGTATACCAAGGCCACTTGACAAACCTCGGTCCATTTCGAGAAAGTTAAGTACCCGCACACGGAAAAACGTAAAAGGGGCCGCCGGGGAAGATAGGAGTGCCGGATTGCAAAACGGACAACGGGAAAAATGCTCGGAATCATGAGACGAACACGTATGCAAATGCGGTGCACATGATGACATGATAAAAATGCATGACATGGACAAAATGCAAAATGAAGAAAAACCCAACCACGGAGGGAATATCATATCACAATGCCGAAAATGGCAAGAGTTGGAGTTACAAATATGGAAAGTTACGTCCGGGGTGTTACAACACTCCACCACTACAAGAGGATCTCGTCCCGAGATCTAGGACTGAAAGAACTCCGGATATTCGGAACGGAGGTGATCCTCGCGCTCCCAGGTGGCTTCTCGGTCGGAATGGTGTGACCACTTCACTTTGAGGAATTTGATTGACTTGTTGCGAGTCTTGCGCTCTGTTTCTTCAAGAATAGCAACAGGGTGCTCATGATAAGAGATCTTCTTGAAGGTCAATCTCTTGAAGTTGATAGTGCGTTCGGAGTCTTGAAGCACTTGCGGCTATGACACGTGAAACACATCGTGCACATTCGCGGTTGGAGGAAGCTCAAGTTGATAGGCGAGATCGCCTCTTTTGCCAATGATCTTGAAAGGACCCACGTATCTAGGGGCAAGCTTCCCTTTGATACCGGCGGCGAGTGCCTTTCATTGGAGAGACGCGAGGTAGACATGGTCTCCGATTTCAAAAGCCACATCACGGTGCTTATCATCATAATAGCTCTTCCGCGCGATTATGCGGCTTTGAGATTCTCACGAATGACTTTGCACATTTCTTCCGCTTCGTGATCAAGTCATTGCCAAGAAGTTGGCGTTCACTGTCTCTGACCAATTGAGAGGAGTACGGCACTTTCGCCATAGAGAATTTCGAATGGGGCCTTGCCCGAACTCGCTTGGAAGCTGTTGTTGTAGGAGAACTAGGCATATGGAAGACAATCTTCCCACTTCATACCGAAAGAAATGACACAAGCCCGAGCATATCTTCAAGGATTTGATTAACTCGCTCAACTTGGCCACTTGTTTGAGGATGGAAAGCTGTCTGAAACGAATGTTGGTGCCCATGGCCTTCAAAAGAATCCCAAAACTTGGAGGTAAAGATGCTGCCACGGTCTGAAGAGATCACTTGTGGAATGCCGTGCAAGGAGACAATCCTGGAGGTGTATAGCTCTGCCAACTGAGCTGCTGTGATGGATTCTTTGATAGGAAGAAAATGTGCCACTTTAGTAAGCTTGTTAATGACAACAAAGATAGCATCATTTCCACGCTTGGACTTTGGAAATCCAGTCACGAAGTCCATTTCAATATGATCAAACTTCCATTCTGGAATAGCAAGAGGTTGAAGGAGACCAGCTGGTCGTTCGTGTTCTGCTTTCACTCTTCTGCAGACATCACATTCCTTCACGAATTGAGCAATTTCTCGCTTCATTCGAGTCCACCAATATGACTGCTTGAGGTCCTGGTACATCTTCGTACTTCCAGGATGAATGGATAGAAGCGAATTGTGAGCCTCGTTCATAATGACTTTTCTCAGACCACCCTTAGGAACCACAATCCGGTCCTCAAAGAAAAGAGTATCTTTGTCATCAACGTGGAAGCACGTATACTTGGAAATGCCCTTGTCGATACCACGTTTCACCTTTTTCACCATGGTATCCAGGAGTTGAGCCTCACGAATCTGATCTTCCAAAGTAGGAGAGACTATGAGGTTGGCAAGAAAGCCTTGAGGAACAACTTGAAGATTCAGTTTGCGGAAAGCTTCACAGAGATCCGGTTGGAAGGGCTTGAGGATTAAACTGTTGCAGTAAGCCTTCCTGCTCAAAGCATCTGCAATGACATTGGCCTTGCCCAGAGTATATTCAATACTTGGGTTGTACTCTTGAATCATTTCGACCCATCGAGTCTGCCTGAGGTTGAGGTTGGGTTGAGTGAAGATGTACTTGAGGCTCTTGTGATCGGTGAAAATGTCCACTTTCCTTCCCAACAAGAGATGTCTCCATGTTATCAATGCATGGACAATCGCCGCCAACTCAAGATCGTGAGTGGGGTAGTTCTTTTCGTTGAGCTTCAATGACGAGAGGTATAAGCCACAACTCTCTTCTCTTGCATTAACACAGCACCGAGACCTTGAAGAGAAGCATCACGAAAACTTCAAATGGCTTGGATTCATCAGAGGAGTCAAGACAGAGCTGTGAGGAGTTTCTCTTTGAGAGTATTGAAAGCAACATCACACTCGGGAGACCGACATACTTCACATGCTTCGGAGGAGGTTGGAAAGAGGCTTTGCAATCTTGGAGAAGTTCTCAACGAATCTTGACAATAGCTTGCAAGACCAAGAAAATCATGGAGCTGCTTGACATTCGAGGAGGTTCCCAATTCACAATTGCGGACACCTTCTGGGATTAACAGCGATGCCCTTGGCGGAGATGATATGACCAAGATAAAGCACTTCATCAAGCCAAAATTCACATTTGGAAAACTTAGCATAGAATTGATGCTCTCTGAGCTTGTCTAGTACCAATCGCAAATGTTTGGCATGATCCTTCTTATTCTTGGAGAAGACCAAAATATCATCCAGATAGACCAAGACGAATTCATTGGTGTAGGGGTTGAAGATGAAATTCATCATCCGAGAGAATGTTGGAGGAGCATTGACAAGGCGAAAGACATGACAAGATATTCATAAGAACCAAAGCTTGTTCGAATGCTGTCTTGGGAATATCTTGTTCACGAATGTGAATCTGATGATAACCCATGTGAAGGTCAAGCTTGGAGAACACTTTAGCACCTTTGAGTTGCTCGAAAAGCTCATTGATGTTGGGAAGTGGATACTTGTTCTTGATTGTCTTCTTATTCAATGGACGGTAATCGACGCAAAGTCGGTCCGTGCCATCCTTCTTCTCGGACAAAAGAACACCACAACCCCAAGGAGATGAACTCGGTCCGATCAAACCAGACGCTCTTGTTCATCGAGCTGCTTCTTCAATTCCTTCAGCTCATCAGGTCCAAGCTTGTATGGACGCTTGCAAACGGGTTCATGCGGGCTCAAGATCGATAACTAATTCAAGCGGCCGATGAGGAGGCATACCCGAAGCTCTTCCGGAAAGACATCTTGATACTCACAAACGATCGAGTCGAGAGATAGCATCCAATTCGCCCTTCTCATTGAGAGAAAACAACCAATGGTTTCATCACGAGGCATAGATGATCACATCATTAGAAGAGTGAGTCAATTGAATTTCCTGCAGCACAATCAAGCTGAGCTTTGTGCTGAGAAAGCCAGTCCATTCCGAGAATAAGATCAATATCCGAGTCACCGAGAACAATTGGTTTAGCCAGAAATCTATAATCGCCCATCTTGATACCGACATTTGGAACCAACATGGTAGATCTCAAACGCTTCACGGAGAAATAACTTGCATAGCTTTAGGTAATGCCTCAGTATCAAAATTGTGCTTCATGCAAAAGGATATGACATGAAAGAATGCGATGCACAAGTATCAAATAAGACTTTTGCAGGAATATCATTAACTGGGAGATTACCCATTATCACATCAGAAGATTCCTCCGCTTGAGCTGCATTCATCATGTTCACCTTTGCAGACTTGGGATTATGCTTGACCACTGCATTGCTGGAAGATTTCACAGGAGGAGGAGGCGGAAGGCGCCTCTGGTTGAAGCACTTGTTCGCATAGTGACATTTCTGCTGACATTTGTTGCAAGTCACCTCAGAGAGCGGACGGTGGTAAGGAGCACTTGACCTTGGAGCTTGAGAATTAGACTTGTTCTGATAGCCTGGGTTGGGTGGTTGGGAAGATCCACGGCCACCTGAGTTCTTCTGCTGATAAGGCTGACGGAACGGAGGAGGAGGAAGGTAGAACTTCTGCTGCTTAGCTGCCACTTGAGAGGAAGAAGAAGACTGAACTTCAACCCTGATTCTCTTCTTAGAAGCCTCACATTTGAGCTGGGCAGCTTCTTGCTTCAGTGCCATGTTGTAGAATTCATCATACTTTTCGGCTCAAAAGCACAAGAGCTAATTGCAGATCTTCTCTCGAGACCACCTCTGAATTGATAGATCATACTCTTTTCATCGTGGACGTCTTGCTTAGCAAAGCGAGCGAGTTTACAACTGGATATTGTATTGGTACACGACATGTTGCCTTGCTTGAGATTGCGGAACTCCTCACGCTTGCTCTCAACAACACTTTTGGAATGTGATGAGCTCTGAAATCTCGGCGGAACTCATCCTGTAATGACACGACCTCCTCTGGAATCTTTGTATTGTCTGGTACCACTCAGCAGCTTGATCCTTGAGTTGAAGCGATGCAAACTTGACAAAGTCCTCGTGTCCGACATTGCTACATTCAAAATGTTTGCAGATATCCACAAGCCAATCGTCGGCGTCTGTGGCCTCGACCGTAAACCGAAAGACTTCGGCTGATTAGCGAGGAACTGACTGAGAGTAGCAAAGTGCGGCTGGTTGTTGCCTTGACCTTGATTTCCTTGACTGCCTTGCCCTTGAGTACGTTCTTGCAAGAGCTGCAAAATCATCTGAGCATTGGCATTGGTGGCTGCCATGATAGCTTGCCAGGCCTCCGGAGGCAGAGGTGGAGGTGGAGGGTTCGACTGATTCCCATCATCACGATCCGGATTCAGACGCGTTGGTGGAGCCATCCTAAAGAGGGTGACATCCGTTAGCACTTTGATAGACAAATAGTCAAGTTGAATCAACGGATAGAAATTGCAACATATAGTCTTCACAATAAACATTCGAACAAGGATGAACGAATGAATTCCAAAGTTAAAATCACACGTCCATTAAGGTGAGAAGCCACTTAGATAAAGGTTGATGAAAAATAACAAGGTACGACTGGAACAAATAAGTGGTAAGGATTACCCAATCACGAACCAAATATCTGCGGGAAGAAATGCTAAGAGCTACTGGAATCCCACCTATAAACTCCCGAAACTTTCTGGTTATGCAATCTGGTGTTGGGGATACAGGGGACACAAAATATATCACCCAAACTAACAATACCTAGATCCAGCTGTATCCATCCTTCGGAAATCGTGTACCTCGACCTTCAAAAAGCATCCGTTATACAAGTCATGGCAATACTCGAGCTCGCTTCATCTTCGGGTTATCGGGGTTATCTCACCAACAACTGCACAAAAGAGATTTCGATGTCGGCAAATCTCAGGTATTCCAGAACTGCAACGATAAAATTGTGACGACAACACCTCGGAGCTCAACTCCCCGGGACACTACCACAACCCCTAAATGTCAGGAGGCACCAAGAACAATGTTCTCGTCACAAAACCATCGAACGATCCCAAGATACCAGCGTGATCCTAAAAAAATTTAGTGAAATTTGAGAAGAGGAGAGTCAAAACTCTCGTCGGGAGACCTCACAGAGCGGCACGAAGGGACTGGGGAGTAAAAGAATCCTACTCTCCGATATATATAATCCTAAGACTCAAAAATTTTCCGTTCTAGACTCAACAACGCCACAAACAATCAAGTAGGGGCTCCTAAGTCGGGAAGGCTCGATTACCAACTTGTAACTCCCTCGATGCGGCTATATCTCCCACGTGTCGAGGCACGACTTAGAGGCATAACCGCATTGAAAGCAATGTCGCAAGTGAGGTAATCTTCACACAGCCCATGTAATACATAAGGAAAAGATACATAGTTGGCTTACAATCGCCACTTCACACAAGACATAAATAAACATCCATCATTGAGTACACTCAAGGTCCGACTACGGAACCAAAATAAAAGAAGATACCCCAAATGCTACACAGATCCCCGATCGTCCCAACTGGCTCCACTACGATCATCAGAAAAGACACATAGTAACGACCACGTTCCTCGTCGAACTCCCACTTGAGCTCGGTTGCATCACCTGCCGCATCGTCGGCACCGCAACTGTTTTGGTAGAATCTGTGAGTCACGGGGACTCAGCAATCTCACACCCGCGAGATCAAGACTATTTAAGCTTATAGGAAGGACAGAGTTGTAAGGTGGAGCTGCAGCAAGCGACTAGCATATGTGGTGGCTACAACGCAAAAGAGAGCGAGAAGAGGAGCAAAGCACGGTCGTGAAGCTAGTAGCGATCAAGAAGTGATCCTGACTACTTACGTCAAACATAACTCCAACACCGTGTTCACTTCCCGGACTCCGCCGAGAAGAGACCATCACGGTTACACACGCGGTTGATGTGTATTTTATTGAGGTCAACTTCGGGTTTTCTACAACCGGACATTAACAAATTCCCATCTGCCTCATAACCATGAGCACGGCTTTGAAAGGTAATACCTGCAGGGTGTCCCAACTTAGCCCATTATAAGCTCTCACGGTCAACGAAGGATATTCCTTCTACCGGGAAGACCCGATCAATCTCGGAATCCCGGACTACAAGACATTTCGACAGCAATAAAACAAGACCAGCAAAGCCACCTGATTGTGCCGACAAATCCCGATAGGAGCTGCACATATCTCGTTCTCAGGGCACATCCGGATGAGACAGGCTACAATTAAAACCAAGCCTCGAGTTTCCCGTGGTGGCCCATGAAGCGCTCGGTTCGGGCCAGCACTCGAAGGAGCACTGGTCCGGGGTTAAAATAAAGATGACCCTCGGGCTCGCGAAAACCGGGGAAAAGGCTTAGGTGGCAAATGGTAAAACCAAAGTTGGGCCTTGCTGGCGAGTCTTATTCAAAGCGAACTGTCAAGGGGTCCCATAAATCACCCAACCGTAAGGAACGCAAATCAAGGAACATAACACCGGTATGACGGAAACTAGGGTGGCAAGAGTGGAACAAAACACCAGGCATAAGGCCGAGACTTCCACCCTTTACCAAGTATATAGATGCATTGATTATAGCAGATATATATTGTGATATCCCTAACAAGTAAACATGTTCCAATAAGGAACAACATCTCCATGTTCCAACAAGGAACAAACTTCAACTTCGCCTGCAACTAGCAACGCTATAAGAGGGCTGAGCAAAGCGGTAACATAGCCAATCAACGGTTTGCTAGGAAAGGATGGTTAGGGGCTGACATGGCAATATGGGTGGCATGATATAGCAAGTGGTAGGCATCGTGGCATAGGCATAGCAAAAGAGAGAGCAACTAGCATAGCAAAGATAGAAGTGATTTCGAGGGTATGGTCATCTTGCCTGCAATGTTCTCAGAGTTGTCGAAAGCTTGATCCTCGTAAGCGTTCTCAACAGGTTCCTCGTTCACGTACTCGTCTCCCGGCTCTACCCAAAGCAAGAACACAAACAAAGGAACCACAATAAATCACGGTGCAATGCACAAGCAACATGATGTAAAACATGACATGATATGCGAGATGTGATATGCAATGCGTATGTGCGCTCCGGAAGGAAAATGATGAACCAGGCATCAACTTGGAAAACCAAGTATGCCACTGGAAAGATGAGATGATTTCGGTTGAAATCGATATAAAGATCACCGGAATCGGATGCACGGTTTGCAAATGACAAGCAAAACAAGAATGGCACAAATCTGCCATTAACAGCATGATGCCACTTAGCAAGCAACAAGAAATTAAGCTACTGCACCCAAACGTACCAACAAAGTATATGGCAGTGATCTACTCAAGATGCTTGACAAAAGATGAACACTGAGCTACGGCTAAATCACATCATAACAGGTTCAAACAAGCATGGCAAAAGTGCACAAAATATCAGGCTGGACATGGCAAAAACAACATCAGGTAGCAATGTTCAGAGCAAGAAAACAGCATGCTACAGGAACTTATAATATCAAAACAAGGCATGGCATGAATCTACTCAAAGCATAGAACAAAAGTCCCTTACTGACCATAAGCCAAAAAGGATCAGAAAATATAGTAACACCCATGTCAACATCGCAAGTTTCGTTAACAGATTCAGCAACATGGCATGTCAAAAACTGATAACAAGTAGGCATGTTTAAGAGCTCGATGCACTCACTATAGAGCCTTTCATGATAAACTAAGCATACATACATCAAGAAGACATGGCATAGAAGATATACATGGCAAGAACAATATCATAGCATACACGGATCAACCACAACAACCTTGGCAAAATTGAATAACATGTAAACAATCTGCCAGGAAACATTTGATAGCAAAAGTAGAGCTCGATTGACTCAAGCTATGCACTCCATAATTGCAAACAAAGGCATAACTGGATATAGCAAGACATGTATAACAAAACATCCTTACTGAAGTATCTCAAAATATGCATGGATCTCTTGGTAGCATCAAGTTAACATGACATCAAAATATCAGCAAAACAGAGCTGAAATCAGCAACATCAGGACACCTACTTTGCATGCTTGTGCTAGTCACCACATAGATCACAAAAATACATGGCATACACCCCTGGAAAGATGGCATGGCATATTACAAAACACATGTAGGACTCAAATTCATAGGGTGCACACATCAATCATAGCAAAAATAACAAAAGTGCATGTTCTGTTAAGAAACAGAAACTAACATCACATAGCCTTCTTCCAACAGTATTTCGGGCATCAAGATGAGCTCAAATGAAAATGATGCAATGAGATGAAATGATCTACTCTTCGACCGAACATTTTGATATATTATACGCGCAAAATGGAGCTACAGATGCAAAGTTATGCTACGTAGAAAATGCCACGAAATATTCACATGATTAAAACTTAGAAGAATTTGAGAGGGGGAAGAAGCCAAAGGGATAGATCCGATCGGGATCCGGCCCGATCCGAAGCGGCGGCGGCGGTGCGGCTCCTCTGGTGGAAGAGGAGGCGGGCAGGGCAGGGCGCCGCCGGAGAGGGACGGCGGCGGCGGGGCGGCGCGGCCGGGCGGAGGCGGCGAGGCGGCGAGGCGGCGACCGGCGCGCCGGCCGGGCGAGGCGCGGCGGGCCGCCGGCCGGGCGGCGAGGCGCCGAGGAGAGGCGGCGCTTGGGCCGGGGGCGGCGCGGCGAACGGGTCATGGGGCGGCCGCTGGGCTCGGCGGGCCGGGCGGCGCTGGTGGCCGGGCGCCACGTGGCGCGCCTGGTTCGCCGGGCGGCGGCGGCGCTGGCGGGCGGACGGTCCGGACGGCGCGGGGTTTCGTCCGGCGCGTAGGTAGGGAAGGCTAGGGTTGATCCGGATTTAGAATGGGGGTGTTTAAATAGGCATAGAGGGAGCTAGGAGAGTCCAAATGAGGTGTAGTTTTACCCCACGATCGTGATCGAACGACGGAGAGCATGGAAGTGACTTAGATGGGTTATTGGACTATTTTGAAGGGGTGTTGGGCTGCAACTTAAAAGAGGCCTTTATGAGAGTGCGGTTAACCGTTGGAGTGCCAAACGAGCTCCAAATGACCGAAACTTGACCGGTGGTCTACGGTGGTATACCAAGGCCACTTGACAAACCTCGGTCCATTTCGAGAAAGTTAAGTACCCGCTTTACGGAAAAACGTAAAAGGGCCGCGGGAAGATAGGAGTGCGGATTGCAAAACGGACAACGGGAAAAATGCTCGGAATCATGAGACGAACACGTATGCAAATGCGGTGCACATGATGACATGATAAAAATGCATGACATGGACAAAATGCAAAATGAAGAAAAACCCAACCACGGAGGGAATATCATATCACAATGCCGAAAATGGCAAGAGTTGGAGTTACAAATATGGAAAGTTACGTCCGGGGTGTTACAGGAGGAGGAAGAAGCAAGTGGAATGGGAAGAAATGGGCGACGGGGGCTCCGCCCCCTTCCTCATTTATAGCAGGAGAAGGCCAACCAGCGCCACCCACGATCACAGGTAATGATGATTTTCCTTGCATGTCGCAGGGACTTGTCAAGTCGGGCAGTTGCCGAGGCAGCGTGGGGAAGCGGAGACGCCCACGTCCAATCAACCGCCACACGTCAATCGAGGCCGTGGGCTTTTGGGGCCCGCTGTGCTCCGCGCTTGACCTTTGGCTTTGCCTCGAAGCCAAGCCCGAGCGCGCCTTGGGCCCGGGGGCTATTGTCGGCGTTCTGGGAACGGGGGTCCCCAGACTTGCCAGCCTGCGGCCTACGGCGTGGCTGAGCTAGCAGGCCTGTGCGGCCCATCTTCATCAACAAGGCATTCAAGACCCTCGCGAGGGGCCAAGCCTCGCGAGGCGGGCGACGCAAGACCTCCTCAGGAGCGGCCTCGCCAGGCAGGCTCACGAGGGGCGGAGAGATCAAGGCAAGGCAAACCTCGCGAGGTTCTCGTGACCTGAGCCATGACGACCGAGACCAGGCGGGCGCCAGCGCGCGCATCGTCCTTGTTTCCTCTTTTGTTCCAAGGGGGCAAGCGCAAGCGCGGAGTACCGAGGAATCAATCAAAGGTTTCCATATTGGTGCAACGAGACCAAGACCAGTGGGACGGCAAGACGGGGGTCACCATGGAGCCCGAGACGGCGTCACCACCAGAGCCTTTTGCAGGAGAAGACCGCTTTTGTCAGGATAAGCTGTACTAGTTGTCCCCTTTCAAATTGGCTGTTGTTGGCTCCCTTCCCGCTCAATATTTGGGGAGAGGACCAGGGCCTATATAAGTAGAACTAGCCACCACAGTAGGAGGAGGAAGAACTAATTCAGAGACATATCACCCACACAAGTTCGTCAAGCACAAGAACACCTCAACCTCAGGAGGCTGTTCTTCCCCTTGTACTGTTCATCATCAGCCCAAGAGGCAATCCACCACCACCACACTGGAGTAGGGTATTACACCACAATGGAGGCCCGAACCAGTATAAATCTTGTGTCTTTGTCTTGTGAGTTCGTCGAGTTCGTCCGTGAGATCTTAGAGAGCTAGGGCGTGGATCGGTGGGGAGGAGATCTTCGTGCGCACCCCAGTGTTCGAACCTCGAGGGTTTTGCCGGAACCCGTGATCCGACATTTTGTGTTGTGAAGTTTTCAAGTTTTGGGTGAAGTTTCGATGGACTATGGAATAAGGAGTGGCAAGACCCTAAGCTTGGGAGTGCCGAAGGCACCCCAAGGTAATATTCAAGGACAACCAAAAGCCTAAGCTCTTTCGTCTTCGTTCATCGGTAACTTTACTTGGTGCTATATTTTTATTCACCACATGATATGTGTTTTGGTTGGAGCGTCATTTTATTTTGTTAGTATTTGCTTGCTATTATTTAGAATAATGTTTTGCATCTCTATTTTCAATAAAAATGTCAAGGATGGCCTTTACCATGCTTATTTTGCAAGTATACCTGTCGCTATTTCAAAACAGAAAGTTTACCGCTGTTGCAAAAATTGCCTAGAAAATTCAGAATATGATAAAATGTTGAAATTTTTTGCTTATTGAGATATGATAAATTTTCTACAGTGTGGTAGAATTTCATAATGTTTGGAGTTAGGAAAGTATGATGAATCTTGCATTCTTTACAGACTGTACTGTTTTGGCAGATTGCTGTTATGTTTGCATTGTTTGCATATGTTTGCTTGTTTAATGATTCTATTTGAGGATAGGAGTATTAAATATGCAGAGGCATTTAGTATGCAATGTTGAATAATAATTTTAGTGATTTGTTACAATAGAAAATGATAAGGTTTTTGCATTGGTTTATTCTAACTTATCTCACGAGTTCTTGTTGAGTTTGGTGTGGATGAAGCTTTCGAGATTTAGGAAACCGTGATATGAGAGGAATTAAGGAGACAAAAGCTCAAGCTTGGGGATGCCCAAGGCACCCCAAGATAATATCTCAAGAAGTCTCAAGCATCTAAGCTTGGGGATGCCCCGGTAGGCATCCCACCTTTCTTCTTCAACAATTATCGGTTAGTATCAGTTGAGCCTAAGTTTTTGCTTCTTCACATGATGAGTGATATCCTTGAAGTGTCGTTTTATTTTGTTTATCTTGCTGTTTGATTTATATCCCAAGATCTGAAATTCTTAAATGAGAGAGTCTTCACAAAGCTACATAATTATTTAACTATTCATTGATCTTTACTTATATCTTTTTGGAGTAGTTTGTCATTTACTCGTGTGCTTCACTTATATTCTATGAGTAAATGGTTGAATGATTTGAATGTCATAAATCTTAAATTATATATGTTTCATATGCCTTTCCCATGGGGAGTAATGCCTTCACATATAAGAAGTAGAGGTGGTAAGTTTTTTGAAGGTTAGCAAACATTGTATTGGTCACTTGAACAATTCATGAAATAATATTGAAGGAAGAGAGATTTCACATATAAATATACTATCTTGGACATCTTCTATGATTGTGAGCCCCATTAATTATTTTCAAACCTGAGCAAATTAGTTGAAGTTGGACAAGGAGAACAACATAATGAGTTATGCTTGGGTATATTTGTATAGAAGTTATATTGTTATGGATCCTCTAACATGTGGTGCTTGCTATTTAGAATCCTTTGCTACTAAAATGTCTGTACTAAGCGGGAATACTTCTTGTGCATCCAAATTCCTTGAACCAAGTTTCTTCCATGAGTGTCCATCATATCTACCTATATGCGGTATTTACCTGCCGTTCCAAGTAAATTTGCATGTGCCAAACTCTAAACCTTCAAATAATAATCTGTTTTGTATGCCCGAATCGCTCATGTAGCAACTAGGGGCTGTCAGTATCTTCCATGCTAGGTGGGTTATTCTCACGATGAATGGACTCCGCTCATCATTCACGAGAAAATGGCTGGTAACTGGGATGCCCAGTCCTATGATCAAAAGAACAAAAACAAATTCGCAAATAATTTAAACAAACTCCCCCAGGACTGTTGATAGTTGGACGATACCCGTTGTTTCGGACAAGCCGAGGAGTGTGATTATTGTTGGCGGAGGGGAAGTAAAATCTTTACCTTTCTGTTTGGAAACTGCCTATAATGTATCTAGTATGGAAGATATTGGGAACTCTTGGTCGTTATGTTGACAATGAAAGCATACCTCTCAAAATTATTTTCATGTCTGTTTTAGCTTCAAGCTCTGGCACCTCTGCAAATCCCTGCTTCCCTTTGCAAAGGGCCTATCTTTTACTTTTATGCAAGAGTCAGTAGTATTCCTTCTCATTCCAACCTACTCTTTAGTTGGCAAGCATCATGTGATGGAAAGATCTAAGCATATATGGCCATTCAAATATATTTGATCATGAATTATTATTGTTGACAATTATCTATATGATAAATAAGTTGGGAGGCGAAACATTAAGCCCCTATCTTTCTCTGTGTTCGATGGATGCTATTTGTTCTAAAAATATGCTTTGAGTGGTAGCAATCATGGAAGACTATATGATAGTTGATATGTGGGATTTGCTAAATCAAAGCTCTTACATAGACCCTTCCTAAAAATTAGATGAATTGCAATTGTTCGATGACTGAGAACTGTTTGTTAGTTTTCAAGAAAGTTTATGATCTATACTTTAACATGTGAATAGCTTGTTACTTGATCATGAGAAGCTTTATGATATGAGCTACTGTTATGATATATAATGATGCTAGAAAAAGTGATTGAAATTATCATTGATCAAACTTGTGCACCCGCTAGCATTCACACTTCATAAATTATTTCTTTTATCATTTACCTACACGAGGACGAGCAGGAATTAAGCTTGGGGATGTTGATACGTCTCCAACGTATCTATAATTTATGAAGTATTCATGCTATTATATTATCTTTTTTGGATGTTTACGGGCTTTATTAAACACTTTTATATTATTTTTGGGACTAACCTATTAACCGGAGGCCCAGCCCAAATTGTTGTTTTCTTGCCTATTTAAGTGTTTCGAAGAAAAGGAATATCAAACAGAGTCCAAACGGAATGAAACCTTCGGGAGAGTTATTTTTGGAACGGAAGCAATCCAGGAGACTTGGAGTAGATGTCATGGAAGCTTCAAGGAAGCCACGATGCAGGCAGGCGCGCCCTACCCCCTGGGCGCGCCCCCACCCTCGTGGGCCCCTCATGGCTCCCGTGACCAACTTCTTTTGCCTATATATGTCCATATACCCTAAAAACATCGGGGAACACAATAGATCGGGAGTTCCGCCGCCGCAAGCCTCTGTAGCCACCAAAAACCAATCAGGACCCTGTTCCAAGCAGCCCTCTGGAGGGGGATCCTCACCGGTGGCCATCTTCATCATCCCGGCGCTCTCCATGACGAGGAGGGAGTAGTTCACCCTCGGGGATGAGGGTATGTACCAGTAGCTATGTGTTTGATCTCTCTCTCTCTCTCTCCCGTGTTCTTGAGGTGGTACGATCTTTATGTATCGCGAGCTTTGCTATTATAGTTGGATCTTATGGTGTTTCTCCCCCTCTACTCTCTTGTAATGGATTGAGTTTTCCCTTTGAAGTTATCTTATCGGATTGAGTCTTTAAGGATTTGAGAACACTTGATGTATGTCTTGCGTGGGATGCCCGTGGTGACAATGGGATATTCTATTGATTCACTTGATGTATGTTTTGGTGATCAACTTGCGGGTTCCGTGACCTTGGGAATCTATGCATAGGGGTTGGCACACATTTTCGTCTTGACTCTCCGGTAGAAACTTTGGGGCACTCTTTGAAGTTCTTTCTGTTGGTTGAATAGATGAATCTGAGATTGTGTGATGCATATCGTATAATCATACCCACGGATACTTGAGGTGACATTGGAGTATCTAGGTGACATTAGGGTTTTGGTTGATTTGTGTCTTAAGGTGTTATTCTAGTACAAACTCGATGATAGATTGAACGGAAAGAATAGGTTCGTGTTATTTTACTACGAACTCTTGAATAGATCGATCAAAAAGGATAACTTTGAGGTGGTTTTGTACCCTACCATAATCTCTTCGTTTGTTTTCCGCTATTAGTGACTTTGGAGTGACTCTTTGTTGCATGTTGAGGGATAGTTATACGATCCAATCATGTTATTATTGTTGAGAGAACTTGCGCTAGTGAAAGTATGAACCCTAGGCCTTGTTTCAACGCATTTCAATACCGTTTACGCTCACTTTTATCATTAGTTACCTTGCTGATTTTATATTTTCAGATTACAAAAACCTATATCTACCATCCATATTGCACTTGTATCACCATCTCTTCGCCGAACTAGTGCACCTATACAATTTACCATTGTATTGGGTGTGTTGGGGACACAAGAGACTCTTTGTTATTTGGTTGCAGGGTTGTTTGAGAGAGACCATCTTCATCCTATGCCTCCCACGGGTTGATAAACCTTAGGTCATCCACTTGAGGGAAATTTGCTACTGTCCTACAAACCTCTGCACTTGGAGGCCCAACAACGTCTACAAGAAGAAGGTTGTGTATTAGACATCAAGAGAACCTCTCCCCATCTAGGGGGAGGCCATGGAGGAGGAAGCACAAGGGGGAGAACCTCTCCTCCTCTCTCCCGTTGGCGCCGGAGTGCCATTGGGAGGGGAATCATCGCCGCGGTGATTGTCTTCATCAACATCACCATCATCATCACCATCACCATCCTCATCTATTTTACGCGGTCCACTCTCCCGTACCCATCTGTAATCCCTACTTGAACATGGTGCTTTATGCCACATATTATGATCCAATGATGTGTTGCCATCCTATGATGTTTTGAGTACATATCCTTTGTCTTTGGGTTGATTGATGATCTAGATTGGTACGAGTTGTAAGTTTTATTTTGGTGCTGTCCTATTGTGCCCTCCGTGTCGCGCAAGCGTGAGGGATTCCCGTTATAGGGTGTTGCAATACATTCATGATTCGCTTATAGTGGGTTGCTTGAGTGACAGAAGCATAAACCCGAGTAAGGGGGTTGTGGCGTATGGGATAAAGGGGACGTGATGCTTTAATGCTATGGTTGGGTTTTACCTTAATGATCTTTAGTAGTTGCGAATGCTTGCTAGAGTTCCAATCATAAGTGCATATGATCCAAGAAGATAAAGTATGTTAGCTTATGCCTCTCCCTCATATGAAACTGCAATGACGACTATCGGTCTTGTTAACAATTGCCTAGGATAATTCCGCACACCGACCCATCATTATTCCACACTCGCTATTTATAATATTTAGTAATATATTCTAACTTTATGATAACAGCACCTACTTTTATGTTTTAGCTCTCCGATATCATGCAAAGTTATCCTCTTCATACGCACAACGTAGTTTTATTTCTCGTTTCTAGTTGGACGCAAACTTCGGTGTACATAGAGTCGTATCAGTGGCAGATAGGACTTGAGAGAATATTGATCTTACCTTTAGCTCCTTGTGGGTTCGACACTCCATACTTATCACTTCCACCATTGGGAATTGCTACGGTGATTCCCTGCACTTCGGGATTATCACACCACAACAAGTGAACCAAGCCACAACAAATGAACCAAGCAGTTAACTAAACACCAACTGAACAATATAACATACTCCTAATAGAAGATCAGATAGTTAACCAAACCAAGCATGCTTAACAACTTGGAAATATTGCACCCTGAAGAATTGAACATCACATTTGCAGAATTGAACCAAGCAGTTAATTGAACACCACATTGCACGACATATAGAACATATACACTATAGCAGAAGATTGCATGGTGAAAGTAGATAGCACAATTCACTACAATTTGTTAAGGAAAGGCAGTAGCTAGCAAACTGAACATGGGTCCTTATAGTGAGCTAATAAGACAAGCTACTTGTAACACCCCGGAAGTAACTTTCCATATTTGTAACTCCGACTCTTGCCATTTTCGGCATTGATATATGATATTCCCTCCGTGGTTGGGTTTTTCTTCATGTTGCATTTTGTCCATGTCATGCATTTTATATTATGTCATCATGTGCATCGCATTTGCATACGTGTTCGTCTCATGATTCCGAGCATTTTTCCGTTGTCCGCTTTTGCAATCCGCACTCCTATCTCCCCGGCGTTCCCTTTTACGTTTTTCCGTGTGCGGGTATTAAACCGTCTCGAAATGGACCGAGGTTTGTCTAGTGGCCTTGGTATAACACCCGGAGACCACCGGTCAAGTTTCGGGTCATTTGGAGCTCGTTTGGTACTCCAACGGTTAACCGCACTCTCGCAAAGGCCTCTTTTAAGTTGCAGCCCAACACCCCTTCAAAACAGCCCAATAACCCATCTAAGTCACCTCCATGCTCTCCGTCGTTCGATCACGATCGTGTGGGCGAAAACTACACCTCATTTGGAGTCTCCTAGCTCCCTCTACCTATAAATATAGATCCCTTCCCCGAAATCCGGACGAAACCCTAGTCTCCCCGCTCCCTTCGCGCCGCCGGACGAAATCCGGACGGCCGGACACGTCCGCCGGCCCCTCCGCCGCCACGTGGCAGTCCCCGTTGGCCACCGCGGCGCCCCCGCGCCCACATCGCCATGCCCGCCCGGCCAGCGGGCCACCCGGCCCGCTCGCCGCCCTCTTCGGCCCGCCGCCCGCGCCTCCCGCGCCAGCGCCGCCGCCTCCGCCGCTTCTCCGCCGCCGCCCGACCGCCACCACCACCGCTCTCCTCCGCCTCGCCGATCCGGCCGCCCTGTCGCCACCTGCCTCCTCCGCGAGCTCCACTGCCCGCCACGCCTCGACCTCCACCGCCCTTGCGCCGGTCGCCTGGTCCCCTCCGGCGCCGACCTTCCTCCTCCCAAGCCCGGCGAACCTCAGCGCCGATCGGCCCGATCCGATCCGCCTCGGGAACAGCGCCACTGCTGACTCTCTCCCTCCTTTTTTTTCCTAAGTCCTAAATCTTTGTAATTTCGTGCATTATTCAACTTGCTATATCTTCGCATCCGTAGATCCATTTTTCGCGTATAATATGTCAAAATGTTCGTCTCGAAGAGTAGATCATTTCATTCCATTGCATCATTTTCATTTGAGCTCATCTTGATGCCCGAAATTCTGTTGGAAGAGTGCAATGTGCTGATAGTTTCTGATTTTTATCAGGAGTTGCACTTTTGTTATTTTTGCTATGATTAATATGTGCACCCTATGAATTTGATTCCTACATGAGTTTTGTAAAATGCCATGTCATCTTTCCAGTGGTATATGCCATGTATTTTTGTGATCTATGTGGTGACTAGCACAAGCATGCAAAGTAGGTGTCCTAATGTTGCTGATTTCAGCCCTGTTTTAGCTGATTTTGATGCCATGTTTACTTGATGATACCGAGAGATCTATGCATATTTTGAGATACTTCAGTAAGGGTGTTTTGTAAAGCATGACTTTCTCTATCCATCCATGCCTTTGTTTGCAATTATGGGATGCCATAGCTTGAGTCAATCGAGCTCTACTTTTGCTATCAAATGTTTCCTGGCAGATTGTATACGTGTTATTCAACTTTGCCAAGCCTGTTGTGGTTGACCCGTATAGGCTATGTTATTGTTCTTGCAATGTATGTCTTCTATGTCATGTCTTCTTGATGTATGTATGCTTAGTTTATCATTTGAGGCTCTGTAGTGAGTGCATTGAGCTTGTAAACATGCCATCTCGTTAGCAGTTTTTGACATGTCAAGTTGCTGAATCTGTTAACAAGACTTTCAATATTGACATGGGTGTTACTATATTTTCTAGTCCTTTTGGCTTATGGTCAGTAAGGGACTTTTGTTCTAGGCTTTGAGTAGATTCATGCCATGCCATGTTTTGCTATTTTAAGTTCCTGTAGCATGTAGTTTTGATGCTCTGAACATTGCAACCTGTTACTGTTTTTGCCATGTCCAGCCTGTTACTTTGAGCACTTTTGCCATGCTTGTTTGAACATGTTATGATGTGAACTAGCCGTAGCTCAGTGCTCATCTTTTGTCGAGCATCATGTGTAGATCACTGCCATGTGCTTTGTTGATACGTTTGGGTGCAGTAGCTTAATTAATTGTTGCTTGCTAAGTGGCATCATGCTGTTAATGGCAGATTTGCGCCATTCTTGTTTTGCTTGTCATTTGCAAACCGTGCATCCGATTCGGTGATCTTTATATAGATTTCAACGAAATCATCTCATCTTTCCATTGGCATGCTTGGTTTGCCAAGTTGATGCCTGGTTCATCATTTACCTTCGGGCGCACATAAGCTTTGCATATCTCATCATGCATATCATGTCATGTTTTGCATCATGTTGATTGTGCATTGCACCATGATTTATTGTGGTTCCTTTGTTTGTGTTGTTGCTTTGGGTAGAGTCGGGAGACGAGTACGTGAACGAGGAGCCTGTTGAGAACGTTTTCGAGGATCAAGCTTTCGACAACTCTGAGAACATTGCAGGCAAGATGACCATACCCTCGAAATCACTTCTATCTTTGCTATGCTAGTTGCTCGCTCTTTTGCTATGCCTATGCTGCGATGCCTACCACTTGCTATATCATGCCACCCATATTGCCATGTCAGCCCCTAACCATCCTTTTCCTAGCAAACCGTTGATTGGCTATGTTACCGCTTTGCTCAGCCCTCTTATAGCGTTGCTAGTTGTAGGTGAAGCTGAAGTTTGTTCCTTGTTGGAACATGGAGATGTTGTTCCTTTTTGGAACATGTTTACTTGTTGGGGTTATCACAATATATATCTGCTATAATTAATACATCTATATACTTGGTAAAGGGTGGAAGGCTCGGCCTTATGCCTGGTGTTTTGTTCCACTTGCCACCCTAGTTTCCGTCATACGGTGTTATGTTCCTTGATTTTGCGTTCCTTACACGGTTGGGTGATTTATGGGACCCCCTTGACAGTTCGCTTTGAATAAGACTCGTCCAGCAAGGCCCAACTTTGGTTTTACCATTTGCCACCTAAGCCTTTTCCCCGGGTTTTCGCGAGCCCGGGGTCATCTTTATTTTAACCCCCCGACCAGTGCTCCTTCGAGTGCTGGCCCAACTAGAGCCCTGTGCAGCGCCCCTCAAGGCAACTTGAGGTTTGGTTTTAGTTGTATGGACTGCTCATCCGGATGTGCCCTGAGAACGAGATATGTGCAGCTCCTATCGGGATTTGTCGGCACAATCGGGCGGCTTTGCTGGTCTTGTTTTATTGCTGTCGAAATGTCTTGTAGTCCGGGATTCGAGATTGATCGGTCTTCCGGTAGAAGGAATAATCCTTCGTTGACCGTGAGAGCTTATAATGGGCTAAGTTGGGACACCCTGCAGGTAATATCTTTCAAAGCCGTGCCCGCGGTTATGAGGCAGATGGGAATTTGTTAATGTCGGTTGTAGAAAACCCAAAGTTGACCTCAAATAAAATGCACATCAACGCGTGTGTAACCGTGATGGTCTCTTCTCGGAGTCCGGGAAGTGAACACGATGTTGGAGTTATGTCGGCGTAAGTAGTTCAGGATCACTTCTTGATCACTACTAGTTTCACGACCGTGCTTTGCTTCTCTTCTCGCTCTCTTTTGCGAAGTAGCCACCATATATGCTAGTCGCTTGCTGCAGCTCCACTTTACTACTCAGTCCTTCCTATAAGCTTAAATAGTCTTGATCTCGCGGGTGTGAGATTGCTGAGTCCCCGTGACTCACAGATACTTCCAACACAGTTGCAGGTTCCGATGAGGCCAGTGCAGGTGATTCAACCGAGCTCAAGTGGGAGTTCGACGAGGAACGTGGTCGTTACTATGTGTCTTTTCCCGATGATCAGTAGTGGTGCCCAGTTGGGACGATTCGGGGATCTGTGTTAGCATTTGGGGTATCTTCTTTTATTTTGGTTCCGTAGTCGGACCTTGAGTGTACTCAATGATGGATGTTATTTATGTACTTGTGTGAAGTGGCGACTGTAAGCCAACTATGTATCTTTCCCTTAATTATTACATGGGTTGTGTGAAGATTACCTCACTTGCGACATTGCTTTCAATGCGGTTATGCCTCTAAGTCGTGCCTCGACACGTGGGAGATATAGCCGCATCGGGCGTTAAGTTGGTAATCGAGCCTTCCCGACTTAGGAGCCCCTACTTGATTGTTTGTTGACGTTGTTGAGTCTAGAATGGAAAATGTTTTGAGTCTTAGGATTATATATATCGGAGAGTAGGATTATTTTACTCCCGGTCCCTTCGTCGCTCGGTGAGGTATCCCGACGAGAGCTTTGACTCTTCTCTCCTCAAATTTCACTAAAAATTTTTTAGGATCACGTGGGTATCTTGGAATCGTTCGATGGTTTTGTGACGAGAACATTGTTCTTGGTGCCTCGACATTTAGGGGTTGTGGCGGTGTCCGGGAGTTGAGCTCCGAGGTGTTGTCGTCACAATTTTATCGTTGCAGCTTCTGGAATACCTGAGTTTTACCGACATCGAAATCTCTTTTGTGCAGTTGTTGGTGAGATAACCCGATAGCCCGATCTCGTGGCGAAAAGGGAGTATTGCCATGACTTGCATAACGGATGTTTTTTTCGAAGGTCAAGGCAACAATCAGCCACACTTTGCTACTCTCAGTCAGTTCCTCGCTAATCAGCCGAAGTCTTTCAGTTTCTGTGTTGAGGCAACAGACGCTGATGATTGGCTAGTGGACATCTGCAAGCACTTTGACTGTAGCAATGTCAGACCTGAGGACTTTGTCAAGTTTGCATCGTTTCAACTCAAGGATCAAGCTGCTGAGTGGTTCCAGCAATACAAAGATTCCAGAGGAGGTCGTGTCATTACCTGGGATGAGTTCCGCCGTGATTTTCGAGCTCATCACATTCCGAAAAGTGTTGTTGAGAGCAAGCGTGAGGAGTTCCGCAATCTCAAGCAGGGCAACATGTCTGTCTATCAATACAATATCCAGTTCCAGAAGCTCGCTCGTTTTGCTAAGCAAGATGTACCTGATGAAAGGAGTATGATCTATCAGTTCAGAGGTGGTCTGAGAGAAGATCTGCAATTACCTCTTGTGTTGTTTGAGCCAGATAAGTATGATGATTTCTACAACATGGCACTCAAGCAAGAAGCGGCACAGCTCAAATGCGAGGCTTCTAAGAAGAGAATCAGGGATGCAGTTCAGTCCTCTTCGTCCTCTCAAGTGGCAGCCAAGCAGCAGAAGTTTTACCTGCCCCCTCCTCCGTTCCGTCAGCCTTACCAACAGAAGAACTCAGGTGGCCGTGGATCTTCCCACCCACCCAACCCAAGCTATCAGAACAAGTCTAATTCTCAAGCTCCAAGGTCAAGTGCTCCTTACCACCGTCCGCTCTCTGAGGTCACTTGCAACAAGTGTCAGCAGAAGGGTCACTATCTAACAAGTGCTTCAACCAGAGGCGTCTTCCGCCTCCTCCTCTGTGAAATCTTCCAAAGAATGCAAAGGTCAAGCATAATCCAAATTCTGCGAAGGTCAATATGATGAATGCAGCTCAGCGGAGGATTCTTCGATGTGTTATTGGGTAATCTCTCGATTAATGATATTCTGCAAAAGTCTTATTTGATACTGGTGCATCGCATTCTTTCATCTCAAGACCTTTTGTGGCTATGCATGATTTGGTTACTCAAGCTTTGCCTAGACCTTTGTCTATTGTTTCTCCGGCTAAGGAGATGACTTCTCGAGTTTTCGTTCCGGATGTTTCTATCAAGATGGGCGATTACAGATTTCTTTCTAAACCAATGGTTCTTGGTGACTCGGATATTGATCTTATTCTCGGAATGGACTGGCTTTATCAGCACAAAGCTCAGCTTGATTGTGCTGCCAGAGAAATTCAATTGACTCACTCTTCTAATGATGTGATCATCTATGCCTCTCGTGATGAAACCATTCGTTGTTTTCTCTCAATGAGAAGGGCGAACTGAATGCCATCTCTCGATTCCATCGTTTGTGAGTACCAAGATGTCTTTCGGAAGAGCTTCGGGTATGCCTCCTCATCGGCCGCTTGAGTTCGTTATCGATCTTGAGCCCGCATCAACCCGTTTGCAAGCGTCCATACAAGCTTGGACCTGATGAGCTGAAGGAATTGAAGAAGCAGCTCGATGAACAAGAGCGTCTGGTTTGATCGGACCGAGTTCATCTCCTTGGGGTTGTGGTGTTCTTTTGTCCGGAAGAAGGATGGCACGGACCGACTTTGCGTCGATTACCGCCCATTGAATAAGAAGACAATCAAGAACAAGTATCCACTTCCCAACATCAATGAGCTTTTCGAGCAACTCAAAGGTGCTACAGTGTTCTCTAAGCTTGACCTTCGTATGGGGTATCATCAGATTCGCATTCGTGAACAAGATATTCCCAAGACAGATTCGAACAAGCTTTGGTTCTTATGAATATCTTGTCATGTCTTTCGGCCTCGTCAATGCTCCTCCAACTTTCTCTCGGATGATGAACTTCATATTCAACCCCTACACCAATGAATTCGTCTTGGTCTATCTTGATGATATTTTGGTCTTCTCCAAGAATAAGAAAGATCATGCCAAACATTTGCGATTGGTGCTAGACAAGCTCGAGAGTACCAATTCTATGCTAAGTTCTCCAAATGTGAATTTTGGCTTGATGAAGTGCTTTATCTTGGTCATATCATCTCTGCCAAGGGCATCGCTGTTGATCCCGAGAAGGTGTCCGCAATTGTGAATTGGGAACCTCCTCAGAATGTCAAGCAGCTCCGCAGCTTTCTTGGTCTTGCAAGCTATTGCCGAAGATTCGTTGAGAACTTCTCCAAGATTGCAAAGCCTCTTTCCAACCTTCTCCAGAAGCATGTGAAGTATGTCTGGTCTCCCGAGTGTGACGTTGCTTTCAATACCCTCAAAGAGAAACTCGTCACAGCTCCTGTTCTGACTCCTCCTGATGAATCCAAGCCATATGAAGTTTTCTGTGATGCTTCTCTTCAAGGTCTCGGTGCTGTGTTAATGCAAGAGAAGAGAGTTGTGGCTTATACTTCTCGCCAGTTGAAGCCCAACGAGAAGAACTACCCCACTCACGATCTTGAGTTGGCGGCAGTGGTCCATGCATTGATTACGTGGAGACATCTCTTGTTGGGAAGGAAAGTGGACATTTTCACCGATCACAAGAGTCTCAAGTACATCTTCACTCAACCCAACCTCAACCTCGAGCAAACTCGATGGGTCGAAATGATTCAAGAGTACAACCCAAGTATTGAGTATACTCCGGCAAAGCCAATGTCATTGCAGATGCTTTGAGCAGAAAGCTTCTCGCAACAGCCTAATCCTCAAGCCCTTTCAGCGGATCTCTGTGAATCTTTCCATAGCTGAATCTTCAAGTTGTTCCTCAAGGCTTTCTTGCCAACCTCATAGTCTCTCCTACTTTGGAAGATCAGATTCGTGAGGCTCAACTTCTGGATACCATGGTGAAGAAAGTGAAACGTGGTATCGACAAGGGCATTTCAAGTACAAGTGCTTCGCGTTGATGACAAAGACAATCTGTTCTTTGAGGACCGGATTGTGGTTCCTAAGGGTGATCTGAAAAAGTCATTATGAACGAGGCTCACAATTCGCTTCTATCCATTCATCCCGAAGTATGCGAAGATGTACCATGACCTCAAGCAGTCATATTGGTGGACTCGAATGAAGCGAGAAATTGCTCAATTCGTGAATGAGTGTGATGTCTGCGGAAGAGTGAAAGCAGAACACCAAAGACCAGCTGGTCTCCTTCAACCTCTTGCTATTCCTGAATGGAAGTTTGATCATATTGAAATGGACTTCGTGGACTGGCTTTCCAAAGTCCAAGCGTGGAAATGATGCTATCTTCGTTGTCATTGACAAGCTTACTAAAGTGGCTCATTTTCTTCCTATCAAAGAATCCATCACTGCAGCTCGGTTGGCGAGCTATACACCTCGAGATTGTCTCCTTGCACGGCATTCCACAAGTGATCTCTTCGCACCGTGGCAGCATCTTTACCTCCAAGTTTTGGGATTCTTTTGAAGGCCATGGGCACCAACATTCGTTTCAGACAGCTTTCCATCCTCAAACAAGTGGCCAAGTCGAGCGAGTAAATCAAATCCTTGAAGATATGCTCGGGGCTTGTGTCATTTCTTCGGTATGAAGTGGGAAGATTGTCTTCCATATGCCGAAGTTCTCTTACAACAACAGCTTCCAAGCGAGTTCGGGCAAGGCCCCATTCGAAATTCTCTATGGCAGAAAGTGCCGTACTCCTCTCAATTGGTCTGAGACAGGTGAACGCCAACTTCTTGGCAATGACTTGATCACAGAAGCAGAAGAAATGTGCAAGGTCATTCGTGAGAATCTCAAAGCCGCAATCGCGCGGAAGAGCTATTATGATGATAAGCACCGTGATGTGGCTTTTGAAATCGGAGACCATGTCTACCTCCGCGTCTCTCAATGAAAGGTACTGCCGCTCGTATCAAAGGAAGCTTGCCCCTAGATACGTGGGTCCTTTCAAGATCATTGGGAAAAGAGGCGATCTCGCCTATCAACTTGAGCTTCCATCCAACTTTGCAAACGTGCACGATGTGTTTCACGTGTCACAGCTTCGCAAGTGCTTCAAGACTCCTGAACGCACTATCAACTTCGAAGAGATTGACCTTCAAGAAGATCTCTCTTATCATGAGCACCCCGTTGCTATTCTTGAAGAAACCGAGCGCAAGACTCGCAACAAGTCAATCAAATTCCTGAAAGTGAAGTGGTCACACCATTCCGACCGAGAAGCTACACGGGGCGAGGATCACCTCCGCTCGAGTATCCGGAGTTCTTTCAGTCCTAGATCTCGGGACGAGATCCTCTTGTAGTGGTGGAGTGTTGTAACACCCCGGAAGTAACTTTCCATATTTGTAACTCCGACTCTTGCCATTTTCGGCATTGATATATGATATTCCCTCCGTGGTTGGGTTTTCTTCATGTTGCATTTTGTCCATGTCATGCATTTTATATTATGTCATCATGTGCATCGCATTTGCATACGTGTTCGTCTCATGATTCCGAGCATTTTTCCCGTTGTCCGTTTTGCAATCCGGCACTCCTATCTCCCCCGGCGGTCCTTTTACGTTTTTCCGTGTGCGGTATTAAACCGTCTCGAAATGGACCGAGGTTTGTCTAGTGGCCTTGGTATAACACCCGGAGACCACCGGTCAAGTTTCGGGTCATTTGGAGCTCGTTTGGTACTCCAACGGTTAACCGCACTCTCGCAAAGGCCTCTTTTAAGTTGCAGCCCAACACCCCTTCAAAACAGCCCAATAACCCATCTAAGTCACCTCCATGCTCTCCGTCGTTCGATCACGATCGTGTGGGCGAAAACTACACCTCATTTGGAGTCTCCTAGCTCCTCTACCTATAAATATAGATCCCTTCCCCGAAATCCGGACGAAACCCTAGTCTCCCCGCTCCCTTCGCGCCGCCGGACGAAATCCGGACGGCCGGACACGTCCGCCGGCCCCTCCGCCGCCACGTGGCAGTCCCGTTAGCCACATCATGGCGCCCGCGCCCACATCGCCGCGCGCCCGCCCGGCCAGCGAGGCCTACCGGCCCGCTCCGCCCGCCGCCGCTCGGCCCGGCCGCCCGCGCCTCCAGCGCGGCGCCGCCGCCGCCTCCGCCGCTTCTCCGCCGCGCCGGCGCGCACCACCGCTCTCCTCCGCCTCGCCCGTCCGGCCGGCCCGTCGCCACCCGCTTCCTCCGGCGAGCTCCACCGCCCCGCCCGCCTCCACTGCCCCACGGCCCCGCCGCTGCGTCGCCCGGTCCCCTCGGCGCCGACCTTCCTCCTCCCACGCCCGGCGAACCCCGCGCCCGATCGGCCCGATCCGATCCGGCCTCGGGAACAGCGCCACCGTTGACTCTCTCCCCTCCCTTTTTTTCCCTAAGTCCTAAATCTTTGTAATTTCGTGCATTATTCAACTTGCTATATCTTCGCATCCGTAGATCCATTTTTCGCGTATAATATGTCAAAATGTTCTTCTCGAAGAGTAGATCATTTCATTCCATTGCATCATTTTCATTTGAGCTCATCTTGATGCCCGAAATGCTGTTGGAAGAGTGCAATGTGCTGATAGTTTCTGATTTTTATCAGGAGTTGCACTTTTGTTATTTTTGCTATGATTAATATGTGCACCCTATGAATTTGATTCCTACATGAGTTTTGTAAAATGCCATGTCATCTTTCCAGTGGTATATGCCATGTATTTTTGTGATCTATGTGGTGACTAGCACAAGCATGCAAAGTAGGTGTCCTAATGTTGCTGATTTCAGCCCTGTTTTAGCTGATTTTGATGCCATGTTTACTTGATGATACCGAGAGATCTATGCATATTTTGAGATACTTCAGTAAGGGTGTTTTGTAAAGCATGACTTGCTCTATCCATCCATGCCTTTGTTTGCAATTATCGGATGCCATAGCTTGAGTCAATCGAGCTCTACTTTTGCTATCAAATGTTTCCTGGCAGATTGTATACGTGTTATTCAACTTTGCCAAGCCTGTTGTGGTTGACCCGTATAGGCTATGTTATTGTTCTTGCCATGTATGTCTTCTATGTCATGTCTTCTTGATGTATGTATGCTTAGTTTATCATTTGAGGCTCTGTAGTGAGTGCATTGAGCTTGTAAACATGCCATCTCGTTATCAGTTTTTGACATGTCAAGTTGCTGAATCTGTTAACAAGACTTTCAATATTGACATGGGTGTTACTATATTTTCTAGTCCTTTTGGCTTATGGTTAGTAAGGGACTTTTGTTCTAGGCTTTGAGTAGATTCATGCCATGCCATGTTTTGCTATTTTAAGTTCCTGTAGCATGTAGTTTTGATGCTCTGAACATTGCAACCTGTTACTGTTTTTGCCATGTCCAGCCTGTTACTTTGAGCACTTTTGCCATGCTTGTTTGAACATGTTATGATGTGAACTAGCCGTAGCTCAGTGCTAATCTTTTGTCGAGCATCATGTGTAGATCACTGCCATGTGCTTTGTTGATACGTTTGGGTGCAGTAGCTTAATTAATTGTTGCTTGCTAAGTGGCATCATGCTGTTAATGGCAGATTTGCGCCATTCTTGTTTTGCTTGTCATTTGCAAACCGTGCATCCGATTCGGTGATCTTTATATCGATTTCAACGAAATCATCTCATCTTTCAGTGGCATGCTTGGTTTGCCAAGTTGATGCCTGGTTCATCATTTACCTTCCGGAGCGCATATAAGCTTTGCATATCTCATCATGCATATCATGTCATGTTTTGCATCATGTTGATTGTGCATTGCACCGTGATTTATTGTGGTTCCTTTGTTTGTGTTGTTGCTTTGGGTAGAGTCGGAGACGAGTGCGTGAACGAGGAGCCTGTTGAGAACGTTTTGAGGATCAAGCTTTCGACAACTCGAGAACATTGCGAGCAAGATGACCATACCCTCGAAATCACTTCTATCTTTGCTATGCTAGTTGCTCGCTCTTTTGCTATGCCTATGCTGCGATGCCTACCACTTGCTATATCATGCCACCCATATTGCCATGTCAGCCCCTAACCATCCTTTTCCTAGCAAACCGTTGATTGGCTATGTTACCGCTTTGCTCAGCCCTCTTATAGCGTTGCTAGTTGCAGGTGAAGCTGAAGTTTGTTCCTTGTTGGAACATGGAGATGTTGTTCCTGTTTGGAACATGTTTACTTGTTGGGGTTATCACAATATATATCTGCTATAATTAATACATCTATATACTTGGTAAAGGGTGGAAGGCTCGGCCGTATGCCTGGTGTTTTGTTCCACTCTTGCCACCTAGTTTCCGTCATACCGTGTTATGTTTCTTGATTTTGCGTTCCTTACGGTTGGGTGATTTATGGGACCCCTTGACAGTTCGCTTTGAATAAGACTCGTCCAGCAAGGCCCAACTTTGGTTTTACCATTTGCCACCTAAGCCTTTTCCCCGGGTTTCGCGAGCCCGAGGGTCATCTTTATTTTAACCCCGGACCAGTGCTCCTTCGAGTGCTGGCCCAACTAGAGCCCTGTGCAGCGCCCCTCAAGGCAACTTGAGGTTTGGTTTTAGTTGTATGGACTGCTCATCCGGATGTGCCACGAGAACGAGATATGTGCAGCTCCTATCGGGATTTGTCGGCACAATCGGGCGGCTTTGCTGGTCTTGTTTTATTGCTGTCGAAATGTCTTGTAGTCCGGGATTCCGAGATTGATCGGGTCTTCCCGTAGAAGGAATAATCCTTCGTTGACCGTGAGAGCTTATAATGGGCTAAGTTGGGACACCCTGCGCAGGTAATATCTTTCAAAGCCGTGCCCACGGTTATGAGGCAGATGGGAATTTGTTAATGTCCGTTGTAGAAAACCCAAAGTTGACCTCAAATAAAATGCACATCAACGCGTGTGTAACCGTGATGGTCTCTTCTCGGCGGAGTCCGGAAGTGAACACGTGTTGGAGTTATGTCGGCGTAAGTAGTTCAGGATCACTTCTTGATCACTACTAGTTTCACGACCGTGCTTTGCTTCTCTTCTCGCTCTCTTTTGCGAAGTAGCCACCATATATGCTAGTCGCTTGCTGCAGCTCCACTTTACTACTCAGTCCTTCCTATAAGCTTAAATAGTCTTGATCTCGGGTGTGAGATTGCTGAGTCCCGTGACTCACGTGATACTTCAACACAGTTGCAGGTTCCGATGAGGCGGTGCAGGTGATTCAACCGAGCTCAAGTGGGAGTTCGACGAGGAACGTGGTCGTTACTATGTGTCTTTTCCGATGATCGTGAGTGGTGCCCAGTTGGGACGATTCGGGATCTGTGTTAGCATTTGGGGTATCTTCTTTTATTTTGGTTCCGTAGTCGGACCTTGAGTGTACTCAATGATGGATGTTATTTATGTACTTGTGTGAAGTGGCGATCGTAAGCCAACTATGTATCTTTCCCTTAATTATTACATGGGTTGTGTGAAGATTACCTCACTTGCGACATTGCTTTCAATGCGGTTATGCCTCTAAGTCGTGCCTCGACACGTGGGAGATATAGCCGCATCGGGGGCGTTACACTACTCCTCATAGTCGGAGATATCGATGACGATTGGCTCCTTGGACATGGAAGAGGGCGAGGCCTCCACATCGTGGGTGCCCTCATTGTAGTGGTGAGTTGCCTGAGCCACTCCGGGCACCAACCTGCTGGCTCACGAGATGAGGTAAGCACGTGCACGTTGAGAAAACACCTCGTAGTCTTCGTCGAAGGCACCGACGGTGGCCTCGAGAAAACGCCACGAACTGTCGTTTAAAGAAGCCAACCGCATGGCGGCGTTGGCGCGTGAGGCGTCAACGGTGGCCTCAACGACAAGGTGCTCCTCCAATATCTGGGGGTCGGCATGAATGGCAGCCATTGCGACCTCATCCGCACATGCGGCCGCGATTTGCTTCTCCGCTGCCAAATGCTCCTTGAGGTCCTGGCTATACTGCGTGCACCATGGCTTAGGGCGGCACTTATTTGGTGGAGGGGTCGGTGATTTGGGTGGAAGGTGTCGCGCTCGCGCCGTCGGTCGGGGCATGTGGGATGTGGAAGGAGGAGGAGGATGGGGGTCGGGTGTGGATTACCTGCCTGGATAGGCGAGGCCGAGCAGCGTGAAGGAGGGTCGCCGGTGAGGAGGCGGCAGCGCTGCAAGCAAGCAGTGAAGGTTTCAACTTGGAAAGGAAGGCGGAAAGAGGGGGAAATGTGGCTTTTGGTAAGGGGTAGGGGATGGGGAGGTAGATATTTCCACGGAAGCCGAAAATTTGGAATCGCTTCAGCCAAAAAACTGGCGCGCAAAGTGTCATCAGATGCGGTCCCTTATTCAGACACGGTCCGAAGATATTTTGTGCTACATCTCACACTGTTGGTTATAAAAAACTGTGTGGGATCTACTTGATTTTTCGTCTTGATTTGAATTACATAATGGGGTCATAGCGGCCACGGACGGTGTTTGAATTGCTATACCTTTTATCTGCAATGGTCAGAAAAGAACTGGAATTATTCAGGGTTCGTTTGGACATTTTTAAGCATTAAGTGAGTTTTTAATGCATTTATGTGCATAATTCAAATTTGAACTACATGAACATGCTCCGGTGCATATAAATTGGTTGAAAAAATCAAATCTTTGTCCTTGGGTGCATGCTTAGGTCCCATGCAAGAAATGGGAATGAATGTCAAACACCCTGCCGCCGTCACTCGGCCGCAAACATTGAGATACCTAGTTTTTAATTTCTAGTAAATCCAAAACTCGTCTAAAATTCATGAAACTTGGCATGGTATCATGGAGCGGCATCAACATGGCGTGGTAAAGTTTTTATCCTATTTGGGGCAGGTTTGGGTATATGCTCCTCACAAACCAGAGCTTCTCATAACAAGCATGATGGTTTCGGTAGGGAACGCCCCAACTTTGGGGGCGAAATGATATCCATTGCCTCGTATTGCTTTCAAATTTTTTTCTTGTTTCAACATAGAACAACAAGAGTGTTGTGTTATTTTTTGTGATTTTTCGGGGTTCGTTTGGACATTTTTATGCATTAAGTGAGTTTTCAATGCATTTATGTGCATAATTCAAATTTGAACTACATGCACACGCTCGGTGCATATAAATTGGTTGAAAAATCAAATATGTGTCCTTGGGTGCATGCTTAGGTCCCATGCAAGAAATGGGAATGAATGTCAAACACCCTGCCACCGTCACTCGGCCGCAAACATTGAGATACCTGGTTTTTTAATTCTAGTAAATCCAAAAGTCGTCTGAAATTCATGAAACTTGGCATGCTATCATGGAGGGGCATCAACATGTCTTGGTAAAGTTTTTGTCCCATTTGGGGCAGGCTTGGGTATATGCTTCTCACAAACCAAAGCTTCTCACAACAAGCATGATGGTTTCGGTAGGGAACACCCCGACTTTGGGGGTGAAACGATATCCATTGCCTCGTATTGCTTCAAATTTCTTTCTCGTGTCAACATAGAACAACAGGAGTGTTGTGTTATTTTGTGATTTGTCGGGGTTCGCTTGGACATTTTTATGCATTAAGTGAGTTTTCAATGCATTTGTGTGCAGACTTCAAATTTGAACTACATGCACATGCTCCGGTGCATATAAATTGGTTGAAAAATCAAATCTTTGTCCTTGGGTGCATGCTTAGGTCCCATGCAAGAAATGGGAATGAATGTCAAACACCCTGCCACCGCCACTCGACCGCAAACATTGAGATACCTGGTTTTAAATTCTAGTAAATCTAAAACTCGTCTGAAATTCATGAAACTTGGCATGCTATCATGGAGCGGCATCAACATCCCGTGGTAAAGTTTTTGTCCCATTTGGGGAAGGTTTGGGTATATGCTTCTCACAAACCAGAGCTTCTCACAACAAGCATGATGGTTTCAGATAGAACACCCGTATGCAAAGTGATAGCAGGATTTGTGCATTTCTTGAACACAAACGGTTCTTTTGGATGATTCGTATGAACCACTTACAAAAAATTTGGTGCCATTTGCATCTGTCATATTGGGTACGTTGCCATTTGTCAAACTAGAAAGATTGACATTTGTTGATCTAGTAACATTGCCATTTGCCAACCTTGTAACACTGCGATTTATCAAAATATGAAGCTAAAAATCACTAGCAGTATCTAATTTTTGCAACTAAAATTTAGTAATTAAGCATACATGGAGGCGAGGAGGCGTGCAGCGGGCGGCGCAGTACTATTCGATTTGACAGCGCGCGGCGCAGTTCCCGATACGGCTTTAATGCGGACGAGGGAGAGGGTAGCGGTTCCCGAAATGTTGAACGGCCAATGATGCATCCTCCTTCAATTAGCATCGTGTGAATGCATGAGGGAAGTAATGGGAGGACCGGGAAAAGAGGCAGCACGATGTGAATGCAACGCAGTTTGCACTCATATAAAGGCGCCCCTCCATTCCAAAGCATCTACCACATCGTACACACCTAAGCATTTGCCTAAGCACCTACACTAATAAGGCAAAAGTGCCCACTCCAGAACAATGGCGGCGATGAGCGCGAGCAGCCAGCGGCTGTGCCAAATGGTCCACGACGCTGGCCTGTGGCATGGCACCGTGGATCGTCTCCATACGGTGTTGGCGACCGGCTGGTGGATGGCCACCGTCGACGCCAACTACGACTCTCAGTTGGACCAGATGATCGTTCGCACCACCAACTGGTTCACTATCCTCAAGAAGCTCGCGGATGACATCGCCGTACTCCTCCAGCCCGGCCGCCCGGGCTTCTCATTGCCTGCCACCCAAATCGTCCTCCATGTTTGGAACCTCTTTGAAGCACTGGTGGCCTGCGACTGCCCGCCGACGCCACGAAGAATGTCCACCTGGAGGTTGCGGTCCCCGCGAGGCGCCTCTATTTGCAAGGAACCATTGACCTACACATCCATGTATACGAGCGAATCGTGTACATAGGTATCTACAAGGCCAGTGAGGACGCTACGACGTTGGCCTTCTTCAGCCGGCTGGAAGCCTTGGATGCCTTAGCCGAGAAGCACCTTGACCTCGCCACACAAGCCGCCGCTCCTTAGCCACCGGTCGGTGGCCCGGCTGGCGCACTGAGTTGAGGAGGAGGAGGTCATACGTTGATGGATGCATCTTTCTTCTTGCTTCCTATAACCTCCACTGCGATCGCATCATCGTGGCCTTAATTCTTATCTTGCTATTGCATTCTCGTTCCAGTCAATACAGACATGTGTGATCCCTTTGCTCAATACAGACATGTCTGTTCCAGTCTTATTTTGATTGGCTTGAATGAAGGTCTATCCCGCCGTTAGGCGCCGCAGCACGCTGTGCTCGCCATTAGGCGCCGCGGCACGCTCTACTCGCGTCGGTCGGTGCGCGCGGCTTGTGGACAGCTTTTCCTTACGCGTTCAACTGCTATATATATATTCTTCACCCGAGGTAATTTTACGATTATTTCATAATTAAATTATGTTTGGAATTCAAATAGTTACATTCATATTCATTCACTATGTAATATTTGACATAAGAAAATAAAAATATAGGTCATTAGACAAGAAAATTTGCAGTTTATGTGTATTTTACACTATGTTTTTACGTTTGTAATTTTACATAACATAAAATATTTTTAATGACGATTATATATTTTCTTACGGTCTCTTTTTATGTCGAAAATAAGACAAAACTTACGAAACGTAAAATTACGGTGCATTGATGGTAAAATAGAGGGGGTGAAGAATAACTATTCCTCACCCAGGGTGACGAATAGACAATCCTATATATATATATATATATATATATATATATATATATATATATATATATATATATATATATATATATATATATATATATATATATATATATATATATATATATATACATCTAGGCTATTCTGTTACGCGTAACAGAAAATTATTCTGTTACCCTTTTTGAACTTACGGTTTCAGGTGGTTGTACTGATGTTTTCGAAGCGGTTGAACTGATACTTTCAGTTGTGTTTAAAAGATCGTCTTATTTAGTTCAAAAACTTTTTATAATTTTTTTGTCGAATGGGGTGTGTAATATATCGTTGGAAAGCTCTTGACAACCATATTTCAAATATATTGAACGATTTTGCAAGATCATTATGGTTTAAGAGCAGTTTTGAAAAAATCGTTTTTTCAAAACCGAAAACATGAATCGTATTTTGGACTCAATTTTCAAAGGGTTTGTCGGAATTGAGCAAATAAGATGGCGTTGGAAAGCTGGTGAAAATCCGCATCTTCCATATATGTATTGTTTTTTCTAATTCTATATGATTTAATAGTAATTTGAAAAATAGTGAAATTCTGGGCGAAATGTATTTTCATGATTTTTTGCAAACGGTTTGTCGGATTAACGCAAATGATACGGCGTTGGAAAGCTATGGAAAATGCGCAACTTTTTCGTATAGAAATGTTTTTATAATTCCTTACGGTTTAAAAACGAATTCGAATATGGTCAAATTTGATTTTGAACGCAATTTTTGTAAAAAGTTTGTCGAAATGTGGCAAATAATATACCGTTAGATAGCTATCAAAAATGCGAAACTTAGTCATGTTGACCGTTTTCTCTACTTCGCAACCTTTTTAAAGTAATTTTGATTACGGCATGACGGATCCTGCTGTTTTCTCGTCTGAAAAACAGAGTAGTCGTACTGATATATGTGTATGTTTGTACTGAGCTATTTTTTGTAGATTAATTTTGAATGGTTCCGAAAAAGGGTACTTGTACTGATGATTGCATGGCTTTGTACTAAGCGTATTTTGACTAACTAGACTTTGCTCTGTTTTTTGGGTAATATTTTTCTCGTAAGTTTTCAACGGTGTACTGTATCGTCGCCCCTGTACTTGTATGGTTTATATCATCGAACTGAATGATATTTTATTCAAAAAGAAAATGTGTTTGTTTTGTTTCTTTTTTTTAACTCAACATTTTTTTGGCAACGTTGTTATGAACTTCTCTCATTTTACGACTTGTGCTGAGGTACTTACTAAGCAGGATTTTCATGGGGTTTCTTTTTTTGCTTGAATTTTTAGAATTTGAATTTCTGCCATTTATTTTATTCCGAACGGACCGCCGTTTTTAACTCGTACTGAGGTACTTACTACTCCTGAACTGGGGTGGCTATCGTTGAACTGAATGACATTTTTTTTCGAAAAGAAAAGTTTTGTGTGTCTTTATTTAACTCAACATTTTTTTGCAACGGTGCTTTGGACTTCTCTCAATTTACTACTTGAACTTTTTACCATTTGATTTTCCGTGGGTTTCTTTTTGTTTGAGCTTTTTTCCCAACCTCATCTGGGATGTCATGTTGAACTTACAAATTTTTTTAATTATGAACTTACTGTGCTTTTACAATGCCAAAGCTTGCAAATAGTAGGACATTCACCCAACTTTTTAACCCAAACTAATTATTCTCTTTAATTTGAACTGATCATTCATTTTTTAGAATTCAATCTAATCATGGCTTTTACTTTAAACTGATTTTTAAATTCAAACTAACCATTTTTTTCATTTTGAACTGGTCATTGTTTTTAATTTGTACTGATTAATTGTTTTTTATGTAAACCATTTCTTTCATTCTTGCATGCACAACAAACGGTCATGTATACCTTCTTTGAAGAAGTAACAATCATATCATCATAGACAGAAAAATTTCCGCACATATAATACATGTACATGAATGACATATACACCACAACAGCTGCACATTTTCATAGATGAATGACATATACACCACACCGACTGCATATTTTCATATTATCCATAGCACCCACCGCAACACAAAAATCACAAGCCTATTTCCTGCGCAGCAAATGTTCAACCACACCCACATGATAATAATAATAATCATCAGAAAATAAAGTGTTTTCGCACAAGGGTACAAAAAAATTTCCACTAGTGCAAAGCTTGACCCGGCCAAACACTATTGTTCTCTAACACACATAGGAACTTATAGCAATTGGTAATTTGAACCAAGAGCAATAGAAATAAGAAATGTGTACACGGATACAACTTTGCATCATGAAAATCTAGAGTTAGAAGACATTTACATATGATGAGGTTTCTCGATGGAAAAATACGCATATGATGCGCATGTAGCAGCAGACAATCTGGTTTCGGTGTGCATTAAAAAATCTTCACAATAAAACTTCACTGAGAAGACAAAGGCTACATTTACTGAATGTGCAATAGAAATTAACAAAGAATTAATCTGCATGAACAACGACAAGCCTGAAGCGAGCTGTGCATGGATAGGCTCGACGGTGAGTGCACGGGGGCGGTGGAAGAATAGGTAGGGCCTCCGGCGATGCCCGAAGCTGGCACGAGGCGCCTCGGCCTTCTTCGACCGATGCTCCATTGGCTTATGCCAGAAGTAGAACTTACTGGCCTTCCAAACTCGTACTGAAGACATGTACCAAAGAACAACATGCATCAGCTATACACTGCCGTGAGGTACCAAAAAACACAATAGTTTGTGCATTTTTGTAACACAAAGACATTTTATGGAACTACTACTGTATTTAGATGCTATCATATAGATTAACACAACATCTTGTTTGCTAGAAAGAACATAGGAACAGAAGTGGCTAAAATCAGATTTAGATAGGTGAATTATGAAATGCAATTTTTCTGTTTTACGAATAAGCACAAATACCTTCGGGGCACAAATGCCAGCCATCAACAGTAGCTGAAAAGGCTATTTCTTCCTAAAAAGTTCTTCAATTCCTGAAACTAAAAGTGTATTTTCATGTAAACCTGAGCACAAAAAAGAAAAATGGCAGATAAATCCAAATTCCTACTTCCGAACTCCCTTTTTGTTTTTGCCACATTTTCATTTTGAACTTGCCGCGGTTTATTTTTTGAACTTGCCTGGCACTAATACAAGAACTTGCCCTATACAAGATATTTTGCCCATACTTGTTCATCAACCAAAACAGACAGTAGGGTGGAGAGAGCATTACCGGCAGTAAAAAAATTATTTTTTGTCTAATTTTTTATTTTTAGCTGAGGCAAACGAATCATACAAAATACTGATAGAAAATCATACTTTTTTCTCACAAAACCAAACTTCTAAACTTGCCTACAATAATTCTTTGACAGTTTTAATTTTGTCTGCACTTACCGGTTTCCCGATTTTGAACTTACAGAATTTTATACCCCAAACTTCTACAGGTTTATTTAATTTCTCAGGAACAAAAAATGAAGGAGTTTGGACTCAAGAATTATAGAAAGTACAAAACCATATGTGTGAACTTATATCGAGGCTTTTGCTGAACGGAGGAGACGAGATGACGCAGGAGCAAAACCCGACTCCTTGAATATACAGTAGCTATGCTATCAATACTTCTTTGAGTTCTTATTTCTGAACCTTCATAGTAGTAATACATGTACTATGCGATACACAATTCTGTTGTTGAGCAACTGATCTAGGAACAAAAACACTCCTGCAGTGCACACAGCAAATCATGATAAAAATAGAGGCATCAAGAAGCAATCACCAGTATATTGAGATGTCCAACTACATGTACCATCTCAATATAGTATAAAAATGAATCAATAGTAAGAAACAAGGTAGTAACAATCCTAACTCTGCATAGTTTTGGGATTTGTAGAAGTCTGAACATGGTATCATAGTTAATTAGTTACTGTGTAAGGAGGATGTGTTTACACACACCTATAGTTCAGAATTGAACTAAACGACCCATTTTTCTTGTACTGAAGCTTGTTTTTAGAATTCATATGAGTGGGTTATTAAACACATGCATCAACATTGAGGAACACTAGAAAAAAGGACGCCGCTATACAAGAACTTCAGTGGACAGATCCAGAGGAGAAATCCTCAAGCAAAAATCAAGAGAGGTCGCAATCTCCATGGAAGATGCCAATGAATTTGCCATGGAAAGGGCCTCCCACTCCCCTGCTCTATCTCCTCCCACTCCCTGCACACAAAAACGCAGACCAGAGAGAGAGAGGATGAGAGGGAGATGACTGAGACGGATCGAGGGCGGACACGGGGTGGCCTGCACGCAGCTCTTCTCGCGACCGACAGTAGAGTGTGATGTTGTACTGTCGAGGCAAAGTTCCTTGACACGGGGTGGCTGAATTTTTCTGACATACTGGACCACAACTTGAGCTTCGTGTTCCGGCCACGAGCCCACAAAAGATGACCCTTAGTTTAAATAGTAACTCATCATTAGTCTGCAAGAAGTTCACAAATTGTACTGTTTTTATATATGACATTTCTTTGAATTCCCATGGTAGTAATCCACGTTGTCTGTTTTTTTAACCAGAAAACTAAGCAAGATTGCTTGCTGAAGGCAACATTTTTTCATATAGTAAGACATATGAAAGATAATATATAAAGGCCATTGGAGAAAGAATTAGCAAAACCGAAACAAAAATATATGGTACCAGAACTGAAAGCAATGATTTTTCAAACTTTTAGGTGAGAGACATGGTGCTCTAATCCAATTGCATATATCTAAAACTCCATAAGCGACTTGAACTGATGCATAACAGTATGAGTGAAGAATTCTTGTAAGCATAAGAAAATACGCAACACGGTGGTGGGATGATATCTATGGTTGCTTGATTGTTCCGTGGATGGATTCCAGTACTCCCGTATACTAGTGTATGTGAAGCAACAAGAATGATTGGCCTTTTTTAATAGAAAATCAAAATGGACAGTATTGAATCTTGCACTTACCATTATAATTTTCAGGATTCAACTTGTTGTGGAGTTAGAGGGGAAATCCACACATGGCAGCACGTTCAGTTGAAAATGGAGGAGAGCAGAACACATCCGTAGAATATAAAAGATGAACACGACCTGACAACAAGGACACACATGAACTGACTAACAAGAGCATACCAGTCATTAACAGATTATAAATGGTGACAACACATCATAACAGCTTGCGATGACAGCAGATTAGAACAACACGTTCAACACAAAATACATTGTAGGTGTGCATTGGAGCTTTGCATTACCTCGTGGTGTGCTTGCCCACCAAAGCCGAGGTGTTCCTTCTACATCCCTACCACATACCGCAGCGCCGAAGTACAACTGGAGCGGCACTCCGCACTCGACCTAGGCCTAGAACCAACAGTTCAGCAAGAGATGACATATGTAATCCAACTAGTTTTCCCAAATTCTTAGTTCAACAATTACATACTAGTATCCCAATCCCGAACAAACTAGATTACATAGGAATAGCACCAACGAGGTAAACTAGATTATACTTCAGATGTGAGTTTTTCTTTTGAACTTCTCTGGTTCCCTTATCTGAATTGTTGCAGTAATTTGAACTTGTAGCCTCGGTGGAGGACTAGACTCGAACTTGTAGCCTCAGTGGCGCACTAGACATGAATTTGTAGCATCGGTAGTCAGAATTGTTGAGCTCGGACGGGCAAGGGAGGTAGAGCTAGACTTTGGTAAGCACCATACCTGGATGGGGACTGCGCTGAAGCAGTGCACGGGGGCTAGTTCCCGACCACGTAGGGAGAAGCAGTCGGGAGGAAGCACGGGGGAGGCGGTGGTGCCCATGTTGGTGAACGACGGTGAAGTGGAGGTGGGTACCTGGAGTCACGGCGGAGGCAGTCGGGAGGAAGGTCGTCATCCCTCCAATCCGGGGGTGGGCGGCGGCGCTCGAATCCGTGGATGGGCACCGGCTCTCAAAGCTGGGGGTGGCGGACGGGGAGGGGCCGGCGCCCGTCGGAGGGGAGGCGCGCGGGGAGCGGCCGGCGAGCCCGTCGGAGGGGAGGCGTGCAGGGAGGATCTGGCACCCATCGATGGGGAGGTGCGCGCGGAGGGAGCGGCGCTCGTCAGAGGGAAGGCGCACGGGGAGGGGCCGGCGCAGCGCGTGTTGGAGGAGCTACCCGTCACGACGCCGCTGTCTCCCTCGCTCCGGCTGCCGCCGTCGCTCGCTCGCCCGCGACGGCTGCCTCCGGCGGTAGGAGGCGGGTTAGATTGGGGACAGGTCGGGGAGTTTCTACTGTCGCCTGTGCGTCGCACCCTTATAGGGACCGAGGGTAACAGAATAATATTCGGTTACCGGTAACAGAATAGTCCAGCCCTATATATATGCTTGCTCGCCGTTGAGGCGACCGCGGAGCGCTCTGATCGCGTCCCTCCGCGCGCGCTCTGCCAACGGTTGGGCGTGCGCACAATCAGGTCTCGGGACCCGTATACATGCGGTTGCGCCACGCGCGTTGCCACGCGATGCAGTTACGTGCGGCACGATGGAGTTACGCGCTACAAATTAGAACTGCCATCAAGGCCTGCCAATATCCCTGGTCGTCCGTCTTCCCCTTTAAATCCCGCGGCCATTATAACCTTAGTCTCTTCAACCTTTCGATCGCGCCCCACAACACAACAAGCACACCCACGATGACACATAGATAGGGGATGTCTAGTGGCCTCCAATGGAGTTTGGCAAGCATAGAGTGGAGACCCATGCGAGGGAGACAGATCTCTCGGTGGTGTACACCAATCGACCCGGCCGTGGTGGACGACTACATCAACAGCGTTGAGCAGTTTCTTGCTTGAGACAAGTACAAGGTGGTCAGCATCGACCTCCAGTACACCACCAGTCGTCCCGACATAGATCAGAAGGTTGTCGTCGCCCAGTTGTGCGTGCGCCGTCATGTCCTCATCTACCACTAATGCATGGCCACAGAGCCTTGCGACCGTTTCAACAGGTTTGTCAACAGCATCGATTATAATTTCGCCACGGTGGAAACCATGGACGATGTAAAAGCGCCCAGTGTTACGGGCTTGGCCTGCAAGGACCTTCTCAAAATCCGTGACCACTACAGGGTCTGGGCAGCATGAAGGACTCCATGGTCGAACTCGCCTCGGCCATCATCAACCCCTACTACGAAAAGAAGAAGCAGGATGCCCAGAGAACAAGTCCCCTATCCTGGCACAGGGCCTGGATGCGGCAACTAGATGAACCTCACCTCAGGTTCGTGGCCAAGAGCATGTACACATGCTACGAGATGCACAGGAGGATCGTTGACATGAGGAAGTGCCTCGTTACCCAAATCGATGAGCCCGGATCGAGCCACAAGCAGAGCAAGCGTCACAAGAAGTAGATGATGATCAGATGATTGTTTATGCTAGTTAATCATGCACATAATATATAATTTACTTTATCGGTGTGTGGAAATGTCATGTGTGTAGTAGCCACCTATGTAATTATGCATGTAATAGTCTAATTTGGTGTGTGCAAATGCCATGGTTGTAGTAGCCACCTATGTAAGTGGATGTTTAATTTGGTTATGCAAGCATGTCCTTATAGGTGTGTGTGTGTGTCTATATATATATATATATATATATATATATATATATATATATATATATATATATATATATATATATATATATAGTTCTGTATGCAATCCCATCACACAACACACACGTCTTATTAGCAGCAATCGTCTGTGTTATTATCGGTCTTCACACACATTTCTTATTACAGACCTGTTTGCCGCGTATCACACACATCTTGTTAAGTTGAACCGTTTTTGTTCTCATGTCTCAACGCAAACAGTTCATCCGAGTGAATCGCATGCCGTATATCGCACACACCTTGATCTGGCTGACCGTTTCTTTTGTGTTGCCTAATCAAAAATAGTTCATCCGAGCGAACCGTATGCTGTATATCGCACACACTTCCATCTGGCTGCCTGTTTCTTTTGTTCCTCCTCATCGCAAATGGTTAATTGAACTGAACCATATGCCCTGCATTGCACACGCAACTAAAATCTGAACCGTGTTCGATGCATCCTCCATCGCAAAAGTTTTGCACCTTTTTTGAAGGTTTTTTTACACCACCGTTTGTGACTATGGCATTGCACACAGTTTCGTCGAAGGGTCTCTGATCGTAGTGTCACGTTAGCAGCATCCTGCAGTAGTGATGATTGATGATGATGAGATACTTGAGACATGTCGAGACTTCTAATAACTTTGTCTCGTCGATGATTCACTTGCTTTTCAATGAATATGTATGTTATTGTATAAATGGTGGATCTGTTTAAATGTGTACAGAGCCAAAACGCAAAAAAAACTACAAAAGTTAGAAGTGGCGTGGGGGTAAAGATTACCAGTAGCACTCAAATAACAGTAGCGCTGGCTAACTACACACACTGCGGATAAGTATCAGTAGTGTTGGATGGAAGAGCGCTACTGCTAGCTTCAGTTACTAATAGTGCTGGGTCAAACAAGCGCTACTGCTAAAAAATAGTTGTAGCGCCATAGTAGTAGCGCGCCTGCCCATGCTACTAATAGCAAAAACCGGCGCTACTGGTAAGGGTTTTCCTAGTAGTGCCCCTTTCCTTTCCCTAGGGCTGGCTGTCTTGGTGGAGGGGCGCACCAACCCCTTGTGGGCTGGTCTGTCCCTCCCTTGGCCCATTAAGCCCATATCTTTGTCGGGGGGGTGCCCGGAACCCCTTTCGGTGACCCTATATGTACCCGGTACCCTCCGGAACACTTCCGGTGTCCAAATACCATCACCCTATATATCAATCTTTACCTCCCGACCATTTTCAGACTCCTCGTCATGTCCGTGATCTCATCCGGGACTCCGAACAACGTTCGGTCACCAAATCACATAAGTCATATAATATAAAATCGTCATCGAACTTTAAGTGTGTGGACCCTACGGGTTTGAGAATTATGTAGACATGACCGAGACACCTCTCCGGTCAATAACCAATAGCGGAACCTGGATGCTCATATTGGCTCCTACATATTCTACGAAGATCTTTATCGGTCGAACCATTATGACAACATACGTTATTCCCTTTGTCATCGGAACTTGCCCGAGATTCGACCATCGGTATCTTCAAACCTAGTTCAATCTCGTTACCGGCAAGTCTCTTTGCTTGTTCCGTAATACATCATCCTGCAACTAACTCATTAGTCACTTTGCTTGCAAGGCTTCTTATGATGTGTATTACCGAGAGGGCCCAGAGATACCTCTCCAATACTCGGAGTGACAAATCCTAATCTCGATCTATGACAACCCAACAAACACCTTCGGAGATACCTGTAGAGCATCTTTATAATCACCCATTTACATTGTGATGTTTGACAGCACACAAGGTATTCCTCCGGTGTCCGAGAGTTGCATAATCTCATAGTCGAAGGAATATGTATTTGACATGAACAAAGCAATAGCAATAAAACCGAACAATCATTATGCTAAGCTAACGGATGGGTCTTTTCTATCACATAATTCTCCTAATGATGTGATACCATTATCAAATGACAACTCAATTCCATGGTTAGGAAACCTTAACCCTCTTTGATCAATGAGCTAGTCAAGTAGAGGCTCACTAGGGACACGGTGTTTGTTTATGTATTCACACATGTATTAAGGTTTCCGATCAATACAATTCTAGCATGAATAATAAACCTTTATCATGAATAAGGAAATATAAAATAACAACTTTATTATTGCCTCTAGGGCATATTTCCTTCAGTCTCCCACTTGCACTAGAGTCAATAATCTAGTTCACATCACCATGTGATTTAACACCATAGTTCACAACACTATGTGACCAACACCCAAAGAGTTTACTAGAGTCAATAATCTAGTTCACATCGCTATGTGATTAACATCCAAAGAGTACTAAGGTGTGATCATGTTTTGCTTGTGAGAGAGGTTTAGTCAACGGGTCTGCCACATTCAGATCCGTATGTATTTCGCAAATTTCTATGTCTACAATGCGATGTATGGAGCTACTCTAGAAAATTGCTCCCACAATCAAAACGTATCTAGATTGAGACTCGGAGTCATCTGGATCGGCGTAAAAGCTTGTATCGACGTAACTCTTTACGATGAACTCATTATCACCTCCATAATCGAGAAATATTTCCTTAGTCGTCTAAGGATAATTTTGACCACAGTCCATTGATCTACTCCTAGATCACTAGTGCCCCTTGCCAAACTCATGGCAATGCACACAATAGGTCTAGTGCGCAGCATGGCATACTTTATAGAACCTATGGCTGAAGCATAGGGAATGATTTTCATTATTTCTCTATATTCTGTCGTGGTCGGGCTTTGAGTATTACTCAACTTCACACCTTACAATACAAGCTAGAACTCCTTCTTTGACTGATTCACTTTGAACTCCATCAAAATCTTTTCAAGGTATGCACTCATTGAAAATCTTATCAAGCGTCCTGATCTATCTCTATAGATCTTGATGCCCAATATGTAAGCAGCTTCACCGAGGTCTTTCATTGAAAAATTCTTATTCAATTATCCTTTTATGCTATCCAGAAATTCTATATCATTTCCAATCAGCAATATGTCATCCACATATAATATCAGAAATGCTACAAGAGCTCCCACTCACTTTCTTGTAAATACAGGCTTCTCCGAAAGTCTATATAAAACCATATGCTTTGATTGTTGGGGAACGTAGCATGCAATTTCAAAAAATTTCCTATGCTCACGCAAGATCTATCTAGGAGATACATAGCAACGAGAGGGGAAGAGTGTTTCCACGTACCCTCGTAGACCAAAAGCGGAAGCCTTAGCTTAACGAGGTTAATGTAGTCGAACCTCTGCTCGGTTCAACCGATCAAGCACCGAACATACGACACCTCCGAGTTCTGCACACGTTCAGCTCGATGAAGTCCCTCGAACTCTTGATCCAGCAAAGTGTCGAGGGAGAGTTTCGTCAGCATGATGGCGTGGTCACGGTGATAGTGATGTGATCCGCGCAGGGCTTCGCCTAAGCTCTACGAAATTATAACCGGTGGAGTAAACAGTGGAGGGGGCGCCGCACATAGCTAAGAACAATTGGTGTGTCTTAGAGGCGCCCCCCGCCCCCATATATAAAGGAGGGAGAGGGGAGGAGGCCGGCCTAGGGGCGCCCCAAGTGGGAGGAGTCCCACTTGGGTTCCTAGTCCAATTCGGCCCCCCTTCCTTTTATCGAAGGGGGAAAGGGAGGATAAATAAAGGGGGGTCGTGCCCCCTCCCCTAGTACAATTCGGACTCCTCCCTTGGGGGGGCACCCTTGTGGGCTGCCTTGCCTCCCTCCTATGGCCCATAGGGCCCATATCTTCCCCCGGGGGGTTCCGGTAACCCCCCGGTACTCCGATACGCACCCGATACATTCTGAAACACTTCTGGTGTCCGAATGCTATCATCCAATATATCAATCTTTACCTCTCGACCATTTAGAGACTCCTCGTCATGTCCGTGATCTCATCTGGGACTCCGAACAATCTTCGGTCACCAAAACACATAACTCATAATACAAATCGTCATCGAACGTTAAGCGTGCGGACCCTACGGGTTCGAGAACTATGTAGACATGACCGAGACACTTCTTCGGTCAGTAACCAATAGCGGAACCTGGATGCTCATATTGGTTCCCACATATTCTATGAAGATCTTTATCGGTCAAACCGTAATGACAACATACGTCCTTACCTTTGTCATCGGCATGTTATTTGCCCGTTTGTCATCGGTATGTTATGTTGTGACGTTTGATAGCACACAAGGCATTCCTCTGGTATCCGGGAGTTGCATAATCTCATAGTCAAATGAATATGTATAAGTCATGAAGAAAGCAATAGCAATAAAACTTAATGATCATTATGCTAAGCTAACGGATAGGTCTTGTCCATCATATCATCCTCCTAATGATGTGATCTCGTTCATCCAATGACAACTCATGTCTATGGTCAGGAAACTTAACCATCTTTGATTAACGAGCTAGTATAGTAGAGGCTTACTAGGGACACTATGTTTTGTCTATGTATTCACACATGTATCAAGTTTCTGGTTAATACAATTCTAGCATGAATAATAAACATTTATCATGATATAAGGAAATATAAATAACTACTTTATTAGTGCCTCTAGGGCATATTTCCTTTAGTATCCCACTTGCACTAGAGTCAATAATCTAGATTACATTGTAATGATTCTAACACTCATGGAGTCTTGGTGCTGATTATGTTTTGCTCGTGGAAGAGACTTACTCAACGGGTCTGCCACATTCAGATCCATATGTATTTTGGAAATCTCTATGTCTCCCTCCTTGACTTGATCACGGATGGAGTTGATGCGTCTTTTGATGTGTTCGGTTCTCTTGTGAAATTTGGATTCCTTCGCCAAGGCAATTGCTCCAGTATTGTCACAAAAGATTTTCATTGGACCTGATGCACTAGGTATTACACCTAGATGAGATATGAACTCCTTCATCTAGACTCCTTCATTCGTTGCTTCCGAAGCAGCTATGTACTCCGCTTCACAGATAGATCCCGCCACGACGCTTTGCTTGGAACTGCACCGATTGGCAGCTCCACCATTCAATATAAATACGTATCCGATTTGTGATTTAGAGTCATCTGAATCAATGTCAAAGCTAGCATCGATGTAACCATTTACGACGAGCTCTTTGTCACCTCCATAAACGAGAAACATATCCTTAGTCATTTACAGGTACTTCAGGATGTTCTTGACCGCTGTCCAATGATCCACTCCTGGATTACTTTGGTACCTCCCTGCTAGACTTATAGCAAGGCACACATCAGGTCTGGTGCACCGCATTGCATACATGATAGAACCTATGGCTGAGGCATACGGAATGACTTTCATTTCTATCTATCTTCTGCAGTGGTCGGGCATTGAGTCTGACTCAACTTCACACCTTGTAACACAGGCAAGAACCCTTTCTTTGACTGATCCATTTTGAACTTCTTCAAAACTTTATCAAGGTATGTGCTTTGTGAAAGTCCAATTAATTAAGCGTCTTGGTCTATCTCTATAGATCTTGATGCCCAATATATAAGCAGCTTCACCGAGGTCTTTCATTGAAAAACTCTTATTCAAGTATCCTTTTATGCTATCCACAAATTCTATATCATTTCCATTCAACAACATGTCATCCACATATAATATTAGAAATGCTACAGAGCTCCCACTCACTTTCTTCTAAATACAGGCTTCTCCAAAATTTTGTATAAAACCATATGCTTTGATCACTTCATCAAAAGCATATATTCCAACTCCGAGATGCTTGCACTAGTCCATAAATGGATCGCTGGAGCTTACACACTTTGTTAGCACCTTGAGGATTGACAAAACCTTCTGGTTGCATCATATACAACTCTTCTTTAAGAAATCCATTAAGGAATGCAGTTTTGACGTCCATTTGCCAGATTTCATAATCATAAAATGTGGCAATTGCTAATACGGACAGACTTAAGCATCGGTACGGGTGAGAAGGTCTCATCGTAGTCAACTCCTTGAACTTGTCGAAAGCCTTTCGCAACAAGTCAAGCTTTGTAGACAGTAACATTACCATCAGCATCAGTATTCTTCTTGAAGAACCATTTATTCTCTATGGCTTGCCGATCATCGGGCAAGTCAACCAAAGTCCATACTTTGTTCTCGTACATGGATCCCATCTCAGATTTCATGGCCTCAAGCCATTTTGCGGAATCTGGGCTCATCATCGCTTCCTCATAGTTTGTAGGTTCGTCATGGTCTAGTAACATGACTTCCATAACAGAATTACCGTACCACTCAGGTGCGGAACGTACTCTGGTTGACCTACGAGGTTCGGTAGTAACTTCATCTAAAGTTTCATGATCATCATCATTAGCTTCTTCACTAATTGGTGCAGGCATCACGGGAACAGTTTCTGTGATGAGCTACTTTCCAATTCAATAGAAGGTACAATTACCTCATCAAGTTCTACTTTCCTCCCACTCACTTCTTTTGAGAGAAACTCCTTCTCTAGAAAGGATCCATTTTTAGAAACATAGATCTTGCCTTCGGATCTGTGAAAGAAGATGTACCCAACAGTAGATTGCACCATATCTAATAAAGTACGGTTATGACATTCGGACACACCATTACATTGTGGTGTACCAGGTGGCATGAGTTGCGAAACTATTCCACATTGTTTCAAATGAAGACCAAACTTGTAACTCAAATATTTGTTTTCGCGATCAGATTGTAGAAACTTTATTTTCTTGTTACGATGATTTTCCACTTCACACTGAAATTCTTCAAACTTTTCAAATGTTTCAGACTTGTGTTTCATTAAGTAGATATACCCATATCTGCTCAAATCATCTGTGAAGGTCGGAAAATAACAATACCCGCCGTGAGCCTCAACACTCATCGGTCCGCATACATCGGTATGTATTATTTCCAATAAGTCAGTGGCTCGCTCTATTGTTTCAGAGAACGGAGTCTTAGTCATCTTGCCTATGAGGCATGGTTCACAAGCATCAAATGATTCATAATCAAGTGAATCCAAAATTCCATTTGCATGGAGTTTCTTCGTGCGCTTTACACCAATATGACCAAACCGGCAGTGCCACAAATATGTTGCACTATCATTATCAACTTTGCATGTTTTGGCATCAATATTATGAATATGTGTATCACCACGATCGAGATTCAACAAAAATAGACCACTCTTCATGGGTGCATGACCATAAAAGATATTACTCATATAAATAGAGCAACCATTATTCTCTGATTTAAATGAATAACTGTCTCGCATCAAACAAGATCAAGATATAATGTTCATGCTCAACGCTGGCACCAAATAACAATTATTAAGGTCTAAAACTAATCCCAAAGGTAGATGTAGAGGTAGCGTGCCGACGGCGATCACATCGACCTTGGAACCATTCCCGACGCGCATCATCACCTCGTCCTTAGCCAATCTTCGTTTAATCCGTAGCCCCTATTTCGAGTTGCAAATATGAGCAACATAACCAGTATCAAATACCCAGGCGCTACTACGAGCATTATTAAGGTACACATCAATAACATGTATATCAAATATACCTTTGTTCACTTTGACATCCTTCTTATCCGCCAAATACTTGGGGCAGTTTCGCTTCCAGTGACCAGTCCCTTTGTAGTAGAAGCACTCAGTTTCAGGCTTGGGTCCAGACTTGGGCTTCTTCCCAGGAGTGACAACTTGCTTTCCATTCTTCTTGAAGTTGCCCTTCTTTCCCTTGCCCTTTTCTTGAAACTAGTGGTCTTGTTAACCATCAACACTTGATGCTCTTTCTTGATTTCTATCTCCGTAGCTTTGAGCATAACGAAGAGCTCGGGAATTGTCTTATCCATCCCTTGCATATTATAGTTCATCACGAAGCCTTTGTAGCTTGGTGGCAGTGATTGAAGAACTCTGTCAATAACACTATCATCCGGAAGATTAACTCCCAGCTGAGTCAAGTGGTTATGGTACCCAGACATACTGAGTATGTGTTCACTGACAGAACTATTCTCCTCCATCTTGCAGCTATAGAACTTGTTGGAGACTTCATATCTCTCAACTCGGGCATTTGCTTGAAATATTAACTTCAACTCCTGGAACATCTCATATGGTCCATGACGTTCAAAACGTCTTTGAAGTACCGATTCTAAGCCGTAAAGCATGGCACACTGAACTATAGAGTAGTCATCAGACCGCGTCTGCCAAACGTTCAAAGCGTCTACATTAGTGGGAGGGGGATTGTCACCTAGTGGTGCATCAAGAACATAATTCTTCTGTGCAGCAATGAGGATAATCCTCAAGTTATGGACCCAGTCCGTGTAGTTGCGACCATCATCTTTCAACTTAGCTTTCTCTAGGAACGCATTAAAATTCAAGGGAACGGTAGCACGGGCCATTGATCTACAACATAGATATGCAAAAGCTATCAGGATTAAGTTCATGATAAATTAAGTTCAATTAATCATATTACTTAAGAACTGCCACTTATATAGACATCCCTTGAGTCATCTAAATGATCACGTGATCCAAATCAACTAAACCATGTCCGATCATCACGTGAGATGGAGTAGTTTTCAATCATGAACATCTCTATGTTGATCATATCTACTATATGATTCATGTTCGACCTTTCGGTCTCCAGTGTTCCAAGGCCATGTCTGTACATGCCAGGCTCGTCAAGTTTAACCCGAGTATTCCGCACGTGAAAAACTGTCTTGCACCCGTTGTATGTGAACGTAGAGTCTATCACACCCGATCATCACGTGGTGTCTCAACACAACGAACTGTCGCAATGGTGCATACTCAGGGAGAACACTTATACCTTGAAATTTAGTTAAGGGATCATCTTATAATGCTACCGCCGTACTAACCAAAATAAGATGCATAAAAGATAAACATCACATGCAATCAAAATACGTGACATGATATGGCCGTCATCATCTAGTGCTTTTGATCTCCATCTCCAAAGCATCGTTATGATCTCCATCCTAACCGGCTCGGCACCTTAATCTCCATCGTAGCATCGTGGTCGTCTCGCCAACTATTGCTTCTACAACTATCGCTAACACATAGTGATAAAGTAAAGCAATTACATGGTGTTTGCATTTCATACAATAAAGAGACAACCATAAGTATCCTGCCGGTTGTCAGATATCTTACAAAACATGATCATCTCATACAATAACGTTTATTACATCATGTCTTGACCATATCACATCACGACATGCCCTGCAAAAACAAGTTAGACGTCCACTACTTTGTTGTTGCAAGTTTTACGTGGCTGCTACGAGCTTATAGCAAGAACTGTTCTTACCTATGCATCAAACCACAATGGTGTTTCGTCAAGTTTGCTGTTTTAACCTTCTTCAAGGACCGGCTGCAGTCAAATTCAATTCAACTAAAGTAGGAGAAACAGACACCCGCCAGCCACCTTTATGCAAAACTAGTTGCATGTCTGTAGGTGGAACCGGTCTCATGTGCATGGACATGTAAGGTTGGTCCGGGCCGCTTCATCCCACAATACCGCTGAATCAAAATAAGAAGTTGGTGGTAAGCAGTATGACTATCACCGCTCACAACTCCTTGTGTTCTACTCGTGCATATCATCTACGCATAGACCTGGCTCGGATGCCATGGTTGGGAAACGTAGCATGCAATTTAAAAAATTTCCTACGCTCACGAAAGATCTATCTAGGAGATGCATAGCAACGAGAGGGGGAGAGTGTGTCTATGTACCCTCATAGACCGAAAGCGGAAGCGTTTGACAACGCAGTTGATGTAGTTGAACTTCTTCTAGTCCCGACCGATCAAGCACCGAACGTACGGCACCTCTGACTTCTGCACACGTTCAGCGCAATGACATCCCTCGCCTTCTTGATCCAGCAACGTGTCGAGGAAGTATATGAGTTTCATCAACAAGGTGGCATGGTGACGGTGATTGTCGTGGTTTTGTCACGGCAGATTTCCTCATGAAAGGACTCAGTTGTGGAGCCATCGCTACGGGTTAGCTTGAAGGGGTTAAAGCGGACACAAGGACGCAAGAGAGTTTATACTAGTTTGGCCCCTTCGATGAAGGTAAAAGCCTATGTCTAGTTGTGATGGAATTGATGGGGTTTCGATGACTAGGGAGCAAACAAGCTTCGCCTAAGTCTCGAGTTGTTGTCTGTTGTCCCTGAACCGCCGCCGGGTCGTCCCCTTATATACATGGGTGGCGCCCGTCGGTTTATAGAGTCCCGACACCGGTTCATAGATGTATCCGGCTCGGTCTCCACTATTCCTAACTTACAATACAAGTTACATACCGACGTCGGTTTACGGCTACAGGCCTTAAACCGGCTACGGGCCTTGAGCCCTCATCTGCCTACTTGGGCTTTAACATACTCAACTACTGATGAAGTTAACCCGGCCTGTCCCGGCTGGTTTACACCCAGTAGTAACATCCTCAACATTAGGCCCCAGATTGATTTGAACAGGTTCATGTCAATCCTTAGTAAAAAACTTCATCTTCAGCATCTTTGTGTAGTTTGGTGAACCGCCATGATGTCATCTTCTCTGGTCGTTGTAAACCGGCGTGACGTCACCTGTCATAAAAATCTATCCACGATACCTTTTTCGTTTAATGGATCTGCGACAATTGAGGCGACAGCTCCGTTTCCAAACTCGCGGCCCCTTGATTTTCGCGCCTGACACATGTCCCTTGCTTTATAAATAAGACCGAAGGGTCATTTCGTTTTCCCCTTCGTGCCCTTCTGCTTCGTTTCCCTCGCGTCGCCCAACTTCGGAGCTCCGCCGCTGCCGTCGACTTCTGCACCAACCTTGGCCGCTGCATCACCCTGAATATACCAGAGCATCGGGCGATCTTCCATTTCCTCCTCAGCTCTGGTAAGTCTTCTATCTTTTCATCATAGATCTGTTCTAGGGTTTCCATGTTCTTCAGCGTTCATCTCTTGCTTCCTGTTCATATGATAAACTTTAGACGAGTCTGTAAATCTTTGTTCTGCGTAGCGGTAGTTTTTATCATCCGTTTTCACTTGCGCATCTCAAGACCATAGATCTCTCTGTATCCTTGCTCATTGATTCAGCATCTGCTCCCTTTTGGACCTTGAATATTTATCTCTTTTTCTGAACATGTTCCAGATCCAAAACTGTGATGTAATTTTCTGAAACCTATTTTCGCACACCTACTCATCTGGACTCTTGACTCTTCAATGTTTCAGACCAGGCGGTTTAACTTTGTAGAAAAATTGACAACTCGGTATATACCATTAGTCCCCTTGTTGAACCGCCAGGATTCCCTAGCTAAGTATTGCCACATTGCAAAACTCCAGTTTATAAGTAACTGCTTCCGGTTTAGCAATGAATGCATCAATGTATACCCTTCCAACATATTCTTGAACCGGTATTACTGCTTTGCAGATTGCACCATGGCCAAGCAAGTGTACGAGTGCAACTGGGTCCCTTCTCGAGTGACCGAGACTCAACTGAATAACCTAGTCCAAACCAGCTCTTTAGGCAAAAAATATGTCGTTCACTGGAGGGTCCCTGGCCCGAAATGTCCTCCAGAACCCAAAGATGGAGAGGTTGTTGTTTTTGCTGACAATCTAGCCCGGGGCTTCAGTCCGCCCGGTTCAAAGTTTTATCGGGATGTCTTGGCCAACTTCCAACTGCGTCCACAAGATATCGGCCCCAACTCCGTAACCAACATCTGTCACTTTCAAGTGCTCTGTGAGGTGTTCTTTCAAGAGGAGCCCACAGTTGAATTATTCAGAGATTGCTTCCATCTGAACCGCCACAACGAATTTACTAACGGTCCCAATACCGAGTTAGGTGGTATGGCGATTCAAAAGAGGAAAGAGGTCACTTACCCTCACGCTAAACTGCACAGCCATCCCAAAGAGTGGAATTCAACATGGTTTTACTGCAAAGATACCTCTCTTGACGGAGAAAATCCCTTGTCGGGTTATCGTCCGGAGCGGCTAAGCAACACACATCCCTTCCCTCAGAGACTGACTGCGAAGGAGAGAAGCAAATATGCTCCTCAATTATCCATGCTCAGGGCCTTCATGGCTAACGGGTTAACAGGGGTTGACCTTGCTCGCTGCTGGATATCTTGGAGTATATTGCCCTTAAGCCTGCGCTCCGGTTTGATGTGCAAGTACACAGGAGATATAAAAGACCCTCTACAGCATATTGAGATCCAGCTGACAGATGACAAGGTTACTGAGGCTGTGAAGAAGATATTAAATGAACCGGGAGCTGCTTGCTCTCAAACCGGCCCGCCTCCTTTTTGTACCATTAACAAACCGCCAACCGTAAGACTCATATCTTATGCTTTCATGAAATATGACTATGTTTAAGCACCCCTTGTTGACATTAACATCTTTCAAACAGGGTGATGATCCATTTTGGAGCAAGAAGCCTCCATAAGAGAAACCGGAGAAAACAACCCGGCCCAAAACCAGAGTTGTGAAGAAACCGGCCAATAGGAAGAGAACCACTGCATCCTCCGATCCACCAGCTGACGATGATGTGGGTAATCCGGACCTTGAGGTAGAGCTTGACTCACTTGGTTTATTTTTCACACGCCTTATTGATAATGATTATTGCCAGGATGACGCTGAAGTCAGTCACGCTGATGTTGTAGAGGTAATCACTCTTTCTTCCGATTCAAACCCTTTGCCTTCACTAAAAATCTGTCGGGCAAACCGGAAAGTTAAATTTTCTCATCCTCTTGCTTATTAGGACCCAAACTTTCTTATGAAGACACAACAGCATGAAGCTCGCCGCACAACCCGGCACAGCGGCCAGGTAGTTACCTCCGCCGGTTTAACAAACAGTCCGGTTCGGAAACGCCGTTCAGAGGTCTCTAACTGTTTTGTCAATGCTTATCCTAAAGCGGGTTGTTTTCGTCAACCTCTTAATCCATCTGACTCCGATTATCAGGGCACTTCTCATTCTTCTTCCGGCGAGTCATCAGCCACCCAGCTCCCACCACTCAAAATGGTGCTTGGGTGAGCCATATTCCTTATAATGTTGTTTGATATATCATTTCCAATATTCACTGGACTGATCCGTCTTTTTCTTTTCAGGGCCAAGCCTAGGCCAAGCAAGAAAGCTCGTCTAGACAAAGCAGCAGAAGAAAACAACACTCCTGAACCGGACAAAATACCAGATCCCGAAGAACACATCCGCGACGATGTGTTGAACGACCCACCATCGCAAGATCATGATGTTACTGCTGAAGAGGCACATGTTGATGCCACAGGCCCTTTTAATCAGCCCAGTCCTATCCAGACTGACAAAACAACGAGCCCATCAAAGCATACTGATAAACCAGCAACCCCAGTGCGGACCGGTGAAGCCAAAGATGACGTTGGTCATTCCGAGCCAGGCAATCCTATCGCTTTATCTAAGCACACTGCCAAAGATGAATTTGCTGCATTTGGCAAAGGAAAATGGAATGCCGATTTGGCCACTTATGCCGCTCTGAACACCCAAGATCTTCATTCCGGCTACCTGAATCGGCTATATACCAGCCGTGATTATGAAGCCGGTCTGGTAAATATGATGAAGGACAAATATGAGGTAATTCCATATGACTCTCTGCTTGTATATTCCAATCTGTCAACTCCAATAGCCCCCAAGTGACGGTTTTAAGATATCAACTTAAACCGGGACTTTCCAATGTGAACTTGAACGCAGCCGGTTCAACTTAATGCAGTTAAACCGGGCCTTTATATAGTAAAATTCCGTGTCCTTTGAGGACGAGCAAAATAGACATTAGCCCCCAAGTGCCAAGTTGAATACTTGTATTGAGCTTGGGACTTATATAGAAATTGTATGATGAAAAGCAAATATGCATTAGCCCCCAAGTACCGAGGGCATAACTTGCTATGTGGTTGGTACTTCAATTCTGCATCGTAATCTTTATCAAATGATTATCTGTATGTAGGCTGATCTGAGCAAGAAAGAAAGTCAAATCGCCGATCAAGCAAGAAAATCAAGTCCCAGCAAGCTGAAACCTCCAATGCAAAAATGAATTAACCAGCGCTTTAAGCGTCATGGAAAAGCTTAAAGAGGGTTTCAACAAGGAGCGGGCGGATTGGGCCACTGAAAAAGCCGCTTTAACTGAACGGGCAGAAAAGGCTGAGGCTGCACTCAAACCGGTGGTGGATGAATTGACCAGTGTAAAATGGCAAGTGCATGCCATGACCGCTGCTGTCTTTGGTAAGCCTTCTTTATTTCTAAAATAATGAGGCCTTCCTATGTAACTGCCGGTTTACTGACACTTTGAATGATACAGGGACATGTATTGTTCACTTGGGATCAGATGTGCGGAACAAATTGAAAGCCGCCTATACATTGATAGAACAACTGTATACTGGTGTGCAACGGATCATCTGCACTGCTTCTCACAACAACCCGACGCCGACCTTGATCCAGGACACTATTAAAAGGTTGTCAATGCTTCCTGCCCGGGTTGAAGAGTTAAAGAAATCTGCTGCTAGAACCGGTGCTATAAACGCCTTAATCCGGGCAAAAGCATGGGTGCCGGATTTTGATCCTGTTGAAGCGGCCCAGGGCTTCCCAAGCTTGAAGGAAGACGGGACAGAATTCAGCGAAGAAGATCTCCGAGCTATAAACCGGGAAGTGCGCCCTCTGGCTTGTCAATTGGTTGAAGAGGCAGATTTGTCTCACTATCAAGCCCAATACGATGGTCAAAACAAACGAGTGGCTGCACCAATTCCTGAAGCGGAGAACCTTATACCTCCAATCCGTAAGCATACTTACGCTCCTGACATTGAACCGTCGTTGCTGATCAATGATGAAGCTGTATTTCAAGCATTAATGGGAATCGACCGGACAACTGTTGATTTCCAGCCACTGGGTAGGGAAGCAGAGGTTGAAGCGGCGCAAGATGACCTGCAACCATCAGGCCAAGCTGGCGACCAAGCATGAACCGGAAGCCGGTTTAAATTACAGCTCTTTTATGTTACGCAGAAAACAATTATCTTATCTGGGCACCGTGTTGCCTTGTAATAGACTAGCTGCCACACTTGGTTTTGACATGCCTTCGTGCATACTTATTGCAACTTATGCTTTCGTTGAATCATCAATCTTAAACTATTGTCTGCAGCCAAAAAGTTTAAAACGCCGTTGTGGTTGTATCACCAGGCGGGTCATAATATCTATGTATATGAAATCAAAGATAATATCTTAGATTTAAACATATGATCAAATATGGAAATATATGATACTGCCATCGTAGGGCATGAAGTTGGCTATGCCAATCTTGAAACGGAGTTTTAAGAAACCCACTCTGCTGGAGGAGAAAACAACTCCTGTGATTATAAGGTCGGTTTACCAGGTAAACCGTTCCGGGTTACGATGAACACCGGTGTTACTCCATGATAGGATGTTATCAAAAAATCAAACCGGGCAAAGAGTCTCTGGATTAAGAGTGGACCGTGTTCCGTCAACTGACAGTCGAACCGGTTTAATAATTGTCGGTTTAAAAACACAACAGGAGAAATATGCAAAAAGAGAAACGAATTTCAAGCAAAGACAAAGATAGAATTGTTTGCAAAAAGAGGCTGTTGAGCCGATCAAGTGGCATTACCATGGTCGGACACGACCAAGCCCCCGATAGGCGTGGCTATGGTTCAAGTCAGCCAGGTCCCCAAATGATGTAGTGGCATGACGCTGATCAAGAGGTGTAGCGATGGTTCGGGTTCGACCAAAGCCCCCAAGTGATTCTGTGGCCTTAGGCCGATCAAGAGGCGTGATCGGTTCAGACGTGACCAAGTCCCTAAGTGATTCTCAGGGCTTTCGCCTATCAAAAGGTGTTGCATTGGTTCGGACACGACCAAGCCCCCAAGTGATATGATATAAAGCTTGTTGAAAAAGCTAACTCAAGGGGTAAACCAGAGGCCACTTTAAGATAAAAACTCCGTGTAACCACACATGATGTAAAAATAACAGAGACCCCTCTTTAGCTAAGGCTCCAGTTTATTGTATTGATCATAATATATACACTGTCATAATATGTACATAAGTAGAGCCTATGGCTCAAGTATAGTAAGGCCGAAGATGAGCTATGTTCCATGGCCTGTTTGTCTCCTCCTCTGATGTACGTGAGTCTTTATGCTCTCGAATATCGATCAGATAGTATGACCCGTTGTGCAGACTCTTGCTGACCACGAAAGGTCCCTCCCAAGGTGGGGATAGCTTGTGCATATCAGTCTGGTCTTGGAGGAGCCGGAGCACCAAATCTCCTTCTTGAAAGGTTCTGGTTCTAACTCGGCGACTGTGATAGAGACGAAGATCCTGCTGGTAAATCGCCGAACGGGCAGCTGCAATGTCACGCTCCTCGTCCAACAGGTCCAAAGCGTCTTGCCATGCTACCTCGTTGTCCGCTTCAACATAAGCTGCTACACGAGGTGAATCATGACGGATATCACTGGGGAGAACTGCCTCCGCTCCGTAGACCATGAAGAACGGTGTGTATCCTGTCGATCTGTTGGGCGTAGTATTGATGCTCCATAATACAAATGGTAACTCCTCAACCCAACAACCCGGCGTGTGCTGCAAAGGAACCATAAGCCGGGGTTTGACGCCAGAAGATCTCTTGGTTAGCCCTCTCGCTTGGCCATTGGACTATGGGTGAGCCATCGATGAAACGCCAAGACGGATGTGCTCACGCTCACGTAACTCCTTCATAGCACCCTTGGACAGGTTGGTACCATTATCGATAATGATGCTGTGTGAAAGCCAAACCGAAAATCACCTTTTGATAAATTAAACCGACGTGGCTGCATCACACTTGCTAACGGGCTCCGCTTCCACCCACTTCAGAACTTGTCAACCGCCACCAAAAGGTGGGTCTTCTTGTCCTTGGACCTTTGAAAGGCCCAACCATATCCAGCCCCAAGTCACAAATGGCCAAGTAATTGAATCATCCCCAATTCTTGAGCCGCACATGAGCGCGTCTTGAGAACTTCCGACAGCCATCACATCGCCTAACCAGGTCCTCTCAGATCAAGATGAGCATTCAACCAATAGAAGCCGTGATTTAAACGCCTTAGCCACCAAAGACTTTGAACCGCGTGGTGACCACAATCCCTTCGTGAATTTCGCGAAGATTTCACAGCCTTCCTCAGGAGACACACAACGTTGAAACACCCCTGACACACTGCAATGATGCAACTCGCCATTGACAATAGTCATGGACTTGAATCGCCAGACTATCTACCTGGCCAGAGTCTCATCCTCTGGTAACTCGCCCCGGTTCATGTACGCAAGATAAGGAACCGTCCAATCCAGAATGACATGCAGAGCCGCCACCAACTGAGCCTCGGGATCAGGAATAGCCAAATCCTCTTCAGCAGGGAGCTTGACAAATGGGTTATGCAGAACATCCAAGAAGACATTAGGCGGGACCGGTTTACGTTGAGAGCCCAGCCGGCTTAAAGCGTCTGCCGCTTCGTTCTTCCGTCTGTCCACGTGATCCACCTGTTATCCTTTGAAGTGAACTGCAACAATATCCACCTCACGACGATATGCTGCCATGAGCGGATCCTTGGAATCCCAAGTGCCAGATACTTGTTGAGCCACCAGGTCCGAGTCACCGAAGCACTTAACTCGGCTGAGATTCATCTCCTTAGCCATCCGGAGACCATGGAGTAAAGCTTCAGACTCGGTTGCATTGTTAGTACAAGGAACATTGCGGAGAACGTAATGTAACTTATCACCTCGTGGGGAAGTTAACACGACTCCAGCCCCCGAGCCCTCCAATTGCCTGGACCCATCAAAATGAATAGTCCAATAGGTGTGATCTGGCTTTTCTTCAGGTGTTTGTAGTTCCGTCCAATCATTGATGAAATCTACAAGTGCTTGAAATTTGACCGCCGTCTGAGGCACATATTTCAATCCGTGCGGCCCAAGCTCTATAGCCCACTTGGCAATCCGCCGATTGCCTCCTGTTTCAATTATATCTCCCAAAGGAGCAGAGCTGACCACCGTGATGGGATGTCCTCGAAGTATTGTTTAAGCTTCCGGCTTGCCATGAAAACTCCATACACCAGCTTCTGCCAATGCGGGTACCTTTGCTTGGACTCAATAAGCACCTCGCTGATATAGTAAACCGGACGTTGAACCGGATATTCCTTGCCCGCCTCTTTGCGCTCCACCACAATAGCTATGCTAACTGCACGAGCATTAGCTGCCACATATAGCAGCAATGGTTCCTTGTCAATCGGAGCAGCAAGGACAGGCGGATTGGCTAGTTGCCGCTTTAAATCATCAAACGCTTTATCAGCAGCCGAACTCCAGACGAATTGATCTGTTTTCTTCAGCATCTGATACAAAGGGATCGCCTTCTCACTGAGGCGGCTGATAAACCGGCTCAACGTGGCAATCCGACCTACCAAGCGTTGAACGTCATTGATACACTTCGGTTTAGCCAGGGAGGTGATAGCTGTGATCTTCTCTGGATTAGCCTCAATTCCCCTGTTGGATACCAGAAAACCCAATAACTTGCCTGCCGGTACACCAAAAACACACTTGGCCTGGTTGAGCATCATCTTGTATGTTCGCAGGTTATCAAAGATTTCCTTCAAATCGTCAACCAGATTCTCCTTCTCCCTTGACTTAACCATAATATCATCCACCTAGGCATGTACATTACGGCCGATTTGCTTATGAAGGCAATTCTGTACACACCGTTGATAAGTTGCATGGGCACTCTTGAGCCCAAAGGGCATAGATACATAGCAGAAGGCTCCAAAGGGAGTTATGAACACCGTCTTCTCCTGGTCCTTAACTGCCATCTTGATCTGATGATAACCAGAATATGCATCCGTAAAACTCAAACGCCACAACCCGCAGAGCATCAATAATCTGATCGATGCGGGGAGGGCAAAAGGATCTGCTAGACAAGCCTTGTTAAGATCATGTAATCCACACATACGCGCCAGTGCCGCTTTTCTTAAGGACCAGCACCGGATTAGCCAGCCATTCAGGATGGAAAACTTCGACAATAAAGCCAGCCATTAAGAGCCTGGCCACCTCCTCTCCGATAGCTTTGCGCCTTTCTTCGTTAAACCGGCGGAGAAACTGCTTCACCGGTTTGTACTTAGGATCGACATTAAGAGTGTGCTCAGCGAGTTCCCTCGGTACACCTGGCATGTCAGAAAGCTTCCATGCAAAAATGTCCCGATTCTCACGGATGAACTCGATGAGCGCGCTTTCCTATTTCGGATCCAAGTTGGTACTGATGCTGAACTGCTTGGACGAATCGCCAGGTATGAAGTCAACAAGCTTAGTCTCAGCTGCCGATTTGAACTTTAGGGCCGGATCATGCTCTGTAGTTGGCTTCTTCAATGGAGTCATGTCCACCGGATCAACATTATCCTTGTAGTATTTCAACTCTTCCGTGGCACAAACCGACTCTGCATAGGCCGCATCACCTTCTTCACACTCCAAAGCAATCTTGCGACTTCCATGAACAGTTATTGTTCCTTTGTGACCCGGCATCTTGAGTTGCAAATAAATATAACAGGGTCGCGCCATAAATTTGGCATAGGCCGGCCGCCCAAATAGGGCGTGATATGGGCTCCGGATCTTCACCACTTCAAAAGTCAATGTCTCTGACCTGGAATCATGATCGTCTCCAAAGGCCACTTACAGAGCTATCTTGCCAATAGGATATGCTGACTTACCAGGTACCACACCATGGAATACCGTATTGGACGGTTTAAGATTTTTATCTGTTAGCCCCATACAGTGGAAGGTCTCATAATATAGGATATTAATACTGCTCCCTCCATCCATGAGCACCTTGGTGAATTTATAACCTCCCACCTGAGGTGCCACCACCAACGCTAGCTGACCCGGATTGTCAACCCAGGGAGGGTGATCCTCTCTGCTCCATACGATCGGCTGTTCGGACCAGCGTAAATAACGAGGCACGGCCGGTTCAACAAAATTCACCGCTCGCTTGTAAAGCTTCCGGTCTCGCTTATCCAAGCTAGTGGTGAAGACATGATATTGCCCGCTATTCAACTGCTTCGGATTGCTCTGATAACCCGACTGCTGCTGGTGCTGGTTGTAACCACCCTGGCTATTCTGATTATTTTGATTGTTATGTCCACCCTGATTATCATTGAAGCCTGAACCGGAATTTCCTCCACCGTGACTCGGCCCATGAAATCCGGATCCTGAGACACCACCTGATCCGTGATCATATCGGAAAGCATTAGAATTCTTGAACTCCTGCATAATGTAACAATCCTTCCAAAGGTGGTTGGCTGGCATCTCCTTCGTCTCGTGCTTTGGACAGGGCTGGTTTAACAGATAGGTCAGGCGGTCCGGGTTAGGACTTGGAGCTCCACCGCGATTCGACGGTTTACCCTTTCGTCGCTGGCCCTTGTCCTGCGCGCTAGTATTAGCCACAAAGTCCATGCTGCTATCTGCTTTACGCTTGCCTCCGTTTCCATGACCTGCCGTGTTCTGTTGCTGCCCTTTGAAGTTGCTGCTCTTCTTTCCCTTCCCTGTCTTGTCATCATCAGACTCGGGATCCTTGGTACTATCAGAATCAGCATACTTCACTAACTCAGCCATGAGGGTCCCCATATCGTTACAATGGCGCTTCATCCGTCCCAATTTCAACTTCAGAGGCTTAAACCGGCAGTTGCCTTCCAAGGTTATAACCGCGAAATCGGCGTTGATACGGTCTGATGAGTGCAGAATTTACGAGACCCGGCGCACCCAGCGGGTTGTTGACTCTCCTTCCTCCTGGACACAGGCCGCTAAGTCCACTATCGACATGGGCTGCTTACATGTATCCTTGAAATTCTGGATAAACTGGGCTCGCAACTGGGCCCATGAACTGATGGAATTGGTCGGTAAGCTCTTTAACCAAGTACGGGCTGTCCCCTCAAGCATCATGGTGAAATACTTCGCACACGCCGCCTCATCCACATCGAGCGTCTCCATGGCCATCTCATAGCTCTCCACCCATGTTTCTGGAGATAAATCGGCGGTGTAATTTGGCACCTTGCGCGGGCCCTTGAAATCCTTGGGCAGGCGCACATTGCGCAAAGCGGGGACAAGGTAGGGCACCCCCAAAGAACTAGAAGTAACCCCTGGCTCGACCGAGGTGGTTGGACGAACCGGCGTAAGCTGACGAGCTTCATGTTGCGCCGCTAACTCGGCCTCCCTGCGCGCCCGAACCCGGTCCACTACTTCCTGAGCATCACCAATGCCACCTGCCGGGTTATTGCCACGGGGCGCTTCACGGTTCCGTGCATTACTTGATACGGCCGGTTCATCCATACGCCTGCTGTAACTCCGGCTTGGACGGGGGGTGGAATGAATTCGGTCACGGTTGTATGAATATGCTTCCTGTTGAATCAAGGTTGTTCGAAGAAGCTCCTTAACCCGGCGCGTCTCCACCGCCTGCGGAGAATCACCTTCAATCGGGATGGCCTCCAGTCGTGAAGCGGCAGCGACAAGATTGTCCATTGATTGGAATAATGACCCGAGGTGTCGGACAGCCGAGGCACAACATTGTTCTGCCGAGGCGGCTCCATCAGGCGAGGCTGAACCGGCGCGCCCGGCCCAGGTGCCTCCGCCCGATTTATCACCGGCGGGTTACTAGTTCCTGCTCCTGGGGTGTTAAAGAGATTTCTGGCTTCGAAAACTAGAGGCAAGCGAGACCGGTGCCTCTTCAGGACTTCATGCGACGCGGTCTGATCTAGCATAAGCCTATAGGCCTGCGCATCCAAAGCGGCCCGCTCTGCGACCATCCTGTTGTTCTCGGCTGCTAGGTACACTGACATGAGAAAGCATTTGAATTGATGAAAGATATGATTAACAAAGCTTGAATTGAATCCACCGGAGGAGAAAAGAAAGAAGAATGATAAACTTGAAGCTTCCTTAGCGTCTTCAAGAGAAGTCACCGGATAGAACATTTAAAGGAAAAGAATGAAGAAACTTCACTCAATAAAATGGATACTTGATTAAGATATCTGAGTCCTTGAAGAAAAAGGGTGGGAGGGCGGGAAAAACAAAGACAATTTAGGTCGGATGAAACGAACACCGTTGAGAAAAAGGTTAGAATTGATCTTGCGAATGTTGAAATGATCGGATCCACTTGAAGAGAAGCACGACGTTGGAAAAGAATTGACATGACAAGCTCAAGGATCAAGAAGGATTAGTATTCACATAGCAATATGAGAACACCATTTAGAATGAGGTATGGAATCAACACTTGACATTGAAGCAACTCGAATACCACAAAACAAAACAAAACAAAGGATTGGCTTCAAGAATGAGCCGAACAAATACATATGATAGAGATTTACCCAATCCCGTATCATGCATCCGTCGGAAAGATATTCTAGGAGCTACTTGAATTCCCACCTATAAACTCCCAAACTTTCTGGTTATGCAATCTGGTGTTGGGGATACAGGGACACAAAATATATCACCCAAACTAACAATACCTAGATCCAATTGTATCCATCCGTCAACACATAACCAAGAAATCCTCGAAATCGTGTACCTCGACCTTCAAAAGCATCCGTTATACAAGTCATGGCAATACTCCCTTTTCGCCACAAGATCGGGCTATCGGGGTTATCTCACCAACAACTGCACAAAAGAGATTTCGATGTCGGTAAAACTCGTATTCCAGAACTGCAACGATAAAATTGTGACGACAACACCTCGAGCTCAACTCCCGGGACACCGCCACAACCCCTAAATGTCGAGGCACCAAGAACAATGTTCTCGCCACAAAACCATCGGAACGATTCCAAGATACCAGCGTGATCCTAAAAAAATTTAGTGAAATTTGAGGAGAGAAAAGTCAAAACTCTACGTCAGATACCTCACCAGAGCGATTTAAGGACCGAGGAGTAAAAAGAATCCTACTCTCCGATATATATAATCCTAAGACTCAAAACATTTTCCATTCTAGACTCAACAACGCCAGAAACAATCAAGTAGGGGCTCCTAAGTCGGGAAGGCTCGATACCAACTTGAACGCCTCGATGCGGCTATATCTCCCACGTGTCGAAGCACGACTTAGAGGCATAACCGCATTGAAAGCAATGTCGCAAGTGAGGTAATCTTCACACAACCATGTAATACATAAGGGAAAAGAGATACATAGTTGGCTTACAATCGCCACTTCACACAATACATGAGTAAAACATTACATCATACAGATACAATCAAGGTCCGACTACGGAACCAAAATAAAAGAAGACTACCCCACAAGCTACACAGATCCCCGATCGTCCCAACTGGGCTCCACTACTGATCAACTGAAACGAAACAACACAAAGAACAAGATCTTCATCGAGCTCCTCCTTGAGCTCAGGTCCATCACCTGCACGGTTCATCGGCACCGCAAACTGGTTTTGAAGTATCTGTGAGTCACGGGACTCAGCAATCTCACACCCGCGAGATCAAGACTATTTAAGCTTAAAGGTAGGGCAAGGTAGTGAGGTGGAGCTGCAGCAAGCGACTAGCATATATGGTGGCTAACATACGCAAATGAGAGCGAGAAGAGAAAAGCAAGGCACGGTCGAACAACTATGATCAAGAAGTGATCCCGAAACTACTTACGCCAAACATAACTCCAACACCGTGTTCACTTCCGGACTCCGAGAAGAGACCATCACGTTACACACGCGTTGGTGTATTTTAATTAAGATCAACTTCGGTTTTCTACAACCGACATTAACAAATTCCCATCTGCCACATAACCGCGGGCACGGCTTTCGAAAGTTCAAAACCCCGCAGGGTGTCCCAACTTAGCCCATGATAAGCTCTCGCGATCAACGAAGGATATTCCTTCTCCCGGAAGACCCGATCAGTCTCGAATCCGGCTACAAGACATTTCACAGCAATAAAACAAGACCAGCAAAGCCGCCGGATGTGCCGACAAATCCTGATAGGAGTCGCACGTACCTCGGTCTCAGGGCACACCGGATAAGTCAGCCTACGAGTAAAACCAGCCCTCGAGTTGCCCCGAGGTGGCCCCGCAGTCTGCTCGGTTCGGACCAACACTCGAAGGAGCACTGGCCGGGGCTAAATAAAGATGACCCTCGGGCTCCGGAAACCCAAGGGAAAAGGGCATAGGTGAGGCAAATGGTAAAACCAATGTTGGGCCTTGCTGGAAAAGTCTTATTCAAAGCGAACTGTCAAGGGGGTCCCATAAATCACCCGACCGCGTTAGGGACGCAAAAATCCGGGAACATAATACCGATATGACGGAAACTAGGGCGGCAAGAGTGGAACAAAACACCAGGCATAAGGCCGAGCCTTCCACCCTTTACCAAGTATATAGATGCATTAATTAAATAAGATATATTGTGATATCCCAACAAGTAAACATGTTCCAACAAGGAACAACATCTCCATGTTCCAACAAGGAACAAACTTCATCTTCACCTGCAACTAACAACGCTATAAGAGGGGCTGAGCAAAGCGGTAACATAGCCAAACAACGGTTTGCTAGGAAAGGATGGTTAGAGGCTTGACACGGCAATATGGGAAGGCATGATAAGCAAGTGATAGGCATCGTAGCATAGGCATAGCAAAAGAGCGAGCAACTAGCAAGCAAAGATAGAAGTGATTTCGAGGGTATGGTCATCTTGCTTGAAATCCCGCAAGGAAGAAGAACGAATCCATGAAGAAGACAAACGGACGAAGTCGAATGAATCCTCACAACTCCGGAACGGAACCGAAGCTAACGAGAGAAGCAAACCGGAAAGAAGCAAACAACAAGGTAAACAACCATCACATAAACATGGCATGATGCACAATCAAGTATGATGCATGACCGGTTTAAATAGCATGGCAATATGCACAAACAATCCTACAAATTAAGTGGAGCTCAATATGCAACGAGTTGCATATTGACGAACACCACATCAATTATTTAGTTCTCTCTCGTTAGGTACTCAACAATATTAAATGTTATTAAACATGGCAAGAGGGTGAAGCATAATGAAACTACCTATCTAGGCAAGTTTAAATGAGGCCGAAACAACAAACAACAATTCCGAAAATCCCCATATGCAAATTATGGATTTGGAACAGATCTGACCTAAAGCATATTTTAGAGTTGTTAAACATGCAAAGTAATGCTACCATGTTAAACTAGGCATTTTCTACCCCATTTACATATATAAATTATTTAAACTGAAGTTACGGTTATTTAGTTATGAAATAAATCATTTTAGCATGGCATTTAAGCAAATTAATGCAAACAACAATTATAAACATTTAAATGTTGTTATCATGATGCGGATGACATGTGCAAGTTTATGCAATTTTATGAAAACGTTAACATGAGCATGTTATGAAGCATTGTGTCACCGTGGCGGAACGAAAAGGGGTGCCACGGCAACGAATCCGAAAATGATGCCACGGCAACATATCGGTTCCGGTAGCTAATGGAGATACCGGTGAAAAGAAGTGGGCGTGAGCGAGACATGCAAGATGGTGGGGTGATCCCGGTTACCGGGTTCCCACGGAACGGTGGCATGGCCAAAGAGGGGCATCGCAAGGACAACCGGGCACGGCGATCGTCACGGGTTATACCTTCGAAGCGTGCGATCGGGACGGGTCGAGTTCCGTAGAGGGAAGTAGACGTTCACGGGTCGTCGAGGGAAGTAGAGGAAGTAGTCGTTCTCGCGATGGTCGCTGAGGGAAGTAGTGGTACACGGCGACGGTAGAGGAAGTAGTGTTTCACGTTCGTTTTCGAAGAGGTACTTGACGGGTCCGAATCCTTCGGGTTGTCGTGGTACTTGCGGTCTCGCGATGGTAGTCGCATACGGCGAGGGGGAAGTAGACGCTCGCTCGATGGTAGTGGTACATCTCGCCATCGGAAGTAGTTGTTCGCGTCCCGTGGATGTTCGGGGTCCACGGGTCTTCGAGGGTCGACGGTAGTGGTACACGCCATCGGGTACTTGTCGCTTCCGGTTCGGTGGTCGCCGGGTCGTAGTGGTACTTGGCGCTTCGGAGACGACGGTAGAGGTACTTGGCGATCGTCGGGGCACTTGTCGCATCCACCGTAGTCGAACTTGACGGAATCCGAACGCCCTCGCTGACCTGGTACTTGGCGAAAATCCCGGCTGGCCTGGCGCCCTGGTTCGGAGGTTGTGGAGGCAGGGACTGGATGCATCTCCTCACTGCCGCCGACGGCGGCGGGTGGCGATGGGAATGGTGGTCGCGAGGAGGCGACGAGGAGAGGGCCGCGGGGACGGGAGACGAGGCAGGGGGCGCCGGAGTTGGCCGAGCTCGGGGACGAACTCCTGGCTAGCAAGGGGAGCGAGGAGCTCGGGGCTGCAGCCACCAGCTGCCCGGTGGCGGCAAGGGACGGAGCTCCAGGAGAGGTGGAGAAGTGGGGCGCGGCGAGGTGACAAGGCGAGGAGGAGGCGAGGCGGAGGAGGTGCACGGCGCAGGAGGCTGAGGATGGCACGACGGGCGGTGAGAAGAACGACGGGGCTCCGGCCTGGCCCTCTTCTCCGGCGAGGGCGGAGCGCGAGAGCAAGGGGAGCACCAAGGAGGCACGGCGAGGCTGGCGATGGGGACGCGGGGGAGGAGAAGAGAGGCCGGCGGTGGCGGGAGGAGAAGAGAGGCCGGCGGCGGCGGGAGGGTGCAGAGGTGAGGGAGATGGGGGTGGAGGCCGGCTCCGAGGCGGACGCGAGGTGGGAGACGAGAGGGAGAGATGGGGAGGACGAGGGGATCGAGAGGGATCGAGCCGAGGGGGTTCCTGGCGGCGCAAGCGAGGGGAACGAGGAGGAGGAGAGAGCGCTCGGGCTAGGTTAGAGTTGGATAGGTGGGCTGGGCTAGGGTTAGAGGGCAGGGGCGGCTGGGCCTTGGGCCGGTCTGGAGGCTAGGCCGGCCTGGTGGAGGAGAAAGGCCAGGGGCCGGCTGGGCCTAGCTCCTCTCTCTCTCTCTTTAAACTCTTAAAACAGAGAAAAGAAAGGAAAGGGAAGAAAAGAAAAAGATTAGAGAAAGAGTTTGACCTGGGGATTATTTTCCCGAGCTCGCAAAAATGTGAGGAATTTAACAAAAATGATCCAAGGATTTTTGGTGGAACTCCGGAAAATGATAGAATAATAATGGCAAGGTTTGGAGACCAAACTTGTAGCAGAAAAAGGAACGAAATTATTTTGCAAGTGTGTTATGGTGAATTCCAATTAATGGAATATTTTTAATATAGCTCCCTAATATTGGGAGGGTATGTTATAAAGAGAAGACACCATGTGAATTCCCTTCGATTTAAATGGATCGAAAAAATCCATGCAATTTATTTAGAAGAGTTTTTAAAAAATTAATGATATGATGGCATGATGACATGATGCAATGCAAAAACAAAACAAACCACACGACAAAACTCGGAAACCCTGGAAGGCAACTGAAGCTCCGGTCTTGGGGCGTCACAACACTCCACCACTACGAGAGGATCTCGTCCCGAGATCTAGGATGGCACCGGAGAAAAACGGAAGAGGAAGAGGTAAAACAAAGTTGCTTCTGCGACAAACGAGTGAAACCAATGAACCTCGAGAGGTTGAAACAAAATGAAAGAAAGAGAACAACGAAGATGAAGAAAGTTGAAAACACTCTGTTAGAAAAGAGGAACATGGGATACGACGAGAACCAAGAGGTTTAGTGATAAAATAGATATTGACACCACTTCGGTTAAATCGGTAAGCAAGAAAAAGAACATGATCTTTGCAAAACGAGGTGATGGGTGAAGAGAGCAACATCACAATGCCTTCGGAAACAATGCATGAACGATAGAAAGTTGGAATGAATAGAACGAAGAATGAAACCAACATCTTCCACCATAAATGAATTTGAAAGAGCATCCTTACGAAGTAGGATTTGAACGGAGTTGTTTGAAAAAAACAACAACGATAAGGATAAGCTTGTAGTGGGCTTATGAAAACATCTCAATATTATGAGGTGATCTTCTACCACCAACGGAAACAAACGATTGGATTTATATCAACAAGAAGATGAAATCTTCTTTCCCCCAGAGAATAGGAGAAAAACTTGGATCATTGATAAGCACCATAAATAGCAACAATCCTTAGGGAAAGCTTTAGGTGAAATATATCCCAAGACAACTCCAACGAAGAGATTGATGGATTTAAATACCTCATTCTTGACAACATGTGAATCATGAAACACGAACTCAAATTGTCGAGAATGACATAACACCACCTCAAATGATAAGGTAGAACGAATTACACTTCGGAATGCAAGAAGAAGAATACTTGAACTCCTCAAAACAAAACATGTGTTGAGCACCATGCTTATTTTAGAGTATGGCTTGACGGATCTTAACTCCGCGAGAAATCTTGAAGAACAATTGAAGAATGAAAAGAATCCTTGAGGAAGCACCATGTAGAGCCTCCATGAAGAACTTCGGTAAGAAAAAGGATGATAAAAGAAAGAGAAGTTGACAACACAAGGTGAAACCTTGCAGTGATAAGATGAAGCTTCGCGATGAGATAATACAGAAAACTTGGAGCTTCGGATAAGAAAGATGAACAAATGAAATCAAGAATTTTGATGAACCTCCGGAATAAGGAATTGAATTTACTCGATGAAACAAGAATAAGAATTACATTATGCTCATCCTTCACCAATTAAATTGATGACAAGCAATGGATTTGTCATACTACTTATTCTCGTAGAAAAGATTAAAATAGATATGGCGCAAACTTGGGAAGGTCTTCAACGAACCACCGGTGGGATTTGAAAGAACGAATGAGTGTATATGATAACGAAGGAAGAGAACTCTTGAACAAACCACCATAAGAATTAAAAATGAACGTAGCAAAGGCACAATTCACCGGGAAGAATTGGAACACGAATGAAGATATTTGAGAGACTTTAGATACATGTGAACGAAGAAATCATGAACTGATTAGAGGGTACTTGAATGATGCACCGGTAAGATTCGGAGAACGAGAGCTGAAAGCTGGAATGAATAAATCTGAGATGATGGGCTCCGAAGAATCAAACTGAAAAGACTCCTGAAATGCTCCGGGTGGGTGAAGAGAATTCTCACAATCTAAAACAATTATGAGAGGATGGCATCAAACTAGAACCAAGAATCTTGAAGAGAATGGAGCAAGATTAAAGAGAAACTCATCTTCGGTCTTCAAAATTCGAGAATGACGACGAGAAACATCACCATGAATTGTTGAGGCACTCCGGAATGAAAATTAGAAAGGTTGAATCAACAATGAAAATAATTTGAAAGATCTTGGAGAAAGACATTTGACTGATGATAACTCATTCTTACGTCAAACTTTGCAATGAATTTGGGAATAGCTCTTGAAAAATTAGAAGAGTCAGGTAAGATCCTGGGAAAAGACCTGTGGGTTAGGGCCCACTCAAAAGAAAACACCGTTGAACAATTGTTTGACATAGATATTGCACCGGTAGAATTAAATGGCTTGAATGAGATAACAATCTTGAAATAGCTTGAACGGATTAAGGATGGAAACACGAATCTTCTGAGATAATTTCAACACTCCAGAACAATAGAATAGCGAGAAATGGATGATTAAGAGATACACTGACATGAGAAAGCATTTGAAGCGATGAAAGATATGATTAACAAAGCTTGAATTGAATCCACCGGAGGAGAAAAGAAAGAAGAATGATAAACTTGAAGCTTCCTTAGCGTCTTCAAGAGAAGTCACCGGATAGAACATTTAAAGGAAAAGAATGAAGAAACTTCACTCAATAAAATGGATACTTGATTAAGATATCTGAGTCCTTGAAGAAAAAGGGTGGGAGGGCGGGAAAAACAAAGACAATTTAGGTCGGATGAAACGAACACCGTTGAGAAAAAGGTTAGAATTGATCTTGCGAATGTTGAAATGATCGGATCCACTTGAAGAGAAGCACGACGGTTGGAAAAGAATTGACATGACAAGCTCAGTGATCAAGAAGGATTAGTATTCACATAGCAATATGAGAACACCATTTAGAATGAGGTATGGAATCAACACTTGACATTGAAGCAACTCGAATACCACAAAACAAAACAAAAACAAAGGATTGGCTTCAAGAATGAGCCGGAACAAATACATATGATAGAGATTTACCCAATCCCGTATCATGCATCTGTCGGAAAGATATTCTAGGAGCTACTTGAATTCCCACCTATAAACTCCCGAAACTTTCTGGTTATGCAATCTGGTGTTGGGGATACAGGGGACACAAAATATATCACCCAAACTAACAATACCTAGATCCAGCTGTATCCATCCGTCAACACATAACCAAGAAATCCTCGAAATCGTGTACCTCGACCTTCAAAAGCATCCGTTATACAAGTCATGGCAATACTCCCTTTCGCCACAAGATCGGGCTATCGGGGTTATCTCACCAACAACTGCACAAAAGAGATTTCGATGTCGGTAAAACTCGTATTCCAGAATCTGCAACGATAAAATTGTGACGACAACACCTCGAGCTCAACTCCCCGGACACCGCCACAACCCCTAAATGTCGAGGCACCAAGAACAATGTTCTCGCCACAAAACCATCGGAACGATTCCAAGATACCCGCGTGATCCTAAAAAAATTTAGTGAAATTTGAGGAGAGAAAAGTCAAAACTCTACGTCAGATACCTCACCAGAGCGATTTAAGGGACCGAGGAGTAAAAAGAATCCTACTCCGATATATATAATCCTAAGACTCAAAACATTTTCCATTCTAGACTCAACAACGCCAAGAAACAATCAAGTAGGGGCTCCTAAGTCGGGAAGGCTCGATACCAACTTGAACGCCTCGATGCGGCTATATCTCCCACGTGTCGGGCACGACTTAGAGGCATAACCGCATTGAAAGCAATGTCGCAAGTGAGGTAATCTTCACACAACCATGTAATACATAAGGGAAAAGAGATACATAGTTGGCTTACAATCGCCACTTCACACAATACATGAGTAAAACATTACATCATACAGATACAATCAAGGTCCGACTACGGAACCAAAATAAAAGAAGACTACCCCACAAGCTACACAGATCCCCGATCGTCCCAACTGGGCTCCACTACTGATCAACTGAAACGAAACAACACAAAGAACAAGATCTTCATCGAGCTCCTCCTTGAGCTCAGGTCCATCACCTGCACGGTTCATCGGCACCTGCAAACTGGTTTTGGAAGTATCTGTGAGTCACGGGGACTCAGCAATCTCACACCCGCGAGATCAAGACTATTTAAGCTTAAAGGTAGGGCAAGGTAGTGAGGTGGAGCTGCAGCAAGCGACTAGCATATATGGTGGCTAACATACGCAAATGAGAGCGAGAAGAGAAAAGCAAGGCACGGTCGAACAACTATGATCAAGAAGTGATCCTGAAACTACTTACGTCAAACATAACTCCAACACCGTGTTCACTTCCGGACCACGAGAAGAGACCATCACGGTTACACACGCGGTTGGTGTATTTTAATTAAGATCAACTTCGGTTTTCTACAACCGACATTAACAAATTCCCATCTGCCACATAACCGCGGCACGGCTTTGAAAGTTCAAAACCTGCGCAGGGTGTCCCAACTTAGCCCATGATAAGCTCTCGCGATCAACGAAGGATATTCTTCTCCCGGAAGACCCGATCAGTCTCGAATCCTGCCACAAGACATTTCACAGCAATAAAACAAGACCAGCAAAGCCGCCGGATGTGCCGACAAATCCTGATAGGAGTCGACGCGTACTCGGTCTCGTGGCACACCGGATAAGTCAGCCTCACGAGTAAAACCAGCCCTCGAGTTGCCCCGAGGTGGCCCCATGATCTGCTCGGTTCGGACCAACACTCGAAGGAGCACCGCCCGGGGCTAAAATAAAGATGACCCTCGGGCTCCGGAAACCCAAGGGAAAAAGGGCATAGGTGAGGCAAATGGTAAAACCAATGTTGGGCCTTGCTGGAAAAGTCTTATTCAAAGCGAACTGTCAAGGGGGTCCCATAAATCACCCGACCGCGTTAGGGACGCAAAAATCCGGGAACATAATACCGATATGACGGAAACTAGGGCGGCAAGAGTGGAACAAAACACCAGGCATAAGGCCGAGCCTTCCACCCTTTACCAAGTATATAGATGCATTAATTAAATAAGATATATTGTGATATCCCAACAAGTAAACATGTTCCAACAAGGAACAACATCTCCATGTTCCAACAAGGAACAAACTTCATCTTCACCGCAACTAACAACGCTATAAGAGGGCTGAGCAAAGCGGTAACATAGCCAAACAACGGTTTGCTAGGAAAGGATGGTTAGAGGCTTGACACGGCAATATGGGAAGGCATGATAAGCAAGTGATAGGCATCGTAGCATAGGCATAGCAAAAGAGCGAGCAACTAGCAAGCAAAGATAGAAGTGATTTCGAGGGTATGGTCATCTTGCTTGAAATCCCGCAAGGAAGAAGAACGAATCCATGAAGAAGACAAACGGACGAAGTCGAATGAATCCTCACAACTCCGGAACGGAACCGAAGCTAACGAGAGAAGCAAACCGGAAAGAAGCAAACAACAAGGTAAACAACCATCACATAAACATGGCATGATGCACAATCAAGTATGATGCATGACCGGTTTAAATAGCATGGCAATATGCACAAACAATCCTACAAATTAAGTGGAGCTCAATATGCAACGAGTTGCATATTGACGGAACACCACATCAATTATTTAGTTCTCTCTCGGTTAGGTACTCAACAATATTAAATGTTATTAAACATGGCAAGAGGGTGAAGCATAATGAAACTACCTATCTAGGCAAGTTTAAATGAGGCCGGAAACAACAAACAACAATTCCGGAAAATCCCCATATGCAAATTATGGATTTGGAACAGATCTGACCTAAAGCATATTTTAGAGTTGTTAAACATGCAAAGTAATGCTACCATGTTAAACTAGGCATTTTTCTACCCCATTTACATATATAAATTATTTAAATCCGAGTTACGGTTATTTAGTTATGAAATAAATCATTTTAGCATGGCATTTAAGCAAATTAATGCAAACAACAATTATAAACATTTAAATGTTGTTATCATGATGCGGATGACATGTGCAAGTTTATGCAATTTTATGAAAACGTTAACATGAGCATGTTATGAAGCATTGTGTCACCGTGGCGAACGAAAAGGTGCCACGGCAACGAATCCAAAATGATGCCACGGCAACATATCGGTTCCGTAGCTAATGGAGATACCGTGAAAAGAAGTGGGCGGAGCGAGACATGCAAGATGGTGGGTGATCCCGTTACCGGGTTCCCACGGAACGGTGGCATGGCCAAAGAGGGCATCGCAAGGACAATCGGCACGGCGATCGCCACGGGTTATACCTTCAAGCGTCGCGATCGGACGGGTCGAGTTCCGAGAGGGAAGTAGACGCTCACGGGTCGCCGAGGGAAGTAGAGGAAGTAGTCGTTCTCGCGATGGTCGCTGAGGGAAGTAGTGGTACACGGCGACGGTAGAGGAAGTAGTGTTTCACGCTCGCTTTCAAGAGGTACTTGACGGGTCCGAATCCTTCGGGTTGTCGTGGTACTTGCGGTCTCGCGATGGTAGTCGACACGGCGAGGGGAAGTAGACGCTCGCTCGATGGTAGTGGTACATCTCGCCATCGGAAGTAGTTGTTCATGTCCCGTGGATGTTCGGGGTCCACGGGTCTTCGAGGGTCGACGGTAGTGGTACACGCCATCGGGTACTTGTCGCTTCCGTTCGGTGGTCGCCGGTCGTAGTGGTACTTGGCGCTTCCGGAGACGACGGTAGAGGTACTTGGCGATCGTCGGGGCACTTGTCGCATCCACCTGTAGTCGAACTTGACGGAATCCGAACGTCCTCGTTGACCTGGTACTTGGCGAAAATCCCGAAGCTGGCCCTGGCGTCCTGGTTCGGAGGTTGTGGAGGCAGGGGACTCGGATGCATCTCCTCCTGGGGGTCGCCGACGGCGGCGGGTGGCGATGGGAATGGTGGTCGCGAGGAGGCGACGAGGAGAGGGCCGCGGGGACGGGAGACGAGGCAGGGGGCGCCGGAGTTGGCCGAGCTCGGGGACGAACTCCTGGCTAGCAAGGGGAGCGAGGAGCGCGGGGCTGCAGCCACCAGCGGCTCCGGTGGCCGGCGGACGGAGCTCCAGGAGAGGTGGAGAAGTGGGGGCGCGGGCGAGGTGACAAGGCGAGGAGGAGGCGAGGCAGAGGAGGTGCACGGGCGCAGGAGGCTGAGGATGGCACGACGGCGGTGAGAAGAACGACGGGGCTCCGGCCTGGCCCTCTTCTCCGGCGAGGGCGGAGCGCGAGAGCAAGGGGAGCACCAAGGAGGCACGGCGAGGCTGGCGATGGGGACGCGGGGGAGGAGAAGAGAGGCCGGCGGCGGCGGGAGGAGAAGAGAGGCCGGCGGCGGCGGGAGGGTGCAGAGGTGAGGGAGATGGGGGTGGAGGCCGGCTCCGAGGCGGACGCGAGGTGGGAGACGAGAGGGAGAGATGGGGAGGACGAGGGGATCGAGAGGGATCGAGCCGAGGGGGTTCCTGGCGGCGCAAGCGAGGGGAACGAGGAGGAGGAGAGAGCGCTCGGGCTAGGTTAGAGTTGGATAGGTGGGCTGGGCTAGGGTTAGAGGGCAGGGGCGGCTGGGCCTTGGGCCGGTCTGGAGGCTAGGCCGGCCTGGTGGAGGAGAAAGGCCAGGGGCCGGCTGGGCCTAGCTCCTCTCTCTCTCTCTTTAAACTCTTAAAACAGAGAAAAGAAAGGAAAGGGAAGAAAAGAAAAGATTAGAGAAAGAGTTTGACTGGGATTATTTTCCGAGCTCAAAAAAATGTGAGGAATTTAACAAAATGATCCAAGGATTTTGGTGGAACTCCGAAAATGATAGAATAATAATGGCAAGGTTTGGAGACCAAACTTGAAGCAGAAAAAGGAACGAAATTATTTTGCAAGTGTGTTATGGTGAATTCCAATTAATGGAATATTTTAATATAGCTCCCTAATATTGGGAGGGTATGTTATAAAGAGAAGACACCATGTGAATTCCCTTCGATTTAAATGGATCGAAAAAATCCATGCAATTTATTTAGAAGAGTTTTTAAAAAATTAATGATATGATGGCATGATGACATGATGCAATGCAAAAACAAAACAAACCACACGACAAAACTCGGAAACCCTGGAAGGCAACTGAAGCTCCGGTCTTGGGGCGTCACACGAAGGAAGGAGGGACTTGCCCTCCCCCCTTTCCTTTCCCTAGGGCTGGCCGTCCTGGTGGAGGGGTGCACCAGCCCCTTGTGGGCTGGTCTGTCCCTCCCTTAGCCCATTAAGCCCATATCTTTGCCGGGGGGTGCCCGGAACCCCTTTCGGTGACCCTATATGTACCTGGTACCCTCCGGAACACTTCCGGTGTCCGAATACCATCGTCCTATATATCAATCTTTACCCCCGACCATTCCAAGACTCCTCGTCATGTCCGCGATCTTATCCTGGACTCCGAACAACATCAGTCACCAAATCACATAACTCATATAATACAAAATTGTAATCAAACGTTAAGCGTGCGGACCCTACGGGTTCGAGAACTATGTAGACATGACCGAGACACCTCTCCGGTAAATAACCAATAATGGAACCTGGATGCTCATATTGGCTCCTACATATTCTACAAAGATCTTTATTGGTCGAACCACAAGATACGTTATTCCCTTTGTCATCGGTATGTTACTTGCCCGAGATTCGATCGTCAGTATCTTCATGCCTAGTTCAATCTCGTTACCGGCAAGTCTCTTTACTCATTCTATAATACATCATCCTGCAACTAACTCATTAGTCACTTTGCTTGCAAGGCTTCTTATGATGTGTTACCGAGAGGGCCCAGAGATACCTCTCGGATACTCGGAGTGACAAATCCTAATATCGAGCTATGCCAATCCAACAAACACCTTCGAAGATACCTGTAGAGCATCTTTATAATCACCCAGTTACGTTGTGACGTTTGATAGCACACAAGGTATTCCTCCGATGTCCAGGAGTTGCATAATCTCATAGTCGAAGGAATATGTATTTGACATGAAGAAAGCAATAGCAATAAAATTGAACGGTCATTATGCTAAGCTAACAGATGGGTCTTGTCCATCACATCATTCTCCTAATGATGTGATCCCGTTATCAAATGACAACTCATGTCTATGTTCAGGAAACCTTAACCATCTTTGATCAACGAGCTAGTCAAGTAGAGGCTCACTAGGGACACGGTGTTTGTTTATGTACTCAAACATGTATTAAGGTTTCCGATCAATACAATTCTAGCATGAATAATAAACCTTTATCATGAATAAGGAAATGTAAAATAACAACATTATTATTGCCACTAGGGCATATTTCCTTCACTATAATCACGAGCATCGAACAGTTTTTAGGTAACCCCGTTTCGCCCACCACACCATGGGGCAGCTCGGGCAAACCATAGGCACCACTACTACAAAAACAGCTATAGCCAATATGGACACTAATGGCGCACTGTACATGTGGTGCGCCATTAGTGTGCAAATACTAATGGCGCACCACATCCACGGTGCGCCATTAGTAAAAAAATTATTTTTTTCAAAACTACTAATGGCACACCGTGGGATGGTGTGCCATTACTAGTTGAACTAGTAATGGCGCACCATCCCACGGTGCGCCATTAGTAATTTGGCCCAAACATTCCCTCTGAATGCACCCCCCCCTTGGACCGCCTTTTCAGTTTCAAAAAAATAAAAGAAAATGATATAAATGTCAAAAAATAAAAGAAAATAAGATTCCCATGTGATATGTGGTCTAGTTGTTAGCAAAATTTACAAACATGAATTTTTGACTTTTTTTGCAAAATCTCTTGAGAATTTGTAAAAATGGGCATAACTTTTGCATACGAACTCGGATGAAAAAGTTTTTTATATGAAAAATCATCTACTCGAAAACCTAACAGAAAAAAAGATACGGGGCTTTTAAGATCTAGAGAGGCAAAAATATTCAAACTTACTAATGGTGCACCTGCCCATGGTGCGCCATTAGTATCTTCCCTCCTTCAAAATTCAAAATAAATCAAAAAAATAAAAAAATTAGTAATGTCGCACCTGCCCACGGTGCGCCATTACTATGCCGTATATATGGCTGGGCGTGTCCTCTCCTCCTTACCTCTTCATCCTTCTCCTCCACTCCACTCCACCTCTCCTCCTCTCCTCCACTCCATCTTCCCTTCTCTCCTCCACCATACTACCCTCCTCCTCTCCGCGACCTCCTCCTCCTCTCCGCGACCTCCTCCTCCTCCTCCCTCCCTCCCTCCCCTCCCCTCGGGGTTTCTCCTCCTCCTCTCTGGTGAGCTCCTCCTCCCTCATCTCCGTGAGCTCCTCCTCCTCCTCTCCGTGAGCTCCTCCTCCTCATCTCCGTGAGCTCCTCCTCCCTCATCTCCGTGAGCTCCTCCTCCTCCTCCCTCCCATCCCTCATGGTTTCTCCTTCCCCTCTCCGATGCTCGTGAACTCCTCTCCGCGACCTCCTCCTCCTCTCCGCGATGTAGGCGAGCGCCTCTTGGTCACCTCCTCCTCCTCCTCTCCGCGAACTCCTCTCCGCAAAAGAACACGCAAAAGAACGACAAGATCCAAAAGCGGAAAAAATTGAAATAATATCGTGCAAAAAAATAGCAAAAAAGCGAGCAAAAAATGGGCAAAAAAATCGCGATCCAGATCCAAACTCAAAATTTAAAAATAGCAATGGCGCACGGTGAGGGTTAGACGGTGCGCCACTACTATTTTCCCGCCTTCAAAATTCAAAAATACTAATGGCGCACCGTGGCCTATACTAATAGCGCACTACGTGGTGCGCCATTAAAACACCAGATACTAATGGCGCACCAGTGGTGCGCCATTAGAATTTAATTCTAATGGCGTGATGCTAGTGGCGCACCAGTAGTGCGCCATTAAAAGGCAAAACTGATGCGCCACTAGCATGCCTTTTCCTAGTAGTGCACGACCCTCACCGCCACTCCAATGACGCTCCCACCCCCATCCCCATCCCCTAGAGCCCAGAGGACAAGCAATCCAAGAGAAGTGGCACTGTCTACAGAGGAGACTTGCCATCGGAGTACACTACATAGTAACAAAACACTCTACAGTACATAGCAAATGACAATATGTATTGTAAACCAACACCGCGTAAGGTTCCAATTGTGTTATGCCCTCGTGCACCGACTTGGAGTCTTCCATAACGGCAACTATATAAGTGCACCAGGGGCTACAGAGGGGAGGGTGGCTCCTTTAGCCTAGATAAGCCTACACCACATAGAAGATTTTTGGCACTTCCTATCGAAATCACTACCATCATCACCAGAACTCGTTGAGTTCCCTGACTTGGTGAGTACCCCTTAACATGAGGACGGGGCGTTGACCCGTTGGCTGGGCAGCTGAGGTTGCTGCCAGCCCACCCGAGTTCGAATCCCGGCACGGACGCGTGGTGCTCACGGAGTTTCTCCTATAAAGAAAAGTCAACGAGGGTTATCCCTTGGGTTGGTCTCATTTTTAGTACCCCTTAACATTTTAATCCTCTATATTCTCCATATTTAAAGAATAAGCAAGACATGGAGTAGGGTGTTTGTCCATCTTGGATGCGTGAACCTGGGTATATTGTGTCATTGATCCCAAAGACAAAATCACCGGACTCTCTTTCTCAATTCAGAACGATTAGTATGTGCAACATTTTGTACAAAATTGCAGCAAAGGTACTTGCTAACATATTGAAGAAGAGTTTACCAATTATGATTTCTAAGGCGCGTTTGTGCCAGGGAGGCTGATTACGGACAATGTACTCGTGGCTTACGAATGCGTGCATGCAATAAGAAAAACGAAGAGGAAGAAACCGTTGTGCACAGTAAAATTAGATATGATGAAAGCTTACGATCGAGTTGAGTGGCCCTTCCTTGAAAATATGATGCTCAAATTTGGTTTTTCTCAAGCCTGGACAGCCATGGTGATGAGATGTGTAACATCGGCAAGGTTTGCGGACAATCTCAATGGAGACTTGTCCCAAGGTTTTCTACCATCTCGGGGGTTAAGGCAGGGGGCCCGCTATCTCCGTACTTATTCCTGTTTTGCGTGGAGGGTTTTTCCACTTTACTCAAGAAAGCTCAACAGGAGAAGGATCTAAAGGGGGTGTCTTTTGGGCGCACTGGCCCCACTATTACACACCTATTATTTGTTGATGATAGCATTGTCTTCCTGGAAGCTTCAGTGGATAACTTATCTTGCTTGAGAAACATTTTGCATGTTTATGAGAATGCATCAGGTTAGTAGGTTAATCTCCAAAAATCGTCCATATTTTTTGGCAAAGGATGCAGTGAGGAGGATAAGCTCAAACCTAAAAATGTGTTGGGAGTTCAGTCGGAGGCTCTCAATGAGAAATACTTAGGTTTCCCCACCACGGTTGGGCGGTCTAAGGATGGATGCTTCAAACATGTCAGAGAGGCAGTGAGGGGGAAAGTGTTTTGGTGGAAAGGACAGGGCTTGTCGAAGGAAGCAAGGGAAGTGCTCGTTAAGTCGGGATTGCAGTCAACGCCGACTTACTGTATGAGTGTTTTACAACTCTCCAAGAAGATGTGCCGAAAACTGAAAACTATCTCTTCGAAATTCTGGAGGGGAGCGGCCAACGACGAGCAAAAAGTCCATTGGGTTGCATGGGACAAAATGTGCACTCACAAAAGAGAAGGTGGAATGGGGTTTAGGGATTTTGAGTTGTTCAACCAAGCGCTCCTAGCAAACCAAATGTGGCGAATCCTCACGGTGCCCGGATCTCTATGCGCGAGGGTGCTGAAGGCACGGTATTTTCAAGACATGGATATCATGTCAACCACAGCCCGAAAGGAGCCTCATACACATGGCGAAGTTTGATTCATGGCAGGGATCTGTTAATGCATGGACTAGTCTGGAGAGTAGGAGATGGCACTAAAATTAATGTGTATCATGACAATTGGATTCCCCGCAGCGGCAGCTTAGCACCACTGGGTGCTGAGTTTGATCCCAAGCGACTAAGATAGCGTACCTGTTAAACGAGCAGGGCTCGGGGTGGGATGAAAGGAAGATTGATAGGATCTTCTCGAACACGGATGCGGCAGATATCAAGCAAATTGTCATTGGAGGGATCGGTACAGAAGATTACAGGGCATGGAACTTCACTAAATCAGGCATGTTCACTGTCAGGTCGGCGTACCATCTCGGAGTCTCATTCCAGAGAGAAAAAGGGGAATGGCGTCATGCTCTAACCAGGTAGCAGATCACAGGAGTTTCTTGCAGCTATGGGAGGCCGATGTTCCTAACAAAGTGAAAATTCATACCTGGAGAATGGTCTCGAATGGATTGGCTGTCGGGATGGAACTGCAGCGACGACGGATTAAACAGGGGGTGTTTTGCATTGCTTGTGGGCGCGAAGAATCCCTAGACCATCGCTTCTGGCGATGCCCTCATACGGCCCTCTTCTGGGAAGTGCTGCGAGCAGAAACTGGCGTTCAACTACCAGGAGGGGCGCGTGAGGTGGTAGCGGGGAGAGGCATATATGCATGGATCCTGGAGTGGCTCGCGGGTGCACCGGCGGACGAAAGGAACCTGGTGATGATGGCGTGGTATGAGCTCTGGTTAGCACGGAATAATGCAAGAGAGATGAAGAAATTGAGGAACCGATCACCATTGTCAAAAGGGTACTAAATTTGCTGGAGGAATGGAGATCAGTCCATGCAAAGGATGTGCGACAACCGAGCCAGCGAGCGATGCCAACGTGGAAGAAACTGGAGATTGGATGGGTTAAAGCAAATGCGGACGGAGCAATGACAAAGAGCAAAAATGCGGGAGCTGGAGGTGTAGTCCTGAGGGACTGCCATGGTGAGTTCATTGCAGGAGCATGCCATTTTTTTCCGGCTGTCGTCGACCCCGAAGTGGCGGAGCTGCAGCCGTGTCGCCGAGCAATCGCGCTTGCTCAGGAGCTCAATGTGCAGAAGCTCATCCTTGAGACGGACTCCAAGGAGGCGGTGAAGAAGCTGGTGGATGTCAACAAGGACTTCTCTTGTACTGGGCATTTGGTCCAGGAAATCCAAGCATTACTTCGAGGGATTCAAGAACACCGTATTATATGGGATCGTAGGAGTGCGAATAAAGTAGCACACATCCTAGCTAGGGATGGTTGATGTAATTCGTTATGTAAGACTTGGCTTCATGTGCTCCCGGAGTGCGTCCGCTCTGAGGTTACAGAAGAGATGAACAATGAATAAATAAGCAACGTTTTCCTCTCAAAAAAAAAAAAGACCCCTGGTATTCGGACGTGACATCCCCTCAACTAGAAATTCCATGTACTCCCTCTAGTGGTACTGTTAGGTATGATGAAAAATCACTTGACGTTTATCATGCTTGAAAGTTGCAATATATAGAAAATGTTGCTTTGACCTCCAAGAAAGAAATCACTTTCAGTTTTTCCCACACCATTTTCATTACCAGTGTTTCATGATTACGTTGTGGTCTGTGTTACCCATTTTTCTGACCGAAGACCTTGCTAGATTGTTGTGATCAAATAAGCCTCACTTGTAGATTGCAACATATTAATTAACACTAATGTAAATTCATGGGTTTTATTTTTGAAATGAAGGAAAAAGACTTGCCTCGTCTCATCAATTAAGAAGGTGTAGGGCTGCTTAGTTAATTGGCAAAAATGGGTGAAAACCATTACAACGATCCACATAGGACAACTCGGCCAACCTAGCTATACACATATGAGTACACACACATCGTCGCGAAGAAAAACATTGTCGAGGTTGTTCCCAAGCGTCATCATTATCACTCCTCCACAAGCCAGCAAGACTTGAGCATAAACGAATATTAATGAAGCCCTTGAGGCAACCGGAATCCATGTGGGCTCATGCCAAACAGTTGACCACCCACGCAAGAGACTAGACAACTCCTACTAGGCCAACGAACCTTGCAGGAATAAATCACTCCTACTGAGCAACCCCACGGGCCTCTGAAAAATCAGGACCGACAAGAAGCGGCAGAATCCTCAACCGAAGACGACTCCAAGATGATGCCTTCGGGAAAGGCCACGACGCAACGCCCGTGTCGAGAGACCTGGAACAAGGGCTTGAGTTGTGCGCTCGGCTGTCCCTCATCACCGGTGTCGCTCATACCATTTGGGCCGGCAATGGCGCGAAGACGGGCACGTGGAGTGCTCCTGCAGCCACGGGTCGATGCACTGCTGGTGGAACATGTGCAGGCACGCCGGCAGCCGCTTCACCGTCTCCCCCTTCTCCACCTCCCCGAGGCAGACCGGGCACTCCGGCGTGCCGCCGCCGCACTCCGGCTGCTCGTACGAGAGGATGTCATACGCCGTCGCCGCTCGTGCGCCGCCATGCATCGGCGCCTCCCGGGCCAGCGCGGGCATGTGGCCCTGTATCTGCTCCAGAAACTGCGGCAGAGCGCTGGTGCCGCCACCGCTACCGCTTCGGCGCCGTAGCCTGGCGCGCGCACACCGGCACGGCAGGCAAAGAAGCCGCCCCGCGGAACGGAGGTGCCGCAGGAGCGCCCGGTGGGTGGAGGCCAGGCACCGGCACAGCGCTGACCACGGGAAGAAGGCGCCGCAGAAGAACGTGTAGAAGCCGGCGAGGACGCAGAACGAGCCGAGGAAGAAGAACGTGAACCCGACGATGGATTCCTTGCTGGTGTGGGGCTTCCGGGACAGGCGGACAAGCGCGTAGAGGATGATGGTTGTGCCGCCGATGTAGACGGTGTTGACGATGACCAGCCCGCATGCGCGGACGAAACACTCCACGACCATGGCCCGTGTCATGACCACCTGTTATTCACTGGCCGATGGGCACGCAATTTCTCAGAAATTTAGAAGTCTTTACGGGGATGCCTCGTAAGTCTATGCGCAAGAATTCCGTTGTGTATAGACGAAGCAGGCAACCAGGAAGTGGTCTCACGATCGGCTTGGTACGACCCCGTACAAGATTTTTCCCGTAGCTTCTCTTTTTTTTTCTTTTGAAAATGGGTGCTTTATTATTAAAAGGTTTAAGCATTGCACCGGCCTCTGTATACATGCACACAGCCAACAAAGTCCTTGCATCAAGCCAAAAAGAAGAAAATGAAATACAAATAAACTAAGTTCTGTATAACGCCTAAAAACCGTAGGTGGCCCAATTCTAAGATCATGCTGCCAGCCAAGTTGGGTAATAATATCTCTCGCCGTGACCGCCAATCATATACACATCTTCGTAAATAGGTCTGGATCCTTCACTTGTTGTAAAGAGGACCATAAACGAAGTGTCTCGGTACATCTATAAACAACAAGCATAAAAGAAGTACTTTTATTGTTAAAAACATTATCATTTCTACATAGTCAAAGCGATCAAATCACGGCAAGCGCTCCCACCCTAAGAAAAATTCTAAACCTAACGAGTTGCCAAATATATTAGCAACACTTCCCGCAGCATCTCTACAGCGACCTTATATGTTTATTAGACTAGCAAAAATACCCATGCATTGCAGTGTGAGATTTTTTTAATGTGTATACCGCGCTGCACGGTAGCATCCAGATGTTGCCACCCGGCGATGACAGGAAGGCGCGTGCCTAGGCATGGAAGAAATGCACATCCGCCCTGCATTAATCATAAAACGAGCCTCAACACTGGTGGTAAGAAACATGTAGTTCTCCATAAGAGCAACTCTAGCAGATACCCTATATCGTGTTACCGTAAAATCAGTTTATGAATCATCATAAACTATAGATATTGCAAAACTGTACTGCAAAAAAATCCCCCCATTTGCGGTATGAAATAATTTCAAGTGCCTAACAAATGTGCATGCATGAACATTGTACTAACTATTTCAGGTCCTATACACCCAACGAGAACATAATCTAGTTTTGTTGGTGGGCTCATAACGTTCCATCCTTACCTATAGTTTCCTTGGTGTTCTTCACAAAAGCCTCGAGAATGGTTACAATAAAGCAATGTCATGTTCGGTTGTACCGTTGTGCATGACCTATTAGGATATTACCATTCTTATGAAGGTACATAGATTCAGAGGTACATTAGCAAGCAATGGTGCATTTGACAAGTGCATGTAGTTATCCAGGAGAAATACATTCACAATGTCGCAAGATAGAAGAGATTCAACAATCATAGGGGGCAGCGGGCCTTGAAGAGGCATATGATCAACTATAGTAGAGCTTTGAGAAGCCATTCGAGAGAGCATCCTTCTCTCACACATCGTCATTGCCTTCACTTTCATTACTAAGAGTGAGGTTATTATTACTGGCTGGTCTCCTGCGAAGGAGCTTAGAGTAGCTAATCTTCTTAACTGCAAATTGGGCTCCTTCCCTTTTGTCTATCTTAGCTTGCCCATTTCCCCTTTTAAGTTGTGCATCATGGACCTTGCCCCCTCTATTCTAAAGGTGGGTAATAGGGTTACCCCATGGCAAGGACAGCATAATTCAATGGCCGGCCAGGTGTGCCTCACAAATGCCTTTTTATCCTCCTTATCTATGTTCTTGATGGGTTTTTATCGTCTGCCTGAGGGCACCCATGCGGGCTACGACAAGCACTGTAGTGGGTTCTATTGGAATACTTCTGATAATAAGAAAAAGTATCGGCTGGCTAAGTGATCTACCATGTGTCGTCCTAAAAACCTTGGGGGTTGGGTATCACTAACACTTCAATTATAAATAAATGGCTAATCATCAAGTGGTGGTGGATAATTTTACATGCCGAGCCTGGGGTTTTGTGGTATGACATCCTTAAGGCAAAGTACTTTTCAAATTGCAGCCCACTCCTCGCTCACAACTCTGGCAGCTCTTAGTTCCGGTGTCAACTGATCAAAGTCCGCGATGAGTTTCACTCCCTTGTTAAATTTGTGCTGGGCGATGGGGCCTTGACTCATTTTTGGCTTGTGTGGTGGTGTGGTGATAGTCCTCTCTCTGTGTCCTTACCTATTTTTTTTTACTATGCCTCTCCTGAGATTTCCATCTTGGAGCTCTCTCGGAATAACTGGGACCTGGATTCCGTCGGGCCCTGTCTCCTGAAGAGCTGGTTGACTGGCATCACCTTGCTGCTGTTTTCCCCAGCTCTCGGAGACTATGGACTCAAAGACCTGGCCCCATACTAAGCTTTTTGGTTAAGTCTCCCTATTCCAAGTTGGTCTAAGGTATGGTGACTTCCCGGTACCGGGATGTTTGGCGAGCTAGGATTCCGTTAAAAGTTAAAAAATATGTGGCAAGCTATGAAAGGCAAGCTTCCCGCTGGTGACCAAATTTCAAAGGGGAATGGCCCGGGATCTAAATTATGTACTTTATGCGGTCGCATCGAGGACACATATCATATTGTCTTTGAGTGTGACTTAGCGGATGTGTTTTGGTGCTACACCCGGTCGGTGATGGATGTTCAGTGGGCCCCTAATTCTTTTGTGGAAGTACGGAATCTAGTCGGTAACCTCTCTGGGCAAGTTAGACGTCTCTCTTGGTTTGGATTCTCGACTGTTTGACTACTTGAAACAAATTTACAATTGAGCATATTTTTCCTACCAATCCTATCTTCAAACTTGTCTCTTTGTTACTGGTATAGAAATCATTGATTAAGGATTGTGACATGAAGGCCACCGAACTGCTGATCTTTCATGTAAGGGTCACGACTATGTCCATCTGCCACATGGATCAGGTAGCGGTGTCCTAGGGATGCATTGGTGCTCTCTTGGTCGAAGTTCTATTTTATTTGGCTCGTACGTAGTGGCATGCGTGCCTTTCTGATGTGATATTGTTGTTGTGTCAGCCCTTAACTGATTCTCATGTTGTACTTGGCCCATGGGGGCTATTTGACTATTTGTGTGAACTTGTGTTTGGTGTCGTATGGTTTTATCTATAAAGTCGGGCATAGGTCTTTCATCTAAAAAAACTTTCACTACTAAAGCACAACCTCTCATATACAAGAGTTCAGGGTGATATCCAACTACATGATCTACTTGCTTTCTATCCATCCTAAGATGCTAATGCTCGCCATGACCAGGAATCATCTTACATGGGTGATCATGAACAAGCTCATCTTGAATGACAACAAGTTGTCCCTTGACAATGAAGAAGCGCCCGACAGAAGATAATGGATATGCTGTAGTCGTCGACCATAACCTAAAATCGGGAACATCAAAGGTTTTAGGTAACCCCGTGTCTCCCACAACACTTAGGGGGCGGCTCGGGCAAGCCATATGGGTCTGGTCTCATCACTACTCCAAAGCCCCCAACAAAGCCCAAGGACAAGATATCAACCGAAGGAGAAGCGGCACGACCTACGAAGAAGACTTTCCATCAAAGTACACTACATATTAGGAAGACACTCTACGACACATAGGAAATGACAAAAAGAAATTGTGAAATGACAAATTCTAAACTGGTATGCGATCAAGCTGACTTGGAGTATTGCATAACCGGAGCTATATAAGTGCACCAGGGCACCGTAGAGGAGGATCCACTCCTTCCGCCTAGATTATCATACATCACGTAGAAGATTTTTGGCACTTCTCGTCGAAATCACCACCATCATCATCCGAACTCGTCGAGTACCCCTCAACATTGTGCAAGTCATGAAGTAGGGCTTTTATCCATCTTGGAGGCTTGAAATCTGGGTATACCTTGTGTCTCTCTTTTATGTATTCTAGACCCATCGGTATCCTGACGTGATGTTCTCTCGACTATAAATTCCATGTACTCCCTCAAGTATGACTGCTATGATCCACGTAAAATCCCTCGTCACTTATCATGCTTGAAAGTTGCAATGTCTAGACAATGTTCGCTATGATTTTGTATTTGCATACCTTTACCTCCAAGAAACAAATCGATTTCAGTTTCCCACTCCATTTTCATCGCTGGTGTTTCATGGCTATGTCGTGGTTGTGTTATCGTGTTTTCTAATCAAACACCTTGCTACGTTGTTGTGATCTGAAAATGATGTGCAGTTACATGCTTCTGATCAAAGAAGCCACATTCGTAGGTCACAACGTATTAATTAACACTAATGTAAATTCATAGGGTTTTATTTTTGAAACCAAGGAATTTTTTTGCATCATCTTATTAATTAAGAAGGCACAGAGTTGCTCGGTTAATTGGCCAATATAGTGGCGAAAACATTACAACAGTCCACACCAGAGGCGGAACCAGGATTTCTCAAAGCCTAGGGCTAAACTTAACTGACTATTTCAAAAAAAACTGACTAAATATAAGTCAAATACTCCCACGCAGTGGCGGATGTACAGGGTGGCTAGGGTGGGCCGCGGCCCACCCTGGGATTTTGGATCTGCTTATATACCTATGTCTCTAACTGAGCCAGAGAGAAAAAACGGCCCAATAACGCAATCCAGGGAGCAGCACATCCACGGTCATCGAGAAGAACAATCCTCCTCTCACAGTTGCCTCGCCGTCAGTTTCCCTTGCCCGACCCGACACGTAGCGCCTCGCCGTTTGTCGCGTCCTCACCGGAGCCTGGAACCCGGAGCTTTTGTACTCCAATCTTCTGCACATGAAAACAACTAAACACTCTTATATTTCCTTTTATGAAGGGGTAGTTGGAATATCACATGTCATATTGCTTATTATCAAAAAAAAATGGGATGAACCACCCTGTCGTCAAATGCTACCTCCGCCACTGCTCCCATGCACACCAATGTGCGTTAGATGTATGCCACAAATTCACATTTAAAATGAAATTCAAATTTATTATTATCATGAGAGGAAATTCAAGACACGTGACATAGACTAAGTCAATCGTTTGTATGAAATTTGCAAAAAAATAAAAAGAGAGAACATATTATACCATTAAAAGGAAGACCATGGGGTAGTAGCCTCTTGCGTTTCCTAATTTTTTGATAGAACTGTATAATCTTAATATCATCAACGCTTGCAAATACATCGTGCTCAATATAGCACACCAATAAGAAAACAAAATTAGAAGATAGGCTAGAAATTACCTGGGCAGTGTGCGTTGGCCTGGGTGCCTCTGTGCCTGCGCTGCAATTTGGGACTAGACTAGATGGAGAATAATAAGGGGCGGGTGGTCAGGACGCCGGAACCGGCCGCCGACGCGGCGGGGAATCGCCTGTTGACGATGGCGGCGGTGCAGGGCATGGGTGCGGTCGAGCGAGGCGAGGCGAGGCGAGGGTTTCCCTGTTGCTGATCAGGGTGAGGAATTTTCTTTCTTTCTTGACTTTTTTTTTAGCCGCTTTCCTCCTTGACTTTTTTTAGGGCAAGCAATAAGCTTTATTACGAAACGAGTTGGGCAATATCGCCTATTACAAACTCAGCAACGCTTGCTGGAAGAACATGATCAGCAACAAGGATGTCCCCCTCTTGACGGGCAAGTCCTAATCTGGCCATATGATGCGCTGGCATATTAGCCTCGCGCTTACAATGGGCAAACACACACGAGGAGAACCATAACCTGGATTGCACCTTAATGTCTTCAATCGCCTGTGCTTGACGCGAGTAGTCGGGGGTTCGCTTGTTCAAGGCCTGTTCAAGCATTAGGGCGTCCATCTTGACCGTCAGGCGCACCACCCCCAGATCTGCAGCAAGGTCCAAAGCTTGCTCCACTGCATGCAGCTCGATACTGAAGGCTTGACTTGATTGACTAGGGATCGGGCTACAGATCACAGATCGAAGGGTCAACCGTTTTCTTTCTAGTGCGTGATCGATGGAGTTGGGCTAACGGGCTGAAGGCTTGTACGTCTATGTGAAGACTGGGGCTGGGCTTCTGTGTATGACAAATTCTGAATTTTTTGCTGCTATGTTATACATACTAGTTGGGCCACTGCCTGGGGCTACAACCCCAGTTGCCCCAGACCTGATTTCGCAACTCGGTCAACCTCGCTACCCACATGAATACACATAAGTTGTCGAGGTTGTCCTCCAGTGTTATCATCATCACTCCTTCATAAGCCAGGGACTTTGACTTCAACATGGAGGACCATGAATGAATCTATATGGGCCCATGACAAAGGGCCGACCACCCGCGCAAGCGACTAGATAACCCCCACTCGGTCAGGGACGGATGCAGGGGGGACGAGCCCCCCCACCCCAGCTATAGGGTAATCTTTTTTGCCTGCGCACTTGTCCGTAGCTTGCTTCGCCCCCTATCCCTTGGGCCTTTGTTACTAATGCGAAGCATCAGCCCATCTGCGGATGTACAGCCCATTGGCTAAAGGCACAAAATACACGAACTGGACAGCCTAATCCACAAACACCTTAGTTAGTTGCAGAGCGCAGCCACGATTACGCATGCGCATATTGGTCGCATCGTTTCCAAACCGCCGCTGCGATCTAGAAGGACGCCTGTTGCGATCGATCTCTCATCTCTCCATCGCGCGGCCATTGAGTAGCGGAGAAGGGAAGCGGACGCCGCCACGCCGGGACAGACAGGTGTTGATCCGCGGAGGCGTTACCGGTTGCCAGCAGATCGGGCGCACAGTTGCGCAGCAACAACACAAGGGGAGAAGGTAGTTGATCTTCACATCCGATTAGTTCGTGCCTTTAAGAAGTATAGAAGTATAATCACACATACTATAGTCATTAAGAATCAATTACATTCCCAATTATTTACTTGCTCTGATGAAAACATGAAGAAGAAGAAGAGCAGATATTTTTTTACAAACCAGTAGGTTCAAAAGCTCAGCCATCAAAACCAGGGACAGATTCATGGGATCAAAGGGGCAGTTAGTAGCAGCACACAACCTGAACACACAGATCCATAATCGCTCTGTTTTCAAGCGCCCTGCTGCAATCAAGCATCACACATGTCGCTTGCCTGCTATTGGATTTTTCCGTGACTTGCATCACAATCGAGAGAAGCGGAGATGGGTAGGGGCTTGACCGCGGCCGAGCGCCCGATCCCCAAGTACATTGTGAGTAGGCCGACCGCACGAATGGCAACAAAAGAAGGAAAAAAGGTATATTAGTCCTGGTTGGTCCTTCCCAAACTAAACATCTTTCTCCTTGTATCACTGTTCTTAATTTGCTTCCACAGAATGCATGCTTTCGCCGGTTTTGGCTTTGGCATTGGGTTAAATCAGTGAGTCCATCTCGGCAATTGCAATGATACTAATGAGATAAGGTAATGTATTATTTACCCACATTGCATTACTACAAATTATTAGTTCATGAAATTATCTTGTGTTTCTAGTGTTGTGAGTTTATTTTGTCATTTATCAATTTTCTTTAAGTTTTGATCATGTGAATGCAATGAGTAGAGAAGAAAGGGCATGTTTGCACCATGACATCTCCATTAGACCAGACCTTAGGATTTTTTTACGACATAGCCGTCGCCCATGAGACTTCCCCCCCCCCCCCCCCCCTATGTCAAAATCCTGGCTCCGTCCCTGCACTCGGTCGACAAACCTTGCAGGAGAAAAGCACTAATCCTACGATGACCATACCCTGCAACCGAACACCTGTCTCGTGTCATCGTCACGCCAAGGGGCCTCATTTATAGCTCCAACTCCACAATAGCATAGGGCAGGGCAAGAGAATTCCATGAACACGCAGCAAACACTAACTACCAGCTTCCGGGTGCCTAGGCACCCTCTATGAACAGTAAATTAAAAAAAAAAACTTTGCAACATCAAACATGGTCAAACTTTGTAGCTTCTTTCAAGTTTTCATGCCAAAATATCATGTAGAGAAAGGTGTACAAATGAGTTTCAGATTTTAGTGCTAAAAGTGCTCCAAACTTCAAGCACTGAAATCTTTTTCGTTTGTAGAACTCCTTGAATGGTTTTTTGGCATTAAAAATTGCAAGCATCTACAAAGTTTGATCATTTTTTATGTTGCAAAATTTCTGACTTTTGAAGAAAAAAAAACCTGTTCACATAGGGTGCGTAGGCAATCGGGAGCTGAAAACCCACTCTCCTACCAGAACCCAACAGCAAACCAACTCCGCTCGGAGCCGAACAAGATGCCACACCAGGGTCACCGTGTCAGCATCCCCCACGGCAAGTCTGGAAAGGCCACGACCCAAGATGCGCCGCCATCGCCCGTTCCGGGAGACCTGGAACAAGGGCTTGAGTTGTGCGCTTAGTTGTCTGGCATCACCGCTGTCACTCATACCATTTGGGCCGGCAATGGCGCGAAGACGATGCACCGGCAGACTGGGCACGTCGAATGCTCGTGCAGCCACGCGTTGATGCACTGCTGGTGGAACAAGTGCAGGCACGCCGGCAGCCGCTTCACGGCATCCCCCTTCTCCACCTCCCCGAGGCAGACAGCGCAGTCCGACGCGCCGCCGCCGCCCTCCGGCTGCTCGTACGCCAGGATGTCATACACCGTGGCCGCCCGCGCGCCGCCATGCACCGGCGGCTCCCGGGCCAGCACGGGCATGTGGCCCTGTATCCGGTATTCCGGTTCAGAAACTGCGGCAGAGCGGTTCTACCGCTACCGCTTCGGCGCCGTAGCCTGGCGCGCGCGCACCGGCACGGCAGGCAGAGAAGCCGGCCCGCGGCACGGAGGTATCGCAGGAGCGCCCCGTGGGCGGAGGCCAGGCACCGGCGCAGCGCCGACCACGGGAAGAGGACGCCGCAGAAGGCCGTGTACACGGTGGCGCCGAGGCAGACCCAGAGGAGGAGGAAGAGCGTGAGCACGATGATGCAGCCCTTGTTGCGCTGGGGCTTCCGCTCCATGATGACGAGCCCGTAGAGGATCATGGCCGTGCCGCCGACGTAGACGGTGTTGACGACGGCCAGCCCGTAGGCGCGGAAGAAGCAATCCACGGCCATGGCCTCTCGTGTCTCGACCGTAAACCAGCAATTCACTGGCCGATGGGTAGAGAGCGGCAAAACTACCGTGCACGGTATATACCGTGCCTGGATCTGCCACTCATTGTGTTACCGAGATTCGCGCCTAAAAGAAATCAATGCAAAACCACTAATCACCACCCCTCCTGTCACATGCTCAGGTTGTGTGTGTCAGAGTGTCTCTCTGCATGGTCGTGTCCTTCATGGCAACTCTATCAGGAAATATATTATCTATTTCTGTGTAAACGATTTAAATACCTCATATCTTCTAATACAAAAGTGTGTCTTGCATTCTATCTGGACAAACGTGTTTATTTTGACGAGATAATTAAAACATGACCAATATTGAATATGTTTTTGGAAACTTATTTGTTCTTACGGCTCAAATACACTTTGACCATTGTCTACAAAAATGAAATAAGCACATATGGTTTGTAAACATATTACACATCCGATTCAAAAAATAAACTGGGTATAAACTTTGGAGTACAAAAAAGCATGGATGAGTGAAATACCAAGTGCATCGTTTCTTTGAAGAGAGAGGAAAGTTATGTGCACAAGGGAAAAGGTGACTGATTGACATGACGTTAACTAGTGAAACTGGGGGCCACAAATTCAGATGAACTAAGCACTGCAGTAAATACATGCATGCATGAGTGGCTGATACATGCACAGTAGATACCGTGCATGGTAGAATCTCTTTTCTCCCGATGGATACGCAATTTCTCAGGAATTTCGAATTCTGTTCTGTACGGGGATGGCTAGTAAGTCGTCGCGCAACTCCGTTGCGTACAGAAGAAGCAAGCAACGAGCAACTGAGCCTTTACCTAAAAAAAAACGAGCAACTGAGCCAAACATAGGAGGAAGAGACAACTAACCGAGCGGTTGGTGTTGTATAGTATTTGCATACTTTGATGCGTAGATATATACGGACAGTGGCGGAGCCAGGATTCGAATATAGGGGGGGCCGAGTACATGTATTAATTAAATCTTGTTGGTAATTACTCGTTGCTCCTATTAAAATTGTTGATCGTTGGGGGGGCCAGGCCCCTGCTCGTCCCCCTGGCTCCGCCCCTGTATACGGAGTAGTATATGTGTGCGGATCTTAATATGGTCGGCAGCGTTTCTAGGGCGACCCTATACATTGATTCACAGACAAAGATCGCACCATTATTATCTCTGTTACGTGGTCTATCTGGCACCTTCGGAACAAATTGACACGTGTATTCAGTTAAAAAAATCCATTTTAAACCATGAACTTGTAGAGGTTCGACGAAACGAACACCCACGTCGAAATCCCTATCGATTGCACCCTTAAGTATGTACTCCCGATCTAAATCGAACCCTGGCATCGTGAGGCATAAAAACACTGCCGTGGCAGATGTCAACCGGGATTCATCTGACTGGTGGGCTAGGAAACGGCAGTGTCGACCACGGCGTGTACCCATCTCCATGCGGGCGGCCAAATTTTTTTCTATTACATTGCTCAAAAAATATCTAATATGTGAAACTTTTCCCTTTTTTTCTTTTATATATAATCTGTGAAAAAAATAATGCATGAAACTTTTTTCAATTTATTTTTTTTATTTGTGGAGCTTTTTACAGAAGTCATGGACTTTGTAGAATCCGTGAACTTTTTTTCAAAATCATTGAATTTTTTCTAAACCGGTGATTTTTTTCAAAATTCATGAACTTTTTTTTCTAGATTGATGAACTTTTTCCAAATCTATGAACTCTTTTTGAAAATTGATGAGCTTTTTTTAAAAATTTTGAGTTTTTTTTCTTCAAAATTGATGAACTTGAAGTGGCAGTATTGATCATGGCGCGCACCAGTTCTCCGCTCTAGGCCACACCCTTTTTCTGTTACACTGCTAAATATATATCCAATGTGGGAAACTTTTTCCTTTTTATATAATCCGTGAAAAAATATCTAATGCATGAAACTTTTTTCATTTTTCTTTTCTAAATTTGTGAACTTTTTACAAAACTCGTGGACTTTTTCATTTTTTTCAAATCCATGATCTTTTTGCCAAATTCATGATCTTTTTTTATTTCCATGAACTATCTCGAATATCTACATGTTTTTTTTCATTTACATGATCTAAAGAAGGGTCAAATAGGACTATTTTCCTTGTAGTGTACAACTAAGAGAAGTTCACCTAGTGGTTTATGGCGCGCCTCGCAGTGCAATCAATCTTGACCACATCGACAAACCCCGTTTTCCAAATGACCCAGGGTTCTTTTTAGACCAGGATTGCATAGTTCAAGGTGCAATCGACAGGGATTTCAACATGGGGGTTCATTTCGCCCAACCTCTACTAGTTCAGGGTTTAAAATGGACTTTTTCATATTCAGCTTGACTGGCTAGAGAGGATCTGGTACTTATGGACATTCCGGAACCGCAAGCCCTGGTGTTGCCGGGTCATGGATGGCGACCACGGGACTCTGACCACTCCAATATCAACACTGATACAATCATCAGGCGTGAAGATGGGAATGGCGGGGCGAGGGGTTTAGCCCCGTCGGCGAACTTCTTCCTTGGGGCATGGTGCAAGCCTTAACCTGGGATGACGGACCCCTTGATTGCGGAAGCCATAGTTGTCTGTGATGGGCTTATCTTCGTCAAACTCAGAGGCTTTCAGGATATAGTTCTTGAAACTGACAACATGGAGGTAGTAAACATCTAGAACTCTCCCATGATTCTCATTTAGTTGTGGCGTCCATCTTTATAGCAGTTAGGGAGGTAGCTGAAGGAAATATGCCATAGAGGCAATGATAAAGTTATTATTTATTTCCTTATTTCATGATAAATGTTTATTATTCATGCTAGAATTGTATTAACCGGAAACTTAGTACATGTGTGAATACATAGACAAAACAAAGTGTCCCTAGTATGCCTCTGCTTGACTAGCTCGTTTATCAAAGATGGTTATGTTTACTAACAATAGACATGTGTTGTCATTTGATGAACGGGATCACATCATTAGGAGAATGATGTGATGGACAAGACCCATTCGTTAGCTTAGCATTATGATCGTTACAGTTTCATTGCTACTGCTTTCTTCATGACTTATACATGTTCCTCAGACTATGAGATTATGCAACTCCCGAATACCGGAGGAACACCTTGTGTGCTATCAAACGTCACAACGTAACTGGGTGATTATAAAGATGCTCTACGGGTGTCTCCGATGGTGTTTGTTGAGTTGGCATAGATCCAAATTAGGATTTGTCACTCCGTGTATCGGAGAGGTATCTCTGGGCCCTCTCGGTAATGCACATCACTATAAGCCTTGCAAGCATTGTGACTAATGAGTTATTTTCCGGATGATGCATTACGGAATGAGTAAAGAGACTTGCCGGCAACGAGATTGAACTAGGTATTGAAATACCGACGATCGAATCTCGGGCAAGTAACATACCGATGACAATGGGAACAACATATGTCGTTATGCGGTTTGACCGATAAAGATCTTCGTAGAATATGTTGAAACCAATATGAGCATCCAGGTTCCGCTATTGGTTATTGACCGGAGATGAGTCTCGGTCATGTCTACATAGTTCTCAAACCTGTAGGGTCCGCACGCTTAACGTTATGTGACGATTTATATTATGAGTTATGTGATTTGATGACCGAAGTTAGTTCGGAGTCCCGGATATGATCACGGACATGACGAGGAGTCTCAAAATGGTCGAGACATAAAGATCGATATATTGGATGACTATGTTTGGACATCGGAAAGGTTTCGAGAGAATTCGGGAATATACCGGAGTACGGGGGGCTTACCCGAACCCCCCGGGGAGTATATGGGCCCTAATGGGCTTTAGTGGAGAAAGAGAGGGGCAGCCAGGGCAGGCCGCGTGCCCCTCCCCCTCTGGTCCGAATAGGACAAGGAAGCGGGGGGTGGGGGACGCCCCCCTTTCCTTCCTCCCTCTCTCCCTCTTCCTTCTCTCCTAGTCCAACTAGGGAAGGGGTGGGATCCTACTCCCGGTGGGAGTAGGACTCCTCCAGGGCGCGCCATAGAGGGCCGGCCCTCCCCCCTCCTCCACTCCTTTATATACGGGGGAGGGGGCACCCCATAGACACAAGTTGATCATTGATCTCTTAGCCGTGTGCGGTGCCCCCCTCCACCATAACCCACCTCGGTCATATCGTTGCAGTGCTTAGGCGAAGCCCTGCGCCGGTAGCTTCATCATCACCATCATCACACCGTCGTGCTGACGAAGCTCTCCCTTGACACTCAGCTGGATCGAGAGTTTGTGGGACGTCACCGAGCCGAACGTGTGCAGATCGCGGAGGTGTCGTACTTTCGGTACTAGGATCGGTCGGATCGTGAAGACGTACGACTACATCAACCGCGTTTTCATAACGCTTCCGCTTACGGTGTACGAGGGTCCGTGTGGACTACACTCTCCCCTCTCGTTGCTACGCATCACCATGATCTTGCGTGTGCGTAGGATTTTTTTTTGAAATTACTGCGTTCCCCAACAGTGGCATCCGAGCCAGGTTTATGCGTAGATGTTATATGCACGACTAGAACACAAGTGAGTTTTGGGCGATAATAGTCATACTGCTTACCGGCATGTCATACTTTGATTCGGCGGTATTGTTGGATGAAGCGGCCCGGACCGACATTATGCGTACGCTTATGCGAGACTGGTTCTACCGACGTGCTTCGCACATAGTTGGCTGGCGGGTGTCAGTTTCTCCAACTTTAGTTGAATCGAGTGTGGCTACGCCCGGTCCTTGTTGAAGGTTAAAACAACACATACTTGACGAAAAATCGTTGTGGTTTTGATGCGTAGATAAGAACGGTTCTTGCTCAGCCCGTAGCAGCCACGTAAAACTTGCAACAACAAAGTAGAGGACATCTAAATTGTTTTTACAGGGCATATTGTGATATGGTCAAGACATGATGCTAAATCTTATTGTATGAGATAATCATGTTTTGTAACGGAGTTATCGGCAACTGGCAGGAGCCATATGGTTGTCGCTTTATTGTATGAAATGCAATCGCCATGTAGATTCTTTACTTTATCACTAAGCGGTAGCGATAGTCGTAGAAGCAATAGTTGGCGAGACAACAACGATGCTTCAATGGAGATAAAGGTGTAAAGCTGGTGACGACGGTGATCATGACGGTGCTTTGGAGATGGAGATCAAAGGCACAAGATGATGATGGCCATATCATATCACTTATATTGATTGCATGTGATGTTTATCCTTTGTGCATCTTATTTTGCTTAGTTTGACGGTAGCATTATAAGATGATCTCTCACTAAATTTCAAGGTACAAGTTTGTCGTGCCGAGACACCACGTGATGACCGGGTGTAATAAGGTCTACGTTCACATACAATGGGTGCAAGCCAGTTTTGCACATGCAGAATACTCGTGTTAAACTTGACGAGCCTAGCATATGCAGATATGGCCTCAGAACACTGAGATCGAAAGATCGAACGTGAATCATATAGTATATATGATCAACATAGTGATGTTCACCATTGAAAACTACTCCATCTCATGTGATGATCGGACATGGTTTAGTTGATATGGATCACGTGATTATTTAGATGACTCGAGGGATGTCTATCTAAGTGGGAGTTCTTAAGTAATATGATTAATTGAACTTAAATTTATCATGAACTTAGTCCTGATAGTATTTGCATATCTATGTTGTAGATCAATAGCTCGCGTATAGTTTCCCCATTTTATTTATGATATGTTCCTAGAGAAAACTAAGTTGAAAGATGATAGTAGCAATGATGCGGAGTTGGTCCGTGATCTGAGGATTATCCTCATTGCTGCACAGAAAAATTATGTCCTTGATGCACCGCTAGGTGACGGACCTATTGCAGGAGCAGATGCAGACGTTATGAAAATTTGATAAAGCTCGGTATGATGACTACTTGATAGTTTAAGTGCACCATGCTTTACGGCTTAGAACCGAGACTTCAAAAAATGTTTTGAACCCCACGGAGCATATAAGATGTTCCAAGAGTTGAAATTGGTATTTCATACTCATGCCCGTGTCGAGAGGTATGAGACCTCTGACATTACTTTGCCTACAAGATGGAGGAGAATAGCTCAACCAGTAGCATGTGCTCAGATTGTCTGGGTACTACAATTTCTTGAATCAAGTGGAGTTAATCTTCCAGATAAGATAGTAATTGACAAAGTTCTCTAGTCACTATCACCAAGTTACTAGAACTTCGTGATGAACTATAATATGCACGGGATGACGAAAGTAATTCCCGAGATCTTCGCGATGTTGAAATCGGCGAAGGTAGAAATCAGGAAAGAGCATCAAATGTTGATGGTTTACAAGACCAATAGTTTCAATAAAAGGGCAAAGGAATAGAAAGGGAACTTCAAGAAAGAATGACAAACAAGTTGTCACTCCCGTGAAGAAACCTAAAGCTAGATGCAAGCCTGAAACTGAGTGCTTCTACTGCAAAGGAAATGGTCACTGGAAGTGGAACTACCCCTAGATACTTGGCGGATAAGAAGGATGGCAAAGTGAACAAAGGTATATTTGATATACATGTTATTGATGTGTACTTTACTAGTGTTTATAGCAACCCCTCGGTGTTTGATACTAGTTCAGTTGCTAAGAGTAGTAACTCGAAAAAAGAGTTTCAAAATAAATAGAGACTAGTTAAGGGCAAGGTGACGATGTGTGTTGGAAATGATTCCAAGGATGATAAGATCACCATCGGACACTCCCTTTACCTTCGGGATTAGTGTTGAACCTAAAATAAATGTTATTTGGTGTTTGCGTTGAGCATGAATATGATTAGATCATGTTATTGCAATACGGTTATTCATTTAAGTCAAAGAATAATTGTTGTTCTGTTAACATGAATAAAACCTTCTATGGTCATACACTCAAAATAAATGGTTTATTGAATCTCGATCATGTTGATACACGTATTCATAATATTGATGCCAAAAGATGCAAAGTTGATAATGATACTGCAACATATTTGTGGCACTGTCGTTTAGGTCATATTGGTGTAAAGCCCATGAAGAAACTCCATGCTGATGGGATTTTGGAATCACTCGATTATGAATCACTTGATGCTTGCGAACCATGCCTCATGGGCAAGATGAATAAGACTCCGTTCTCCAGAACAATGGAGCGAGCAACAGACTTGTTGGAAATAATACATACTGATGTATGCGGTCCGATGAGTGTTGAGGCTCGCAGCGGGTATCGTTATTTTCTGACCTTCACAGATGATTTAAGCAGATATGGGTATATCTACTTGATGAAACATAAGTCTGAAACATTTGAAAAGTTCAAAGAATTTCAGAGTGAAGTGGAAAATCATCGTAACAAGAAAATAAAGTTTCTACAATTTGATCGCGGAAACAAATATTTGAGTTACAAGTTTGGTCTTCATTTGAAACAATGTGGAATAGTTTCGCAACTCACGCCACCTGGAACACCACAATGTAATGGTGTGTCCGAATGTCATAACCGTACTTTATTAGATATGGTGCAATCTATGATGTCTCTTACCAAATTACCACTATCATTTTGGGGTTATGCATTAGAGACAGCTGCATTCACATTAAATAGGGCACCATCTAAAAATCCATTGAGACGACACCGTATGAACTATGGTTTAGCAAGAAACCTAAGCTGTCGTTTATTAAAGTTGGGGTTGCGATGCTTATGTGAAAAAGTTTCAACTTGATAAGCTCAAACCCAAATCGGAGAAGTGCATCTTCATAGGATACCCAAAAGAAATTGTTGGGTACACCTTCTATCACATATCCGAGGGCAAGATCTTTGTTGCTAAGAGTGGATCCTTTCTAGAGAAGGAGTTTCTCTTGAAAGAAGTGAGTGGGAGGAAAGTAGAACTTGATGAGGTAATTGTACCTGCTCCCTTATTGGAAAGTAGTTCATCACAGAAATCAGTTCCAGTGATTCCTACACCAATTAGTGAGGAAGCTAATGATGATGATCATGAAAACTTCTAATCAAGTTACTACTAAACCTCGTAGGTCAACTAGAGTAAGATCCGCACAATAGTGGTACGGTAATTCTGTTCTGGAGGTCATGTTACTTGACCATGACGAACCTACGAACTATGAGGAAGCGATGATGAGCCCAGATTCCGCAAAATGGCTTGAGGCCATGAAATCTAAGATAGAATCCATGTATGAGAACAAAGTGTGGACTTTGGTGGACTTGCCCGTTGATCGGCAAGCCATTGAGAATAAATGGGTCTTCAAGAGGAAGACGGACGCTGATAATAGTGTTACTATCTACAAAGCTCGAATTGTCGCAAAAGGTTTTCGACAAGTTCAAGGTATTGACTACGATGAGTTTTCTCACTCGTAGCGATGCTTAAGTCTGTCTGAATCATGTTAGAGTTTGCTGCATTTTATGAAATCTGGCAAATGGATAAACAAAACTGCATTCCCTAATGGATTTCTTAAAGAAGAGTTGTATATGATGCAACCAGAAGGTTTTGTCGATCCTAAAGGTACTAACAAAGTGTGCAAAGCTCCAGCGATCCATCTTTGGACTGGTGCAAGAATCTCGGAGTTGGAATATACTCTTTGATGGGTTGATCAAAGCCTGTATTTACAAGAAAATGAGTGGGAGCACTACAGCCTTTCTGATAAGTATATGTGAATGACATATTGTTGATCGGAAATAATGTAGAAATTTCTGGAAAGCATAAAGGAGTGTTTGAAAGGAGTTTTTCAAAGAAAGACCTCGGTGAAGCTGCTTACATATTGAGCATCAAGATCTATAGAGATAGATCAAGACGCTTGATAAGTTTTTTCAATGAGTACATACCTTGACAAGTTTTTGAAGTAGTTCAAAATGGAACAGTCAAATAAAGAGTTCTTGCATGTGTTACAAGGTGTGAAGTTGAGTAAGACTCAAAGCCCGACCACGGCAGAAGATAGAGAGAATGAATATCATTCCCTATGCCTCAACCGTAGGTTCTATAAAGTATGCCATGTTGTGTACTAGACCTATTGTATACCTCAGCATGATTTTGGCAAGGGAGTACAATAGTGATCTAAGAGTAGATCACTTGACAGCGGTCAAAATTATCCTTAGAAGACTAAAGAAGATATTTCCCGGTTATGGAGGTGATAAAGAGTTCGTCGTAGAGAGTTATGCCGATGCAAGCTTTTACACCGATCCGGATGACTCCGAGTCTCAATCTGGATACATATTGAAAGTGGGAGCAATTAGCTAGAGTAGCTCCATACAGAGCATTGTAAACATACAAATTTGCAAAATACTTATGGATCTGAATGTGGCAGACACGTAGACTAAATTTTATCTCACAAGCAAAACATGATCACACCTTAGTACTCTTTGGGTGTTAATCACATGGCGATGTGAACTAAGATTACTGACTCTAGTAAACCCTTTCAGTGTTGGTCACATGGCGATGTGAACAAGATTATTGACTCTAGTGCAAGTGGGAGACTGAAGGAAATATGTCCTAGAGGCAATAATAAAGTTATTATTTATTTCCTTATTCCATGATAAATGTTTATTATTCATGCTAGAATTGTATTAACCGGAAACTTATTACATGTGTGAATACATAGACAAAACAAAGTGTCCCTAGTATGCCTCTACTTGACTAGATCGTTTATCAAAGATGGTTATGTTTCCTAACCATAGACATGTGTTGTCATTTGGTGAATGAGATCACATCATTAGGAGAATGATGTGATGGACAAGACCCATTCGTTAGCTTAGCATTATGATCTTTACATTTTCATTGCTACTGCTTTCTTCATGACTTATACATGTTCCTCAGACTATGAGATTATGCAACTCCCGAATACCGGAGGAACACCTTGTGTGCTATCAAACATAACAACGTAACTGGGTGATTATAAAGATGCTCTACAGGTGACTCCTATGGTGTTTGTTGAGTTGGCATAGATCAAGATTAGGATTTGTCACTCCGTGTATCGGAGAGGTATCTCTGGGCCCTCTCGGTAATGCACATCACTATAAGCCTTGCAAGCATTGTGACTAATGAGTTAGTTATGGATGATGCATTACGGAACGAGTAAAGAGACTTGCGGTTACGAGATTGAACTAGGTATTGAGATACCGACGATCGAATCTCGGAAAGTAACATATTGATGACAAAGGAACAACGATGTTGTTATGCGGTTTGACCGATAAAGATCTTCAGAGAATATGTAGGAACCAATATGAGCATCCAGGTTCCGCTATTGGTTATTGACCGGAGATGAGTCTCGGTCATGTCTACATAGTTCTCGAACCCGTAGGGTCCGCACGCTTAACGTTCTATGATGATTTGTATTATGAGTTATGTGATTTGATGACCGAAGTTAGTTCAGAGTCCCGGATATGATCACAGACATGACGAGTAGTCTCGAAATAGTCGAGACATAAAGATCGATATATATTGGATGACTATGTTTGGACATCGAAAAGGTTTCGAGAGAGTTCGGGCATATACCGAAGTACCGGGGGGTTACCGGAACCCCCCGGGGAGTATATGGGCTTTAGTGGAGAGAGAGAGAGAGGGGCAGCCAGGGCAGGCCGTGCGCCCCTCCCCCTCTAGTCCGAATTGGACAAGGAAGCGGGGGGCCTTTCCTTCCTCCCTCTCTCCCCCTTCCTTCTCTTCTAGTCCAGCTAGGGAAGGGGGGAATCCTACTCCCAGTGGGAGTAGGACTCCTCCAGGGCGCGCCATAGAGGGCCGGCCCTCCCCCCTCCTCCAGTCCTTTATATACGGGGGAGGGGGGCACCCCATAGACATAAGTTGATCGTTCATCTCTTAGCCATGTGCGGTGCCCCCCTCCACCATAATCCACCTTGGTCATATCGTTGCAGTGCTTAGGCGAAACCCTGCGCCAGTAGCTCCATCATCACCATCATCACCCCGTCGTGCTGACGAAACTCTCCCTCGACACTCAGCTGGATCAAAGTTCACTACTATGAAAAGGCTAATTAGTGGCGCACCTATTTTGGCCATTAATGTCGCACTATAGGTGTGCCACTATCATCACGCCACTAGTAACAAGTACTAATGGCGCACCCCTGGTGCGCCATTAGTATACCAGACAATAGTGGCGCACCTGGCAGTGCGCCATTACTATGTCCCCTTTTGCACCATTACTATGCCTCCTGGGGGGCCATATTTACCTTCACGTATGCCCCCAAGTGCGCCATTAATATGCCCCACAATGCGCCACTGGTATTTAGCCCTGATGCGCCACTAATGCTCAACAAGGTGCGCCACTACTATGAATATTAGGATTTTTTTTGCTTTTCTGATATTTGCACAGGTTACAAAATACATTACAGCACAGAATATAAACAACAGAACATATAAACAGCATATTTATCGAATACAATAGAAGATTAGTCTTCAAATACAATTCATCATATTAGTCTCCGAATTCAAAATACCAAACAAAGCTAGAACATTACAAGTCTCGAGACCGCGAGTAGCTAGTTTGTCTTCACATTACAAGTCGATATCTAAACTACCATCACATAGAAGAGAGCTGCGGTCCTGATGAGCATCATCGCGATGAAACTGGTCTTCGTCTGGTTCCTCCTCCGCTCCCTCCTCTCTCCCGCTAGATAGCACAAGTATCTAGCTTCCGCCTCCGCCCTAGTGGTGTACCCTTTGTAACTGTTACCGCTGAAACGGTGGACCTGTCTCCGACACTCCTCCCAGTCGTCGTAGACTCCGGGAACCTTACCCTTGTACACGGCATACGACGGCATCTCTATGATCTAGACAAACAAAACGTTAGTAGAAATTCACAGACAATACATAAGCAATATATAAGTATACAAAAAAAGGATCGGAAGAGAAAAGCAACACATTAATAGCACGATTCATGGTCCTACAAATAAATAGCATCAATTACATATAAGTTGAACGACTGTCCAAACCAAAGAGACATACAAGTTCATTAAAGTTTAACTATAACATGAGCTAATCGATATTTCAGAACTACATAGCATCACTACTTTTGATTCGACTCAGGGACCGGAGCGTGGATGAAGCCGCCATCTTTCGTGATGGTCATGAATGTGCGGTCGTTGTCAGCCTGCATTTGTAGCATTGTTTCTATTTCACTGTTGGACGGTTGATATTTGAGGTAGAACTGCCCCGAGGTACGAAGGACATCTTGATGGATGATTTCCGCAAACTCCGACTGGATGCGAAAGAATTCTTGTCTGAGGTCCACGTCCTGGATTGCCGACAAGCGTGCGGCCCAATCTTTGAGACTATTTGGTGGCAGAAGGTGATTATGGTCCCGTACGATCGCCTGCATCTGATGGAGGGCGTAGTAGGCATCCTTCTGACCGCCAGGCGGCTGCTTGACGCGGGGGAACGTCGTTACGTGGGTGAACACGTGCTTGTCGTACCTAAAAATTGGCCTCCTAAAGGTGCCTCCAGATTTTGCGTAGCTGGGGAGAACATCATCAAGAACTTTCTTGATAGTTGTGTAGTCTTTCTTCGACTGACGGTCCGAGTCGAAATACGTGGCCATGGAATAGTTCGGGCTTAAGAGGATGAGTGTGCAATGTGTGTCACTGCACAAAACACAGAATGTTAGAAAAAAAGAACGATCGAAATCTAAGAAATCATATGTTACGGGGCGGTGAGGGGATGGCTTACTCGGGAAAGTAAGGCACGAGGAAGTAATCCTTATCTGGGTTCGCCAGAATGACGCCTTCGAGGTATGAACTCACGACTTGCCGGTCCCCAGCGCTGCCCAAGATCTTGGCACGCATGTAGAAGGGGTTGACTATCACGATATCCGGGGTCTTGTCTCTAATGATCCGCATCTCCATACTCAGCGAAAATAGCCGAACGAAGGTGTAGTGTAGCGGATGAAGGTTAAACATAGCGAAGATGTCATCAAACCGCAGGACGATCATACCCCCGATGGCGCTATCGACAAAGCCCTTGCCCTCTGGCACCTTGGCCACGAAAACCGGGTATGCCACATCATTCTCAGAGAGACGTCGCTTCTACAAAGAAAGAACATTGTCATGCAGACTCCGCATAGCACCGGTTGCAGCATTGAGAAAATTAGTCGGTAGCATCCGCCTACCCGCCACATGCACCCTCCTCGAGATATCCTTAGGTGAAGGTGGCCCGTCCTGAGCACGGATCATACTCGGTGCCGGCTGGCTCGCACCCTTGTTATTCTTTCTTTTTCGTCCCTTCTGCTGTAATGGGATCGAGTTCTGCTCAGAGACCACCTTCTTGAGTGTGTTGGGGCTGATAATATTTCGCACCTCGGCTATCTGAGGCTCGGTGAAGGCGGTAGCTGGAGGCGTCTCCTGAGAACTGAATGCCAGGCGACGCCTGTTGCAATTGGGTTTCTCCGCGGTACCAGCTAGATCGCGATCGTCTTTTGCAGGGTTGGGTTCTTGAGAAGGAGGCCCCAAGAATTCGTCATCGTACCCATGTTCGTTGAAGTACTTAACGACGTTGGTAAATGTACTGTCGTCGCCGTACGGATCCTGTGTCATATGCATGTCCGGATCAGCTGACGGCGGTAGCGTTGCGGCGGTCTTGCCATGGCTTGGCGCCGGCACGACTAGCGGTGTTGTCTGTGGGGTGGTGTCCCCCTCCCCCAAACGAATCTGGCTCTTCGGCCAAAGCATGGGCCAGCTTATGCAGGCGTTGAGGGTCATCACATCATCTTCGTCGGCCCCAGGGGTTCGATACGGAGGTAACAAGTCGTCGAAGCCCCGCAACACCCTAACCAGTTGAACTATATACACGGTGGGTCGCATCGGATTACTGTGGAACACACGGCTGCCCGTTTGAACGATTATGGCCTTGGCGACATCGATCAACTCGCCGTCCACGAAGTGTAGGAGAGTGCATGAAACGTCGGCGGCGCCCTGCGAAAACATGTAGGGCATCAGGTATGCCCAGTCAAAGGCAAGGAGATGAAGTCATCGGCCGAGAGGCTTAATTAGTTACCGCGATGATGTCGAGCTCGGCTAATGTCGAGGCACTGCCAACGGCGGGCGTGCAAGTGACGGAGGGGCCGCTTGCTGCCGAGGTGCCGGCCGGCGTATTCTTCTCACACCCGGGTGCATTAAGCTCCAATGCCGGCGTCGACGCCGGAGACACCAATGCCGCCTCCGCCGAAGACACCAATGCCGCCTTTGCCGGAGACACCAATGGCACCGCCGGCGCGTTGTGCAAGTTGCTGCCCGTGAAGCTGGGAATCGGGGGCGACCCCTGTTGGCCGCCCGCCATCCACGCCTGCAGCCCCTCAATCAAGGTAGGCACAATGGCGGTGATCGTCGCTCCCAGTTGGTCTCGCACTTGCTCTTCGACTATCTCCGAAATCTGTGCCACTTGTGCCTTGAGTTCTTGAACCTCACGCTCTTGGCTTTTCGAGCTGGTCTGTCTCTCCTTTCGCCCAGCGGTATAGTATTCCGACCATTTCGTGGACAAGCCTTTGCCGGCCACACGACCAGCTGACGACGGCTTACTGAGCTTATCCTTGTGTTTCATTACGTTCAACGCCCTATTTAAAGTGGTGTCCCAAGGGGAGCTCTTAGACGACCCCGCACTACTGCTTTCGGTGTCCTGCAAAAGGAACGTGAACCATTTAGAAATTTGGCTTCATTAATTAGAATGCAACCATATGGAGCTAATTACGCGGGGGTATACCTTACCAGAACAAGCTCAAGCGCCTTGGTCTTTGGATCCGTGGTAAGCTCCTTTGTTACCGGGTTAATCTTGTACTGGGCCCTGACATAGTTCCCGGTCTGCTTGTCGCTATATTTATCGAACAGGGGCGGTAGGCCTTGCTCGGCACGCTCCGCTTCCACCTTGTCCCATATAAGTTCTGCCACTCTGTAACTGCCGGGACCGAGCTTGTGGACCCCTAAGTTCAAGTCCCGCATATTTTTTCCCCACTGACTTGATTCCGTGGTTGCGTTGCTCTCGCACTTGATCTTGAACTCCAGGTAGTCAGCTTCGCTGATCGGAGGATTTGTCTCCTTGATCTTCTCATAACTATCACCTTTTTCAATCCTTCTCTTCACCGTGGCTCTCCAAGTAGCCAGGGTCGTGCTCATCTTCATGAGGGCGGCACTGTTCACTTTATTCCCTGAGAGGCATGTGTTTGCGAAGTCACCGGGGAACTTGTATCGTTCGTGCATCTTCGTGAAGAGGAGGTTGCGCAAATTCCCTCGGTTATGATGCCTTAGGTTCTCGGTGTTGATCGAGACGGTGCTCCGGAGAATGCGCCCGAGCTGTCCCGCGTACCCCTTGACTAATTCTTTGGGTGTTGTTGGATGCCCACCAGAGGACACTTCAGTAAATTCCTCCTTGATGGTGCCAAGCACGTTCGGGCGCCGGTCCTTCCGTTGCCTCTTTGGTTGGCTGCCATCTGTGCGTGGGCTGCCATCATCAGTGGTGGCATCCTCGGTGGCACCATCAGTGGTGTCATCCCCGACGCCACTAGGGGTTGTATAGTCGGGATCGGTGTCTTCCATGGCGTCCTCATAGCGGTGAGGTTCTTCCTCCATCTCCTGGGACAGCTCCCAGAATGCCTTGCCCGAACCACCGGCCTCATCGTTGTGGGCCATGTTTCGCTCTAAATAGGAAACAAGTTTGGTCAAAAAGTTGGTTATTGTCAAGGAACAAGATCTCTAAGTTGACCAAATAACCTAATTCTCGAGGAATGTCGCCAAAAAGTTGGTTATTGTCAAGGAACAATTGAGAGATGCTTGTGATATTGCCTAGGTGTTTTCGGATGGAACCTGTTAGTGTGTTGTTGCTAAGGTCCAAGTCCCTTACTAACCCACTTCTTCTTGTCTCCTCTCACTATCTCTCTCACACACATGGCAAGCAAGGATGTCTGAGTGTGTGAAAAAAAATACTAAACTAATCCTATGACAGCCTGGTTTTTGCCCTCTCTTATTTGCTTGATTTTCATTTGAAATTTTTTAAAAACTTGGAGTTCTTGAATCTTTTCATATGGACTTAACACTTGGGCATCCTTGGCTTTCACCCAAGTGCTTCACTTCCCTCCTAAATCATCATTTCACTTCTGATCCACCCCAATATAATCTTTGGAATATTTTTCTTAAATGAAAAATATTCATTTTCTCTCAGAAACCCTAGCCAAATCTGTTTGTTCCAAAACAACTCTATTTTTTATGGCTCAGAAAATTCTGAGATAATTCACAAATATTCTGTGAACCCTAGGCCACCTTCCTGAGCAAAAATATTTCATCACTTTTTGGAATATTTTTGCTACAGAAAATATTTTCTGTTCTGGACAGAAATGGTGATTTCTACAGCAACTACCATTTTACTTGCTCCATTTGACCTGAACTTTCTTGTGCATATTTACCTTAGTAACTCTAAGCTAGCCTCCAAAGCACAGCTTCAAACTCCCAGCTATTTGACCACAGTAACATCACAAAGTTACTGACCAGAAACTTACTTGGTGTGTGAAAACTTCTCTACTGCACCTGGATCCAAACCAAATCGTGGTAACACTCAAAACTACCACGAACAACATGCCAGACATCGAGTTTATGCTTAGATCGACCTGATGTCATAGTTCATGCGGTGACCGCGTTAGTCCAGGGGTGTTGGCATGCGTGTCGGCGCGCTCTGAACGTCGCCGAGCGCTCTGTTCGCGCGTGCTCGCTTCCCTCGCCTGCTTGAGCATGCCAAACCGCGCCACCATCTCCGTCTCAACGTTCTTAACCCCTCCCTGGCACTCGCCGATGCCGGAGCTTGCCGCAGCGAGCATGGGCAAGGTCCGGCCAGCCCAACAGTACGGAGCGCACTGTGCTCGTCGCCATCCTCTTGATCATGTGCCCGTCCCCGCCCACCCATAGTTGCCGCGTGACCTCCGTCGCCTTCTCCCCCTCTCACTGACGTCGCTCGTCGCAGGGCGCCGTGGACAGGTGTCTGCCGGCGGAGCCCGAAGCACCCTCGCCGCTCTCCTATAAATAGAGCCACCCCCAGCCTCCTCGAGCACCATCCAGCACTCACACACACCCCACGATCGAGTAGGAAGCCGTAGCCAGGCCGGGAAGGCCTCGGGCCGCCGTCCCCGAGCTCGAGCTCGCCGGCGATCCTCCCTAGTCTCCGCGGAAGCTCTAGGCCCTCCCAGGCCTGGGCAACCCCTCCAGGGCTTCCGCCTCTCTCTGGTGAGGCCATCTCGAGCGATTGGAGCCCCTGGAGTGGCCTCCGTTTGCCGTCTTCCTCGACTCCGGCGACCTCCGCGTTCTGCCTCTGCTTGCGAGCTTGTTTCCGACACCGTCCGACCACCCCTAGCCACGCTACGGGTACGGGCAGGTGCGCCATCATCCCCTCTCTCAATCCCTCCCTCTCCTTTGAGCCAAGAAGCCCTCGTCGTCGGCGAGAGCTCCGGCTAAGCTGCGACCTTCTCTATTTCTCTCTCCCCCTTACCCCACCTGACTAGCGGGGCCTGCTAGTCAGCCACTCTGTACGCGCGTGAAGCGGTACGAGTGGTGACGCCCCTGGGCTTTACGCCTTCGACATCACCCCCCCCCCTCAGCTATTTATTTTTATTCAAATTCATTTGAATTTACAGAACACTTCAAACAGTTATAACTTTTTAACCATAAGTCCAAATGAATCGTTTCTTTTTGCATTGTGTTCTTTGAAAAGAAATCTAGCAGCTCACCAAAGATGAGATTTTTCCGAGCTGTTTAGAATTTCCGGTGGCTTTCAGAAGTGTTCTTGATATTTGCCTTTTGTGTTTAAATTTATTTTCAGAAGGTGACGCTTGTCTTGAGGATCACTAGAGGGCTTGTGAACCTCATCTGCACTAAGGCAAGCCACAACAACATTTTCATGGTGTCATTTCAATATTTGTGATTTTTCTTACTTGAATGAAATGATTAATCCATGCATTTAAATTATTATTTTGTTATTTATATTCTGTCAAGTGTTTGCTAGTTAATATGCTTGATTTAGAGATTGTGGAAACTAGTTTAGTTGGTGAAGCAAAGCTAGGATTTATTCATGGTGATGATAGAAATAATTTTTGCTATGCATGATAGTAAATATTTAAAGTTATGTTCTTGCATAAATAAATTGATAAAAATTTGCTAGAAAATATTCTGTTAAATACGTGTTAGATCATTTTACTTGACCTACAGAATGTTTGAACCTCACTTAGTTGATAAAGAGATTAAGAGTTGTTGATAGTGAAATCTTTTGTTAAGCATATGAGAAATTTATCGGAGTTACATTCTTGTGTGAGAAATTAATAGAACTTGTTGCAAAATATTTTGGTTAAGCTATGAGCCATTTTGAGCAGCAAAGTAACATGAGTGGTTGATGTTTATGCTTGGTGTTTATATGGATGACATCGGTCATTTTTATTATTATGTGATGCATGCGTAGTTTCGCATTTCATGGCATGCTATGACACCGGTCATTTTTATTTTTAAGCTGAACCTGAAAATAACTCAACTTAAATATACCGTTGACTAGGTCATGGTGCCGCTGAATCGAGTTTCTTTCCAGTGCAACCACATTTGCCTTTGTGGGAAGGCTTTGATTCGGTCCATTGACATGGCCTCTGGTCGGTGCCTCCAACTAGGGAAGGTTATGGCGTGCTTGCCCTGGCCCGGTAAGAAGGCATAATCTTGTGTGCTCGTTGATGATATTATGGTACCGAGTCCCCGAGTGGGAGTGTTTGACCACGACGGTGGTCGGGGTGTCTTTGGTAGACACGGGGCCACCCAGGACTAGCCCGTTGGGGATTTGGTCAGAGTGCCCGGGAGAGTGTTGTGGCAATGGAAGGGTTTTGTCAGAATGTCGTTGGTCCACCCGAATGGGAGTGCGAGGCCATGGGTTCCATGGTGTGGGTATAGTGTGCTACCTCTGCAGAGTGTATAATCTATCGATAGCAGAGTCCACGGTCATGGACATCTTGTAGTTGGTCCCACCATGAGTCAACGATTAATAAAAATTGCACACTAAGCTGTAAACTTTGCACTGTTGAGGATGGAAAAAATGCCATCGAGGAAATTGGGACCAGATATTGGTCGTGGTTGTGATCGCCGTAAGGATCACGAGTCATTTTTTTAAAAGACCACGTTGGTGGTGTGTTTGTGATCCGAGGATGATCACGGTTGGTAAGTTGTCCCGAGGGACGCTCGAGCATGATCACAGCATGTTTGACATATAGTGTTGCATTCTTAATAATTGGTTAAGTATCATGATATTGTTTGCCATTATGATTATGCCTGTTGTGAGCTTGCAAGTACATTCAATGTACTGACCTGGCGTGTCATGCCAGATTTCAGGAAAATCTCGTTGGAAAGGAGCGTTGTTCGAGTCTAGATCGTGTCCACATCAGTGTCCCTGTGATATGGAGCTTCCTCTACGACGTTATTCTGCTGCCACGTAGTTGTTCAGATCAAGGCCCCTTTATGTTCACTAAATAATGTACATATTGTTCAGCCGCACCGGGCGTGCCGCTTGGCCTCGACAACTGTTGTAATATAAACCCTGTTCCGCTAGCATCAATAAAGCGGTTGTTTTCTGTACCAAGATGTTGTGTGTTGCCAGAAGACATGGTCTCTGGGCTGGCAATGCATGGTAAACCGGTAGCTCTGAGCCAGGGTGCCACAACGATTGGTATCAGAGCCGCGCTAACTGTAGGCCACGCTAGACTACGACGTGTTAACTGGACGCTAGACCCGAGTAAATTTGAGTGCCGGTAGCAGTTATAGCTGGTTGTTGCATTGTAGTCATTCGATTATTGTTTTATGCTAACCTGCTGATGGTTGTGAATGTAGATGGCTCCGGTGCCGTATCCGTGCCAGTTGCAGCTGATGTCGTACACATCACCACACCTTCTCCGCAACGTGTGGCGTCGGCTGTACCCTCATGGGGACGACCCAGTCTACCATGTGTACCGGGAGCATCTAGCAGACTCAGTGTATGAGTATCACGCAGTGGTTACTCTGCGCAGCAGTTCTGATTCCGGCTCTTACACTCGTACTTCTCGGAGCGGTTACGCCTCCACCGCTTCTCAGGCTGTCCAGTTTGCCGCATTTGAGGTCCTTGTCGAGCTTCGCTATACGAGGTCCAAATGAAGCACCACCCAGGTTTCTATTACTACCCATCTCTGCATGACAACGGTCGTATCCGTTTCCCTCTCATTGATCTGAAGTCTGATAGTGTTGCTAGCCACCTTGCTCGCTATATCACTGCTAGCTATCTGATTATCCACGAGCTGGCTCGAGAGCTGACTCGTGCCCGTACTGCTTTAGCCGCTACTTTGGTCACTTCTAGATCCGCCACTACTCCGTCTTCATTGGGATTTACCCCTTATGTCCCAGTTAGGTCTAGCTCCCCTATTTCGCCGGTTACTCCCCCGAGTAGCACGGGCGTCTCGGCCGTGAACCCTCTCAGTGCTCCTGCCGAGTGGGTCTCACTTCTCGCTACTCATGTAGCCCCAATGCTTCATCCTACCCCTGCCCCTGAGGGAGAGCCCTTGAGGCAGCGCCGTTGTGTTACCTTTAACCCGGAGGTTTCCGTTAACCACGTAAGTTCGGGATCCGAGACCGCTTCAGGGGAGGACACCACAGCACCAGCAGAGCAGTAGTGTCTTTGAGTATTCGCATTCGTCTGGATGATGTACGGATGTAGTCGTACAAGTCATGATGCTTCATTGCATGTATGAGAGTAGTGGAACCAGTCATGTTGCTTATCGTTCATGTATGAGTCTATGTATAATTATGTTGGGACTTTAATCACCATATTTTCTTCGCTCTTTTGTCTTTTTCAAGATTTGTTGCTGGCTTTTCCCCAATTTTATTCTTGGATGTCTCTCATCTTGATTGCGTTGTCTTGGGAAAAATCCTCAATAGGATGACGCGGGGAGGCAGTAGTAGCAACGTTCGTGAGGGAACTCCTGTTCGCCGTTCCGCACGACAGGCAGGATATTCTCCCGAGCCGTATGTTCCGCCACCACCTCCACCGCCTAATCCTCCCTCCACCGAGCAAATTCTTCGTATGTTTGAAGAGAAAAGGAATAATGATCTGATTGAAATATTGAGAAGTGTGCAAGCTATGGTTGGACAAAATGGAAATCAGAATGGTCATCACTCAAAGCTGTCAGATTTTCAGAGGACCAATCCACCCAGTCTCAGTCAAATTGTTGACCCATTGGATGCAGATCATTGGTTGCGCACCATGGAGAAAAAGCTTGAGATTGCCCGTACTGAAGGAAATGATAAATTTCCATTTGCAACTCATTACCTTGAAGGCACAGCTGCCATATGGTGGGAAAATACAACGGCCATGTGGCGATTGATGAGGAAATCACCTGGGAAAAATTTAAGGATAAGTTCCGAAAATATCATATCCCTACTGGAGTTATGAAGGCTAAGCAGCGTGAATTTCTCGCGCTCGTCCAAGGAAATCAGCCTGTGGCTGAATATCTGCAAAAATTCAATCATTTGGCCCATTACTCTCTATATGATGTGGCCACTGAAGAAAGGAAGATTGACAGATTTCTTGGAGGTTTAAATCCGCAACTTCGGTGTGCTCTCAGTATGTTTGATTTCTCAGATTTCCAAACTCTGGTGGACAAGGCATTCATTGCTGAACGGGAGCACAAGCTTATATCAGATAATAGGCCTGCTAACAACGACAACAAGTGCAAGTTTGAGCCAAGGAAGGATGGGAAACTGTGCAAAAGGCTCGTACCTCGCAGCAGACTCAGCTGGAATATAGGCCAAATTGGCAGCAAAATATTAACAGGACCACCACCCAAGTCAAGAATATTGTGACCAATCCAACACATGAGGAGCGTCAGCGCAATAATTCTTGTTTCATTTGCGGGCAGCACGGACATGATGCCAAACAGTGCCCCAAGAACAACAAGATGAATGCCCTAAGCAGGCCACAAGTCAACTTTATGGAGTCATGGCCAACCCAGCAAAACTTCACTAGGCACGTGCATCATATCTCCACCGATGAAGCCCAAGAGAAGCTAGAGGTCGTCATTGGTATGTTTTCTGTTAATGACATACCTGCAGTAATTTTATTTGACTCTGGGGCTTCCTGTTCTTTTATTTCTCGGAGTTTTGCTGCCCAAAACAATTTTCCTTGCACAATTCTGGGCAAAAATATGCTGGTACAAACCCCGGGATCTATAATCAAGAGCAATCTGGTCTGCCGTGATCTGAGATCAATATCAACGGAATCTACTTTCCAACATCTCTAATAATCATCGAGTCTGAACAGTTGGATATTATATTGGGTATGAATTGGTTGACCAAATATCAAGTTTGCATAAACTGCGCAACCCGAGAAGTCAATTTGACCAGTCTGAATGGGCAGCTCACCAAATTCTATGCTCGCAAGAATATACCCAAGCCAGAATTAGTTTGCACCACTGTGGTTGAATTGGAATTTATTCCTGTGGTCAGTGAGTACCCTGATGTGTTTCCAGAAGAACTGCCAGGCATGCCACCAGATCGGGAACTGGAGTTTGCAATAGATCTTCTTTTGCCCGGAACCGCACCGCTATACAAGAAGTATTACCGGATGCCCTCATCAGAATTAGTGGAGCTAAAGAAACAGCTTGACGAATTACTCCAGAAAGGTTATATTCGTCCCAGCTCTTCACCATGGGGATCACCTGCTATTTTCGTGGGCAAAAAGGATGGTAGTCTCCGTATGTGCATAGATTACCGCCAGCTAAATGAGGTCACCATCAAAAATAAATATCCGCTGCCAAGGATTGATGATCTGTTTGATCAGCTCAATGGGGCTAAAGTATTCTCAAAAATCAATTTAAGGACCGGATATCATTAGCTCAAGATTAAAAAGGAGGATATTCCTAATACCGCATTCACTCCACGGTACGGTCTTTACGAATATACCGTGATGTCCTTTGGTCTCACCAATGCCCCTGCTTTCTTTATGCATATGATGAACAAAGTGTTCATGGACTTCCTCGACAAATTCGTGGTAGTCTTCATCGACGACATCCTCATTTACTCCAAGGGTGAAGAAGAGCACCAGGATCACCTCCGAGCAGTGCTACAACGGCTCCGCGACCATCAGTTATACGCCAAGTTCAGTAAGTGCGAATTTTGGCTCAAGCAAGTTGGGTTTCTCGGACATGTACTATCCACCGAAGGTATAGCCGTGGACCCAAGCAAAGTAAAGGATGTGCTCGATTGGGTACCGCCCACGACTGTAACACAGATCCGGAGTTTCCTCGAATTAGCTGGATACTATCGTCGTTTTATTGAAGGGTTTTCCAAAATCGCAAACCCATGACGGAACTGCTCAAAAAGGATACGAAGTTTAAGTGGACATAGGATTGTGAGAAGAGATATAATGAGCTAAAGATATGTCTGACAACCGCACCTGTATTGACTCTTCCAGACATTTATCGCAGCTTTGATGTGTACTGCGATGCCTCCAGACAAGGTATTGGTTGCGTGCTTATGCAAGACAGCAAGGTAGTAGCATATGCATCGCGAAAGCTATGACCCCATGAAGGAAATTATCCTACTCATGATTTGGAATTGGCTGTGGTGGTTCATGCATTAAAAATTTGGAGACACTACCTCATTGGAAAAAGGTGCCAAATTTTTACCGACCACAAAATTCTCGAAAGACATTTTCACTCAGCCAGATTTAAATCTCGTCGTGAAGATGGCTAGAGTTGGTCAAGGATTATGACCTTGGAATAAATTACCATCCAGTAAGGCCAACATCGTTGCCGATGCCCTCGACCAAAAGTCGACTTAAATGCCATATTGGAATCATTGCCCACCAAACTCCAAGAGGAGATCGCTCAGCTCAACCTGGTCATCGTGGATGCTGGTCTCGCTAATATTTTGGAAGTTACCCCCACACTTGAGATCGAAATCCGCAAGGCCCAGCCAGATGACGCCAAGCTACAAAAACGTGCCAAGGGCCAGATGGCAAGGCAGACCCCAGATTTCTTCAAGGATAAATTCGGAACCCTCCGATTCTGTGGACGAATTTGTGTACCCGATCACACTACTAGGGAAAAGCCTATACACACAATCTTACCAGCAGCGCTCCTCAAAATATGATGCTACTGCTATTTAGCAGCAGCTTGTGATAGCAAAACGCGCTGCTGAAAGGAAAATAGCAGTAGCGCGTCCACACCAAACCGCGCTACTGCTCTAATTGCCATGACCTCGCAACCCAGCTAGTTATAGCAGTAGCGCCCTATACTGAACCGCGCTACTGCTATAGAAGTTAGCAGCAGCGCGCTTCTATGAAAATCGCTACTGCTAAGATCAGCCCACAAGTTTAGACCCACCTCGCTCCGCGAACAGGGTGTTTACCACCTTAAATATGTTACTTCTGATACTATCACAACCAGTTGGTTTTCGCTGAACTCTATGTGTAGAATTTGTGGCCGCAATATGAGTCCTCTGCGGTTCCAACCGGCTCTCCGGTTCCAACCGGAGAGGACTCATATTGACAATTCAGATTGTACACAAAAAGATCATTGATGGCCAATGTATTTTTGCATTGACGTATTTTTGTATACTTACACTTAGCAGTAGCGCTTCAGTAGCACATAACAATGCACAACGCTACTGCTATTCAGATTAGTTGTAGCGCATTTTGGCAAACGCGCTACAACTATCCCTACCTTATCCCCACGCGCACGACCGGCCCTCTCTATCACTCACACTCTCACTCTCGCCCGCGCACATAACCGATAAATGCGTGCGTCATCCCGCCACCGCCTCGTCTGTTCGCCGCCGGTACTCCCTCCTTCGTCCCTCCTCCTCCTCCTCGCACATCCTCCTCCGCTGCATGGCCGCCTCCTCCTCCGCCACCGCCCTCCTCCCTCCGCTTGCAGCCGCCTCCTCCTCCATGGCCTCCTCCTCACCGCCTCGACCTCACCGCCGCCACCCGAGCCCACCCAGCACCGCCGCCTCCCGATCCCGATCCGCCCTCGCCGCCCCTACCTCTCCGTCGCCCCCACCCCCTTTCTATCTGCTTAGTTAGTACTAGATGTTGTTTAGTAGTAGTAGGTGTTAATTTAGGGTTCATAGATAATGATTTTTAGTGGTAGTAGATGTTAATTACTAGTAGTGATTGTACTAGTTAACTAGGGCAGTATGATTAATAGTAGTTGTAGTTGAACTACTTTAGTTGTAGTTGAACTAGTTTAGTAAGTAAATTAATAAAATAGTTGAACTAGTTGAATTAATAGAACTAATGTATTTTTAGTAAGATAATTAATATAACTAGTTGAACTACTTTATTTTTAGAAAGAACTAGTTTTTTTCTATTTATAGTAAGTTTATATTTAGTAAGAACTAGTTGAATTAATAAAACTAGTTGAAGATGTCATATTTGTTGTTATTTTTTAGTTTAAGCAATTATTCAGGATGTATTAGTGATAACTTATACGGTTTTTGCTTTTGCAGAAATCAAGGAGCCCCTCCATCATCCCCGCCGTTGTCCCCGTCACCGACCCCCTCCGACATCGAGGTGAGACCAGCCAAATACCCGTGTATATCTTGTGTTGCTCAAATAGGATATGTGGTTGCCCAAGTGGCCGTTCATGTTCAGTATACACCTCCGAGTGGCATATATTTTGCCGGAGTGTTGATTAATTTCCGTTCCGGCAAATTTCAGGCGCTCGATATGTCCTTTTTTAGCAAAGGTCATGCCGGATTTTTCCGTGAAATTCTGGCATGACTTGTGCTAGAATATGTTGGAAATATCGAGTGGCTTGGATTTTCTCGAAAAATAATGATCTAATTTAGGTTTTTTAGTACATATATTTAATTGTACAAGCTTAATCTTTGAATTATGAACGTAGGAAATGTCGTACTCGGACGACATTTACGTCTCCCGGGAGTGCAGCTGGTGCCACGACGATCCGGTATGTGCGACAGGTTCGTTGAGCTGGAAGAAGATCGACGCTTCAGCATTAAGCTCGAGGAGACCTTCGATGTTGAAATGGTACGCAACAACGACAAGAGTTTTTTTCGTAATTAAGCATGACTTCAACTATTTCAACGTATAATTTTCATCTTTTACAATTCGACTAGCTTATCCCATGCTGTGCAAGACGCTATGTCTTGGAGAGGATGGGTTTTTAAGACCATGAAAATTTTGAAACAAAGAAAATACACCTAAGGACCCATCATGATATGGATTTGGAAGTAAATCTGTACAATGCTCAAAGCGTAACCCATTTTGGTTGCCAAAATTGGGAAGCACATTGCAAAATGTATGGTTTTTATGAGGGTATGATTGTCACCATGGAACTTGGTGATCCTGACATCGAGCAAGACAATATGGACATTTGGGTCCTTGTTGATACGCTTCCGATTCTACCGCAATGTGAGTTTCTCAAACATAGTTATTAACTAATTTATATTGTTTATTTCAAAATAGTTGACAGCTTATTTCCATTGATAGCTTATTTTGAATCTTCAAAGAATGTGCAGAAAATGGTGGACAAAACCCACTACACTGATGGCTTCGAATTAACTTATAAGGAGAAAAGTCATCTGATTGCTTATTGTACTTATCTTGAGAATTACAACACCTATTATCGAACTCCTCCAAATTATGGTGAATATGTGCCACTAGTGCACGTGTTGAACCACTATAACTTCTATGGAGATACCCTGGTAAGATTTTTTACTATTACGACATCCGTCCATCTTTTGCATACTTCTAAAACTAGTACATCATTGCTAACTATGAAGCTATTACTATGTTTTTCAACAGAAAATCCCGATGGATTGTGTGCCTCATATGATGTATTAGAATGGTCGCCTTGCAGTTCTGAACATACAGCCAGGTCAATCTAAGGAGCTCACCTGTGCATATCGGATTTCTAAAACCGGTGAACACATGCTAATCAAAGAATGGAAAAAATGTTTGGACACTCGCAAGGAGGTTCTTGGAAGTAACATTAAGCGAAAGGAAAGAATAGGAGACAGGATAATCTCCATTCTCCATAATGGAGAGTCAGGGGCTATCTTGTTTTTTGCTATTTTACCTTAGAGAATATAGTAGGTCCTAAGAGAATGTAGTAGGTCCTATGAGGTACAATATGTTTATTATGTGATACAATGTGTTAGAGTTGATGATGAGGAGTACTTGTGATTACAACTAGTGACCAATTTGCTATGTGATGTCTCATTGATGAAAACGATGATCTTGAGGAGGTGTTATATGACAATGATGTATTATGATGATAAGTTGTTAATGATATGATAATGATGATGATATTTATTATATCATTGGGTGAAAGAATCAGGATTAGTTTCAAGTGGATGTCCATCCACTTGAAACTAGTCCACGGTTCTTCACCCGTGATGTAATAACTCATTATGATGTAAAACAATCTCTAAATTCCTGTTGTATGAAAACTTGTGTAAAGGTGTATGAAATACAACATGAAATAAAAAAGAAATAAAATACTAAATAATAGTAGTAGCGCGGGCAAGGAGGAGCGCTACTACTAATTACCAGCAGCGCTGCTCTGGAGAAGCGCTACTATTAGATCAATTTAGCAGTAGCGCGGGACCAGGCATGCTACTGCTAAGCTTTAGCTGTAGCGCCTTATCAGTAGCGCTCCTGGCCGCACTACTGATAGGCCTAAAACCCGCGCTGCTGCTAGGCTTTTCCCTAGCAGTGTCAACCGGACTTGAAGAAGAAAATCTTGTCAGAAGCACACGAATCCTCGTAATCCATTCACCCGGGAGGAACGAAAATGTATGAGGACCTTAGACAAATATTCTGGTGGGATGGAATGAAGAGAGACATTGCCTATTTTGTAGCCTGTTGCGACATATGCAACAAGGTGAAGGCTGAGCATCAGAAGTCAGCCGGACTCCTCCAACCGCTGCCCGTTTCACAGTGGAAGTGGGATGACGTTTGTATGGATTTCATTACAGGATTGCCTAAGACTCAGCGAGGCAAGGATGCAATCTGGGTCATAGTAGACACCCTCACGAAGGTTGCTCACTTCATCCCGATCAGCACGAGATACAGAGCAGATGAACTTGCACAATTGTATGTATCCAGAATCGTCAATCTGCATGGAGTACCCCGAACTAGCACTTCCGACCGAGGTTCTTTGTTTACCTCGGCTTTCTGGTCCAGACTCCATCAAGCCTTGGGGACAGCACTGAAATATAGTACTGCTTATCACCCTCGGACAGATGGACAGACAGAGCGGGTAAATCAAATACTCGAAGATATGTTGCGGGCCTGTGTGCTAGCCAACGGAGCTAAATGGGAAGATTGCTTGCCATATGCCGAGTTCTCTTAAAACAACAGTTTTCAGACCAGTCTAAATATGTCACCATATGAAGCTCTGTATGGCCGTAAGTGTCGCACTCCTTTAAACTGGTCTCAAACTGGAGATAGCCGTATCTTCGGAACGGATCTCATGATGGAAGCTGAGAAACAAGTTAGGGAAATCAGAGACAGACTGCAATTGGCAGGTCAGTTTTGAACCCGGAGAACACGTATACCTCCGAGTCACTCCTATGGAAGGAGTTAAGAGATTTCAGACTCGCGGGAAGCTAGCACCCAGATTTATTGGTGCATTCCCGATTATGTCTTGAGTAGGTACTGTTGCATATCAACTGGAACTACCCCCTGAATTGGCAGACGTGCACAACGTGTTCCATGTTTCACAATTGAGACGATGCATGTCCCCGCCTGAGAAAAGGACTGCAATGACTGAAATAGAGTTGGCAACAGATTTAACTTATGAGGAGAGACCGTTTAAAATTTTGGATCAGATGGAAAGGGTCACCCGCGGTAAAATCAGAAGATTTTACAAGGTTCAGTGGGAGCATCACACAGAATCAGAAGCAACTTGGGAGCATGAGGAATTCCTTCAGGATCAGTATCCAGAGTGGTTTTCCAAGCAACCGAATCTCGAGGACGAGATTCATTCTAAGTGGGGGAGGTTTGTGACACCCTGGTTTTTGCCCTCTCTTATTTGCTTGATTTTCATTTGAAATTTTTTAAAAACTTGGAGTTCTTGAATCTTTTCATATGGACTTAACACTTGGGCATCCTTGTCTTTCACCCAAGTGCTTCACTTCCCTCCTAAATCATCATTTCACTTCTGATCCACCCCAATATAATCTTTGGAATATTTTTCTTAAATGGAAAATATTCATTTTCTCTCAGAAACCCTAGCCAAATCTGTTTGTTCCAAAACAACCCTAATTTTTATGGCTCTGAAAATTATGAGATAATTCACAAATATTCTATGAACCCTAGGGCACCTTCCTGAGCAAAAATATTTCATCACTTTTTCAAATATTTTTGCTACAGAAAATATTTTCTTTTCTGGACAGAAAATGGTGATTTCTACAGCAACTACCATTTTACTTGCTCCATTTGACCTGAACTTTCTTGTGCATATTTACCTTAGTAACTCTAAGCTAGCCTCCAAAGCATAGCTTCAAACTCCCAGCCATTTGACCACAGTAACAATACAAAGTTACTGACCAGAAACTTACTTGGTGTTTGAAAACTTCTCTACTGCACCTGGATCAAACCAAATCGTGGTAACACTCAAAACTACCATGAACAACATGCCAGACATCGAGTTTATGCTTAGATCGACCTGATGTCATAGTTCACACGGTGACTGCTTCGTCCAGGGGTGTTGGCATGCGTGTCGGTGCGCTCTGAACGTCACCAAGCGCTCTGTTCGCGCGTGCTCGCTTCCCTCGCCTGCCCGAGCGTGCCAAACCTCGCCACCATCTCTGTCTCAACGTTCTTAACTCCTATCTGGCACTCGCCGACGCCGGAGCTCGCCGCAGCGAGCACTGGCAAGGTCCGGCCAGCCCAACAGTGCGGAGCGCACTGTGCTCGTCGCCATCCTCTTGATCCTGTGCTCGTCCCCGTCCGCCCACAATGGCCGCGTGACCTCCCTCGCCTTCTCCCCCTCTCACTGATGCCGCTCGTAGCAGGGGGCCGTGGACAGGTGCCCACTGGCGGAGCCCGAAGCACCCTCGCCGCTCGCCTATAAATAGAGCCACCCCAGCCTCCTCGAGCACCATCCAGCACTCACACACACCCTACGATCGAGTAGGAAGCCGTAGCCCAGTCGGGCAGGTCTCGGTCTGCCGTCCCCGAGCTCGAGCTCGCCGGTGATCCCCTCTGGTCGCCGCGGAAGCTCTAGGCCCTCCCAGGCTTGGGCAACCCCTCCAGGGCTTCCGCCTCTCTCTGGTGAGGCCGTCTCGAGCGATTGGAGCCCCTGGAGTGGCCTCCGTTCGTCGTCTTCCTCGACTCCGGCGACCTTCGCGTTCTGCCTCCGCTTGCGAGCTTGTTTCCAATGCCGTCCGACCACCCCTAGCCATGCTACGGGTACGGGCAGGTGCGCCATCGTCCCCTCTCTCAATCCCTCCCTCTCGTTTGAGCCAAGAAGCCCTCGTCGCCGGCGAGAGCTCCGGCGAAGCCGCGACCTTCTCTATTTCTCTCCCCTCCCCACCTGACTAGCGGGCCCGCTAGTCAGCCACTCTGACGCTGCGTGAAGCGGTGCAGTGGTGGCGCCCTGGGCTTTACGCCTTGACGTCACCCCCAAATGTTTATTTTATTCAAATTCATTTGAATTTACAGAACACTTCAAACAGTTATAACTTTTTAACCTTTAGTCCAAATGAATTGATTCTTTTTGCGCTGTGTTCTTTGAAAAGAAATCTAGCAGCTCACCAAAGATGAGATTTTTCTGAGTTGTTTAGAATTTCTGGTGATTTTCAGAAGTTTTCTTGATATTTGCCTTTTGTGTTTAAATTTATTTTCAGAATGTGAGGCTTGTCTTGAGGATCACCAGAGGGCTTGTGAATCTCATCTGCACTAAGGCAAGCCACAACAACATTTTCATGATGTCATTTCAATATTTGTGATTTTTCTTACTTGAATGCAATGATTAATCCATGCATTTAAATAATTATTTTGTTATTTATATTCTGTCAAGTGTTTGCTAGTTAATATGCTTGATTTAGAGATTGTGGAAACTAGTTTAGTTGGTCAAGCAAAGCTAGGATTTATTCATGGTGATGATAGAAATAATTTTTGCTATGCATGATAGTAAATATTTAAAGTTATGTTCTTGCATAAATAAATTGATAAAAATTTGCTAGAAAATATTTTGTTAAATACTTGTTAGATCATTTTACTTGACTTACAGAATGTTTGAACCTCACTTAGTTGATAAAGATATTAAGAGTTGTTGATAGTGAAATCTTTTGTTAAACATATGAGAAATTTATCGGAGTTACGTTCTTATGTGAGAAATTAATAAAACTTGTTGCAAAATATTTTGGTTAAGCTATGAGCCATTTTGAGCAGCAAAGTAACATGAGTGGTTGATGTTTATGCTTGGTGTGTATATGGATGACATCGGTCATTTTTATTATTATGTGATGCATGTGTAGTTTCGCATTTCATGGCATGCTATGACACCGGTCATTTTTTTTAAGTTGAACCTGAAAATAACTCAACTTGAATATACCATTGACTGGGTCATGGTGCCGCTGAATCGAGTTTCTTTCCAGTGCAACCACATTTGCCTTTGTGGGAAGGCCTTGATTCGGTCCATTGACATGGCCTCTGGTCGCTGCCTCCAACTAGGGAAGGTTCTGCCGTGCTTGCTTTGGCCCAGTAAGCAGGCATAATCTTGTGTGCTCGTTGATGAGATTATGGTACCGAGTCCCCGAGTGGGAGTGTTTGACCACGACGGTGGTCCGGGTGTCTTTGGTAGACACGGGGCCACCCAGGACTAGCCCGTTGGGGATTTGGTCGGAGTGGCCGGGAGAGTGTTGTGGCAATGGAAGGGTTTTTTTGGAATGTCGTTGGTCCACCTGAATGGGAGTGTGAGGCCATGGGTTCCGTGGTGTGGGTACAGTGTGCTACTTCTGCAGAGTGTATAATCTATCGATAGTCGAGTCCGCGGTCACGGACACCTCGTAGTAGGTCCCACCATGAGTCAACGATTAATAAAAATTGCACATTAAGCTGTAAACTTTGCATTGTTGAGGATGGCTGAAAGGCCATCTAGGAAATTGGGACCAGATATCGGTCGTGGTTGTGATCGCTGTAAGGATCACGAGTCATTTTGTTAAAGACCACGTTGGTGGTGTGTTTGTGATCTGAGGATGATCACGGTTGGTAAGTTGTCCCGAGGGACGCTCGAGCATGATCACAGCATGTTTGACATATAGTGTTGCATTCTTAATAATTGGTTAAGTATCATGATATTGTTTGCCATTATGATTATGCCTATTGTGAGCTTTCAAGTACATTCAATGTACTGACCTGGCGTGTCACGCCAGATTTCAGGAAAATCTCGTTGGAAAGGAGCGTTGTTCGAGTCTAGATCGTGTCCACATCGGTGTCCCTGTGATATGGAGCTTCCGCTACGATGTTATTCCGCTGCCACGTAGTTGTTCAGATCGAGCCCCCTTTATGTTCACTAAATAATGTACATATTGTTCAGCCGCACCAGGCGTGCCACTTGGCCTCGACAACTGTTGTAATATAAACCCTGTTCCGCTAGCATCAATAAAGCGGTTGTTTCCTGTACCAAGATGTTGTGTGTTGCCAGAAGACATGGTCTCTGGGCTGGCAATGCATTGTAAACCGGTCGCTCTGAGCCGGGGTGCCACAAATCCAAGGGCTGAAAATTGATCATCTGTTTCAGATTGCAGTTTTCTTTCTTGGGGCTTCGGTGTGCGGTACAAAACTGAATTTTGGAAATCTAAAGAAATTGTTAGGAATTGTCTTAGTCAAGAAGTGCTAGCAAATGGCTTAAATGTATCAGGTCCTACTCTAGTTTACTCCAGTTTAGGTTGAACTAAAAATGCGCCACTATGGAGTATCAGGTCCCTAGCAAAAATGCACTACAGAGCAAGCAATAATGCTACTCCAATTTTCACAGATGAAAGCAATACTGACTGCAAGCAATATTGCAAAATTACAGAGAACCAAAATTGCAAAATTCAGTACTCCATAACATTACTAAAACTTTACTGTGCTTGGAACTATAATGAAACTTTACTCCATATATATATATGATCATTTTTGTTTGAAAAGTTTCATTTAATTTTGTGTGGAGTAGTTTTAATTAAATAAAGTTTTTAACTGCTTGAGATGAGAGAAATGAGAAGAAGAGAGAAGGGCTACTGCTTGCAAGCACAACTGCTTGCAAGTCCTACAGTAAATGGTTTCAGTTAAACATCTATTATTTATTCCATAAGAACAGTAAATCAATTGCATCTGTCCTACATTGAGCCTAGTTTCCCTTGGCACGGTGAGCCAATTTCATTCATTTGCATCTTCTTTGAAAAAATGTAGTTGGAAGATCACCCACTGTGTTGCCTAAAAAAAATCATGCTAAATACACATACATGTAGTTTATCGAGTGATGGACAAAAAAACTGTTGATCCTACTTAATTAAGTACTAAGATACCCCGGACCATGCATTAGTCGCAAGTACCCCATATGTCCTATTTTTAGCAAAGTCATGCTAAAATTCACGGAAAAATTCAGCATGACCTTTGCTGAAAATAGGACATATGGAGTACCCGAATTTGCCGGAATGGAAGTTAATCGACATTCCGGCAAACTCAAGGGCCTCTCGGGGTACCTGCAAAATCATTATCTCACCCCCGCACCGCTGCAACCCCACAACACCCCACAATATCGTCACGACACGATGGTCGGAGACAAAACCCCCCAATATAATCACGACACGATGGTCAGAGACAAAACCCAGCAATATATCTTCTAGCCATGAAACCCTACCCTGATTCTCCTTTCTTCCTCTTTTTTCACTTAAACCTGCAAACATGTAGGGAAAGCAATTAATACAAGGCACAAAAATGGCATGCTATGTAGCCTTAATGCTACAGAACATATGAAATACATGCCAGCAATATATATGATATAAACTCCAATAATGTTTGAATAAAAATAGTAGCTAAAAACAGTAGCAAGCAAGCAATGCATTTGACTAACTATTTAAAACAGTAGCGAGCAAGCTGTTTTCATGGCTGTGCATGGCTCACTTGATACCATGCATGGTTTATTAATTCATGGGAAACTAGAAGAGACCTGGTCTCTGTCTCTACCATTTGGTGGCATGAATTAGTTAACACCGTAAACAAAGCTACTGTTTTTGCTAGCAAGCAACCAAGTATATAAACAGCTCAAGCAAGCTTCTTGAAGAGTATTAACAAAATTTATCTGTACCAATGAACTAAATCTATCTGCTACCACCTCTCGGCCTCTTGCCAAAGAAGATCAGAGGAAGCATATCAATGAACTAAATCTATCAGTTTGCTGAAATAATAAAGCTCTAACAAAAGTGATTTTAGCACCTAGATACAAGCATATGAAGCAAATTTTATGACAGTATATACAACAACTTGTCCTCTTAAGCCAAAACAACTTTGTAAAAGCTAGATGCAACTTGTTGAGCTAATTTTGAGCAGAACTCCTTGAGGAACTAGCAGCAAGGAGTGGCTAGAACTGCAAACAGTGGCTAGAACTGCAGATTTACACATTAAAGAACACAAACTCAAGCAAGCTTCCTGAACAATACCCTGATAGAAAACATAGGACAAGAAATGAATTTCTATAACTAGCAGAGATCATGTGCAGCTGCAGTGACTATCATTTGTATTCTTGTTGCTAAAACTTGCCAAGTTTATGTCTAGGTAAGGAGCAGAAAGAAGAGGAGCCAAGCAATTTCTAATTGATTTCTAGCACTGGTTTTATTGATCTCATAAGTAGATAAGTAGATGGTACAGTTTTTATCTTTGAAAAAATGCAGTTGGAAGATCACCCACTGTGCTGCCTAAAACAAGTCTAAAACCGCAGGTATTTGCTCCTACATGACACCAATTCAACATAAAGATTATATTTAGCAACTTTGGATTTAACATGATTAGGAGGCCCATCTAACCAATGTTTGGTTCCTAAATTAATCCCCATTCTAAAATAAATCATGGCCATGCCTACACAGGAAGATGGACAGTTGCTACAGAGCAAGAAGATGGACACTTGCTAATTTGACCAAAATTAGCAATTTTTTGAACCTAATTTGACCTAAATTCGAGAGGGATTTGACCCAAACCTAGCAAAAGAGAGAAGAAGAGGGCATGGCCGGGAGGGAGGAGAGGAGGAAGAGAGGAGAAGAGAGGCAGAGGGAGGAGGGCAATGAAGATTACCTGACCACGATGAGGTGGTGGCCAGAGCGGAGACGACGGAGGGCGGAGACGGTGAGCTTGGGGAGGCGGGGATAGACGGCGGGGAGGTCGCGAGGTTCTCGGGCCTCCTCTCCTAGTGGACGCGGGCCTCCTCCTCCTAGTGCTCCGGCGGCGGAGCGGGCGCGGGGGTCGTCGGGTGCGGGGGGTCGTCGGCGGCGGTGGAGCGGGCGCGGGGGGCTAGGGGGATCTGGCGAGGGAGGGACAACGAGATGGACAGAATACACCTACATAGAGGGGGGGAAGGTTAGCAATGGCGCACCATCTAGGGGTGCGCCATAAAGACAGTGATAGCAATGGCGCACCACCTGGGTTCTTCACGAACTGCCTCCTTGTATAATATAGCTTCCTGCAAGTCCATCTTAAAATCCTTGATGTACTGCTCCAGATCCTGGTGATACACCAGCTAAGGTTAAAACTCCAACGTTTGCAGATAGATGCTCCATCAGCTTTCTACCATCCAATCCTTCCATGCATCTGCATGCTTAACTCCGCACGGTGACAATAGCATAAGCGACAATAATACCATGGTCAGTCATGTCTATGCCCATGTTACTGCCATGAGCTTCATTCCATAATTGATATCTCCTGCCTTAGGGTTTTCCTGACAAAACTTTGAGTTTCTAACTCTCCATGTTCCGGTCTTACTCCAATACACCTTGATCTCGGGTATTGTCAGCTTCCATAGTCTGCCAAGTTCCATAAGCATAACCTTCCTAGGTCATAAAAAAAATCTGGGAATTCTTCAGAGCCTTCAAAATCTCCTAGTCTTCGGAGTCTTCAACAGTTGTAGTTTCCATTTACACGGTAAAATCCTCTTCATTCCAAATGGTCTTAGTTGTCCGATATCTTATACTTCTTGGAGTGGTCTCATCAGTCGAATCTTCGAGTGGTCAAAAGGGAAAAGGGGTATGGTCTCACTAAAAGGGGATATTTGAATAAGCTTAGAAGAGAAGAGAGGTAAAAGATCTTTTTGAAAAAAAAGTTGTAGAAAAAAATCTTTCCTATGGGCTTGTCAGTTTCTAGGGTCACGTCCTACAGTCAACATGTGCTCTAATACCATCTTGTAGCGACCCGACCCGAATGGGTCAAGTCTCTGTGCTTAAGTGTCATCCCTGGATCGGTATGCTGACACACACAGTACTCGAGGATTTATAACAAAGGTAAATCACATGTATAAATAACGTAAATAATATTACCTCAATCTAAATATAGCGGAAGCAACAAGGTTGTGGATTCCTATCAACACCAACGGCAAAGTTGAGTGTAGAAATCGTAACCCTAACGTATCACTTACTCGTCGTCTGAAAAGTCTACAACATGAAAAGTTGCAGCCCGAAAATGGGTCAGCACATGGAATATGCTGGCAATGTAACACATAGAGAGTAATGAAGGAAAAAGCCTATACTACATGCATATATGGCTGGTGGAAAAGCTCTATGGTTATAAGGTTTTGCGAAAAGCCAATTTTTCCCTACTGCAAAGGAATAAATTTTATTTAACTATCATGGTGGTTGTTAAACATTGAGAATGGTTGACAGCATCCTCAATCCCAATTAAAAGTACTCATTAACAACCCAACAATATTATTTAGATTAACATGATGAGATCAACAGGATAATCCAAGAACTAGATACTCAAGATGTCCATAACCGGGGACACGGCTAATCATGATTAGTTTATACACTCTGCAGAGGTTTGCGCACTTTTCCCCACAAGACTCGATCGCCTCCGTTGGATTTCTCGCACTACATGATGTTTGAGAAATGGATGACCGAGACATAGACGGAAGCGCTAGCACCTTACATAGGGTAGACCGGTACACTACTTTCCCCTACATCTGCTAGTCTACCCGTAAGAGTTCGCACAACTTAATCAACTATGCCAGAGCCCATAATGGCTTGTGGCTGCACACGTAAGTTTCTAGTTTGAATAATCTCATGATCCCTTTGAGCCTGGGTGGCGGACCATAGGATGATCACACGGTATATCCTCGGGATCTCCTAGGACAACACTGGTATTTCCCCAGGTGTCCGGGAAAGTCCACTGGCATATCCCCAGGGTGCCCCTAGCAATCCACCCAGATGTGTATTAAAGTTGCCACCTTAACTAAACCATTAATTTAACAATCTCACATCTGTCATGGAATACACTCACCCAATCCACGTCTACTAGCATAGCATGGCATAATAAGCAAACGTAGAAATAACTCCCAAGGGTTGATAATAAAACAGGTAATAGGTACTACCTCAACTACTTCCCATCCCACAATTTAATTAGATCCTAAATCAATGCAAGGTTTGAGGATTGATCTAATGCATAAAAACTGGGTATGAGAAAAGATATGATCAAGGTGTTACTTGCCTGCAATGTTGATGAAGATGATTCGCACTCATAACTCTTAATAGTTCTACTCGTCACACTCCGTTCAATCTATCGTAGGCAAGCAATAATAACCACACATAAGCAATCACTCAAAAGATCGGGAAGAACGAAGAAACAATTTGGAAAACATCATAACCAAGCAAATAACTCTTGCAACATAAAACAATTTCTAACAGTACCAAAATTATGTGAATTTGGCCTTATCAGAAAGTTTAGGTCAAGAGCTTCGCTTTGCAAAAAGAATCAACTCAAATGGAGTTATAAAACTCAAGTTATGATCAAACGAAGTTTGAATTCAAATCTGATCTAATTCAAATTTTAAATTTTCAAAAACATGTTTGAGTTGGATTACTGGATAGAGGAGATCATAACGAAGAAGTGGGCGTTGGTTTCGTTGAATTCCGACTAACGAGCAAAAGGTTATGGTCGTTTGAAAATTAGGGACTAATCTGTGAAGAAACTAATTACATACGGGTCCCTGGCAGAAAACTAAAATAAAACAAAAAGGCTATTTAGCGAACGTTCGCTGACGAACGGAAAAACCATTCGGTGCAAACCCTAACTAACGAACGTTCACCGTATAATAATAAAAAAAGTTTTAAAAAAGAAACGAATATGGATCGTTGGATCCAGATCCAACGGGCGGGAGGCGGCGGTTACCGCGGCGATCGCCGGCGGCGAGGAAGAACGGCGGCGGTGGCTCGAGTCCGGCGCGGCGGCTCAGGCGTCGGCGTCGGCGTCGGCGGAGTAGATGGGAGGAGCGGCTCGGCGAGGCGAGTCCGAAGGGGTGGTGGCGTCGGCGTGGCGGCGGTGGAGCGAGGCGCAACGACGGCGGATCTCGCCCGGCGGCGGTGGTTCTTGGCGGCGGCGGCGAGGAGAGAGAAGAGAGGGGCCGGGTGGCCCGGTATTTAGGAGGAGGGTGGCCTCGGGAGGCGTGGAGGAGGGCAAGGAGGAGAAGTCCGCGGCGGCACGAGTCGCCGGGCGACGGCGGCTTCGCTTCGGGACTCTATCGAGCCGGAGATGAAGGCGGTGGCCTTGGCTGGGCTGGCGGGCATGCTGCACAACGCTGGCCGGCCCGGTCGAAGCGGAGGAGATGTTTTTAAAAAAAACAGACAACAAAAAAATAAAATAAACCAATAATATGAAAAATTACTATAGGCATATAATATATCAAAATTTTCAGAAAAAGATTTCCTACAAGATGAACATTATTCTAGAGTCAAATAAAATACACACAAATTCAGATAAAGCAAAGAGTGCTTCTGCTCTAATAAAATCCAATAAAATCATTTTAAAAATACCAAAATGAATTCAAATTTATTTCTCTCCAATTTTGTGATGTAGGGAATCATGTTACCCTATTTTCCATATATTTTATTTTTGGAGAAAAATAATTTGAATAAAACTCAATAACTCCAAATTGAAAAATAAATTCAAAAGAACTTTGAATCTAATTCTTTGAAACTCCCAATTCATATTTCATATGTTTTGAAGAAGTCATTTTATCTTCGCTCGTGAAAATCATTGAGTTGCATAAAGTTTCAGAATTGGAAATATTTTCAAATGAAATTCAAATTTTTTCAACACCTTGTCATTTAAATAAATGGAAGAAGTCATGTCATCTTCTCTCGTGGTTTTGTGATTAAAAGAATTTGAATTCGAAGATCATAAAAGCAAAAATGAAAGTTTGGGAAAGTCCTTTTATTCCCTCTCATTTAACTTTCAAAAAGTTTCAAACTTCACTCACTTTCAGTCAATCAATCAAACAAACAATCAAATCTATCTATTTATTATAACATTCCAAAATTTAGAATTTTGTGATGTTACAAAACTACCACCCTTAAAATGAATCTCGTCCTCGAGATTCGGAGAGGCTAGCAAGAAATAGGTTAGGTTTGGGGGTCTTCTCAAAAATCCATCGATCGTCTCCAGGTCTCGGGTGCTACCACCCTTAGAAACATTGTTACGGTTCCATCAAAACTCATATACTCCATCCTTATTACTGACAGTGCCGTTCTTCTCATATCATAAGGATAATTCCTTCTCTGGGCTCTTCCAGTAGTGGAGTAACCTTTTCCTCAATTCTTTTGTCCTTTCATCTTGGTAAGGTTATCCCGAAACTGGGTCCTCTTAGCGGACGGGTCTGGCGCCAATACTAAACAACTATCGGTATCTCATGGTGGTCAACAATTTATGGTTTGTCCTGCAGGAAATGGGTCTGGGTTGATCCTCACCGTATATCCTACGATTGGCAACAGCTGCCTTGTACAAGGGAAAATACTTATACCATTCTAAGGTTCAAACAGGGTTTTGATCGTCGTCTCTCTACTATAGGTAAGTCACTCAGATTTACCATCCCATATAGCAACGCGAATAATAAGAGTAAGTCGGTATGGTGATCAATCTTTCCCGCACCCAAATCATTACCTTGTACATGGTTTAGCGAATCTCGCATTCTAACACTCGGTCATCCTCACAAGCATTGCAGAATTTCTCTTATCGACGAACCAAGTTCGGAGAATTCCATTGATTCTGCAAGCCAAACAAACATCTATCGTTCCTTCACAACTCTCAGGTTTTGCGTTACTCCTATAAAATCGTCGGTGGGTAAGGTCGTAATCTCTTCCAGGGTTTCTCCTTCAGCAAGCATGTGCTTGCTTCTTGGCAGGTCTTGGGGCCTGTGGGTTATGGGCCATCTCATCACTTGTAGTCTTTGAACTTATCCTCGGGCTTCTGATCATTATTCCAACTTCCAACTTCCTAGTATTCTTAAATCCATCCAATTGTACTGTCTTCCTTCCTTCTATTGGCACCAAACTAGGACATGATTACTCAGACTCATCATGGAATTTCCATTGATCCATATTTCCAACATCATACCTCCTTTATATCCGAATAGTACTTCATTTCTTCATACTCTTGGGGTGTCCAACATATCGAGATAAAACTCATATTTGTGAAGTCCATACTCCACTCCGCGGAATATCATTATCCTTTCCAGGGTCAAGCGTCCTTACAGGGGAATATTGGCCATCTCTGCATGGCACTTCTTCAACTGGGAAACGTGAAACACATCATGAACTCCTGACAGTCCTTCGGGTGACTCCAACTTGTTGGTAACTTCTCCCATACGCTCCAAAACTCGGTATGGTCCTACAAATCTCGGGGCTACCTTTCCCTTAACTCCAATTCGTTTAAATCCTCACAGAGAAGACACACGAAGACATGCTCTGTCTCCAATTTCATAGACTTCCTCCTTGCATTTTTTTTGAGTCTGCATAACTCTTCTGCCTGGACTGAGCTACCTTCAGTCTATCTTGAATCAACTTAACATTTTCTTCTGACTCCTTGATCACATTTGGTCCAAACAACTGATGGTCTCCAACTTCATCCCACATCAACGGTGTCTGGCTCCTTCTCCCATACAAAGCTTCAAAAGGGGCCATCTTCAAACTGACTTGGTAGCTGTTGTTGAATGAGTACTCCGCGTAAGGTAGATTATCATCACTACTAGATCCATAATCTAGCGCACACGCTCTCAACATGTCCTCCATAATCTGATTGACTCTCTTGATTTATCCATCATGCTCATGGATGAAAGGCTGTACTGAACTCTAGCCTAGTACCCAAAGTCTGGTGCAGCTGATTCCAAAACTTTGAGGTAAATTGTGTTCCTCTACGATGGTCCTCGGAACTCCATGCAGACATACGATCCTGGTTAAATATCTTGGCCAACTTCTCACTTGTATAGGTGGTTTTCACTGGGGTAAAGTGAGCCACTTTGGTCAAGCGAATCAACTACTACCCAGATAGAATCATGTCCCGTTCAGGTTCTGGGAAATCCGGTAATGAAATTCATGCCAAGCTTATCCCACTTCCATTCGGGTATCGGCATAGGCTGTAGTAATCTTGCTGGCTTCTGATGCTCTGCTTTTACTCTCTGACATACATCACATACAGCTACATATTCGGCAATATCCTTCTTCATACCAGTCCACCAGAAACGATCCTTCAAATCCAAATACATCTTGGTGTTTCCGGGGTGAATCGAGTATAGCGAATCATGGGCCTCCTGAGGTATTAACTTCCTAATCTCTGCATTATTGGGTATATGCACACTGTCCTCAAACCACAAGGTGTCGTGCTCATCCTTACGAAAACCTTTGGCCTTTCCTTTGCTCATCCTATCTTTTAACTCAGCAATCTCTTTGTCATCCTTTTGAGCTTCACTGATCCTTCTCAACAATGTAGACTGAACTTCCATTGCTGCAACAAAACCTTTGGGAACAATCTTCAACCGAAGTTCCCTGAGATCCTCGGCTAACTCCTTTGAAATTCCTCCGATTATAAGGGTATTCGTCCTTGTTTTCTTTATGGTTGTGTCCTATTTCTCCACAAAACTTGTATGCACAAGGTTTCTTCATATCCTTTCCATAAGGCCTCAATTTCTAGGACACAAACCGAGACTTTAGCAAAGTCAACTTAAATTCTTTCCAAGTGGTTACTCCTTGCAATCCATTGATGGTTTGGTACATCCTCCACCAAGTAGCAGCACCTCTTTCAAAACATTGAAGAGCATATTGGGCCATATCCTTTCTGGCTATAGGGTTATTCTCCATGTGATCCTCCATGTTCTGAATCCATCGGTCTGTATCCAATTGACTCAACGGTCCAGAAAATATAAGCTTATCTCCATTCATCCTCTAATGGGTCCATGGGTTTGGGGTGGGATAAGAGAGATAGAGAGGGATGCACACAATACAAACAAAAGTTTTGAAAAGGCAGATTTTATTGTGGCTGTCGGAAAAACATCAAACAAATGACAGCTCACAATCGTCGCATCTAACGTAAGTATGTAACAGGGGTTTGGTCTTCTAATGGTCAATAGATCTCAAAGTCATCAAACTCTTCCAGTCTTGTTCATGCCTCCAATGGCTTCTTCCGACCGTGCTTGTCTTTCTCAAGTTGTTTTGCCAGATCATCTCTGTTGACGCGAAGTCTCTCGTGACATCCTTCAATATTTCTGGAGTTACGTTCCAACTTCTGGATTTCATCAACCTTGACATGAACCATGATCCTACTGTCCTTTAGTTCCTGACAAATCTCCGGTATCTCGACGTTTTGCTCCTTCAGCTTGTCTACTTTAATCCTCTGGGACCTGGGTTCTTCACGAACTGCCTCCTTGTCAAATATAGCTTCCTGCAAGTCCATCTTAAAATCCTTGATGTACTGCTCCAGATCCTGGTGATACACCATCTAAGGTTAAAACTCCAATGTTTGCAGATAGATGCTCCATCAGCTTTCTACCATCCAATCCTTCCATGCATCTGCATGCTTAACTCCGCACAGTGACAATAGCATAAGCGACAATAATACCATGGTCAGCCGTGTCTATGCCCATGTTACTGCCATGAGCTTCATTCCATAATTGATATCTCCTGCCTTAGGGTTTTCCTGACAAAACTTTGAATTTCTAACTCTCCATGTCCCGGTCTTACTCCAATACACCTTGATCTCGGGTATTGTCAGCTTCCATAGTCTGCCAAGTTCCATAAACGTAACCTTCCTAGGTCATAAAAAAATCTGGGAATTCTTCAGAGCCTTCAAAATCTCCTAGTCTTCGGAGTCTTCAACAGTTGTAGTTTCCATTTACACGGTAAAATCCTCTTCATTCCAAATGGTCTTAGTTGTCCGATATCTTATACTTCTTGGAGTGGTCTCATCAGTCGAATCTTCGAGTGGTCAAAAGGGAAAAGGGGTATGGTCTCACTAAAAGGGGATATTTGAATAAGCTCAGAAGAGAAGAGAGGTAAAAGATCTTTTTGGAAAAAAAAGTTGTAGAGAAAAATCTTTCCTATGGGCTTGTCAATTTCTAGGGTCACGTCCTACAGTCAACATTTGCTCTGATACCATCTTGTAGTGACCCGGCCCGAATGGGTCAAGTCTCTGTGCTTAAGTGTCATCCCTGGATCGGTATGCTGACACACACAGTACTCGAGGATTTATAACAGAGGTAAATCACATGTATAAATAACGTAAATAATATTACCTCAATCTAAACATAGCGGAAGCAACAAGGTTGTGGATTCCCATCAACACCAACGGCAAAGTTGAGTGTAGAAATCATAACCCTAACGTATCACTTACTCGTCGTCTGAAAAGTTTGCAACATGAAAATTTGCAGCCCGAAAACGGGTCAGCACATGGAATATGCTGGCAATGTAACACATAGAGAGTAATGAAGGAATAAGCCTATACTACATGCATATATGGCTGGTGGAAAAGCTCTATGGTTATAAGGTTTTGCGAAAAGCCAATTTTTCCCTACTGCAAAGGAATAAATTTTATTTAACTATCATGGTGGTTGTTAAACATTGAGAATGGTTGACAGCATCCTCAATCCCAATTAAAAGTACTCATTAACAACCCAACAATATTATTTAGAGTAACATGATGAGATCAACAGGATAATCCAAGAACTAGATACTCAAGATGTCCACAACCGAGGACACGGCTAATCATGATTAGTTTATACACTCTGCAGAGGTTTGCGCACTTTTTCCCACAAGACTCGATCGCCTCTGTTGGATTTCTCGCACTACATGATGTTTGAGAAACGGATGACCGAGACATAGTCTTTCGGAAGCGCTAGCACCTTACATAGGGTAGACCGGTACACCTACTTTCCCCTACATCTTCTAGTCTACCCGTAAGAGTTCGCACAACTTAATCAACTATGCCAGAGCCCATAATGGCTTGTGGCTGCACCCGTAAGTTTCTAGTTTGAATAATCTCATGATCCCTTTGAGCCTGGGTGGCGGACCGTAGGATGATCACACGGTATATCCCCGGGATCTCCTAGGACAACACTGGTATTTCCCCAGGTGTCCGGGCAAGTCCACTGGCATATCCCCAGGGTGCCCCTAGCAATTCAACCAGATGTGTATTAAAGTTGCCACCTTAAGTAAACCATTAATTTAACAATCTCACATCTGTCATGGAATACACTCACCCAATCCACGTCTACTAGCATAGCACGGCATAATACGCAAACGTAGAAATAACTCCCAAGGGTTGATAATAAAACAGGTAATAGGTACTACCTCAACTACTTCCCATCCCACAATTTAATTAGATCCTAAATCAATGCAAGGTTTGAGGATTGATCTAATGCATAAAAACTGGGTATGAGAAAAGATATGATCAAGGTGTTACTTGCCTGCAATGTTGATCAAGATGATTCGCACTCATAACTCTTGATAGTTCTACTCGTCACACTCCGTTCAATCTATCGTAGGCAAGCAATAGTAACCACACATAAGCAATCACTCAAAAGATCGGGAAGAACGAAGAAACAATTTGGAAAACATCAAAACCAAGCAAATAACTCTTGCAACATAAAACAATTTCTAACAGTACCAAAATTATGTGAATTTAGCCTTATCAGAAAGTTTAGGTCAAGAGCTTCGCTTTGCAAAAAGAATCAACTCAAACGGAGTTATAAAACTCAAGTTATGATCAAACGAAGTTTGAATTCAAATCTGATCTAATTCAAATTTTAAATTTTCAAAAACATGTTTGAGTTGCATTACTGGATAGAGGAGATCATAACGAAGAAGTGGGCGTTGGTTTCGTTGAATTCCGACTAACGAGCAAAAGGTTATGGTCGTTTGAAAATTAGGGACTAATCTATGAAGAAAATAATTACATACGGGTCCCTGGCAGAAAACTAAAATAAAACGAAAAGGCTATTTAGCGAACGTTCGCTAACGAACGGAAAAACCATTCGGTGCAAAACCTAACTAACGAACGTTCACCGAATAATAATAATAAAACGTTTTAAAAAAGAAACGAATCTGGATCGTTGGATCCAGATCCAACGGGCGGGAGGCGGCGGTTACCGCGGCGATCGTCGGCGGCGAGGAAGAACGGCGGTGGTGGCTCGGGTCCGGCCGGGGCGGCGGCTCCGGGCGTTGGCGGCACCGGCGGAGTAGATGGGGAGGAGCGGCTCGGCGAGGCGAGTCCGAAGGGGGTGGTGGCGTCGGGCGTAGGCGGCGGTGGAGCGAGGCGCAACAACGGCGGATCTCGCTGGCGGCGGCGGTGGTTTGCGGCACGGGCGGCGGCGAGGAGAGAGAAGAGAGAGGGGGCCGGGGTGGCCCGGTATTTAAGGAGGAGGGGTGGCCTCGGGAGGCGTGGAGGAGGGGCAAGGGAGGAGAAGTCCGGCGGCGGCACGAGTCGCCGGCGACGGCGGCTTCGCTCGGGACTCTGTCCCGAGCTGGAGATGGGGGCGGTGGCGCGGCGCTAGGCTGCCGGGCCGTGGCCTGGAAACTGGGCCGGCTCGGTCGGAGCGGAGGAGAAGTTTTTAAAAAAAAAACAGACAACAAAAAAATAAAATAAACCAATAATATGAAAAATTACTATAGGCATATAATATATCAATATTTTCAGAAAAATATTTGCTACAAGATGAACATTATTCTAGAGTCAAATAAAATACACACAAATTCAGATAAAGCAAAGAGTGCTTCGCTCTAATAAGATCCAATAAAAATCATTTTACCAAAATGAATTAAAATTTATTTCTCTCCAATTTTCTGATGTAGGGAATCATGTTACCCTATTTTCCATATATTTTATTTTTGGAGAAAAATAATTTGAATAAAACTCAATAACTCCAAATTGAAAAGAAATTCAAAAGAACTTTGAATTTAATTCTTTGAAACTCCCAACTCATATTTCATATGTTTTGAAGAAGTCATTTTATCTTCGCTCGTGAAAATCATTGAGTTGCATAAAGTTTCAGAATTGGAAATATTTTCAAATGAAATTCAAATTTTTTTCAACACCCCTTGTCATTTAAATAAATGGAAGAAGTCATGTCATCTTCTCTCCAGGGTTTTGTGATGAAAAGAATTTGAATTCCCGAAGATCATAAAAGCAAAAATGAAAGTTTGGGAAAGTCATTTTATTCCCTCTCATTTAACTTTCAAAAAGTTTCAAACTTCACTCACTTTCAGTCAGTCAATCAAACAAACAATCAAATCTATCTATTTATTATAACATTCCAAAATTTAGAATTTTGGGATGTTATAGTTGCATCTAATATTTTTTTAGAAAATGACGATCAAATTTGAAAACATTTATGAATGTCAAAAAATATCATCAAATTTGTTATTTGAAAATATTTATGAATATGAAAAATATTATCAAATTTTTTATTTGAAAATATCATCAAATTTGTTATTTTAAAATATTTGAAAAAATATCATAAAAATTGGTATACCAATGGCGCACCTCCTAGGGGTGCGCCATAAGTACCTTGATAGCAATGGTGCACCTTCTCCTGGTGCGCCATTAGTAACTTTTTTTTGGATTTTTTGTTGCATCTAATAATTTTTTAGAAAATGATGATCAATTTTGAAAACATTTATGAATCTGAAAAAATATCATCAAATTTGTTATTTGAAAATATTTATGAATATGAAAAATATCATCAAATTTGTTATTTGAAAATATCATAAAATTTGTTATTTGAAAATATCATCAAATTTGTTTTTTTTATTTTAATTGCATTCATTTGTGAATTGGTAAAACATTTATGAATATGAAAAATATCATCAAATTTGAAAAATATTCATGAATTCAAAAGCGTGCCCATGAAATTTAAAAATATTCATGAGTTCAAAAATATTAACAAATTCAATACTTTTTGTGAGTTAGAAATTCAATACCAGAATAGACATAAATAAAAATTGGTATACCAGAATAAACATAAATACCAAAATAAACATAAATAAATATTCAAGAGGACTAGAACAGAAGAAATATCATTTCAATATGTCAAAATACAATCGAGAAATGAAGACTACAATTTAAATACAATCGATCTTAGCTAGCTATCTTTTCACAATCTTCTTGCCCTTCTTTTTACTTAAATGGAGTTCTTACATTGAGCGGACGTCCTTTAGGTAGGGTGGTCCTGCTTCTTCTTGTGGTGTATGGCACTTCATCGTCGTCGTCATGTTCCATCTTCGGGTCGCCGTACTTGTCGAAGTCTTGCTCATTGACGACTCCATCCATTCCGATGATCTTTCTTTTGCCCCTCCTCGTGACAACACGACTGGGCTTTGACGGGTCGATAATGAAGAAGCATTGGTCCACTTGGGAAGCAAGTACCCATGGCTCATTTTTCGCGGTGACGTTTGCGCCCGCGGTCTTGGATTTGGCTTTGGTTGTAACCATGGTGGTGAAATACCGGTCTTCTTTTAGGACGCTCTTGGCCTATCTGACAGGAAACATTGGGACCTTCTCTCCAGCGTAGCTCAGCTCCCAGATCTCCTCGATCCTTCCGTAGTATCTGTCCTTGTCGTTACCGGTGTAGGATTCCATCGTTACCCCGGAGTTCTGATAACCATCGCTCTTCAAGTCCTTGTCCTCGGTGTAGAATGTGTAGCCGTTGATATCGTACGCCTCATAGGTCATCAGGTTGTGCTCGGCGCCCTATGACAAGACGAATATGAGTTTTTCTTCCACGGAAGAATCCTCATGTAAAGGGTACGACAGAAGCTTCTCCTTGAACCAACATGTGAAACATGAGTTGTGCTCTTTGATTATATCTCCGTCCATCCTCTGTTGGCCTCGGTCATTGTACGTCTTCTCAATAAAGGTTTTGTGCTCTACCACCCAAGGATCGACAACGTCTATGTGTTGTAGCGCAACTAGGTTAGCTCTTTCAAAGTCGGCGAGTCGACCCTCGAAGTCGACATGCATTTTGCGGCGACCATCGCGGTGACCCCATCTAGCGAGCCTGCCGAGGTGCCTGTTGACGGGCAGACCAACGGGGTTCTCGATGCCTAGATAATTCGTGTAGTAGGAGATGCACTCTTTGGTCAGAAAGCCCTTGGCTATGCTTCCCTCTAGACGTGACATGTTGCGAACGTATCCTTTGGTGACACCATTCATCCTTTCGGACGGCATCATGCTCTGCAGGAACGTCGGCCCGAGTTGGATATATCCTCCACGATATGGACCAGCAGATGCACCATAACATTGAAGAATGCGGGCGGGGAGTACATCTCAAGCTCGCATAGTATCACCACGATCTCTTCCTGTAACCTTCTGAGTTGCCTCATGCCAACCGACTTCCGAGAGATGACGTTCAAAAAGTTACATAGGCCAAATAGCGTTTCACGGACGTGCGTGTCCATGATCCCACGGATTGCAACTGGAAGTATCTGCGTCATCAGCACGTCACAATCGTGAGACTTCATCCCGCTGAACTTCTGCTTCGTTGAGTCTAGGTATCTGCGTATCTTCCCCGCATATCCGTAAGGAAGTTTTACTCCTACGAGGCAGGTGAAAAACTGCTCGATCTCCTCCTGACTTAGAGTGAAGCACGCGGCAGGGTAGTCATTTCCGATCTTCTTGGCCTTTTTGCCTTTGCGACGAATTTCCGTGTCCTGCTTCGCCTCATCATCATCATCATCATCATCATTAGCGTGGAGCTCCTCCCTGATGCCCATTGATTTCAAGTCTGCCCTTTCTTTCAGCCCATCTTTGGTCCTCTCCGGCATGTTGAGCAGGGTACCAAGCAGACTCTCGCACATGTTCTTCGTGATATGCATGACATCAAGGTTGTGAGGCACACGGAGGATCTTCCAGTACGGCAAGTCCCAGAAAACAGACCTCGTTTTCCATACCTTCAGCAGCGGCTCTGGCGCCTTTCGCTTCTTTCCCGGCTCTGGCGCCTTTTGCTTCTTTCCCGGCGGTGGGCAATCTTTCCAATTTTTCAACAGCTCGTCTATTTCCTCGCCGCTCCTCGTACGCGGGCGTCTTCGGGGTTCGGTTTCACCATCGAACAGATCCTTGCGTTTTCTCCATGAGTCATCGTCACAAAGCCACCTTCGATGTCCCATGAACACGGTTTTCAAAGTCCCGGGATCTCTATCTAGCTGGCGATATGTTGTGTCATCCATGCACCTGACGCATCCAGAAAATCCGTGGACCACCTGCCCCGCGACATATCTATAACCGAGATAGTCGTGCACCGTCGTGAGCATTGCAGCTCTCATAGGGAAATATCTTTCTCTGCGGCGTCCCACGTATTGGTTGGCGTTTTCCACAACGTGTCTAGCTCCTCTTTCAGCAGCCCCAGATACAGATTGATGTCGTTCCCTGGTTGTTTCGGCCCTTCAATTAGCATACTCATGTGAATGAACTTCCTCTTCATGCACAACCAGGGGGAAGGTTGTATTCCACACAAACATAGGCCAGGTGCTATGTGTGCTTCTCTGGCTGCCAAATGGATTGACTCCATCGGTGCTCGCGCCCAGCACGATGTTCCTTGGATCGTCCCCAAATTATGGGTGTTCGAAGTTCAACGCTTGCCACTGGCTCGCATCCTTAGGGTGACTCAGCATCTTGTCTTTTTTATTTATCTCCGGATCATTTCCGTCATCTTCTCGCTTCTTCTCCTCCCTATCCGCGTGCCAACGCAGGAGCTTTGCTAGCTTAGGGTCCGCAAAATACCGCTGCAGACGAGGAGTGATCGGAAAGTACCACACCACTTTTCGAGGAGCTTTCTTCCTCTTCTTATATTGAGTGACGCCGCACACCGGACATATGGTAGACTCCGCGTGCTCGTCCCGATAAATGATGCAATTGTTCATGCACACATGGTATTTCACGTGCGGTAAATCCAGAGGACACACGATTTTCTTCGCCTCCTCGAAACTGGTCGGACACTTGTTCCCCTTGGGAAGACGTTCGTGCCAGAATGACATGTTCTCGTCAAAGCATGCGTCGGTCATTTTGTGTTTTACCTTCATCTCCAGAGCCATGAGCGTTACTTTCAGGCGGGTATCCTCGGGCCTGCATCCTTCATACAATGGAGTAACCGCGTCTATCTCCAGTTGATCCAGCTTGGCTTTCTCTCGGGCGGCAGCTCTTGCGTTATCCGTCTTCTTGAGAAGCAGCTCTTGAATATGAGGGTCCTACACCCAGTTGATACGTCTCCAACGTATCTATAATTTTTTATTGCTCCATGCTATATTATCTACTGTTTTGGACATTATTGGGCTTTTTTATCCACTTTTATATTATTTTTGGGACTAACCTATTAACCGGAGGCCCGGCCCAGAATTGATGTTTTTTGCCTATTTCAGAGTTTCGAAGAAAAGGAATATCAAACGGAGTCCAAACTGAATGAAACCTTCGGGAACGTGATTTTCTCACCGAACATGATCCAGGAGACTTGGACCCTACGTCAAGAAAGAAAGGACGAAGGCACGAGGTAGGGGGGCGCCCTCCACCCTCGTGGGCCCCCTGTTGCTCCACCGACGTACTCCTTCCTCCTATATATACCTACGTACCCCCAAACAATCAGATACGGAGCCAAAAACCTAATTCCACCGCCGCAACCTTCTGTACCCACGAGATCCCATCTTGGGGCCTGTTCCGGAGCTCCGCCGGAGGGGGCACCCATCACGGAGGGCTTCTACATCAACACCATAGCCTCTCCGATGAAGTGTGAGTAGTTTACTTCAGACCTTCAGGTCCATAGTTAGTAGCTAGATGGCTTCTTCTCTATTTTTGTATCTCAATACAATGTTCTCCCCCTCTCTCGTGGAGATCTATTCGATGTAATCTTCTTTTTTGCGGTGTGTTTGTTGAGACCGATGATGTGGGTTTATGATTAAGATTATCTATGAACAATATTTGAATCTTCTCTGAAAGAAAATAAAATTACCATATAAATCTATCATGAGAGCCACTTATGGATTGCCTACCAAGGATGGCAATACCTAGATCTATCCTTGCTTTCATGCCTAGCTAGGGGCGTTAAACGATAGCGCTTGTTGGGAGGCAACCCAATTTTATTTTTAGTTTTTTTTTTTGCTTTTTGCTTCTGTTTAGGAATAAATATTTGTTCTACCCTCTGTTTATATGTGTTTTTATGTTTTAATTAGTGTTTGTGCCAAGTTAAACCTATAGGATCTTCTTGGATGATAGTTATTTGATCTTGCTGTAATTTCCAGAAACTTTCTGTTCACGAAAACAGTTGTTAAAAATCACCAGAACGTGATAAAATAGTGATTCCAATTGCTGCTGATCAATAAACAAATTTCCTAGGTCGTCCTATTTTGGCTGATTTTTTGGAGTTCCATAAGTTTGTGTTAGTTACAGATTACTACAGACTGTTCTATTTTTGACAGATTCTGTTTTTGATAGATTCTGTTTTTGACAGATTCTGTTTTTCGTGTGTTGTTTGCTTATTTTGATGAATCTATGGCTAGTAAAACAGTTTATAATCCATAGATAAGTTGGAATACAGTAGGTTTAACACCAATATAAATAAATAATGAGTTCATTATAGTACCTTGAAGTGGTCTTTTGTTTTCTTTCGCTAACGGAGCTCACGAGATTTCTGTTGAGTTTTGTGTTGTGAAGTTTTCAAGTTTTGGGTGAAAGATTTTGATGGATTATGGAACAAGGAGTGGCAAGAGTCTAAGCTTGGGGATGCCCATGGCACCCCCAATATAATCTAAGGACATCAAAAAGCTAAAGCTTGGGGATGCCCCGGAAGGCATCCCCTCTTTCGTCCACTTCCATCGGTAACTTTACTTGGAGCTATATTTTTATTCACCACATGATATGTGTTTTGCTTGGAGCGTCTTGTATGGTTTGAGTCTTTGCTTTTTAGTTTACCACAATCATCCTTGCTGTACACACCTTTTGAGAGATCCATACATGATTTGGAAATTATTAGAATACTCTTTGTGCTTCACTTATATCTTTTGAGTTATATAGTTTTGCTCTAGTGCTTCACTTATATCTTTTAGAGCCCGGTGGTGGAATTGTTTTATACAAAATATTGATCTCTCATGCTTCACTTAGATTATTTTGAGAGTCTTAAATAGCATGGTAATTTTCTTAAATAATCTTAATATGCTAGGTATTCAAGAATAGTAAAAACCTTCTTATGAGTGTTTTGAATACTAAGAGAAGTTTGATGCTTGATGATTGTTTTGAGATATGGAGGTAATAATATCAAAGTCGTGCTAGTTGAGTAGTTGTGAATTTGAGAAATGCTTGTGTTGAAGTTTGCAAGTCCCGTAGCATGCATGTATGGTAAAGGTTATGTAACAAATTTGAAACATAAGGTGTTCTTTGATTGTCCTCCTTGTGAGTGGCGGTCGGGGACGAGCGATGGTCTTTTCCTACCAATCTATCCCCCTAGGAGCATGCGCGTAATGCTTGGTTTTTGATGACTTGTAGATTTTTGCAATAAGTATGTGAGTTCTTTATGACTAATGTTGAGTCCATGGATTATACGCACTCTCACCTTTCCATCATTGCTAGCCTCTTCGGTACCATGCATTACCCTTTCTCACATTGAGAGTTGGTGCAAACTTCGCCGGTGCATCCAAACCCTGTGATATGATACGCTCTTTCACACATAAACCTCCTTATATCTTCCTCAAAACAGCCACCATACCTACCTATTATGGCATTTCCATAGCCATTCCGAGATATATTGCCATGCAACTTTCCACCATTCCGTTATCATGACACATTCATCATTGTCATATTGCTAGCATGATCATGTAGTTGACATAGTATTTGTGGCAAAGCCACCATTCATAATTCTTTCATACATGTCACTCTTGGTTCATTGCATATCCTGGTACACCGCCATAGGCATTCATATAGAGTCATACTTTGTTCTAGTATCGAGTTGTAATCATTGAGTTGTAAATAAATAGAAGTGTGATGATCATCATTTTCTAGAGCATTGTCCCAAGTGAGGAATAAAAAAAAGAGAGAGAAAGGCCATAAAAAAAGAGAAGGCCCAAAAAATGAGAGAAAAAGAGAGAAGGGACAATGCTAATATCCTTTGCCACACTTGTGCTTCAAAGTAGCACCATAATCTTCATGATAGAGAGTCTCTTGTTTTATCCATTTCATATACTAGTGGGAATTTTTCATTATAGAACTTGGCTTGTATATTCCAACAATGGGCCTCCTCAAGTGCCCTAGGTCTTCATGAGGAAGCAAGTTGGATGCACACCCACTTAGTTTCTTTTGTTGAGCTTTCATACATTTATAGCTCTAGTGCATCCGTTGCATGGCAATCCCTACTCGTTGCATCAACATCAATCAATGGGAATCTCCATAGCTCATTGATTAGCCTCGTTGGTGTGAGACTTTCTCCTTTTTTTGTCTTCTACACATAACCCCCATTATCATATTCTATTCCACCCATAGTGCTCTGTCCATGGCTCGCGCTCATATAATGCGTGAAAGTTTATAGGTTTGAGATTACTAAAGTATGAAACAATTGCTTGGCTTGTCATCGGGGTTGTGCATGATGAGAGCATTCTTGTGTGACAAAAATGGAGCATGACTAAACTATATGATTTTGTAGGGATGAACTTTCTTTGGCCATGTTATTTTGAGAAGACAAAATTGCTTAGTTAGTATGCTTGAAGTATTATCATTTCATGTCAATGTGAACTTTTGTCTTGAATCTTTCGGATCTGAATATTCATGCCACAATTAAGAAGAATTACATTGATTATGCCAAGTAGCACTCTGCATCAAAAATTATCTTTTTTATCATTTACCTACTCGAGGACGAGCAGGAATTAAGCTTGGGAATGCTTGATACGTCTCCAATGTATCTATAATTTTTGATTGCTCCATGCTATATTATCTACTGTTTTGGACATTATTGGGCTTTATTATCCACTTTTATATTATTTTTGGGACTAACCTATTAACCGGAGGCCCAGCCCAGAATTGATGTTTTTTGCCTATTTCAGAATTTCGAAGAAAAGGAATATCAAACGGAGTCCAAAGGGAATGAAACGTTCGGGAACGTGATTTTCTCACCGAACATGATCCAGGAGAATTGGACCCTACGTCAAGAAAGAAAGGAGGAAGGCACGAGGTAGGGGGGCGCGCCCACGCCCCCTAGGGCACGTCCTCCACCCTCGTGGGCCCCCTGTTGCACCACCGACGCACTCCTTCCTCCTATATATACCTACGTACCCCCAAACAATCAGATACGGAGCCAAAAACCTAATTCCACCGCCGCAACCTTCTGTACCCACGAGATCCCATCTTGGGGCCTGTTCCGGAGCTCGGCCGGAGGGGGCACCCATCACGGAGGGCTTCTACATCAACACCATAGCCTCTCCGATGAAGTGTGAGTAGTTTACTTCAGACCTTCGGGTCCATAGTTAGTAGCTAGATGGCTTCTTCTCTCTTTTTGGGTCTCAATACAATGTTCTCCCCCTCTCTCATGGAGATCTATTCGATGTAATCTTCTTTTTTACGGTGTGTTTGTTGAGACCGATGAATTGTGGGTTTATGATTAAGATTATCTATGAACAATATTTGAATCTTCTCTGAATTCTTTTATGTATGATTGGTTATCTTTGCAAGTCTCTTCGAATTATCAGTTTGGTTTGGCCTACTAGATTGGTTTTTCTTGCAATGGGAGAAGTGCTTAGCTTTGGGTTCAATCTTGCGGTGTCCTTTCCCAGTGTGATTAGGGGCAGCAAGGCACGTATTGTATTGTTGCCATCGAGGATAACAAGATGGGGTTTTTATCATATTGCATGAATTTATCCCTCTACATCATGTCATCTTGCTTAAGGCGTTACTCTGTTTTCATGAACTTAATACTCTAGATGCATCTGGATAGCGGTCGATGAGTGGAGTAATAGTAGTAGATGCAGGCGAGTCACTACTTGTCTCGAACGTGATGCCTATATACATGATCATACCTAGATATTCTCATAACTATGCTCAATTCTGTCAATTGCTCAACAGTAATTCGTTCACCCACCGTAAAATACTTATGCTCTTGAGAGAAGCCACTAGTGAAACCTATGGCCCCCGGGTCTATCTTCATCATATTAATCTTCCAGTACTTAGTTATTTCCTTTACTTTTTGCTTTGCTTTTATTTTACTTTGCATCTTTATCACAAAAATACCAAAAATATTATCCTATCATATCTATCAGATCTCACTCTCGTAAGTAACCGTGAAGGGATTGACAACCCCTTATCGCGTTGGTTGCGAGGAGTTATTTGTATTGTGCAGGTGCGAGGGACTCGCGCGTAGCCTCCTACAAGATTGATACCTTGGTTCTCAAAATCTGAGGGAAATACTTATGCTACTGTGCTGCATCACGCTTTCCTCTTCAAGGAAATCCAACGCAGTGCTCAAGAGGTAGCACCAGCCCATCGATGGTTCATCGTCGCCTGCTCCGGCATCTTCATCTTCATGATCATGCCCTTCATCTTGAACTTCCTCATCATCATGTCCGGCATCTTCTACATGATGACCGTGTACTGCATCTACTTCTTGATCATGTCCTGGAGATTCTTCGTCTTCTCGCCCGCCCTCGCCGCGGTTGTCTTGTTGCCCTTCCTCGTTTCTTGCCCGGCCCCCATGGACGACTTCATAGTCATCTTCATCACCTTGCCACCGATAGCCATCCATGAAACCACGCAAGAGCAGGTGGTCCCTTTTTGTCACGGAATCCGGGTCCATAAGGCTCTTCAGCTTGCATCTTCGACACGGACATCTTATCTCCGTCTCGTTCTCTTGAAGCATCTCGGCCTTCACGGAGCTCAAAAACCTATTCACGATGCCTTCGGTCATCGTGCGGACCATGGTCACCTGCGGGGTAGAGCAAAACTATATTTTAGAACCAAAATTTTTTTGGCATGACTTTGCCTAAAAATAGGACCAAAAAGAATGCATAGTGCCAAATTCTCGCCGAAACAGAAATGAATCAACATTCCGGCAAAATATTGGCAACTATCGCATTTCAAATACCGGTACCTGCAAACACAAACATATGAAACACCACAAACATACGTAGATCTAGGCCATAAAAAGTGTGTACGTTGTTGGAGGGAGAAAAAAGTAGATCTAGAACATAAAGAAAGCTTTCCCCTTACTTACCTATCAAAAAAAAGGAAATTTAACCACTTAATTTGGGTGAATCTATGGTGCAAATGAGGTGAGGAGGAGGAGGCAGCCGAGACCAAGCTTGGTAGAGGTGGAGAGAATGAAGTGGGGAAAGTGAGTGTGGTAGGTGGTTGTCCAAAATATCTAGCTGCTCCCAGGTTACCAATGGCGCACCACATAAGAATGCGCCATTAGTAACCAGGGTTACTAATGGCGCACCTGGGAGTGGTGCGCCATTACTAGTTTTGAAAAAAAAACATGTTAGTAGTGGCGCACCTATGGACAGTGCGCCATTACTAGTTAGAACTAGTAATGGCGCACTGTCCCCTGGTGCGCCACTGCTAACAATTTTTTTATCTTTTTTTCCAAAACTAGTAATGGCGCACCTCACACCAGGTGCGCCATTAGTAATGAGGACATTAATGGCGCACATGTATCTGGTGTGCGCCATTGCTATATAGCAGTGGCGCACCACATACATGGTGCGCCATTAATGTCCATATTAGCTATAGCCCTTTTCCTAGTAGTGGTTCGTGGGACGTCACCGAGCCGAACGTGTGCAGATCGTGGAGGTGTCGTACTTTCGGTACTAGGATCGATCGGATCGTGAAGACATATGACTACATCAACCGCGTTGTCATAATGCATCCGCTTATGGTCTACAAGGGTACGTGGACTACACTCTCCCCTCTCGTTGCTATGCATCACCATGATCTTGCGTGTGCGTAAGAATTTTTTTGAAATTACTGCGTTCCCCAACATTAGCTAGTAGTTTTAATTCTTTTGTTATTCAACATATAATAATATCAGGTAATGGTCGGTCGCATATCTGTGCTAAGCATGCTTGCACGATTGCCATGACTAAAAGCTGGCTCAGTGAGACCCCTAACTTCTTGGCCAGCTGACTTCCCAGCGAATTCTTTCAGTTGAATAAAGCTCTCAAGTTTCCCTAAAAAAATACATTTGGAATGTAAAAAAGCATTCCTTTTGTCCATTAAGTTTACCAAAAATCTACATCCGGTTCATGATTGTTTTTGGGTGACATTCAGTCCTTTATGTCTTAAAACCCAGATACTTTTGTTCAAAACCGGAGTAAAGTGGTATTGAGACTGATGTGTCACTGGTTTTTGGAATTCTTTCAGTCGGTGCACCTATTGGCCTCGTGCCTGACCGCCATCACTAAGGAAGAGAGGTGTGCGACCATGAGAGCATCTACAACCGGACATAGCAAATATGACCCCTTCAACGCCCGCGGACGCGCCCGGTCAGTGACCGGGCGTGTCCTTTTTGAGCCCTCATTTGTCCGTCCGTGCAGCCACACTCCTCATTTTTCTCTTCATATGTCCGGTCACTTGCACGTGATTGATGGAGACAAAGAGAGAGAAATAAAAAAATGAATAAAGAAAGAGAAAAGGTGGCCCGGGGTGCAGCCGCGTCCTACGTGGCGGACTGCCTGGGCGCGCCCCGGTTCCTCCGCGAGCCCTCATATCCTCCCCATATTTGAGATGGATATGAGGTTTGCGGACAGTCCGGGCGTATAGGGATGATATGAGAGGTCTGTTTGGGTCATGGTTTTTCTTCTCTCTCCTATCCGGTCACTGACCAGGCGCATCCGCGGGTGTATGAGGGATGGTTTGAGGGATCCGGTTGTAAATGCTCTGAGGCAGCCCTCAGTTTCACGCGCGACACAAAGGCCATCGAGGGCGCGGGCATTGAGGAGGTGGAGCGCACATGGCTTGTAGAGGGCGATCAACTCCTGTAGGGCGTGAAGAATAGGTCCTCGTAGGTGTAGGCGGCGTGCTAGGCACCGGAGTTGGGCGGACGGTCGGTAAAGTTGGCGTCATGGGCGCAGAGGAATCTATGGGCGTCAAAATTTCATGTTTTGACCCTTTGCACGTATAAAATCAGGATCTGGCCCCCGTTTGGAATTTTTTTCACATCTGACCCTTTTGCTACCGCCAAAGGGCCTGGCGGTAGCGTCAGGCAACCTACCGCCAGGGGTTCTGGCAGTGGCATGGACGGCACACTGCTGTTACCTAACGGCCAGCTCAACACCCTACCGCCGCAGGATTCGGCGGTAGGTTTCCTGACCCTACCGCCAGGGACCACGGCGGGAGGGAAAGACAACCTACCGCCATACGGCGCGGCGGTAGGGTCGGAGCATCTGTATTAGGTTTCTGTGACCAAAAATGCCAGCAGCTCAGCGGGAGGGTTGCACACCCTACCGCCAGGGACTTTGGCGGTAGCAACTTCCATACCGATGCCCGGCGGTAGGGTGTGCAACCCTCCCGCTGAGCTGCTGCCAGTTTTGGTCACCGCAGGTGTCTTTGGGGGGGCTACCGCGCATGGCCTGGCGGTAGGATGTACATACCTACCGCCGCATGGCCTGGTGGTAGGATGTACATACCTACCGCCGCATGGCCTGGCGGTAGGGTGGTCCATAGTGCATTTTTTTCACCTCCTAACTTCTCTTGTCTTCAATTTTTTGCACATAAAAATTACATACTTATAAACATGAACCATATGTACCACATACCAAGCACACATCCACAAATCCACAAATATTAAAGTTGGATACATAACAAGCACACATCCACGAGCAAGTTTTACATAGCAAGTTCACGAAAGTGTTTTCACGAGCAAATTGTTCACGGAGCAAACATGAAATGTTTATAGTTCAACGGCACGGCACGGCAGCAACTTCAGTCCCTCCTTCCCCTCTTCGACGTTCGGTCCTCGTTGGTATTTGATCGCTTCTCGGCCGCCGTCTTCTTGCGCTGAGTAGGACGTGCTTTCTGAAACGGGGATGGACTCTTCCAATCCTTCTTCGGCACATTCCTCTTCTCACGATGGGTTGGCTGAGTTGCTTGAGGTTCGTCGTCATCATCGTACTCCTCCTCCTCCTCCTCATCGTCCTCTTCCTCTTCTTCACCATGTTCTTATTTTGCGCCCTCTTCTTCATCTTCCTCTTCATCATCATCGTCCTCACTCTCCTCCTCATCATCTTGAACCGCCCTAGATGACGAGGCTGCATGGCTCGATGAAGCGAGGCTACGCATCGGCGCAGGAGGAAAAACATCCTCGGTGTTTGTAGCGCACCCAAGCAGGCCCACAAGCCTGCGTGCTTTGTTGACGTACTTCTGCAATGATAATGAAACAATGTGAACTTCTGCAATGTCCAATTTCTGCAAATGAACTTAAGAAAATGAACTTCATATTACCTTCACCGTTTCCCTCAATTTTTTCTCACTAGCTCGAGTCCCGGGTATAGAACTAAGCGCATCAGAGGCTTGAAAAATGCTTTTGTTCAGCTCCGAAGACTGCAAAGTAATAAAATGAGTCAGTAGCACTAAAATCTGATTTCATCCAACCATTGGTTCAAAAGAGATAAAAACAACTTACCACTCTGTTCATGAGTGGTACGTACTCCCTAAACCCGCCTTGAAGCTCTCTGATGCTCTCATTGTAGGCTTCATTCTCGGAGCCGTCATCAAACAGGTCTTCAACATCTGCTGTCGTCCACTGGGGCCTCAGACGCAGATGATGCTTGATGCCATCGTCGTACCACAGCATGTGATCCTCGTATTCGTCCCAGTCAATCATCCTCCTCTCCGTGTCTTTGCGGCCTTTCCACTCGTTCCATTCCTTCACGTACCTCACATGTTGGGCTTCCCAATCTGTGATTGATTGATTCTCTGCTTGCTCATCCTACAATGCATAAGAAAGAATGTAAAACACCATTCTTGTATGAATGTAAAACGTCAAAATAAGAACTTAGAATCGATGAGGACGGCTTGTGGTACTCACTGGTGTAGGTGGTAGCCACCGGTATCGTGGACAATGCCAGCTGGTGGTGTGTGTTGCGCCTTACCAAATTGTGCGGCAACGCGTTGTGGCAAGTGGTACTCCACGGCATAGACACAAATCATGGGCACGATGCACCGGAAGAGAAGCCGGTCCTACTTGCACATGTTGTTCAGCTCGAACCCCCACTCTCGATCATCATTATACGGCCGCCAAGTAACCTAGAACCAAACAATGGTAAGCTCAAGTGAAAGTGTTATCGAAACTATTCAAAATGTAGTTCTTATACCTGGAAAGGCGTGAGAGCATCAAGCTCGTTGCTGAAGACCTTGTACAAGGCCTTCGATTCGCCCATGTAGACACGCACCACGTCCCAAGCGTATGCAACGGTCGGGTTCCGATCATCTTTGTCATCTCCGCCATAGTCCGTCCATGCACGCGGGCGCAGCTTCTCCGGACGGCCCACCGGGACTCGCTCCCACATCCAAATGGAGAGGCCCCATACACATCCACACATATCGGACGTGACTTCCGCTCTCTGGGTCGCATTGTCAAGCTACAAACCAAGTATAGATGATAAGATGTCAAAATCTAAAGCAGCACACGTCCATGATATTTGAAAGAAAGTGATATTCACTTACCGAACGGTACAAGTGGGCGAGTCCGGCGGCCCCCCAGCTGTACCCCGTATCCCAGTCCTTTAGGAAGTCGAGATACATCCATAGGGCAGTGTTCCCGGTGCAGTCCGGAAACACTACCTCCATGAGAAGATACCACAGGTAGGCCCTGGCGTACTGCTCCACCACTTGGGGCTCGGCATCTTCTGGGCACTTGCTCCGGTGCTCAAGGAGCCATGGCGGCAGTATGCCGGAAGTATGGTTGCTCTTAACGGGGGCGATCGCAGATGAGGGTGACAACCCTATCGTGCCAGTTCGCCCTCTCCACTCTTCCTGTTAGAGCACGATCCTCGAGCAGTAGGGACGTAATCATCGCCCAATCCTCGAGGGTCACGGTCATCTCCCCACATGGAAGATGGAAGCTATGCGTCTCTGGGCGCCACCGGTCAATCAAAGCAGTGAGAGCTGAGTGGACGAGCTTCGGCGGCTTACACTTGAACTGCAGGACGAAACCCAATAGTCGGGCTCTCCTGAAGAACGGTGCGTACCGGTCGTCGTACTCCATCTTAACCGTCATCTTGTGAGCCCTCATCCGTAGTGGCGGCAGCATCTGTGAAAATCAATAACCAAAGCATAATTAGCATGGACATAATAGTTAGCAACTTGTTTTCATCAATTCGAAAAATTTGGCTTAAACTGGTAATTACCACTCCATTCTCAATGAAACGGGCACGGTGACGCTTGTCGAACCTAGTGTCAAGCATGGTGTACTTCATGCCGATGTCGTCCGCAAGAGGTGGCCTCCTAAAAAATTGCATAAACATAAGCATAAGCATATCAAAAGATTTTTGAATAAGCATAAGAATATCAAAAGGTTCATCACATCCAAAAAAAATATGAGTTCAATCTTTGAATAATCATATATCAAGATGATCATGAACATGAACTAAATACAATACATATATCAAGAACTAAATAAAATACATATAGGAAGATGCAATCACCCTGGTTCAAATGCATCATATCATATTTCATCAACAACATCCAACATGCATCACATCATATTGTATTCAAAAACAAAAACCATGAACTAGGGTTCATCTTGATGGATTAACCATGTTTACTCCAACAAAATCCACTACTTGCATCAGATAAGATCCACATGCATCCTATATCAAAACAAATATCTCCAATATTCATCATAAAAAAAATTAACACAAAAAATGATTAACTAGGTTCATCTTGAGGGTTCAACATTTGCTCTCCAACTATATCCACTGCTTGCATCATAGCATATTAACATGCATCATCATATCAAAAAAAATTCCTCCAAAATTAATATGAACTAGGGTTCATCTTCACATAACCATACCAACTAGTGACTAGAGTTCATATCTAACACAATATAACATCTATAATCAACCTAAATCAATCCTAGGGTTCAAAATATTTAAATCTAGTTCAAGAAGGGGCGTGATTTGAATCAAATATTGCGACAATCGGAAGCTATTTGACTAAAACTAATTGGAGGGATCGAAGGAGCTTACTTTTCTTTCTTCGGGGCCATCTTGATCCGCAAAAACGGTGAAGAAACGAAGAAGATCAGAGGGGGGAGTGGAGGGATGAGAGAGGGGGCGAGAGGAAGAACTCCTCTGTTCTTGGGGTGGCTGGGTGGGGGAGAAGGGGGTGAGGCGGCCGGCCTGCGGGGTTATAACTGCCCACACCCTACCGCTAGGGCCCTCGGCGGTAGGATCGGACAGGCTGCCGCCAGGACCAAAGGCGGTAGGGTGTGCGGAGGGGGACGGGAGGCCATTACCGCTGCTGACGTGGATAAGTTTCCTACCGCCGGGCTTCATGGCGGTAGGTTGCCTGACGTTACCGCCAGGCACCCTAGCGGTAGGAAAAAGGGTCAGATTTCAAAAAAAATCCAAACGGGGATCAGATCCTGATTTTGTACGTGCAAAGGGTCAAAACACGAAATTTTGCCTCTATGGGCGACCTTGTCGGAGGCCGCCACCGCCACTGATACGTCTCCAACGTATCTATAATTTTTGATTGTTCCATGCTATTATATTACTTGTTTTGAATGATTATGGGCTTTATTATACACTTTTATATTACTTTTGGGACTAACCTATTAACCGGAGGCCCAGCCCATATTGCTGTTTTATTGCCTGTTTTAGTATTTTGAGGAAAAGGAATATCAAATGGAGTCCAAACGGAATGAAACCTTCGGCATTGTTATTTTTGGGAAGAATATGATCTTGGAGAGTTGGAGATCAAGTCAGAAGATAATCGAGGAGGCCAGGAGATAGGGGGTGCCCCCCCCCTACTGGGCGCGCCCCCCTGTCTCGTGGGCCCCTCGAGCACCTCTCGACCGACTTCTTTCGCCTATATATTCCCTCGTACCCTAAAACCATCGAATATTAAGATAGATCGGGAGTTCCGCCGCCGCAAGCCTCTGTAGCCACCAAAAACCTCTCGAGAGCCTGTTCCGGCACCCTACCGGAGGGGGAATCCATCACCGGTGGCCATCTTCATCATCCCGGCGCTCTCCATGACGAGGAGGGAGTAGTTTGTTGGAAATATGCCCTAGAAGCAATAATAAATTAGTTATTATTATATTTCCTTGTTCATGATAATCGTTTATTACCCATGCTATAATTGTATTGATAGGAAACTCAGATACATGTGTGGGTACATAAACAACACCATGTCCCTAGTAAGCCTCTAGTTGACTAGCTCGTTGATCAATGAGATGGTTACGGTTTCTGACCATGGACATTGGATGTCGTTGATAACGGGATCACATCATTTGGAGAATGATGTGATGGACAAGACCCAATCCTAAGCCTAGCACAAAGATCGTAGATCGTATGCTAAAGCTTTTCTAATGTCAAGTATCATTTCCTTAGACCATGAGATTGTGCAACTCCCGGATGCCGTAGGAATGCTTTGGGTGTACCAAACGTCAGAACATAACTGGGTGGCTATAAAGGTGCACTACAGGTATCTCCGAAAATGTCTGTTGGGTTGGCACGAATCGAGACTGGGATTTGTCACTCCGAGTAACGGAGAGGTATCTCTGGGCCCACTTGGTAGGACATCATCATAATGTGCACAATGTGACCAAGGGGTTGATCACGGGATGATGTGTTACGGAACGAGTAAAGAGACTAGCCGGTAACGAGATTGAACAAGGTATCGGGATACCGACGATCGAATCTCGGGCAAGTATAATACCCCTAGACAAAGGGAATTGTATACGGGATCGATTGAGTCCTTGACATCGTGGTTCATCCGATGAGATCATCGTGGAACATGTGGGAGCCATAATGGGTATCCAGATCCCGCTCTTGGTTATTGACCGGAGAACGTCTCGGTCATGTCGCATGGTTCCCGAACCCGTAGGGTCTACACATAAGGTTCGATGGCGCTAGGGTTATAAAGGAAGTTTTATGTGGTTACCGAATGTTGTTCGAGTCCGGATGAGATCCCGGACGTCACGAGGAGTTCGGAATGGTCCGAGGTAAAGATTTATATATGGGAAGTCCTATTTTGGCCACCGGAAATTGTTCGGGATTTTTCGTTATTGTACCGGGAAGGTTCTGGAGTGGGGCCCACCTGCATGGGGGGACCCACATGAACGTGGGTAGTGGGGGCAAGGCCCCACACCCCTGGTCAAGGCGCACCAAGATCCCCCCTTAGAAGGAATAAGATCATATCCCGAAGGGATAAGATCAAGATCCCTAAAAAAAGGGGGTAACAATCGGTGGGGAAGGAAATGACGTGATTTCTTTCCTCCCATCTTTGCCAACGCCCCAATGGACTTGGAGGGCAAGAAACCAGCCCCCTCCACCCCTATATATAGTGGGGAGGTGCATGGGAGCTTCACCCTTGCCCCTGGCGCATCCCTCCCCCTCTCCCAAGTACTCCTCCTCTTCCGCGGTGCTTGGCGAAGCCCTGCAGGATTGCCACGCTCCTCCATCACCACCACGCCGTTGTGCTGCTGCTGGATGGAGTCTTCCTCAACCTCTCCCTCTCTCCTTGCTGGATCAAGGCATGGGAGACGTCACCGGGCTGTACGTTTGTTGGACGTCTGTACGTTTGTTGAACGCGGAGGTGTCGTCCGTTAGGCACTAGGATCTCCGGTGATTTGGATCACGACGAGTACGACTCCTTCAACCCCGTTCACTTGAACGCTTCCGCTTAGCAATCTACAAGGGTATGTAGATGCACTCTCCTTCCCCTCGTTGCTAGTTTCTCCATAGATAGATCTTGGTGACACGTAGGAAAAATTTGAATTTCTGCTACGTTCCCCAACAGTGGCATCATGAGCTAGGTCTATTGCGTAGATTCTATGCACGAGTAGAACACAAAGTAGTTGTGGGCGTTGATTTTGTTCAATATGCTTACCGTTACTAGTCCAATCTTGATTCGGCGGCATTGTGGGATGAAGCGGCCCGGACCGACCTTACACGTACACTTACGTGAGACAGGTTCCACCGACTGACATGCACTTGTTGCATAAGGTGGCTAGCGGGTGCCAGTCTCTCCCACTTTAGTCGGATCGGATTCGATGAAAAGGGTCCTTATGAAGGGTAAATAGCAATTGGCATATCACGTTGTGGCTTTTGCGTAGGTAAGAAACGTTCTTGCTAGAAACCCATAGCAGCCACGTAAAACATACAAACAACAATTAGAGGACGCCTAACTTGTTTTTGCAGGGTATGCTATGTGATGTGATATGGCCAAGAAGAATGTGATTAACGATATGTGATGTATGAGATTGATCATGTTCTTGTAATAGGAATCACGACTTGCATGTCGATGAGTATGACAACCGGCAGGAGCCATAGGAGTTGTCTTTATTTATTGTATGACCTGCGTGTCATTGAACAACGCCATGTAATTACTTTACTTTATTGCTAACCGGTAGCCATAGTAGTAGAAGTAATAAGTTGGCGAGACAACTTCATGGAGACACAATGATGGAGATCATGGTGTCATGCCGGTGACGATGATGATCATGGAGCCCCGAAGATGGAGATCAAAAGGAGCAAAATGATATTGGCCATATCATGTCACTATTTGATTGCATGTGATGTTTATCATGTTTATGCATCTCATTTGCTTAGAACGACGGTAGTAAATAAGATGATCCTCATTAAAATTTCAAGAAAGTGTTCCCCTAACTGTGCACCGCTATGCGAAAGTTCGTCGCTTTGAAGCACCACGTGATGATCGGGTGTGATAGATTCTTACGTTCACATACAACGGGTGTAAGCCAGATTTACACACGCGAAACACTTAGGTTAACTTGATGAGCCTAGCATGTACAAACATGGCCTCGGAACATAAGAGACCGAAAGGTCGAGCATGAGTCGTATGGTAGATACGATCAACATGAAGATGTTCACCGATGATGACTAGTCCGTCTCACGTGATGATCGGACACGGCCTAGTTGACTCGGATCATGTAATCACTTAGATGACTAGAGGGATGTCTATCTGAGTGGGAGTTCATAAGATGAACTTAATTATCCTGAACATAGTCAAAAACCCTTTGCAAATTATGTCATAGCTCGCGCTTTAGTTCTACTGTTTTAGATATGTTCCTAGAGAAAATATAGTTGAAAGTTGACAGTAGCAATTATGCCGACAGAGAAGGCTTATGTCCTTAATGCACCGCTCGGTGTGTTTGAACCTCGAACGTCGTGCATGGATGTTGCGAACATCGACATACACGTCTTGATAACTACGTGATAGTTCAGTTAAACGGTTTAGAGTTGAGGCACCAAAGACGATTTCAAACGTCATGAACATATGAGATGTTTCGAGGGCTGAAATTGGGATTTCAAGCGGCGTGCCACGTCAAGAGGTATAAGACCTCCGACGATTTTCTTAGCCTGCAAACTAAGGGAGAAAACTCAATCGTTGAGCTTGTGCTCAGATTGTCCGCAGTGGAACAATCACTTGAATTGAGTGGGAGTTGATCTTCCTGATGAGATAGTGATGTTTCTCCAAAGTCATTGCCACCAAGCTGCTAGAAGCTTCATGATGAACTATAACATATCAGGGATAGATATGATGATCCTTGAGCTATTCGCAATGTTCAACACCGTGAATGTAGAAATCAAGAAGGAGCATCAATTGTTGATGGTTAGTGAAACCACTAGTTTCAAGAAGGGCAAGGGCAAGAAGGGGTACTTCATGAAACGGCAAATCAGTTGCTGCTCCAGTGAAGAAACCCAGGGTTGAACCCAAACCCGAGACTAAGTGCTTCTGTAATGAGAGGAACGGACACTGAAGCAGGATTACCCTAGACACTTGGTAGATGAGAAGGCTGGCAAGGTCGATAGAAGTATATTGGATATACATTATGTTAATGTGTACTTTACTAGTACTCCTAGCAGCACCAGGGTATTAGATACCGGTTCGGTTGCTAAGTGTTAGTAACTCGAAATAAAAGCTATGGAATAAGCGGAGACTAGCTAAAGGTGAGTGACGATATGTGTTGGAAGTGTTTCCAAAGGTTGATGTGATCAAGCATCGCTGCTCCCTCTACCATCGAGATTTGTGTTAAACCTAAATAATTGTTATTTGGTGTTTGCGTTGAGCATAGACATGATTGGATTATGTCTATCGCAATACGGTTATTCATTTAAGGAGAATAATGGTTACTCTATTTATTTGAATAAAACCTTCAATGGTCTTGCACCTAAAAGAATGGTTTATTGAATCTCGATCGTAGTGATACACATTTTCATGCCAAAAGATATAAGATAGTAATGATAGTACCACTTGTGGCACTGCCATGTAAGTCATATTGGTGTAAAACGCATGAAGAAGCTCCATGTTGATGGATCTTTGGACTCACTCGTTTTTTGAAAAGTTTGAGACATGCGAACCATTTCTATTGGTGTATACGCATGAAGAAACTCCATGCAGATGGATCGTTTGGACTCACTTGATTTTGAATCACTTGAGATATGCAAATCATACCACATGGGCAAGATGACTGAAAAGCCTCGTTTTCAATAAGATGGAACAAGATAGCAACTTGTTGGAAGTAACACATTTTGATGTGTGCAGTCCAATGAGTGCTGAGGCATGTAGTGAATATCGTTATGTTCTTACTTCACAGATGATTCGATTAGATGTTTAGTATATTTACTTGATGAAACACAAATCCGAATTATCGAATGATTCAAGTAATTTCAGAGTGAAGTTAAAGATCATCGTGACAAGAGGATAAAATGTCTATGATATGATCATAGAGATGAGTATCTGAGTTCTGAGCTTTGGCACGCAATTAAGACATTGTGGAAATTGTTTCACAATAAATACCGCTGAACACCATAGTGTGATGGTGTGTCCGAACATCATAGTTGCACCCTATTGAATATGGTGCGTACCATGATGTCTCTTATCGAATTACCACTATCGTTCATGGGTTAGGCTTTAGAGACAACCGCACTCACTTTAATAGGGCACCACGTAATTCCGTTGAGACGACACCGTTTGAACTATGGTTTGGAGAAACCTAAGTTGTCGTTTCTTAAAAGTTTGGGGCTGCGATGCTTATGTGAAAAAGTTTCAGGTTGATGAGCTCGAACCCAAAGCGGATAAAAATGCATCTTCATAGGACACCCAAAACAGTTGGGTACACCTCCTATCTCAGATCCGGAAGCAAAAGTAATTGTTTCTAGAAACGGGTCCTTTCTCGAGGAAAAGTTTCTCTCAAAAAGAATTGAGTTGGAGGATGGTGGAGACTTAATGAGGTTATTAAACCATCACTTCAACCAGTGTGTAGCAGGGCACAGGAAGTTGTTCATGTGGCACCTACACCAATTGAAGTGGAAGCTGATGATAGTGATCATGATGCTTCGGATCAAGTCACTACCGGACCTCGTAGGTCGACAAGGACGCGTACTACTTCAGAGTGGTACGCAATCCTGTCTTAGAGGTCATGTTGCTAGACAACAATGAACCTACGAGCTATGGAGAAGCGATGGAAAGCCCGGATTCCGACGAATGGCTCGAGGCCATAACATCCGAGAGAGGATCCATGACTTTGGAAGAAATACTTGATGGTCGTAAGGACGTTGGGTAAAGATGGATTTTAAAAGGAAGACAGACAATGATGGTGAGTATCACCATTAAGAAAGCTCGACTTGTCGTTAAAGATATTTTCCGACAAGTTCAAGGAGTTGACTACGGTGAGGCTTTCTCACTCGTAGCGATGCTAAGAGTCTGTTGGAATTGGATTAGCAGTTACTGCATTATTTATGAAACCTTGCATATAGGATGTCAAAACATTGTTTCCTTGACAGTTTACTTGAGGAAAGGTTGTATGTGATACAACCAGAAGGTTTTTGACAATCCTGAAAGATGCTAACAAGTATGCAAAGCTCCAGCTATCCTTCTAAGGACTGGAGTAAGCATCTCGGAGTTGGAATGTACGCTTTGATGAGATGATCAAAGATTTTGGGTCTATACAAAGTTTATGAGAAACTTGTATTTCCAAAGAAGTGAGTGGGAGCACTATAGAATTTCTGATGATTATATGTTGTAGACATATTGTTGATCAGAAATGATGTAGAATTTCTAGAAAGCATATAGGGTTGTTTGAAAAGTGTTTTTCAATGGAAAACCCGGATTAAGCTACTAGAACATTGAGCATCAAGATCTATGAGGATAGATCAAAAACGCTAAATGGTACTTTCAAATGAGCACATACCTTGACATAATCTTGAAGGTGTTCAAGATGGATCACCAAAGAAGGAGTTCTTGCCTGAGTTGTAAGGTATCAAGTTAAGAGTTAAAGCTCGACCACGGCGAAGAGAGAGAAAGGACGAAGGTCGCCCCTATGCTTCGACGTAGGCTCTATAGTATGCTATCTTTGTGTACCGCATCGAAGTGTGCCTGCCATGAGTCGATCAAGGGTACAAGAATGATCTAGGAATGGATCATTGGACAACGGTCAAAATTGTCCTTGGGGTAAATAAGGACATGTTTCTCGATTATGGAGGTGATAAAGAGTTCGGCGTAAAGGGTTACGCCGATGCAAGCTTTAACACCTATCCGAATGACTCGAGTAGCAAACCGGATACGATAGTGGAGCAACCATTTGGAATAGCTCGTGGAGCGTGGAAGCAGCATTTACAATATGACCTAGAGATTTATGAAGTACATACGGATCTGAATGTTGCGACCGTTGACTAAAACCTCTCTCACAAGCAAAACATGATCAAACCCCAGAACTCATTGAGTCTTAATCACATGATGATGTGAACTACTTTAGTGACACTAGTAAACTCTTTGGATGTTAGTCACATGGCGATGAGACCTGTGAGTGTTAATCACATGGCGATGTGAACTAGATTATTGACTCTAGTGCAAGTGGGAGACTGTTGGAAATATGCCCTAGAGGCAATAATAAATTAGTTATTATTATATTTCCTTGTTCATGATAATCGTTTATTACCCATGCTATAATTGTATTGATAGGAAACTCAGATACATGTGTGGGTACATAAACAACACCATGTCCCTAGTAAGCCTCTAGTTGACTAGCTCGTTGATCAACAGATGGTTACGATTTCCTGACCATGGACATTGGATGTCGTTGATAACGGGATCACATCATTTGGAGAATGATGTGATGGACAAGACCCAATCCTAAGCCTAGCACAAAGATCGTAGTTCGTATGCTAAAGCTTTTCTAATGTCAAGTATCATTTCCTTAGACCATGAGATTGTGCAACTCCGGATGCCGAGGAATGCTTTGGGTGTACCAAACGTCACAACGAATCGGGTGGCTATAAAGGTGCACTACTGGTATCCCGAAAATGTCTTGGGTTGGCACGAATCGAGATCGGATTTGTCACTCCGTGTAACGGAGAGGTATCTCTGGGCCCACTCGGTAGGACATCATCATAATGTGCACAATGTGACCAAGGGGTTGATCACGGGATGATGTGTTACGGAACGAGTAAAGAGACTTGCGATAACGAGATTGAACAAGGTATCAGGATACCGACGATCGAATCTCGGGCAAGTATAATACCGCTAGATAAAGGGAATTGTATACGGGATCGATTGAGTCCTTGACATCGTGGTTCATCCGATGAGATCATCGTGGAACATGTGGGAGCCAACATGGGTATCCAGATCCCGCTGTTGGTTATTGACCGGAGAACGTCTCGGTCATGTCTGCATGGTTCCCGAACCCGTAGGGTCTACACACTTAAGGTTCGATGACGCTAGGGTTATAAAGGAAGTTTTTATGTGGTTACCGAATGTTGTTCGGAGTCCCGGATGAGATCCCGGACATCACGAGGAGTTCCGGAATGGTCCGGAGGTAAAGATTTATATATGGGAAGTCCTATTTTGGCCACCGGAAATTGTTCGGGATTTTTCGGTATTGTACCGGGAAGGTTCTGGAGTGGGGCCCACCTGCATGGGGGGACCCACATGAACGTGGGTAGTGGGGGCAAGGCCCCACACCCCTGGTCAAGGCGCACCAAGATCCCCCCTTAGAAGGAATAAGATCATATCCCGAAGGGATAAGATCAAGATCCCTAAAAAAAGGGGGTAACAATCGGTGGGGAAGGAAATGACGTGATTTCTTTCCTCCCATCTTTGCCAACGCCCCAATGGACTTGGAGGGCAAGAAACCAGCCCCCTCCACCCCTATATATAGTGGGGAGGTGCATGGGAGCTTCACCCTTGCCCCTGGCGCAGCCCTCCCCCTCTCCCAAGTACTCCTCCTCTTCCGTGGTGCTTGGCGAAGCCCTGCAGGATTGCCACGCTCCTCCATCACCACCACGCCGTTGTGTTGCTGCTGGATGGAGTCTTCCTCAACCTCTCCCTCTCTCCTTGCTAGATCAAGGCATGGGAGACGTCACCGGGCTGTACGTGTGTTGAACGCGGAGGTGCCGTCCGTTCGGCACTAGGATCTCCGGTGATTTGGATCACGACGAGTACGACTCCTTCAACCCCGTTCACTTGAACGCTTCCGCTTAGCGATCTACAAGGGTATGTAGATGCACTCTCCTTCCCCTCATTGCTAGTTTCTCCATAGATAGATCTTGGTGACACGTAGCAAAATTTTGAATTTCTGCTACGTTCCCCAACATAGTTCACCCTCGGGGCTGAGGGTATGTACCAGTTGCTATGTGTTTGATCTCTCTCTCTCTCGTGCTCCCTCTATGGCACGATCTTGATGTATCCCGAGCTTTGCTATTGTAGTTGGATCTTATGATGTTTCTCCCCCTCTACTCTCTTGTGATGAACTGTGTTTCCCCTTTGAAGTTATCTTATCGGATTGAGTCTTTTATGAGAACACTTGATGTATGTCTTGTCGTGTTTATCTGTGGTGACAATGGGATATCACGTGCCACTTGATGTATGTTTTGGTGACCAACTTGCGGGTTCCGCCCATGAACCTATGCATAGGGGTTGGCACACGTTCTTGACTCTCCGGTAGAAACTTTGGGGCACTCTACTTTGTGTTGGTTGGATGAATCTGAGATTGTGTGATGCATATCGTATAATCATGCCCACGGATACTTGAGGTGACAATGGAGTATCTAGGTGACATTAGGGTTTTGGTTGATTTGTGTCTTAAGGTGTTATTCCAGTACGAACTCTTTAATAGATCGATCCGAAAGAATAACTTTGAGGTGGTTTCGTACCCTACCATAATCTCTATGTTTGTTCTCCGCTATTAGTGGCTTTGGAGTGACTCTTTGTTGCATGTTGAGGGATTCTTATATGATCTATCTATGTTATTATTGTTGAAAGAACTTGCACTAGTGAAAGTATGAGCCCTAGGCCTTGTTTCCTATCATTGCAATACCGTTTACGCTCACTTTTATCATTAGTTACCGTGCTATTTTTATTATTTCAGATTAAAAATACCTATATCTACCATCCATATTGCACTTGTATCACCATCTCTTCGCTGAACTAGTGCACCTATACAATTTACCATTGTATTGGGTGTGTTGGGGACACAAGAGACTCTTTGTTATTTGGTTGTAGGGTTGCTTGAGAGAGACCATCTTCATCCTACGCCTCTCACGGATTGATAAACCTTAGATCATCCACTTGAGGGAAATTTGCTACTGTTCTACAAACCTGTGCACTTGCAGGCCCAACAACGTCTACAAGAAGAAGGTTGCGTAGTAGACATCACCACCTCGGTGCCGCTAAAGTGGAGGCAGAAGAGTGGGTCGTGCTGGTGTGAGAGGGCGGCCATGGTGTGGTGCGGGTTGGCCCCCTGCTGTGGTAGGTTTCCCAACACTGGCCACATCCTCGCCCTGGGTGGCAGCGACAACTTTGTACCATGACGGTGTAAGTGCCACGAGCAATACACGGTGGCGAAGGTGAAGGTGGCGAGGGAGGCGAGGAGCGGGAGAAGCACCTCCCACCAGCGGCGACTGTGTCTGCGAGGAACGCATCGAGCGGGGTTGCGAGCCGGTCCATGGCCTTCTTGACGAGTTCGATCTTCACGGGAGGCACATCGGCCATGCAGTCGCCGCTGTCTGGTGGGCCGTCTAGGCGTGCCAACGACACTAAGCGGAGGTGAGGCAACATGTACAGTGGCATAGGCAGGGGCGTGATAATGTCCAACTTTTCTTCCCTAGAAACATCACGTTCCTATCGCTCTCGTCTCACCTAGGAACAATTGCAGGGCCTCGGTTCGCATGGGCATCGGTTGTGAAAAGATTATAAATTTCTGCAACAAGACCTTTGTTGCGAAAAATTTCTGCAAATTTCTTGACTTCTGTAACAAGATTTTTGTCACGAAAATGCGACAAGACCCCTGTTGCAAGGAAAAGAAACTATAACAAGACCTTTGTTGCAAAAAAATAATCGACAACTTGACCTATTTTGTAAAAAAATCTGCAACATGACCCGTGTTGCAGAAAATTTCTAGACGCGACGTATTTTTTCGTAAAGCGTAGAACCGCCCGGTTGGTAATCATCAACACGATAAACAATGGGAAACGTTTACCATCATCCCGCGTATTGCAACGGCCGCGTCCGCCACCTTCACTGTATGACACACGTCCAAGTGAAGGCTCGCATGTCGTCCTTAGTCGGACGCTTCTACAACAAGGGCTATGTTTCTGAAATATATGTGGTGTTGCAATGGTCTACAACGGAATCTGTGTTTTACAGCAAAACCTTTGTTGCAGAAATTTTCTGCTACAAGACCTCAGTTGCAAAAAAATTGCAACAAAATCTCAATTGCAATTTTTTCCAGCAAAACCGTCGTTGCAAAAATATTCTGCGAAAAGACATGTGTTGCAGAAGTAGTTCTGCAACAAGACATTTGTTGTAATGGTGAAGGCGCACTCAGGCCGCTCCATGCACCAGATCCAATGGGTCGTGACCGGGCCGATCTTTTAAAAAGGTCGTCCGGCGGATGCGTAGCACGACCCTTTCTCTTTAGAATGATGTAGAGGCTATGATCGACTTTTCTTTTATCCCTTTGGGAGAAATTTGCGATAGATGTAAATATTTGTTGGTGTTCATATTTTGTGTGTGTGCATGTGTGATGGTCACTGCTAGGCATGTAAATGGCAAATAAACAGTGTCCCCAAAAACCGTTTAGTTCGCTTTAGCTAGCTCCCCTACCCTCTCCCCCCCCCAAAAAACAGTGAACCGTTTAAACGGGATTAAATGGGACACGGTTTACATCCCTAGTTGTTGCTGTGAATTCATGGGTGAGGATGTAAATATTTGCCCAAACAGATAAACAATTTGTTTGTTCGGTTTGACGGCGTCGAGGGTATTCCGTATTCATGAACACCATGGTGATATACTATTCCTTTGTACTATAAATCACCACTTCTGCTACCCATAAGTCGGAAAGGAAGCTACAAATACCATATAGGGAGCTATTGTTGTTACCGAAAAAAGCATGTATCGAACACCCCAAAAAGGAAAAGTCTGAATTGGCATCACGTTGCAAGTGCATGTACTATGTACCATCCAAAATGTTTCAGACAAACAAACAGAGTCTGAAAGATTGCCTGACAAAATTGGACACAAAACACTCTGTTTTACTAACCACTTGTATCACACAACTTTACAAAGTCCTCTATGCTCGTACTATGACTATCAAATCTTGCCGGCCAACATACTGGGCAAAAGCAACAGTGGCAAGAATAAGTTGATGATTATTAAGTACTCCTACAGTTCACTTCGTTGTCCATCGTCGGAGACAAAAATAAACTGTGATACAGCCAGAAAGATAAACCTGTTTACAGATAAAGGATGTAAGCACGAATCCATTAGTTAATTATAAACTCATAAGTCATAACCGGGCACGCAAACTTACTTACACCTTGTGCGACCGGTTGCTTATGCTTGTGTTGCCACCGAGCGCTCGATTTGCTTCTCAGCTAGAGAAGATGATAAAGCAGAGGCAGGCACTGGTGCAGTGGTGCTACGTCTTCCGGCGCTCAGTCAGGTCCGCCGGCAATATGTCACCTGCCCCAACTGCCACGACAGTTTTTACTATTCAGGAAACACTTGCGGCTTCACCGGGAGAAGCATCGACGCGCATCACAGAGCGCCAGTCTGGAGCGACGCCCTCGTGCCATGGCTTGAGTGACCCTCATCGCCGGCGTCGCTCATACCATTTGGGCCGGCAACGGCAACGGCAACGGCGCCAAGACAATGCACCGGCAGACCGGGCACGTCGCGTGCTCGTGCAGCCACGGGTCGATGCACTGCTGGTGGAACATGTGCAGGCACGCCGGCAGCCGCTTCACCCTGTCCCCCTTCTCCACCTCCCCGAGGCAGACCGCGCACTCCGACGCGCCGCCGCCGCCCTCCGGCTGCTCGTACGCCAGGATGTCATGCGCCGTGGCCGCCCGCGCGCCGGCAAGCACCGGTGGCTCCCGGGCCAGCACGGGCATGTGACTCTGCATTGGGCCCAGAAACTGCGGCAGAGCGCTCCGGCCCGCGGCGCGGAGGTGCCGCAGGAGGTCTCCGTGGGCGGAGGCCAGACACCGGCGCAGCGTGGACCACGGGAGGAGGCTGCCGCAGAAGGCCCTGTACACACAGGCGACGAGGCAGGCCCAGAAGAGGAGGAAGAGCGTGACGACGACGACGGAGCCCTTGCTGCGGTGGGGCTCCCGCGCCAGCTTGACGAGCACGTAGACGAAGAGGGCCGTCCCGCCGATGCAGACGGTGTTGGCGATGGCCTGCCCGTACACGCGGGAGAAGCAGTCCCTGGCCATGGCGCCTCGTGTCTCTGCCGTAAACCAGCCACCGCCTATACTCGTGCCGCAGCAATTCACTGGACCATGGGCACGCAATTTCTCTGGGATTTCGAAGTCTCTGCGCGCGGGGGTGCCTCGTGGTTAAGTCTTGGCGCAAGAATTCCGTTTGCGTACGGACGAAGCAAGCAATGAGACGACTGACCGGGCGGTTAATGTTGTTGTACAGCAGTACTTGCACACTTTGATACGGCATCGCGTAGATATATTGTATTGTAAGTGCGCGTATCGGCAGCGTTTCTACGGCGACCTTATACGAAGGTGCTGTGCTCGAGCTCAGAATAACTTCTTTATCTTCTCCCTTTGTTTGCCTCTGAAGTTCGGTCTGAATCGGTATAACATCGTGTGCGCGTAGTCGTATCTGTCGCCTTGTCGGAATGCATGGCCGATGCAACATTTATTAAGACACTTGTCGTCGCACACAGACGCAGGGCTGTTTGGTTCTAGGCCTAGCATTGTCACACTTTGTCACACATTTTTGCCAACCTTGACTAAACTTAGTTCATTAAAATGAGAGCCATAAGTTGGTAAACTTAAAAGAATCTTGTCATATTTTTTGTGTGTATGTCATGTAGGGCTCAAGTATGGCTTGCCTAAGGTATGACTTGAATCAAATACTTATCTAAGTTAGTCAAACTTGTCTAACCTTAGGTGTGGCAACCTTTGACAAAGTTAGTCATAAACCAAACAGCCTAGCAGTCTTGCCCAGACGCAACCCATGATGTCGTGGCAATGCGCTGGGGGCATGCAGACACGATTGATTTTTTTTTAGACAAACGCGATTGATTATAGCGCAAGGTCAGCTGCTACCTGTTGCCATGCCCATGTCCATGAGGGTATTATTTTTCTTAGATGTCCCTATTTTGAACTTAATCACACACATGGCCTCACGTAAAACTTATTTGCTCATCTGGCCTAAGCTTTAGATCCTTTGCCAACGAGGCGATCGGTCCTCGGGCTGGGGATGGAGTTGAAAACTAGCCAGTTCAAACAAGGATGACATGGCAGCGACAGTATTCTCGTGGTGGACATGTGTCCTCGTGCGACGACATCTGCTCCAGCGTCGGCGCGAAGTTTGAGAGGTAGTTCAGGAGCTGGTGCAGATTGTGGTCTGCACGACGACATCTGGAAGATGGTGGGTCGTGTGTTGGGTTCGTGGTTCATGGCTGGCAGGTATAGTTTTCTCCTCTGGCGCCTTAGTCGTGCGGGGGAGCCAGATCTGGAGTTCAATGGCGTGTCCAGGGTGTTGTCCTGGTTTGATTCGTTCAACGGCAATGACTTTGCCTTGGGTGAGCCACCTTGAATCTCCGCAAAGCTGCATATCAATGATGGAGCCGCGTCGAGCTCGGGTGAGAAGGTGATCCATGGTTTTTTTTCTTTGGTGCTTACTGTGGTGGTGCCAGGAGAAGGTGATGGGCGTTGGTGTCAAGCTCAGGGAATTCTTCGGTCTATATTGTATTTTTCCTTTTTGGCTGGTGATCTTTTGTGCAAAGGCTAGTATTTCGCTATCTTTTTAGTTTTGTTAGGCCAGTTTATACGTGGCTTGTACTATGATACTTTTAATATAAACGAGACACATATTATCATAGAAAAAAAAGTTCAATGGTCATCACCACCAGCGGACTGGGAAAGTACCAGGTGATACCACACCTTATATGCTACCGAAATTGCTCTGCGTACGACTTCAAATGGAGGATTCACGTCCGACCAAGTGATCCAACGATTTCTGCTGATGCATAGATTTGATCGGAGGGTGACTGAGCAGTGTTGTACTGCGTCGTACATGAATTCATCGTACGCCTAGCACTGCTCATATGCTACCATGATACCAACTTAAAAATTCAAATTTAAACCCGCCAAAAAATTCTAAAGAAAATTATGGATGTTCACGACATATATGTCGACAACCCCTAAAAAATTCAGATCAAAATTCAAGAGATAATCTTCTACGAAGATGAGCCACCAAGTTAACATCACTCAGATTCTCAACGGTTCATTCTTTCTTCTCACAGATGTTGAACAAATCAGGGAAATGTTCGCTAAAATTATTGTTACTAATAATCATGCGTCTAGCAATCATATATACCTCTTTAACTCTCATTGTAGATTTCCGTCAGGGGGAGTAAGTAGCTCTAGGCTTAATATTATCAATTTTTTTTTAAAGTATTAAGCTTCGATAATTTGCTGCCACAACCCCTCTGGGGTATCCAGCTTCCACCACCACTTAAGGCTTAAAATCTGTTTTCTAATGTCTTTCACACCCAAACCCCCTTTGTTGTTTGATCTACACACCCAGTCCCACCTGAACATACGGTTCTTATTCCAAAGGAATTCACTTTTATGCATATCCCACTCTTTAAAGGAAGTTTTATTCATCCGAAACATTGACATAAGAAAAGATGGGAGACTAGTCAAGGCAAAATTCAGCAAAATAGTTCAAGCTCCTTTAGACATGCCCTTGCTTTTCCATTTCCAAGCTTTTCAATGAATTTATCTACAATAAAATCATGTCGGATATTTTCAAGCCCATATAACTAACAGGAGTACCCCATGTATTTCATTGGGAAAGCACCCAACTGGCAGTTAGAAATATCAGCATGTTTTTTTAGCAATATCATCATATCCTCCAATACAAAAAGCTTCACTCTTAAGGAAAATTATTTTGAGGCCAAACATTAGTTCAAACAAATATAAAAGGAGCTCCATATTCACATCCTTGTCCACATCATGAAACAAGCAAAGCATGGTATCATCTGCATATTGCGGAATTGCTACTCCATTAGGGATCAAATCATTAGCCAAGCCAGTGATAAACCCATTCTCCTATAGGGATTTAAGTATCATTCTAATTAAACGGAGAAGGGGGGGGGGGTCCCCCTTTCTAAGCCCTTGTGCACTCTAAAAATAAGGTCTTGTTTCGCCATTCAGTTCAACACTAACAGTGCCGTTGAAAATGACATGTTTAACACAGTGCACCCATTTTTTCTTCAAATCCTCTCATAGAGGAGACTTTCCATCGGAGACACTACATATTAAGAAAAAAACACACTCTAAAATACATAGCAAATGACAATATGTGTTGTAAACCAACACTCCTATCATAGTACACGCTGATGCACCGACTTGAAGTCTTCCATAACCAGAGCTATATAAGTGCACCATGGTCACCGTAAAGGGGTTCCCTCCTTTCACCTAGATTAGCCTACACCACGTAGAAGATTTTTAGAGCTTCTCGTCAAAATCACCATGACCATCATCAGAACTCGTCAAGTTTCCTAACTCAGCGAGCATCACTCAACATTGTAATCCTCTATATTCTCCATAAATAAAGAAAACGCAAGGCACGAAGTAGGGTTTCAACCATCTTGGGGGCTTGTACCAGTTGGATATATCGTGTGTCTATGCTTTCTCTGTTCTAGACCCCGTGGTATTCTAACATGATGCCCCCTCGACTACAAATTCCATGTACTCCCTCTAGTAGTACTGTTAGGATTGACTTAAAATCATGCTTGAAAGTTGCGATATCTGTATAATATTGTTTTGACCAAAAATGGTATTTTATTTGTGTACCTTTACCCCAAACAACAAATTGATTTAAGCTTTTCCCACTCCATTTTCGTTACCGGTGTACCATGGTTATGTTTCTTTTCGTGTTGCCCATTTTCTAATCAAACACCTTGCTAGATTGCATCCAGTACCGATCAAGGATATGCCGCCGGATACACCATGGCAGCCGCCACCACATGACTAGCTTGCCTTGTCAGCAGTTGGTTCTTATTCAACGGAAGAAGGCTTGACGGGAGCAGGCATGATCCTACGAGATAACTTGGGCTCTGTCATTTTTTCATCATGCCAACTATTGCTCTACTGTAACAATGCTCTCGGGGCGGAAATTCAAGCTATTAAGAATTTAAGATAGGAATGTCTATGGCTATCGATAGGTCTAAACTTCCGATCTTAGTATAATCAGACTCGGTGGTGGCTCTTTCTTCTTTGACTCATGTCTTAGTTGACAAATTACCCAATGGTCAATTGGTTAGGGAGATCAAGAACTACATGCTGCAGAGGGAGTTTAAAGTTGTGAAGATCCTGAGGCAATAGAACAAGGTATCACATTGTCTTGCTAATTATGCCTAAACGGCTCGTAGCACCGCTTGTTGGTCGCAAGGGCCGCCCCCCTTCATGCATAATTTTGTATATTAAATAACACTAATATATGGAGTTTTATTTAGAAACAAAGGAAAAAGTTTTGTCTCATCTTATTAATAAAGAAGATGTAAAGTTGCTCGATTAATTAGCGGAGAACGAGCGAAACCACTACAACAAGTCCAGACAGGACAACTCGGACAACCACATGAGTACAAAATTCGAGATTGTCCCCAAGAGTCATCATCGTCACCTCGACGAGCCAGCGACTCTGACTTCTGCATAGACAACCATCAACACAGCCTTTGTTGTAATACTAGATGCTTACCCGCGCAAGCGACTAGACAACCCTCACTCGGGCGCCGGAAATTGCTGGAGGAAAGCACCGGTCCTACGCTGATCATGCTCTTGCAACTGAACACCACTTTTTTCTAAAAAGGAGGTTGAAAGTTGAAACCATATATAGGGCGGGGCACGAGAATCCCTTGAACAAGCAGGAAAACACATACTACCAAAACCCAATAGCAAAGCATCTCCGCTTGGAGCCGAACAAGAGGCCGCACCAATCAGATCCAGATTCACCGTCTCAGCATCGCCACGGCAAGAGCTGGTGGAATCCGCAACCGAAGACGACTCCAAGATGATGCCTTCTGCAGGAAAAGCCACGACGCAAGATGCGCCGCCATCGCCGTTCCGGCTTCTGGGAGACCTGGACAAGGGTTTGAGTTGTGCGCTCAGCTGTCTTTCATCGTCGGTGTCGCTCATACCATTTGGGCCGGCAACGGCGCGAAGACGATGCACCGGCAGACCGGGCAGGTGGAGTGCTCGTGCAGCCACGGGTCGATGCACTGCTGGTGGAACATGTGCAGGCACGCCGGCAGCCGCTTCATCGTGTCCCCCTTCTCCACCTCCGCGAGGCAGACCGCACACTCCGACGCGCCGCCCCCCTCCGGTTGCTCGTACGCCAGGACGTCATACGCCGTCGCCACCCTCGCGCCGCCATGCGCCGGCGGCTCCCTGGCCAGCGCGGGCATGTGACTCTGCTGTATTTGGTCCAGAAACTGGGGCAGAGCGCTGCTGCCGCTTCGGCGCCGTAGCCTGGACCGGCACGGCAGGCAGAGAAGCCGGCCCGTGCGGCGGAAGTAGTACATCAGCGCTCCGCTGGTGGAGGCCAGGCACCGGCGCAGCGCCGACCACGGGAAGAGGACCCGGCAGAAGGCCGTGTACACGCTGGCGCCGACGCCGACCCAGAAGAGGAGGAAGACCGTGAGCACGATGATGGAGCCCCTGCTGTGGTCGGGCTTCCGCGCCAGGTTGACGAGCGCGTAGAGGATCATGGCCGTGCCGCCGATGCAGACGGCGTTGACGATGGCCAGCGCGTACGCGCGGTGGAAGCAATCCACGGCCATGGCTTCCCGTGCCTCTGACCACCTGCCGACTTGTTCACTAGCAATTCACTGGCCGATGGGCACGCTATTTCTCGAGAATTCCGAAGTCTTTGCGGGGATGCCTCGTGAGTCTAGGCGCAGACGAAGCAAAGCAACGAGCCAAGCATCTGAGCAAGAGACAACTAACCGAGCGGTTGATGCCATATGGGTGCATATCTTAATATGGTCGGCAGCATTTCTACGGCGACCTTATACATTTAGAAATGCGCAGAGACTGCGATCGATTTTTTCTTTATCTCTTTTTCGCGGGAAATTCGCGATCGATGTAGTACAAGTTTTTTTTTAAGCATATCGATGTAGTACAAGTTTGTTTGTTGGTGCTGAGAATTCGCATGATTTCGCCCTTCCATGAATCTATCAGTGTTGTATCATTTATTTGAAAATCAATACAAATACACAGGAGAGTCCTCCTGCTTCCCTCAAAAAAAAAAAAATTCTATCAGTGTTCCAAAACGTAAAATAGATAAATAAGCGGACGTGCTAGCTGAGTTTTAGTATGGTTTCATTCATGCCCATTACCGTCCGATTGGACCCCGTGGATATTCGTGTTGTTGTCTGCAGGCTTGTGTCGCTATTTGTTCGGTTAGGCTAATTATAGTGGAGAGTAAATTTGACTAGTGTTATCTATATATAAATTTTGTCCAAAGTCAAAATTTCTCTATTTTAATCAACATATGAAAATAATTATCAACATTCACAATGTTAAATCAATACTGTTAGATTCACTATGAAATATAGATATTGATATTTTTAAAATATAAATTTAGTCAAACTTTGTAATGTTTGACTTGACACAAATCTAATACACGGAGTAAAAAGGACCGGAGAGAGTACTACCTTTATGATGTAAAGTAATATAGAAGTAGTATAATAAATGATTGTATTTATTAGATTATAGACTCATTATACTTTGAGTTGCGTTATGTTACTCTAAACACCCCCTCTCATCATTAACTACTTTGGGTGAGCATCCATACTACTTTGAGTCACCACCAACGGAGGTTAGTGTCCATATCAGGCTAATTTCTTTTAAATAATACATTTTTTATTAATTTTCATAAATATTACGTTGGATAAAAAATTCAAAAATACTACACCGTCGGCCCGCTGCAGGACGACTGGGCCTAGTCGGCCCACAGCAGGCCGATTGGACTTCAGTCGGCCTACAGCTGGCCGACTGGCCCCTGTCGGCCCACTGTGGGCTGATTGCGTCCTGTCGGCCCACTGTGGGCCGACTGGAGCTAATTGACATAAAAAATATATGTCTAAAAAAATGTTAATCATGTAATTAAAAAATGGTAAACGTGTATAAAAAAATGTTCCTTATGTATACAAAAAATGTACAATATATATGCAAAAATGTTGACATAAAAATATGTTTTGAAAAGTGTTAAGCATGTATTTCAAAATTGTTAAATGTGTGTATAAAAATGTTCCTTATTTATACAAAAATATAGAATGTGTATGAAAAAAGTTGATACCAAAAATTATGTTTGAAAAATATGTTTGAAAGTTGAAATTTTTCAAATACATGATTAAAATTATTAAATGTGTGTATAAAAATGTTCCTTATCTATAAAAAATATAGAATGTGTATGAAAAAAGTTGACACCAAAAAATATGTTTGAAAAAATGTTCCAGTTCCATACGAAAAGAGCAACCAATCATATTTTTTCACAACCTTGGTTTATTTTTTGTCACCAACTCACCAACATAATTTTTGGTGTCAACTTTTTTATACATATTATATATTTTTGTATAAATAAGGAACATTTTTATACACACATTTAACAATTTTAAATATATGATTAACACTTTTAAAACATACTTTTATGTCAACATTTTTGCATATATATTGTACATTTTTTGTTTACATCACGAACATTTTTTCATACATGTTTAACATTTTTTAATTACATGATTAACATTTTTCTAAACATATATTTTATGCCTATTTTTTTGCAAAAACAATCAGCCCACAGCGGGCCAATTAACTCCAGTCCCAATCAGCCCACAGTGGGCCGACAGGGCCAGTCGGCCAGCTGTAGGCCGACTGGAAGGCCTGCTGTAGGCCGACTAGACCCAGTCGGCCTGCAGCGGGCCGACGGTGTATTATTTTTGAAAACAATTTACCCAGCGTAATATTTATGAAAATTAATAAAAAATGTATTATTTAAAAAAAAATTAGCCCATATCAGCCCCACTCTACGCTCACCGTGCTATTTTTTCCTTTTTGCTTTTTTGTATTTCGTTTTTCTTTTTCTTTTTTCTTTTTTGTTCCTTTTCTTTTCATCATGTTTTTGTTCAGCATTTTCACAACTTATCTAAAATTGTTCAAGATTTAAAAAAACATTACAAAAGTTATTTGCAAATTTCAAAAAATATTTGTGTTTTTCATTTGAGAGTTTCAAAAAAATATTCTTGTTTCAATTTTTTTCACGAATTTCAAAAAAACATTCATACTCTCAAATTTGTTCGGGTGTTCTAAAAAATTCTACTTCTTCAAAAATTGTTTGGATTTAAAAAAATCCATTTCAAAAATTGTTTGCACATTAAGAAAATGTTTGTGTTTTCAAAACTTTTTTAGGACTTTCCAAAATTGTTCGTGTTTTCAAATTTTATTTGGGTGTTTAAAAAAATGCTCATGTTTCAAAACTTGTTCGCAAATTTCTAAAAATGTTCATGTTCCCAAATTTTGTTCTGGAATTTTCAAAAATGTTCCTGTTCCAAAAAAAAATCGCATTTGAAATTTTGTTTTGGAATCTAAAAAAAGGTTTTTGAAAAAAAATCATGTTCTCATATTTTTGGGGGGATTTTAAAAAATATTCTCGTTTCAGAAATTATTCGTGATTTTCAAAAAATGTATGTCAGTTTAAGAAAACAAAATTTGGAAAGTGTTTGCGTTTCATAAAGCATTCACGTTCTTTTCTTTCAGAAAATTGTTTTGTGTTCAAAATTTCAAAAACATTCAAATCCTCGTTGGTATTGGTTCATAAGGTTTTGCGCTAGCCAGTTCTTTTGGGCGGCTTAACGAATAAGCTGCCTCTCCCCAGTTTAAAAAATAAGCCGATCCCAAAAAAATTTGAGGCTTCTAAAGTTATCCCATAGCTAGTTCAAAAACCCCAATGAATGACGTTGATGGCTTATGGGAAAAGCGGGGGAGGAGGTGGCGTATTTTTTAAGCCGCCAAAAGAACTGGCTCTAAGAATAGTTAAGAGGGAGGTCGGCTGTTCGACCCCTCAGGGTGAATTTTTCTGGAGGCCTATGCTAGCTTCATGGGCCGACCCAGTCAAAAATCCTCCTATGTCGTGGCAGATAGTAGCTCCCGTCAAAGCCCATGCATAATTTTACAACACGGAACAAAGCTTTAGTGGGCCAATGAGGGGGTTACGTGGTTCGAGAAACAATCGAAATAGGGCTGAGACAACACAGCAGGTGACGCCAGCTGAGGTAAGGTGAATGATACCAAACTATAACTCATATAGATGAGTCTAGTCACTCCCATAAATAAGGGTGTGTACTACTCAAAGAAGATAAATAAGGGTGTGATTCGAGGGTGAAATTGGGTTGTGATAAAGTCGAATCCAGCAGATCTCGGGTAGGTGGGCTCGAGTTGGTGATCTATGGTAATAGACGAAGAAGGGACACAGTGTTTACCCAGACTCATGCCCTCTTAAAGAGGTAAAACCCTACGTCCTACTTGTATTGAATTTATTGTGGATGGGGTACAGAGTACAAGTTGATATTGAAGGAAATATGCCCTAGAGGCAATAATAAAGTTATTATTTATTTCCTTATATCATGATAAATGTTTATTATTCATGCTAGAATTGTATTAACCGGAAACATAATACATGTGTGAATACATAGACAAACAGAGTGTCACTAGTATGCCTCTACTTGACTAGCTCGTTAATCGAAGATGGTTATGTTTCCTAACCATAGACATGAGTTGTCATTTGATTAACGGGATCACATCATTAGGAGAATGATCTGATTGACATGACCCATTCCGTTAGCCTAGCACTTGATCGCTTAGTATGTTGCTATTGCTTTCTTCATGACTTATACATGTTCCTGTAACTATGAGATTATGCAACTCCGTTTACGGAGGAACACTTTGGTACTACCAAACGTCACAACGTAATCGGGTGATTATAAAGGAGTACTACAGGTGTCTCCAAAGGTACATGTTGGGTTGGCGATTTGAGATTAGGTTTTGTCACTCCGATTGCTCGGAGAGGTATCTCTGGGCCTTCTCGGTAATACACATCATATAAGCCTTGCAAGCATTGCAACTAATAAGTTAGTTGCGAGATGATGTATTACGGAACGAGTAAAGATACTTGCCGGTAACAAGATTGAACTAGGTATTGGATACCGACGATCGAATCTCGGGCAAGTAACATACCGATGACAAAGGGAACAAAGTACGTTGTTATGCGGTTTGACCGATAAAGATCTTCGTAGAATATGTAGGAGCCAATATGGGCATCCAGGTTCCGCTATTGGTTATTGACCAAGAATAGTTCTAGGTCATGTCTACATAGTTCTCGAACCCGTAGGGTCCGCACGCTAAGGTTTCGGCGATGCTTATATTATGAGTTTATGAGTTTTGATGTACCGAAGGAGTTCGAGTCCCGGATGAGATCGGGGACATGACGAGGAGTCTCGAAATGGTCGAGACGTAAAGATCGATATATTGGACGACTATATTCAGAGTTCGGAAAGGTTCGAATAATTGGATATTTTTCGAGTACCGGAGAGTTACGGAATTCGCCGGGAGAAGTATTGGGCCTTATTGGGCCTCAAGGAAAGAGAGAGGGCTGCCTAGGGCAGGCCGCGCGCCCCATGGCCTAGTCCGAATTGGACTAGGGAGGGCCGCACCCTTCCTTCCTCCCTTCTCTCTTCCCTTACTTGTCTCCTACTCCTAATACATGGAAGGACTCCTAGTTGGACTAGGAAGGGGAATCCTACTCCCGGTGGGAGTAGGACTCCCATGGTGCGCCCTACTAGGGCCGGCCTCCTCCTCCTCCCTCCTTTATATACGGGGCGGGGGCACCCCATGAACACACAAGTTGATCTACGGATCGTTCCTTAGCCGTGTGCGGTGCTCCCTCCACCATATTCCACTTCGGTCATATCGTCATGAGCTTGGGCGAAGCCTCGCGCCGAGAAGTCATATCGTCATGAGCTTAGGCGAAGCCCTCGTCGGTGGAGCATCATCATCGCCACCACGCCGTCGGTCTTGACGGAACTCATCCCCGACACTTTGCCGGATCGAGTCCGGGATCGCCATCGAGCTGAACGTGTGCGTAACTCGGAGGTGCCGTCGCTCGGTGCTTGGATCGGTCGGATCGTGAAGACGACGAATACATCAACCGCGTTGTTATAACGCTTCGCTTCGGTCTCACGAGGGTGGACAGACACTCTCCCTCTCGTTGCTATGCCATCACCATGGTCCCGTGTGTGCGTAGGAAATTTTTGAAGTTACTACGTTCCCCAACAAAGGCATCGAGCCTGGTTTTATGCGTTGATGTCATATGCACGAGTAGAACACAAGTTAGTTGTGGGCGATATAAGTCATACTGCTTACCAAAGATGTCATACTTTGGTTCGGCGGTATTGTGAGATGAAGCGCCCGGACCGACATTACGCAGACGCTTACGCGAGACTGGTTTCACCGCTTGAGCACTCGTTGCTTAAAGGTGACCGGCGGGTGTCTGCTTCTCTCACTTTAGTTGAACCGAGTGTGGCTACGCCCGGTCCTTGCGAAGGTTAAAACAGCACCAACTTGACAAACTATCGTTGTGGTTTTGATGCGTAGGTAAGAACGGTTCTTGCTCAGCCCGTAGCAGCCACGTAAAACTTGCAACAACAAAGTAGAGGACGCCTAACTTGTTTTTGCAGGGCATGTTGTGATGTGATGTGGTCAAGATGTGATGCTATATTTTATTGTATGAGATGATCATGTTTTGTAACCGAGTTATCGGCAATCGGCAGAGCCATATGGTTGTCGCTTATTGTATGAAATGCAAAAGCCATGTAATTGCTTTACTTTATCACTAAGCAATGAGCGATAGTCGAGAAGCAATAGTTGGCGAGACGACAACGATGCTACGATGGAGATCAAGGTGTCGCGCGGTGACGATGGTGATCATGACGGTGCTTCAGCGATGGAGATCACAAGCACAAGATGATGATGACCATATCATATCACTTATATTGATTGCATGTGATGTTTATCCTTTATGCATCTTATCTTGCTTTGATTGATGGTAGCATTATAAGATGATCTCTCACTAAAATTATCAAGAAATGTTCTCCCGAGTATGCACCGCCAGAAAGTTCTTCGTCTGAGACACCACGTGATGATCGGGTGTGATAGGCTCTACGCTCAAATATAACGGGTGCAAAACAGTTGCGCACGCGAATACTCAGGTTAAACTTGACGAGCCTAGCATATAACAGATATGGCCTCGGAACACGGAGACCGAAGGTCGAGCGTGAATCATATAGTAGATATGATCAACATAGTGATGTTCACCGCTGAAACTACTCCATCTCACGTGACGATCGGACATGGTGTAGTTAATATGGATCACGAATCACTTAGAAGATTAGAGGATGTCTATCTAAGTGGGAGTTCTTAAGTAATATGATTAATTGAACTTTAATTTATCATGAACTTAGTCCTGGTAGTATTTTGCAAAAATTATGTTGTAGATCAATAGCTCGCGTTGTTGATTTCATATGTTTGTTTTGATATGTTCCTAGAGAAATTGTATTGAAAATTGTTAGTAGCAATGATGCGGATTGGATCCGTGATCTGAGGTTTATCCTCATTGCTGCACAGAAGAATTATGTCCTTAATGCACCGCTAGGTGACAAACCTATTGTAGGAGCAGATGCAGACGTTATGAACGTTTGGCTAGCTCAAAAGGATGACTACTTGATAGTTTAGTGCACCATGCTTAAATGGCTTAGAATCGGGACTTCAAAGACGTTTTGAACGTCATGGACCATATGAGATGTTCCAGAGTTGAAGTTAATATTTCCAAAGAAATACCCGAGTTGAGAGATATGAAGTCTCCAACAAGTTCTAAAACTAAAAGATGGAGGAGAATCGCTCAACTAGTGAGCATGTGCTCAGATTGTCTGGGTACTTCAATCGCTTGAATCAAGTGGGAGTTAATCTTCCAGATAAGATAGTGATTGATGAAATTCTCTAGTCACCATCACTAAGTTACTAGAACTTCGTGATGAACTATAGTATGCAAGGGATGACGAAAATGATTCCCGAGCTCTTCGTGATGTTGAAATCGACGAAGGTAGAAATCAAGAAAAGACCATCAAGTGTTGATGATTGACAGACCACTAGTTTCAACGGAAGGGCAAAGGGAAAGAAAGGAACTTCAAGTGGAAAGACAAGCAAGTTGTCACTCCTGCGAAGAAGCCCAAAGCTGGACCATAGCCTGGCCCGAGTGTTTACACTGCAAAGGAAATAGTCACTGGAAGCGGAAATGCCCTGAATATTTGGTGGATAAGAAGGATGGCAAAGTGAACAAAGGTATATTTGATATACAGATTATTGATGTGTATTTTACTAGTGTTCATAGCAACCCCTCGGTATTTGATACTGGTTCGGTTGCTAAGAGTAGTAACTCAAACGGAGTTGCGAATGAATGAAACTAGTTGAAGGGGAAGTGACGATGAGTGTTGGAAGTGGTGCCAAGATTGATATGATCATCATCGCACACTCCCTATACTTTCGGGATTAGTGTTGAACCTAAATAAGTGTTATTTGGTGTTTGCGTTGAGCATGAATATGATTTGATCATGTTTATTGTAATACGGTTATTCATTTAACTAAGAGAATAAATTGTTGTTCTGTTTACATGAATAAAACCTTCTATGGTCATACACCCAATGAAAATGGTTTGTTGGATCTCGATCGTGTGATACACATATTCATAATATTGAAACCAAAAGATGTAAAGTTAATAATGATAGTGCAACTTATTTATGGCACTGCCGTTTAGGTCATATTGGTGTAAAGCGCATGAAGAAACTCCATGCTGATGGACTTTCGGAATCACTTGGTTATGAATCATTTGATGCTTGCGAACCGTGCCGTCTGGGTGATGAGGACATCAATACCATTGTTACACCCACAGCCCCTGCTGCTATACATACTGGACCAATTACTAGAGCTCGCGCACGCCAATTGAATTATCAGGTACTTTCGTTTCTTGGTAACGATTCCAATGTTCATGAGAATATGATGCTGCCTAAATTGGATACATTTGTTTTGCTTACAAATGAAGGGCCTACCATGGACAAGAAAGATGAACCTTGGAGCAAGTTCAAGCATGGAGATGTTGGCATGCACAAGGGAAACAAGAACGGAGTTACAAGTGATGATTCCAGGACTTTGAAGCCACCCTAATGAGTGCATGAGGCCTTGGACGAAATATACAAGATGCCACTTCATAATATTCGTTTATAGGCTATTCTAGGTGCTGCATCACCTTATTATTGGGCTAGGCCCATGTAATTTCGAAATACTTAAGTATAGGCTGTTTTTAGAGTCCGTATGTGTGGGGAAACAAGAGTTAGGGTTGATTTAGGACCCTCCACCAAGGGCCACGAAATTCCCCCTCTTCCTCCATATATACAGCCCTTAGGGCACCGCTTAGACCTTGGGTTTTGTTTAGATTAAAAGTTCGCCATAGCTGCAACTTCGCGCATTTCGCTTGTGTTCAACGACTGCACAAAGGCGTCCACAGTAACCCCACCTTGATCAATAAAGCTTTCATCTTATATTCGCAATATCCAGATTGCAATCTCAGTTTCTTGCTTGTTCTTCGCTTGCTCGCAGGAAATGACCCTCGTGGTCAGTTGATCGTGTTCGGCGTGGTCAATAACCTCTCGGAGTTGGTTTAGCGATTGCTAAGGCGCGACGTCCTCGCCGACGTCAGAGTCGGATCGTCAAAGTCGACTTCCTCCAAAGCGAAAACCAACATCTCATCGAAAGACGGGACACCTTTGCCTCTATCAAGTGGTATCAGATTTCCAGGTTGCTCGGTGAGATTTTACAGTTTTTCGTAGTTTAGATCGAGTCTGTTTTTCATACCTATTGTCCACGAAAAAGCCACAAAAAAAAAATCAGGGTTAGTTCATCATATCCGAACCAATCTGAGCCTTTGCATCATCTTTTTAGGGTTTTGCTTTGTTGAATTTGCGGTTGCATCGTCGTGTCTAGTTGCTGGTCTTAGCGTCTAGTCTTTTAGAGTTTCGAGTTCTGGGCATAAGTTGTCACGCCGCCGCCGCACCATCATCATCGCCCCTGCCACCTACCATCACCGCTCCGAATCCGTATCCATATACCACCACCAATCCGTGTCCATATACCACCACCGATACATATCCATATACTACCACCGCTACCACCATCGCTGCCATATACCACCACCATATATTCACCACCAATCCGAGTTCCTTGCATATTAGGTTTGTTTTCGAGATCCATCTAGTTTCCGATTTGTGTTTTCCTTGCCGGAGTAGGTCTGGAAACCACCCTCCGTTTAGGCCCAAAATTTTCCGAAAACGCACTTGTCAAAAAAATTTCTGGCCATCCTATTTTTAGGTGTTTCTAAGTGTATTGAGACAGTCGCCGTTATAGAAAGTTTTTTTTGACCCGTTTCCAGTTTTTGGGTCCGGGCAGTCGAAAAAAAAAAATTGGTCGAAAAATTTCGTGCCCATCCCGTCAGTTTGACACTGGAAGAGTTTTGAGACACTCGCCATTATAGTGATTTTTCGCAAAAAAAAAAAAAGCAGCAAAAAAAAAGCAGCGCAAAAAAAGAGCGAAAAAAAATTCCTGAGTGTGCTTTTCCGTTGTTTCCGTGCAGCGCCGTGATTTTGTTAGTGTTTTAGGCTCGCGTCTCTAGCACGGTCTAGCCTAGGACCAACACAAGACGTCGTTGAGCGCTTATTCAACTTTGCATCTCTGAATTGATTATTGCTGACCCTTTTTGCTACCATATTATAAGCCTTCCCAGCTCCACATACATCTACATCGTATGCTTGACTCTCCCCGTAATCGCTCTATCCAAGCTTTGAGAGTTTTGACTACATCGGTTGCCGATCACCGCTTTCTGCTGGGTAAGAACTGGTAAGAATTTGAGATTTGCTTGACGGATTTGTGATCGTCCACCACACCACCACCACCACTTCCTAGTAGTCCGTCAATCATATTCTTGTGTGTTTCTATTGTTGCTAACCATGGCAGGATCACAAGCCGACGTGATCGATCGGGAGAACATGACAAACAAAGCGCTACATGATAAGTTTCAACAAATGATGAGTGGGCAGTGGAAGATGTGCTAAATAGATTTGAAGAGGCCATGGAGAAGATAGATGGCATTGAGAAGGCGTCAAACAAAGCTCGATAACAAGTTTAATGAATTGCTCGCTGTCTACCACCACCACCACCGGTGGCACCTAACGACCTCTACTACAACAACAAGGACTACCTCCACATCGCTAAACAGCCCTCCGCCGAGCTTCCGTGTCCCTCTTCACCGCCAAGCTGTTGGTGCTGCTGTTGATACTTCTGTGGCTCCTGCTGCTGCGGTGGGGGAGGATGATTATGTGAGAGATTACGAGGATGAGGTTGATCAACATCAGAACTACGTGCAACCACCAGCACCACAACCACCAGCACCACAACCACCAGGTCGTCCACATGCAAATAATGGCAATGTTCGGGCTCCCCTTCAGGTACGAGATCATGACCATCTCCCTAAACTGAAATTGAATGTTCCACCATTTGAAGGTAGATATGTTCCTGATATATATCTTACTTGGGAGTTAGAAACTGAACAACGATTTACATGTTTACAATATCCTGAGGAGAGACGTGTTCCTGCTGCTGTTTGTGCTTTCACTAGCTTTGCATGTGTTTGGTGGTCTGAACATTGTAGATTATATCCTGTTCCAGCTACTTGGGCTGCTTTGAAAACTGCTATGCGTACTTGTTGGGTTCCACCATATTATCAGCGTGAATTACTTCAAAATTGCAACGCTTAAGACAAGGAAAAATTCGGTAGAAGAATATTATCGGGAATTACAAACTGGCTTGATTAGATGTGGTATTGTTGAGGAGAATGAAGCTATGCTTGCACGCTTTCTGGGTGGATTAAATAGAGAGATTCAGACCATTCTAGACTACAAGGATTATAATAATATCACTCGATTATTCCATCTTGCTTGTAAAGCTGAACGTGAAGTGCAGGATCGACAGCGTTGGCGCGAACTAACTTTTCTCGCAGGTCGACCTTCATCATGGACACCACGTGCATCATCTACTTCCACACGCTCTACTACACCGCACCTCCGTCGGCTGCCACCTCCAACCGTGATACAAGAAAGCAGGCACAACCACCACTATATGCCAAGAGCACACCGCTGGGCCTACACAGAGCTCTTCTTCTTCCATGGCGTCAACAGGGCACACAAGTGATATTATTTGTCGTCGTTGTAAGGGAAGAGGACATTTTATGAGAGAATGCCAATCTCAGCGTGTGATGATTGCTACCGAGGATGGTGGGTATGAGTCTGCTAGTGACTATGATGAAGAGACTTTGGCTCTTATTACACATGAAGAACACGGTGGAGATGATTCTGATCATGACACGCAATACATGGCTGTCAAGATGCCGACAGGTATGAATGTTTAGTTGCTCAACGTGTTTTGAGTGTGCAGGTTACACAAGCTGAGCAAAATCAGAGGCATAACTTGTTCCATACAAAGGAGTTGTGAAGGAACGTTCTATTCAAGGCCATCATAGATGGAGGGAGCTGCAACAACTTGGCTAGCATGGATATGGTGGAGAAACTTTATCTCACCACAAGACCACATCCGCATCCTTACTACATCCAATGGTTCAACAACAGCGGCAAGGTTAAGGTAACACGTACTGTTCGTGTGTATTTTAGTATCTCTACATATGCTGATTATGTTGATTGTGATGTGGCACCTATGCAAGCATGTTCCTTATTACTTGGTAGACCATGGCAATTTGATAAAAATTCTGTACACCATGGTAGAAACAATCAGTATACTCTTGTTCACAAGGATAAAAATATTACTTTGCTTCCTATGACTCCTGATTCCATTTTGAAAGATGATATTAATAGAGCTAATAAAGCAAAACAGGAGAAAAAAGAGAGTGAAAATCAGATTGTGGCAAAAGAATTTGAGCAACAAATGAATCCTAATAATAAACCATCTAATGTTGCTTCTGAAATTAAACTGAAAAGTGCATGTTTATTTGCCACCAAATCTGATATTGATGAGCTAGATTCTAGCAAATCTGTTTGCTATGCTTTTGTGTGCAAAGAGGCATTATTTTCATTCGAGGACGTGCCTTCCTCTTTGCCCCTGCTGTCACTAACATTTTGCAGAGTTCGCCGACGCCTTCCCACAAGACGTGCCACCGGATTACCACCTATTCGAGGGATTGAGCATCAAATTGACTTAATTCCCGTGCATCGCTACCCAACCGCGCACCATACCGCACCAATCCAGAGGAGACGAAGGAGATTATGCGTCAAGTACAGGAGCTGCTCGACAAAGGTTATATACGCGAATCTCTTAGTCCTTGTGCTGTTCCTATTATATTAGTGCCTAAAAGGATTGTACGTCATGTATGTGTGTTGATTGTAGAGGCATTAATAATATTACTATTCGTTATCGCCATCCTATTCCTAGGCTAGATGATATGCTTGATGAATTGAGTGGCTCTACAATATTCTCCAAAGTTGATTTATGTAGTGGATACCATCAAATTCGTATGAAATTGGGAGATGAATGGAAAACAGCATTTAAAACTAAGTTTGGATTATATGAGTGGTTAGTCATGCCTTTTGGGTTAACTAATGCACCTAGTACTTTCATGAGATTAATGAACGAAGTTTTACGTGCTTTCATTGGACGATTTGTGGTAGTTTACTTTGATGATATACTGATTTATAGCAAATCTTTGGAAGAACATTTGGAACATTTACGTGTTGTTTTTAATGCTCTACGTGATGCACGCTTGTTTGGTAACCTTGGGAAGTGCACCTTTTGCACCGACCGAGTATCTTTTCTTGGCTATGTTGTTACTCCACAGGAATTGAAGTTGATAAAGCCAAGATTGAAGCTATTGAGAGTTGGCCGCAGCCCAAAACGGTCACACAAGTGAGGAGTTTTCTTGGACTCGCTGGTTTCTATAGGCGCTTTGTGAGAGACTTTAGCACCATTGCTGCACCTCTCAATGAGCTTACAAAGAAGGATGTGCCTTTTGTTTGGGGTACCGCACAGGAAGAAGCTTTCACGGTATTGAAAGATAAGTTGACACATGCTCCTTTACTCCAACTTCCTGACTTTAATAGAACTTTTGATCTTGAATGTGATGCTAGTGGAATTGGATTAGGAGGTGTGTTATTACAAGATGGCAAACCTGTTGCATACTTTTCTGAAAAATTGAGTGGGCCTAGTCTGAACTATTCTACTTATGACAAAGAATTATATGCTCTTGTTCGGACTTTAGAGACATGGCAACATTATTTATGGCCCAAAGAATTTGTTATACATTCTGATCATGAATCTTTGAAACATATTAAAAGTCAAGCTAAACTGAATCGTAGACATGCTAAATGGGTTGAATTCATTGAGACTTTCCCTTATGTCATTAAACACAAGAAGGGTAAAGAAAATGTTATTGCCGATGCTTTGTCTCGTCGCTATACTATGCTTTCACAACTTGACTTCAAAATATTTGGTTTGGAGACCATCAAAGATCAATATGTGCATGATGCTGATTTTAAAGATGTAATGCAGAATTGTAAAGAAGGAAGAACATGGAACAAGTTCGTTATTAATGATGGTTTTGTGTTCCGTGCTAACAAGCTATGCATTCCTGCTAGCTCTGTTAAGTCTTTTGTTGTTGCAGGAGGCGATGGAGGAGGATTAATGGGACACTTTGGCGCCAAGAAGACGGAGGATATACTTGCTACACATTTCTTTTGGCCAAAGATGAGACGGATGTTGAGCGTTTTGTTGCTCGCTGCACTACATGTCAAAAAGCTAAGTCACGACTCAGTCCTCATGGTTTATATATGCCTTTGCTGTGCCTAGTGTTCCTTGGGAGGATATATCTATGGACTTTGTTTTAGGTTTACCTCGAACAAAGAAGGAGGGATAGCATATTTGTTGTCGTGGATAGATTCTCAAAATGGCACACTTTATACCATGTCATAAAAGCGATGATGTCTGTTAATGTTGCTGATTTGTTCTTTCGTGAAATTATTCGCTTGCATGGTGTGCCAAATACTATTGTTTCAGATCGTGATACTAAATTTCTTAGCCACTTTTGGAGATGTTTATGGGCTAAGTTGGGGACTAAACTGCTTTTAGTACTACTTGTCACCCCAAACCGATGGATAAACTGAAGTAGTCAATAGAACATTGTCTACTATGCTTAGGGCTGTTTTGAAGAATAATAAGAAAATGTGGGAAGAATGCTTGCCTCATATTGAATTTGCTTATAATCGCTCATTGCATTCTACTACTAAGATGTGCCCTTTTGAAATTGTGTATGGCTTCCTACCTCATGCACCTATTGATTTGTTGCCTCTTCCATCTTCGGAGAAGGTTAATTTTGATGCTAAAGAACGTGCTGAATTGATTTTAAAAATGCATGAGATAACTAAGGAAAACATTGAGCGTATGAATGCTAAATATAAACATGCTGGAGATAAGGGTAGAAAGCATGTTGTCTTTGCACCTGGAGATCTTGTTTGGTTACATTTGCGTAAGGATAGGTTTCCTAATTTGCGCAAATCAAAGCTAATGCCACGTGCTGATGGTCCATTTAAGGTGTTAGAGAAAATAAATGATAATGCATATAAACTTGAGCTGCCTGCAGATTTTGGGGTTAGTCCCACTTTTAACATTGCAGATTTGAAGCCTTATTTGGGTGAGGAAGATGAGCTTCCGTCGAGGACGACTTCATTTCAAGAAGGGGAGGATGATGAGGACATCAATACCATTGTTACACCCACAGCCCCTGCTGCTATACATACAGGACCAATTACTAGAGCTCGCAAGACGCCAATTGAATTATCGGTACTTTCGCTTCTTGGTAACGATTCCAATGTTCATGAGAATATGATGCTGCCTAAATTGGATACATTTGTTTTGCTTACAAATGAAGGGCCTACCATGGACAAGAAAGATGAACCTTGGAGCAAGTTCAAGCATGGAGATGTTGGCATGCTAAGGGGAACAAGAACGGAGTTACAAGTGATGATTCCAGGACTTTGAAGCCACCCTAATGAGTGCATGAGGCCTTGGACGAAATATACAAGATGCCACTTCATAATATTCGTTTATAGGCTATTCTAGGTGCTGCGTCACCTTATTATTGGGCCAGGCCCATGTAATTTCGAAATACTTAAGTATAGGCTGTTTTAGAGTCCGTATGTGGGGAAACAAGAGTTAGGGTTGATTTCGACCCTCCACCAAGGGCCACGAAATTCCCCTCTTCCTCCATATATACAGCCCTTAGGGCACCGCTTAGACCTTGGGTTTTGTTTAGATTAAAAGTTCGCCATAGCTGCAACTTCGCGCATTTCGCTTGTGTTCAACGACTGCATAAAGGCGTCGAGAGAACCCCACCTTGATCAATAAAGCTTTCATCTTATATTCGCAATATCCAGATTGCAATCTCAGTTTCTTGCTTGTTCTTCGCTTGCTCGCAGGAAATGCCCTCGTGGTCGTTGATCGTGCTCGGCGTGGTCAATAACCTCTCGGAGTTGGTTTAGCGATTGCTAAGGCGCGACGTCCTCGCGACGTTAAATAGTCGGATCGTCAAAGTCGACTTCCTCCAAAGCGAAAACCAACATCTCATCGAAAAGACGGACACCTTTGCCTCTATCATCGGGCAAGATGACTAAAACTCCGTTCCCGAACAATGGAATAGTTATCGACTTTATTGAAATACGATGTATGTATGCAATATGTTGTATCAATCAAATCACATTTGGCAGATATGGAAATCACCTGAACACGCAAGAAAAATATCACAAGTTCACCGAATATGAACTTGGTCATCAAGAAATTTCGCTTTTCCATGTTTGATGATGAATTCATCTTATTCTGATGAACTCAATTTCAATCGAGTGGCACTCATTTAAGAAATTTGTGTATCGTCATCACGCATTTCAGAATATCTATGAACCCATGATTACCAGGTGATATGCATGGCTTGAGGTTCATAAAATCTGAGATATGATCCATGTATGAGAACAAAGTATGGACTTTGATTGACTTGCTTTGATGATCAGCTGTTAAATAAATGGATTTTGAGACTATAGTGATGTTAGTGACTATCTACAAAGCCAGATTTGTCGAAAATTTTAGACAAAGTTCAAGATGTTGAATATAATGAGATTTTCACTTGTATCGATGTTAAAGTCTGTCAATCATGCTGTTAATTTTATGAAATTGGCAAATGGATGTCAAAAGTGACACAATGATTTTCAGACTGTGACTGTGTAATGATGACATGTCAGAACATGATGTTAATGATGATGTGTAGTTCCTGATAGTTCTGACTGATCAATCGGAGTTCGATGAGATCGGGACATGAGATCGAGGATTTGTCTCTCAATATATCGATCTTTACGCCTCGACCATTCGAGACTCGCCATGTCCCCGATCTCATCCGGACTCAACTCCTTCGTACATCAAAACTCATAAACTCATAATATAACCGCCATCGAAACCTTGTTGCAAGGACCCTACGGTTCGAGAACTATGTAGACATGACCTAGAACTATTCTCGGTCAATAACCAATAGCGAACCTGGATGCCCATATTGGTTCCTACATATTCTACGAAGATCTTTATCGGTCAAACCGCATAACAACATACTTTGTTCCCTTTGTCATCGGTATAGTTATTTGCCCGAGATTCGATCGCCAGTATCCAATACCTAGTTCAATCTCGCTATCGCAAGTCTCTTTACTCGCTCAGAATACATCATCTCGTAATTAACTCATTAGTTACAATGCTTGCAAGGCTTAGGTGATGAGTATTACCGAGAAGGCCTAGAGATACCTCTCCCACAATCGGAGTGACAAAACCTAATCTCAAATACGCCAACCCAACAAGTACCTTTGGAGACACCTCGTAGTAATTCCTTTATAATCACCCAGCTTACGCTAGACGCTTGGTAGCACCCAAAGTGTTCCTCCGTAAACGGAGTTGCATAGTCTCATAGTTACAGAACATGTATAAGTCATGAAGAAAGCAATAGCAACATACTAAACGATCAAGTGCTAAGTTAACGAATGGGTCATGTCAATCACATCATTCTCCTAATGATGTGATCCCATTAATCAAATGACAACACATGTCTATGGTTAGGAAACATAACCATCTTCGATTAATGAGCTAGTCTAGTAGAGGCATACTAGTGACTATCTGCTTGTCTATGTATTCACACATGTATTATGTTTCCGTTAATACAATTCTAGCATGAATAATAAACATTTATCATGATATAAGGAAATAAATAATAACTTTATTATTGCCTCTAGGGCATATTTCCTTCAGTCTCCCACTTGCACTAGAGTCAATAATCTAGTTCACATCGCCATGTGATTTAACATCAATAGTTCACATCTATATGTGGTTAACACCCATAGTTCACATCGACATGTGACCAACACCCAAAGGGTTTACTAGAGTCAATAATCTAGTTCACATCGCTATGTGATTAACACCCAAAGAGTACTAAGGTGTGATCATGTTTTGTTTGTGAGAGAAGTTTAGTCAACGGGTCTACCACATTCAGATCCGTATGTATTTTGCAAATCTCTATGTCAAAAATGCTCTGCACGGAGCTACTATAGCTAATTGCTCCCACTTTCAATATGTATCTAGACCGAGACTTAGAGTCATTCAGATCAGTGCTAAAACTTGTATCGACGTAACCCTTTACTTACCTAACTTTTGTCACTTCCATAATCGAGAAACATATCCTTATTCTACTAAGGATAATTTTGACCGCTGTCCATTGATCTACTCCTAGATCACTATTGTACTCCCTTGCCAATCTTAGTGGTAGGGTATGCAATAGATCTGGTACACAAAGATGACATACTTTATAGAACCTATGGCTGATGCATAGGAATGACTTTCATTCTCTTTCTATCTTCCGCCGTGGTCGGGTTTTGAGTCTTACTCAATCTCACACTTTGTAACACAGCAAGAACTCTTTCTTTGACTGCTCCATTTTGAACTACTTCAAAATCTTGTCAAGGTATGTATTCATTGAAAACTTATCGCCGCCTTTGATCTATCTCTATAGATCTTGATGCTCAATATGTAAGCAGCTTCACCGAGGTCCTTTTTGAAAAACTCCTTTCAAATACTCCTTTATGCTTTGCAAAATAATTCTACATTATTTCCGATCAACAATATGTCATTCACATATACTTATCGTAAATGCTGAGTGCTCCCACTCACTTTCTTGTAAATACAAAGCTTCTCCAAAAGTCTGATAAAACTATATGCTATGATCAACTTATCAAAGCGCAGTATTCCAACTCGAGATGCTTGCACCAGTCCATAGATGGATCATCGGAGCTTGCATATTTTGTTAGCACCTTTAGGATTGACAAAATCTTCCGTTGCATCATATACAACTCTTCTTAAGAAAAGCATTAAGAATGCAGTTTTGACATCCATTTGCCGATTTCATAAAATGTGGCAATTGCTAACATGATTCGACAGACTTAAGCATCGCTACGCTTGAGAAAATCTCATTGTAGTCAACACTTTGAATTTGTCGAAAACCTTTTTATGCATAAGTCGAGCTTTGTAGATAGTAACATTACTATCAACATCTGCCTTCCTCTTGAAGATCCATTTATTTAACATGGCTTGCTGATCATCGAGCAAGTCAATCAAAGTCCATACTTTGTTCTCATACATGGATCCTATCTCAGATTTCATGGCCTCAAGCCATTTCATGAATCGGGCTCATCATCGCTTCCTCATAGTCCGTAGGTTCATCATGGTCTAGTAACATGACTTCCGAACATGATTACCGCATCACTCTGTGCGGATTTTACTCGAAGACCCACGAGGTTTGGCAGCAACTTGATCTCAAGTTTTATGATCATCATCATTAACTTCCTCACTAATTGGTGTAGGAATCACCGAACTGATTTCGTGATGAACTACTTTCCAATAAGGGAGAAGGTACAATTACCTCATCAAGTTCTACTTTCCTCCCACTCACTTCTTTCGAGAGAAACTTCTTCTCTAGAAAGGATCCATTTTAGCAACGAAAAACTTGCCTTCGGATCTGTGATAGAAGGTGTACCCAATAGTCACCTTTGGGTATTCTATGAAGACGCATTCGATTTGGGTTAGAGCTATCAGTGAAATTTTTTTTCATATAAGCATCACAACTCCAAACTTTAAGAAACGACAAAGTTAGGTTTATCGCTAAACCATAGTTCATACGGTGTCATCTCAACGGATTTAGATGGTGCCCTATTAAACGTGAATGCAGCTGTCTCTAATGCATAACCCCAAAACGATAGTGGTAAATCGGTAAGATACATCATAGATCGCACCATATCCAATAAAGTGCGGTTATTGACGCTCGACACACCATTATGTTGTGGTGTTCCGTGGCGTGAGTAGTGAAACTATTTCACATTGTTTTAATCAAGGCCAAACTCAGAACTCAAATATTTTTCCTCTCGCGATCATATCGAGAAACTTTTATTTTCTTGTTACGATGATTCTTCACTTCACTCTGAAATTCTTTGAACTTTTCAAATGTTTCAGACTTGTGTTTCATCAAGTAGATATACCCATATCTGCTCAAATCATCTGTGAAGGTCGAAAATAACGATACTTGCCGTGAGCTTTAACACTCATCGGACCGCATACATCAAGATGTATTATTTCCAATAAGTCATTTGCTCGCCCAATGTTCCGAGAATGAGTCTTTAGTCATCTTGCCCATAAGGCATGGTTCGCAAGCATCAAGTGATTCATAATCAAGTGATTCCAAAATCCCATCAGATGGAGTTTCTTCATGCGCTTTACACCAATATGACCTAAACGGCAAAGTGCCACAAATAACTTGCACTATTATTATTAACTTTGCATCTTTTGGCATCAATATTATGAATATGTGTATCACTACGATCGAGATCCAACGAACCATTTTCATTGGGTGTGTAACCATATAAGGTTTTATTCATGTAAATGTAACAACAATTTATTCTCTTACTTAAATGAATAACCAGATTGCAATAAACATGATCAAATCATATTCATGCTCAACGCAAACGCCAAATAACATTTATTTAGGTTTAACACTAATCCCGAAAGTATAGGGAGTGTGCGATGATGATTATATCAATCTTGGAACTACTTCCAACACTCATCGTTACTTCCCTTCAACTAGTTTCTTTATTCTCAGAACTCCTGCTTCGAGTTACTAATCTTAGCAACCAACAAGTATCAAATACTCAGGGCTACTATAAACACTAGTAAAGCACACATCAATAACCTGTATATCAAATATACCTTTGTTCACCTTGCCATCCTTCTTATCCACCAAATATTCAGGGTAGTTCCGCTTCAAAGGACCAGTTCCATTGCAGCAAAAGTACTCGGCCTCGTGCTTAGGTCTAGACTTGGGCTTCTTCACCGAGCAGCAACTTGCTTGCCGCTTCCTTTTGAAGTTCCCTTCTTCCTTTGCCATTTTCCTTGAGACTAATAGTCTTGTCAACCATCAACACTTGATGTTTTTCTTGATTTCTACCTTCACGATTTTAGCATCGCAAGAGCTCGAGAATCTTTTCGTCATCCCTTGCATACTATAGTTCATCACGAAGTTCTACTAACTTAGTGATGGTGACTAGAGAATTCTGTCAATCACTATCTTATCTCGAAGATTAACTCCCACTTGATTCAAGTGTTTGAAGTACTCGCATAATCTGAGCACATGCTCACTAGTTGAGCGATTCTCCTCCATCTTTTAGCTATAGAACTTGTTGGAGACTTCATATCTCTCAACTCGGTATTTGCTTAAATATTAACTTCAATTCCTGGAACATCTCATATGGTCCATGACGCTCAAAACGCCTTTGAAGTCCCGATTCTAAGCCGCTACATGGTGCACTAAACTATCAAGTAGTCATCATCTTGAGCTAGCCAAACGCTCATAACGCCTCAGATTCGCTCATATTGAGCTAGCCAAACGCTCATAACGCCCGCATCTGCTCCTGCAATAGGTCCGTCACCTAGCGTGCATTAAGGACATAATTCTTCACAAGCAGCAATGAGGATAAACCTCAGATCACGGATCCAATCCGCATCATTGCTACTAACATCTTTCAATACAATTTTCTAGGAACACATATAAAAACATATGGAAGCAACAACCCGAGCTATTGATCTACAACATAATTTGCAAAATACTACCAGACTAAGTTCATGATAAATTAAAGTTCAATTAATCATATTACTTAAGAACTCCCACTTAGATAGACATCTCTAGTCATCTAAGTGATTACGTGATCCAAATCAACTAAACCATGTCCGATCATCACGTGAGATGGAGTAGTTTCAATGGTGAACATCACTATGTTGATCATATCTACTATATGATTCACGCCGACCTTCGGTCTCCGTGTTCCGAGGCCATATCTGTTATATGCTAGGCTCGCAAGTTTAACCTGAGTATTCCGCTGCGCAACTGTTTTGCACCCGCTGTATTTGAACGAGAGCCTATCACACCCGATCATCACGTGGTGTCTCAAAGACGAAGAACTTTCGCAACGGTGCATACTCAGGAGAACACTTCTTGATAATTTTGTGAGAGATCATCTTATAATGCTACCGCCAATCAAAGCAAGATAAGATGCATAAAGGATAAACATCACATGCAATCAATATAAGTGATATGATATGGTCATCATCATCTTGTGCTTGTGATTCCATCGCCAAGCAACGCCATGATCACCATCGCCACCGCGCGACACCTTGATCTCCATCGTAGCATCGTTGTCGCCTCGCCAACTATTGCTTCTACGACTATCGCTACTCCTTAGTGATAAAGTAAAGCAATTACATGGCGCTTGCATTTCATACAATAAAGCGACAACCATATGGCTCCTCGCCATTGCCGATAACTCGTTACAAAACATGATCATCTCATACAATAAAATATAGCATCACGCCTTGACCATATCACTTCACAACATGCCCTGCAAAAACAAGTTAGACGCCCTCTACTTTGTTGTTGCAAGTTTTACGTGGCTGCTACGGGCTGAGCAAGAACCGTTTTACCTACGCATCAAAACCACAACGATATTTCGTCAAATAGACTCCGCTTTAACCTTCTCAAGGACCGGCGAGCCACACTCGATTCAACTAAAGTGAGAGAGACAGACACCCGCCGTCACCTTTAAGCAACGAAAGTGCTCGGAGCGGTGAAACCAGTCTCGCGTAAGCGCACGCGTAATGTCGGTCCGGCCGCTTCATCTCACAATACCGCTGAACCAAAGTATGACATGCTGGTAGGCAGATGACTTGTATCGCCCACAACTCACTTGTGTTCTACTCGCACATGACATCAACGATAAAACCTGGCTCGATGCCATCGCTGGGGAACGAGTAATTTCAAAAATTTCCTACGATCACGCAAGACCATGGTGATGGCATAGCAACGAGAGGGGAGAGTGTCCGCCCACGCACTGTGAGACCGAAAGCGAAGCGCGATAACAACGCTGTTGATGTAGTCGACGCCTCCACGATCCGACCGATCCAAGCACCGAACGACGGCACCTCCGAAGTTCTGCACACGCTCAGCTCGATGACGATCCCCGACCGATCCAGCAAAGTGTCGGGATGAGTTCCACAAGACGACGGCGCAGGACGATGTTGATGCTCCACCGACGCAGGGCTTCGCTTAAGCTCCGCGACGATATGACTTCTCGGCGCAGGCTTCTCCTAAGCTCCGCGACGATATGACCGAAGTGGAATATGGTGGAAGGGGCACCGCACACGGCTAAGGCAAGATCCGAGATCAACTTGTGTGTCATGGGGTGCCCCCTGCCCTCAGATATAAAGGAGGGAGGGAGGAGGAGGCCGGCCCTAGAGGCGCTGCCGAGGAGTCCTACTCCCACCGAGTAGGACTCCCCCTCTCCTAGTTGGACTAGGACTTTGGGGAAGGGGAAGAGAGAAGGGTGCGGCCCCTCCCCCTAGTCCAATTCGGACTAGGCCATGGGGCGCGCGCCTGCCCTAGGCAGCCCTCTCTCTTCCCGCAGGCCCAATAAGGCCCAATACTTCTCCCGGCGAATTCCTGTAACTCTCCGGATTCAAAATACCCAATCATTCGAACCTTTCCAACTCCAATATAGTCGTCCAATATATCGATCTTTACGCCTCGACCATTTCGAGACTCCTCGTCATGTCCCCGATCTCATCCGGGACTCAACTCCTTCGGTACATCAAAACTCATAAACTCATAATATAACCGCCATCGAAACCTTGTTGCGTGCGGACTCTACGGGTTCGAGAACTATGTAGACATGACCTAGAACTATTCTCGGTCAATAACCAATAGCGGAACCTGGATGCCCATATTGGTTCCTACATATTCTACGAAGATCTTTTATCGGTCAAACCGCATAACAACATACTTTGTTCCTTTGTCATCGGTATGTTACTTGCCCGAGATTCGATCGCCGGTATCCAATACCTAGTTCAATCTCGCTATCGCAAGTCTCTTTACTCGCTCCGTAATACATCATCTCGTAACTAACTCATTAGTTACAATGCTTGCAAGGCTTAGGTGATGAGTATTACCGAGAAGGCCTAGAGATACCTCTCCACAATCGGAGTGACAAAACCTAATCTCAAATACGCCAACCCAACAAGTACCTTTGGAGACACCTGTAGTACTCCTTTATAATCACCCAGCTTACGCTGGACGCTTGGTAGCACCAAAGTGTTCCTCCGTAAACGGAGTTGCATAGTCTCATAGTTACAGAACATGTATAAGTCATGAAGAAAGCAATAGCAACATACTAAACGATCAAGTGCTAAGCTAACGGAATGGGTCATGTCAATCACATCATTCTCCTAATGATGTGATCCCATTAATCAAATGACAACACATGTCTATGGTTAGGAAACATAACCATCTTCGATTAATGAGCTAGTCTAGTAGAGGCATACTAGTGACTATCTGTTTGTCTATGTATTCACACATGTATTATGTTTCCGGTTAATACAATTCTAGCATGAATAATAAACATTTATCATGATATAAGGAAATAAATAATAACTTTATTATTGCCTCTAGGGCATATTTCCTTCAATTCGGAGTTCGGAAAGGTTACGAATGATTCGGGTATTTTTCGGAGTACCGGAGAGTTACGGGAATTCGCCGGGGAGAAGTATTGGGCCTTATTGGGCCCTGCGGGAAAGAGAGAGGGGCTGCCTAGGGCAGGCCGCGCGCCCCCCCATGGCCTAGTCCGAATTGGACTAGGGGGAGGGGCCGCACCCCTTCCTTCCCTCCCTTCTCTCTTCCCCTTACTTGTCTCCTACCCCTAATACATGGAAGGACTCCTAGTTGGACCTTTGTGCGACCAGTTGCTTACGCATAGGAATTCTGTGGTGACATCCAAGGGCTGGGTTTTTTGCTCTTCCGTTCAATATGTAGACCGTCAGGTGAGGAGTCGTGGGCCTGGGCTTAGGCCCACAATTGAGTCGATGCACCCTCGGTAAGGGAGTCATTATACCCCGAGAAGGGTCGCATCCCCGCACTACTAGGGAAAAGCCTATACACAGAATCTTAGCAGCAGCACGGCTCAAAAAGGAGCGCTGATGCTAATTAGTAGTAGCGCGTGTGCGGGAAACTCGCTACTGACAAGTTTTTAGCAGTAGCGCGCTCGGTGTAAACCGCGCTACTACAAATATCGACCGGCGGTGTCCACCAAACTCCATTTAGCAGCAGCGCGGTGCCACGAGCCGCGCTACTGCTATGGATGTAGTAGTAGCGCGCTTTTTCTGAGGTAGCTGCTGCTAAATTTCAAATTGGCACACTTTTTGGTCCCGGTTAGCAGTAGCACCGTTGCCCAAAGCGCGTTGTTGCTACTTCCTTAGCAGCAACGCGTTTTAACTCCCGCGCTACTGCTAATCCGCACCAACCCACCACCTTTTCCCCACCCGTCCCTCCCCCTCCCCCTCCTCTCTTCCCTTTCCCTTACCTCCCACATGCTCCCACTCTCACTCTTCTTCTTCCTCAATACTTCTCCCCCATTACTCTCCCTCTTCTATCTACCTTTCTCTCTCTTCATTACTCCTGCCTAACTACACCACCTCCATTAATGCATCTCCTTTCTCTTTTTCCTTCCCCCTCCACTAGTTGAAGTTGTCTCCTCCCAAATTAGGTAGCTAGGTAGATGTAGGATTTAGTTAAGTGACCTATTTGCCCCCTAGCTAACTAGATCTATCTTTGTCAAGAAAAGCTTTGTGCACTTTTGATCTCCCTACAACATCATCTCCACCGTGTGCTCGATCTCGAGATAGAGGTTATTAAAATTTCATGCTTTTGCAAAATGGAAATATGTTTATGTGTATGTGATATGTTTATGGAAATTGTGTGTGTGGCATGAGTTGACGCCAAATTGTGCTTTTGAGTTGCCTATCTTTTGCCGAAATGTCGATTTATTTCCGTTTCGGCGAATTCCGAGCAAACTCTAGGTACATATATGTCCTATTTTTAGGGAAGGTCATGCCGAATTTTTGTATGACTTTGATGCATGCACGCATTTTTATAATCAATTTGTTTTATTATTACCGTGCAGACATTCATGATGGTTAGTGGAACGATGGTGGACAGGTGGTTGCCGTCGGCGGTGCAGGACATGAAAGAAAATAACCTGACAGAGGTTTTATGTTCGTGTCGAAAATGCAAAGGAATAGTTTGGCTCGACCCCTATGACGATGGTCGTGTCGAAGCGCACCTGCTCATGACTGGTTTCATGGATGGCTATAATCGGTGGATAACTGAAGATGAGGATGACGATGTTGAGGATGCCGACGGGGCAGGCAATGATGACATGGGGTAAGACGAAGAGATGATCAATAATGGCGGCGGGGAAGAGGCCGGACATGGGGGCGGAGAAGGGGCCGGACATGGCGGAGGAGAAGGGGCCGGACATGGCGGCGGAGAGAATGACATGGACTCCACACAGCAGAGTTCATCGGTACTAAGACCCTCATGTTCAAGCATTGCTTCGCAAGGAGACGATTACTGAGAGAGCTGCTTCTAGAGAGGAGGCTAAGCTGGAGCAACTGGTGGTAGACTCGAACACTCCATTGTATGATGGTTGCAATCCTGAGGTGACCCGCTTGAGTTTCACGCTCCAACTCCTGAAGACGAAGGATAAAAACAAATGGACCAACACTAGCCTCGATGAGCATCTCAAGTACCTAACGGATGTTCTTCCCGCGGGTAACCTATGTCCTACTAGTGTTGATGAGGCCAAGAAGATCGTGTGCCCTCTTGATCTGCCACATGTTAGATACCATGCATGCATCAACGATTGCATAATTTATCGGAAGGAGCAGGCGGAAAAAACAAGCTGTCCGGTGTGCAATGCTTCTCGATACAAGAAGGCCTGGAAGAAATGTCCCCAGAAAGTTGTATGGTACTTACCGATCACTCCCCGTCTCCAGAGGTATTTTGTAGATCCCAAGGAAGCAAAGCTAATGCGCTGGCACGCGGAGAGGAAGAAGCCCAACGATGGAGATGATCCGGTTGAGACACGGAAGGATGGAAGCCAAAGGAGAGCGTTGAACAGCTTCTATCGGTATTTTGAATGTGATGCAAGGAACATCGTGCTCGGCTGGTACCGATGGCATGAACTGCTTACAACCGAACACCAACCATAGCACATGGCCCGTGTTTGTATGGATGTACAACCTCCCCTGGTTGTGCATGAAATCAAGTACATTCACATGAGCATGCTTATTCAAGGGCCAAACAACCAGGAAATAATATTAATTTGTATCCGGGCTACTTCAAGAGGAGTTAGACACGTTATGGAAAACACCGCCAAGACATGGGACGCCAAAGAAAGGTGAGTATTTCAACATGAGAGTCACTGATCACGACATAAAGGTACGACTATCTCGGTTACGGATATGTGGCAGGCCAGTGTGCCATGGATATTGCGGATGCACGCGGTGCATGGATGATACGACGCCTCAGCAGCTAATGTCAAGGAAAGACGGCGGTCCGGGAAAATCGTGTACATGGGGCATCAAGATGGCTTGAACAGACGACCCGTGGAGAAACCGTGGAGATCTATTCAATGGTCACGCTGAGCATCGAGGACCTCCACGTAAGCGGAGCGGTGCCGAAATCGATGAGCTGTTGAAAAACTGGAAGGAGTGTCCCGCGCCGGGAAAGACGATGAGAAAGGCGCCGGAGCCGCTGCTGAAGGTATTGAAGACGAGGTCTGTGTTCTGGGAATTGGAGTACTGGCACAAACTCGATACACCTCATTGCCTTGATCAAATGCATATTTGTAAGAATGTCCTTGAGAGCTTGCTCGCAACACTGATGAACATGCCGGATAAGACCAAGGATGGGCCGAAGGCAAGAAAAGACTTGCAAGATTTGAAAATCAGGGAAGATCTGCACATGCCGCCCCATAAAATGTCGACGAGAGAGATGGAGACAGAGGCACGGAGAAGAAGGGCAAGAAAATAAAGAAAGAGGATTATTGCCCCCTTCTTGCTTCACCTTAAGTCGGCTGAGATCAATCAATTCTTTAAGTGCCTTACCGAGTCAAAGTTAGTTCCGCCATCGTGGCAAGATAAGCGATATCTAGACACGGACAAGAAAAGGTTCAGCGGGATGAAGTCTCATGACTGTCATGTGATGATGACGCAGATACTACCTATTGCCCTTAGAGGGATAATGGACAAGCACGTCCGTGACATGCTTATTGGTCTCTGCAAATTTTTCGACGTCATCTCTCAAAAGTCAATCAGTGTGAAGCAGCTCTGAAGGCTACAGGAAGAGATCGTTGTGATACTGAATGAGCTTGAGATGTACTTCCCGCCCGCGTTCTTTGACGTGATGGTGCATCTGTGTGTCCATATTGTGGATGACATAATAGACTGGGGCCGCCATTCCCGCACAACATGATGCCGTTTGAGAGGATGAATGGGATCATCAAAGGATTCGTTTCAGAATATGTCCCGTCCGGATGGAAGCATCGTCCAGGGCTATTTGACACAAGAGTGCATCTCTTTACGTGAGAATTTTCTATATGGCGCAGACTAGCCGCCGGTGTTAGTGTTGGTTTGCCTGCTAACAAGCACGATGGGAGGCTCAAGGAGATGGTCACTACAACGGTCGCAGGAACTGCACGTGGCATACTCAGATCGATGCAACGACTTTGACAGAGCAAACTTGGTAGTGCTACAACACCTAGACGAGGTAGATCCTTTCGTGGCACTCGCACAAAGGAATTATCGCAAAGAAGTATCGTGATCGAGGGTATGCAGGATTTAACGCCGGTTACTAGAGAGCACAACTCCACTTTCCTGCATTGATTCAAAGAGCATATTATTGCTAATCCCGGAGGAGGGCTCTAAGGACGGATTGCTCATATACGCCTTAGCACATGGCCCTCGCCCAACCTCGTAACCTATCGTGCATATGATATCAACGGATACACGCTCTACACGGAGGCCAAAGATATGGACAAGGATGATCGTAACTCGGGGTGACGATGGAATGCATGACCGATAGCGACAACGGCGAATCTGAACAATTTTATGGAAGGGTCGAGGAGATCCGGGAGCTTGACTACTCTTGACTGCACAACACGACGATGTTCCGTGTCGATGGGCTAAGAATGTCGAAAGAAAACCGGATTTTCACTACCATGACTATACCCGACGCCAAGAGCGCTACCGTGAACACTATCGCAAAAAACGAGCCATGGGTACACGCTAAGCACGTGACACAATGCTTCTTCATAACCGACCCATGCAATCCCAAATCGTGTTGTCGTGAGGAGAGGCAAAAGGAACATCATTGAATGGATGGAGTCGCCAACGAGGAAGACTATGATCAGTCGGCAACCCAATGAGGGAAGATGACGATGATGATGAAGTATACGCCAAAAGAAGAATCAATACTACATTGCCTAAGAAAATCGTACTCCATGGAAAAGGCAAAGTCACAATGAGGGGCTCAATTATTCTTCAAATAACAAGAAGGGAAAGAAGCTGACTCAAAAACGAAAAACGTCCGGCGCCGAGGAACCGTATGTTATCGGTCAAATGATATATATATATATATATATATATATATATATATATATATATATATTCCTATTTTGTATACATACTTAGCCATTATTATGCATGGGTCAAATGATGTAATATATATGTTCCTATTTTGCATACATATTTAACCGTCAAATGATGCAATATATATCGCCTCCCTTCGCTTCATCGCTCGGGAAATAAAAGTGGGAGAAATAAAGGAAAAGAAAAGGAAAACGGCAGTGGCGAAGGTAGTAGCAGCTGCTTTGTCTAAACCGCTACAGCTATCAAGGTAGTAGAAGATTTCGTATAAACCGCTATAGCTCTCGAAGGTAGTAGCAGCGCTTTGTCCAAACGCTGCCATCGCTACGCCCACTTAACCCAAAATTCTCACTCTCCTGCTTCATCCCGCCTTTTCCCCAAATCCCCACTCTCTCTCCCCGTCAGACCGCCAGGCTCGACCAGCGCCAAGGCTTCGCCTCGACCCGGCACCGGCGCTCGCCTCGACCTGCCCTCGCCCCGACCTCGACCTGCCTCGCCTCGACCTCGGCGCTGCCTCGCCTCGACCTCGGCGTGCTCGCCTCGACCTGCCGGCCCTCGCCTCCTCCTCCGCTTCCTCCTCGCAACCTCGGCCGTCGTCGGGCCTGCCTCGCCTGCACCTCTGTAAACCCCCTCTCTCTCTCTGCTAGGGTTCTTCGTTAATTTACTTAGGTTTTAGTTAGGCAGTATGTTAATTAGGTTATCTATTTAGTTATGAATTTAGCTAGGTTTCAAAATTAGCTGAATTTATATGCAAATTTGAACTGACATGTGATATGTGGATATGTCATGTTTTGGACATGTCATGTTTGGAAAATGATCCGAGTGGCCTATGTAACGCCGAATGTTGATTCATTTCCGCTCCGTGAATTTCAAAGCTTCGATATGTCCATTTTTAGCAAAGGTCATGCCGAAATTTCCGTGAATAAAGGCATGATTTGTGCTACATAGTTGGCATATCAAGTGTTGGCACATAGATTTCTTTTTATGTCATTTCTCATTTATTCATACTTTTAGAAATAAATGAGGACACTTAATCATAGGAAACATGTCGAACAACGAAGAAACTGGGCCTTCACCAAGATGCGCATAAGATGGATTATGAGGGTGAACAAGAGTACCTCGACTATTTGACTGCTAAGCAAGGTTTGCAGGTCGGCTCGATGATGGTATCGACGCCGACATCGACAACGACGGCGCCGCAAGATGATGGCGGCGCCGGACCGTGGGGAAGGTACGGCGGGAAGATACCAAGGGAAGGTACCGCCCCGATGCCTCTATCGAAAAGAGGAAGCATAAGAAGCAGAGGATACAAAAACCTAAAAAACTAGGGATTGGACGACTTGTGATCACAAAGATGGCACCTGGCAAGTTTGAGCCGTTAGAGCCGGAAGAACCTCGCAAGTGCTATGGGAACCAAGTAGGCTGCATCCTACGGGGATGCGCGAGCATCAACGATGATGACTTAAGGAGTAAAGAACATTTGACGCAGTTGCTCCTAACGAAGTTGCACAAGAGATTCAAGTTCCCCGACCGGGATGATAACATAGAACAACCGTGGGATGATCTGAAGATGAAAAAGATTAACAATCACGCCATGGGCATGTTCAGCAATGATTTGGCCTCCTGGAAAGGGAGGATGAAACGAGCTATTGAGGCTGATGAACCCCTGTCCAAGATTCTGGAGGAAAATCCGACACTTACGGAAGAGGAGTTCGAAAAGTTCAAGGACACTTGCGCTACCGATGTCGGCGTTCTGGGAACGGGGGTCCCCAGACTTGCCTGCCTGCGGCGTGGCTCAAAGGGGGACCCATCACGACCCATCTTCATCAACACAAGCTCAAGACCCTCGCGAGGGGCCAAGCCTCGCGGGGCGGACGACAGGGAGCTTCCTCAGGCACGGCCTCATCAGGCTGGCTCGCGAGGAGGCGAAGATATCAAGGTGGGGTACCTCACGAGGTGCCCATGACGCAAGCCATGACGACCAAGGGCGCCAGGCGGGCGCTAGCCCGCGCAGTGTCCTCCTTTCCTCTTTGGTGCAAAGGGAGCAAGCGCAGGCGAGAGCATCAAGCAAAGGCGTCTATTTCGGTGCAACAAGACCAAGACCAGCCCAACGACAGGAAGGAAGTCATTGTGGAGCCCAAGCCGGCCACCACCGAGCCTTTGACAAAGCGAGGACCAACTTTAGACAGGATAAGTGTACCAGATGTTCCCCTTCAAAATGGCCAATTGTTGGCGCCCTTCCCGCTCAATATTTGGGAAGAGGCCCAGGGCCCTTGCCTATAAATAGGACTAGCCACCCACAGGGTAGAGGGATCTGGAATCAGCAGAGAGAGAGAGACTGAACTCCCCCTAGCAGTTCATCGCACCAGCCAAGAACAGACCCTCGCGAGGTTGTTCTTCCTTGTATTGTTCATCACCATCAGCCCAAGAGGCAATCCACCACACCACAAACTAGAGTAGGGTATTACACCACAATGGTGGCCCGAACTAGTATAAACCTTGTGTCTCTTGTGTTGTTCCTTTCATAGTTTAGATCCTAGCGAGGCGGCGGGGTGCAGGTAGGTAGAGGGCGAGATCTCCGCGCACACCAAAGTTCGAACCTCAAGGGTCTGCGGAACCCGAATCCGACATTTGGCGCGCTGTAGGTGCGACGGAGTTTCTTCCGCCACCGCTGCGACCCGCCGCAATAAGCAGCGCGCCGCCCGCTCCGGCCGCCCGGCCTTGTGCGGGGCCGAGGCTCGAGCCTGCCCCGGCCTTGCAACGGTGCGGTGGCGGACAAGTTCAAGCCGACGACGCCGCCGCCATAACGGCGCGACCGATCCGATGGCCTTCTGCCGGGCGTCGAGGAGGCCGCCCTCGGCCGAGGTGACGACAGATCATGGCCAATCGGCTTCCCATGCCCTCACCGGCGCTCCGCGCATGGTTGCTCCACCTTCCGCAGCCTCCGTGGCCTCTTAGGAAGAGCTCCGCGCCTCTTCCTCACCCACCACGCTGCACCGGCGCCCCGATCGTCGCGCCCCCTCTGGGCGGCTCGCGGCGCCGCCCTCAAGTAACCACGCTGCCATTCGTCCGCCCGGTTCGGCGCCGCCTCCGCAGGGCCCCCAGACCGGTCGGCGCCAAGGCCATCGACCTTGATTCAGAGGACCACCCTCCAACTCAGCTGCTCGGGTGCACTCCCCATGCTTGTGCACCCCACCATCTGCTAGGTGGCCGTCACGGAGACTCTCATCGACGGCGCGCTGGCCTCAACGTGCTCTCGCTGAGGCCTTCAACCTCCTCTCAGCATACCACGAGCGGTTGCAGCCCAGCCGCCTTTCTCGGGCGTCGGGGGAGGGTCATCCTGCTCCTTGGGACAGATCCGGCTCCCGGTAACTTTCGGCACCTACGACAACTTCCGCACGGAGCTGGTCGATTTCGACATCGCCCCCATCGGCCTCCCCTACAACGCCATCCTCGGCTACCCAGACCGCCCAGCTTCATGGCGCGACTCACCCACAGACAACCTCATGAAGATGCCCGGAGCAACGGTGTCCTCACCGTGCCCGGGGACACCGGAGATGCGCTGCGAGTGCTCAAGCTCGCCTTCAAGACGGCGGCGCCAGCGTAGCCCGCCAACGCGGAGACCCCTGAGCCCAAGGGGTCTGCACCAACCAAAGAAGAAACAGTTGTTCACCCAAGACAGGGCAGAGACCAAGCAAATACCCATCGACGAGGACGGGTCCACTGACGCCACTTTCACCATAGGCGCCAACCTCGAGCCCGGCAGGAGGAGGCCCCGTCAAGTTCTGCCAAGAAACAAGAAGGTACTACCGGGAGCCTGATTAGTTGGCGGGATCCCTAGGGGCGAATCGAGCATCACCTCCACGTGTGCCCCAACGACGCCCGTGAAGCGTAAAGCGAGGCGGCAAATCCACCGAAAAGCAAGCCTTCATCGTCCGTGAGACCCGCAAACTAGAAGCCGCTGGGGTCATTCGCGAGGTCCGGTATCCGGATTGGTTGGCCAACCCTGTCGTTGTACCAAAGAAGGGAGGGAAGGAGCGCATGTGTGTCGACTTCACCAACCTCAACAAGGCATGCCCACAAGATCCGTTCCCGCTCCCTCGCATCGACCAGATCGTCGATTCCACCGCTGAGTGCGACCTGTTATGCTTCTTGGATGCCTTCTCCGGGTATCACCAGATCAAGATGGCGGTAGAAGACGTCGAAAAGACGGCTTTCCTGACCTCGTGTGGTGTGTACTGCTACACGTGCATGCCATTCGGGCTGCACAACGCAGGGGCGACCTTCCAGCGGCTGATGCACATCACCTTGGGTCCGCAGCTCGGGAAGAATGTTGAGGCTTACGTCGATGACATTGTGGTGAAGTCTCGGGAGGCCAGAACCCTGATACAAGACCTGGAGGAAACCTTCACGAGCCTCGATGCGGTGAACCCACGGCTCAACCCGGAGAAGTGTGTGTTTGGAGTCCCCGGCAAGCTCTTGGGCTTCCTCAGATCCCACCGAGGCATCGAGGCTAACCTGAAAAGGTCAAGGCGGTCGAGGACATGAGCCCGCCAAAGACCCTCGTGGAAATGCGAAGCTCATCAAGCGCGTGGATCATGCTTAGGGCTTCATCTCCAAGTTGGGGAACGAAATGCCTTTCTTCCAGCTAATGAAGAAAAAGGGACCCTTTGAATGGACTGAAGAGGCCGACAAGGCATTTCAAGATCTCAAGAGGTACCTGACCAGCCCTCCGGTCATGGTGGCCCCATGCCCGCAGGAACCCCTGGTGCTCTACCTCTCCGCCACACCCTACTCCGCCAACGCAGCTCTGGTGGCGGTTAGGGAAGAGCGTCAAACCAAAACCATAGCAGCAGCCTAGGTCAAGGCAAAGCAGGAACAAGGAAGACCCACAGAAACCACTACCGCGGCTGAGAAGGATCAGCCACCGCAGGGGAGCGCACTGGGGACGGAAGAGGTCCCTCCCCCAGACTACCAGCCTCTGGAGGCTCCATCGCCTCAGGAGTCGCCACGGTCCCCGTGAGGGCGCCACTGCATCTTGGCGCCCAAACCTCGTTGAGCACCCAAAGGTACTTGTCAAGACGGTGTTGCGGGACGCAAGGGCACGGTACCCCATGCCTCGTAAACTCCTCCTGGCGCTATTGGTGGCCTCGCGCAGCTGCGACACTATTTTCGTGGTCACCCCATCAAGGTCGCCTCAAAGATACCCTTGGAAAGGGCGCCAGAGCCCTAACTCAGCCGGAAGGGTCACCGAGTGGAACATTGAACTGCAAGCGCTTTCAGCTCAATTCAGCACGACTAGAGTCATCAAGGGGCGATTAGCGGATTTCATGGCAGAGTGGACGGAGGCACCGGCCTCAAGGCCGACGAGGATAGGTCCCTCCCCCAGAAGCGGCGCTGTAAGGCTGGGTCATGTACTTCGATGGGGCGTTCTCTGCATGGCGCTGGGCTGGGGCGGTGCTCATATCTCCCACTCAGACAAGCTCTACTACGCCAGCAGCTCTGTTCCAAAGAAGGCGAAAAGGTCTCCAACAACATAGCGGAGTATGAAGGTCTAATAGCGGGCTTGAAGGCCGCAGCTGCCCTAGGGGTGAAGCGCCTTACTATCAAGGGCGATTCGCAGCTCCTCGTCAATTTCTCCAACAAGGTGTACGAGCCAAAAGATGAGCACATGGAAGCCTACCTTGCGGAGGTCCGCAGGATGGAGAAGCAGTTCTGGGGGCTGGAGTTGTAGCATGTGCCCCGCGGCACCAATCAGGAGGCCGACGACATCGCCAAACGAGCATCCAGGCGGTTACCTCAGGAGCCTAGCGTGTTCGAGGAGTGGCTCTTCAAGCCCTCGGCCATGCCAGCACTATCAAACACGGCGCAGCCTCGGGAGGAGCTTCCCCAGCCACCTGCCTCAGGAGCCCCGGCCTGTGGCCCGGCCTCAGGAGCGCGCATGCTCCTGAAGGTGGAGCCTCAGGAGGGGTGCTGGATCACAGAGCTCCGGAGCTACTTAACGCAAGGGACCCTGCCGGAGAAGGAGGAGGAAGCGGAGCGTGTGGCGCGGCAAGCCACATCATACTGCATCAGGGATGGAGAGCTCTATCGGAAGCGACCGAATGATGTGTCACTACGCTGCATCTCCAGGGAGCAAGGGAAAGAACTGCTGGCGGATATACACGGTGGAGACTGTGGGCATCACTCGTCTTCACGAACCCTCGTGGGCAAGGCGTTCCAGAGCGGTTTCTATTGGCCTACTGCACTCAACGACGCCGTCGAACTAGTGAAGGCTTGCGAAGCCTGCCAATTCCATGCCAAGAAGATCCATCAGCCAGCAAGGGGTTTGCAAACTATACCCCTCTCGTGGCCATTCGTAGTCTAGGGGCTGGATATCCTGGGCTCGTTTCCTCGAGCGCCAGGGGGCTATCGCTACCTCTACGTCGTCGTAGACAAGTTCACCAAGTGGGCTGAAGTGGAAGCCGTCCGCACCATCCCCGCAGGTTCTGCGGTCAAGTTCATCAAGGGCATCGTGAGCCGGTTCGGGGTGCCGAACCGCATCATCACCGACAACAGTTCGCAGTTCACCAGTAACCTCTTCAAAACATACTGTGCTAACCTGGGAACGCAGATATGCTACGCTTCGGTGGCGCACCCCCGAAGCAACGGCCAGGCCGAGCGGGCTAACGCAGAGGTCCCGAGGGGCCTCAAAACCGAACATTCAAGAAAACTGAGGCTGCGGCGCAGGTTGGTACGACGAGCTTCATCCGTCTTGTGGTCCATCCGCACGACACACGACCAAGCCGATCGAGAGACCCCGCTCTTCCCGGTCTATGGAGCGAGCGGTCCTCCCTCACGAGGTCGACGTCGTTCCGCACGGGTCTGGCGCTCGACGAGGCGCAGCAGGGCGCCATGCGGGGACGGACCTCGTCTTGGGGAGGCGTCGTCGAGAAGCTGGCGTTGAAAGCGGCGAGGTACCAACAAGCATCATGACGATACCATCGCCGCAACATCCGCCCCGTAACTCTTGAGGTAGGGGACCTCGTGCTCAAAGGGTTCTCTCGAGGAGGGGCTGCATAAGCTCTCTCCCATGTGGGAGGGCCCATTCAAGGTTTTTCATGTTTCAGGCCCGGCTCAGCGGCGCTTGAGACTCGGGAGGGGTGCCACCCCGAACACGTGGGACATCCAAAGCACCTCCGGAGGTTTTACCTCAAAAGGCCCAGAGCCCGTGAAGCTATCTTTTGGAAAAGGCCCAGAGCACATGAAGAAGGCGAATGCCCGTGAAGCTATCTTTTGGAAAAGGCCCAGAGCACGTGAAGAAGGCGAATGCCCGTGAAGCTATCTTTTTGGAAAAGGCCCAGAGCCTGTGAAGAAGGCGAGTGCCTGTGAAGCTGTCGCTTTTTGGAAAAGGCCCAGAGCCTGCGAAGAGGGCCAATGCCCGTGAAGCTTGCTTCCCCCAAGAAAGGCCCGGAGCCTGTGAAGAAGGCCAACGCCTGTGAAGCTCTCCGCCCGTGACACTCTCACGTAATAATGAGTTGGGGCTGTACACGCCCCGGAGTCTCAGGAGCACTGGTCTCAGGCCATGGGGCTCCCTCCCACGCCCAGTGGCAGCACTTAGCTCCGCGATGGTGAGAAGACGTCGAAGACTAGATTAGGTGCCGGACGCGGCTTTTTCATTTGCTTTCTGCAGTTGGCTTGTTCATTCTCATTTGAAGTTTTATCGAAGCTGTTGTCGTTTTGATTTGTGGCTCTTCGACCTTTCGCCCTCCTACCTCGATTTCTCTCGCGCAAGGTCTCGCGAGGGGGGCAGCCTGAGCGCCCCCGCGAGTGTTTTCTGCCCTTATCGTTCGAGGTTTCCCTACCCGGGTCCACTACAGAGCACCCTCCATCCGCCCCACGGGCACCGCGACATCGAACACAGACTGGGTCGGTCGCCTCCACAGCTGAGGCCGGGAGCTACCTCTCCAGACTAACCTTCACAGGACATGAAGCGTTCGACGAGGCCTCGGCCTTGGGAAACGAGGGCCACGACGGGCGCCCCCGAGCTAAGTAATTTCTACGCACAGCGTGTAGCACAAAGGCATAATATCGAGATAGCGAAACAAGACGATAATTAACAGCAATAGTTCAAGCACGCCACGCTGGGCCCTACACTACCGCTCTTTGCGCAGAAAAGGAAAAAGAACAAAACAGCGCGGCTCGCCGACACCAACTCGCGGGAGACTCGAATCGCCTCCGAGCTCAGCGGACTCCCTCTCGCTTCACCGGGCGTAGACGGCGGGCGGACTCGCTACCTCCCTCCAGCGGCGCGGCGGCGCTGAGGTCGGTCGCGCCACCACCGGAGGAGCCGCTGCCCAAGAAGAGTCGCCAAAGCTCGACGAGACCGGGCGTCGCCGACCACGCTGCTGCCGCTGTCGTCTTCATCGTCGCTGGGCTGGACCCAGCCACGGTCGCCGTTCTCGGGGCAGCACCCAGCGCGCGACCATCTTCCCCGAACACCCTCACGAGGGGTGGCATCGCCGTCGAACTTGAAGTGCAGGTGCACACCGCCAGATCAGACAGCAGGGGCAAATGTTTGCCACCATGGGTCGTGGCAGCTCCCGGCAGAGACCTCCAGTGAAGCCAAGGAGGCCCGCTGCAGCAACCATCCTCCCGAAGCTGAGGCCGCCTGGGCACCAGCGGAAGCTCACCTAGGAGGAAGCGAGAAGCCGGAGCCGGTGCCGGTCGGCTCACTGACCACACAATGAACTCCGGCAGCACCTCTGCCGAGTGGAAGCGCGACCTAGGGGGTCGCGCGACCGTAGCGCACCCCCCAGCAGTGGCATGCCGCCCGCCACCGCGCGGGAGATCACCTCCACGACCGTGAGGAGCCACCATGGGAGCCACAGGGTGTTTGCGAGGATGGCCTCCACCGCGCTTGGGCGGGGGAGAGTCAGGCTCCACCTGGCGAGCCTTCCCCTTCTCCACGGCCGAGAACCTCTTCGGCGGAGCCATGGAGAAGAAGAAGAAGCAAGAGGAGATGGACTAGAAGGGCAGGCGCCGTCCCGTACTTATAGCCGGGGAAGGCCAACCACCGACCTCCACGATCGCAGGTAATCATGACCCGCTTTGCATGCAGGGACTTGTCAATTCGTGCAGTCGCCGAGGCGTCGTGGGGGAGCAGGGCCGCCCACGTCCAATCAACCGCCACGCGGCGCCCAAGGCCGCAGGCTGTGAGGGCTCAGGCGCTCAGACTTGCCCTTCGCCTCCGCTCGGCCAAGCCCGGCGCGCTTTGACCCGGGGCTACTGTCGGCGCCAGGGGAACGGGGTCCTCAGATTTGCTCGCCAAGGCGTGGCTCAAAGGGGGCCCATCACGCCCATCTTCATCAACACAAGCTCAAGACCTCGCGAGGGGCCAAGCCTGTGGGCGGACGATAGGGAGCTTCCTCGTGCACGGCCTCATCAGCTGGCTCGCGAGGAGGTGGAGAGATCAAGGCGGGTACCTCATGAGGTGCCCATGACGCAAGCCATGACGACCAAGGGCGCCAGGTGGCGCGAGCCCAAGCAGGTCCTCCTTTCCTCTTTGGTGCAAAGGAGCAAGCGCAGCGAGAGCATCAAGCAAAGGCATCCATTTCTGTGCAACAAGACCAAGACCAGCCCAACGGCAGGAAGGAAGTCATTGTGGAGCCCAAGCCGGCGTCACCACCAGAGCCTTTGACAGGCGAGGACCAACTTTAGTCAGGATAAGTGTACCAGATGTTCCCCTTCAAAATGGCCAATTGTTGGCGCCCTTCCCGCTCAATATTTGGGAAGAGGCCCAGGGCCCTTGCCTATAAATAGGACTAGCCACTCACAGGGTAGAGGGATCTGGAATCAGCACACACAGAGAGAGAGAGACTGAACTCCCCCTAGCAGTTCATCGCACCAGCCAAGAACAGACCCTCGCGAGGCTGTTCTTCCTTGTATTGTTCATCACCATCAGCCCAAGAGGTAATCCACCACACCACAAACTAGAGTAGGGTATTACACCACAATGGTGGCCCGAACTAGTATAAACCTTGTGTCTCTTGTGTTGTTCCTTTCAGAGTTTAGATCCTAGCGAGGCGGCGGGTGCGAGTAGGTAGAGGACGAGATCTCCGCGCACCCCAAGTGTTCGAACCTCAAGGGTCCGGGAACCAAATCCGACAACCGAGGCAGCCAAGGCTAAGGCTGCGAAATTCAAGAGCTTTCAAAGAAAGGAACACGGAAGTATCGCCTCGGGAAGCCGTGGCTACCTCGGTAAAAGGCCCATATGGGATAAGGAGGACGCGAACGTGAAGCCGCGGGTCTCCTGCACTCTTCAGCAAAGTCACCAACCCCTTGGAGCGTGACTTCATCAGGGCCCGCTACAAGTGGGACAAGGAGAAAAGGTTTTTACACGGACAAGATCACGAGGAAATTGATTAGACTCATCGAGAAGCAACACCAGCTTGCGGCCGAAAGCCCTACTTCTCGATGAGGCCCAAGTGGGACACCCTCTCAACCGGCCTTGAACGAACTTAAGGGACTCCCTTTGGGCCAGCGCCGCAATATGGTCGTGTGCACAATACCGAGACGGCGCCACGTGGAAGGTGTTTTACAACGAGGGCCGGAGGCCAAGAAGCAGAAAAAGAAGTTTAGTCAGCGGACATCGACGCCAAGGTGAAGCTTGCGGTCGAGAAAAAGCAGCCGAGGACACGAAAAAGCAGCCGAGGACAAATATGAGTTGCTACAAAGAAAATAATGCAGTCAGAATCGCCAGTAGAAATGATTTCGCTACTAACTTGGTTCCCATTATCATCAACTTGGCATTTGTATGTGTATCATGATGACATTTGTATGTGCTAAATATTCTTCTATAAAGCCTGTTCAAATACAAAACAAATATGCCGGAAAAAAAACAAAAAAACTACTAAAATTAGCAGTAGCGAGTGTATAAAAGTTAGCAGCAGCGCCGTGATAGCAGTAGCGCGCTAGAGCTACTAGCAGTAGCGCTGGTGAGCACGCGCTACTGCTATGTGTTAGTTGTAGCGCCTTATTAGTAGCGCCACTCCCGCTACTGATACACCTAAAACCCACGCTGCTGCTAGCCTTTTCCCTAGTAGTGCCGGGAAGGGAGTCGACGTATCCCGGGAAGGCAGACAGCCCACGATCCAACGTGGTTAGTGACTCGGTAATTAATCTGAGATTAATTAACCGTTCCTGACCAACAAAAATAAAGCGCATATGTATGACCTCGGCTTGGCTCGTTTCCGCACCACTCAGAGCGGGCGCGCCGTGACGAGGTGGGCGGTGGGAAGGAGGATCGCATGTGTACCACTTCTCTTTTCAAGCTTCTAATGACAAGTGGTAGAGCAGCCCTTATAAAGGGGTCTCAACTCTCCTCCATTAGCAAGGTGGCACTAAACTTCCCACACCTACCATATACCTACATGGTCCTCAAGATTAACCAGGAATCATTGTTCATATGGGACCAAAGCCTATCTATGATTCAACAATCCCCCACCATATCTCGAGGCACATTAGTTTGTCATCTGTTGCAAATAATGTTTTGATATATCAGAATATTTAGTGAAGACTGTTAAGTTGAACTTCCACCTAGAGCGAACGAATTAGACTTCTTCACAACTGAATAATGAACTATGCCGAATTGTCAGTTTTAGCGTTCCTTCATACTCTACCGCTCACCGGCCTCGAAGGAACGAATCATTTGTTCTGCAACGATGATATGGAATTCAGGGCGATGATGAGACGGGTGGGGGGGGTAAGTGGAGGGATGCGGCGACGCCATGCGTAGAGATCACCAATGTCGGATTTGGCTGCTCCCACCCCTTAAATGCTCCCAAGCTCCCAACTTAAATAAAAAATCTAAAAATTATGATGTTTTTAAGTTCACAATGTGTGTGTGTCTACGGTCCCTAGAAAAAATTCTGCATTCGTATCTTGAGTTTGGATTTGAATTTTTTAGATATTATAGATACGTGTGCTGTGAACAATTTATTCATATATATTTTAAAACATTTAAATTTATTTTTTGAAAGATGAGAGAATAATTTTTAGCATGTGAGTAGTGCGTCGATGTCTCCATATTACACACAGTCAATACTGTGGTTGCCCATAGAAGGCCTAGCCCAGCAGGCCCTCTCATTGCCGGCCCATTCATGAAACGCCCCGTTCCACTCTCTCTCTCCTCCGACCCCTCCGCCGTCGCCTCCCAGCCTCGCCGCGGCGGCGGCGTCAGCTGGAGAGAGTATGCCAGCGAGCAATGTTCGGTCTGCAGGCGGCCGTAGAGCGTGCCAGGGCGAATGGGGAGTGACGCGGGCCTCACATCTACGACGACCACGACCGGCCGTCCGCTTCGACGCCGGCAAGCTCGAGCGCCTCAACGACCACTTTCTCCTCCGCAGGTTCGGTTAGCCCCTCCTCTCGTCTCATATACCACATCAGACTAGTTGAATCTTGGTCAACTCATAGTTTCATACGGTCATACTACTGCATAGGTCTGAATCTTGGTCAACTAGTTGAATCTTGAAGAATGCTACTCCTAATCTTGGTCAATTTCTAATAGGAGTATTTCTTTCTGTAGTTGACATGTGCTGTTAGAAGTTCCTCGCTATTGCCGCAGGCGTGGAAATGAAGCTCTCTCTTCCATTAGCATATTATTTGCATTTGTAGCATTCGACCATTGAAGCAATTTTTTGTGGGTTGGTTTAGGTCAATGCCGTGATCATTCAGGCCACTGCCTTGTTCACTGACCTTTTGACACTTAGCAGCCATGAGGGGTATGGTTAGCACTCCCCGGCCCAGAGCTCACTGTCATAGTGGAAAATTCCAAAAGTACAGCTTTCCTGTTAAGCTTGGTGGAAGCCCCATGATTGACTTGCCCATGGCCCGCGGCAGCCATTGTGGAAGCCTAGTTCATGGCTGACTTGACCCAGGTCCATGGCCACTTGGCAGTGGTGGAAAGCATCACCTGAAGTCCACTTTGGTGTGCTAGGGAGCTTGTCAACCCTGCCGACTAGCACATACTCCCTCCGTTCCAAAATAGATGACTCAACTTTATACTAATTTTAGTATATAGTTAGTACAAAGTTGAGTCATCTATTTTGGAACGGAGGGAGTAGATTTCATGGTAGTACACTAATACTGCCTGCCTTGTATTATGCAGAGAGATAGTGGTCCCAATCTGAATTGGGCTGCTGCTGTCCAACCTTGCTTGGGCAAACCATATGTGCTGAGCCTGCCGATGCTTGCACTCCAGCTGCTACCTACGGACCTTCCACAATCTGCAATGGCAATGCACAGCCATCCTGTGACTGTATGGAGAGCTTCTCTCAGAAGTCACCGCAGGATTGGGAGTTTGATGATCGAACAGGAGGATGCATCAGAAACACGCCTTTACATTGCAGCACCAGTGGTAACAACAAAAGCATGACAAGTTCAACAGACATATTCCACCCCATTTCTCAAGTTACATTACCCTACAACCCATGAAGCATAGATGTTGCTACCACTCAGAGCAAATGTGAAGAAGCTTGTCGCAGTTCCTGCTCCTGCACTGCCTATTCCTATAAAAATAGCAGATGCTCTGTCTGGCATGGTGAATTACTTAGTGTAAATCTGAATGATGGCATTGATAATAATTCTAAAGATGCTCTTTATCTTCGCCTTGCTGCGTCTGCCAAGTTTGAAAAAAGGAAGAAAAAAGCAACAAACATTAGAGTTGTAACTGCTGCAAGCATTATTGGTTTTGGATTATTGCTAATGCTCGTGCTGCTGCTACTGATTTGGAAGAACAAATTCAAGCCATTATACAACAATCAAGGTAGTGATGGTGGGATAATAGCCTTTAGATACACTGATTTAGTGTGTGCTACTAAAAACTTCTCAGAAAAGCTGGGAGGAGGTGGTTTTGGTTTTGTGTACAAAGGAGTCTTAAAGGACTCAACTAATATAGCAGTGAAAAGACTTGATGGTGCCCGTCAAGGAGAGAAGCAATTCAGGGCTGAGGTGAGCTCAGTTAGACTGATCCAACATATCAACATTGTAAAATTGATCGGTTTCTGCTGCAAAGGTGATCACAGGTTACTTGTGTATGAACACATGTTAAATGGGTCTCTTGATGGTATCCTATTTGAGAAGAGCAATGCTGCTGCTGTCCTAGATTGGAACACCAGATATTAAATAGCCCTAGGAGTTGCCAAAGGATTGTCCTACTTGCATGAGAGTTGTCACAAATGCATCATACATTGTGACATTAAGCCAGAAAACATACTCGTGGATGCATCATTTGTTCCTAAAATCGCAGACTTTGGGTTGGCTGCGTTTGTGGGGAGGGATTTTAGCCGAGTTATGACTACATTCAGAGGAACTGCTGGTTATCTTGCCCCAGAGTGGCTTACCGGAGTTGCAATCACACCGAAAGTTGACGTTTACGGCTTTGGCATGGTGCTTCTAGAAATCATATCAGGAAGGAGGAATTCCTCACTAGAAACACCATACAACACTAGAAGCAGCACCACCAGCTACCAGAATGTTGAATATCTCCCTGTGCAAGCCATCAGCAAGCTTCATGACGGAGATGTGCAGAGTTTGGTGGATCCACAGTTGCATGGTGACTTCAATTTGGAAGAGTCTGAAAGGATTTGCAAAGTTGCATGCTGGTGCATCCAAGATAATGAGTTCGATCGGCCGACTATGGGTGAAGTGGTCCAGGTTCTCGAAGGTCTACAGGAGATTAATATGCCCCCGATGCCAAGACTGCTTGCGACTCTAACGGAACAGTTCGGTGCTGCAACTCCAGTGTAATATTAATTATTCATAGAGAGTGTTTCACATGCGATCGATGTTATTAATCTTTGTTTCAGCAAATTCTTGGAAATTGTAATGTGCAGTGGTAGGAATAAAGGAAGAAGGCAAGCTTTCAGTCGCTAAATCCTCTGTTATTTTGTTTTTGTATGGTAAGGAAGCGTTGTAGAAAAGTACAGCAGAGCTTGAAATATGTGTATGCTTTGTTGATGGACTAGTTTGATGCATATCCTTGAATCCTTAAATCGAAGGAAGATGTTGTTATACATATATGCCACTACCCGTTTTCATCAAGAGCAAGCATAGCTTGGTCGTGCCTCCGTGGCTCCCTTGATGAGTTGGCCTTTTTTGCACGGTGCTGGCACCCGGGACCCACAGACAAGGGTCCGAGGGCAGCAAAAACAAGAACGGCGTCTTGCTGCAAGATCACCAACATGTAGTCTGCTCGGATTGAACCAATGCGTCCTATCCACTTGGCGAAATGTGAGGCCTGCTCCAGCACCAGTATGACGCCCCCGATTTAATCGTACACTAATCATGCACGCAAATGTGTACGATCAAGATCAGGAACTCACGGGAAGATATCACAACACAACTCTACAAACAAAATAAGTCATACAAGCATCATAATACAAGCCAGGGGCCTCGAGGGCTCGAATACAAGTTCTCGATCATAGACGAGTCAGCGGAAGCAACAATATCTGAGTACGACATAAGTTAAACAAGTTTGCCTTAAGAAGGCTAGCACAAACCGGGATACAGATCGAAGAGGAGCAGGCCTCCTGCAGGATCCTCCTAAGTTACTCCCGGTCGCCGCCGCTGGCTGCACGTAGTAGTAGGCACCTCCAGTAGTAGTCGCCATAGGCGGTGGCGTCGCGGCTCTTGGGCTCCATCGTCTGTTGCAGCAATCGAGTAGAGGTAGGGGAAAAGGGGAACAAGGCAACCGTGAGTACTCATCCAAAGTACTCGCAAGCAAGGAGCTACACTACATATGCATGGATATATGTGTAAAGGGTCATATCGATGGACCGAACTGCAGAAAGCCGTAATAAGAGGGGATAGTTAGTCTTAACGAAGACTACGCTCGACACCTGTCTTGCAACAGTAGAAAAGGACAAACGGAAGTCCTCCAAGTAACATCACATAGCAATAATCCTACCCGCGATCCCTCCTCATATCCCCGAGAGAGCGACCACCGTTGTATCCGCACTTGGAAGGGTGTGTTTTATCAAGTATCCGGTTCTAGTTGTCATAAGCTCAAGGTACAACTCCAAGTCGCCCTGCTATCAAGATCACGGCTATCCGAATAGATTAACTTCCTGCGGGTGCACCATCTTACCCAAAGACGCTTGATCCCATTTGGCCGGACACACTTTCTGGGTCATGCCCGCCGCTGAAGATCAACACGCCGCAGCCCCACCTAGGCACAACAGAGAGGCCAACACGCGGTCTAAACCTAAGCGGGCAGGTGTCCGCCCATCGCCTCGAGCGCACTGCAGACGTTATGTAGGGCGGCGGAAGCAGACCTAGCCTAGCAGCGCTCCAGCCCAATCCGGCCGCCGCTCTCCGTCACCGACGTCTGAAGTGCTTCGCCGATACCACGACGCCGGATACCCATAACTACTCCCGCGAGATGGTTAGTGCGATAAGCTCAGAGCCAACTCAGATCAAATACCAAGACCTCGTTAAGCGTGTTAAGTAACCGCGAACGCCGAACAGGCCAGCCCACCTCTCTCTAGGCGGTCTCAACCTGCCTGCCGCTCCGCCTCAAAGATCCACTCATGGTGCTCCACCACCGACCGACTTTAGTCTCCACATGTATCATGTATAAATATATAGTATATACCCGTGATCAACTCCCGAGTGATCACGGCCCGATAGTATAGCACGGCAGACGGACAAGAATGTAGGGCCACAGATGAAAGTACTAGCATCCTATACTAAGCATATAGGAATGCGTAAGGTAACAATGTAGTTACAAGGACAAAGCTATGCAAAGAAGATAGGAGTATCTCAAAACAAGAATATGCTATACTACTCTAATGCAAGCAGATAGAGAAGAGTAGGCGATATCCGGTGATCAAGGGGGGGGCTTGCCTGGTTGCTCTGCAAGAGAGAGGGTCACAACACCGTAGTCGAATCGCCAAAGCAGCAGCTGGCGGTCTCGCAGATCTACCGGAGAGAAGAGGGGAAGAAACAATGAATACCAAGTAAAACAGATGCATATCGATGCATGACATGCCAAGAAGCGATGCTAGGCATGCCCTAACGTGGTATGAGGGGTCATCGTTATAGGAAACATCCGGAAGGTATTCCTGCTTTGGGTTTTCAGCAGGAGGAGCGGAGGGAAAAGTTGCAGGTTCGATAGGTTAGGGTGTGTGTGGACGAACGAGCGGATTGCGTATCCGGATTCGCCTCGCCGCTCGAGCAACTTTCATGTTGAAAATATTTTAACCGAAGTTACGGATTAAAAGATATGATTTTAAAAGATTTTAATAATTTCTCGAATTTAATTAATTAATTAATTAATTCAAAAATGTATTTATGACGTCAAGATGATGTCATGCCGACGTCAAGATCAACAGGTTGACTAAGTCAACCCCGACATGTGGGTCCTGTCATTATACATCGTTAACTAATTAACTTAATTAAGTTTAATTAATGTAGTTAATTAGGTTAATTAGTCATTAGGTTAATTAATCGATTAATTAAATTAATTAATTACTTAATTAATTAATTAATTAATTAATTAGTTTTATTCATTTTTATTTATTATTTATTTAAAGTCCATTATCCTTTTCTTTTTATTTTTAAAAACGTTCTGTGGGGTGGGGCCCCATGTCAGTGGCAGTGGGGGCTTGGACCGGTCAGCCCTGCTGACCGAGTCAACAGAGCGAGAGGGGGGCCTCTGGCCCATCACCGCTGGCCAAAGGGCCCCTGTGCCATGCCACGTCGGCAGGGGGGGCGGAGTTGGCTCCGGTGGCTACCGCGGCGGAGGGGGCGCCGGAGCCCGCCGGACTTCGTGCTCGGTGGCAAACGGGCGCTGGTCGGCGATTCGAGCGCAAGGAGGACGGCGGTTCCGATGGGGCAGGGGTCGGCCGGACTCGGCCGGAACGGGCGCCATGAGCGGCGGAGGCGGCGAGGAGGTTCGGTCTCCGTTGGGGCGTGCACGGGTCGGGAGGGTTACAGGCCGCCGAGCCACATGGGCTCGCCCCGTGACTGCTTAGTCACCGCGGGCGCCAGCATTGAGTTCATGCGGGGGCGCCGGTGCGGGGAGGGGGGAGGCCCGGGCGGAGGAGGAGAGGGAGGTGGGGACGGCGTGGCTGCTGGCGGAGGCACCGCGGTGACCGCTGGCGTGGGGCCGGCCGGCGACGGGAGGTCCGGCGCGACGCGTCTGCTCGGGAGGGGAGAGGGCGAGGGGTGAGGCGAAGCTCACTGGGGATCGTGGGGTCTCGAGGCGGGCTCGGGGAGCTCGGTGGCGACCGGCAGGAGGGTCGTCGAGGCGGCCGTCGGCGTCGGGAGGATCCGGTGAGGCGTGGGGGGGACGACCACATGGGCGAGTGGCGTGGGGGCGACAGGGGGAGGGGGATCCGGGCGGCGGCGAGGGGCGGGGGAGGGCGTCGCTGGTCGGGGGGGGGATCGTCGGCATCGGGGAGCGACGGTGGCTCGGCCCAGATCGGGCGGGGAGGAGAAAGGGATCGGGGAGGGGCGAGTGAGGCTAGGGTTCCACCGCTCGGGGGGGATAAGTGGGGGCGGTTGGGCGGCCCATGGTGTGGCCGATTGGGCCGGTGGGGGCCTTGGCCCACTTGGGCTGTTGTTCCCCCCACTCAGCTTGTTTTATCTTTTCTTTTTCTTATTTTCTTCTTTTCTGTTTAGTTTATTTAAAATACCAAAACACTTTACAAAAATGTATGCACCCCACCATAATTAGGTTTGTTATTTTTGACAACCCCTAACATTTTAGTTTTAGTTTTTGAAAACTTTTATCGCTTGCTTTTGTTTTGAATTTGTTTTAGACCGGTTCAATCAACGTGAGTTTAGTCACAAGAATCGAGGTGATTATCGTAGCTTAATTATCCGGTGTTACAAATCTCCTCCACTACAAGAAATCTCGCCCCAGATTTAGGAGGTAGAAGGAAAGAGTGCGGGTATTCATCTCAAGACGATCCTCGCGTCCTGTGTGGCTTCGTCTTCAGAGTGATTCACCATCGGACTTTGAGGAACTTGATCGCCTTTCGACGTGTGCGGCGTTCAGCTTGGTCGAGTATGCGGACCGGATGCTCTTTATAGGAGAGGTCCTGCTGCAATTCGAGCACTTCATGGTCCACCGCCGGATTGGGTCCTTGAAGCAGCGTCGGAGTTGTGACACGTGGAACACATCGTGAACTCCGAGAAAGGTTCGACGGAAACTCCAGTTGATAAGCCACTTTTCCACGCCTTTCCGAATAGTGAATGGGCCAATATAGCGAGGAGCTAGCTTGCCTTGATCCCGGCCGTGAGCACCCTTCATTGGTGTAACGCGAAGATAGGCCTTTTCGCCAAAGTTGATAGACCATGTCTTTATGATGACGGTCATAATTACTCTTTTACGGATCGAGCAGTCTTGAGATTCTCGCGAATAATGCGGACTTGTTCTTCGCATGTTGGATAATATCCGGACCAAGAGTGGACGCTCCCGCTTCTGACCAGCCAGAGGGTTCGCACTTTTGTCCATATAACACTTCAAGGGGGCCATCTTCGACTAGCTTGATAGCTATTATTATAAGAGAACTCAGCATACGGGAGAGATTCCTCCCATTTCTTGCGAAGGAACGACACAAGCTCAAGCATGTCTTGAGAATTTGGTTGACACGCTCAACTTGCCCTTGAGATCATGGATGAAACGCAGATCTTGAAAGATAAATAAGTACCCATAGCTTCTTGAAAACTTGCCCGAATCTTGAAGTGAATAAGCTGCCACGGTCCGAATCGATAACCAGTGGAATACCGTGAAGTGAAACAATTTCGACATATAGAGAGTTGCAAGTCGGCTAGCAAAGATCGCTTCTTTGACCGCGTAAAATGTGCAACTTTAGAAAGCCGGTCAATGACGACAAGAATTGCATCATTACCTTTCGCGATTTGGGAAATCCAAAGGACGAAGTCCATTTCAACATGGTCCCATTTCCATTCGGGAATAGAGATAGGTTGCGAGTTCCAAAGAGGCCTTTGATGTTCTCGCTTTGATACGACGGCAAACGCCACACTCGTAAACATAGCGAGCAATGTCCCGCTTCATATTAGACCACCGAATCTCGACGAATGTCTTGATACATCTTTGTACCGCCAGATGGATACATAGAGGCGTATCATGAGCTTCCTTCATAACCTTCTGAGTCATATTCAGGTTTTCCTTCTTACACGGCACCACTAGGCGGCCTTTGAAGTACAAGGCGCCATCATCGGCAATAGTGAAGGATGAGGGATTTCCTTTTGATGTCTTGCTTAATCTTGTAGACTTCAGAGTCAAATCCTGCATTGTCTTTATGGTGCCCACGAGATCGGGTTCAACAGCCAGGTATAGAGGAACCACGGGAAACAACACGGAGATTCATCTTGGAACTCCGGAGGAGGGGAGCGAGTGCACCGGAGGAACAATATGGAGGTTCAGCTTTCTGAATTCTTCAACAAGTGGGGCTGAACTTGGTGAACTCAAGGTGGTTGCAGAAGACTTGCGGCTCAAGGCATCAGCCATTACATTAGCCTTGCTCGGGCGATAGGAAATACCCAAATCAAAGTTCGCAGCAGTCTCCATCCATCTCTGCCGACGGAGGTTCAGGTCTGGCTGGGTAAACAGATACTTCAGACTTTGGTGATCGGTGAAGATCTCGCAACGATTACCAAGAAGGTAATGTCGCCACTGCTTTAGCGCATGAATGACAGCAGCAAGTTCGAGGTCGTGAACTGGGTAGTTCTCTTCGTGAGGGCGCAACTGCCGAGAGGCATAAGCAACCACTTTGCGCTCTTGCATTAGGACACCGCCTAATCCTTGACGAGAAGCGTCGCAGTAAATGACGAAGTCCTTCTTAGTATCAGGAGGAGCTAGTACTGGGGCAGAAGTCAACTTGTCCTTGAGTGTCTGAAACTTTCCGACATTTATCTCGCCCATTGGAATTTGACGCCTTATGCAACAAAGTTAGTCGAGGCTCGGCAATCTTGGAGAAGTTCTCACTTAATCGACGGCAATAGTCAAGCGAGGCGAGAAAACTTCGACTTGCTTAACATTCTTCGGAGGAGTCCAATCGAGAATAGCCTGAACTCTTTCGTGGTTGACGGCAATACCATCCTTAGAAATGACATGCCCAAGATAGGTTACTTCGGAAGCCGAATTCACATTTGGAGAACTTGGCATAGAGTTGATGCTCTCGTAGCTTTTCCAAAGACAAGACGAAGATGTTCAGATGTTCTTCTTCATTCTTGGAGAAGATCAGATATCATCCAGATAAACCACGACGAACTTGTCGAGGTAATCCATGAATATATAGTTCATCAGCGAGAGAAGGTGGCTGGAGCATTGGTTAAGCCGAAGACATGACGGTGTACTGTATGAACCATAACGAGTCACAAATGCGGTCTTGGGGATATCCTCCTCACGAACACGGATCTGGTGGTAACCCAACCTCAAGTCAAGTTTCGAGAACACTGACGAACCAGCCAGTTGATCATAAAGATCATTGATCCGAGGAAGAGGATACTTGTTCTGAATGGTAGCTTGATTTATAGGGCGGTAGTCTTGGACCAATCGGTTCGTCCCATCCTTCTTCTTGACAAAGAGAGAAGGTGCTCCCCAAGGTGAGCAACTTGGGCGAATGAAACCACTTTGAAGATATTTGTCGATTTCCTCCTTGAGCTCAAGGAGTTCATGTGGCGCCATCTTGTAGGGTCGCTTGGCTATAGGAGTGGTGCCTGGTTTCAAGTCGATGACGAATTCGACAGCTCTAGCAGGGGGAATCCCTGGAAGTTCTTCAGGAAAGACATCTTGGAAATCGCAAACGACAGGAATGTTTTCAATACCCTCGAGTGGTGCGGCGTTCAATGCATTCAATGCATAGAGCCTTGCCTCGCATTTTGCACCGATGATCTTGGTAAGTGACTATTTCATCTCAAGGGTGTAGCAGATGGACGGTCTTCGTGGCGCAAACTATGGAAGCAAGATGCGCTTTTAACCAATTCATTCCCGAATGAGGTCAATGCTACAAGACTTCAAAGACGATGGGAGAGACAAGGAATTCCATTCCTTCGATTTCAACGGGACGCCGTTGCAAATCATGGAGGTTCGACATTGGCCCGCAGGGTGTGTACTAATAGTGAAGCATTCATGTCTTCACTTTTAATGCCATGCATGAATGCAAAATCTTCGACATGAATGAATGTGATGCCTCAGATCAAATAAAACGCATGCGGTACTGAATTTACGAGAAGTGTACCCATCACAAGAGCAGTGCTGGTCTTGAGCTTCATTCAGATCAACATGGTTGGCCTGAGCTTGACCATAAGACTTGGCGTTGTTGTTATGGTCCGGTGGTTCCACGGCCACCGGAAGGGCCACCGATTCGGTTCTGTTGCAATCTCTAGCACGGTGCCCTCGTTGTCCGCACCAAGCACAAGCCATTATTGGGGGTGGGAACAAGAGCTTGGGGTGGTGGAGCTGGAAGCTTTGGCTGCTTAGTTGTAGGCGCACGAGGTGCAGATAGTTCTGCCTTGGAGCAGTGCATTCGGCCGGTATATACTATTGGGAATCCATATCTTGCGCTTCACAGGACGGGCCCAAGATGAGCCCGTGTCACGGTTATGCTGTTAGAGCTCGTATTCCTGCAGACCAGTTTCGACATTGATAGCTTTGTTCACCAAGGTGGCGAAATCAGCAAAGTCGTGCACTAGAAGTGCGAGCTTGATGTCGACTTGAAGGCCGTCACGGAACTTCTCTTGTCTGCGGCATCGCTTGCAATGTCCTCTTCAAAGATAGCGAGACAAGTCCAAGAACTCACGCCGATAAGCTTCAACAGCCTTGTTGCCTTGGGTGAGGTTGCGAACTCACGCTTCTTCCGGTCCATGACCCTTGAGGGATGAAGCGGCACGGAAGCAGCTTGGAAGTCCGCCAGTGATGAGTGTTCCAATCGGCGAGTACGCCTGTGGCTGTCCCACCATTGAGCTGGGGTCCCTTGGAAGAAGGAAGCAAAAGTGACATAGTCGGCAGGGGCTACATCAGCAGACTCCATCTCATATGTGATGTCACGGAGCTACCATCGAGATCCAAATGGCTGGGTTGAGCTGCGGTACACGCTAGGTTCAGCGTATGAAATCCTGCAGAGTTGTTCCGCTTGGGTGCCGGGTTCATATTGGGGCGAGGAAACCGAGCCATCATGTTCTCCATGAACTGGCGATTCATCTCAAGCTGTTGGACCATACCAGCCATGTACTCAAGCGGTGGTGGGAAGTTGGCACCACGACCACGACCAGCTGGCCTAACCATCCTGCTATTATATAACAGGGGTAGTTCAGCATTTGAGAAGTTATGCAACGGATAAGAATCATTCATGATGAAACATGCATAACGAAAACAAAGACGATAGAAACTACATAGTAGTTGGCATATCTTACAAAAGGAATCATGCATAGAGTTCGATACATAGAGTCCAAGACATAGACTACTACATCATAGGCGGCACGCAGTGCTCATGGCGAATGCATCTAACACTAACAGACAAGTTCACATCAGTCCCACGCGGCATCGCGGAGGTAGTCAGAGCTCGAAGTCGATAGTGCGGCAATGATAGTCCTCCACGTCTGCGTGACTGGGGCCGCGGATACTCGTGCTGAATCCGACGCCCGGTGGCGAAAGAGGGCCAAGCGCGGAGAGTAGCCTCCCGCGCCCGCCAACCGACACCCCGGGGCATCACGGTCTGGCTGGGTAGATCGCAGAACGCGGCAGCTCTCGATCGGACAAAGGGTGCATCAGCGTCGAGCACGGTAGAGGTGCCGACGGGTGATGTACAACTCGTGGCGAAGAGCTCGGTTAGCTCGATCCAGCCCATCAACATGCGTAACAAAGTTCGATGGTGGAAGGGCTCTCGGTGACAAAGGAGTAGGCAGCAGTGTAGTAACCTCCTCACCAACATCGACGCGATAGCAATGTGCCCGAAGGGGAGGTGTCCAACTCGATACTCAAGACGAAGACGGTCGAGCAGCATAAGCAGCATCGTGGATTGCATATCGATAGTCACTCCAACACCATGTGCGTGTGCAGCACAAGAGTGGACTCGTACTCCGAGAGTAGAGGTGGACGATGGCGCAAGATCGCTTCCCGATTATAGTCCCGGTACTCCTCATAGACGGTGTACTCAGGGTGCCAGCGATAACCCGAGATAGGTCATCATCTCGCTAGCACCGCAGTGATCCCGAGGCACCAATGGCCGTCGTGTGGCGCCGACCTGCCTCGTGGGTTCCATCCGAAAACAAAGACGCTTCAAAGGAGTCAAATGACAAAGGTGGAATTTGATCAAAATACAATTCCAAGAAGCAACTATGGCTTTATCCAACTTTGGGGTGAACGTGGTCTCGGATCCTAGTGTTAGTTAGTAAAATCGTTTAACCCGAGTAGAAGAGAGTTCAGAGTCCCAGAGTAAAGGTCGAGGAGTAAAAGATCCTAGTACCACCCGATGGCGACGTGGGCCCGTAAGGCACACAGCCAAGTTAGTAAAAGTTTTTGCAATGTCTAGACTCGACTTCGGCCAAGGAGTGTGGAAGGGGGATTCCTACAGCAATGGCTCTAATACCAATCTTGGACGCCCCGATTTAATCGTACACTAATCATGCACGCAAATGTGTACGATCAAGATCGTGGACTCACGGAAGATATCACAACACAACTCTACAAACAAAATAAGTCATACAAGCATCATAATACAAGCCAGGGCCTCGAGGGCTCGAATACAAGTGCTCGATCATAGACGAAGTCAGCGGAAGCAACAATATCTGAGTACGCACATAAGTTAAACAAGTTTGCCTTAAGAAGGCTAGCACAAACCGGGATACAGACGAAGAGGAGCAGGCCTCCGCTCGGGATCCTCCTAAGTTACTCCCCGGTCGCCGCCGGTGGGCTGCACGTAGTAGTAGGCACCTCCAGTAGTAGTCGCCATAGGCGGTGGCGCTCGCTCTTGGGCTCCATCGTGCTGTTGCAGCAATCGAGTAGAGGTAAGGGAAAAGGGGAACAAGGCAACCGTGAGTACTCATCCAAAGTACTCGCAAGCAAGGAGCTACACTACATATGCATGGATATATGTGTAAAGGGCCATATCGTGGACCGAATCAGAAAGCCGAATAAGAGGGGATAGCTAGTCTTAACGAAGACTACGCTTCTGGACACCGGTCTTGCAACAGACAGAAGAGGACAAACGGAAGTCCTCCAAGTAACATCACATAGCAATAATCCTACCCGGCGATCCCCTCCTCATATCCCTGAGAGAGAGCGACCACCGGTTGTATCTGGCACTTGGAAGGGTGTGTTTTATCAAGTATCCGGTTCTAGTTGTCATAAGCTCAAGGTACAACTCCAAGTCGCCCTCATTCAAGATCACGGCTATCCGAATAGATTAACTTCCCTGCGGGGTGCACCATCTTACCCAAGACGCTTGATCCCATTTGGCCGACACACTTTCTGGGTCATGCCCGCCGCGGAAGATCAACACGCCGCAGCCCCACCTAGGCACAACAGAGGCCAACACGCCGGTCTAAACCTAAGCGCCGCAGGGTCAGGGCCCATCGCCTGAGCACACCAAGACGCTATGCAGGGCGGCCGGAAGCAGACCTAGCCTAGCGTGCGTCCAGTCCAATCCGGCGCGCCCGCCTCGTCGACGTCTCAAGTGCTTGGTGATACCACGACGCCGGATACCCATAACTACTCCCGCGAGATGGTTAGTGCGTATAAGCTCGTAGCCAACTCAGATCAAATACCAAGACCTCGTTAAGCGTGTTAAGTAACCGCGAACGCCAACAGGCCAGCCCACCTCTCTCCTAGGCGGTCTCAACCTGCCTGCCGCCGCCTCAAAGATCCACTCACGGGTGCTCCACCACCGACCCGACTTTAGTCTCCACATGTATCATGTATAAATATATAGTATATACCCGTGATCAACTCCCGAGTGATCACGGCCCGATAGTATAGCACGGCAGATTTGACAAGAATGTAGGGCCACAGATGAAAGTACTAGCATCCTATACTAAGCATATAGGAATGCGGTAAGGTAACAATGAAGTTACAAGGACAAGCTATGCAAAGAAGATAGGAGTATCCGAAAACAGAATATGCTATACTACTCTAATGCAAGCAGATAGAGAAGAGTAGGCGATATCCGGTGATCAAGGGGGCTTGCCTGTTGCTCGCAAGAGAGAGGGTCGTCAACACCGTAGTCGAATCGCCAGCAGCAGCAGCGTTGGTCTCATGATCTACCGGAGAGAAGAGGGAGAAGAAACTATGAATACCAAGTAAAACAGATGCATATCGAAGCATGACATGCCAAGAAGCGATGCTAGGCGTGCCCTAACGTGGTATGAGGGGGTATCGTTATGGGAAACATCCGGAAGGTATTCCTGTGTTTGGGTTTTCGGCAGAGGAGCCGAGGGGAAAAGTTGCAGGTTCGATAGGTTAGGGGTGTGTGGCGGACGAACGGACTGCATATCCGGATTCGCCTCGCCGCTCGAGCAACTTTCATGTTGAAAATATTTTAACCGAGTTACGGATTAAAAGATATGATTTTAAAAGATTTTAATAATTTCGAATTTAATTAATTAATTAATTAATTCAAAAATGTATTTATGACGTCAAGATGATGTCATGCCGACGTCAAGATCAACAGGTTGACTAAGTCAACCCCGACATGTGGGTCCTGTCATTCATACACTGTTAACTAATTAACTTAATTAAGTTTAATTAATGTAGTTAATTAGGTTAATTAGTCATTAGGTTAATTAATCAGATTAATTAAATTAATTAATTAATTAATTAATTAATTAATTAATTAATTAATTAATTAGTTTTATTCATTTTTATTTATTATTTATTTAAAGTCCATTATCCTTTTCTTTTTATTTTTAAAACGCTCATGGGTGGGGCCCCATGTCGCTGGCGATGGGGGGTTGATCCAGGTCACCTGGCGACCGAGTCAACAGAGCGAGGGGGGCCTGGGCCCATCGCTTAGTGGCCAAAGGGGCCCTGTGCCATGCCACGCCGGCGGGGCCGAGTTGGCTCGGTGGCTACCGCATGGCGGGGCGCCGAGCCCACGGACTTCGTGCTCGGTTCGGCACAAACGGGCGCTGGTCGCGCGATTCGAGCGCAAGGAGGACGGCGGTTTCGATGGGGGCAAGGGTCGGCGGACTTCGGCGGACGCCAGCCGAGCGGCGGAGGCGGCGAGGAGGTTCGGTCTCCGTCGGGGCGTGCACGGGTCGGGAGGGTTATATGGCGCGCCGAGCCACACGGGCTCGGCCCGTGACCGCTTAGTCACCGCTGGGCGCCAGGCGTTGAGTTCATGCATGGGGCGCCCGGTGCGGCGGAGGGCGAGGAGCTGGCGAGGAGGAGGAGAGGAGGTGGGGACGGCGTGGCTGCTGGCGGAGCACCGCGTGACCGCTGGCGGGGGCGGCGGAGCCGGGCGACGGGAGGTCCGGCGCGACGCTGCTCGAGAGGGGAGAGGGAGCGAGGGGTGAGGCGGCTCACCGGGGATCGTGGGGTCACGAGGCGGGCTCGGGGAGCTCGGTGGCGACCGGCGAGGAGGGGTTCGGGAGGCGGCCGTCGGCGTCTGGGAGGATCCGGTGAGGCGGGGGTGGGGACGACCTGCAGCGGCGAGCGGCCTCAGCGTGGGCGACGTGGGGAGGGGGATCCGGCGGCGGCGAGGGGCGCAGGGAGAGGGCGTCGCGGTCGGGCGGCGGGATCGTCGGCGTCGGGGAGCGACAGGGTGGCTCGGCCCGATCTGGATCGGGCGAGAGGAGAAAGGATCGGGGAGGGGCGAGTGAGGCTAGGGTTCCACCGCTCGGGAGGGATAAGTGGGGGGCGGTTGGGCGGCCCATGGTGTGGCCGACCGGGCCGGGGGGGGGGGCTTGGCCCGTTGGGCTGTTGGGTCCCCCCCACTCGGCTTGTTTTATCTTTTCTTTTCTTATTTTCTTCTTTTCTGTTTTAGTTTATTTAAAATACCAAAACACTTTACAAAAATGTATGCACCCCACCATAATTAGGTTTGTTATTTTTGACAACCCCCGAACATTTTAGTTTTAGTTTTTGAAAACTTTTATCGTTTGCTTTTGTTTTGAATTTGTTTTAGACCGGGTTCGAATCAACGTGAGTTTAGTCACAGTAACCGAGGTGATTACTGTAGCTTAATTATCCGGGTGTTACAACTAGCGTGGTTGCGAAGGAACATGCTCATACGAATGAGAAAAGGGAATCCAGGTTTGAAGATGGGACATGATGGTATGTAATATGTTGACTACTGCTACATATAAATGCACTTGACGTGTATTGATCTTTTTCTGCTATCACCATCTTCTCTGGATGATATTATCGCCTTTTGAGTTTTTTGGAGATTATAGTGATGATAGAATTCTTCTTTCATATTCACCATATTATATAGTAATGCAATGACATTCTTTCTTTTGTTAGTATGGTTTTGCTCGAAAGTAACTTAGCTAATAATGACGTTTTTATATGCAGCAACCTAGAAGAAACCTCCACCAGTGGACGATAATTCGTCACATAAAGTGCTCTGTCTCCTTGAGTCCATGCTGCCAGAGCAATGCCGAAGCATCCTCCTACGGTAATAACTTCATACGGGCTTTTAAGCATCCTAAATCTTACAAATTTGGTAAAGGATTCCCCACCAGCAGCAGCAAACAAATGTTTTTCTTTCCTTTCTACTGTATGTAAATGTGCTGATGTATTTATGTGCTGTGTTTAGGTGTTTAACTTGGGAAGCATTGCACTGTGCTTACACGCTCATACTAAACTGCTTAGAGAAAAAGCTGCAGCGATTCATCCTGCATAAAAACATCTAGGTGATAATTGTGGTGTTCTTTTTAGACCTGGGATTGGAACTTTGAAACTTCTAATTACAGTGCAGGTATAGGTTACTGTTAGCATGCTTAGGTATTGTTAAATAATTGTTTTCAGAATGTACCTAATCAGGAGACTGAACAAGCTGTATAATCACCTGGTATTTTGAAATGCCCGTCTGATTCCTATATAGTCTTGGATAAACCAAATCATACTGTGAAGCCACTCGAATCTTGGTCCCTCCATCTAGAGAGTCGCTTCCGGCGGCGAATTGCAACACGGCGAATGTCAGGCCTCCATCTCATCTCTTTCTCTATTCATGACTGGCAGGCCAATGGCTGTACGACGGTCTTTCTACCTCTGGTTCTACAAGCTGTCTCTTCCCACACGCTGGTGGTGGTGAGCTCTCTCTTCTCTTCCCACACGCTGTCCAAAATTGTATTTTCCCAACTATTGCAGGTCCAACTCATCTTGAAAAAAGATTGTTTATTCCTTGCTGTTCTATTTGTTGCCATATTTCCTGTTCTGACAATAGAGGAGCAGCCTGTTCTCTAGATGCTCTGCTTTTAGATATATCGATGTATGCTGTATTTCCTTTATCCTGAACTTGGCAATGCTATAAAAGAAAATTTTGCCTGTTAGGTGTTTTCTTTCTGACCTTCTGTAGATTAACCTTTCGCACTTACAAGTTCACTGAGGGGAAGATTTGACTCTTCACAGTAGGCATGTGATCTAATGAGAGGGCTTGATGAATCTTATGTCTGGGTTGGAGCATGGTCCAAGAGCCTAGGATGGTGCCACTGCTTGTGTAGGTATAAGTTAAATATCAGTCCTGAAGAGGTGGGCCTGGCACTCTGATATTGCCACTACTACCACCGTTCCTTTTTCTTTTCTTGACTGAAATACCACAGGGGAAACCCCTGGAGTGTGATTTTTTATAGATAAAAAAAGGTGTACATGATTTACATGTCCTTAGGCAAAAAATAAAGGGTTAATTATCCTTTTGCCCTCAGTGGTGTCCATGTGCTCAGTTTTGCCCTCAGATGCGAATTGTCATCAGTTTTGCCCCTAGTCCGAGCACAACAACTACGACGAGGCCAAACGGCCATATTTGAGTCCATTCCGTCCGCCGGCGTTAGTAGTTGTGGGTCCGGAGCTTACACGTGGGACCGCGTGGACGTGGGTCCGAGCGACATGTAGGCCCGTGCAACTAAATCCCCAAATCATTCTAGCTCACACCCATCCCCGGTCGGTTGTCTGCGCCGCCGCCGCCGCCACTGCGCCACTGCCAAGACCTGCCCGCCACCACCTGCACGGCTGCTCCGCCGCTACCTCCTGCGCCCTCGCTCCACGGCTACTGTGGCGCCCACCACCTTCCTGCGACGCCACGGGTGGGCGCCCGCCACCTGCCGATTCAGCGACGCTGCCTCCTTCCGTCGCCCGGCGAGCGCTCAAGGTGGGGGCTGCTGGAGCTATTTGAACTAGGAGGAAGAACCCTAGGGCGAAATGGTGAGCAGCGGCGACTCGGAGTATTTGGCGGCAGGGCATTGGGCGGAGATCCGCCGCATCCACGATCGGGTTCCCGAGGGTAAGTCTCGCCTCTTGTTTAGATTGAGCTTAGTTGTGCATTTGAACACTGATTCGAGTAGGTTTGCCCAATTAGTGTGCTGATTGCGTCTTTGTTTTTCGCCGTTAGGATGGAGTTGCGGTTTGCTTTCATGGTGCACATTAGAAGGGACCGTACATGTTCGATGCAAAGGATAAGAAGAAATACCAAGGAGGTTTTGATTATCGGTTGCCAATGGCTAGTAATTGGAGTTTCGCACAATTTGGGGAGGTAATTTGTAGCCAATATCCTTGGGGTTTGCTTGATGAAGTGGTATACAAATACTATGATGGGGAAAAGAATTGGGTGACAGTTAGTAATGATGAAGAGCTATCTACCATGTTTGTTAGGCATAAAGAGAAAGATAATTTTCATGTGAGGCTGCAAGTTGATGTGCTTGAGGCAATTGGACCTAGGATGGCGGGTGCAACATCTCGGGAGAATCAAGTCGTCAGAATGGCATCTCTAGCCGAACAGTTCAGTTGGTGCACGGCGACGTGGTGGCTCGACAAGTGTGGGCAACAGCAGTAGGGTCCCCTTGAAGTGGAGCCCGATGGCTACAATTCGGGGTTGATGAAGAAGTTATATTCTGATGTTATTAGGAATTTACGACGGGCACCTCGGACTGAAAACCAAGATGAGGCTCACAATGCAGTCCGTGTGGATGATGACGCGATGGGTGAGGACGAAGACCTTGCAGCTGTTGAATGGGACCCTTTGAACCCTCAAATGGAAGAAGGTACAGTTTTTGCATCCATGAATGAGTGTAGAAATGCACTTGTGACATACTGCATCAAGGTAGAACGTACTTTCAAAGTTGACCTGAGACCGCAGTAAATAGCCCGTCTCAGCCTTTCCAGGCCTTGCATGCATGGACGCGGCTACGTGGGTTTGCGCATGCGCGGGAGGCGGCGACGTGCATGCATGCGAGTGAGGCGAGCGAGGCACGCTAGGCGAGCTAGGCTAGCGAGGCGAGCTAGGTGGTTCAGGCGATGGTTCAGGCAGCGATTCACATGCACCGCCGGTCAAAGATGCATCATTTTCGTGCAAAAATTTAAGTGTGCAAAACGTAACGGATACACACACGCGTCCGGATTCACACACGCATCCGGATTCACACACGCTTCACACGCACCGCTATCATCCTTTCTACCCTTCTCTCTTCCTCTCCCACCCACAGGCCTATAAATGGGGTGCCTCTTCCTCTCCCACCCACAAGCCAGATCCGATCCTCTCAACTTCAAACACCCAAGCGACCGAGCCTCCCCAAGCAAGACCAAGTGAAGAAGATGCAGTTCAACGGGCCGACCTTCACCGTCCGCTGTGGTGCGGAGCTGCGCTACCCACCGGGCGTGCTCGTGGAGAGGGAGCTCCGTGTGTGGCTATTTCAAGGTGGAGGGGTTCCGTCGAACTCACCGCGCCTTCCTCGAGCCGGCTATGCCCACCTCCCACGGGCTCGCCGAGGATGTTCACCCTCAACGAGGTTCGTGACCGCGGCGGCATCCTCCTACTGCTCACGGTCACCTTCACCAACCCATTTGACGCGCGCGAGCTCCTCGGCCAAGTCTTTTGGTGCGGCTGCGAGGCCATCTTCTTCACCATCTACAACATCTACACCAACTACGAGCGCATCTTCCCCGCTCCAGGCCAGATGCACTCCCTTCCGTCTTTACGACGAGGAGGAGGTGTGAAGATGAAGACGGTGTTGAAGGGGCGCGCGCGGCCAAGGTGGAAGAAGGAGGTCAAGCCCGGAGTCGAGCTCGTCATGTTTGGTTTTTTATTTTGTTGCTTTTCTATGTCGTGTCGTGTCGTGTCATGTTTCGTCATGTGTTCGTGAACTGTCCGTGATGTTATTGTAAGGGTTAATGGTATTAATGGTACGGTGTGTTCCATCTTATTATGTGTGTTAAAAAATGTCCGTGCCCAAACTTATCATTTCTTCCCTAAACAAGTCATGAAGTTCGAGAACTTGTGGTTTTCGGAGGGGGTGAGAAGCCCTTTGTTTCATTCAAACAAAAAGTCATGAACTAACATGCAAATTTATTCCCTTTAAATCCTAAACCAAGTGCCACTCTATCCCTAAACCAAGTGCCACTCGACCAAAATCATGTGGTAGTGCAACATACATTTTCAACCTTCCAACCCTCCAAAATTTAAGTGCAAAACAAAGGAAAACCGCTCCCACGCTGTGCAAACATTCACGGTCTCACTATTTTTTTTAAAAAATTCACAGTCTCACTATGTATACCTTCCTTCCCTACCCATGTCAAAGTCTTGCCATCTGTCCTAGCGGTTATCAGCGCAGCCCTAAACACCACAAACCCACGCGGTCTTGGGTTCGAGTCCCCAGCCGCACCAATTTTTGTGCATTTTCCACCCTTCATTTTTTAGACATATTATGTTTTTCTCAATGTAATGCCCTTAAAAATGTTCATTTATTTTGGCACCTGGCATAAACCTCTACCAGAGCTGAGGCACATTTTCCATGACATTTTGGTCTTTGATTTAAATCACGGTGTATTTGAATTGGATTAATTAACAGCTCCAAAAAATTCTAACCTTAATTGTTTGGCTCGAATAATTCAATTAGCTTCCACAAAAGTTTCAGCATTAGATTTACTGCCTAAATTAAACCAGAATGGAAAACAGAAAATGCAAGAAAACCCTGAATGGGCCTAATTGGATGCAGTTGGCCCATTAGTCTAGCCTGCACTTGGCTCTACACTCTGAATTTGGCCCAAGAGCAACCTTTTTTTGGACAGAAAGGCAGAGCAGAGCTGCATTTCATTGATCAAAAGTTTCTGAATTCCTAATTTCTTCTCTTTTTTTCCAACATATTTAAATGTTGGTCACTTCTTCTCTTTTTGTTTCAACATTTAAACAACTTTAACCAACATTTAAACTAGGTGAATTTCTGAAACAATTTCAAGATTACAAATTCCTTCATAATTCATGCCTTTCCATACATTTTCAACATTACAACCAGTGCGATTACCATACCTACAAATGCCCAAAAGTATTTGCAAATGGGTATTGGTAGTGCTTGATCTTCAAGCTTCCTAACCTTCTTCTTCAACATCCTAAGCTCAATAGCTAGCTCTCTGTCAGTGCGTGCTTCGCCATCCATCTCTTCTTCCGGAGCTCGTGGTGTGGCCACTGCCGTTCGTGGCAGCATGCGCAACCATTCTTCATGCTCTTCTTGCAGTTCATTCATCGAGTCTTGGCGAGCATCGACCCAAAGAAAGAAGCATGTCACCTGCATGAACACCAAACAGATCAAAACCCATTGCTCAAACATCCCGACGACGAAAATGGTGCAATTGCCCGATTCTTACCCCATTCTCGCTGCACACGAGAACGGACGATTCTGGTTCCTCGATGTCCGAGAAACCTTCGATCAACGCCCGCCCGGCACCGCGAACAGACGAAGACGGCATGTCCACATGCGCCTGGCTCTGATCCGCGAGGTGGCGCGGAGCTTGAGGAAGACATGGAGCTCGGAGCGAAGGGATCTCAACGCCGCCGCGCCTCCATCGTTAGCTTCCCACCGCGCGCCTCCACAGCTAGCTTCCCGCCGCGTGCTCTCTCTCTCGCCGTGGTCACCGCCGTGCTCTCTGTCGCCCGTGGTCACCGCCATTGCCGCCCGCTTATATAGCACACCCGCCAACGGCTCTCTGCTCAACGGCTCTTTGCTGGGTCCCACAAGCCACGCGCGGCAACGGTCTGAATAAAATTGGCCGTTTACGCCGCTGGTCCCACTGTGTAAGGGCCGAGTCAAAGGTTGACCTGACGGAGACGGCAGAGTTCACGAACGAGTCGGTGCGCACGGACTAGGGGCAAAACTGAGGACAATTCGCGTCTGAGGGCAAAACTGAGCACATGGACACCACTGAGGGCAAAAGGATAATTAACCCAAAAATAAAATAAATAAAAAGAAGGTTTAAACAAGGGGCTCAAACAAAAGGATGAAGCAACCAGTCTAACAGGGGTTGAACTAGAGAAGGCGACTTGAAATCGATGAAGCTGTAGATCACCCTGAAGCTTCTGTAGCACATATGTGTTTTAAGTTTGCCAACTGCAGCTCACAGCATTTGTTTTATTTCTGTGGTCATACTTTTGTTTGTCTTTCTAAGGAGCTTCTGTATATACGTGGAGTTTGTATTTGTAGAATATAACCCTCATACAAGTGAGGTGTTTTTTCTTTCTGGTTTAGGCTAATACCATGGTCGTTCAGGCGATTGCGTTGTTGGCTGACCAGTGACCACTGACTGATAAGCAGCATGCCATGAGGGTTCTTGACATATATACTTCCAGTTGTAGCAATGGAGTGGATGAGATATAGAAGGAAGCTCCCTTGCTGTTACTTATGTAGGATTTGCCGACATTGCCAAATTACATCTAGCATTATATTGATGATTTGTCTCCCTCAAAAACAGAGCGCTACTGTTCTGTGTGTTGCCATTTCCCCTATTCTGCCAGCCCGCCATGCTCATTGAAGCCATTACCATGAGGGCTGATGAATGGTAAGTATGGTCCACTGAAAGTCCTCGTAGATAAGCTATGGTCCATTGAAAGTATGGTCCTATTCTGCTAGCTAGGGACGGTTTCAAAGCTTGTCTAGGCAAAAGTTGAAATTTCACTACCGACTTTAGCTTACAGCATTATCGTATTTTTGTGGTAGAGTAGTACTTTTCTGGGTTGGGAGCTTTTGTTGATCTTCTGTGTTGATATACCTTGAATTTGCATTTGTAGTGTTCGACTATGCATTGAAGAAAATATTTTGTTGGTTGGTTGTAAAAGTGTTTCGAAAAGTTCTATTCGAAGATAGCCCTCCCCTCTAATATCTGAGATACCTTTTCTGGTTTAGGTTAATATTAATACGAAGGTCGGTGAATAGTAAGCTTGGTGAAAGCCTCGTGATTGACCTGACCATGGTCCATTGAAAGTCCTGGCTTGCAATTATGGTAGTCCAGCCTTGTATTTATGGTACCACTGTTGTGTATTTATGCTTATTCTGTCCCAATGTGAACTTACTTGACTTCCCCGTCAGCTTCAGTCTGCTGAACACTTGGCCTTCCATTCTATATATGCACCTACTCTTCTCTAAATTATTCACACTTTTTCAGCATGCCTCCCCTCTACATACTACTCGGGCTTCTCCTCTTGCACACTGCTCCTTGGTGCTCCTCTGCAGCTGCCACTGAAGACACTCTCACGGCAGGCCAAGCGCTCAGCGTTGGTGACAAGCTCGTCTCAAGAAACGGCAAGTTCACCCTTGGCTTCTTCCAGCCAGCAGCAAGCAGCATCAGTAAGTCGTCCCGCAATGCCACCTCCCCCAGCTCCAGCTGGTACCTTGGCATATGGTTCAATAAGATCCCCGTTTTCACTACCGTGTGGGTTGCTAATAGAGAGGAGCCCATCACCCACCCCAATCTCAACCTGACACAGCTCAAGATCTCAAGCGATGGCAATCTTGTCATCATAAACCATGCCGCCAAAACTGAATACATTGTTTGGTCCACTCACATTGTCAACAGGAAAACCAGTAGCATAAACACCACCGCCTCTATAGCCGTTGTTCTCTTGAACAGTGGTAACCTTGCCCTACTCGCAGATAGCCAAGACATGTTGTGGCAGAGCTTCGACTACCCAACAGATGTTGCTCTTCCTGGTGCCAAGTTAGGCCGGAACAAGGTCCCCGGTTTTATTCGTCAGTACATATCAAAGAAAAGCCTCATTGATCTGGGTCTAGGGTCATACAGCATTGAACTAGACAGCACCGGGATCGTCCTCAAGCATCGCAACCCCTCGGTAGTGTACTGGCATTGGGCATCCTCCAGAACATCATCGTTGAATCTTGTGCAATTAATCAAGACCACGTTAGATTTGGATCCCCGGACAAAAGGTTTGATTAACCCAGCATATGTTGACGACGACCAAGAGGAGTATTACATGTACACTTCGCCGGATGAATCATCGTCTTCTGTGTTTGTCTCACTAGACATCTCTGGTCAGATAAAGGTGAATGTTTGGTCACAGGCTAGCCAGTCTTGGCAAAGCATATATTCTGAGCCTGCTGATCCCTGCACTCCGCCTGCTACTTGCGGACCTTTCACGGTCTGCAATGGCATTGCACATCCATCATGTGACTGTATGGAGAGCTTCTCCCAGAAGTCACCGCAGGATTTGGAGTTTGAGGATCGAACAGGAGGATGCATCAGAAACACACCGTTACATTGCAGCACTATTGGTAACAACAAAAACATGACAAGTTCAACAGACATATTCCACCCCATTGCTCAAGTTGCATTGCCCTACAACCCGCAAATTATAGATGTTGCTACTAAAAGTAAATGTGAAGAAGCATGTCTTGGTTCCTGCTCCTGCACTGCTTATTCCTATAGCAATAGCAGATGCTCTGTCTGGCATGGGGAATTGTTTAGTGTAAATCTTAATGATGGCATTGATAATAATTCTGAAGATGTTCTTTATCTTCGCTTTGCTGCCAAAGATTTGCTACCAGGTTCCAGAAAAAACAAAAGAAAACCAAAGTTCGGAGTTGTTACTATTGTAAGTATTATTGGTTTTGGGTTAATACTGGTCATGCTGTTGTTACTGATTTGGAGGTACAGATTCAAGTGGTGTGGTTTGCCTGTATACGACAATCCAGGTAGTGCTGGTGGAATCGTAGCCTTCAGATACACTGACTTGGTTCGTGCTACTAAAAGCTTCTCAGAAAAGCTTGGAGGAGGTGGTTTTGGTTCTGTATACAAGGGGGTGTTAAGTGACTCAACGACTACTATAGCAGTGAAAAGGCTCGATGGTGCCCGTCAAGGAGAGAAGCAATTCAGGGCCGAGGTGAGCTCAATTGGACTGATCCAACACATAAACCTAGTCAAATTGATTGGTTTCTGCTGCGAAGGTGATCACAGATTACTTGTGTATGAACACATGTTAAATGGGTCTCTTGATGGTCATCTATTTAAGAAGAGCAATGCAAATGTTGTCGTCCTGAATTGGAACATCAGATGTCAGATATCCCTAGGAGTTGCTAGAGGATTGTGCTACTTGCATCAGGGTTGTCGTGAGTGCATCATACACTGCGATATTAAGCCAGAAAACATACTTCTGGATGCATCATTTGTTCCTAAAGTTGCAGACTTTGGGTTGGCAGCGTTTGTGGGAAGGGATTTCAGCCGAATTCTGACTTCATTCAGAGGAACTGTGGGTTATCTTGCCCCAGAGTGGCTTACCGGAGTGGCGATCACACCGAAAGTCGATGTTTACGGCTTCGGCATGGTGCTATTGGAAATCATATCAGGAAGGAGGAATTCCTCACCTGAAACATCGTACAACACCAGCAGCAGCAACAGTAACCAGAATATTGAATACTTCCCTGTGCAAGCCATAAGCAAGCTTCACAGTGGAGATTTGAAGAGTTTGGTGGATCCACGGTTACATGGTGACTTCAACTTGGAAGAGGCTGAAAGGATTTGCAAAGTTGCATGTTGGTGCATCCAAGATAATGAGTTGGATCGGCCGACCATGGGTGAAGTAGTCCGGGTTCTCGAGGGTCTACAGGAGATTGATGTGCCCCCAATGCCAAGACTGCTTGCAGCTATAACGGAATAATCTGGTGTTGCAACTTCAATGTAATATAATACTTGTACTGAACATAGTACTAGTCTTCGTTAATTTCAGCAAAAAGTTGTAATGTGGAGAGAAAGGAATAAAGGAAGGCAAGCTTGCAGTTGCTAATTAGCTGTCTCTTATTTAGGTGTGCAATTATCTATACTCCCTCCGACCCAAAATATAAGAGCGTTTTTGACACTACACTAGTGTAATAAACGCTCTTATATTATGGGACGGAGGGAGTATATGGTAAGCAAGATATGGCAGAGATATAAATATGTGTATGGTTTGCTCTTTTCAGAGCAAGGATGGGAACTTCAGAATTTGTAATTGCAGCAGAATAGCATGCTTAGGCAAGAAGCCAACTATGGTTTAAATAGTTGTTTTCAAACTGTACCAAATCAAACTGCAGCAGTTTCTGCAGTTCTGCGAGTAGGAAGATGTCAGATCTGAAAGTTGTGGGTGTGGATTTGATCTAGAGACTACATCGGCCTGTTATTTCCCAATTTGTGTGTGATTTGTTTGATCCTGGCCAAGCCAATCATGGCATCTTGGATTTCAATGTTGCGCTTGCCCTTTGTGGGGTGCCAGCTGAGAACCTTCGGAGACTCTGAAAATAATGCAAATGCTTTCCTGTGACCTTAGTAGTATAATCATGATCATGAACAAGTTAACAATCTTCACGCAGCATGTTTACCTCTTCTTTGTGCAGTTTCTTGGGTTTTTTCAACGTAGGTGGCGAGTGAGGATCATGATTGAAATGACACCAGTAGAATATGTAGGTGTTTTTTTTCCTATGCAGCCAATTCAGGTTTATGTGAATATATTGTGTGTCTCGTTATTCATATAGAATATGGGAGAGGATATCCCTTTTCCCAAGAACTGATGACTTGAAATATGAAGTATCACAAAATTTACTCTACTTCATTAACTTGCAAGGTCATTTGTTTCGTTTCTCATAGAACAGAAATTTCTTGTGCAGATCATCTTTGGGTGTGTAATTATGGGCTGTTATGTATTCACTCATTCTATATTTTTTTATATTTCAGGCACATATGGTGCACTCTGACCATGATGTTAACTTTTTTGCTCTTAATAAGCAGGTATATATAGGTACTATCTATTCAGTTGAACGAGGAAGCTGCTACCTTGGACCGGGCACAGTCAGGGGCCACAAAATCTTTGATTCCCAGAAGATGAATTTGTTTGGAAACCGGACACCTGATGCCGTTATTGGTCACAAGCTCACTAGCAAGTGCCTCTGTTGTTGGAGAGCTGCTGCTTATCAGCATCTTTGAATGCATCGCCGGGAGAATTCCCAAGAGTTCCCATGATAGAGTTGTTACGTCTACGAAAGAGGGATGTATTCTGCAAGGCATAGAAATTGAACCTGAATGCTAAGGTGATGCCATACCAGAATGCCAAGGTGAAGCCATACCAGGGTGCCAGGCCTGTGGATGTGTCACAAAGAGCCTGATCCTGGTGATGCTGATGATCTAGTCCCAAAATCTGGAGACAAGATGGAACTGAAGACAGAGTTGTGGCCATGTGCTTTTGTATGTTCAGGTACTGCTTTATATCCCTACTATTTCTGTTCATCTACTATGATTTTAATAGCTGTTTTGGACTTTTATGCACATTATATATTTTATTTTATTTTATTTAAGCACTAAAGAATGCAATAAGAAGGGAAAAATTTCAGGCCAAAAGTAAACACCATAATGACAGTTTTCCCCGTGCGAGGCCTTCCGGTAAAGAAAATAATGCACGGTAAGCTGAACCAGCAGTAGTTCAGCATCCCGGCCCATTTGCTGCTGCTTATGCGGACTCCACTGTATGTAGGGCTTCCCTGGTGTTGCAGCCGTCGAGCTCGCCAGCATCTTAAATAATACCACCGTGGCACCTGGCGACATCCCAGCCACAGCTCTCGAGTGTCTGTTCATCGCACTAAATTTCTCTGAACGACCAACCTTTATCTCTGAACTAAGGTTTGGAAGGTGTGTCAGAGGCTAACGTTCGTCAGTTTGTTGGCGTGATTCTTAGGAACCCACAGTTATCTGTGAAGTGCATTTCAAACTGCGATGGTTGACTCTGGCTTGTGAAAATATCCTCCTTTTTTTGGGAAAAATAATTGTGAGAATGTCTAAACTAATCTATAATCTATGATACCTAAATAGTTCATCCCCACTATCTCATTTCTCTTTACATGCAGCCATGCCACATCACTACACATGCCAACTCAGCTTTTCCAGCCAACCACGTCATCACATTTGTTTTCACATGCACTGCACATACGATGAAACCACGTCATTTGTTGTTGTCATTAACTTCTATAAAGCACCTTACGATTGTCACAGTCCGTGTACCAGCGTGGTAGTTATTGCTGTTGTAGTTGCTTCGTACTACTTTCCCGCAACCCATCAGTTAATTGGGCTCCATCATGCAAATTTGACCTTTTATCTCCTCACATAACTAGGTGCATGTACACAATACCCTTGAAGAAGACGACCAGTCGCTACCAAGGTAAGCGGGCAGCGGGCCACCCTCGAGCATGCAAGTTGTCCCTTCCTCTTCGGAGAGCACTATAAGGAGACCATCCATTTCCCAAACTATAGCCATCTTTATTGTGGAACTCCAGACCAATCTTGAAGGCTGAATCTACATTTTTTGGAAGGAACCATCAGTGTCGTTTCTGCGTTCAGCCACCTTTATCAATAAATTTGATTAAAATTTAACTTCAAAAGGATCAAATACGCACTATATATATTGTGAGATGGAGGAAGCATTTGTTTGCTGTATAAAACACATTAAGCGCGGGACCAACATTCAGCAATGGTCGATCAAAGCACAGTTCATATATAGATCCGCAAATCCACAATGTTTATTAAAGCTAATATTACAAAAGAGCAAATGGCCATAGAAGCGAGGTAAGATCACTACGACAAATGGCCATTTTACAAAAGAAGACACGCCATAGATGCGATGCTTGTCGAAGTTGTTGTCGATCTGTTTGGTGACTTGGGAGGCTGCTTCAGACCAAACCAGCATCCAGCCGTCATATTTCCTGGAAATGTCCAAGCTCCTTGCGCAGAACTCCGAGCACGTCATTTTGTCCAAAAAGATTTTCGTCTCACTTTATATATAAAGCAGCGATCATCAACAAACCGATGCAAACGCACACCACCGCAACACACGCGCGCACCCAAGGCAGGATAGAGAGGCGCTGAGCGCAGCAACACCACTCCTAACACTACAAGAGCAACCAGATGATTCAACCGTGAACACACCACCGTAAAGAGATGAAGCCACATACGATGAACTGTGGGCTTCAAGGCGGCGCCTTCAAGAAGGATACTACAGGGGTGTGCCGCCACCGCCCCATCCAAAGAAGGGAACGAGTTTCGCCGCCGCCGGTCCGTCCGAAGATGGAACAAGTTTTCACCCCGGCCAACACTCACCGCCACCGAACGCCACACCCCGGCGACCACGCTGCCCACATGGCCATGGCCACCGGGCAGCATCGATTCATGTCTCTGCCCATGAGCATCGCACTACCACCATCAGGGCCGCCACCCCGGCATCTAAGACCTTGACACCACCTCACTCGAGACATGCTGCTAGCCCAACCAAAGAGACAAGCGGTAAGGCCCCGCCTTTCGCACCCCTGGGTGGCCCCCAGCGTTGAGACCCAATAGGCTGGCCTAAACTGGCCTCCATCGACCCGTCCTGCAGCCCCGGGAGCGAGACGAGCTCGGTCCTGCTGCACCGGGCGCGAGATGAGCGATGGACCGTGGCTCGGAGAGGGCCAACTCTTTGACAAAAGATATCCACTTGTGTCTTTCACCTCATCAGCATCAGATATCCAATTCAAATCACTATAAAGCCTCAAGTACCATCGGAACCCAGTATAGTGAATTCCATAGTTCATAGTACCTTGCAAATAATGCATGACTCACCCAACGGCATGTCAATGCACATCTCCTGGATTGGAGCCTAAATAGTTCATCCCCACTATCTCATTTCTCTTTACATGCAGCCATGCCACATCACTACACATGCCAACTCAGCTTTTCCAGCCAACCACGTCATCACATTTGGTTTCACATGCACTGCACATACGATGAAACCACGTCATTTGTTGTTGTCATTAACTTCTATAAAGCACCTTACGATTGTCACAGTCCGTGTACCAGCGTGGTAGTTATTGCTGCTGTAGTTGCTTCGTACTACTTTCCCACAACCCATCAGTTAATTGGGCTCCATCATGCAGATTTGACCTTTTATCTCCTCACATAACTAGGTGCATGTACACAATACCCTTGAAGAAGACGACCAATCGCTACCAAGGTAAGCGGGCAGCGGGCCACCCTCGAGCATGCAAGTTGTCCCTTCCTCTTCGGAGAGCACTATAAGGAGACCATCCATTTCCCAAACTATAGCCACCTTTATTGTGGAACTCCAGACCAATCTTGATGGCTGGATCTACATTTTTTGGAAGGAACCATCAATGTCGTTTCTGCGTTCAGCCACCTTTATCAATAAATTTGATTAAAATTTAACTTCAGAAGGATCAAATACGCACTATATATATTGTGAGATGGAGGAAGCATTTGTTTGCTGTATAAAACACATTAAGCGCGGGACCAACATTCAGCAATGGTCGATCAGAGCACAGTACATATATAGATCCGCAAATCCACAATGTTTATTAAAGCTAATATTACAAAAGAGCAAATGGCCATAGAAGCGAGGTAAGATCACTACGACAAATGGCCATTTTGCAAAAGAAGACACGCCATAGGTGCGATGCTTGTCGAAGTTGTTGTCGATCTGTTTGGTGACTTGGGAGGCTGCTTCAGACCAAACCAGCATCCAGCCATCGTATTTCCTGGAAATGTCCAAGCTCCTTGCGCAGAACTCCGAGCACGTCATTTTGCTCAAAAAGATTTTCGTCTCACTTTATATATAAAGCAGCGATCATCAACAAACCGATGCAAATGCACACCACCACAACACACGCGCGCACCCAAGGCAGGATAGAGAGGCGCTGAGCGCAGCAACACCACTCTTAACACTACAAGAGCAACCAGATGATTCAACCGTGAACACACCACCGCAAAGAGATGAAGCCACATACGACGAACTGTGGGCTTCAAGGCGGCGCCTTCAAGAAGGATACTACACGGGTGTGCCACCACCGCCCCATCCAAAAAAGGGAACGAGCTTCACCGCCGCCGGTCCGTCCGAAGATGGAACAAGTTTTCACCCCGGCCAACACTCACCGCCACCGAACGCCACACCCCGGCGACCACGCTGCCCACATGGCCATGGCCACCGGGCAGCATCGATCCATGTCTCTGCCCATGAGCATCGCACTACCACCACCAGGGCCGCCACCCCGGCATCCAAGACCTTGACACCACCTCACTCGAGACATGCTGCTAGCCCAACCAAAGAGACAAGCGGTAAGGCCCCTGCCTTTCGCACCCCTGGGTGGCCCCCAGCGTTGAGACCCAATAGGCTAGCCTAAACTGGCCTCCATCGACCCGTCCTGCAGCCCCGGGAGCGAGACGAGCTCGGTCCTGCTGCACCGGGCGCGAGATGAGCGATGGACCGTGGCTCGGAGAGGGCCAACTCTTTAACAAAAGATATCCACTTGTGTCTTTCACCTCATCAGCATCAGATATCCAATTCAAATCACTATAAAGCCTCAAGTACCATCGGAACCCAGTATAGTGAATTCCATAGTTCATAGTACCTTGCAAATAATGCATGACTCACCCAACGGCATGTCAATGCACATCTCCTGGATTGGAGACAAACCAGCTTAGTTTGCACACAACAAATGAGATGTCTGGCCGAGTAACACAAGCTAGGTACTCCCTCCTTCCATGTATATAGGGCCTAATGCGTGTTTGGAGGCTAACTTTGACTACATGTTAGAGCAAAAATATATGACATGGAAGTTACACAAAGCACACCATCAAATTCGTACGTGAAAGGAGCTTCTAATGATATGATTTTCATATTATACATCTCATATATTGTTAATCTTATCACTAGTCAAAGGAAATCTCGAAAAATGCATTAGGCCCTATATATATGGAAGGAGGGAGTCCAGGAGTGAAGCAATCACTTGAGAGTGTCTCAATTGATCTATAGTTGTGCCTTCGAACTTTCAAATCCACAAGCTAGGATCATATTGTTGGGAAACGTTGCATGAAAAATAAAAAAAATTCTACGCACACGCAAGATCTATCCATGGAGATGCATAGCAACGAGAGGGGGAGAGTGTGTCTACGTACCCTCGTAGACCGTAAGCGAAAGCGTTTGACAACGCGGTTGATGTAACGTTCCAACCGAACGTACGACACCTCCGCGTTCAGCACACGTTCAGCTCGATGACGTCCTCGGCCTTCTTGATCCAGCAAGACGGCGAGATAGTGGATGAGTTCCGGCAGCACGATGGCGTGGTGACGGTGATGGTGAAGCTATCTCCGCAGGGCTTCGCCTAAGCACTACGAAAATATGACCAGGGGTGTAAACGGTGGAGGGGGCGCCGCACACGGCTAGGCAATTGTTTGTTATGTGCTAGGCGCCCCCTCCCACATATATATAGGTGGGAGGGAGGGAGGAGCAGACAAGGGGGCGCCAAGTTGGGGGAATCCTACTTGGGGTCTCTCCCAAGCCCCCCCTTTCCTTATTTGGAGAGCGGGAGGAAGGAGGAGGAGGTGCCCCCCCCCCCCTACTTTCTCTCCTGAGGAAGGAAAGGCAGGAGGGGCCACCCCTCCCCTTTCCTTCCCCTTAGGGCCGGCCAGCCATGGGAGGGGCGCGCCAGCCCCCTTGTGAGCTGGTCTGTCCCCTCCTTTGGCCCATGAGGACAATATCTTCCCGGGGGGTGCCCGAAACCCCTTCTGGTGATCCGATTTCTTCCTGGTACGTCCCGCAACACTTCCGGTGTCCAAATACCATCGTCCTATATATCAATCTTTACCTCTTGACCATTTCGATACTCCTCGTCATGTCCGTGATCTCATTCGGGACTCCGAACACCATTCGGTCACCAAAACATATAACTCATATAACACTATATCGCCAACAAACGTTAAGCATGCGGACCCTACGGGTTCGAGAACTATGTAGACATGACCGAGACACCTCTTCGGTCAATAACCAATAGCGGAACTTGGATGCCCATATTGCCTCCTACATATTTTACGAAGATCTTTATTGGTTGAACCGTTATGAAAACATACGCAATTCGCTCTGTCCATCGGTACGTTACTTGCCCGAGATTCAATCGTCGGTATCTCTATACCTAATTCAATCTCGTTACCGGCAAATCTCTTTACTTGTTTCGTAATACATCATCTCATAACTAACTCATTAGTCGTTTGCTTGCAAGGCTTCTTATGATGTGTATTATCGAGAGGACCCAGAGATACCTCTCCGATATTCGGAGTGACAAATCCTAATCTTGATCTATGCCAACTCAACAAACACCTTCAGAGATACCTGTAGAGCATCTTTATGATCACCCAGTTATGTTGTGATGTTTGATCGCACACAAGGTATTCCTCCGGTATCCGGGAGTTGCATAATCTCATAGTCAAAGGAATATGTATTTGGCATGAAGAAAGCAATAGCAATAAACTGAACAATCATTATGCTAAGCTAACGGATGGATCTTGTCCATCACATCATTCTCCTAATGATGTGATCCTGTTATCAAATGACAACACATGTCCATGGTTAGGAAACCTTAACCATCTTTGATCAACAAGCTAGTCTAATAGAGGCTTACTAGGGACACGGTATTTGTTTATGTATTCACACATGTATTTAAGTTTTTTATCAATAGAATTATAGCATGAATGATAAACTTTTATCATTAATAAGGAAATATAAAATACAAACTTTATTAGTGCCTCTAGGGCATACTTCCTTTAGTCTCCCACTTGCACTAGAGTCCATAATCTAGTTCACATCGCCATGTGATTAATACCCATAGTTCACATCGCCATGTGACTAACCCCAAAGAGTTTACTAGAGTCAGTAATCTAGTTCACATCGCCATGTGATTAACACTCAAAGATTACTAAGGTGTGATCATGTTTTTCTTGTGAGAGAAGTTTAGTCAACGGATCTGCCACATTCAGAGCCGTATGTATTTTGCAAATTTCTATGTCTACAATGCTTTGTATGTAGCTACTCTTGCTAATTGCTCCCACTTTCAATATGTATCCAGATTGAGACTCAGAGTCATCCGAATCGGTGTCAAAGCTTGCGTCAACGTAACTCTTTATGACGAACTCTTTATCACCTCCATAACCGAGAAACATTTCCTTAGTCCTCTTAGGCAGTGGCGTATCCAGGGGGTGTGCCAGGTGTGCCATGGCACACCCAGATTTTTCGAAAACAGTTTTTCACCATGTAAAAATTAGCTGAGTTTTAAGGCCCTTGCAAATTAATTAAAACAAAGCTCAATTTTTTTAAAGTGTGCACACCTTCTATTTAAGTTCTAGGTCTGCCACTGCTCTTAGGTAACTAAGGATAATTTTGACCGATGTCCAGTGATCCACTCCTGGATCACTATCGTACCCCCTTGCCAAACTCATGGCAAGGCACACAATAGGTCTGGTACACAGCATGGCATACTTTATAGAACCTATGGCTGAGGCATAGGGAATGACTTTCATTCTCTCTCTCTCTCTCTCTCTCTCTCTCTCTCTCTCTCTCTCTATCTATCTATCTATCTTCTGTCGTGGTCGGGATTTGAGTCTTACTCAACTTGACACCTTGCAACGCAGGCAAGAACTTCTTCTTTGACTGATCCATTTTGAACTCCTTCAAAATCTTGTCAAGGTATGTACTTATTGAAAGTCTTATCAAGCATCTTGATCTATCTCTATAGATCTTGATGCCTAATATATAAGCAGCTTCACCGAGGTCTTTCATTGAAAAATTCTTACTCAAGTATCATTTCATGCTATCCAGAAATTCTATATCATTTCCAATCACCAATATGCCATCCACATATAATATCAGAAATGCTACAGAGCTCCCACTCACTTTCTTGTAAATACAGGCTTCACTGTAAGTCTGTATAAAATCATATGCTTTGATCACCTCATCAAAGTGTATATTTCAACTCTGAGATGCTTGCACCAATCCATAGATGGATCGCTGGAGCTTGCACACTTTGTTAGCACCTTTATAATCGACAAAACCTTTTGGTTGCATCATATACGACTCTTATTTAATAAATTCATTAAGGAATGCAGTTTTGACGTCCATTTGCCAGATTTCATAATCATAAAATGCGGCGATTCCTAACATGATTCGGACAAAGTTAAGCATCGTTACGGGTGAGAAAGTCTCATCATAGTCAACTCCTTGAACTTGTCGAAAATCTTTCTCGACAAGTCGAGCTTTGTAGACAGTAACATTACCATCAGCGTCAGTCTTCTTATTAAAGATCCATTTATTTTCTATGGCTTGCCGATCATCGGGCAAATCCACCAAAGTCCATACTTTGTTCTCATACATGGATCCTATCTCAGATTTCATGGCCTCAAGCCATTTATCAGAATCTGGACTCATCATAGCTTCTGCATAGTTTGTAGGTTCACCATGGTCTAATAACATAACTTCCAAGACAGGATTACTGTACCAGTCTGGTGCGGATCGTGTTCTGGTCGACCTATGAAGTTCAGTAGTAACTTGATCTGAAGTTTCATGATCATCATTAGCTTCCACTCTAGTTGGTGTAGGCATCACGGGAACAGATTTCTCTGATGTACTACTTTTCAATTCGAGAGAAGGTACAATTACCTCATCAAGTTCTACTTTCCTCCCACTCACTTCTTTCAAGAGAAACTCCTTCTCTAGAAAGGATCCATTTTTAGCAACAAAGATCTTGCCTTCGGGTCTGTGGTAGAAGGTCTACCCAATTGTTTCCTTTGGGTATCATATGAAGACGCACTTCTCTGATTTGGGTTCGAGCTTATCAGGCTGAAGCCTTTTGACATAAGTGTCGCAACCCCAAACTTTAAGAAACGACCGCTTAGGTTTCTTGCCAAACCACAGTTCATACGGTGTCGCCTCAATGAGTTTAGATGGTGCCCTATTTAACGTGAATGCGGCTGTCTCTAATGCATAACCCCAAACCGATAGTGGTAAATCGGTAAGAGACATCATAGAACGCACCATATCTAATAAAGCATGGTTACGACATTCAGACACACCATTACGCTGGGTGTTCAAGGTAGCATGAGTTGTGAAACAATTCCACATTGTTTTAAATGAAAGCCAAACTCGTAACTCAAATATTCGCCTCCACGATTACATCGTAGAAACTTTATTTTCTTGTTACGATGATTCTCCACTTCACTCTGGAATTCTTAGAACTTTTCAAATGTTCCAGACTTGTGTTTCATTAAGTAGATATATCCATACCTACTCAAATCATCTGTGAAGGTCAGAAAATAACGATACTCGCCTCGTGCCTCAACACTCGTCGGACCGCATGCATCGATATGTATTATTTTCAATAAGTCATTAGCTTGCTCCATTGTTCCAGAGAACAGGGTTTTATTCATCTTGCCCATGAGGCATGGTTCGCAAGTATCAAATGATTCATAATCAAGTGATTCCAAAAGTCCATCTGCATGGAGCTTCTTCATGCACTTTACACCAATATGACCTAAACGGTAGTGCCACGAGTATGTTGCACTATCATTATCAACTTTGCATCTTTTGGCATCAATATTATGAATATGTTTATCACTATTATCAAGATTCAACAAGAATAGACCACTCTTCAAGGGTGCATGACCATAAAAGATATTAATCATATAAATAGAATAACCATTATTCTCTGACTTAAATGAATAACCGTCCCGCAATAAACAAGATCCAGATATAATGTTCATGCTCAACACGGGCACCAAATAACAATTATTGAGGTCTAAAACTAATCCCGAAGGTAGATGTAGAGGTAGCGTGCCGATGGCGATCACGTCGACTTTGGAACCATTCCCGACGCGCGTCGTCACCTCGTCCTTAGCCAATCTTCGTTTATTCCGCGGCTCCTGTTTCGAGTTACAAATATGAGCAATCGAACCAGTATCGAATAATCAGGCGCTACTAAGAGCATTACTAAGGAACACATCAATTACATGTATTTCATATACCTTTGTTCACTTTGCCATCCTTCTTATCTGCCAAATATTTGGGGCAGTTTCGCTTCCAGTAACCACTCCCTTTGCAGTAGAAGCACTCAGTTTTAGGCTTTGGTCCAGCTTTGGGCTTCTTCCCGGGAGTGGCAACTTGCTTGCCATTCTTCTTGAAGTTCATTTCTTTCCCTTGCCCTTTTTCTTGAAACTAGTGGTCTTGTTAACCATCAACACTTGATGCTCTTTCTTGATTTCTACCTTTGTCGATTTCAGTATCGTGAAGAGCTCGGGAATCGTTATCGTCATCCCTTGCATATTATATTCATCACGAAGTTCTAGTAGCTTGGTGATAGTGACTAGAGAACTCTGGCAATCACTATCTTATCTGGAAGATTAACTCCCACTTGATTCAAGCGATTGTAGTACCCAGACATTCTGAGCACATGATCATTGGCTGTGCTACTCTCCTCCATCTTGTAGGCAAAGTACTTGTCAAAGGTCTCATACCTCTTGACATGGGCATGAGTCTGAAATACCAATTTCAGCTCTTGAAACATCTCATGTGCTCCGTGGCGTTCAAAACATTTTTGAAGTCCCGGTTCTATGTCATAAAGCATGGCGCACTAAACTATTAAGTAGTCATCATATCGAGCTTGCCAAATGTTCATAACGTCTATATCTGCTCCTGCAATAGGTCTGTCACCTAGCGGTGCATTAAGGACATAATTCTTCTGTGCAGCAATGAGGATAATCCTTAGATCACGGACCGAGTCCGCATTATTGCTACCATCATCTTTCAACTTAGTTTTCTCTAGGAACATATCAAAATAGGGGAGTTATATCGCAAGTGAAAGGATCGATATGGTTGACTAGAGGGGGGTGAATAGGCAACTACCAATTTTTAGCTATTCTTAACAAATTAGGTTTAGCAACAAATAGGTTGTCTAGATGTGTAACTAGGTGAGCAACTGATACGTCTCCAACGTATCTATAACTTTTGATTGCTCCATGCTATATTATCTACTGTTTTGGGAAATATTGGGCTTTATTTTCCACTTTTATATTAATTTTGGGACTAACCTATTAAACGGAGGCCCAGCCCAGATTTGCTGTTTTTTTGCCTATTTTAGTATTTCGAGGAAAAGGAATGTCAAACGGAGTCAAAACGGAACGAAATCAACTGGAGAAGTTATTTTTGGAAGGAAAGCCACCCGATGGACTTGGAGTGCACGTCAGGAAAGAAGGGAGGTGCTCACAAGGGTGGGGGCGCACCCACCCCACAGGCGCCCCGCCTCGTGCCCCCCTTCGGTCCACCGACGTACTCCTTTCACCCATATATACCCACGTATAAACTTCCAGAACTGAAGATAGATCGGGAGTTCCGCCGCTGCAAAACCTCCAGAGCCACCAAAAACGAATCGGGACCCTGTTCCGGCACCCTGCCGAAGGGGGGGAACCCTCACCGGTGGCCATCTTCATCATCCCGGCGCTCTCCATGACGAGGAGGGAGTAGTTCACCCTCGGGGCTGAGGGTATGTACCAGTAGCTATGTGTTTGATCTCTCTCTCTCTCTCTCTCTCTCATGTTCTCTCTCGTGTTCCCTCTATGGCACGATCTTGATGTATCCCGAGCTTTGCTATTTTAGTTGGATCTTATGTTTCTTCTCCCCCTCTACTCTCTTGTAATGAATTGAGTTTCCCCTTTTGAAGTTATCTTATCGGATTGAGTCTTTTATGAGAACACTTGATGTATGTCTTGCCGTGCTTATCCCTGGTGACAATGGGATATCATGTGCCACTTGATGTATGTTTTGGTGACCAACTTGCGGGTTCCGCCCATGAACCTATGCATAGGGGTTGGCACATGTTCTTGATTCTCCGCTAGAAACTTTGGGGCACTCTTTGAAGTACTTTTATGTTGGTTGGATAAATCTGAGATTGTGTGATGCATATCGTATAATCATGCCCACGGATACTTGAGGTGACAATGGAGTATCTAGGTGACATTAGGGTTTTGGTTGATTTGTATCTTAAGGTGTTATTCTAGTACGAACTCTAGGGCTGTTTGTGACACTTATAGGAATAGCCCAACAGATTGATTGGAAAGAATAACTTTGAGGTGGTTTCGTGCCCTACCATAATCTCTATGTTTGTTCTCCGCTATTAGTGGCTTTGGAGTGACTCTTTGTTGCATGTTGAGGGATTGTTATATGATCTATCTATGTTATTATTGTTGAGAGAACTTGCACTAGTGAAAGTATGAACCCTAGGCCTTGTTTCCTATCATTGCAATACCGTTTACGCTCACTTTTACCACTTGTTACCTTGCTGTTTTTATATTTTTCAGATTACAAAAACTATAGCTACCATCCATATTGCACTTGTATCACTATCTCTTCGCCGAACTAGTGCACCTATACAATTTACCATTGTATTGGGTGTGTTGGGGACACAAGAGACTCTTTGCTATTTGGTTGCTGGGGTTGCTTGAGAGAGACCATCTTCATCCCACGCCTCCCACGGATTGATAAACCTTAGGTCATCCACTTGAGGAAATTTGCTACTGTCCTACAAACCTCTGCACTTGGAGGCCCAACAACGTCTACAAGAAGAAGGTTGCGTAGTAGACATCAAGCTCTTTTCTGGCGCCGCTGTTTGGGAGGCTAGGTAAGTGAAGGTATATCTTTAGATCTTGCAATCGAATCTTTTTGTTTCTTGTTTTAGCACTAGTTAGTCTATAAAATAAAATTACAAAAAATTGGAATTGAGTTTGTCTCATACGCTTCACCTTTTTAATATCTTTCGTGAGAATGATGGAAAGGAAAATTGTGCCAAAGTGCTAGAAGAAGAATTACATAGAATGCTTGGCATGAAATATGTGAATGATGAGCATGATTGCAATGTTGTTAGTATGAATTCCTTGAATATCCATGATGCTAATGATATGCAAAGCCACAAGCTTGGGGAAGCTATGTTTGATGAAGATGATATTTTTTTTGTCCCCCAAGCTTTCATGAGCAAATTTACTATGATGAAAGCATGCCTCCTATCTATGATGATTATTGTGATGACACGTATACTTTAAATAATAATGATAACCATGAAACTTGTCATCTTGATCTTAATTTTCAATCATATGATAGTTATTTTGTTGAGTTTGCTCCCATTATTGTTCATGAGAAGAATTTTGCTTATGTGGAGAGTAGTAAAAATTCTATGCTTGTAGATCATGAAAAGAATGCTTTAGGTGCTGGTTATATTGTTGAATTCATTCATGATGCTACTGAAAATTATTATGAGGGAGGAACATATGCTTGTAGGAGTTGCAATAATATCAAGTTTCCTCTCTATGTGCTTAAAGTTTTCAAGCTATGCTTGTTTTACCTTCCTATGCAAGTTGATTATTGTTCCCGTAAGTTGTTTGCTCACAAAATCCCTATGCATAGGAAGTGAGTTAGACTTAAATGTGCTAGTCATATTCTTCATGATGCTCTCTTTATGTTTCAATTCTTATCTTTTATGTGAGCATCATTGAAATCATAATGCCTAGCTAGGGGCGTTAAACGATAGCGCTTGTTGGGAGGCAACCCAATTTTATTTTAGCTTCTTGCTTTTTGGTTATGTTTAGGAATAAATAACCCATCTATCTTCTGTTTAGATGTGGTTTTATGTTTTAATTAGTGTTTGTGCCAAGTAGAACCTTTGGGAAGACTTGGGTGAAGTCTTTATGATCATGCTGTAAAAAACAGAAACTTTAGCGCTCACGAGATTAGCTTCAACTTTTTACTGGAGAGTGCTATTTAGTTGATTCTTTTTGCAGATGATTACTAGACAAATTCCTCTGGTACACCAATTTATTTTAGAATTTTTGGAGTTCCAGAAGTTTGCGTTAGTTACAGATTACTACAGACTGTTCTGTTTTTGACAGATTCTGTTTTCATTGTGTTGTTTGCTTATTTTGATGAATCTATGGCTAGTAAAATAGTTTATAAACCATAGAGAAGTTGGAATACAGTAGGTTTAACACCAATATAAATAAATAATGAGTTCATTGCAGTACCTTGAAGTGGTGTTTTGTTTTCTTTCGCTAACGGAGCTCACGAGTTTTCTGTTAAGTTTTGTGTTGTGAAGTTTTCAAGTTTTGGGTAAAGATTCGATGGACTATGGAATAAGGAGTGGTAAGAGCCTAAGCTTGGGGATGACCAAGGAACCCCAAGGTAATATTCAAGGACAACCAAGAGCCTAAGCTTGGGGATGCCCCGGAAGGCATCCCCTCTTTCGTCTTCGTTCATCGGTAACTTTACTTGGAGCTATATTTTTATTCACCACATGATATGTGTTTTGCTTGGAGCGTCATTTAATTTTATTTAGTTTTGCTTGCTGTTTGAATAAAATACCAAGATCTGAAATCCTTAAATGGGAGAGTCTTCACATAAGTTGCATAATTATCCGACTACTCATTAATCTTCACTTATATCTTTCGGAGTAGTTTGTCATTTGCTCTAGTGCTTCACTTATATCTTTTAGAGCATGGTGGTAGTTTTATTTTGAAGAAATACATGAACTCTCATACTTCACTTATATTATTTTGAGAGTCGTTAATAGCATGGTAATTTGCTTAATGTTAATATACTTGGTATTCAAGATATGTGAAACTTTCTTTTGAGTGCGTTGAATACTAAGAAAAGTTTGATGCTTGATAATTGTTTTGAGATATGAAGATGGTGATATTAGAGTCATGCTAGTTGAGTAGTTGTGAATTTAAAGAATACTTGTGTTGAAGTTTGTGATTCCCGTAGTATGCACGAATGGTGAACCGTTATGTGATGAACTCGGAGCATGATTTATTTATTAATTGTCTTCCTTATGAGTGGCGGTCGGGGACGAGCGATGGTCTTTTCCTACTAATCTATCCCCCTAGGAGCATGCACGTAATACTTTACTTTTATAACTTCTAGATTTTTGCAATAAGTATATGAGTTCTTTATAACTAATGTTGAGTCCATGGATTATACGCACTTTTTCCCATCCTTCCACCATTGCTAGCCTCTCTAATACCGCGCACTTTTCGCCGGTATCATACAACCGCCATAAACCTTCCTCGAAACAGCCACCATACCTACCTATTATGGCATTTCCATAGCCATTCCGAGATATATTGCCATGCAACTTTCCACCGTTCTGTTTATTATGACACGCTCCATCATTGTCATATTGCTAGCATGATCATGTAGTTGACATCGTATTTGTGGCAAAGCCACCTTTCATAATTCTTTCATACATGTCACTCATGAATCATTGCATATCCCGGTACACCGCCGGAGGTATACATATAGAGTCATATTTTGTTCTAAGAATCGAGTTGTAATTGTTGAGTTGTAAGTAAATAAAAGTGTGATGATCATCATTATTAGAGCATTGTCCCAAGTGAGGAAAGGATGATGGAGACTATGATTCCCCCACAAGTCGGGATGAGACTTCGGACGAAAAATTCAAAAAAAAGAAAAAAAAAGAAAAAAAAGAGGCCATAAAAAAAGAGAAAAGGACCAAATAAAAAAATGAGAGAAAAAGAGAGAAGGGACAATGTTACTATCCTTTTACCACACTTGTGCTTCAAAGTAGCACCATGATCTTCATAATAGAGAGTCTCTCGTTTTGTCACTTTCATATACTAGTGGGAATTTTTCATTATAGAACTTGGCTTGTATATTCCAATGATGGGCTTCCTCAAAATGCCCTAGATCTTCGTGAGCAAGCGAGTTGGATGCACACCCACTTAGTTTCTTTTGTTGAGCTTTCATATGCTTATAGCTCTAGTGCATCCGTTGCATGGCAATCCCTACTCACTCACATTGATATCTATTGATGGGCATCTCCATAGCCCGTTGATACGCCTAGTTGATGTGAGACTATCTTCCCCTCTTTTTGTCTTCTCCACACAATCCCCATCGTCATATTCTATTCCATCCATAGTGCTATATCCATGGCTCACGCTCATGTATTGCGTGAAGGTTGAAAAAGTTTTGAAAATGTTAAAGAATGAAACAATTGCTTGGCTTGTCATCGGGGTTGTGCATTATTTAAATACTTTGTGTGGTGAAGATAGAGCATAGCCAGACTATATGATTTTGTAGGGATAACTTTCTTTGGTCATGTTATTTTGAGAAGACATGATTGCTTTGCTAGTATGCTTGAAGTATTATTATTTTTATGTCAATATGAACTTTTGTCTTGAATCTTATGGATCTGAATATTCATACCACAATTAAGAAGATTTACATTGAAATTATGCCAAGTAGCACTCCGCATCAAAAATTATCTTTTTTATCATTTACCTACTCGAGGACGAGCAGGAATTAAGCTTGGGGATGCTTGATACGTCTCCAATGTATCTATAATTTTTTATTGCTCCATGCTATATTATCTACTGTTTTGGGCAATATTGGGCTTTATTTTCCACTTTTATATTACTTTTGGGACTAACCTATTAACCGGTGGCCCAGCCCAGATTTGCTGTTTTTTGCCTATTTCAGTATTTCGGGGAAAAGGATATCAAACGGAGTCAAAACAGAATGAAATCAACTGGAGAAGTTATTTTTGGAAGGAAAGCCACCTGATGGACTTGGAGTGCATCGTCAGGAAAGAAGGGAGGTGCTCACGAGGGTGGGGGGCGCGCCCACCCCCCTGGGGCGCGCCCCCTCGTGGCCCCCTTCGGTCCACCGACGCACTCCTTTCACCCACGATACCCACGTATCCTAAAACTTCCGAACAGAAGATAGATCGTGAGTTCCGCCACAAAAAACCTCCAGAGCCACCAAAACCAATCGGGACCTGTTCCAAGACACCTGCGGAGGTGGGGAACCCTCACCGTGGCCATCTTCATCATCCCGGCGCTCTCCATGACGAGGAGGGAGTAGTTCACCCTCAAGGCTGAGGGTATGTACCAGTAGCTATGTGTTTGATCTCTCTCTCTCTCTCTCATGTTCTCTCTCGTGTTCCCTCTATGGCACTATCTTCATGTATCCCGAGGTTTGCTATTTTAGTTGGATCTTATGTTTCTTCTCCCCCTCTACTCTCTTGTAATGAATTGAGTTTCCCCTTTTGAAGTTATCTTATCGGATTGAGTCTTTTATGAGAACACTTGATGTATGTCTTGTCGTGCTTATCCGTGGTGACAATGGGATATCATGTGCCACTTGATGTATGTTTTGGTGACCAACTTGCGGGTTCCGCCCATGAACCTATGCATAGGGGTTGGCACATGTTCTTGATTCTCCGCTAGAAACTTTGGGGCACTCTTTGAAGTACTTTTATGTTGGTTGGATAAATCTGAGATTGTGTGATGCATATCGTATAATCATGCCCACGGATACTTGAGGTGACAATGGAGTATCTAGGTGACATTAGGGTTTTGGTTGATTTGTATCTTAAGGTGTTATTCTAGTACGAACTCTAGGGCTGTTTGTGACACTTATAGGAATAGCCCAACAGATTGATTGGAAAGAATAACTTTGAGGTGGTTTCGTACCCAACCATAATCTTCTACGTTTGTTCTCCGCTATTAGTGGCTTTGGAGTGACTCTTTGTTGCATGTTGAGGGATTGTTATACGATCTATCTATGTTATTATTGTTGAGAGAACTTGCACTAGTGAAAGTATGAACCCTAGGCCTTGTTTCCTATCATTGCAATACCGTTTACGCTCACTTTTACCACTTGTTACCTTGCTGTTTTTATATTTTTCAGATTACAAAAACCTGTATATACCATCCATATTGCACTTGTATCACCATCTCTTCGCCGAACTAGTGCACCTATACAATTTACCATTGTATTGGGTGTGTTGGGGACACAAGAGACTCTTTGCTATTTGGTTGCAGGGTTGCTTGAGAGAGACCATCTTCATCCTACGCCTCCCACGGATTGATAAACCTTAGGTCATCCACTTGAGGGAAATTTGCTACTGTCCTACAAACCTCTGGACTTGGAGGCCCAACAACGTCTACAACAAGAAGGTTGCGTAGTAGACATCAGCAACCTATATGATGCTAACAACAACAATAACAAGTGCAAGCTAAGGATACAACACAATAATAGCTTGCACAAAGTAAAGGGAAGAGATAACCACAAGTGGAGCCGGTGGAGACGAGGATGTGTTACCGAAGTTCCTTCCCTTTGGGGGAAGTACGTCTCTGTTGGAGTGGTCTGGAGGCACAATGCTCCCCAAGAATCCACTAGGGCCACCGTATTCTCCTCACGCCCTCACACAATGCGAGATGCCGTGATTCCACTAGTGGTGCCCTTGAAGGCGACGACCGAACCTTTACAAATAAGGTTGGGGCTATCTCCATAACTTGATTGGAGGCTCCCAACGATATCATGGAGCTTCACCACAATGATATGTGGCTCCGAGGTGACCTCAACCGTCTAGGGTGCTCAAACACCCAAGAGTAACAAGATCGGCAAGGGATTAGTGGGGGGAATCAAATTTCTCTTCGTGGAACTGTAGATCCGGGCCTTCCCAACAAATCCCTAGAAAATCAACAAGTTTGATTGGCTAGGGAGAGAGATTGGGCGAAAATGAGCTTTGGAGCAACAATGGAGCTTGGGGGAAAAAGGTAGGTCTTCTTGGGGAAGAAGACCTCCTTTTATAGTGGGGGAACCAATCCAACCGTTACCCCCCCCCCTCAGCCCGCACAGAGCGGTACTAGCGCTCAGGGGGGCGGTACTACCGCTGGCGACAGCAGTACTACCGCGAGTCCACTCGGCGCCGCGGTACTTCCGCTGGATCACTATCAAGCCCACTTCCAAGACAACGAAGGATCCTCCAAAGATGCAGGAAAGAGTTGGGGTGCAAAGGGGACGTGTACGTGTTGATTCCACCCTAACCTTTCCAATATGGACCCCATCTTGATAGTACGGTGTTTCCTACGACTCAAGTCCACCAAAACTGAAATGAATTAAACACACCGTCTTCTCCTTAAACACCGAGGGTAAATGAATCATCTCATGCCAATGAATAAGTATCTGAAAGCAGTGCACATGATTAGTCCGCAAACGCATTGTCATCAATCACCAAAACCACTTAGAGAGAGACATGCCCTAACAATCTCCCCCTTTTTGGTGGATTGATGACAACACGGGATTTGCATAGAGATAAAACAAGAAAATAAGCAAACCCCAGAGACTACAAAATATAGACAGGCTCCCCTTAGATGTCTGCACTTAGTTAGGAGTGCCTTTGGAATGCAAGTACACACATTAGGATCAACACTCCTCCTATATTTTAAATCCAGACAACATGCATCTAAAATAAGAGACATATAAGCTAGGATGCAAGGAGTAGAAAGTGAGCATAATAGGAACAAGTTAAGCATGCAACTCCCAAACTACCAAAGTACTAGACATGCATTAGATAAGCATAGGACAGGATAGCATATGTCTCACACCATATGATAGGGTAGCCAGGTCTCATAAGCACAAACGACTGATAAAAGAGTTTGCGAGAGAGAAAGACAAGGCCAATAAAACACACTCGCAACTTGACAAATCCCTAAACTCTTGGTATCAGAGCAAGCAACGTGGGATTAACCACAAGCAAGGGATCGGGAGTGGATTTCATCCCCTCAAGTAATTCTTTAAGCATGGACTTGACTTTGGCCGTCATAGACGTCTTAAGTGAAGCCATGGCTTCATTTAAGTCGCCTCGAGTGATCGAAGTCAACTCCACGGCCTCGAGCACAACCTCCCCGGTGTCAACCATACTCTTCAGATGGTGAAACCCTTAATAAAGAGACGAGGCTCCGGTACCAATTGAAAGGATCGATATGGTTGACTAGAGGGGGGTTGAGGGAGTCCTGGACTAGGGGGTGTCCGAATAGCCGAACTATCATCACGGCCGGACTACAAGACTATGAAGATACAAGATTGAAGACTTCGTCCCGTGTCCGGATGGGACTTTCCTTGGCGTGGAAGGCAATCTTGGCGATACGGATATGTAGATCTCCTACCACTGTAACCAACTCTGTGTAACCCTAACCTATCCGGTGTCTATATAAACCGGAGGGTTTTAGTCCATAGGACGAACAACAATCATACCATAGGCTAGCTTCTAGGGTTTAGCCTCCTTGATCTCGTGGTAGATCTACTCTTGTACTACCCATATCATCAATATTAATCAAGCAGGGTAGGGTATTACCTCCATCGAGAGGGCCCAACCTGGTAAAACATCGTGTCCCTTGTCTCCTGTTACCATCCGCCTAGATGCACGATTCGGGACCCCCTACCGAGATCCGCCGGTTTTGACACCGACATTGGTGCTTTCATTGAGTGTTCCTCGTATCGTCACCGATAGGCCCGATGGCTCCTTCGATCATCAACAACGACGCGTCCGGTGAGACTTTTCTCCCGGACAGATCTTCGATTCGGGCGGCTTTGCATCTGCGGGCCAATTTGCTTGGCCATCCGGAGCAGATCGAAAGTCACCCCAGCCATCAGTCAGATTTGGAAGCTTGAATTATACGGCCGACATCCGCGGAGACTTGATCTTCGACGGATCCGAGCCACCCAAGCGCCGCCTTGTCTCGATGGGCATGACCTAACTCTGTCGCGAACGGTCCACGGAGGCCGCACTAGTGTCCGCCTCGAACATTGATTCGAGCCGATCTCGCCGATCGAGGATGGTTGGTTGGGCGCCACCTCGGGCTGAAATCTTCTACGCGATTAAGCGAACATAATCCTGTCGCTGCGAAGACCGTGACTCCCGGTGCGGACTCCTCTCCGGACTCCGAACCCTCCGCGCCCCCGCTAATCGAATCCGATCGGGCGCCGGTCATGGAGTTCACTGCGCGGACATCTTTCAAAGACTCGCCCTTTGGCGACATCCTGATTTCACTAAAGTCTCTCTTTTATCCGGAGAGCCATGGCGGACTACGGTCGAAGGTTGGGATGCGGACAACGAAGAAATTCAACACCCACCCACCACCCACTTCGTAGCCACTGTCGAAAGCTTACACGACGTGCTCGATTTCGACTCTGAAGTCTGAAGACATCGACGGTATGGACGACGATGTAGGAGACAACCATGAACCAGCACCTATAGGATGCTGGACAACCACCTCATCCCATGATGTATACATGGTGGATACACCTAAAGGAAATGAAGACGAGGAACAACGGGACGCTACGAAGGATAAATCCCTCGGAAAGCAGTCAAAGCGGCAACGTAAACGCCGAACCAAGTCCCGCCTCAACAAAGACCCAGCCATAGAGCAGGGCGAACCGGTGGACGACGAACAAGCTATCGAGCAATCGTCCAACAAGACAACTTGATAAACAACCCGTCCCGGCGAAGACAACAGTCCGGACGATCTCACGCTGCACAAACTGTTGGAGCAAAATAACCTCCGAAAAAGGCTCGTCGCCATCGCACGTAGCTCTAAAAGCGTAAGCGGAAGCTCAAAACAGCGGAAGATGCACTCATGATCAGATGGAGCAAAGTATTCAACACCGCAGACAAATCGGCGACGATGCGCCGAACAAAGAGCTACCCAAAAGAAAGCTACTGCCCGAATTGACGAGGAGGCCTTAGAGCCCCCACAATCAAAAAGTAAGAAGGCCACCGGTCGGATGGACGACCCACGGCAAAAAGAGAGCGGCAAATGGCGCCAAGACACAAGCCGATATGCGATCCGCATAAGGATTCACATCAAAAGGATGGCCCAGTTAGGTCCATCTATGGGCCAAGAAAGCAAGCTCTTCAAAGCAATGCAACACGCCAAATATCCGAACATCACGGCACACCCAAGTACAGGGGCGCCGCACATCCCCTATGTTTCACCGATGAGGTACTGGATCACGAATTACCAGTGGGATTCAAACCCGTAAACATAGAGGCATACGACGGAACAACAGACCCTGGAGTCTGGATTGAGGATTACATCCTCCACATACATATGGCTAGAGGAGATGATCTCCACGCCATAAAATACTTACCCCTCAAACTCAAAGGGCCAGCTCGGCATTGGCTTAAAAGCCTCCCCGAAAATACCATTGGAAGCTGGGAAGAGCTCGAGGATGCGTTTCGGGCAAATTTTCAGGGGACCTATGTCCGCCCTCCGGATGCATTTATCTAAGTCACATAACTCAACAGCCCGAGAGTCAGCCCGAAAATTCTGGAACAGGTTCCTTACTAAAAAGAACCAAATAGTCGACTGTCCGGACGCCGAAGCCTTAGCAGCCTTCAAACACAACGTCCGAGACGAATGGCTCGCCAGACACCTTGGTCAAGAAAAGCCAAGAACAATGGCCGCATTAACAAGCCTCATGACCCGCTTTTGCGCGGGAGAGGATAGCTGGCTAGCAAGATGCAGCACCAGCGACCCAAGTACATCCAAAGTCAGGGATGGAAACGGGAAACCACGGCGCAACAAGGACCAGCGCCGGATTAAAGGGAACGGTCCAAAGAGCGCGGCAGTCAACGCCGGATTCAAAAGCTCACGGCAGAACAATAAAAAACTGCCCCTTAAGGACAATAGCGATGAGCTATCCAACTTAAACAAAATCTTGGACAAGATATGTCAAATCCACAGTACCCCCAGGAGGCCTGCAAACCATACCCACAGAAATTGTTGGGTCTTCAAACAGTCCGGCAGACTCAACGCCGAACACAAGGGGCTCGACACACCAAGTGAAGATGATGACGAGCACCACAAGCAGAGCCCCGAAAAACAAAAGAATTTCCCACAAGAGGTTAAAACAGTAAACTCACTTCACGTGATCAAAGGGAAAAATAGAGCGGCGCCCGCTAAAATGCGCGCCGCACAAACTACCCTAGCGGAGTACCAACACTGGTTGTCAAAACCAATCACCTTCGACCATCAGGACTATTCCGAAAGTATTCGGAACGCAGGATGGACTGCCTTGATATTGGATCCCATAATTGACGGATTCCAATTTACACACGTCCTCATGGATGGTGGCAGTGACATAAACCTGATATATCAGGACACAATCCACAGGATGGGGATAGACCCAACCAAAATTCGCCATAGCAACACCTCCTTTAAAGGGGTAATGTCAGGCCCATATGCCCATTGTACGGGCTCCCTACTATTAGAAGTTGTGTTCGGTTCATCCGACAACTTCCGTCGCGAAAAGTTAGTCTTCCATGTCGCCCCATTTAAAAGTAGCCATCAAGCACTATTGGGACGCGAAGCTTTCGCCTGCTTTAACGCAATACCGCATTATGCATCTCTAACACTTAAAATGCCCGTCCACGTGGCATCATCTCATTAAAAGGGAGTATTAAGTGTTACTCGAGCACGGAAGAACGTGAGACTGCCTTGACAGCCCCACACCTATCCGGCTCCGCTAGTCAAAGAACCTGAATAGGTCATGCAAACCCCGGACACGGCTAGACGAGTCTGGCGCCTACTGGCGGCATACCCCCATACAAGGGGCTGCATGCACGTACAACAAGAGACAATAAAGCTCAATTTTCTTCATTACTTCGAATCATACTATGTTTATTTAATATAAAGTACATCTTTTGCACGATCCTTTTTCTTTTAAACTAAGTTCCTCTCTTTTACAGATGAACAACGTGCTACACCCGTCCAAGATACGGCAACGGAGAGATACAGCGCGTGCGCAGTGAGGGACCCGTTGCAAGGATTCTTTTCAGATTAAGACCCTGCGTAAACCTTTTTTACTGTCTCTTGTTGATATACATCCCACGGTTTCTTACTATAACCAAGGAGGACGCTGGCGTTTTAGCATTGGCCGCATCAGAATTTTTGCGCGTACCTGGACACCAGGGGCTTAGGGCATTATTCTGCCCGTTATTATAAAGACCATAACCTTAGGGAGTATTCGGCGTCTCGAGTTAGGCCTTATATGCATCAGCTCCGAATCATGTCTTTGGTCAAATGTTGGGTTTGCCCGGCTCCTGTGTTTTGCTGCCTTACGTTCCGTTTTATCGGCTAACGCGGCACCGGAGAACTCTGCGATTGTGCCCGGTTCGCCGGGCGAGCACCTCAATGAGAGAAAGCCGAAAACTGATGTCATGATATAGCGAGAGACTGGTCAACCACTCGATGATCGACCGCAATGTTTAGGATTCCTCCGCATTAACGAAGGACGGTTTTCGGTCGCACATACGCACTCTCGAATTCGGGAGAGTGCGGTGCCCCGAGGGGCTACATAGTAGCCCCACCTCGAACTCCTATGGCTAAGTGAAAGTGATAAAGAATCATAGTCCGGTTGCCTAGTTTGCTACGCTACCACCTCCTTAACAGGACCAAGACGTTGGATTAAGTGTGAAAAGCGCTTCTTTGCAAACACCCCGCACTATGTGCGTGGGGGCTGAAGCCAAGGACTGCCATCTTTCAGGTTATATATACATATACATAAATGGCCGCACAGGGAGTAGTTTACTACTTGAACGCACAAGTATAAAAAGCTCTTACATTTTATTAAAACATTGTTTTCACAAATCATACATGTCATTTAAACATAATATCCTTCGAGCACTGCGTCTCTATTAAGTGAGCGCCCTGCAGGACTTCCTCAAAGTAGTGCTCGGCAGGTACTCGGCTTCTGTCCGAATCTTGGGATGCAACGTCGGTGGCCTTCATCTCTGCCCAGTATGTCTTGACACGGGCCAGAGCCATCCGCGCTCCCTCAATACACGCCGACCGCTTCATTGCGTCGATACGCGGCACCGCACCAAGGAACTGCTGCACTAAACCAAAATAACTCTTCGGCTGGGGTCCGCCCGGCCACAAATGAGTCATGACATGCTTCATGGCAAGACCGGATAATCGATTCAGCTCAGCCCATTCGGCCAGCCGATCGGTCAATGGAAGAGGACGTTCCGGACTATGGAATTGCAACCAATATAGCTCTTCCCTTCTGTGCCCCTTCTGGCCTCGGAAGTGCTCAATCACGTCCGCAGCGCTCGCCACTAAGTCCAGATAAGCATCCTCCGAACTCCACAACTTGTCCAACTGAGCATACTTGGGATCTGTATATTTCCTCCGCAGCAGAAACGGTTTTCCAGCCGCAATAGCCCCAGCCTGACTCAGCTCCTGCTTGGCAGCTCTCAAAGACGAGCGGGCATCCTTGTATTCGGCGGCGGCCTTTTTCAGGCCCTCTTGCTCCGCTTGACGTTCTTTTTCAAGAACCTCGCAGCGATCGGTTGTATTCTTCAACTTTCTGGCCATATCGGCCATTTCCTCTTTGCTTCGGCAGTGAGCAGCCCGTTCGGCTTCTAGCTCTTCAGTCGCCTTTAAAGCGGCTGCATTACTATTTCTGGCTTGCTCTTTCGCTCGGGCGAGTTCCGCCCGCAGCTCCTCCACAGCAGCGGCACCATCTGCATTAAGCATACACGTAGTAAGGCATGGGCGTCAAGCTCCCTTACCAGGTGTCCGCATAGAAGTCGCATACCTTGTGACTCGTCAAACCGTTTATTGACCCAGCGTGATGTCCGCATCCGCCTCGTCAAGTTGCCGCTTTAGTTCAGCATATTCATCAGTCCGGCTGGCCACCGGACGCCCCGCCACCTATTTAGGAGCGGCGATATGTTATAACTGAGATTTTGATCCTCGGCACACTGTCAATTTTGACAACATACCGAGTCTCAGGGGCTACTATCTATACAGGGCGCATTCTATATGCATAACTGTTAGAAGGTACATCATTTTTGCGTACCTCGAACCCCGTCAGTAAGCTTCTGACGGCTTCGTGCAATCCGCTCTCCGCGGATGCAATCCTTTCAATCACCGTACCCATTAGCACACGGTAATCCTCTGAGATAGCCGCTCGCCCGAGCAGATCCTTCAGCTCCTCCGACCGCACACCACTTGGCGCCGGACCTTCCGGCCCCGCCGGACTTGGGAACCCTCGCGACGACACCTCGTGGTCGTCCGCCTCACATGAGGGTGCGACAGTGGAGGCGTTCGCTCTCCATCATCTCCGGAAGAAGATCCCAAGACGAGCTCACGAGAAGGGCTGAGATCCGAACTACAAGGTACAATTTCGTTATCCTCGAAAATAAATCTGGATGTTCCTTACTTAAAACCCCTTCCTTTTTACTTACGGCTCATTGGAGGGCTGATCCCCTTGGGGAAACAGTGCGGCTGGGGTACTTCCCAGCGCCGGACTCTCTGACGAAGATTTCTTTCCCTCTTGAGGCCTTGACCTCCAGATCTTTGAGCGGTCCTCTTCTCTCCTTGGAGGGCGGGACTTTGATCCTCCTCCTCAAAGGCCTCCTTCGTGGAGGCAGTTGCTTCCCCGCTCCCCTCGCCTTCTTTAAAAGGCGTGGCCTTCAACATCTTGGCCAGCACGGGATCCGGCGTGTTCTCTGGGAGGGGAGCCGGACACCTTATTAACTTTGCCTTGGCTATCCACTCCTATTCAAGAAACGGCTCCTTATAAGGGCATATATATGATAAATGAATGAACAGGCTGTCCGGTTACAGGACTACTTACTTGAGTATCTGGGCGATTGCAGCTTAGTCCTGCGTCCTCAGTCAGGTCCGGACACTTCTCTTGTGATCCGAAGAACAGTTTATACATCTCCACGGGCGTCGTACCCATGAAATTTTGGAGAGCTCGTGGTCCCTCTCGCATTAAATTCCCACAAAGTGGAGGGGGCGACGCTTGCGGGCGTAGCGCCGGATCAACATAACTGCGCGCCATCGCAACCAGATTGATCTCTCTTTCTTGGAGGTCTCGAATCGGCCCTGCAGCAAGGGAACGTCCTTGGGCGGCCCCAGTCGAGCCCCTTGTTGGCCCATGACGCCACCGCTGTGGTGGACTGAGTGGAAGGCGGGGCGCCACCCATTTGGTGCCCACAGGGCGGTGATATAAAACCACCCTCGTTGCCACAAACCAAGCTCCTCTTGAAAAGAGCCCTCGGGCACGGAGCATCAGCACATTTGCTTATGACCGCCCCTCCACACTCGCTTGCTGCCCTCGATCATCTTTGGCTCCACCTTGAAGGTCTTGAGCCACAATCCAAAGTGAGGGGTAATATGGAGGAAGGCCTCACATATGACAATGAATGACGAGATATGGAGGATGGACTCAGTTCAAGTCATGAAAATCCAGCCCATAATAAAACATGAGCCCCGCACAAAGGGATTCGTCGGAAGCCTAAACCCGAAGGAAGTGGGACACGAACACCACGTTCTCGCCGGGCTCGGGAGTGGGAATGACCTGCCTGAGCAGGCAGCCTATGCGAGATCTCGCAGTCGATACTGGCGTCTCGCAGCTTTAGCACATCTTCTTCTCGTGACGGAGGAAGACATCCATCGGCCGTGGTGGTCGGAGCGGACATCGACGAAGGTCCGCGCCTAAATCTGAAGCTTTGGGTGTTAGAACTTCGAGCGAGGCTAACTCGATGAAGGGTGTAAAAGAAGAGGGCCTTGGTCTCATTATAAAGAGGTTGAATACCAAGAGCCCACCCGTGGTCGATTAGGACTCGCCTTTGATAGAGGAGTGCCAGCGGCACGGTTAGGTTACCCACATCCGTATTGATGAGAATCCCGGAATAAGGGGCACGATCTATGCTTTGATAAGGCGTGCCAAGAAACCGCCTCGCTAAACGCTACTGAGGTGGAACAGCAAAAAACAATTCATATAAAGACCTGGCCGTGGTGTGATGTCACGCCGCGGAATACGTCAGCAGATCTGTGCGAAAAGTTATTCTCTCTACGGTGGTATGTGGAATTTGTTTTGCAGAGCCGGACACTATCCTCGTGTTCAAAACCTTCTATGAAGTATTCGGAGGAGGAACCCGCCTTGCAATGCCGAAGACAATATGCCCGCCGGACTCGTCGTCATTGAAGCCTGGTTCGAGGGCTCTTGAGGAGTCTGGACTAGGGGTGTCCGGATAGCGAACTATCATCACGGCGGACTCCAAGACTATGAAGATACAAGATTGAAGACTTCGTCCCGTGTCCGGATGGGACTTTCCTTGGCGTGGAAGGCAAGCTGGCGATACATATATGTAGATCTCCTACCATTGTAACCGACTCTGTGTAACCCTAACCTATCCAGTGTCTATATAAACCGGAGGGTTTTAGTCCGTAGGACGAACAACAATCATACCATAGGCTAGCTTCTAGGGTTTAGCCTCCTTGATCTCGTGGTAGATCTACTCTTGTACTACCCATATCATCAATATTAATCAAGCAGGAGTAGGGTATTACCTCCATCGAGAGGGCCCGAACCTGGGTAAAAACATCGTGTCCCTTGTCTCCTGTTACCATCCGCCTAGACGCACAGTTCGGGACCCCCTACCCGAGATCCACCGGTTTTGACACCGACAGGGGTGAATAGGCAACTACCAATTTTTAGCTTTTCTTAACAAATTAGGTTAGCAACAAATAGGTTGTCTAGATGTGCAACTAGGTGAGCAATCTATATGATGCTAACAACAACAATAACAAGTGCAAGCTAAGGAAAGCCATCTTAACGTCCATATGATGAACAAGAAGACCATATGAGGCAGCAAACGAGAGTAACACTCGAATGGTTGTCAGTCTAGCCACAGGTGAGTAAGTATCAAAGAAATCTTCTTCTTTCTGGGTTTAACACTTGGCCACAAGCCTAACCTTATACTTCTTATTAGTACCATCGGTCCTAAGCTTCTTTTTGAACACCCACTTACATCCCAATGGTTGGCAACCACAAGGACGATCATTGATCTCCCATGTCCCGTTAGCTAAGATGGAATCCACCTCGCTACGGACCACATCCTTCCAGTAGTCAACATCTGGTAATGCATAGGCTTCTGAAATGGAACTAGGAGTGTCATCCACGAGGTACACGAGGAAATTGTCACCAAAGGACTTTGCAACCCTTTGTCTCTTGCTCCTAATAGGAGCTTCCTCGTCATCCTCCGTGGAACTTTCATCACTTTTTTGTTCATAATATTCTATCGGAATGGAAGATTCAGGAGTCTCATCAGATTCCAGTCTAGAAGTACTTTGCATATCTCTCATGGGGAAAATATCCTCAAAGAATGTAGCATCTTTAGACTCCATGATCGTACCGACCTTTACCTCATGTGCATCATATTTCACCACTAGAAAACTGTAGCCAATACTATGCTTGGCATAACCCAGAAAAACGCAGTCCATACTCTTTGGTCCCAACTTACGCTTTTTGATTATTGGCACATTGACTTTCGTCAAACAGCTCCAAGTGCGCAAGTAAGAGAGTGTAGTTCTTTTCTTCTCCCATTGCTCATAGGGAGTAGTCTCATTATCCTTTGTGGGAACTTTATTCAGGACATGACATGATGTCAATACAACCTCCCCCCATCATGCCTTGGATAAACCCGATGTATCTAACATGGCGTTAACCAAATCTGTTAGAGTACGGGTTTTCCATACGGCAACCCCGTTTGACTGGGGTGAGTAGGGAGGCGTCCTCTCATGAATACCGCAGAATAAATCAAACTCGTTAGAAAAGTACTCTCCGCCACGATCAGATCGAACTTGATTCATTTTCTTTTCAAGTTGGATCTCAACTTCTTCCTTATAGATTTTAAAGTAGTGTAGAGCCTTATCATTAGTATTTCACAAATAAACATAGTGTTGGGGAACGTTGCATGGAAAAAAATCTAGGCACACGCAAGATCTATCCATGGAGATGCATAGCTATGAGAGGAGGAGAGCATCTACATACCCTTGTAGATCGCTAAGAAAAAGCGTTTATCAGCGCGGTTGATGTAGTCGTACACCTTCATGATCCGTCCCGGTCAAGTATCGAACGTACGGCACGTCCGCGTTCTGCACACGTTCAGCTCGATGACGTCCTCGCCTTCTTGATCCAGCAAGATAGGAGAAGTAGTAGATGAGTTCCGGCAGCACAATGGCGTGGTGACGGTGGTGGTGAAACTATCCGTAGGGCTTCGGCAAGCACAACGGACGTGGACGGAGGAGGAACTAGAACTAGAGGGAAACGGGGCATCGCACACGGCTTGATGATCGTGGTGTTGTTGGGAAACGTAGCATGGAAAACAAAAAAAATTCTACGCACGCACAATGATCTATCCATGGAGATGCATAGCAACGAGGGGGGAGTGTGTCTACATACCCTTGTAGAACGTAAGCGGAAGCGTTTAACAACGCGGTTGATGTAGTAGAACTTCTTCGCGATCCAACCGATCAAGTACCGAACGTACGGCACCTCCGCGTTCTACACACGTTCAGCTCGGTGACGTCCCTCGTCTTCTTGATCCAGCAAGACGTCGAGGTAGTAGATGAGTTCCGTCAGCACGACGGCGTGGTGACGGTGATGGTGAAGTGATCCTCGCAGGGCTTCACCTAAGCACCGTGAGAATATGACTGGGGTGTAAACTATGGAGGAGGCGCCGCACATGGCTAGGGAATTGTTTGGGGTGTGCTAGGGGTGCCCCCCACATATGTATAGGTGGGAGGGGAAGGGGAGAGGCCAGGAGGCGTCCCAAGTAGGACCAAATCCTACTTGGGCTCCTCCCAAGCCGCGCGCCCCCCTGCCATATATATCGGAGGGGGAAGGAAAGAGGGGGAGGGGGAGGAAGGGGATCCTATTCCCTTTCTTTCCTTTCCTCCTTCCCCTTTCGTTCTCCACCTTGGCCGGCCCATATGGGGGGCGCACCAGCCCCTTGTAGCTGGTGCGTTTCCCCTCTTGGCCCATAAGGCCCATATCTTGGAACCCCTTCCGGTGACCTGATATGTACCCGGTACCCTCCGGAACACCTCCGGTGTCCGAATACCATCGTCCTATATATCAATCTTTACCTCTCAACCACTTAGAGACTCCTCGTCATGTCCGTGATCTCATCCGGGACTCCGAACAACATTCGGTCACGAAATCACATAACTCATATAATATTATATCATCATCAAATGTTAAGCATGCGGACCCTACGGGTTTGAAAACTATGTAGACATGACCGAGACACCTCTCTGGTCAATAACCAATAGTGAAACCTGGATGATCATATTGGCTCCTACATATTCTATGAAGATCTTTATCGGTCGAACCATTATGACAACATACGTAATTCCCTTTGTCCACCGGTATGTTACTTGCTCGAGATTCGATCGTCGGTATCTTCATACCTAGTTCAATCTCCTTACCGGCAAGTCTCTTTACTCGTTCCATAATACATCACCTCCTGACCAACCCCTTAGTCGTTTGCTTACAAGCTTATGATGTGTATTACCGAGAGGGCCCAGAGATACCTCTCCGATACTCAGAGTGACAAATCCTAATCTTGATCTATGCCAACTCAACAGATACCTTCAGAGATACCTGTAGAGCATCTTTATAATCACCCAGTTATGTTGTGACGTTTGATAGCACACAAGGCATTCCTCCGGTATCCGGGAGTTGCATAATCTCATAGTCGAAGGAATATGTACTTGACATGAAAAAAGCAATAGCAATAAAACTGAACGATCATTATGCTAAGCTAACGGATGGGTCTTGTCCATCACATCATTCTCCTAATGATGTGATCCCGTTATCAAATGATCACACATGTCCATGGTTATGAAACCTTAACCATCTTTGAACAACGAGCTAGTCAAGTAGAAGCTCACTAGGGACACAGTGTTTGTCTATGTATTCACACATGTATTTAAGTTTTCGATCAATACAATTCTAGCATGAATAATAAACTTTTATCATGAATAAGGAAATATTAACAACTTTATTATTGCCTCTAGGGCATATTTCCTTTAGTCTCCCACTTGCACTAGAGTCAATAATCTAGTTCACATCGCCATGTGATTAACACCAATAGTTCACATCGCCATGTGATTAACACCCAAAGGGTTTACTAGAGTCAATAATCTAGTTCACAACGCCATGTGATTAACACCCAAAGATTACTATGGTGTGATCATGTTTTGCTTGTGAAAGTGGTTTAGTCAACGGGTCTGCCACATTCAGATCCTTATGTATTTTGCAAATTTCTATGTCTACAATGCTCTACATAGAGGTACTCTAGCTAATTTCTCCCACTTTCAATACGTATCCAGATTGAGATCAGAGTCATCTGAATCGGTGTCAAAGCTTGCATCGACGTAACTTTTTACGACGAACTCTTTATCACCTCCATAACCGAGAAATATTTCCTTAGTCCTCTTAGGTAACTATGGATAATTTTCATCGATGTCCAGTGATCAACTCCTGTATCACTATTGTACCTCTTTGCCAAACTTATGGAAAGGTACACAATAGTTCTGGTACACAGCATGGCATACTTTATAGAACCTATGGCTAAGGCATAGGGAATGACTTTCATTCTCTTTCTCTCTCTCTCTATCTTCTGCTGTTGTCGGGATTTGAGTCTTACTCAACTTGACACCTTGCAACACAGGCAAGAACTCCTTCTTTGACTGATCCATTTTGAACTCCTTCAAAATCTTGTCAAGGTATGTACTTATTGAAAGTCTTATCAAGCATCTTGATCTACCTCTATAGATCTTGATGCCTAATATATAAGCAGCTTCACCGAGGTCTTTCATTGAAAAATTCTTATTCAAGTATCCTTTCATGCTATCCAGAAATTCTATATCATTTCCAATCAACAATATGTCATCCACATATAATATCAGAAATGCTACAGAGCTCCCACTCACTTTCTTGTAAATACAGGCTTCACCGTAAGTCTGTATAAAAACCATATGCATTGATCACCTCATCAAAGCGTATATTCCAACTCCGAGATGCTTGCACCAGTCCATAGATGGATCTCTGGAGCTTGCACACTTTGTTAGCACCTTTAGGATCGACAAAACCTTCTGGTTGCATCATATACAACTCTTCTTTAAGATATCCATTAAGGAATGCAGTTTTGACATCCATTTGCCAGATTTCATAATCATAAAATAAGGCGATTGCTAACATGATTCGGACGGACTTAAGCATCACTACGGGTGAGAAAGTCTCATTGTAGTAAACCCCTTGAAGTTTTCGAAAACCTTTCGCGACAAGTCAAACTTTGTAGATAGTAACATTACGATCAGCGTCAGTCTTCTTCTTGAAGATCCATTTATTTTCTATGGCCTACCAGTCATCGGGCAAGTTCATCAAAGTCCACACTTTGTTCTCATACATGGATCCTATCTCAGATTTCATGGCCTCAAGACATCTATCGGAATATGGGCTCATCATAGCTTCTTCATAGTTCGTAGGTTCGCCTTGGTCTAGTAACATGACTTCCAGAACAGGATTACCGTACCACTCTGGTGCTGATCGTGCTCTAGTCGACCTCCGAAGTCGAGTAGTAACTTGATCTGAAGTTTCATGATCATCATCATTAGCTTCCTCTGTAGTTGGTGTAGGCATCACGGGAACGGTTTTCTGTGATGTGCTACCTTCCAATTCGAGAGAAGGTACAATTACCTCATCAAGTTATACTTTCCTCCCACTCACTTCTTTCGAGAGAAACTACTTCTCTAGAAAGGATCCAAACTTAGCAACAAAGATCTTGCCTTCGGATTTGTGGTAGAAGGTGTACCCAATTGTATCCTTAGGGTATCCTATGAAGACACACTTCTCTGATTTGGGTTCGAGCTTATCAGGTTGAAGTCTTTTGACATAAGCATTACATCCCCAAATTTTAAGAAATGACAGCTTAGGTTTCTTGCCAAACCATAGTTCATACGGTGTCGTCTCAACGGATTTAGACGCTGCCCTATTTAACGTGAATGCAGTTGTCTCTAATGCATAACCCCAAACCGATAGTGGTAAATCGGTAAGAGAAATCATAGAACGCACCATATCTAATAAAGTACGGTTACGAAGTTCGGACACACCATTACGCTGTGGTGTTCCAGGTGGCGTGAGTTGTGAAACAATTCCACATTGTTTTAAACGAAGGCCAAACTAGTAACTCAAATATTCGCCTCCACGATCAGATCGTAGAAACTTTATTTTCTTGTTACGATGATTCTCCACTTCACTATGAAATTCTTTGAACTTTTCAAATGTTTCAGACTTGTGTTTCATTAAGTAGATATACCCATATCTGCTCAAATCATCTCTGAAGGTCAGAAAATAATGATACCCGCTGCGTGCCTCAACACTCATCGGACCGCATACATCAGTATGTATTATTTCCAATAAGTCATTGGTTCGCTCCATTGTTCCGGAGAACGGACTTTTAGTCATCTTGCCCATGAGGCATGGTTCACAAGTATGAAATGATTCATAATCAAGTGATTCCAAAAATCCATCCGTATGGAGTTTCTTCATGCGCTTTATACCAATATGACCTAAACGGCAGTGCCACAAATATGTTGCACTATCATTATCAACTTTGCATCTTTTGGCATCAATATTACGAATATGTGTATCATTATGATCGAGATTCAATAAACCATTTACATTGGGTGTATGACCATAGAAGGTTTTATTCATGTAAATAGAACAACAATTATTCTCTGACTTAAATGAATAATCATATCACAATAAACATGATCCAATCATATTCATGCTCAACGCAAACACTAAATATTATTTAGGTCCAACACTAATCCCGAAGGTAGAGGGAGTGTGCGATGGTGATCTTTTGAACCTTGGAATCACTTCCAACACACATTGTCACCTCGTCCTTAACTAGTCTCTGTTCATTTTGCAACTCTTGTTTCGAGTTACTAATAGCAACTGAACCGGTATCAAATACCCTGGGGTTACTATGAACACTAGTAAAGTACACATTAATAACATGTATATCAAATATACATTTGTTCACTTTGTCATCCTTCTTATCTGCCAAGTATTTGGGGTAGTTCCGCTTCATGTGACCATTCCCTTTGCAGTAGAAGCACTTAGTTTCAGGCTTAGGTCTAGCTTTGGGATTCTTCACGGGAGTGGCAGCTTGCTTGTCATTCTTCTTGAAGTTCCCTTTCTTTTACTTTGCCCTTTTCTTGAAACTAGTGGTCTTGTTAACCATCAACACTTGATGCTCTTTCTTGATTTCTACCTTCTCCGATTTCAGCATCGCGAAGAGCTCGGGAATCCTTTCCGTTATCCCTTGCACATTATAGCTCATCACGAAGTTTTAGTAGCTTGGTGATAGTGACTAGAGAACTCTGTCAATCACTATCTTATCTGGAAGATTAACTCCCACTTGATTCAAGCGATTGTAGTGCCCAGATATTCTGAGCACATGCTCACTAGCTGAGCTATTCTCCTCCATCTTGTAGGCAAAGTACTGTCAGAGGTCTCATACCTCTTGACACGGGCATGAGTCTGAAATACCAATTTCATCTCTTGGAACATCTCATATGCTCTGTGGCGTTCAAAACGTTTTTGAAGTCCCGGTTCTAAACCGTAAAGCATGGCGCACTGAACTATCAAGTAGTCATCATATCAAGCTTGCCAAACATTCATAACGTCTGCATCTGCTCCTGCAATAGGTCTGTCACCTAGCGGTGCATAAAGGACATAATTCTTCTGTGCAGCAATGAGGATAATCCTCAGATCACAGACCTAGTCCGCATCATTGCTACTATCATCTTTCAACTTATTTTTCTCTAGGAACGTATCAAAAAAATAAGGGAGCTATATCGCGAGCTATTGATCTACAACATAGATATGCAAAACTATTAAGACTAGGTTCATGATAAATTAAATTCAATTAATCAAATTACTAAAGAACTCCCACTTAAATAGACATCCCTCAAGTCATCTAAGTGATACGTGATCCAAATCAACTAACTCATGTCCGATCATCACGTGAGATGGGGTAGCCATCAATGGTGAACATCTCTATGTTGATCATATCTACTATATGATTCACGTTCGACCTTTCGATCTCCAGTTTTCCGAGGACATGTCTGTACATGCTAGGCTCGTCAAGTTTAACCCGAGTATTCCGCATGTGCAAAACTGTCTTGCACCCGTTGATGTGAACGTAGAGTCTATCACACCCGATCATCAGGTGGTGTCTCAACACGACAAACTGTCGCAACGGTGCATACTCAGGGAGAACACTTATGCCTTGAAATTTATTTAAGGGATCATCTTATAATGCTACCGCCGTACTAAGCAATATAAGATGCATAAAAGATAAACATCACATGCAATCAAATATGTGACATGATATGGCCATCATCATCTTGTGCTTCTGATCTCCATCTCCAAAGCATCGTCATGATCTCCATCGTCACCAGCTCGACACCTTGATCTCCATAGTTGTGTTGTGGTCGTCTCGCCAACTATTGCTTCTACAACTATCGCTAATGCATAGCGATAAAGTAAAGCAATTACATGGCGTTTGCAATTCATACAATAAAGAGACAACCATAAGGCTCCTGACGGTTGCCGATAACTTTTACAAGACATAATCATCTCATACAATAACGTATATCACATCATGTCTTGACCATATCACATCACAACATGCCCTGCAAAAACAAGTTAGATGTCCTCTACTTCGTTGTTGCAAGTTTTACGTGGCTGCCACGGGCTTCTAGCAAGAACTGTTCTTACCTACGCACAAACCCATAGCGGTGTTTCATCAAGTTTGTTGTTTTAACCTTCTTCAAGGACCGGCTGCAGTCAAATTCGATTCAACTAAATAGGAGAAACAGACACCCGCCAACCACCTTTATGCAAAACTAGTTGCATGTCTGTCGGTGGAACCAGTCTCATGTGCGTGGAGATGTAAGGTTGGTCCGGGCCGCTTCATCCCACAATATCGCCGAATCAAAATAAGACGTTGGTGGTAAGCAGTATGACTATCACCGCCCACAACTCTTTGTGTTCTACTAGTGCATATCATCTACGCATAGACCTTGCTCGGATGCCACTGTTGGGAAACGTAGCATGGAAAACAAAAAAATTTCTACGCACACGCAATGATCCATCCATGGAGATGCATAGAAACGAGGGGAGTGTGTCTAAGTACCCTTTTAGACCTTAAGCGGAAGCGTTTAACAACGCGGTTGATGTAGTCGAACTTCTTCGGAATCCAACCGATCAAGTACTGAACGTACGGCACCTTCGCGTTATGCACACGTTCAGCTCGATGACGTACATCGTCTTCTTGATCCAGCAAGACGTCGGGGTAGTAGATGAGTTCCGCCAGCACGACGGCGTGGTGATGGTGATGGGAAGTGATCCTCCCAGGGCTTCGCCTAAGCATCGTGAGAATATGACCGGGGTGTAAACTATGGAGGGGGCACCGCACACGGCTAGGAAATTGTTTGGGGTGTGCTAGGGGTGCCCCCACATATATATAGGTGGGAAGGGGAGGGGAGATGCCAGGAGGTGCCCCAAGTAGGACCGAATCCTACTTGGTCTCCTCCCAAGCCCCCCCCCCCCTGCCATATATATCGGAGGGGGAAGGAAAGAGGGGGAATCCTATTCCCTTTCTTTCCTTTCCTCCTTCCCCTTTCCTTCTCCACCTTGGACGGACCATATGGGGGGCGCACCAGACCTTGTGGCTGGTGCATTTCCCCTCTTGGCCCATAAGGCCCATATCTTTTGCCGGGGATGCCCGGAACCCCTTCCCGTGACCCGATATGTACCCAGTACCCTCCGGAACACTTCCGGTGTCCGAATACCATCGTCCTATATATCAATCTTTACCTCTCGACCATTTCGAGACTCCTCGTCATATCCGTGATCTAATCCAGGACTCCAAACAACATTCGGTCACCAAATCACATAACTCATATAATACTATATCGTCATCGAACGTTAAGTGTGCGGACCCTACGGGTTCGAGAACTATGTAGACATGACAGAGACACCTCTCCGGTCAATAACCAATAGCGAAACCTGGATGCTCATATTGGTTCCTACATATTCTACGAAGATCTTTATCGGTCGAACTGTTATGACAACATACGTAATTCCCTTTGTCCATCGGTATGTTACTTGCCCGAGATTCGATCGTCAATATCTTCATACCTAGTTCAATCTATTTACTGGCAAGTCTCTTTACTCGTTCCGTAATACATCACCTCGTGACTAACCCCTTAGTCATTTGCTTGCAAGCTTATGATGTGTATTACCGAGAGGGCCCAGAGAAACCTCTTCGATACTCGGAGTGACAAATCATAATGTTGATCTGTGCCAACTCAACAGACGCCTTCAGAGATACCTGTAGAGCATCTTCATAATCACCCAGTTACGTTGTGATGTTTTATAGCACATAAGGCATTCCTCCAGTATCCGGGAGTTGCATAATCTCATAGTCGAAGGAATATGTATTTGACATGAAGAAAGCAATAGCAATAAAACTGAATGATCATTATGCTAAGCTAACAGATGAGTCTTGTCCATCACATCATTCTCCTAATGATGTGATCCCGTTATCAAATGACAACTCATGTCCATGGTTATGAAACCTTAACCATATTTGGTCAACAAGCTAGTCAAGTAGAGGCTCACTAGGGACACAGTGTTTGTCTATGTATTCACACATGTATTTAGGTTTCTGATCAATACAATTCTAGCATGAATAATAAACTTTTATCATGAATAAGAAAATATAAAATAACAACTTTATTATTGCCTCTAGGGCATATTTCCTTCAGGTGTGTTTCCCCTCTCTCTCTCTCTCTCCTCTCATATATATAGGTGGGGGAGGAGGGGAGGCAGCCTAGGGCGCCCCAAGGGGGCCAGCGGCCAGCCCTAGGGCGCCGCCTGGCGCCCCCCTTCCCTTCCTAGGAGGGTGGAGAAGGTAGGAGGGGGGCGGTGGCTCCCTTGCCTTAGGCGCCCCCTTTCCTTACCTATAGGACCGCCTGCCCTAGGCTCCCTTGCTAGAGTGACAGAAGCTTAAACCCTAGTTTATGTGTTGCTTCTTAAGGGGCTGATTTAGATCCACATGTTTAATGCTATGGTTAGATTTATCTTAATTCTTCTTTCGTAATTGTGGTTGCTTGCGAGAGGGGTTAATCATAAGTGGGAGGCTTGTCCAAGTAAGGACAGCACCCAAGCATCGGTCCATCCACATATCAAATTATCAAAGTAACGAACGTGAATCATATGAGCATGATGAAAACTAACTTGATAATAATTCCCATTTGTCCTCAGGAGCGCTTTGCTTTATATAAGAGTTCGTCCAGGCTTATCCTTTGCTATAAAAAGGATTGGGCCACCTTGCTGCACTTTTGTTACACTTGTTACTTGTTACCCTTTACGAAATACCTTGCTACAAAACTACTTGTTATCGATAATTTCAGTGATTGCAGAAAATACCTTACTGAAAACCGCTTGTCATTTCCTTCTGCTCCTCGTTGGGTTCGACACTCTTACTTATCGAAAGGACTACGATTGATCCCTATACTTGTGGGTCATCATGTATGAGCTGAATTTGCCAGCCACTTCCAAAGTTCACCCTATTTTTCATGTGTCCCAACTAAGAGAAGACTTGACACCAGATATGACTACTTGTTCGGACTTACCCATTCCATCTGATGGCACCTTGGTTCTGTTTGAAATTTTGAACAGCCGATGGCGATGCACTCCCTCCGGCTGCCACGAGCAACTCCTGGTTCGTTGGACCGATCCTGACATTCTCGATGCCACATGGGAGGATGCTCTCTCGCTTTATCATCGCTTTCCTCAATTATCGGCTTGGGGGCAAGCCGTGCGGGTCAAGGAGGGGGGATGTTAGCATCCCAAATAAGCCACTGGGCGGGAATGACAAGAAGACTACCATGGCAACTAAACGCGCGGCGGCAAAAGTGCTGCCATGGCAGTAGTCTCATCCACGCCAGCAGGAAAGGACGACAAGTGGACCAATCAAGGAGAGGTGCGCGCCATCGCAAGGCCAACAAGGATCAAGCAACCCAACAAGAGATTCATGGGCCCCGAGTGGGTTAACACTACTTAAAGCCAGGAGATCGAGAGGGAAAGACATCTTGGCTTGGATCAAGGCACGGCATCTACTTTGCCTTCCTCCTTCCTGTATCACTTGTAATCCCGGTTGAGAGAGAGAACAGAGTGTATCTTGTAGTGGAAATACAATTTGAGAGAACTAGTTACTAAAAGCAAACCAACCTATGGTTGGATGATTAGAAAGACAGTGGTATCCCTAGCCCACCAGGGTTCAAATACTAGACTTACATTCGGTGGAAGGAGACGTTCCCATCGACTGTGAGGCGCCTATGATGACTTCACAAAAACTCAAGATGCCATGTTGGCTCAGTCTCTCAGTGCTCATAGGGGTAGGATGTGTGTGGGTGCATTCATAGGTGTGAGTGTATGCTCGTGTATGTGAGCGACTTCGATCGTATTGTGTTCAAAAAATATATACATTTAGAATGGTGAAGGTACAAAGAGAAGATATATGTTTTTCCTTTGGTGCGTGCAGACTGGAACCCTAGCCGCCGCCAGGAGAAGCCAGCCTTCCGGCGTCGTCCTACAGCGCGCCCCGTCCTCTGATGACCTCTCTGTCGGTAGTGGTGAGGAGGGTCGCTGGATGCCGCGCGTGCAGATTGGGTAGGTTTATGTTTTAGGGCCCCGGTGGCCTAGATTTTGAGTCATTACACGTTTTGACTTCGGCAGCGGCGAAGGTGACACTGAATAAAGAAGCTCCAATTCCCCCCTATGAGGCAAACAAGTCAATGTTTGATGATGGATTTGGGAACTAGCCTATTCAAACAGGGATGTCGTGGCGGTGCTGGCATCCTTATGCTGGACTTGTGCCATCGGGCTCCTCCGTTGCGACAGCATCTGCTCTAGCATGGATGTGGGGCTTGGGAGATAGTCGAGGAATGGATGCGGATAGTGGTTAGCATCAACGACATCTGAAAGACGGATCCTGTGCTGGGTTCATAGTTGACGGTTAGCAAATATGGTTTCCTCCTCCGGTGTCTTAGTCATGCGGGAGTGCCAAATCTAGAGTTCGCGTGTCCAGGGTATCACCCCGATCTGATTCATTCAATGACGATGACTTCACCTTTGATGAGCCACCTTGGAGGTCGGTCTTTATTGTAATTTTCCTTGGTGTGGTGGTCCTTTGTGCAAAGGCATTTTGCTGTCTTTCCGATTTTGTTATGTCGATGTCTACGTGGTTTGTAGTTGTACTATGATCTTTATGTTGTGAATGAAACACGTACTACCATGCAAAAAATAATGGTGCAAGGATGGCGGTTGGATGATTTGATCTCTTCGACGCTCTATTTGTGATCCTCAATGTAGGATAGAATAGATAAATAATTGTGTGTGCGTTCGAGGGTATCATGAACACCAAGGCTGTGGTGTTGAGATACCCATTTGTACATAAATTTTAGCAACAAAAGAAAAAGCTTCCATAAGTCGGAAAGCAACAAATACCATAGGGAGATAATATGTTGTTTCAGAGAAAGCTTGTATCTCACACCCCAAAAGGGAAAAGCCTGTATCGACGATCTGATTTGTGACAGGTCTGTAACTGTGCCATCCAAAATATTTCTGGCAAACAGTCTGAAGATTGTCCCACAAAATTTGACACAAAACATTCCATTTTTACTAACCACTTGTATCATGACCGGGTACAAAAACTTCTCATTCACTACACCTTTTGCGGCGACCTTCTTTCTCTTGTTTTTCTTTTTTTGCGAATAACCTTTTGTGACCATCTGCTTATGCATAGGGGCTCTTGCCTGACAACCGATGGCTGGATTTGGACCTCAACAATAAAAAAAGATGATAAAGCAGAACCACGCATTAGTGCTGCGTCTCCGTTCAGGTCCCAACGAGCCGGGGGAACCAGGCGGGACAAACTTGCATAAGGCCCCAGCAAGTAACGAGCGCATGGCTTCAGAGGTTCCGGCCATGTCCTGATAGATAGATCCCGGGCACGCAGGAATGCGGGATTCGAAGCACTGAAAGGCTCGTGCTCCGACGCGGGACAATAATGCAAAATGCTTCCTAAAATAAGTGCTGTAGCCACATCAAAGCACCCATGTAAGCTCAAACTTGTGATGTACTAGTAAATTATTTATCTGAAGCTACAACTGCGCATGTTATACCCATCGACACCACTAGGCAAACTAACACGATGACAAGCCTAATTAAACATAGACATTAATCATAGGAATACCGAGAGACTACCAAGAACCAAGATACCAAATGTCTGGAAACTGTACATGCATTGAAACATAAGGCCGTCCAGAATATAACAAGACCAGCAGCAGCAAGTAGCAGATTACCAAGTCCCAAAACAGTGCCAACTTTCACCCATCGACAGCACTAGGCAGAAGCATAACAGGGTTCAAACATAAAAACAAGTTTCCACTTGATAGATCTCCGGTAGGTAGTTTATGGTTTATGCTGCAAAGCAAATATCCTTCACCAGCCCCCACCGCCAGACCCCCACCCACCTCCAGAATCCTGTGCTGGGACGGCCTTCTTGGCGCTGCCCCATCCTGAGTCGTCACCAGCAGCACCAGGAGTAGTAGCTGCTCCCCAGCCTCCGGCGCCACCGTCAGTGGCAGCAGCGGCAGCAGGTGTACCCCAGCCTCCTGCGCCACCGTCAGTGGCAGCGGCAGCAGCAGGTGCGCCCCAGCCTCCATCCCCACCGCCACCACGGTTGCTGTCGCCCCCACCACCCCATCCAGCATCCCCGCCTCCAGATCCTCCACCAGTGCCCCACGCACCTCCCCCACTGCCTATGTTATCAGTCCATCCTCCACCACCACCACCATCACCATCACTGCCAAAGTTACCTCGACCCCGACCACGCCCACGTCCACGGCCGCCAGAACTGTTCCTTGAATCAAACCTGCCTCCTGCTTAGGAGAAGAAATGACAAATTAAGATTGATAGCGTACTTCTGAACATACTTTAACATTTTATTTGTTTGGCAGGATCTTAGTGACAACTCTATGAAGCGATGGTGATCAACAAACACGGAGACAGAACAAGAATAAGACCAGCAAAACAAATACAGGGTAGGTTTGAAAACCACTGAGAACAGGGGACATCAGATTATTTTTCGTGACACAAAGTTCAAAACAGTTGCTTCATCAGAATCAACAAAACTTATATGAAACTAGCCATATAATGTGGTTCCAGTAATTCCTTTAAAACAGTTGCTTTGTGGGTACTAACAAGACTTCAACGAAACTAGCCATAATATGGTTCCAATAATTCCAGTAAGAAAATGAGGACAGGTCACCGACACGAAGATACACTATGCAAGCAAATGTTAGTGGTAACAATGACGACACAATTGAATGCAGATGTGCTTGATAACCAAGTATTGCAAAATGCAAACGCATTCAAGGACTGACCTGATCTTCCAGAAAAAGGTCTGTCCCTATCATTATCACCATCTCCCCTCCTTCCGTCATTCGTGCCACCAGAACCCCAAGCTGAACTTTTCATAGGTACCATTGCCGCAACATTTCGCATTGAAGGGCCAGCATCAGGTGGTGGTTTGTCAATATGTTTTTGAAAATATGACACAAGACGATCAATGCTGTCAAAATCTTTCTTCCGGAATCTGAAGCCCTTTGGGTATAACCCAACATACTCATGATGTGGGTTTGTACTCCTGATGTAAGATAATATGAAGGTGCCTGGATGTTCATGAGATATGCCAAAACAATAGACTATTCTCATAGGATTCTCTGATTTCTCGGCCCTCAACATATCATCAACTTCGCCTTTTAAACCTTTCCTGAATTTGCGATAAGAGAGCATGCTTTTCAGGTGGCCTACCAATGGATCCACATATCTGTCTATTACCTGCATATTTGTACAAGGAAAGAAACATACGTTTACCAAAAATTAAAACAGATGCCAATCTTGACTGCTACAACAGAAATGGAACTGATGCCTACAGAAAAATTGCTATGGAAATCATCTTGTATGTAAACCAACCTCGTCAAGATCTTCAAAAGTTTCATCACCAATGGTCAGTGTTTTTCCGAGGCGAAGCAAACTTGTAATATCTTTATGATCTTTTCCACTTTCGGTTATCTCCTTGTGTGCAAAGACACCATCAAATATCTTCAGGGTAAGCGTTAGAAATGATGGGCCCCTAGAGCTAGGCCGAATGACTTTCTCGCCAGGCTCTTTGTCCCCCAGGAACTGTTTCAATGAGTTAAGATTAGATACTATTACAGAAAGAGAAAGAAGTTAATAAAGAAAGCAAAGGGACAGAAAAGAACTATTCAACAGGACAACACACCTGCATTGCCTCTTCCGCCGTCAAATTCTGAAAGTGAGGATGAACAATCATCCTGGGCTTGAAATGTTTCTTCGCTTCCTTTTGTTTCCGAGCCTTGTCATCCTGGGTCAGAACCACCTTTTGTGCACGATAGTATGGATCATGGTTACTTCTCGAGAATGGCCATCTACTCATTTCACTCTGCTTGCATGTTAGGTAAACTATGAACCTATTTTTATTCACATTCTTAATTTTGCCAGTTAATACATCGCCTTCATGTAACTGCAGTGATTCTAGATCAAAGCCATCATCAGAATAGTTGTCTCCCATAACTATGGCTTTCAACCCAGAATCAAAGGTGCAAATTATTCGGTTGTCTTGTATATGCCGAACAGTTACTTGAACAATCCTTCCATCTGATATGTTGTCCTCAGTTTCACCAGAAAGCAACCAGAACTCCTCATCTGGACTTGGCTCGGCATAAGGGGTCCTCCGATCTTTGAAACCACACTGTAGCTCCAACTTAATGTCTAACAATGTTTCTCTCTTATCATCTCCGATGCTTCTGCTGTATTCATCTATTTTAAGACGTTTAAGCTGATCCGGCTTCTCTCTCACATGCTCAATTGCCATCTCTTGTTCATCATCATCCATCTCATTCGCTTCAAGTCCATCCTCGGCACAGACATCCTTGGCCAAATTCTTCGCCAACGCATATGATTCAGGATGGATCCTTGTATCCTCAAGAAGATCAATGATCTGGGCACTAGCTGCAGCAGCACCACTTCGTCGGACGCGTAAAAACCCAGACGCATTCATGAATACTTTCCTGCCTAAGGGTTTCACCAGCTCCTTGCGACTAAAAATGGATCCCTCTCTTACCAACTCCTTCTGCAAAGCTGAAGCTTTGCGCGGTCCCAGACCAGCAACAAACTGCAAAGTGGAAAAATGCCACTCATGGCTAGCAGCAAGATTAACATCAAAACCGATCTGATTTGTCGCATCAACCATTACTTGCTCAACAACTTCATACTTCTCATCGGGAGTAAGGAACTGTTCAAGGGGGTGTAGTTTCCATGACAGTATCTCTTTCCCAGGTCCACAAAGTGTTGCAACCATCGCCAAAGGATTTTGCAAGTACCGACCAAGGGCCACAGCACGCTTCACGATAGCTATACATAATTAAAAGTACATGTTTAGACAGGTTCATGACCAAAAGAGCAAACAGTAAATCAACACGTTGTACTATACCTGACTGGGCAGGCAGCTGATCTGAAGATATTCGAGAGTTCTCGTACAAGCGAGGCACAGATTCATCACCATAGACAATGCTGAAATTCTCCATTTGTGGGTTCACATCTCTTGGGTGGTCTTCCACCATTTTGAAAATAACCTATACAAAGCAAACACATTATTCTATTGACGCTATCTATCCACATTCATGCCAAATAAAAAACTGAACAGAATGACAGGAAATATTCATGTGGATAGAAATACTGGAGCGAGCACCCAGCCAATAACAACTGTCGGAATCCTATATACCTAAGGGAGTCATGCCACCTCATCATACAACCAGGAAGGGGATAATGCCCACCTCAACATGCAATCATGCATAGGAAGACCCACCACAACATTCAACTATGCATGGGATGATGTTTTCCATTCAATTATATTCTACTTTTATTGAATACATATTGTTACAACTTTACACTATCAAATATAACAAGTCATATGTACATTATATTTTGGTTCTCATGTTATCAACCGAAAATTTTCAACAACCAATTCCCGCAGCAACGCGGGGGTATCCTCTAGTTTTTATGATGGAAGATAAGTGCCAGTAAGCATTAGATGGAATTGCCAACCCAGGGAATCCCCTAGCAGAACATGTGATGGCATCTTTGTGTCTACACATCACAGTAGGAGAAAAATAAGGCTTGCATGCAATTGACAAAAGGAAAGCAACAATAATGATTTCTGCATTGGCAGCAATAACTGATCACATGTGGTCATGACCGGACATGGTGATACATTATGACAGACAAAATAACGAACAGATGAAAGGAGAACAAACATCAAGCATATACATATGAACAGAAACAATAACAGCCATAATTCACTTGCAAACAAATAAAATAATACCTCATAAATATCATCCTTGAGTTGTCTGCAGTTCAAATTCGAAGCTCCTACACACACAACATGTGGCGAATGGTCAGTCATGAACTTCAGAACCCTCTGCTGGTCATTTCTCTTTCGCTGCTGCTCAGCAACACCTTGAGATCTAAGACTAATAGAACCAGCATACAGAACATCAACCAATTCTCCTGATGAGTCTAGCATTACAAATGTGGTTGCTGGCTTCCCAGGACCCCAGCAGCAGGCCATTACTCGTAACTCTGACTCATCATCCAGATCAATGTCCGCATCCTTCTTGTCTACATCCTTCTTCTTCCAAGGAGCAACAGAAACCTTGTCCCAGAACTGTTTCCCATATTCCATAGACAGAAAACATTTGGCTTTTGCTGTCAACAGTGATCGAGCTTCCTTTTCCATTGCTGGTAGTAGAAAATTCAAGAAGGCATCATCCAGTATCATCTTCCGTTGCTCATCCCACAGTTGTGCAGACTTGCTGACACAGTCACTTAAGTAATTCTCGCGAGCCTCAGACATGAGTGCTTTCTTTGCATCCTCTGGCAATGTTATGGTAACCTTGAGAAGCTTTTCTTCCTCTGCTTTCTGAATAAGAAGCCACTGTGCATCTCCAAACTTGTTTAGTGGTTTCTCTTGCAGCCACTCCACACCTGATAATTGGTGGTACGTATCTATGACCGAACTGCCCTCAGGTGTGGGCTTTGTTGATACAACTGCTTTATCCATGAAGATACCCCTGATATGCTTTTTTACAATAGGCTCACAACCGATCTCAACTGCTGCCTGATAAGATAAAAATAAACGAAACCGGATCAAGTCAGATGAAATGGATAACCTAGCTTCCTATGAGGACTGGTTAAATTTGTAAGATGTTGGTACCATGTGTCTGGCACCCCGAAGAACATCTTGTGACGTTTCAAACATTGCGCATGTGAAATTTGCAGCAACATCTTCAGGAGAATCTTTCCCACTGTCAAGCTCACCCGCTTCCTGAAAGCAGCAGAAGCAGAAAAGGTGTCACGGGTACAATAGATTTAGCCAGGGCAGAATGTCATATATGCAGATAAAGGATAGGTTGCATATGCACTATCCTTCCATAGAATGATAATGCAAAGTGTGAGTTAGATCACGTACTGGTATCCTCGTTAAAGTTAGATGTTGGCCTAATTGCTCAGCACTCCGACCAAATTGGTTAGCAACCTCCCACAACCCTGCCTTGTGACAAATACTGTACAAGGATTTCCTTTTTGGTCGCTTAAATTGACCTACTTCTTCAACTTCGCCAGGAGGGAAATGTAAATTGAATTTCGCATCAACATCCTCCACTTCTTTCTCTGATTTTGCTTCCTTCAGTGCATCAGTGATAGAGTGGTAGAGTTGTCGATTAAGTGCCTGCCTTGTAACATCGTCTATTCTTCGTTTCTCGTCATCATATCTTCTCTCATAATAAATCTGCAAAGCAACCTTGCGCTTCTGAAGAAGAAGCCACTTTCTGTCTAAGGTCTGAACAGCCCAAAGCAGCTACAAACAACAGACGAACTGTGTCAGCAATTGTAAAATCTTGACAATCAAGGGAGCCTAACACCTGTCTAGTAGTGGACACTGATCAGTTACCTTATGCCACTTCATTTTACGCGTCTCTTCTTCATTTGCTTGTTCATTGGCATCGTTATCTTTTACCAGACTCAGGCAACTTTCCTTCCTATACATTGCAATGAATGGAACCTGACAGGCAACAATACCTATGTCAGCACATCAGACATAAGAAATTACGCACAGAGATGGAATCTGATGTGCAACAATAACCAAGTCAGCAGATCAAACATAAGAAATTATGCAATGAGATCCTATAGTTTTTCGTACTTCAAATTTGTGGGTATGTAGCATGTTCAAGACATTCACGATGTCGCTCTGATCAATCTCCCTGTTCACTTGCTCTTTCACAAAAAGGGACAGAAATCCATCCCCGGTTAGTTGGTTGTGTATCCATACACTTTCCTCCTCTGTATTTTCATCGCCATCTATAGGATGGCCAGTTAACTCTTCAGACAGCTGAGGAAGAAGCAATTAAGAATCAGATATGCATTACAAACCAAAACCAAGACAGACATCCAACATGTCTAACTGGTAACATACCTGGATCCTCTCAGGTATATCAGTTTCTTTTATCTGCTCATCCTTTGGTGTCATATACTTTTCTGCGAGAATAAATGGTTCAAACTCATCTTCAAGCCTGTTTCCTCTCAACTCGCCGGAATTAATAGCATCCCTCTCAAGCTCTTGTTTTCTTAGTGCTAATAGCTCATCAACATCCCCAAATATATCATGGGCCTCTTGTAGCGCAGATGATGATACACCTGCAGCTTGTCGCAGAGGCTTTCTTTTAACCTTCTTCCTTCTGCAGTACAATAGCATGTGTGCATTTAATAATAACAGCAAATATAAGGTCTGAATAATTTCACATGGATAGAGAACCATTAACACACAGTACGGAACATAAGAGCATACTTCACAACTTGGCCATTCACATCGATTTCCTCTTCGTCCACAATGAAATCGCCCATTTCATCATCCATATCATCTTCACCAACCTCATCTTCATCTACCTGCTGATCCTCCTCGACAAAATCCTCCTCAAACGGTTCTGAGCAAATGATATTGCGGCAAATTAAAAATTAGACAGGATACTTCCAGCATCGGAAAACAAGCAAAGTGAAGAGGATTCAGAAGCAGGTACCTTCATTACCAAACAAGGAGCTACGAACTGTCTCCTCAGCAGTCCGGCTTTTTCCTGCTCCGTCATGATCGGAGAAGCCAGAGCGCCCATCCATTTCAGATTCCCGTCCTGCCTTCTTCAACCGCTTAAACTTGTTTTCCTACCGTCAGCAAATGAGAAGGCACATTACTGAGAAGCATGCAAAAACTCATGGAAGTCCGAAACAGACACAAAGATTATCTTAAAGCATACAGGAGGCTTCGGACGAGTGATGCCAGTAATGTTATTATCCTGGAGCAACATGTAGTCATCCTCATCAAGCTCGAAATCCTCCGTTTCTCTGGCCACATCTCTTGCGGTTTAGAAACTCATAAAGAATAAGACATACTCTGTTTCATGACGAGGCATAAAAAGCAACTACCTCTTCTTCTTTCTTTTCTTTTTCTTCTTGCGTCTTTCATCATCACTAGCTCTCGCCTCCTCCTCCTCCTCTTCCTCGTCTTCATCCGCATCATCCACTATGAAGCCATCCTTCTCGTACTCATTCTGTCCCTCATCTGCTCACAAACAAGGTCACCCAATTATTGCTATACTAGCTCGAGAACACAATCACAGGCGATTCGACTAGAAAAAGGCAGCTGCTGCAAACTGTAATCGATAGCAAAACATCGTAATACACAGTAAAATCAATCGAAATAAGAAATCAAGCAAGAGAACGCCCGAAACACAGTACCGCACAGCACATAAAAGCATCTCAATCGAGAGGAAAGGATAGCTCCAGCCAACAAATCCCTCGCGCAAGCAAACGTAATGGAGAGATCGTTAGGAGAAACTAACCTTCATCGTCCTCCTCCTCGTCCTCATCGTCGTCCTGCTCGTCGACATCATCCCTGGCCCTCCGCGACGGCCGCGGCTCGTCCTCTTCCTCGGCCTCGATGAAGTCGTCCTCTAGGGTTCCAACAGAAGCGCAAGCTTTTCCCATCAGAAAACGCGCACAAACCGCCGCCGAGGGCACCAAAACACGCGAAACCGCAGGAATCGGCAACGAAATCGCGTACCTTCGTCGTCGGAAACCACCGTGCGTCCCATTGTCCTCGAGGCGGCGGCGGCGGAAACCCTAGAGCGCGGGAGCGGTTGTGTCGAGAGCCTCGGGGGAGAGGGGGGCGCTCCTTATATGGGCATCGCGGGAAGCCGCGAGCCGCACGATCGCACCGCGCGTGGGGCGGCGGAATCTAGGGTTTCGAGGAAGGGGGGAGCGGCCCGGGCCCGAGCCGACGCCGAGGGGCCGGGCGATGCGAAGCGCCTGAGACGAGGGTTGACCGACTTCACCCGCCGGCGAGGAGGCGAATCCGGCGGCGGCCGGGGAGCCGCGAACCGTGGGCTGGAGCGGCGGCGAGGTCGAGGCGGGGCGTCGCCGGGGGCTTGGAGGTGGCGGTGAGGAGTGTGCTGCGATTGGGGACGGGCCGGTTAAGTAATGAGAATGGATTTGGGGGGAGTTTGTTTTCACTACGGCCCCTGTATTTATTTGATACCACTGTAATATCTGCGATGGAGGTTTCTGGCTTTCTGCTTGGCTTCCCGGAGGGTATTATTGTGATACCGTTCGTTTCACAGGGTATAGTGGTAATATTCGGGTCAACTTTTCGTTGGATAGATGATCGCACCCAAAATGCATATGTTACCAGCCCAGCACAACACTGTCGAGATTAGATTAGCACCCTTTTCAAAAAGAATATATTATTAACAATGCAAATTATGGATTGATCTACATTTCAAATAAGGTTACACACGCAATGGTAAAGTAGATTATCATTAACAATCTTACTTTGGATGTGTTTGGTTCAGCTTCAGCTGTCAACTTCTGGGTCCAAAGCCTACCGGTTGAGTAAAAGGGGGTTGGAAGCAAGCCAACTTCTAACTTCTTAAGAAGTTCAAACTTCCTTTTTTTTAATGTTTTTTTCGATAAAAGGGGCCACATGGCCCCCATTTTTATTATGAAAATAGAAGTCTGGATACAACAAAACACACCACCACACCACTTTTTTCCATCAGACCTGATGCATCACCTCATCAACTGATAAGCAACCTACATTGTAGACATATAACCAAATCTATAGGATGCCAAATCACCCACTACCGGAGAGAGAGCAGACTTTTAAACATCTTTTTACAAATTGCACATTAGCCAAAACAATAAGCAAGTCTAAAACCAGAACATACTGCAGAGCCGCCCAATTTCAGGTAGACACAAAACTTAGTCTTTGAGCAGAAGGATTCCACCCATACGTTCTTCTGTAGACTTCATTTGCTACCCGAGACAGCCTCTTGGAAACCTCCCTAAGCTTTTTTTTTTTTTGCACTCCTTTTCTCTGTAGAATCATCCATGAATCCAACAAAGAACACAGGGTAAATATTACATTGATAGGATTTGAAAGGAAAACACGTTGAAAACAGGATATGTTCCTTGTTTTCCAAATTGTCCATATCAAAGCAGCACCATCAATAGAAATAATGGCCCTATCCTTTCCAGAATAGGATGTATCCAGTTTTGACAAAGATCAAAGAAAGATAAAGGTAATTTCGGGTTACCTAGTGTACCACATATCACATTCCATAAAAACCTAGCAAAAGAGCACAAAAAGAATAGATGATCAATGCTCTCAGAGACACCGCAAAACTCACAGAAATTTGGTCCTTTCCACCCTCGTCTAGATAAGTTATCCTTGGTTAGGACCCTCCCTTCGATCACTAACCATATAAACGCTTTTACTTTTAGAGGTATTCTCAACCTCCAAAAAGTTTAAAAGGAAAAGCAACAACTCTAGCTATAAGGTAATGATAAAGCGACTTAACCGAGAAGGATCCAGATTTAGTTAAAAGCCATTTAACTTTGTCAGGCTCCTCCGACAGAGTAACCTGACTACACATATCAAGTAATTCATTCCACATTGTAAGAGTTTCTTCATAAAGGCATCTCTCAAATCTAATACAATCAAAATCCTAGTTAAAGACTTTAGCAACAGTAACATGTTGACAGAAAGTTAAATTATACAAGCGGGGGAAAAGTTGACAAAGTGGCTTTCTCCCCAACCATGTGTGCTCCCAAAATCTCGTCTTGCAACCATCCCCCACCACCCTTTGACAGCAAGAATAGAAGATATCCTTTATACTCAACAATCCATTCCAAAAATGGGAATTACCCGGAGATGCTTCACATTGAACCAAAGTTTTCCTACTCAAATATTTGGCTCTAATCATTTCCTGCCAATCCCCTTCCTCATTCTCTAATCTCCATAACCACTTACATAAGAGGATGATGTTTTTAATCTCCAAATTAGTAATCCCCAGACCCCCCCTGGTCTTTATGTTGGCAAACGTCCACCTACTTGACTAAGTGATATTTTCTCACTCCATCCCTCTCTTGACAAACCATACGAGCACGGGCAAAGTCCATTCTCTTGCCTACACATTTAGGTAGTTTATAAAAATAAAGCAAATGGCTAGGAACATTACTCATACAAGTCTCAGCAAGGGTAATCCTATCACCCATTGAAAGCAAACCCCCTTGCCAGGTTGCTGCCTTCTTCTAAATTTTCTCTTCAGCTGGTTTCCAATGCGCATTACGCAACTTTTAAAATGTAAAGGAAGACTTGGATAATTAAAGGGGAAGTCCCCCACCGCACAAGTGAAAATCTGAGCATATTCTTCTTTTTTCAACAAAGCGGTACCAAAGCAATGGATTTCACTTTTTAAGAAATTGATTTTCAAACCCGTCAAGTGCTCAAACACGCATAGAATGAATTTAAGATTTCTAGCCCCTTCTAAGTCATCTTCAAAGCAGAAAATCGTATCATCAGTGTATTGTAAGACAGTAAGACCACCCTCGTACAATCTAGGTAGAACTCCTTTAATAAACCCTTGTTCTTGCGCCCTTTGAACCAGGGTAGCAAGAACACCAGCATCAAGGTTAAACAACAGGGGGGAGAACGGGTCCCCCTGCCTCAATCCTTTCCTGGTAACAAAATAGGGGCCAATCAAGTCATTTAAAGTAATAGCTACTTTACCATTATGAATAACCGCTTTCATCCAACGAATAAATTTATCAAGAAACCCTTTCATTTTCAGCGTACTAAGCATAAAGTCCCAATTAATTTTATCATAAGCTTTCTCGAAATCAACCTTAAAAATAACAGTGGAGCATTTAGACTTATGTAGTGAGTGAAGCGTCTCATGGAGAACAGCGACATTATCTAAAATATAGCGCCCTTTGATAAATGCAGATTGTACCTTAGAAATCGTCTTGTGAGTAGTAGCCATAGCTCTATTGTTTAAGACTTTGGTAAAGATTTTAAACAGGACATTGAGCATGCATATAGGTCTATACATTTGAATCCTATCCGCCTCTTGACCCTTAGCTAACAATGTAACTACCCCATAGTTTATCCTAAACATATCATCATAGCAATCTTGAAAGAGACTCAGCAAATCATTGCAAATGAGGTGCCAAAAGGTTTGGAAGAATTCAATAGGCAAACCATCGGGGTCGGCTGCTCTATTATGCCTCATAGAAAAAACTGCCGTTTTTATCTCATCCAAAGTAAATTTACCAGCCAACTTATTTTTGTCCTCATCGGAGAGCATATCAGTTAGAGGAATGTTTAAGGAGATGGGACGTAATTCAACAGGCCCAAAGAGCTTTTTATAAAAAGCAGTCACATATTTAAGGAGCTGCTCATCCCCTTGGATGATCCCCTCATCCTGGATGAATCTGAAAATTTTACTCCTACGCTTCCTACCGCTAGCTTTAATCATGAAGTATTTTGTGTTACCATCACCCTCATTAATGTTTTCTTTAGACCTCTGGTACCACTTAATCTCCTCTTCCCTAAGGATCTTATTCAATCATTCTGCAACTGATTTCTCAAAACATAGTCAACTTATGAAAACTCCATAAAGCTCACTTTTCTTATCCAAAAGGTCAAGCTTATTGGCAATCTCATCTCTCTCTCTCATATACCTACCCTCTACATTAAGGTTCCACCCTTTGAGGGTTCTTCTTAAATTTCGCATGAAATCCTGCCACCAATCAAGACTACTACCTCTACGCACAGTGGAACTCCAGACTTTATTAACAATAACAGGGAGCTCTGCTCTAGACAACCAGCATAGCTCAAATTTAAAAGGCTTGCGATTAATAGTAGACTTAATCCTTGTATGTAATAGAAGCGCTGCATGGTTAGAAACCCCTCTCACCAAGGTTCTGACAGTAACTAAAGGAAATTGCTGCTCCCAAAGAGAGCTAACTAAAATTATGTCCAACTTAGCAAAAAGTGTATCCTCCTGATTATTCGACCAAGTGTAGCTCCTCCCCGACAAATCTAATTCTTTTAAGCCCCAATGCTCAATAATCGAATTAAAATAAAAATACCATTTAGGAAGTTTTTTAATTTTGTTTCTCTCGTTAATTCTCCTAATTAAGTTAAAGTCGCCCCCAAAAACACAGGGCAATTTATTGCACCCCAGAGCTTGAACTAGCTCCACCAGGAACTCCTCCGTATTCCTCACATGAGCAGCTCCATAGACATTGATCAGATTCCACTTGAATCCTGATCTTTTATCCATAATAACCATTCTGGTCATGTATGTACCTATAATACAGACGTCTACCTAAACAGATCTTCCTGGACCCCCATAAGCAGCCCTCTAGAAGCACCTTCAGAGGGCTGCCATAACCAAATATAAGTAAATCTACCACTTACTCCAGCCAACCAAGAGTCATCAAAGTCTTTCTTTTTTGTTTCTTGCCCACATATAAACTCTGAACTATGCTCCGCGATAGATTCCCTCAGAAATCTTCTCTTTTTAGGTTCACCTAGCCCTCTTGCATTAGCTCTGCCAAATTCATTGATCAGAAGAAGCGTTACAAGAACCCTCCGAAGAGCAAAGCACAACAAAGGCTAGTGCAAAAAGAAAAGAAAGAAAAAAGATCGGCACCACTACAAACCCAAACTCCACCGACAAGCCATGCACACTGTCGGTGTCAAAACCGGCGGAACTCGGGTAGGGGGTCCCGAACTGTGCGTCTAGGCGGATGGTAACAGGAGACAAGGGACACGATGTTTTTACCCAGGTTCGGGCCCTCTCGATGGAGGTAAAACCCTACTCCTGCTTGATTAATATTGATGATATGGGTAGTACAAGAGTCTAGCCTATGGTATGATTGTTGTTCGTCCTACGGACTAAAACCCTCCGGTTTATATAGGCACCGAAGAGGGTTAGGGTTACACAGAGTCGGTTACAATGGTAGGAAATCTACATATCCGTATCGCCAAGCTTGCCTTCCACGCCAAGGAAAGTCCCATCCGGACACGGACGAAGTCTTCAATCTTGTATCTTCATAGTCCAGAGTCCGCCAAAGGCTATAGTCCGGCTACCCGGACACCCCTAATCCAGACTCCTCAAGAGCCCCTCAACCAGCTTCAATGACGACGAGTTCGGCGCAGCATATTGTCTTGACATTGCAAGGCGGGTTCCTCCTCCAATACTTCATAGAAGATTTTGAACACAAGGATAGTGTCCGCTCGCAAAATAAGTTCCACATACCACCGTAGAGAGAATAATATTTACACAAGTTCAATCTGCGACGTATTCCGCAGCGTGACATCACACCACGCCAAGCCTTTATTTGAATCGTTTTTTGTCCCACCTCAACATTTAGCGAGGCGGTTTCCTTGGCATGTCTTGTCAAAGCAGAGATCGTGTCCCTTATTCCGGATTCTCATTAATACGGGCGTGGGTAACCCGATCGTGCCGCTTAGCACGCCTCTCTATCGGCGAGTCCCGAACGGTCACGGGAGGGCTCTGTATTCAACCTCTTTATAAAGAGACCAAGACCCCACTCTTTTTCCTCAATCTCAATCGAATCCGCCCCTCGCTTCGAGTCCCAACACCCAAAGCTCCAGATTCAGGCGCTTCGGACCTTCGATGATATCCGGCTCCGACCTTTAAGGCCGGTGGATGCCTTCCTCCGTCACGGAAGAAGACGTCCTAAAGCTAAGAGATGCCAGGTATCTAACCGCGAAATCTAGATAGGCTGCCCGCCCAAGGGCAGGTTATTCCTCTCCCAAGCCCGTGAAAGCGTGGTGTTCGCGTCTCACTTCCTTCGGGGCTAGGTTTCCGACGGACCCCTTCGTGAGGGGGCTCATGTTTTATTACGGGCTGGAATTTCATGACTTGGATCCGAGTCCATCCTCCACATCTCATCGCTCATCGTCAGATCTGAAGCCTTCCTCCGCATTACCCCTCACTTGGATTGTGGCTCAAGACCTTCAAGGTGGAGCCAAGATGATCAAGGGGCAACAGCAGAGTCTTGGAGGGGCTGTTATAAGCAAGAATGTTGGCGCTTCATGGCCCGAGGGCTCTTTTCAAGAGGAGCTCACCTATGGCAACAAGAGTGGTTTTATATCACAGCTCCCTGGGCACCAAATGGGTGGCGCCACCGCCTTTCGCCGGGTCCTCCACCGCGGTGGCGCCATGGGTCAATAAAGGGCTTGACTGGGGCCGCCCAAGGACGTGCCCTTGTTGTAGGGCCGTGTTCGAGACCTCCTAGAGAGAGAGAGATCAATCTGGTCGTAGTAGCGCAGGTCATGCTGATTCGTCAGATCCTGCCATAAGCGTCGCCCCCTCCGCCTGTGGAGTTCAATCCGAGGACCACGAGCTCTCCAACATTTTATGGGTGCAACACCGTGGAGATGTACAAACTGTTCTTCGGATCACAAGCAATGTGTCCGGACTTGACCGAGGACGCAGGTCTGAGCTGCAATCGCCTGGATGCTCAAGTAAGTAGTCCCGTACCCGAACACACTATCCGTATATTTATCATAAACTTGCCCTTAAAAGAGCTGTCCCTTAAACAGAGTGGATAGCGAAAGCAAACCGACAGTGTCCGCCCTCCCCGAGACCACGCCGGATCCCTTGTTAACCAAGATGTTTGGAGGCTGCGCCTTTAGAAGAAGGCGAAGGGGGAACAAGGAAGCTACGCCTCCACGAAGGAGGTTATCAAGAAAGGAGGATCGAGAATCCCTCCATCCAAGGGGAGAAGAGGACCGCCTCAAGGTCCGAGACCAAGGCCTCAAAGCGGGAAGAAATCTTCGCCAGAGGGTCTGCACACGGAAGATGCCCCGCCGCATTATTTCCCCAAGGAGATCAGCCCTCCAATGAGCCGTAAGTAGAGAAGGGAGTTTTTAAAATAAGAGACATCCTGTTTTATTTCAAGATGACCGAATTTTACCTTGTAGTTCCGATCTCAACCCTTCTCGTGAGCTCATCTTGAGGATCTTCGTCCGGAGATGATGGAGAGCGGAACGCCTCCCCTGCCGTATCGCCTTAGCGAGGCGGACGATCCTGAGGTGTCGTCGCGGAGGGTTTCTCCGAATCCGGCAGGGGTGGAGGGCGGTCGTAGGGCCCCCTAGAGCCCTCCGTGTCCGGCCTTCGAAAAAGGCCATCAGACGAGTCCGGCACCTCCTGGTGCACGGTCGGAGGAGTTGAAGGGTCTACTCGGGCGAGTGTCTATCTCAGAGGATCACTTTTGATGGTTCCGCATATATAAGATGCGCCCTGTGTAGATAGTAGCCCCTGAGACTCGGTGCGTTTGTCAAGAATGACAGCGCGTCGAGGATCATAATCCCAGGTTATAGTGTGTCGCCCTTCCTATGTAGGTGGCGGAGCGTCCGGTGGCTAGCCGGACTGATGAATTTGCCGAACTAAAGTGGCAACTTGATGTGGCAGATGCCGACATCGCGCTTGTCAATAAGCGGCTTGACGAGTCACAAGGTATGCGGTTTCTCCGCGGACACCTGGTAAGGGAGCTTGATGCCCGTGCCTTGCAACATGTATGCTTGATGCAGATGGTGCCGCTGCCATGCAGAACCTTCGGGCGGAGCTTGCCCGAGCCAAGGAGCAGGCCAGAAAAAGTGATGCTGCTGCCTTAAAGGCGGCCGAAGAGCTAAAATCCGAACATGCTGCTCATTGCCGAAGCAAGAAGGAAATGGCCGAGATGGTCGTGAAGTTGAAGAATGCTACCGACCGCTGCGAGCTTCTTGAAAAAGAAGGTCGAGCAAAGCAAGAGGACCTGAAGAAGGCCACCACCGAGGCCAAGGATGCTCGCTCTGCGATGAGAGCTATGAAGGAGGAGCTACGTCAGGCCGCAGATATCGCGTCTGGAAAGCCCTCTCTGCTGCGGAGAAAGTTCACGGATCCTAAATATGCTCAGTTGGACCGGCTGTGGAGTAGTGAGGATGCTTATCTGACTTGGCGGCGAAAATGCGGACGCGCCAACACTTCGGAGATCAAAAGGATCACGAGATGGAAGAGCTTTTTGGTCGCAGCTTCAGAATCCCGAGCGTCCACTTCCATTAACCGATCGTTTGGCCGAATGGGCGGAGCTGAATAGGTTGTCCGGACTTGCCATGAAGAATGTCGTGACTCATTTGTGGCCGAAAAGGCCCGAGCCGAAGAGTTATTTTGGCTTGGTGCAGCAGTTCCTTGGTGCGGTGCCGCATATCAAAGCAATGAGGCGGTCAGCATGCATAGAGGGTGCGCGGATGGCTCTTGCCCGTGTCAAGACACACTGGGCGGAGATGAAGGCCACCGATGTTGCATCCCAAGATTCGGACGGAAGCCGAGTACCTGTCGAGCACTATTTTCAGGAAGTTCTGCAGTGCACTTGTTTAATAGAGACGCAGTGCTCGAAGGATATTATGTTCGAATAACATGTATTATTGTGAAACAATGTTTTGATGGAATATAAAAGCTTTTTATACTTGTGCCTTCAAGAATTGAAATACCTCTCATGCGGCGTTAATGTATATGTGTATATAACCCGAAGATAGCAGTCTTTGGCTTCATTTCACGCATATAATGCGGGGTGTTTGCGTAGCGCCTTTTCACACTTGATCCAACGCCTTGGTCCTACAAAGGAGGTGATAGCGCAGCAAACTAGGCAACCGGACTATAATGCTTTATCACTTTCACTTAGCCATAGGAGTTCGACGGTGGGGCTACTATATAGCCCCTAGGTGCACCGCTACCACCCGAATTCGGGCGCCAGATGTTCTGGCCGAAACGACCCTTCGTCAATGCGGAGGAATTCTAAAGATTCCAGCGGGTCATCGAGTGGTTGACCAGTCTCACGCTATATCATGACATCGGTTTTGGCTTTCATCGAGGTGCTCACCGGCTGAACCGGGCACAATCGCAGAGTTCTCCGGTGCCGCATTAGCCGATAGAGCGGAACATAAGGCGAAAAACACAGGAGCCGCAAACCCAACATTTGACCAAAGACATGATTCGAGCTGATGCATATAAGGCCTAACTCGAGACGCCAACACTCCCTAAGGTATTCGGTCTTTATGAAAACGGGTCGAACAATCGCCCTTGGTAATAAGCCCCGGTGTCCAGTGCAGCGCCAAATTCCGACGTGGCCTATGCCAAAACGCCACCTCCTCCTCGGTTATAGCAAGAAACTTGGGGATGTGTATCAACAAGAGACAATGAAAAAGGTTTACGCAGGGTCTTAATCAAAAGAATCCTTGCGACGGGTCCCTCATCGAACGCCTGCTACTGTGTCTCCGCGCAGCCGATCTCGACGGGTGTAGCACGATGTTCATCCCGGGCGCATCGTTGTTGATGATCGGAGGAGCCATCGGGCCTAAAGATGACGACGACGAGGAACTCTCAATGAAAGCACCAATGTCGGTGTCAAAACCGCGGATCTCGGTAGGGGGTCCCGAATCGCGTCTAGGCGGATGGTAACAGGAGACAAGGGACACGATGTTTTTACCAGTGTTCGCCCTCTCGATGGAGGTCAAATCCTACCCTTCTTGATTAATATTGATGATATGGGTAGTACAAGAGTAGATCTACCACGAGATCGTAGAGGCTAAACCCTAGAAGCTAGCCTATGGTATTATTGTTGTTCGTCCTACGGACTAAAACCCTCCGGTTTATATAGGCACCGAAGAGGGTTAGGGTTACACAGAGTCGGTTACAATGGTAGGAAATCTACATATCCGTATCGCCAAGCTTGCCTTCCACGCCAAGGAAAGTCCCATCCGGACACGGGACGAAGTCTTCAATCTTGTATCTTCATAGTCCAGGAGTCCGGCCAAAGCCTATAGTCCGGCTACCCGGACACCCCCTAATCCAGGACTCCCTCACACACCATCAGAAACCATTGTTGGGCCTCCAAGGTGACGCCTCCAAGGAGGGAGTGTTGTCGAGGACAGCATCACCCGATCTGGCATAGCCAAATCTTAGGTTTTCATCTGAAGACCACAAGCCATGACGTATGAAGAGCAAAACAAGCTCCACGGCGGTACCTCCAAGGAGGAAGACGACATCCGTAGACGTCGTTATCGTCGGCACTGACTAGATCAATGCATGATTTTCATCCAAAGCCGAGTCTTCCACCAACAAATGGGTCCGAGGCCTACCAGCGCCAGCGGGCAGAAAAAGGCCATGCACACACCACCAGGAACAGACTTGTCACCGCCGCACGCAGAAACTTGGCGAACACGAGCCAATGTGGCTGGGCCGCCCCACCGCATGCAGGCCTGGGCGAGCGAGACCAGATCCGACCATCCTCTGCCTCCATGCGCAGAACTGGGTGAGGAACCGCACCACATCACACAGGAAGAGCCGAGGTGGAACCGGAGCTGGCCAGTCAGCACCGTCGCGCACCGAGGCGGGATGAACCCCAAGCCAAACTATTCGCCTCGCACCGCCGCGCGCAAGGACAGGACAAGCCGAGCTGGATCTTGTGTGCCTGAGAACCTCCTTTACACCCCGATGTTGTACGACGCCGCTACTCCAAGGAGATGGGCGTGGGCACGCTAGACAGTAAGGCCCACCAGCTGCCGCCGACCACATCGCACCACCACCAGCAGCGCGACCCGGGCAGTGAGATCCGGCCGCGGGCTCACAGATCAGGCACAGCCGCGACGAGGCCCGCATGACGCGCGAATGCGCCAGATCCGCGCAGGGCGCTCGCCATGCCCGCAGTGTTCCCATGCTCGCCACAGATCACGCACATCGCGCGCCGTCGCCAGGCGCTCAGCGCCATTCCGCCGCTGGCGGCGCAGACTCCGCTTTTCGCTGCGGCTGCCACGCCTTCTCGCCGTGCGCATCGCGCCCACCGCGTCCCCGCTTCTCTCCTTGTCGAGCGACCCTGCGTTGCCCAGGCCCCGCGAAAGGGGAAAAATGGGAGGCCCCGCCGCCACAGACGCCATACGAGATTTACCTGGCGACGCTTGCCGCCGGCGGCGAGGGGAGGAGGAGATCTAGGAGGGGGCTGGTGTGGCGGCTAGGGTTTCGCTCGGGCCGCCCGTGGGGAGAGCGACATGAGCGAACGCATTATTGTTGGACTGTACCATGTTGTATGCCCCTGGCCTGCCTAAGTTCGAACTTCTTGTAGTGTCGCAACCGATTAGTTGTCTCAGGAGGGAGCTGCGCATACATATGATTGCCCTGAAACCGACAGATGGGAAGTCAAGAGTGGAAATAAGGCAAAAACATGGAGTTTAGGCACATGAAAGGGAAGGAAGGAACACAACATTATGATCAAGCACAACCAAATTAGTTTGCTTAATCGGACCTTAGTTTGTACCCCACAAAAAGAGTCACATGTGCGAAATCAAGACATCCAGTTCTTTTTTTTTGTCGTTTATCTGTGAAACAAGCTAACTACAACAACCATTCAGCTAGAGAACCGGTCGTTGAGTGAAACAGAAATTAAGCTCATCGCAACAAACAAACTTAAACCCTTTGATAGACAAACTAATTGTCATAACATAAAAGATAGCCCCTAGTATTACTCAATGGTCATCACATATCACAACACAACTGGCAATTATGGAAGCACACACACAAAATTATATCCAGGATGCATCCTTGTAAGAGACAGTCGAAATATATAAACAGATCCCCAAAATACAGAAACAAGCCATAAGAACCACCTCAACAAATTTCTCCACAAAAGTAGTAATCACATGTTTAGGACAACCCACATCAGTCATTTGGCCGAGCAACAATCACAGAGCACAAGACCATGGCAACGGTGCACAGTGAAAAAAAACATGGCAAAAAGGTAAAAGAAAAATAAACCTACCATGGAAAACAAAGAGAAAACCAAAAGAAACAAGGGGGGGGGTAATCGTGTCTCGCATACAATATAGAGTCGCGCATGCTGACCCGACCAACACCTATCCGGACAATTCGAGTACCATGACGCCGAGCCCCACATCCCGAGATCCAACCTCCACGATGACCTCCTCATCGCCAACCTACAACACACCAAAATGGTCGGCACAACGCACCCGGAAGTCACCGACCATCCACCACCCCAATAACAACGCATGATAGGTACTCGACATAACCCGAACCAACGGACGAGACAACCGAGGAAGCCACGCCCACGGTATGCCCAGCATCACACACGCAACTAAAATCTGAACCATGTTTGATGTATCCGCCATCGTAAACGTTTTGCATCTTTTTTTACGTTTTTTATATAACCGTTTGTGATTAATGCATCACACACAGTTTCATCAAAGGGCCTCTGATTGTAATGTCATGTTAGCAGCATCCTGCAGTAGTGGAGGCTTCTCTCAAGAAAATAACATACGGTGGGTAAACAAATTACTATTGGGCAATTGATAGAAAAGAGAATAATCATGACGATATCCAAGGCAATGATCATGTATATAGGCATCACGTCCAAGATTAGTAGACCGACTCCTGCCTTCATCTACTACTATTACTCCACACATCAACCGCTATCCAGCATGCATCTAGTGCATTAAGTTCATGGAAAAATGGAGTAATGTAATAGGAACGATGACATTATGTAGACAAGATAAACTCACGTATGAATCAACCCTATCTTGTTACCCTTAATAGCAACAATACATGCGTGTCATATATCTTTCTGACACTGAGATTGAGCACCGTAAGATCAAACCCATCACAAAACATCCTTACCATGGCATGAAAAATCAATCTAGTTGGCCAAACCAAACCAATAATTTGGAGAAGAAATACGAGGCTATAACAATCATGCACAAAAGAGTTCAACAAAGACTCAAATACTATTCATGGATAAAACTGATCATAAGCTCACAATTCGTCGGATCCCAACAAACACACCGCAAAAAGTCATTACATCAAATAGATCTCCAAGAATATCAAGGAGAACATTGTATTGAAAATCAAAAAGAGAGAAGAAGCCATCTAGCTACTAGCTAAAGACCCGTAGGTCTGTGGTAAACTACTCACGCATCATCGGAGGGGCCCCTCGTGATTGTTTCCCCTCCGGCAGAGTGCCGGAAAAGGCCTCTAGATTGGATCTCGTGGTTTTGGAACTTGCGACGGCTGGTGTTGGGGATATAACTGAAGGAAATATGGCCTAGAGGCAATAATAAAGTTGTTATTTATATTTCCTTATATCATGATAAATGTTTATTATTCATGCTAGAATTGTATTAACCGGAAACTTAGTACATGTGTGAATAGATAGACAAACAGAGTGTCCCTAGTATGCCTCTACCTGACTAGCTCGTTAATCAAAGATGGTTAAGTTTCCTAGCCATAGACATGTGTTGTCATTTGATGAACGGGATCACGTCATTAGAGAATGATGTGATGGACAAGACCCATCCGTTAGCTTGGCATAATGATCGTTTAGTTTTATTGCTATTGCTTTCTTCATGACTTATACACGTTCCTCTGACTATGAGATTATGCAACTCCCGAATACCGGAGGTGTTGGGCAACGTAGTAATTTCAAAAAAATTCCTACGATCACGCAAGATCTATCTAGGAGAAGCATAGCAACGAGCGGGGAGAGTGTGTCCATGTACCCTCGTAGACCGAAAGCAGAAGCGTTTTATCAACGCGGTTGATGTAGTCGTACGTCTTCACGGTCCGACCGATCCTAGCACCGAACGTACGACACCTCTGTGTTCAGCACACGTTCAGCTTGATGACGTCCCTCGTACTCTTGATCTAGTTGAGGCCGAGGGAGCGTCAGCACGACAGCGTGGCAATGGTGATGATGAAGTTACCGGCGCAGGCTTCACCTAAGCACTACGACGATATGACCGAGGTGTGTAACTGTGGAGGGGGCACCGAACACAGCTAAGAGATTGTCTGTTGTGTGTTCTCTAGCGGTGCCCTCCCCGCATATATATAGGTGGGAGGCGGAGGGAGCAGCAGGAGGCGCGCCCCAAGTAGGAGGAATCCTACTTGGGGCCTAATCCTATTCAGCCTCCCCCTTTCCATGTTTTCCGAAGGGAGAAGGAAAGAGGAGGGGGAGAGAAGGACACGGGAGGCCGAATTGCCCCTCTTCCTTTCTCTCCTCTCCCTTTCCTTTCCCCCACCCTATTCGGCCATATATGGGGCACACCAGCCCACTAGGGACTGGTCTGTCCCGCCCTAGGCCCAATAAGGCCCATATCTTGGCCGGGGGTGCCCGAAACCCCTTTCCGGTGACCCAATACGTACCCGGTACCCCTAGAACACTTTCGGTGTCCAAATACTATTGTTCTATATATGAATCTTTATGTCTCGTCCATTCCGAGACTCCTCGTCATGTCTGTGATCTCATCCGGAACTCCGAACAACCTTCAGTACATCAAAACACATAAACTCATAATACCAATCGTCATTGAACGTTAAGCATGTGGACCCTACGGGTTCGAGAACTATGTAGACATAACCGAGACTCATCTCCGGTCAATAACCAATAGCGGAACCTGGATGCTCATATTGGCTCCTACATATTCTACGAAGATCTTTATCGGTCAAACCGCATAACAACATACGTTATTCCCTTTGTCATCGGTATGTTACTTGCCCGAGATTCAATCGCTCGGTATCTCAATACCTAGTTCAATCTCGCTATCGCAAGTCTCTTTACTCGCCCCGTAATGCATCATCCCACAACTAACTCATTAGTCACATTGCTTGCAAGGCTTATAGTGATGTGCATTACCGAGAGGGCCCAGAGATACCTCTCCGAAACACTGAGTGACAAATCCTAATCTCGATCTATGCCAACCCAACAAACACCATCGGAGACACTTGTAGAGTGATACGTCTCCGCCGTATCTACTTTTTCAAACACTTTTTCCCTTGTTTTGGACTCTAACTTGCATGGTTTGAATGGAACTAACCCGGATTGATGCTATTTTCAGTAGAATTGCCATGATGTTGTTTTATGTGCGGAAAACAAAAGTTCTCGGAATGACCTGAAACTCCACGGAACATCTAGTTAAAAATAATAAAAATCCTTGCTAAAGATGAAGACCAGGGGCCCACACCTGTCCACGAGGGTGGGGAGCGCCTCAGGCGCGCCCCTACCTCGTGGGCCCCCGAGGCTCCTCCGACGCCAACTCGACTCTATATATTTGCTTTGGGAGAAACAATCGAGGAGAAGAAATCATCACGCTTTACGATATGGAGCCGCCGCCAAGCCCTAAAACCTCTCGAGGGCTGATCCGAGTCTGCTCGGGCCCGAGAGGGGATTCGCCGTCATCATCAACCATCCTCCATCACCAATTTCATGATGCTCACCGCCGTGCGTGAGTAATTCCATCGTAGGCTTGCTGGACGGTGATGGGTTGGATGAGATCTATCATGTAATCGAGTTAGTTTTGTTAGGGTTTGATCCCTAGTGTCCATTATGTTCTGAGATTGATGTTGCTATGACTTTGCTATGCTTAATGTTTGTCAATAGGGCCCGAGTGCCATGATTTCATATCTGAACCTATTATGTTTTCATGAATATATGTGAGTTCTTGATCCTATCTTGCAAGTCCATAGTCACCTACTATGTGTTATGATCCGGCAACCCCGAAGTGACAATAATTGGGACCACTCCCGGTGATGACCATAGTTTGAGGAGTTCATGTATTCACTATGTGCTAATGCTTTGTTCGGTTCTCTATTAAAAGGAGGCCTTAATATCCCTTAGTTTCCATTAGGACCCCGCCACGGGAGGGTAGGACAAAAGATGTCATGCAAGTTCTTTCCATAAGCACGTATGACTATATTCGAATACATGCCTACATTACATTGATGAATTGGAGCTAGTTCTGTCACCCTATGTTATGATCGTTACATGATGAACCACATCCGCATAATTATCCATCACCGATCCAATGCCTACGAGCTTTCCATATATTGGTTTACGCTTATTTACTTTCCGCTGCTACTTATAATCACTACAAAACACCAAAAATATTACTTTTGCTTTCATTACTCTTTTGTTACCGCACCACTACTATCATATTACTTTGCTACTAAATACTCTGCTGCAGATATTAAGTTATCCAGCGTGGTTGAATTGACAACTCAGCTGCTAATACTAGAGAATATTCTTTGGCTCCCTTGTTCGAATCAATAAATTTGGGTTGAACACTCTACCCTCGAAAATTGCGATCCCCTACACTTGTGGGTTATCAAGACTAATTTCTCGGCGCTGTTCTTTGGGAGCATAGCTCTATTCTTTGAGTCTCTTGGGATTTATATCTGCTGGTCACTATGAAGAACTTGAAAGACGCTAAGACAACAATTTATCCCTCAACTACGAGGGAGGTAAGGAACCGCCATCTAGCTCGCACTTGATTCACCTTCATTATGAGTAAGCTTATGACACCTAAACCTCGCTTCGTTAATCGCTCGATATGTCGCATGTTATTGATGATGCCACTTCGCTATGCATGATACTTATGATGAAACTACTTCTATGCTTGATACTTGATGTGCCCTTTAGTGAATTTCTTGATGAACAAATTGCTAGGGCTAGAGAGAAAGAAATTATTGAAACCGATCATCATTGATGAAAGTGATGATGAAGATAGGCCTGTTATTCCCGAGGGTTATGTTTTTGATAAAGAAGCTTCGCAGCTATTTTAGGTCGCAAAGATAGTTATGAACTCAAGAGGCTATTAATTAAATGGAACAAGGAATCTCTTAGAGATAGAATGAAACCTGACCGCTTTTGCTACTTCACCTATTTGTGTTGCCGATAAGGATTATGAATTCTCTGTTGATCCCGATATAATTACTTTGGTTGAATCTGATCCTTTTCATGGCTATGAATCAAACTGTTGTGGCACATCTTACTAAATTAAATGATATAGCCACCCTGTTCACTAATGATGAGAGATCTCGCTACTTTTATATCCTTAAAATATTTCCGCTCTCATTAAAGGGCGATGCTAAGATATGGTTTAATTCTCTTGATCCTGGTTGTGTGCGTAGTCCCTGTGATATGATTTATTACTTCTCGCTAAATATTTCCTGCTCATAAGAAACAAGCTGCTTTAAGGGAAATATACAACTTTGTGCAAATTGAAGAAGAGAGTCTCCCACAAGCTTGGGGGAGGCTTCTCAAGTTACTCAATGCTTTGCCTGATCATCCTCTTAAGAAAAATGAAATACTTGATATCTTTTATAATGGACTAACCGATGCTTCCAGAGATTACCTGGATAGTTGTGTTGGTTCTCTTTTCAGGGGAAGAACACCGGATGAAGCTGAAATTCTATTGAATAATATGTTGACAAATGAAAACAATTGGGCACCTCCTGAGCCAGCTCCTGCTCCAATTACTGAGCCTATTCCTAAACCAACTCCGAGGAAGAGAGGTGTTCTATTTCTCAGTCTCGAAGATATGCAAGAGGCAAATAAATCTATGAAAGAAAAAGGTATTAAGGCTGAAGATGTTAAGAATTTACCTCCTATTGAAGAAATACATGGTCTTAATTTACCGCCTATTGAAGAAACATATGATCTTGATACATTACCTATTGAAGAACCTCCTGATCTTGCTAACCCGACACAGGTAGTAAAGGTAAATTCTCTCTATAGATTTGATGAAGGTGATATTACTCACTATAAGTCTGCTAGGCAATGCTTTGATGAGTTTGATAATTTTATTGTCAAACAAGAAGACTTCAATGCTTATTTTGGTAGACAATTAAAACAAAATACTTATATGATTAAACACTTGGGTGATTATATGGCTGATGTTAGATGTGAACTTAAACTTGTTAGCAAACATGCTTGTATGGTTACCACTCAAGTAGAACAAGTACTTAAGGCTCAAAATGATTTGCTCAATGAAATGAATAGTAAGAAAAATGATTATGCTGTTAGAGTGGCTACTAGAACTGGTAGAATGACTCAGGAACCTTTGTATCCTGAAGGCCACCCTAAGAGAATTGAGCAAGATTCTCAGAGAAATAATATTGATGCACCTAGTTCTTCTAAAAGGAAGAACAAGAAAAATGATAGGACTTTGCAAACTTCCAGTGAACCTATTGTTGAACCACCTGAGAATCCAAATGATATATCTATGTCTGATGCTGAAACACAATCTGGTAATGAACATGAACCTAGTGAAAATGTTAATGATGATGTTCATGATGATGCTCAACCTAGTAACGATAATGATGTAGAAATTGAACCTACTGTTGATGATAAGAGAGACTTTGTTGCTAGGAAACATGGTAAAGAAAGAGAACCTTGGGTTCAGAAACCCATGACTTTTCCTCCCAAACCATCCAAGAAAAAGGATGATGAGGATTTTGAGCACTTTGCTGAAATGATTAGACCTACTTTTTGCCTATGCGATTAACTGATATGCTCAAAATGAATCCTTATGTTAAGTATATGAAAGATATTGTTACAAATAAAAGAAAGATACCGGAAGCTGAAATTTCCACCATGCTTGCTAATTACACTTTTAAGGGTGGAATATCAAAGAAACTTGGAGATCCAGGAGTACCTACTATACCATGCTCCACTAAAAGAAACTATGTTAAAACTGCTTTATGCGATCTTGGATCCGGTGTTAGTGTTATGCCTCTCTCTTTATATCGTACACTTGATTTGAATAAGTTGACACCTACTGAAATATCTTTGCAAATGGTTGATAAATCAACTGCTATACCTGTCGGT